>CM060903.1:1078425609-1080925609 GCA_030737815.1 Allium fistulosum
AAGATGAGATGTATATTTGTGATATATATATGTTGTGATCCTACTACGATCGAACCGCGCAAAGAAGACGCTGGCGAATTTTTTTGAAAATTAAAGTGTTATAAATTTTTTGACAATTTTGGAAAAATTTGTGAAAACTAAATTTTGATATTTAGTTAAAGTTAAACGGTATTAGTTGGTTTTGAAAAGATAACTAAGTATGGATTTGAAAACTAGAAAGTTTTTATAAGAAGTTTAACTAATGGATTTGCGAAATGTTAAAAGGTTAAATGATTTTGGTGAATCTAAATTGAACGATTTATTTTGAAAAGTTAATGGATTTTGTGACTTTTTCTTACTTGATAATTTCGGGGACGAAATTCTTTTAAGTATGGGAGAATATAACGACCCAGAATTTCTGTTATTTGAAATTCGTACATTTAATTGATTTTAAATATTCACAAGTAAATTTAATAAGCTGAATAACTTATATTTCGAATATCTGGATTTAATTGATAATTAAATTGTTGATTTAATATTTGAAATTACATAAATAATTGTAAATTGAAATTAATGTGAATAAAAATGATTTGCAAAGTTGTATTAAATTATATTTTAATTAGAATGATGTTATAGAAGTTTTAAAATTGAATTAAAAGTCAAATTGTAGAAATTGAATATTTTAATATTTAATTGACGAGTAAAATAGCCATTTTTCATACAGTCTCGGATTTCGACGAAACCAGTTTCATTGGATCCGTAATGTTATATTATTGTAAGATTTCAAATTTCGTGTCAATGGGATTTACGGTTTGTCCGAGGCAAGCTAAAACGCGTAGAAATCTTTTTAAGTGAATTTTAAATTTAAATAGTTGATTCAAAAACCTATCTTCCAAATACGATCGAATTGGCTTCCGATATATATTCCATTGCGTTCGAAATAGGGGTAAAACATTATAAATGCCAGGCGGCACGCTTCGTTTCGAGTTCGAAAATTTTTCGGGTGAATAGTGTTGAAATTTTCTATAAAAGGACATGTTTTCTTCATTTTTGCAAAACCTAATCCATCTAGGGTTTGCAGCCGCCACTTCCTTTTTAATGGCCAAAATTGTTCAATTCTTTCTCCCTTAATTTCTTCCAATCCGTGCAATATTTCAAGAAACTTTCAACTAGCAAACTGTAGAGCATCGCAAGACCTTCAAATCTATATGGTGATGATCGAAGTCAAGGAATTGGATCAACGGCAAATCGACGATGAACGTTCGCCATTCACACGCATTTTCCCATGCGATGGGACGACCGAGCTCCTCGATATTTGAGCCGAGAGTAGAGCACGCGCAGGGCTTCAACGTGCAGGTGGCGGATGGTCTTCGAGCATCACGTGGTGGTCGTGGCAATTGGATGTAAATGGCGGGTATGGGTTTGATTTCGTTCGAACGAAACATGATGGAGGAAGAAAGATGCATGCGGCCTAGATCTAGGGTTATGGAATGGACGGCCGTGATTGAGCAAGGTTTTAAAAATAAATAAAAATTGTGAAATTATTATATTTAAAAATCGTATAAACTTTAAAACGTCATAACTTTGTCATACAAGGTCCGTTTTTGACGAAATGAATTGCATTGGGTCTGTATTGACGAGCACTACATGATGGAGCTGGTTTGGAGTTTATTGGAGCTAGTGTGAATTTTGGGTAAAATTAAACACTTGTTTAATTTTATTCGGAATAAAACACTGCAACCGCTATTGGAGACAAAGTGAGTACAACTCACTCTTTCTGCCTCACTGATTTTTTATATAAGTGAGAATAAATGTTATTTATGATGATTGATGATTGTTTGGATGATATATGATATATTGATTGGTATTTGGATATATACCTGCCTATTGGAGCAGATGATCCTATACGTTCCCGTGTTTGAGCGAATGACCCTTTGTACGCGCGTCTGCCTCGAAGCGGACATTGTACACATATTCTAATATGTATATTTGTTGCAGGTGACAGGTTGGAGGGATCCAACTGGATTCCTCACCAGTATTGATTTATTTACAGATATTATGATATATGCTGTTATCATATGATATATGACGTTTTGGTTGTCGTGATTGATGTATTTAGTGCTGTTGCAGCATTGGGCCTATTTTCAGAATAATAAAAATGTTTAAGTGATGAATTCGAATTTAAAAGGATTTTAAAAGTGATTTTGGAAATATACGTTTTGTTGAATTTTGAATTGTTAAGGAAATTGATTTATTTTAAATAAATGAAAATTATAATTTTTATGTTATAAAAATTATGACTTTTGTGAAATATAGTCAGAATATGATTTTTGAAATATGAAGTTAACTATTTTGTGAAATGATTTAAATTGAGATTTTTTAGCTTATTATAAATGGTTTATAAAGAAGATTTATAAAATTGAATTTTTATAAATCAAAATGATGAAATTATAAACGAGTTTTATAAGTGTATAAATGAGGCTATAAATGGATTTTATCAGTAAATAAGATTTATGAATTTGTGAAGTTATTAAAGAACGAATTTTGTAAATAAATGATTTATAAGTGAATTAACTTATAATTTGGGTTTTGGCATATAAATAAGAGATAAATGGAATCGGTTAATAAAGGGTTTTAAAAGTTGAAGTTTTTATAAAATAGAAATATGGAATTTATAAACATTGTTTTATAAATCTGAAATCAATTGAATTCGATAAGTTAAATATAGAGTTTATTAAAGGAATTTCATCCACGATTTTGGACAGTGGATAATCCTTTAATTTAAATGTGCAATAGTAATGAATTTCGTAAAAGGATTATATTCACGATTTTGGACAGTGGATTATCCTTTAATAAATGTGTAGAAATAGTAATGATTTGGATAAGAGATTTATATTCACGATTTTGGACAGTGAATAATATATTAAATAAAAAAGTGGTTGAAATAAGCTATTAAGAACGTGGATAAAAGCAATCAGAGATATTGGAAGAACGTTATCGAAAGTATGCAAATAGTGCTATTGAAAACGTGATAATATGCGATAGCTTACGAAGATATGAAATAAAAGGCTAACAAAGGTATGAAATAAGAAGCTAACGAAGATATGAAATAAGGAGCTAACGAAGATATAAGATGAGGAACTAACGAAGGTATGAGATGAGAAGGCGGTGAAGATATGAAATAAGGAGCTAACGAAGACATGAGATGAGAATCTAACGAAGATATGAGATGATACGACGACGAAGTTATGAGACGAGGAGCTAACGAAGATATGAAACGAAGAGCTAATGAAGATATGAAACGAGGAGCTAATGAAGATATAAGATAGGTTGCTAACATAGATATGAAGTTGGAAGCTAACAAAGATATGAGATATAAGCTAGCTAAGATATTAAGAAGCTAACAAAAACATCAAATAAGGAGCTAGCAAATATATTAGATAAGAAACACATGAAGATATGAAATAAGGAGATAACAAAGATATGAAATGAGGAGCCAACGAAGATATGAGATGAGAAGGTAATGAAGATATGAAATAAGGAGCTAACGAAGATATAAAATGAGAAGTTATTGAAAATATGAGATAAGGAAATAATAAAGATGTGAGATGAGAAGATAACGAAGATATGAGATGATAAGCTAACGAAGACATGAGATAAGCAGCCAACGGGGATATGAGAAAGATGTCGAAGGCATAGATTTACAAGCTATCGAAAACATGAAGATATAAGGAATATTAGAGGATAGACATTAGCCTTTTGTTAAATGCCATTTTCAAAGAAATATTAATGGATTCTTGATAAGGAAATTATACCAAATACATATAAGGGAAGGAAAATTATAAGAGAAACTATTCAACATGAAGGAATAAAAGTAAGTTGCTTATATAAAGAGCAAGTGTAATAGCATGAAGAGAAAACCATACTCGGCTAAGGAAATGAAGTTCAAAGTGTTCCTCGTACAACCATGCTCCCTTTGCCAATAACATATGCGAATATGTCCATGTTACAAATCCGTGTGAGTTACTCATACTTTGAGATCATGAGATATGTCTTCATTTGGACTGTTCATCTCCCTATGCTACATATCAACGTCGATCAATGCTACCAAGTCATATCTTTCACAAACTATTCTAAATAGACTCCCTACCCTCTACCCTCATACCCCATGAAAATGGGCATTTTCTCGTTTTTCTGATCTTGCTAATTTTATCTCATTCGTAATCTTCAAGCCCGTATGAGAGCTATTTTAATGGCTAAAAAAAAAGAAGATGCTTTGTACTTTTGTTATAAAAGCCAATGAATAAAAGAAATTGCAAACAAACTTGAAAGTTGTATTTTGTTTTATCTACTTATATATTTATCAATATTTCATCAACTTTGAAAATAAATTGTGTTTTCCATTTTCAATATGCATGTCAAATGAGCCTGGAAGAGAAATCCTAGTAATTCCAACAAAGATGAAAAGGAGATTGTAAAAGATAATAGTTGTTGATATTTCCCAAAAAACAGAAAACAACACAAGTCATTTTCAATTGTACATATTACAACCACTTTTCAAATCGATGGCTTTCCACCCCTTTCTTCTCTTCCCTCAATTTTAAAATACATTTTGAAAACGAAAAACAAAAACTTATTTTCATATCAAAAACTACCTTAGTTACCCAATTGTGTGCAAGTGCAGAAGAGGTGTGGGTTTTTGAATTGCATCATTTGAAATTCAATGTAGTTATACATGTTTTATTTTTGCTTGTTTCAAATATTGGTGCCAGCAACTCCCTGGGTTTGAAAGTGAGCATTTTTGATGATTATTTGATGTGCTCCCATGAGTAGTTGGTCTCTGATTGCTACATTTTGATACCTCAAATTCCCTCACATTATTTTCGTAGGTTTTACACCCAGTTGTGAAGACAACGAAAGGGACATTAATTGGGTGTTCGAAATATGATGGGATAGGGAAATTAGTCTATGACGCACTTCAAGGATAAAATTCACAAACGCACATAAACATGCCAAATTTCATATATAACTATAAATAACTTTCCAGTTTTGAAAATAGTTTAATTTCTATCAAAATTACCAGAAAGATGCACCAGTAATTTCCAGAGACTGTTTATAGAGAGACTCATGAGCTTTTATAATTAGAGAAAAAAAGTTAAAATCAAGGAGTATAATGTTTGTTGACAGTTGAGAACCGAGAGAGTAATAGTTAACTACCACCATCAACTACAACACATAGTCGAATGAATTATGAGTCATTAGTAATACTTTATGTTGCTTTACTAGAACATAAACCAAAGCAAACCTGTTAATATATCACATCTGAAAACTGGTATCAAATACAAAGGAATCAACGCTACCTGGCTATTCACGTAGTACACTTACGCAGTTACGCCTCACAAATCAAAGAGGTTAATGGACCGCAACATAGCTTCGGATTTGCAGGCCATAAACTATTTTTCCAAACTTGAGCATCCGAAGGTAAAAGACTCCTCGACAAGGCAGCGCTGTTGAATACTCTTCTATCTCTTCCCCACATTCAACTGACGTAGCAAATAATCCATCTTTGAATGTTTGTGATCCCGGAATACTCTATATTGTGAGAACATGCCAAAATTTAGTGGAGCATGAGAGGTCGAGCATTCCATAAATGAATGGAACCCATCTTTGGAATAGTTTAATAGACATGTTAATATGCATGAACTGACTCAGAAAACAACTATATTGGCATGATACAGGATAAAAATTACATTTTACATGTCAAGGACCACTAGCTCAACCAGTTGGTGATATGACGCTCTAGACTCAGATTCTAACAGCATGAGCTCGAATTCCTGAGATATCAAAATGAGTGTCCTACTTGAATAAGGTACCGAATGTTCCTGAAGTTTCTCCTTAAAAAAGTGCACTTTTCATTAGATTTTGGACGAAATTAACAAGAATGTTAGGGAAAGTGTTTCCCTGATTGAGTTCCCTTTTCATTTGCTTTCATATGAGAAGCATTTCAATTGTTAGGGACTGGAATTTCGTGGAAAAACAGACCGTGAAGGGATTCCAATTTTCCTGTTTCGACGAATAGGTTTTCCTAGTCCGACGAATCAGCCTTTTCTCTTACTATAGAAAAAACTTTAATTTTACATGTACATGCTGAATGGTATGGCATTAGATACCTAATTTCTAAGTTCACATGTTGACAAGTCCCTACATTCATATGTAGAAAAGTCCCATTATATGCCCTAAGACAATGCTTGAGGTCTCAAAATTCCAAACAACACGATTCGGTTCTAACTACAATCGGGATGAGACCGAGGCTAGAAATTTTATTTGTCACTGAATTTATATGTTTGCTAGTAGAAAAGGAAAACATATTATCTGTTGAGAATTCAAACAATTCAAGTAATAATCAAAGGGTAAACAAGGTTGGCCCGACACAGGGATATTAGGGTTGGCTCAAAAGCAAACAATTGACTTCATTTAAATAAATCATTTAATGCAGACCTATTGTTTCATTTCTAGAGCTTATTGAAAAAAGGAAACAAAAAATGTTGTCACCAAAAAAATGTGGCTACTGTGTTCTCTTGCTCAATGCTGATTGCCAGCTCAGATAATCAAATATACATTCCAAATACATCCTGCAAAGATTACATGAGATGCTAGTGATGGAAGGTAAAATATCATATTTTTATATGAATATTTGGTTCATTTTAATTGTTAAAATCAATTATAGTTTTCTGCTATTATCATAAAAACTATAATTTGTTGTCTTTAGACTGACTATTAGTTTTCCAATTGGATTAGATTTTTGTTGTTTATATGTTAGTACTTTTTCCAATTATTATATTTTAATCATTAATTGTGGACCAAAACCAGATTTGATTTAATGGCGTGTGCAGCTGAATGAAGTAGGATTTGTGATGTTAGTTGAAATAAAGGCACTTGTTTTTACAAATCTCTAACTGGCTGAAACTAGGTGCTCGAAAAAGGGAAAAAAAAGGAAGAAGAAAAATCACTTCAATTTATTAGGTTCATCATTCCAAATATTCTCTTCAACAATACTTTTTTTTTCTAGACATTTAAACCAGATTCTTCTTTTCTCCAAAATTTTCGACTTAATTTTGGTATCAAATACATATATGATGTTTAATTTATGTTTTTTTTTTCTTCCTCAGGTATCCCACTATTAGAAAACACAAAATTTACTTTCAAATAGTCAATCACCCTGTAAACCAGGTTCCGTTGTATTCTTCTTTTTTCAACTTTAGATTGTTGTGTTATACATGGTTTGAATTCCGTCCAGCACAACGGAATTCCGTTTGATGGAGATAAGAACAAAATTCACACCTATGCAGAAAGTCCCACTAAAACGGAGCTAAATCACTTGGAGCACTTTGACTGTTATGTTTTTACAATTTAACGCTTTTAAATAACAGATCCACCTAAAGCACCATCTTAACATTTCTAAACCTGCTAAACCAAAACTTTTTAGCACTCGTTTTAACATTTGTACAACAATAGAACAACTAAGCCATTGTTCCCAAACAAGTTGGAATTGGCTAGAGATGAAACCCAAAATTAAATGACAATGTCAATTTAAAAGTCATAGTAATAACAATAACAATAATAAAGTCAAAAAAGTAAATTAATAACAATAATATAAAAATAAAAATTTAACCATTTTTCTTTTAAACACGATCAACAAAACTATGGTATATGCCGAAATTTAAGGCCAAAACGCTCAACATAAGTTAGAACACTACTTCTAGTCCGTAAATTTGAACTGCACGAATCAAGATATTTTTGCTTTCTTTATATAAGTAAACAATGTTTCTTTTCTTAGAACTAATAATAATTCCATTTTGGTAATTAGATTAAATCTTCAATATAATTTTTAACGCCTTCGCTAACTGGAACTAGTACTAATTCTGTTTTACCCCGCTATATTTTTAAACATCCACCATTGTAGAATCGCTGAATGTTTTAACTGTACAAATCCGAACGAAATTCCAAATCCACTACAAAGAAAATAAAATTCATATTTTATCAAAGAAAATTAGCAAAAACATTAAAAGCTTTGAAATTTACACAAGAACTGAATATTTTATGATTTAGATAAAGAAACCAAGTGTAAATTAGAATTATTATTTTCCAATTCAATTAATTCAAATTCAACTTTATTCAAAATACATGCTCAAATTTATTTGAATGCAGTAAACAATTTTGTTTGTAATGTTTATTAAAGTATTTACGTATAAAATGGTACCGGAAAGTCAAATAAATTTGGAATGAATTTTTTAGAAGCTATGAAATAGAATCAAAATTTCAAACTTTTTCAAGCGACCGAAGCAGAACCGAATACTCAATTTTTTAACCTTGATGATATCATCTTTTATAAAATTCAAATTAATCGTTCATCTTTATCGAGCTATCTAAAATTTATATTCACCATCATATCAAAGATGTTTGTCCTTTGTGGCTTACATTACGGCTGGAGCACAATCAAGAAATAACGTATAGTGTTTCACTTTACTTTTTTTATCGTTTAACTCGGGCTAATCTTGTAGTTGATTTATTTTGTATTCTACGAGTACAATCAAATTTGCTCTTTTATTACTGGATTTCATTATGTTGAACATGCCAAACATGCTCCCTTATTGTTGAATCAAATTTGCAATCATTTCAGTTAAACCTACTAGATTCAATAATTATGTATTATGTTCGTTTTTTTTTTCGTTCTCACCAGGGTTTCACAGCAGTGGTTATTCATATTAAAGCTCCTTTCCACTTTTTTTATTTTTTTGATAATTTGTTTCTTTACACATTCTCAACCGTTTTAGTTCATTCTAATCTAGTTTGGTACTCGTTTATTCATAGCAATTACATGATCATTTAGTTTTAGCTCATTCTAATCCTGTTTGGTACTCGGTTTATTCATAGCAATTATATGATCATTCATAGTTTTGCGGCCTTTAAGTTTATAACCAAGATGTTTTCAATCAATTTCCATCATATGCTAATTGACTTATATCATTGGTCTGTCTTGTTTTAAACAATTTGCAAGAAACTAAAATACTTCATTCAAATTCTTCAAATAAGCTAACCATTTTCCATCGTACGGTATCTCCATTTACTAGTGTCCCATTCAAGGTTCAAAATTCAATCTTGGATTTCTTCCCATTCATTTCAAAATTTTAAAAATGGATTCGTTTCAAATTCATTTTTATATTTCGTTTCCATTCTGAAAATTCTAGAATTTCCATTTGAGTTCTGACTTCTAATTTTGACACTTTAAAGAAAATATTTTATGTAAATACACACCGATAGATACTTTTGCATAATTGTAACTGTAATATAACATTATAATTAAAATTACGCATGAAGTTGGTATAATCGCAAATAACAAGTCCAATCTTTAAAAAACAATTTTTATTTAATTCTAATCCAAATTTAGCAAAGCCTAATCAATATAACCAAGGTTTGAGAACTCGGTTTCGGTCTCGGTTTCGGTCTTTTGAAATTTTGTTAGTTTCGGATGATTTCGTAAATTTCGGAAGTTTCAGTTTTGTTTCGGTTTCGGTCCAAATTTCGGTTTTCAGTAGTTTGTTAATAAACTTGTGAACAATCAATAAGATATAATTATAGTGTACAAAGAAATAGAATACAACATACAACATCATAAATTTACTACATCCAAAAACTTGTGAACAATCAATAAGATATAATTATGCTGAAGTAAATTAAATGACAAACAGCTCAATATACTTTAAACCTAACAACCCATTTAATTAAATGACAAGTCGAGGCCATCAATTACTGTCAAAAACAAACAAGCAGCCCAATAGCCCATTTAATTAACAGATGTTTCATTCCCCCCTTCCTCTTTCATAATTCACGTTTCCATTCCCCAGCCCTAATTCGCGATTTCCAGATTTCCAGTTCTCGATTAAAAAATAATACGAATACGTGATTTCCAGTTCTCGATTAAAAAAAAACGAAAGCGTCTGAAATCGCGACGTCGAATTCTGATAAGGAAGAAGAAGTTAATGTGAGTATGTAATTGAAGCGCGAGCAGAAATCCAACTGAAGCGCGAGCAGAAATCCAACTGAAGCGCGAGCAGAAATTAATTGAAGCGCGAGCAGAAATCCAACTGAAGCGCGAGCAGAAAGTGATTGAAGCACTATAATCTTCGATGCTGTGAGTATGTAATTGAAGCACTGTAAGTTTCTGATTTGATAAAGTTTCTGTATTTCTGATCAAAAATGATTCGATTCTTTTTTTTTTGCCCTAGATCCGAAACCGATTTTTACTGTTGGTTTCGGATCGTGCACGAGCGGTAACGGTCCGGTACCCCCGAAATTTCGGGGTACCGGCCGAAACCTCAATCCTTGGATATAACTGATTGCCTTGATGCCCTAAATCTTTACTAATTTTTTAGGGAGTTGATGTCTTTCCATTGCTCTTAATCCCTAGAAAGTAGGAATCATTCTCTTAATCATATACGTCCTCGGGTCTCCCTCTCCGATTATTTTTTCCAATTATTTTTAGACTGTGCTTTGGAACCTTGGGTCGATGTTCTTCTATCCAATCTTAATCCCATTTCAAACGAAATCAAATGAATATCTTTCTTCTTATTTTATATCATTCGTAGAATCGATCCATTATGATATGAATATGATTAATCTTATTTGTTATGATTATTTTTAAATCTAAAAAAATCCAGTCCTAAACGATTCAGTAACTCATTGTTTTTCTCTTCCTCGATGATGCTACCTTACCCTTTCGCCATGATGTTGCCTTCGATGGCGCTACGCTACCTTTCTCTTTATCAATGTCACTTCTCTTTTTCTTTGTTTGATGCAGTGGTCGCATTCTTTCTCTTGCTCGATGTTGTTGCCTTTCTTTGATCGTTGATCGATGCTTTCGATTGCTCGATGATCAATCATGTCTCTTGCTCGATGATGATGTGTCGCCTTACTCTTGCTCATTGCAGCCGCTTGTATAAGCTATTCTCAAGTATGATGTAGAATATGTTTGTTATTTTTCATTTTTTTTCCACATTATTATTTTTGATGGAAGTATCCAAAATCGGAGCTTTTAAACAAATTTTGGCCTAGCCAATGCTTGAATCAAAACCAAAATGATTAGAATTCCCGTGTGCCGATCGAAATTTCAAACAATGGTTAGCTTATCTCCTAATAGCAAATCATGCATCCCAATTTCTTGATCCTATATATAGATGATCACCTTAGGTATGAAAGTTGCTACCTTAAAATACCAAATAAAGGCACTTTCCGGGAAAGACAAAATAAACGAGTTAGTTCATCAATGGTTCGCATGGTAGAGTGATTAGAGGAAGATTGCGATAGGGAGGTACACGCTTCTTCGTATAACAGAGGTGGGTATGTGACTTGCCATAGAAAGTCATCCACCCAACATGATTGACTGCCAACATACAAGCAATAGCTACGCTCACCACTGCACTAAGAAGGACAAATGGGAGGAATCTTTGATGGCAGGTTAATAAGCGACTATGTCTATACACGTACATATCATAAAATTTTGTAATATTATTTTTTCTATATAATTCTCCTATGTTGCTTGGTTGGTCCAATATGTCCACATTATTTTCTTAATTATGTTTTTGTATATATTAAATGAGTTCTACATTGGAAGTTTAACAAATATTTCTACATCGCTTATTTCTCTAAATTTTCTTAATTGCCTCATTGATTTAGCTTTCCATATTTTTACTTGTTTCGATATTTTTTAACCATCTATATCAAATTTGTCAACTATTGACCGAGTTAATTATTGTTTTGTAATATTCTCATTTCCGGATGAAGATCTTCTAATAGGATGAATATTTGATATAATACCAAGGTTCAAAGTTTCGCTTCTAGTTCTATTTCTATGATTTGAAAATTTTGAAATTCGGCTTCCATTTAGAAAAAATCGAAAATTGCTTGAGAGCTCCCTTAATATATGTACTATAAATATTTCCATATTATTTTCTTGATTTATGTTTATATTAAATGAGTTCTTCAACATTTTCACTTGTTTCAGTACTTTTTAATCTACCTATATCAAATATGTCAACTGTTGACCAAGTCAAATATCTTTTTTCGCTTGATCTCATTTCTAGATGAAGATTTTATAATACGAATGTTTGATATAATAGCAACGTTCAAAAATCTGTTCTAATTTCTATTTTTGTCATTTGAAATTTTGAATTTCGCTTCCATTGAAAAAAAAATCAAAAATTCCTTTAGAGCTCTCTTAATACACGTGCACACACAATAAATTTGTATAGTAATTATAATTTAACATATATGATTGTAGTTGAACCTGTAATCAATATAATCGCAAGCTCAATCTACTAAAAAACAAGCTCTTTTAAAATTTTGCTCTAGAATCAACAATGTCCAACAAGCCCAATCAAAACAGCCCATTGCCTTCATCCAAAATCCCATAATCTTCAGCGATTACACTACATTTCCTCTGCTTCAAGGCCCTAGAAGGTAAAAACCACCCACTTCAATTAAAAGCCTCAAATTTTCAGTGATTCGGCTTTCATTACCATTCTCAATCTCGCAGCTTTTTTTGGCTCCATGTCATTGCTCGCTTTCTTTGCTTTAACATTGTTGTTTCTTCTCTCTTGCTCGATGGTGAACGCCTTTCTCTTGCTCGATGGACTTTGAAGTCAATGTCTTTCTCTTACTCATTGCATGATGGATCCGCCTGCACAGTTCTTCTCAAGTAATTAAGGTTGGATATTTTTTATCGAAATTTTGGACAAATTCCACTTGATGGCCAAAACCAGATTGAAATTACCGAAATTTCGACGTGACTGCCAAAAGTTCAAACCTTGGTATGCATCTAAGGTTCAAAAATCCACTTTCATTTCTCTTTTGTCATTAATAATTTCTTGTGTTTCAGTTCCATTTTGTAAATTTCAATAGCTACGCTTTAATTCTGAATAGCAAATTTCAGCGCATTTCGATAGTTTTTCTACATAAAGATATTCAATATGGATATATGTTTATACTACATTCCTCGAATTAAATACAAAATACATTTTTTGATGATAAAATATACGAAATATAACAATTTTAATGCCAAAAACGGTCTTTTTGAGCATTATATCAACTATAGTTGTTGATGTCTTCATTTTATGTTGGATTATAATATATCCAATACGTGACATTATCAAATAATTTCATCATCAAATTCAATAGAATTGATATAATATTTTTAGTTGCTAATAAATGTACCTTTTCTTTTAAACAAATATAATTCTAAACCTAATTCTTAAATCAATCAATAAATTAAACCAATTTTATGAGTCAATCATTTAATATTCAACCCATAACAACCCAATAGTCCACATAAATGAACATTATTTTCCCAAGTTCCATCGTTCCCTCCCACTTTTTAAATGACACTTTTTAAATGAAAATCGAGAAAGCCTTAATTCCTTGTTCCATAATTCGAAATTCTTTTACAAATCATTCCCAAACAAGGGGAAAAAATGCAAAATTGCTCGCTCAACCTTCTCGCCAATGGAAACGTCAATTTCAGGCATGCTTCGGTAGCAATGAGTTTACCAAGTTTCAAAATGTATTTCTTATGTTTACATTCAAGGTCCGGGATGGATTTTTTTCCCCTAAATTTTGGCCCATTCCACACCAAAAGTCGTCGAAATTTTGAAAGCTTGGTGTTTATTGCTCACATAAAATGACTTTTATGGGAAATGAAGAAAAATAGGGTAAATATCACATTTACTATGTAGAAATTGTAAATGAGATGAAAATTGGTCCAATGCTCTCCAACAAAGTAAAATTTATACAAAAATCATTTTGATAAAAGTAAAGATGGTGATATTACACGACCACATGAAAAAGCTTTTGAACGTTAATATTTTTGTACATCAACTACTCTAAACATTAAATTAAAAGAGTTTCAAATACATGTGGAGAAAACTTTGGATGTCTATTTGATTTGAATAGGTTTACTTCTTTGGAAGATCAAAACTTACAGTAGGTTATGTTAACTTTAAAAATATTTTAAAACATAATGAAATTTCTGATATCGAACTAAATTTATGAGCAAAAAGTTTTACTATATGTTTTACCAAAAGAAAAAATTGTCATTGAAATACTTAACCATGTTAAAGAGATTAATTGTTATCCAAATGATTTGAACACATTAAAAATATTACTAAGAGTTCATATTAATGCATCTTCGACCAAAAGAAGCCCTTCAAATTTTAAATTTATTAAAAACATATCTAAGCAATTCACTAATACAATATGACACAAGATAGAAAGAACGATTTAACAATGCCATCTATTGACAAGAACTATGTTACTACAATTCACACTTTGGTTATCATATTTTGGTACGTACATTCTAAAACTCAGTACACCAGCGTTTCGAAACACTATGCACACACAATTGGTACACTAATTTGATGTTCCGAAACGTCGAATTTAATGTTCCGAAATGTTTAATTCAATGTTTCAAAATGTTGAATTTGATGTTTTAAAATGTTTACTTTGACAATTTTAAGTGTAATATGTTAATAGGTACAAGGTAATAATGATTTCCTATTGAAAAAAATTAAAACATCTAGTAATGATTTCCAATTGAAAATATCTGCAAATAATGAAGAATGATTTCAAATCAGTCAAGAGAAGACTAAAATTTTTGTTTTCTACTTTATTTTAACTCTCAACTACCATAATAGTGCAATGCAATACCTACATTTGTGAACTCTTCATTTGTACTCATATGTTCTTTTTATTCACATAACTATCTTTCAAATGTGCTCTTTCCCACGTACATTTTTCAAAAATAATTAGTACATGAAAACATGGTGTTTGAAAAAAGACAAAACATTGATGATAATGATAATATATTCGAAAATGATAATGTTGTATCGATGTATGGAAGCTATTCCAACTTCAAGATTCATGCAACAGGGAGACTCATCATCAAGAAGTAATAAAGAAAAAAACATATTGTAACTTCGTTATAGTTTTCAACTACTTAAACCATAAAAAAGAGTATAGTAAAAATAAAAATAAAAATAAGCTACAATGTTTAGCACTTCTGCAACAATATTTGAACATATTGCAATTTTGTTTCAATTGATAAAAGCTATAATTTATAACAAGTTGAAATGAACATTAAGGGTAATGTTTATTTATACAAGGATGATTTTATTTTGTGTATTTATTTGTAGTGGATAACAATATTACAAATTTGTATGTAAAGAGTGTTTTCAAAAATATTCCACGTTAAGCGTATTTTGTTCTGGCTAAGTGTTCTGGTAGCCTACCACAAACGTATTACACTGCATGTGTAAAGTTTTCCGTTTCCATTTTTGTTCCACATGTTGAATCGTTCCGCGTACCAGTAACATAGGACAAGAATACAACAGACATGACTGATGATACAAAAACAATTTGTGATTTTGCAATGAAATATGTACATGAAGTAATTTTCAACAAAAACTGAAAGATGTCATAAAAGCTCATGTTCCACTTTTACCCAAAACCCTATAATTCTTACAACTGGCTTGGAAAAATACAAGAACAAGTAACGAAACATAGCTAAATCAAAGATTTCATGCAATTTACGAAACAATTTAAAAAATGAAAGAGGTGATATTTTTTGAATTTGAACCCCAATTTGTAATTGAAGTTTTTTTTTCATATTTAACTAATATTAGTGGTCGTTGTTCTAGTTGATTGATATGATTTTGATATGTTATCAGTTAGATAAATGAAAAATGAAACACTAATTTATATAGTAAATAATATGGTTGATTTTAAAGATTTGTGTATTAAATGCGTTATTTTCGTAGAATTGCCATTCGAACCAGTTGATAGTTCATTTATCTTTAACACATACATATGACTGAAAATTTATACATCGTTGTTTAAAGAAAATGCATTGTGAAATATTGATTTGTTTTGGTTGTTATAAATCGGAGTGTTCAAATAGTTCGACCTATAGACCATTTAAATAAGATCAAAAATATTATGAAAATCCATGACTCGAAAAAAAAATTATAATTAGCTAGTTTTTGGAAAGCGGTGCAAGTTAAATACATTAGATTATATCATCTTATTACAGCATTGTGTGAACGGTGGAGGCCGGAGACAAATACCTTTTATTTTAACGTAGGACAAATGACTATCACTTTATGATACGTTCATTGCTTGTTAGGCTTGCTCACAGACGGTTCCCCAATTTATCTTGATAATTTAAACTATGATTATTTAACATTGTTTCATGAGTTACTTGGTGCATTTCCTCGTGAAAACGTCATAATATCTAAAAGTGAGGTTAGTATGATTTGGTTTATAGAAAATAATTTCAATATCCACTTGGAGAAGATGCGACGGATTTGACATACTTTATCGTAGTCGTGTCGTAATCTTGTACCTTTTAAACTCTCAATATTTCACGGATCATTCGAAAGGTCGATGTAGTTTGAAATTTTTGCCATTTTTAACTAATTTAGTACAATGTAGTCACTATTCATGGAGTAGTGCAGTACTCTTTTCTTTGTATAATGAGTTGACAAATGTTGTGCCATAAAAATAAAATTATTAGGTGGTTGTATGCTCTGCTATAGAAATCCTTCTAGACCCCATCTACACCTCGCCTAAACGCTAGGTGAGGTTCGCCGCATAGTCATCCGCCTAGCCCCGCCTTGATAAGGCATACAACATCGTCTAAATATATAAATATAAATAGGCATAGAAGCACTTTCTAGGTACTAGTCAAGGTTTGATATCTCATTTAAGTACCTACATGCATGTATCAAGCGCTTTTTCCTCGTTGGCAGCTCCCAAGCCCATCCAAACTTCTAATTTTTCATTTTGGATTAATTAATTGTAAAAAAATACTAAAATATTATCAAAATACATAATTTTATCAAAACGCCTAACTCTGATTAATGTTTGATTAATCCACGCCTAAATGATTAACCTCTAGTCCATGCTTGTCGCCTAGCACCCGCCTAACGATTTTTACAACCTTGATTACGGTCTTGGTCTCATTTAACCGTTGGACGTCATGATATAAAGATCCCTAAAAACTTGGATCGTGATCATCCATACGGTTGTAAGTGGAATTGTGCTAGAAATTGGCCTGAAACTCCAAAAAATGTTAAAGCTATATAAAAAAAGACATGATTCTGCAATTAGTTTTTAGGGTGGCATATTGCTACGAGAACATTTTTTATGCTCATATCGAAAAGTGGTCCTAATGATTATTGTTATACAAATACAATGTTCTGTATTTCTCGGTATATATCAACACACCCATTAATTGGGTTATTCAAAACTCAGCCCCAGCCTATTAATTTGGTCACGTAAAGCCCAACAATTTCCATCCATTCATTCATTCCAATCCCAAACAATAGCATCCTTCTCGACCCATAGCCCTAAACCTAACCCTAAACAATATCATGCAACTTTTCCTGCTGGTCGAAAAAAAACCTGCGTGAGGAGAGTCAAAACAAAGTATTGAAGTTCAGATTCTATAATTTTAGTTTCGATTGAGAAGTATGCAAATGAGATGTAAGTTTACAATCTTAATTTATTGTTTTTACAAGGGAAAAAATTCAATTTTTTGTGATTTTGCAGCCATCTCTGAATTTTTTAATTTTACGAATCTTTCTTATTTGTGAATTTACTTTCTGATTTTTAAAGAAAAAATGCAAGTTAGTTGCGAGAACCGGATTTCTGATCCTATTTCGGTTCAGTTCTGACCGCTACCGAACCGGGATGGTCGAAATTCCGACGTTCCAGCCAGAACCTCATACCCTGGAAATGAGAGTGATTATAAGATCTGTAGATGTAGTCAACCATCTTGATTGTAAATTTGTAACAGTTTCAACCCATTTAATCTGTGTTATTTAGTCCCTAAACTATTTAAATACCATTATCAAAAAAAAATTGTGTTATAATTATTTTGTAATTATTCAATTGGTAATTTCCGGTAATTTTACATAGATTTGTTGATATTTTTTTATTAATATGATTCTGTGAACGCATTTTGGAAACAAGAAATGGAATTGCCATAATTTCTATAAGCTAAAAATATTAAAGCCAAAATCAAGCTCCCGAACCATGCTCTTAACTACCATAAGAATTCAATAAATATCATGCAATGTAGATTTGTGCATTTTCCATACAAGCTTGTATTTGATTATAATATAAGCATGACGTTCAGCAATAGCATGTAAGTCATGTACATACCAATTGTTTCTTTTCCACCAAGTAACTTGTAACATCATTCCCATTACTGCTATGTTTCCACAGAGGCCTACATACATTATTTTAATTTGATAGCAGTTCTATGAAAGAAAGAGAAAATGATAATGGCCTATATGAGCAAGCAACCATTCTTGAAGCATACTGGCTCAATTATATTGAAGAGTAAGCTCAATTATATTGAAGAATAATATGATAATGATAGTCAACCTAATCAATTTAATATTGGTAAAAGTGAGTGGCAAGATAATTGGTTGTGTAGACAAAAAATAGCAACTCCAAATCCTCCAATATTGTAACCAAATCCCAAAGAAAAGGAAAAAAGAAACACAGACGTACCTAGTTAACTTGTAGTAACACTTTAGATTGCCAAGAAAGAACTCGAAAGTCCGTTGCTTCTCTTAGCTTTTTCATGTAATGATCCAAAGTTTGTGTTCTCTCATCTATAACTGTGGTGGTCAATGTATCTTCAGCCAATTTCATAGCTGCTTCTTGTGATAATTCAAAATTATCTGCTACATTTTGAAGTTGTCGTGCAATATCCTCTTTTCCAAGCATCAAGAGAGCCAGTATCAGAGATTTAAGCTCACGTTGTGCACCAGTAGTTAAAGACATGCCCTTTATATGATCAACCAATGCCATCTCCTCCCCTGGGCTGTCAAGATAGATACTTCACATTTAAATTTGACAAAGTAATAATATAATATAATATCGTAATACATTCTGGAATGGTACAAAATATGTACTTCAGCACCTTCCCCATAGAACAAATTATAAATAGAATTGAATGCAAAATAAATGTATGAAAATTTCATATGTGTATGTGAGAAAATATAGTGTTGGAGCATAACAAGATTGACACGTTGATGGTATAAGTTGAAAATAAAGCATAAAATTATCAATTTATAGTGAACATGGGAACATTTAAATAGAGCTACAGAATGATAAAAGAGTAGATGAAAGATTAGAAAAATAACTGACCAACAAATTATATAACAAGACTGCAACAACTAAGGCACCGCCACCATTATTTGCAAAATGTTACATCGTATAGTTTCTCTGTAAAGCATAAAAGATGTGACAACATTTTACACGCTAATCAGCATAACATTTTTCCATGCAATACAATTTAGAAAATTTTGGAAAATAAAATAGGTAAAACATGCTTCTACTTACTTATAAACTAAAATACTCTACATAAAACAGTAAAACAGTTTATCCCAAGATGGGTCTCAAACTGGAATGAGTAAACATTATGCAAAAAAAAAAGAGTATTTCAGCTATTATCAGATTGAGAAGATTCTAAAAGAAAAGGTGGTATGAAAATCAAAGGACCAATGTCATTAAGCCTAGAGTATAAGTAGTAAAATTTAATAAACATCATGGTGTATAAATTGCTCAATGACAGTTGAGTGGAAATGAAAACAAGCAGCAAGGTATTTGCCTGACCTGCCAGCACGAATTCGACCTCCTTTCTTCCTTTGACTTCTCTTAGCCTTACTTGCAGTAGTAGTTGAGCTGATTGAAGCGGTATTTCTTGTAGATCTGACACAACAATAGGTTCTTAATGGCATAAGAGAAAACTGTTTAGCATATTATCTGGAACAGAGATAAAAATTTTGAACTAATACACAGTGCAAAACCCGATAACTAAGAAGGAGACTGTAATCCCTCGTTCAATTAGGAGTCCCGAATTTCAGAGCAGCACTGATAATATACGAAATTGAATTCGATAGCAATGAATAGGTGGTACATTCTTGTACAAACATGAAAGTTGAATAATTCCAGAAGTATTACAGCTTCAATAAGCATCACAAACAAATAATCAGCTAGTCAAACAACAAAAAAGAGCAAACGTTTCAATAAGACAATAACTATGTTAAATATGTCCACAACCATATCCCAGTAGTAAGGTGCTTAGACTTAGGTTTTGAGGTCACGAGTTCAAATCTTGCGAAGCGTGATTCGAACCTTGGACATATTATGACTTGTGGTATGTATATATACTACATAAGACATGTGGTACCAATAGGTTACCACCCTCTATTAGACGCCAAGTTTCAAAAAAAAAGAAAAAAAAATTATTATATCAAATATACATGGAAAAGAATTCACTACAGCTAAGATGGAAAGTAAATATGTGCAAATATATAGGAAGAATAAAGTACCTCGTGGTATATGCACTCATATCGCTTAAATTGCTACTGACTTCAGAGACGGTATCATAATCAACATCGTTTACCAAACTATCCTCAGCCTGGATTTTAGCAGCAAGTACCAATCTCCTTTGACGCACAGCCAAATATCGAGCCAAATACTTGCCAACCTTTTCTGACCCCTCATTACATTCGCTTATTATTGTGTGTGCACATTCAACCGCTCCATCGCAAACCTCAGATGCTAAATCCTCTCTCTCATGCAAATAGCTAACCCTAAGAGCTTCATCCCACTCTCTTGCCATTATACAGTATCCAACACTTCTAGACACATCACCGATATACTCTAGTGCAATTTTAGCAGCCTCAGCGGGTTTTCCTACTGCTTGAAATTCCTCACACAGTTCATTTGCTATTCGAAGAATATCTTCTTTTGCTAATTTCAGGATACCAGCTACAGAAAAGACACTTCTCCAATTACCTGAATCACGGTATGCTTTTAAAGCCTTTTGAAATGATGAGCAACACAAATAAGCTGAAGCAGCTTCTTCATATTGCTTCTCTTCAACCAGATGATCACCCCATGCTTCAAAAACTTGAATTCGGTTCACATTGTTAGAGAACAACTGAAGACCAAGAGGGAAGAGTTGAGGGTTGTTTTTCATCAGATTCATGCAATCTTCATAATACTCATTACCAGCTGAATATATATGTCTAAGTGCTTTGTCAAATCTTTGCAACTTGAGATCAATTGTGTACTTCATGACAACAGGTAACAAGCTCTCCAATCCTTTTAGGTATGGAAGGAATTCCTTAGGATCCTTTTGAGAGTTCAACGCTACCATGGCTGCAAGGTTAAGATCATATAAACCTAAAGCTGCTTCATAAACTTCTTCTGTATCAGTCAACCATAGTAGATGTTTTAGAGACTCTTCAGAAGAAGGGTATAACTTTCTGTGGTTATCATTTGTCTTTGATAATTCCATTTCTCTTATCATTTTTATTCTAGTTAACGCTTCTTCTAAAGCAGGAGGCTCACTACGAGCTAGTGTGGTCAATATACACAACTCCCTGGCTGGGCTTTCAGTAACCTGTTCTATTAAGGCCTTCCGAATTGTTAGCAAAACCAGTGATACTTTACTTTGATTGTTATAACCAGAAGAAATTTCTTTAGGTCTAGGCAATGTTTCAATTGAAATATAATCTTTGTACAATGTATCCATAACATCATCATTTTTTATGGAACAGGCAAATTCAGTGATGTGGTTGAGGTTATTAACTTGGCAAACAAAGTCAGTAGCTGATTCAATAAACATTTGTAGACCACAGCAGTCAACAATGACATTAAAATCTATTCTATGCCTTCTTACCATCAGTAGTGCATCTTTGAAGCGTCTCTGAATCAAAGCATTAATAATTGAAACAAGGACCAACTTTCTTGGATAAATACATTCTAAATTGCCACGAGTAGTTTGTAATACAGCTGCTGCTTCATCGCCATGAATAACTCCAACTAGCTTTGCTCCTCTTTCCCATATATTCAGATGATCTTTATTTTCTTCTTCTTTTTTATGGATAATATTTGGACGATCAAATTTTAGTTCTAAAGGTCCATGCAAAATTTCATTTAAACTTATGATAAATAACAGGTCTTGCTTAGTAGTGAGAAGCATGTGAGAAACTACTTCCTCTGCTTCGATGTGAGATTTTGAATAGAATGAGAAACTACTGCAGATATTGCATAATATACGACTCCCAATATGTAGCCTACCACTCTCATCAAGCCCAAAAAGTAAAGCTTTTAAAATGTTATTCTTGCAAAATGGAACTGCTTTCATCCATGGGCATGAAGATGTAAATTTATCATCAGAATCAAGTTCATTCAAACGTAACCCCATGGTAGAATTATATTCAAAAACTGAACCACCGTCCATTTGAACAAAAGCTGAACATCTTTTAGCAGGGTTTTTAACAATATCAATAACAGGCCCTTCTAAGGATAAACACTTGGAAGTTTTTGCATGCCAACCAGAAGAATTAATTGTAGCAGGTATAGAATTTTCAGAACATACAACTTCTATCTCCAATAAAGAGTAATTTTGTTGGTATTGGGACACAACAAGTAAAACATGTGAATCTAACCAAACCAAATGCATGAGAGTTTCAATTTTCAGATCAGATATCGAGTTTTCAATGATAAATTCCTTGCCTTCAAACTCTTCCCACATATTTGTATCAGGTAAGTCAACAATGCATATACATCCATCAGAAAGGCATGCTGCTAAATAATTTGTTGTGTTTTTAGAAAGAAATGCGATATCTTGGACTACACTAGGAAACTTCAACTTGAATAAATACATAGGTGGTGGCATGAGTGAAACAGAAAAAGGAGTAACTAGTATGTTTTCACTATCTATAACCAAAGCAATGGATTTATCAGTAACAGCTGTTACCCAAATAAAGTTATAAGCTTTTACTTTCCCGTAACTAGTCCAACAAATTAAACGCAATGGCTTTGTTGGGTCCCACATGAATTTAACCGCATCTTCCTTTGAGTACCTCATTTCTTGTTTTAAGTACCAATGATAGTTACTGAAGTACCAAATCTGTATAGCATTGTAACTCTCACAGCAAACGGATGCACAAAGTAGTTCTGAACTGCTATTCCATTTTAATGTATTCACTATAGACTCTGCGGGCCCTTCGATGCTAAATGAGTTTCTCTCAAGCCCATTCTTCTCAAAGAAAACTATAAGTGGGGGCTTATTTTCACCCCTTCTATCACAAGCGGTAACTATTTTGGCACCACTTGGCATCCAGTCTAATGATTCTCCCATGAATTTCTTTGATTCTGATGAAGAATGCAAAAGTCCAGATTCACGTTCCCATATTTTTAGATTTTGTAGAGAAGAATCATGCACTCCTGCTATAGTAACAAGATACTTCCCATCGCCTCTCCAAGAAATGGGTGCATGAAACCGATTGTCGGTTGAACCATTCATGTCACCTGTCTGAATACAAATATATCAGAATGATGATATGCACATATTACATTTGAACCATGGCTTAACAATTTAACATTAATAAACATACAGATATAGGCAATCGCATTTAACCAATTTCTCAAACAAACATTTGAAGGCTAAGTGGATGCTAATCTAATTTGTTAAGAGTGTATTCAACATGTTACAGATGCTGTACTATAATCCAATTGCCATGTTTGCTGTGTCTATAAACTCACCAAAAATGTTGTCAAATAGGCATGCTTAACGGCTACAATGACAATTTAGATGCAGACTCCACAATTACAAACACGAAACATGCATTATTCAGGAAACATGGGTAGGTTATTGAGACATGTCGGTGTTTTAAGAACTAAGACGCACTGAATCGGTTTTGGGGAGGAGCACCAACCATTAGGAAGCTTTTCAATATCAAAGAAACAACACAATTAAAGCGCCACTGAAAGTGCAAAGAATGTAGCATCTTATCGATTCAATTTATACTGATTTTTGCTTGGGTGTCATACATCGATTAGTTGGGCATCTCACTTATCTCGCAGATGGTAAAATTTATGTTACATGGGACACAAGTTTGTTTTAAATGTGTAAATCTATTGTGAGCTGTATTCATGCATTGTCTGATTAATTTCTGTAGGCGCTTGGTTTAATGACCAAGTTCCGAAAATAATCTCATTGTAATGGGGTAAGGTTGCGTACAACTTGGACATCTCATATTCTGCTCAAGCGGAAACCTTGCACATTGGGTAGAGAACGATGTACAAAAGTTATAAGTTCAATTCTTAGTATAAACACCCTTTGCTATCTTGTTTGCATTGTATATCGTTTCGGTTGTTTAACAATAACACCTTAAGAATATGACTCTTTCGGGTTTGTGTCATAAAAAATTTGATGCCAGGCATGATACTGGAATAACACATGTCATAACAAAAAATTCTTATAATTTCTATTAAGATTATTTTTATAAAAAATAATGATTCAATAAAAATTATTAATCAGCATGCGTAGTTTTGATTAAAAAAAAATACCACCGCTGTTGTAAACAGAAAATAATTCTCATGATCAGCATGACGAATTCGAAACCAATATAATTTGTATTTTCAACTCAGCTCCATTATTGTCGTAAACAGAAAACATCATCATTGCATGCAGCTAATAACCTAATATTTAACATCTTAGAACTCATGCTAAAATGACTTTAAGATGTCATGATACCTCATCAAACTTCCTGCAACAAAAAGAATGTATCATATATCACTTACATTAAGAATACAATTGATAACTCTAATTTTATTATAGATGGTAATATACTTTGTTCAATTTTCACAAAATATATAGTGAAGTTAAGAGTTTGTATACGTTTGTGTATAGACACACACATACACATAAATATATGCATATATACGAGGAGGGATTCGTTGCCCCTTCATTTTTAGCCCTTAATAAACCCCTCAAATCAACCACAAAATATAACAAATCAATGGGTGATTTTAATAATGATGTAATAAAGAGAAAATAAACAAAAGATGGGAAGGAATGTCATTAACCCAACATTGATTTATTATATCCAATGCTGGGCTAAAATGAAGTAGTCAAGAATACCTCTGTATACGTATACTGTTCATATTTGACAAAGAGATACTTGAGTTAGATTTCATGTTTATGTTCAAAAGAGACGAAGTCGATTCTAATAAGATTAACATGTATTATTCTTCAGCTATACCTTTATTAGTTACCATAAATAAATTTGGCTTCAAATGATGTAGTCATAAAGAAAAAAAATTCAAATTGCTAAAATAAAGGCACAAAAGTTTTCGGTTAATCGCTATTTATTCATTGTATCTTCTTTGTTTATAAACAAATCAACGAAAAAACCTTATTCAAGCGGGTAAATTATTCCACATTTGTTTAATCAATGTGGTTTTTGTTACAGCACAATACACAAGCTAATTTTTTTTGTATTCATAATTTGTAGTTTGTATTAAAATCGATGTTTTAAAAAAACCCGTCTTAAGGCAAAGGGAGATAAGACATCTTGAGGCTTTCTCAAAATGACTTTTTACCTTTGAGGCTTACGACCGAGACGTACCATTCGTACAAAACGTACGCCTCGCATGCCTCAAACTGTTGAGGCATGCGACTCAATAGTTTTTTTTAATCTTCAATCGTAAATATTGACACTAACAGAAGTTATAAAACTTAAATTATTTAATAGCAAGCAAAAAAAGAACAAAATTTAAGAAAATGAAAGTTAATGTTTTTTTACTTCCCAATGTAGACATGATTAGGTAAGATTGCCTTTGAAACAACGCCGAGAGTTACATAAAGAATTTTCTCAAATTCTATGTAATGAAAATTTCTGAACTGTTATCATCGAACCATCGAACCTTCGAATAAATTATGCAGGTCGATTTAAATTGGTAGAAGAGAAAATAAATGAAATAATAACTTACATGATTTTTCCAGCTACTTGTAATAGAGATCGATTCCACTAGATTGATCAAATACCATTTCCAAAAATCTAAATAATAAAAAAATTGAAGACAAATAGACGGAGGAATAAAAAATACATAACGTTGCAGAGCTGAAAACTGAATATGAATTCTTCAACATGCCAAGGATTGAATCATATGTGTGTGTGAGCGTGCATATATATAATCGAGTGCTTAAATATTATTTATGTATACTTTTAACTTTTATACTTCTTTGAATGATTAATAAAGAATGATTAGGATTAAACTCTTTAATATTGAGTGTTTATATTGTTATTTATTTATAGTTTTCTATAATTAATTGTTAACTTTTATTTATTAATAAAAAATTATTAATAATAAATAAATAATAACACCTCAATGTTTACCTGAAAAACTTATGCCTTGATGTTTTGAAACTTACGCCTTGCCTCATGAACAAAAGAAAGCCTTGTGTACACTTTTGAGTTTTAAAACTTTGATTAAAATTGCTAACTTTCATTAAAGAAAAAACATTCAGATTTGGATGGAAAAAAAATAAGTTTGTCAATTGCGTAAGCTGTACAAAATTACCATATACAATGTAAACTAATTGAGTAATACAATTTACTTAATATTGCAACTTTATATCATGTGAGCACTCATCGCACACGCCAATATAATAATAGTAATAGTAATAAAGCACAGCCAATTAGAAGCAATCTATCTATATAAACCAGACCATTTATTTTATTTAGAATTTTATTAAAAAGTTATTCTTTAGGACAAAATGAAAAAGATCAACCAAAATTGATTCAAGTCAAAACTAGCATTACTGTGGAAAGCTAAAAAAGTAACCTTTACCCTAAGCTAAAAAAAAAATTGTGTGTGTGTGTGGGGAAAGCTAAAAAAATAATCTTTACCCTAGGATATATGTGTGTACCTAAGATGTGTGTGTGTGTAAAGGAGAGAGAGAGAGAGAGGATAAAAGAATACATACATCATAAACTTGTAGATTAGGTTCGGTTTCATATAGCACTTCCCAGTCATAAGTCATGACTAACAGTTGCCCAAAACCAGCTGTCACTGCAATAAGAGCTCCATCGGGGCTAGAAGCGATACTCTTCACCCCACCTTCAACTCTTCCAACGATTTCAAAAGAGTTCAAATCAACAGTGTGCAAAATAAGACAACCATCAGCTGTCCCAATTATCAATGCTTCTTTTTCCATCAAATAGTCCATGGATACTATGCAATCACCTGGTTCCAAAAAGATCTGATCCACTTGCGTAGGTGAAAGGGCCTTGCTTTCAGATAAACCTTTCTGAGGAAATAAAATTTTCCATAAGACGTTTTACTTATCGTCAACAATTATGTATTTTTGTCTTTACGGTAAAAACACATCAAGTATTCTGAAGATAAGTCAGCATGTATCGAGTAGTTTTCATCCTACACCCCTTCGAATACTACTAATATGCGATGACGATGGATTTTGATCAATTACACAATTAAATAATAATAATAAATCATTCTAAGGTTTGCCATTAGTCATTAAATCTAAAATCCCTCACAAATGCTCTTCAATTTTCATAGCCTTGCAAGTATTGAGTCAAAACATATCTCTTGCTGAAAAGAGACCTTTTTAAATGTATGTGCAACTATCAATGATATCACCTTCTTTATTTAACATCTTGCTGTCAGAAGTAAGAATAATCATTTAACAAGCCTGCGCTGGTAGATTATCACATTATAAAGGAGTCACATTATAAATTCTATGTTGTTAAATAGGCTGTTTTAACTTAGCACAAAAACACCTAATTATTCTGTAATGCTCTGTTTGTATATTGTTGCAACTTCCTTCTAATTAAAATTCAACACTAAGCACATTGCTCTTCATGTACCAATGTAGTTGTACAAGATCTCTATCTAGGACCAACTACAAATGAAAACAAAAGGAAACATGAAACATTATTCTATAAAAGCAAATATATAGAGGAGGGGGGGGGGGGGGGGATGTGGGGTTGGTTACATTAAACTAGTTGTGAATGGTTTATAAGGCAAGTACTTCTTAACAATTGAAAAGTGCACAGTGTAAGACGGTGTTTAGGACTTAATATTGCCATCAAACACAAATTTTCATGTTATTTACCTTATAAGCTTTGATAGAGCAAAAATTAGTTGATATCAAGTTGCAACTTAGAAGGTATATTTAAAAAGATGTAGTTCCCAAAAATTGTTGCATTTTTTATTGAATCGGATTCTAGAATAATTCATCGAAAAATATACAGTAACTATAGCTGGACTTATCGACATTACCCAAGCATACGTAACGGAGCCTTTGACAGTCAAATGAAATCCAATCCAAGAAATAATTTGATCTGTGGACAGCATCATTGTGGTAAAGATCGTAATGCCTATGTAATGTAGCTTGAAACTTAACTTCTAAACGGAGAGATGGTGCATAGTTCATATAGAATGGTCAATTGTTCATAATTCAAAATAAAAAAAATTAGAGATAAAAGCAGGTGATCTAGCAAACAACAAAATATACATCGATTAAGTTAATATGCTCTCACTAAGCACATGTAATTGAAATGTTTATCAAATCCACTGCATTGATTGTCAGAAAAATCATTGTCAATGCACTGATTTATGTTATTTTCATTTTCGATGAGAACTTTGAATTGTTAACTAATACCCGATGCAGATATCGGGGAATATTAAAGGGAATAGCGTTTCAGATACGGGCATTATTAAAGTAGTTTTTAAAGAGAAAATTAATTTGATATTGGGAAAGAATTATAAAAACAATTAAAACGGCAATTTAACCCTTTTGAAAAATGTTAATACAAATAATTTTCTTTTTAATTTTGTTATAAAAATAAATAAATTCATTATTTTCTAATTTCTAAAGTTTTTAAGGATTTTCAAAATTTTAAAATAATGGATTTTTGAAAATGTGAACTATTTTATTTTTTGAAATGTTACAACTTGGAATCTATAAAATTGTGAAAAGACATTCAAAAAATAGATAATGTATTTTCAAATATTAAACATTTCATTTCATTTTCTTAAATAAAATAAAGGTAAAGGTCAAGGGTGTTTTGGTTAAAAAAAACAATATAACCAAATTTACTTTTCCCACAATTCTATTTTTTTAAGTTCTCCCCTTTCCAATCTTATCCTTTATCTCAACCTTTTACCCTCCAAAAATTCCTTAAATACTCGATCATGAATGTACTAGCATGTGCCAATAAGAATGCCTTAATGAATGACATATTTGAAGAAGCTTATATTAAGGGTGCTGCTAAATGCACCGCATCATGAACTCCACTTTACCCATTTCGATTGGCAGTACATTACCAACCAAAATTTAGATAAAAATATAAAATTTATACGCGGTCAGCGGTGTACTGCCAAACTTTGTATGGGGCAGTCGGCAGTACATTGCCCACCAAAATTTGGGAAAAAATAAAGTTCATAATGCTGTGCATTTAGCAGCGCCCTATATTAATGAAGACCAGTTCTTCCAGGGTGGTTATTAAGAGACAAATGCAGGTAATATCTAACATTTTTTTAAATGTACATTATTTCATCATCGGATTTGAACTTCTTTTAGCATCCACTAATAAATTTTCAGTTCTTCGATAACAACTTCACATTGGCTACTCTTCAAGCTTTGTACAATTTCCAATTTATAATAAATTTTCTATCAATAGCATCCAACTTAAGCAAAGAAAGTGCAATACAATTACAAATAATATGATTTTGGTAAATTTAATCAGTCACGGACGCTTTCAAAGAAATCATATAACTATCCACTAAAATTAAAATTAAATATACAAACTTTAATCAGTAAATGTTATACTCACTTGAGAATTAGACAGTTGAATTCCATAAATGAAATTTTCAGATGACGCGAAAAACATGCGATTGCGCTCGACATCAAAAGCTGCGCAGATTATTGACTCCCCAGCTGTTTGCAGATCAATGTCAATCAAGGCAGCAGCTGAATTCTTTAGATTCTTCATTTGTAGTAGATTTAGATGAAGGAGAAAATGCAAGTAAAACCCTAAATATTGCATATGCTTGGGTTTAGCTGGACCCAAGTTGTGGACCGGGTCAGACCGCATTCATGATTCAACAGACCGGTACCAATCCGCAACAACCTATACTGTTTACTGTACTGTTAAAAGTAGAAAATTCTCTCCACTTCTTTCTTCGATAGGTTTTTGGGTGGTGGGCAACCTGAAAAGTTAGCAGTGTTACAATACATGTAAATCATAAAATGAATATATTTTTATATTGTTTTGTTTAGTCCCATATCGTGGAATAAGTTAAATCTTTAGCTCTGAACTTTTATATAAAGGAGGCTATGCAATGTAAATACGTGTCTATTTTCAGAAATGAATAATACATCTTCTGCCTCTCTCTTTAATAGTTTCTACTTTTCTCATTTTATAACATGTTATCAGCACGAAGCTTTTATAAATCTTCAAAACGATCTCTTGTAGATTTTACTATCATGTTCAAATGATATATTTTTTTAGACCTGTAGATTTTAATCATTGAATTTCTTATTTAATTTTTATTCATGTGTCTCCATTTTTTTGTGATAATTTTGAATTTGATGTGAAACTAAAATTGTTTCATAGACTAAAATGTAATTTTAGACCTTATTATGTTAGTTTTCATTTTAGATCTTATCTATCATGAATCTAATTTTCCAGATTTCATTATATATATATATATATATATATGTATATGTATGTATGTATATATATATATATATGTATGTATGTATGTATATGTATGTGTGTGTGTGTATATATATATATATATATATATATATATATATATGTATGTATGTATGTATCTTATCTCATAGATCTTGCTCTATTAATCTTATCATTTTAGATTTCATTTTATCGTAGATCTAAACTTTTAAATCTCACTCCATTGTTTGGTGAAAAAAAAAAGGTTTTCATGTTAAAAAAAATTTGTTTGGATTTCGATTTGAATGAGAACTGTAGAAATGATTTTGCCACATGATTTATATTTCCATAAGAAATGTTTCATTGTTTCTTAGAGAAACAAATATAAGAATAATACGTATCTAGAAGATCGTATTAAGTTTATATGAAAAAATAGAAACATGAAGTTCATATGTGTGAAGGTGAAAGATTAAAGTTTTCATAAGCTGAAATAAATCCTTGAAGAAAATAAGCGAGCAATTCCAAAAGAAGACGTTGATATGTCCAGAAGACATAACATAAAAACAATATGCTGGAATAACATTACAAATGTGGTAAATACTATTTCCTCGAAGAGAAATAGTATTATGATTCTCATGTTCGAATACAATTATGAAGAGTCCTCTTGTTTCATTGTGTTTATTTAATATTGGAGACCTGAAGTTCTCAAATAAAAATTATGCATATAAGTTTGCATTCCTAAATAAAGGAAAAAAAAAGGAATTATATATCAAAACTCAAATTTGAGATGTGAAGCATTGAATTATTAGAAAAGCTAATTCAGAATATGGTAAATTCCAACAACGTTTGCAATCAAACCTGAAGTTTGATAATGAAAATCAAGTTGTACCATTTAGGATCTAAAGTACTAAACAAAGACTTTATTTTAAAGTAAAATTGAAACCTGAAGTTCTAAAAATATTTGTCAATAGTATTAACTACTAAACCAAATAAATGTATAGAAATTTGTTCACTCCAAAAGTGGTGATAATAGAAAAAAAATATCCAGAAGAGATTTGTTGATATATTTGGTGCTTTTACTAAACCAATAAATACATAGAAATATATCTACTCTCCTGCTCTCTTTCTTTTTAATATAAAACAAGGTATTCTAAAAGGAAGTTTATTTCCTAAATTTTTTCTTCTTCCATGCATCCAATTATGTCTTTCAAAAGGTAAAATATATAATAGATCAAGTTTCCTTCCTTTGGCTCATCAAGTAAGTATTTTGGATTCTTCATAAAATGAATGTTAATATTTATACACCCATCAATTCTGTTATATTATATATAAAACTCATTCATCTTTCCTCTTTCAGCAAAGAGGTATTCCAATGTTTATTATTTTATATGCTTAATCTTTTACTTATTATTGTCATGTCACAAGAATATACTTGTTGATTGTTATCAATAGTTGTAACTCATACAACATACTTTTTAGTTGCCAAGTCAAACTATTTTGTTTTTCATGATATTATTCATACACTATGTGATATACAAATTTCCTCTCTGTTTAGCTTACAGTATTTAAATAGCCGCATATATTATTCATATATTAATCAGTAGCAATTAATAAATCATTAAATAAAATTAATTAATTAATGAGAATGGTCCAACAAAGATGCATATGAATACTTCATACATTTATTCTTCTTTTGTATCTCTTATTGTTGACATGGATCATAACGTATATACATGGTATATATTTATGTTTCTCACTATTGCAGTTGTTATGAATTAATAAATGGTATTTAATATTACCTATTCATATTCTTAAATCTGCCTATATTATGAAAGTAAACATAATAAAGTCAGCACAATCTTTGATTATAATTCATCCCTTCTCCACCAATCAATCCACATAAAGGCCTTTCCATATTTTCAAGGGCAGTTTTGCATTTTCAAGGAAATTAAGGAATGCAATTACTGAGATTGGATCTAGAGCTATCAAAAGGATGTAAATAAGAAATTATAGACGCTTTTATAGATTATATTTGGATGTCTTTTACTATTTTACAGTAATGTTTTTTTCTTTCATTGTAACTACTATCAGATAGGGGTTCTTATTTTATGAAATGCATTGATTATATACCCATGAACAATATTTTGATGCTTATGCATTTTTATTTCCACTTATAGTTGGTAATATGATAAACATAGCCAAGCTTGAATTTAAAACTTTGGATTTGTTAGGAGATAACTTTTTGTCATAGATATTGAATAATGACATTCAATTACAATCTCAATGCTTAGAAAATGCCATTAAAATGATAATAATATGTCCCAGTAGGATAAAACAAAGGCTCTTATATTTTTAAGGTGTCATATCCACGACAATCTTAAAATAAAACATTTAACCGAAAAAGATCATCTTTACTTATGCAACTCCCTGAAGGAGCGTTATGACCACTAGAAGATGGTCACACTTCCAAACACTAAACAAGATTGGTTGAACCTGAAGTTTCAACCAGTTAGAAGTTGGTGCTTGTATGTTTTTCCTTTCAGAACTAATTGAAATAACGTATTGATGAATGTCGTATTTTAATCAGTAGTCCATTTTAATTTTTTTTGGAAAGTATTAGCATTTATTTAATGCGTACAAATTTTAATAGTTGACTAACTATATTGTCTTTAATTCTTAAGATATGGACCATCAATATTTGTGTGATAATATATGCCTACTAGATAGTGCAACTACTCATATGATTTTGAAAACCAAAAGTTTTTCTCTGAACTATCTAAAAATATTTTAGCTAAAAATTTCAACCATAGCAAATCTACTAATATAATTGAAGGGTCCGGAAGAGCCCATATAGTATTACCAAATGGTACATATATCTTAATTCAAAATACATTATACTCAAGCAAATTTAAGAGAAATTTGTTGAGTTTTGAAGATATATAAATGAATAGCTATCATATTGGAACTATAATGAAAATGTCAAAGAATATCTTTGCGTTATTTCTAAAATTGAAAGGCAGAAGCTTATTTTAGAAAAATTTAGTACAATTTCAACTGGATTATATTTTACAAAATTTGGCATAATTGAATCTCATATTTAAACATGAGCCAGAAGCTCACAAATATCACTTGAATGCGTATTATCAATTGATAAAAGAATTACCACTACAAGAAAACATGTCTTTAGTTGCATTTATTGGTAGCGTTTATGGTGTGAATGCAACTAATATTATTTTAAACCTTTTTTTCCTCTTATTTTTGTTTTACTAGAACGTGAACAAAATTTACAGCCTATACTAGCGAATAGCCAAACACTTGTCACGTTTATTCACCTTTTCCCTCTTTCACCAAAATTTCCCTCCACTTGAAATTTTTTTCCCCCTCTATTGCTTTCGTCTTCTGCGTATTCAACCTAAATTCACAATTTTTTTTCTCTCGTGTTTTGGCTTTCGTCTCCACCCAACGTATTCAACCTAATTCATCCGGTTCTCTGCCTTCGTTTCCTCAGCTACCGTCGCCTTTTTAGGGTTGTTTCCATCACGCTTTTAATTGAAGTTTTGGGTTCGATTCCATCGCGTTTTTGGGTTAGTGGAACGGTTGACATTGAGCAATCGATTCAGATTTAGATCCATAGTTAAGGTACGTAAATTAATTTTTGATTTTGACGTATTAAGTCGTTCTTTAGCTGCAATTTTTTTTTGGTTGGCAGTTTGAGTTATAACCATAAATTTCTTCATGCCTTGTTGTTCCATCATCTATCAGCTTTGGATAATGACTTAGAAACATAAATATGTTTTATTATTTACAAACACTACACTAATTTTGTTAGGATATATTTGTAAATGCTTAATGCTTAAATGTAACAGATAATTTGTTTATGTAGGGGCCTGGCATTATAATTGTTCATGTGTTATAACCATGTATATTGAAAATTTCAATACTAATAATTGTGAATGAACTAGCACAGTAGAAATCTGTTATGCCCATCCCTTGCAAAAAATATAACCAGTCAAGACAATTAACATTTACTGCTTTTCTTTGTGAGGTTTATAATTTTGAAGAGAGGTTTCGAAGTGATACAAGGGTTCAAATATAAATGGCTTATTAGGAGTATATAATTACTGTCTCAGATATATGTGATTTCGAAAACTGGATTGGGCTTCTTATCAATACTTTTGAATGTATGAAGTTAACAGTCGTTAAATATATATGTATTCAGATTCAAATATATGCATGCACGTTAAATGTGACATCCCAGGATTTTTGACAGTATTAGTTTAATAAATATTTAATTTAATTAATTTAAAATACAACTTATTATGTTAAAATTTTGTCTTAAAGCTTAAAAGAGAAGTTACTCACCTGAAACCAGATTTTATATTGTACTGTTAGATTTTATTGGTATATTGATAAGCAGAGATTTTTATTTGTTTCCTGTTTCTTCTTTTCTTTTGTCTTATATTTTCTTTGTTTTGGTCTTATTACTTTGTCATATAAATGCATTTCTATTTTTAACATGATATTAGGATTTATTCTAAAGTATTTACCTTTTTACAAATAGCTTACCTTATATGTATATTTATTGTCTTGTATGTCTACATTCATATATTTATATTTTGTTTATTTTGTTTTGTATGCTTTGTATTTTATTTTATTTTTGTCCTTCCTATATTTATCTTATTGTCAACTTAATCCTTTATTTCTAAAGTATATATATTTCTTACATAACCTATCAACACTTAATTTAAAAGTTATTTATTGTTAAACTTGTCAATATCATAATTTCTTCCAATACACACATAATATGTTTTATTTTTAACATAATAAGTTGTATTTTAAATTAATTAAATTAAATATTTATTAAACTAATACTGTCAAAAATCCTGGGATGTCACATCCCACCCCCCTTAAAACTTTTCATCCTCGAAAAGGAACGAAGCTAGAATTTGTGAAAATGATTTTGTGGAAATATTTTGGAAACCTATGGATTTCTGAAAAGGCTTTTGATTTTTGAGGAAAATCAAATTTGGAATTTGGAAAAGCCTAATTTGAGAATCATCGATTTTGACAATCGATTTTGTGTAAAGGCATTTATATGTATTCAGATTCAAATATATGCATGCACGTTAAATGTGTTAAATCTCTTATGTATACATCTCTTATGTATACAAGTTAAAAGTGTCAGATTTCTATATCTAGTTTAAAACATAATTGCTTTGTGCATTTGATTTCAAATATCTCAAGGTTTTATAGGATATAGTTTTAAATATAATATCTTATAAGCGTAGTTTTGTAGGTTTCTAACATATGAATTTTTTTTAGTATGTTGTAGTTTCAAATACACTCAAATATGAAGTTTAAAATACATAAGATTTTGATGGGATTTCTAAATATATATGACTTTGCATATATGATCTACATGATTTTGGAAGACACCAGGTCCTTGAGGATCTAATAAATTTTATAGGTATAAATATGAGTCATATTTTTGTTTTGAACACACATGATCTTCTGAGGAAATATAAGGCTTTGGTTATGCTCACATAAAAGTTCCGTATAAACTAAATTACATATTTATATATCAATTTTAAGTTAGTTTTGGGATATAAGTAATTTCAAAAGATGTCAGATCCCAAAAATATATTGGCTTTGAATACATATGTGAGTATTGAGCTTCAAGTAGATATATGGTTTTTGTTAGACATACAATTTTGAAAATATCAAGGATACTGAAATAAATAAGCCCAATATTTTCGACTTTTCATATAAGTAACCTTTTTGATAAGTGCAATTTCATAAATATGTACGAATCCTAAATACATGTCAGTTTTGAATTTTAAGTTTTAAAGCATATGATGTTTTGCATGTGCATGAATTTTTTGTTTCAAACAATCATGTGATCTTAAATACATATACATACATATATAGCTATAAAAATATGATTGTCTAAGTATATAAAACTCATATATATGTTGCTGTAGACATAAATACATGCACAAAGGTATAAAAGTAAATGTGTTATATTACGATGTTGGGAACAAATGCTTCTGAGGTATTTAAACTCCATTTATTTAAAATCTCAAAAGCATACCTGATGTAAACCTTTTTTTTGATGAGTAGTTCTAAGTGCATAGGTTTTAAACGTGAATATGATTTTAAGTATATAATTATGCTTCAAGTTTCTGTTAAATGAAGATTTTGGATATACATCATTTTTCAAGTGTCTACCAAGCTTGGAGTTTCAGGAATATTTGATAGGGAACAAAAGTGTGAAGTTTTAATGGGTTTTAGTTCTAAATGTGTGTGTCATCAGGTAGCAAAACCATTAAGATCAATAATAGACTTTCTAGTACATTACAAAATGTGTGTTGCTTCCATATGTATCGGTTTAACGATATACCAATTTATCGTGAATGAAAATTGCTAGTGTGTGGGTTAATGTTTGAGTTCAAGTATGAAGGTTCAGGTTTATCTAGTAAGCGTTAGTATAAGGCAAATGAAGCCTGAATGCATGTCTACACATAAATCGGTATTAAGTATATCACATGCATAACATTTTCGAAGTGCTTGCCAAAATTATAGGTGTCCTTGTCTATAATATATGCATACATGCATATAAGGATTAGGAAAAGTATATCATTTTATCTATTATTCCCTATTTGTATCCCATTTTGATTTGAAACCTACTTTACAATTTGAATCCCGTTTTGGAATCTTGACTGAAAATGCAGAAATACATATCTTCTTTACATATTATCAGTTTAAGATTCTTGTTTCCCTTCAAAAAAAGCATGTATTATAGTGCTTATTAGTTGTGAACTTCTTTACATATATGTATATAACACTACAGATTTAAGTGAAGTAGGAAAGTATATCAACTAGGTGATTAAGCTATGAAGTGGAGACATGGTTACAATCAAGTAACCAACAATATTAAGTCAGTTACTTGAAACCAAAAATCAAATGACAGAGATATATTTATAGTCCTATACATAAGCAAAATTTGTTGCCACTCATATTCCAGAATAAATACATAAAGTTTCCTATTTATCATCCTTGCCATTATTATTAAACTATGAAGATATATAAACATATATATGCTGCCACTCTATGTTACAATTCAATTTGGTATGGTTTTATTGTACATATATGGATATTAAAAACATTTATTATGAATGTTTATCTAATTTTGTTATTTTTGTTAATAAATGTTTTCATAGCAAAAGGATATGCATACAAGCTTAGTACGTACTCGCCAACAATTGAAGAACGAGAAATCCCGAAAGTATAAGCCAAAGGTCAAATATATTAAGCCAACCATTGAAGCTTGCAATGTAGACAAGGAACAAGAATTACGGCACGAGACAATATAAATGCCGTGTGCAGAAAATGAAATGCCTTGTGAAGAAACTAAAATGCATGAAAAAATTGAAATGCTCCATGAAGAAAATGAAATGCGTGAAGAAGATGAAATAGCTTGTGAAGAAAATGTTGATGCCGAGGTGGAAATCAATAGACCAAGTGAAGTTAAAACTGCAAATATAGATGTAAAAAAACATGCTAGAGGTCCAACAAGAGCAAAAAAACTCCTGTTAAGTCTTGAGAATCGAATTGAAGTTGAATTCAATGAGGTAGCCATACCCATAGGAGAAGGCTCGGTACATTTATCTTCTTATCTTAGGTGGCTTGTACGAGAGCATGTTCCGGTTACACTTGATGATTGGAGGCTTCTAAGCGATGAATTGGAAGTTGTATTATGGGACTCGATTAAGGTATGAGAGATTACCATTTTTGCCATATAATAATTGTTTTATTTACGAAAATAATCTATTTAGCGAAACGTCCTTTTAAAATCCTTTTAATATGAAATAACAACAATTTTCTTTTTCTTTTTATTCTTACTTGTAGTCTAGATTCAAAGTAGATGAATGGCAAAAAAATTCCATATTTCAACAAATGGGAACTATTTGGAGATCCTCAAAAAGCAAATTGGTCCGAAAAATAGTTAGTGCAATGACGGAAGAGGAAAGACTTGGTTTGAAACCTTACAATATAAAAAACATGATGGAGTGGAGAAAGTTTGTAAAGGCGAAAACAAGTTTGGAGTTTAAGGTATGCTTATGTGTTTTTTACATAGTAGTTCACTTGTATATGCATTGGTAATTGTTAATTCTTATGGTAATAGTTCATGCACTGGCAAGTATTGAAGTTTCAATATCATAGAATGAGTCTAATATATGGTATTGCGCTAGGATAATAAATATTGTATTCATGGTTACAAATGAAATTTGTTCCAGACAATAGTGTGCATGAGAAATCTAAGATATAAATGATAGGTATATATAATTTGAGTGGTGGGAAACTTACCGAATTCAAAATCTTAAGTAGCCTGCATGTGATACATGAATACAACGACTTTGAAAACATACAAATAGTATGCATTATTCTATAACAATATCACTGTTTAAGTTAAAACATAGTAGTTTTGTTGTTGTATGAGATAAAAATTCACAGTGCTAGATTCCAAATTTTAGATACAACATAATTTAATATAGCTGGTATAGAGAAAAATTAAACCTTTTAACTATCGCTGATACTAATTTTGCTTTGGCAGGGTAAAGAATGTTCGAAAGAAGGGAGCACACCTGAAATGGTATAAATCACTTATATTGATATAACTTCATTTGGAGTTTACTTTTAAATCCAATAATCAACATAATTTTCGACCGAATAATTGTAGAACAATGACAACATATGTGAGATGTTGAATTGGGATGGAATCGACGAAATTGTTGCCAAGGGAGAGTGGTGTCCAACGATCCAAATGAAGTTGTCAATGACATTTCATATCAGACCAAATGTTATGAAAGTTGTAGATTGCATAAAGAGAGCAGACGCCTATTCATGGAGGCCTACATCTAGTTTATCAGTATTACGAGAAGCCAAGGGTAAGTCAGTGGTATGGCCTGCAAATCGTGTTGTTACGCTGCGAGAATACATCATAGAAGACATTACGATAAAATTAATGATTCGCGGTAACTATTTGTAATTGTATACATATTTTTTTCCATTAAATATATTTATTGTTCTTTTTAGAGTTAAACTAATAGCGTAAACAACAAATGCAAGCTTTATGATTGGAATGAGGGTGAAGTGTTGGTTACCAAAGGAACACTTTGCTCGAGTGATTCAAAAATGATTGTGAACAGTATTCCGCTTGGTCCGTTAGCCGTGGTGGTTTGGGTAGACTATGCAAAAAAAGAAGATGCTTTCTTGTGGCGACCCACAATAGATATGTCATGCATTAAAGAGGCTGTGGGTAAGAAAATAACATGGCCAAAATCAAAAGTTGTAGATGAAAAAGCAAGCGTTGTGGCTTCTCCTTACAAGGCTAGAGAAAGCATTGCAACTTCTCCTTACAAGGCTAAATCAACTCCTCAGGTAACTTTTTGGACAGTAAATCATCATGGTAAATCAACTCCATTGTACAGTAAATGCTTTGAGATGAAGTTCAATGGTTTATGATGCAAATTTAAATTATTATTCCTGAGTCTTTTTTTTGGACAGTGACCATACATTTATGTCATAGTAGTAAAATAGTAATAACTACAGAAAACATTAAAATATCATGACATAATATATCTAAACAACCGAGTATAGTATGAAAGTGCAAATCTGATCTGCACTCTTCATTATACAAAGTGCAAATATAAAAATGAAAAATTATTTCATAACTTCATTTCAAATTACCGTTTTTCATGATGTTTAAAAATAAATCTGAATGGAGGATTTCAAAAATTAAGATACTTGAATTCTATATACATAAATTCAATACAAAAATAGAGATATGACAATGATACAATGCATATAATATGGATTTTAAAGTTTTATGTTTGATTCACACTATCAATGAAGAAAAGAAAAGAGCAATACATACAAGGAAACTGAATCCACTGACCCCAGCGAGCGAGGTAGCAATAGCGGAACTTGAAAGTGCAAGCTCTCCGAGGTGACCAACCATCATGCTAGAAACCACTTGAACCAAATAAGTGCATATCGTCGCTGCCACCATAGGCCCTACTAAATAACTGATCTGTTTTCCTTCATCCTTAAACTCGCTTATGAATTTGGTAAAGTTTATAAAAATAAAATTATATCTGGTAAAATTTACGTTATATCGGGTAAAATTTGCAAAAATAATAATATAAAGAGCATAATATTTACAGCTTTACTACAGTAAAAAATGCAAATACTCAGGAAAAAGTCAAAAAATCTATCTATTTTTGTGCGAAATGCTCACAGGTTTCAGAGCATTTGACAAAAAAACATATCTTATTTATGATACAATTGACTGACCTATCTTGTAAAAATTGATATTTTGGTTTACTTATCCAACATAGCTCAAATTTGGTAGCAAAGAATAGATGCAAGTGGATTGATGTGGGTGAAACGGGACGAGTAGTGGCTGAAGGAACTATCGCTTCAACTGATCCAACAACAATGGTTCACTGTGTTCCATTAGGAAAAGATGCGGTAAAAGTTTGGGTAGACTTTGTGAGGGTTAATGACACATTACTATGGAGACCTACATCGGAGTGTACATACATGGAAGATGCTTTTGGGACTACCGTAGCTTGGCCGGCGGCATATGTCATTGAGGAATCAAGTTCTAGTAAGTATTATTTTTCAGTTTAACAGTAATATTATAAGAACTCTGCCTATCAGACTGCACATAAACAAACACATATATAGTTGAATGTTAAAATAATTGAACAGGTAAAATTTGAAGGGTTGAGATCAAATTGGGATGTAGAAAGATAAAATGGACATAAAGGAATCTAACCTAGTTTTTGATTTATAATATGCTTGTTTTAGTTGAAATAAAAAGTGTCATGATCTAATGATCTAGTGTTAAAGTTCAAATCGTACACGACCAGACAACATTGACACATAGAAATGTCTGGATATTAAGTGGGCAAATGAACTTGGATTTTGTTTTACTTAGTTTGCAAGTATTTGTGGCCTATACATACACGCATGAAAGAAAGATGAGGACACATTTTCATTCTTGCTTAATTTTCTTCTTCTTCTTCTCTAAAAAAATTAAAATAAATAAATTACATGGAGAGCGAAATGATACATTTTCACACATGGATATACACAACAAATGAAACACCATAACTTCTAAACTCAACAAGAAATATATGTGTGCTGTGCAAGTGAGTGGGTATATATGTGATGTGCAAGTTAGTGGATTCAAGCGAAGTAGTGATAGGTTGAAGTTTTGGTGAGGGAAGGAGTATGGTTGACAGTGAATGATAAGGTTGTGGAGGTTCTGGTCGGTTTGCGGTGTTCTGGAAGTGACGATGGTGGAGCAGCAGGCAGATGTTGTTTGCAGTGCATTCTTGCTGAAGTTGTTGTATGGGTTGTTGGTTGTGGGTTAGTGGAATTCACGGTTATTGGAAGAGAGGTAAGGTAGTGCTGAGGTGATGAGGTAAGTAGGAAGTAGGAATTGAAAAGAGCGGTGATTATTTGAGGAGATGGTGGTGCACGTTGTAGGTGTAGATTGCAGTAGGCGATTGTCAGTTGCGTGTACATTTTGAAGGTGGCGGATTGTGATGATGGATGATAGCTTGTTGACGAAGGTTGTTGGTTGTGGTCAGCGAGGTGTTTGGATTTATGATTGCAGATTGGTTTTGGTGTTTGTAGTTGCTGAGTTGATGGTGGGATTGTCTAGGATTTGAAGGGGTGAATTGTGGTAGATGGAGGCAGGGAGTAATAGAGCAGTGATTGGGAGGAGTTTGGAGATTATGTTGTAGGTTGAGATTATGTTTGGATATTTATATTGATTCAGATTAAGACATCAGGGAGGGAGGGAGGGAGGGAGAGGGGGGAGCGAGAGTTCTGATTGATATAAACCTTTATTTCTTTATTTACGCCTTTTCAGTTGAAACACAGGAAACTGCTTTTATCTCCAGTCTATAGCAACATGTAGTCCAAGATGTCTGTGTTTCCACTGGACTCACTACTTCAGATGTTGCTCCATGAATCTGCATTCTTGCTTGTCATTCATTGCTTTAGACATGCATCTCTCTCTTCTGCATCTTATCTGAGCTTTCCACTAGTTTCAACATCCCAATATTTTTTTATTGCAAATCAGGTTCCACACTCTAATTCTATTGAACCATTTCTGTTGCAGTCACATTCTTTCTAACACCTCAATAATACTTTCCAATGCATTTCATTTGTTTGCTGCTATTGACACTGTAATGCACTTGATTCCTTTAACGAGCCACTCCGTATATGATTAGCATTTCTGACCACTTGGATTTCACCATAAGCGGTTAAGCCTATCAACCTTGGCTCATACATTATATGGGTTGTTGGTTCATGTATGAGTAAAATTATGGAAGAAATGGAGTAACTATATTGAGATTAGTCGGGCTGCTACACGATTCAAAGAGCTTCAAGCAAATTATATATTTACATGCTGTTAGAAAATTTTGTTAACGTACTTAGAATCAGCTCATACTCCAGGTCCATTGCATGGGTTGTGTGTGCATGCATATGTTTGTACACATACATGTGTTTAGGCAACTCATTGACATGCAATGCTTAATGATTTGCGGATGATTGCAATGGAATAGTAGATTTCACAACCACGCTTCAAATTTGATTTTATATGCTGTTATAAGTAAATGTTTAAATTGTAACAAAGCCTTAGCATCTTACATGGTTAGTATTATATGCAGTTATAAGAAAATGTTTAAATTGTAGCAAAGCCTGGGCGTCTTACATAGATTATAATTCTATGGTTTGAGTTCGAAAAAGATATGGCTAAGCTCTTAAGTACTGTTGCATTATAAATAATTTATGTTTTTATTTGGCCTGAAGTTAATTTGTGAACTTGGAAAAAGTTTCACTCATTACTGAGTATACCTTCTGGTAAACCTGCAACTGTTTCAAGTTTTGGTTATATTATGTTTGAATAATAATTAATTAATATTGTTTGAATGTTACTTGATAATTCATGGCAAATTCTTATTGTTGATTATCAACCTTGTTTACAGGTAATTAGCTTTTTCGGAGTGAAGACCATCAGCAACAATGGACATGACTTCAATTGTTATATGTATTATGATATTTGTTAGTACTGGTTGTGTAAACTTGTTTGTGAATGCTTATGGTATATGAATTTGCTCATTTTGTCAAATAACTTTATCTAAATGGTTATGGATATTATACTTATGTGATTAACGTGTTCTTAATTATTTGAATATGATGATTATATGATTGATTGATTGTTGGTTTGAATATGGTAATTATACGATTGTTGCTGATTTTAATATGACTATTATATAACTGGTTGTTGGAAATAATATAAGCCATTAACAGTATATAGTAGCATTTAAAACATGCTACAAAACAATCAATACCTTTTATAGCGTTTACAAATGCTACATAAACTGTAACAACCCTAGATTTCTGCATATATTTAAATTTGACTTTATTTTATTTTAAGTAATTGTAATTTTTTTTTCAAACATTTCATTTTTAAATATAAATGTTGATTATTATGTGAATTATAATTTCAAACTGGTATAAATTGAATATTTTCCTGAATATTCATTTTTGGTCAATTTGGGTCAAACTTTGACTTTTAAATTTTAAATTTAAATATTTGAAATTTTGAATTTTATCTTTTATTATGAAAATAGATTAAATTTTTAGAATACTGCTTTTCGTTTCGTTGAAATCGGAGTTATATTGTGAAAGTTATGCTTTTTACAATATTGAGTGTAAACTGTTTTATTTAACAATATTATTTATTTTAATTTATATAAATGATATTTTTATTTGATATATCTTATTATAATTTGTATATTTATGCTATATTATATATATTTTATCTTTTAAATATTTTTAAAGTGTTGATAGAATTTTTCTAAAGTTTATTTAAATTTATTTTCAATTTTAAAACCTAGTTCCCATTTTCTTTGCTATTTTCTTAATTTAATTATATATGATTTAAAATTTATTTATTTATTTTATGCATTCACTTGTATTTGCTGTGTTTCTACTTTATTTATATTCATTTTACATGTAGTTAAATTTAAATAAAATTTTTCCAAAGCTTATAGAATTTGTTTCCATTTTTTTAGCCTAGTTTACATTTTTAAGCTATTTTCCTTATTTAATTATATTTAATTAAAATTTATTTATTTATTTTATGAATTCATTTTTTATTTCTGAGTTTTATCTTTATTTATCAGCATTTTCATTTGTTTTAATATGCAAAAAGAAATTAGGGAAATTTGAAGAGTTTGAGTCCTTTTGTATACCTAGTCTCTTTGTATTCTTGCCTCTTCATTTCAACCAACACCACTTCAATTTTAGCCGTTCTTTTCTCATTCTTTCAGCTGACTATTCTCATATTTTTCACGTACAATCAAAAACTCCTCAACCACAAAAAAAATTTCGGCCATCATCTCCTTGGAAAGCTTGGTAAACTTTCATTCTTTTTTTCCATTTTTTTTCTTGTTTTTCTTATGTAACTTGCACTTGCCTTCATCTATTTGCTCGGCCACTCCCTCCTCCACCACCATGGCCACCTCCAACACCACCACATCAGGTTTCCACCACCTCCAGCCCTCTACCCAAGCCTATCCGTGCACCCTTGTGGATCAGATCCACCAAGAAATTGAGCAAAACCCACATATATGTACATAGCCTAGCTTCTTTGCCTTCATCACCTCAAACCACCACCTTGGCCGCCCCTTGCACCACCATCTCCAGCCCTTACCATACCTGAAACCCTCTGCCACATCACTTCCAGTCCACTACAGACCTGGCCGTGCCATGCTTTCTTGTGGTCGTGACCTTTGTTGCTTTGGAAACCACTTTTGTTGCCTTGAAAACGTTGTTTTGTGCCTTATAGTTGTGCAGTTTCATGCACACAAACCTTTGCTTCATCAACAAACCATGTTAGGCCGACCATACCCAACCAAAACCTGATCCAAATCTTACCTTAGACCTGTAGTATACCTTATGGCTGAACCTAGAGTGTGTTGGAAGCAAGTGCAAAGCATTTCAGCTTTGATTTATGCAGTTATTTCTAGCCTAGTTTAGTAGTTTTGAATTAAAAACTTATGTATATTAGATTGTTTTCTGTGACTTGTATTCAAGGGAATTGATACTTTGGCTCTTCCACTCATCTCCGTGTCGTGTTATCGTGCTTGTGTGGATCTCATTTGTGTATTCGTCGTTGTATCTCCAGCTCAAACCAGTGAGTTATTCTCACCAGACAATATGTACATATATAACTAGTGAATTGACCCCTTTTGAATCTGTAAAATGCATTATCATGTTACACCTGCTATGTTATGATTTTATGATGTTCACCCATGTTTAAACACCTATTATATTATATGTTACTGTTATATTATGCTGTTCTATTATTTTTATCAATTATCACACTGCAAGTTCCCTTTAGATTAGAATCACTATGGGTTGAAATGATACATACCCGAACGGACTTTAGAATAGGAGAAAATCGTTATGGGCTGAAATGATAGGCCTGAATGATTTTCAATTATTTTCATTTACTTGGGATTTGCGGGTTTGAAATGATCAAACCCGGGTTTTCTTTGTAAATTACGGGTTGAAATGATATATTACCCGTATCACTTTACCTAGGCTAGAAAATGAAATACAGACCCGTTGTTAAAATATGTTTTATAAATTTTTTTTAAAATATTTTAGAAATGTAAATATTATGATATTTTGATTTAAACTAAATAAAAATGATTTTTGTAAAGCATTATTGATTTTCTGAAAATTTATAAGTGAAATAAATTAATGGTAAAATTAGAAAATTTGAAATGTAAGTTAATTTGGGAAATTTTAACTTGGTGATAATTGGAATTTAAATTAAATGTGAAATGTGATAAATTCATGATAATTTGGATTAAAGTGAATTTAAATGATTTTTATATTATATTAATGATTTTGAATAAAGTTAAAATGTGAAATCAATGAATATTTAAGTTGAAATTTTGAAATATAACTAAAATTGGAAATTTGTGAATTTTGCTTAAAAGTGAATTTTAAGTCAAGTAAATAAAAAAATGGAATTAAGTTATATTTGAAAATTTAAACTTAAGTGTTAAGTTAATTTAATTTAATGAATTTATAATTTAATATTGGAATTTAATAAGTGAATTATTATTAAATTTTGATTTTTGAATGGAGGTTTAACTTTATAAAATCATGAATATAAGGGTATTTGAATGATTGTTTTAAAAGTGAAATTATATGATTTTTTAAGTTAAAAATGATTTATATAAAAATATAATTGTTTGTGAAATTATACTGAATATTTGAAGTTAATTAACTACATTTCTGAAATGCTATTAATTCTAATGTAAATGATAATACAACATTTGTAAATGCTGTAGTTGATAATAATGAACAAAATGGCTAAATTTAATTAAAGGCTATTATAGCATTTTTGTAAATGTTATAATGGTTGAATTTAACTAAGTTTATTTGAAACTAATGTAACCCTATTACAGCATTTTAAATGCTGTCTTTTGTTAAATTGAACTGTTTTAAATGTGACTTTCCGTAGCATTTTTAAATGCTGCGAAAGTTGAATTTTCATTATTTTAATTAATTTAAGTGAACGAATGAACTTTGAAAGATTAAAATTTTGGAAATTTAATAATTTAATTATTAAATATAATAACTTCATTTTTATGATTTAAAATAAAGTAATTTGTTTTGAAATATAAACTATTTTGAAATATGATATTTTGATATTTTGAAATGGATATTTGAAGGATATTGAATTTTGAAATGATATTTGATTTCGAAGTATAAAATACCATTTTGAAATTTTAACCACGGGATGTATTTAATTTATAGTTTAACTGATCCTTAAAGGATGGGCGATCCCAAGCATCCTTTGAGTTATTATGCATTTCTACTACAGTTCACTTGAGTTGGTTTACATTATATAAGTATATATTGTCCTGACTCGAGTGTTTTGTATTTTACTTTACGCTCGGGTCAGCCTGAGTATTTACAGCTTAGCTTTGGATTTCTTTCTGGAGCTAGGAATCGCTGGAGATTCTGCTTGTCTAGTTATCTGTTCCTTTCAGTTCAGTTGTTCTATTTCAGTTCTGGTATTCATAAACTTCTATTTATTTGAGATTTCTATTGTATATGTTTTCAAACAAATATTATGTGTTTTGTTTTGAGAGTTTGTTATAGTAGCTTCATGAACTACTATGGTATTTTTAATTTCCGCTGCGAGTTATTCTGATATGTTCTGTGTCTGTGATTCTGTGTATTTGATTTCATTTGCTCCAAATTTATTTACAATCTGTTATTTTGAATTATTCAAGTCAGACATGTGTGGATTATTGTCGATTTGAATGGTCTAAAATAGTGGGTCGTTACATAAACAAATGTAAAATACCACCTGAATTTATAATGGCATAAAATAAATGCAACGAAAAGTTTTTAGTTGCACAAAATAAACGCAACAGAAAATCAAAGAATGATCCAAGTACAAACGCAACTAAAATGTTAGTTGTGGTAGGGTTTTGTAAACGCTGTAGAAAAACCTTTAGCAGTCTTTAAAAAACGCAGTTATACGGAAATATTTTGTAGCGTTTATTAAAACGCAACAAAAAAAATCATACTTTTAGTTGCGCGACCTGTAGTAGCGTTCTTTAAAACGCTATTAGAAGTTTTGGTAGCGTTTTTTCAATGCTACTAAAGGTCTTTTCTGGTGTAGTGTATCCTCCTATTATTAATATGTATGGTGTATTTGCTAGTAGCAATATGATAATGGATCAAAATGAGAATCCAAAGATGATTATTATTTAATGTGACAATGTTTGTCAACATTGAGGGGGAGGATAAAGGGATACAAGTTTATTTTGATCATCGGTGTCAAATATTTGTTAACATGTATAATGATGCAAAATATTAAGTAACTTAAATAAATTATTAATAATATCCCCAGTAGACTTTCTCCAATATAGATTTGAATCCGTGAAGGATCAAAATGTGTAAACCACATCTGAAATATGGTACAAAAGTTAGTTTAAAATACTTTTGGAGTAAGTAATAAAGATGCCAAATAAAAGAGGTGAGTGTTCTTGAAGAAACACTTAAGGGTGCTCTTGAAGAGACTAATGACATGATTGTCAAATTACCCTAAAAGTGGTTTAGGTACCTAAAACATGATAATTAAAGAGATCTCAATAAATCATGTCTAGAACTAACAAGAAATAATCATCGATGATAAATTTGTAAATAATAAAGTGCTTATGTTTATAAATAAATCAAGGATCTTGAATTAGGGGAAAACATGACGGGTCATCATGAATCCTTTACTAATAGAGAAATATGGACATGTAGTCCGCAAAGTAGCGAAAGTACTTAAAATGCTTAATATACCCCGAAGGTATAAATACGGTTTAAATCATATTAAATGATGAAAGTCAATCCCAGGGAACAGTGAAGCTTCATAGGGTCTTTCTGTCCAAGTGCAGGTAGTCCGCATCTTCACAGACATATCTATTTCACCGAGCCTCTCTCCGAGACAGTGCCCATATCGTTATGCCTTTCGTGCGGGTCAGAACTTACCTGACAAGGAGCGTAGATTACAACCTACTTTTAAGTATTGTTGTAATGAAAATCTTGATATAATTCATGATGAGTAGATTACTTCCTATTTTTAAGTATTGTTGTAATGAAACTCTTAATATCCATTGAAGTGTTAGTTGCGATATGCAAAACTTATTAAAATATATAAGTCCTTGGAGAATATAAATAACTTTGATGATTATAAAGAATGCAAAGAACATGGAATGTAGATTACAACCTTCTTCTAAGTATTGTTGTAATGAAAATCTTGATGCACTTCAAGATAAGTAGATTACTTTTCTGCTTTTAAGTATTATTGTAATGGAACTTTTAATATTCATCAAAGATGTAGTTGCAATATGCAAAATTTATTTGAAACATAAAAATGAAAGCACGTGATGTGTTTTACATAAAGGTAGCAAACAAAATGCATAAAATGCAAATCATATTTGGAAGAAACAATCTTTGAAATTTTGATTGTATCGAAGGAAAATATTAATAAGTTGTATTATTAATGAGATACATATTTATGGATCCAGAAGTATCCATGTAACAACCCACATATTTTACGATTATATATTTAAATGTTTTATTTAAATATATCATCGTTAGTTGAATTAAAGTCCAAAATGTGACTTTTTGTAAATAGTCGAATCCAGACTCGAGATCACTTCCATTAAGTTTAAAACGACATTTACAACTTGTTTAAGTATAAACATTGATATGTTTGAAGTTGATTAGGATTTTGGTATTTTTAATTGGGCTTTGGGTTGGGTTCTAGCCCATTAACCCAATAAGAGACCCAACTCTTCTACCTAATAGCTCCCACTCCACTCCTCTTCATTCATTCATTCCATTTTCTAAATTTCTAACACTCAAGCCCTAGGAAGAATAGTGGGAAGAGGAAACTAAAATTCCTAAGCCCTAGTTTCTCTTAGGAATTCAAGTTCTACTTCTAAAATCAAAGAGAAGCTTAGGTAAGCATCCTCTTCATCTTCTCTATCTCAATCCCTCTCCAATTTTCATAATTTCCTATAACCTAACTTAGAAAATATTTGCATATGATCATAGATTGGAGCTTCTAGAGTTGTGATTGAAGTGGAGTTGATCTTTCCTTGTTTTAGAGCTTCTCAATTGTTGTTTTTGAGTTTAAATGTGAGTTCTTGAACTCACATCTATGTCTATAGCGTTTATTGTTGTTAGGTATGAATTCCTAACATCTATTTCATGTTCAATTGCTTTTGATTTGAATTGGTTTGGTGAATTTTCCAATTTTGGTATTTTGAAGTCAAAATCTTTAAAGTTCCTATCTTGGATTTTTGAACATGTTATTTAGGATGTATCGAAGAGCCTATGAGGCTGGGTTGTCGCTTGGCATAAATCTCTAGCCTCCATCACTCATTCGATCGCTTTCGAGTTGATATGGCCATCAATGGCCTAGGCAAATTTCTGCCCAGCTCAGGCAACCAGACATTTCATTGAAATTTCCAAACGTTTGGTAGGGGCTTCTGAAGAAAAATTAATATGAACGAAATAATAAAATTCCAGAGCTTAAAACCAGATGTCTAGTTAAAACCAACCAAACGTCTGGGAGGCTTCAGGAAATAAAAATAAAAAGGATAAAAAATTATAAATTTCCAGAACCCAGGGTCAGACGTCTGGTTAAACCTACCAGACGTCTGGTTCTATTAAATTTTGCCAATTTGCCTATTTTTGAGTGGATTTTCAATTTTTATCGATCTTTGACGATCCGAATAGCTATTGTCAATCCATACCGACTTTGATGATTTCTTTTCTGGATTTTTGGTGTTTCCATTTGATGGATTTGATATCGGTTTTCATGGTTTTAATTCACGTCGTCGAATGTGGATTTTTAGTGATAGATTGTTTTTATAATCATTTCTGTGACTTGTCACTTTAAAATACAAAGGTTTTTATACTAGTAGTAAATACTCAAACTCTTTCACAAAAATGATTTCAATGTTATTTTTAATACAAAGCTCATTTTTAAAACCATTTTCCAATCTATTAGTATATACAAACATTTACCTCATTTGTATGAGAAATCCAATTAAACGACTTAGCAAAACAAGTTTAAAGAAACACTTAACATTAAGGATTTTAAAACCAATTTATTTAAATTCAAACCCTTTTAATATATACTTTCAACATTTTAAATTTGTTAAAACATGATAAATTTTATAAACTTTATTTATCTCCACTAAGATACAAATTAAATTGAATCCATATTTTAAAATTTGATTTAAAACTTTGTTTTAAATCCTACTCTACATTTAAAATTTCATTTTACATTTCTAAAACCCTATCAGATTTAAAATCTGTAACATCAAAAGTTACCCGAGCCTATCACAAATTCCCCCGAGTCTAAACCCTACACGCTTCGAGTCTCTCACGCTATAAACTCGAGAAATACTCGAGTGTCACTCCTCTGCTATACCCAAAGCAATTCACTGATACCCTAACACACGTTCACGTGCACAGGCTAGTCGATCGTCTCCGACCATCGCTCCCAACTCCGGCACATCGTCTACGACCACCTCTCACGATCCCGATCACCAAAAACTCGAACAAACACCTCAATCGAATTCGAGTTACCTGTCATAAAAACAGGAACAAAACCAAAACCTGTCAACGTCCTTCCCTTGAAGCTCCGACCACCATTGCCTTTGAAACTCCGGCGAAGACCTCGTCAACCCACCATCTTCCAGTACCCAAAACCCTAGGCAACTCGATCAACAGAGGAAATCAAACCCAAGCAAAAACTGTAACCCAGTAAAACTAGGTTTAGAAACTCAATCGACCAACCACCATCGCCACGGTCATCTATACGGCCATCCAACATTTTTCTCTTAATCACTGATAGCTCCTTTTCCCCTAGAATAAACCACGACCCTCCAGATTACACTGATCGCCCGAATTTGATCATTTTCCAGTTTCCGTTCATACAAGGATATCTCAACATTTAAAAATCTAAAAATCTTGATTTTTCTTCTAAAAATCATAACTAAGTTTAGAGATTCAGTTTATACTCCTGGATTTCTAAATTAACATATTTGAATTTTTATATAAACCAAACTTCCCTGTTCCTTTTTATTTACAGAGTAAATTTTCCTTTTATTTTAACTAAATAAAATTCTAAACACTAACCCATGATTAAACAATCGAATGTTGTTTGAATCCAAAGTTTTAACAGAGATTATATCAAGAGGAATTTAATTTTTTGAACATGATTCTGGCTTCTAACAGTAAAACAGGTAAGAACAGGTACAACAGTAAACATGCATCTATATATCCAACTATATACATAGAAATTCAATCATATACATCCATTCAATACTTCTTTTATTCCAGAAAATTCACATGCAAACAAATATCCCTGTACTTAAATTTAAGAAGGAAGTTACTCACCATTTAAAGAAGATGAACAGAGCCTTATTTTGAAACTGCTTTTAAACTTTAGAATCTGAATGCCTGCTTTTAAAACTTGAATTGCTAGCTTTAGAAACTTGCATGCATGCTATTTGTTTGTTGAGATATTGCTTTAAATCTCAGGTTTTGCTTGCTTTCAGATTTTGAAGAAGATGTTTACAGGCTAAAGACTTTGATTTGAAATTGAGTTACAGGGTATTGAATTTATTTTCTGGTTTGAGGAGTATATTGATTACAGATTTTCTTTGTTGAGAGAAATGTTAAATTTGATTTTCTGGTTTGCTTTTAGAAATGGAAAACGAATTTCATATTTTTGAAATGAAGATTAGAAAGAAAGAAAGAGGGTGGAAACATGTTTTATAAGTATAAATGATTTATTTTTAAAATATAAAGAAAAATTAAAACGAAAATGACACTTGTCTTTCTCATACCTTAATTTCTTAACACATGTTATTTTAAAGTCTTAGGAAATAACACATGTCCCTTTTAATTAATTTATATTTATTTTAAAATGTTAATAAAAGTAATTTGAGTTTAATTACTTTGTATAATTAATCAAGGGATTAATTAAAAGATAATTAATTAAGGAGTAATTAATTTATGAAATGGAGTAATTAAGGGTAGTTAATTACTAAATGAGATTAATCAAAGGTGATTAATAAATGTGACTAATTAAGGATTAATTATTAAATAATTAATTTTAAACGGAGCAATTAATTAGAGAAGTAATTAAGAATCATAAATTAATATAATTAATGATGTAATTAAGGATTGATTAATTAAGATTAATTAATCAATAATAAGTAATTAAAGTAATTAATTAATTGTAATTAATTAAGGATTAATGTAATTAAGTACAGTTAATTAATTAATGAAGTAATTAAAGATTAATTACTGTAATGGTTTAAGATAATTAATTTGTGAAATTAATTAAGGATAAATTACTTAAAGTAATTAAAGGTTAATTAATCAGGAATGATTAATTAAGATGGATACTTATAGTATGATTAATTAATTGGTTTAATTAATAATTAAGTAAGCAGGATTTATAGAATAAAGTAATTAATTTAATTCACTTTAAATTAATTAGAGATGATATAAATCATTACTTCGGGATGGATGAATGATATTGAATGCTTTGCATTGTTTGATATTTCTGATGAGATATATGTTGATCTATGATATGGATGTTTTGGTTGAATTATAATGATATTGTGAATTATTTGTTTGTGATGTTAATATGGATTATCTATTGTGAATTATCTATCTCTGTGTATATAGATAAAGAATTGAATTGTTTTAACTTTAAAACAACTTGGCCTTAAAAGATACGTTTTGGATTTCGATGAGACCGGGATCGGGTTTCCAGATTTGGATATCCGAATACCATATCGATCCAAATTAACGATAGGTCATGAATCTTAAGTGAAGATGAAGATTCAGAGTGCAAGAGTTATTGTCGTTAACTCTGAGGGTGATTCCAAAATGAGTGTAACGAGATAATGCCTTCGGTTTCGTTCGAACCCGGAACGAACTTGTATGGATTGAATGCTTTCAAAACATCGTCAGGTGGACGATGAGCATTCTAAGTGATGTGTTCTGATTAAAGGTAATCGTAGCCTCAAGCCTCATCAACCGGGAATGGCTAAAACAGGGGAGGTGCAGCAAGGCTTCGTGGGTAGCACCCACTGAAAGTAAGGTCATCCCTGTCTAGAGAGTTCCTTTATTTCGGCTTAGTGGTGCAGTTGGCGACGGCCATCTGTGGGGTGATTTTTATTCGGAATTATCCAGTAAGGGATGGTTCCGGCTTTGTGTTGCAGGGGATTGGGAGTAATCCTCGGTACGGTGATCTAGGCCCCGTACTATGATGGGCGGTACTCCGGTAGCCCTGCCATTGTATGGAATCCAATTTCCAATAAGTGATAACGGACTTGATTGTATAACCCACTTTGTGGCTAGTATGCTGGAATTTAATAATGTAACAATTTCAGCTATTTCATATTTATTTGGAAACCTTAGACCTATTATAATATAACTGGATTTCCTATCAATGTTTTGGTTACCGTAAGGTAAAAACTTTTCCGTGTTTATGTGCGAGAAGTCTTACGAGATACCTTTTCTTTCCAAATGGTTTTCAAAGTTAAGCAACTTTAACCTGTTACTCACACCAGACCCATGTCTGACCCAAGTGTTTATTCTCTGTTTTATAAACTCTTGGGTACTCAAATTTTTACGAGTAGCCAAGGGATTCAGGTTTAGCTTTGACGAATTGTGGAGGAGCAATGGAGCAGGAGGCTTCAGCGTTGTAGATATATATATATAGTAGTTCCACTGTGTTGATCTGCGATAGTGTCTTGTATGTATTTGAGTTGTAATGTCTAGACAGATGTTTATAACTGTCTAGTATGTAATGTATATGCTGTGTAACTCTGATTAGTACTGTATACTATGTAATAGTTTATGTTATTAATATAATTTATTCGTTCCGCTGTTGAGATTCTGATGTTGTTTCTTTCTCTCTTCTCTTCTTTTCTCTTTTCTATCCCTTTCTTTCTTATTGACAATGCGAATTTCTGGTCGACGAAAGTCGGGTCGTCAAAACGCTTTCGTTTACTTCGTCGGTTAATTCTTGGACTTGTTCGATTGAAATCTTGTGACAATTTTCGAGTGTAAATCTACAATCTGTTCGTAAATATTTAAGTTAAGCCAGTGGTTATGGGACATGAAGCCTAACTCATTTATTTACTAGCTTAGTGTAATTTACACTTATTGATCAATGATGATCATTTTATAGTTTAGACTAGCAATATGCGATGTCTCTTTGTCCGCGTGGGGGACTATACACCGTTCTGTAGAGCTTCATCTCATTTTTATGGACTAGCGACCCATGGTCTTTTAACTGTTTTATGGAGTTCGGTTCATCGGGTATACCTTTGTACTACGTCATTGTTATGGCTTATTTGAGTTTCAGATTCCTCGGGCGTACCTTTGTACTACGTCGTTGCACCGACTCTATGGGTTAGCGACCCATGGGATAGCGTCCCATTTGTGATACACGTGTTGGTGAGTTTTCATGCTTCCGTTTGTGATAGGCCTCCCCCTTTGTGTTTTCTGGATTTCTAATTATTGATTTCTAGGATTTGTGTTTCACCAATTTTTGTGATTTGCGTTGATATGTTTTGTCAATATTTGAGGTTTGGTGAATAAGCTAAAGAATATGATATTCTTTTTTTTGGTGTTTGAGAAAATTTGAGATATTGTATGATTTTCATTGTTATTAAATATATACTTGTCACAACTTGGTATTATTGTTATCATATGTTTTTATCATATCTCTTATCCTATCTCATCTTACATGATAATTATAGCTAGACTGATCCGTTTATTATTTTTCTTCTTAAATAATACTCGGGTCAGACCGACGTGTTTCAGATGCTTCCACTTGACTTCTTAGTAGGGATTATCTTTTGACTTTTGGCTAACTACTTTAGCTTAGTAGTTTTTGTCTTTCATGTACACAAGATAGAGACTCTTTGATGTATACTTATTCTTTTGTGTAGTACATGTACCTATTCTTTTGACTTGTAGTGGATCTTGTATGACCACTACTATAATGTTCATTTCTATGTGTTATATTCATATATGTTTCCGCCTTAGTGATATGAATATCTGTGACTGATTTATGTTATGTTTACTTTATATTGATTCTGAAGGCCCCTTAGCCACTATGTAGTAGATTTGAGTTTGGATTGGATATGTCAGATTTCCTCTTGAAATGAAATGCCTGATATACTATCCGACGTATCGGTTCTCGCTCAAACCAATTACACAGATGGTCGCTCCTCAACAGCCTTATTCTTCGCACTAACCGATGACATTACCCAGTAGTGTCCTTGGTTAGTGTGAGTATAGAGGTGGGGCGTCACAACTTGGTATCAGAGCCAAACTTCAGAATAATATAGGATATTATGACAAGGATCATTGTCCTAAGTCTTTCTTAGGAATCGTTCCTTAGAATTTAATTCAAGTCTTAGGACCCATTCTATCCTATTTCCTTTTATGATGCCTTGTTTATCAATCTAGTTTATTTGAATTCATTATGAGAATAACCTTTTTCCTCTTCTTTCTTTCTTAAAGAAGAGAAATGGTTAAACCTGACATTCCTAGCGCCGGTCAATCTAGTGCTACTCCTCAGGATGGTGTATTCATGTCTGCCCAACAGCTTTTGGATCCTGTAAAGAATGCCCAAGCTGCCAGACCCATTCCTGAGCCTACTTATCCTAAATCCGAGTTTGCACGCTTGTGCAGTGATTATACCAATTTGGGTGGAAGGTCATTCAAGGGTTTCGAAAGCGTTATAGAAGTCCAAGCTTGGCTTAGAACATGCGATCACATCTTTTCTTGCATGAATCTTATGGATCTACATCGAGTCCAAGTGGCTTCTAGCATGCTCCAGGAGAGAGCATTAGATTGGTATGAGCTTTTGGTTTTGGAAATTGTTGAAGCGGATGTTACTTGGGAGTAATTTAGGGAAAGGTTCGAGTTAAAGTTTGTGCTGGAAGCTGAAAAAGTAACTTTAGCCTGATGCTTTATTGACCTTATTCAAGGTGAACCTTTTGTGACAGATTATGTCGCATCTTTTGAATCCCTCTCTAAATATGGGGTCGAGTATATTAATACCCCTTTGAAGAAGAATCAAAGGTTTATCTATGGTTTGAATAAGAACCTCAAAAAGGCTTTGCTTTTGAAATTAGAAGTGCCTTTCGATCAGCTTGCAGATATCGCTCTTCGACTTGAAGAGGCTGATAAAGAAAGTGATGGTGATGTTAAGGGTGCCAAACAGAACTTCAATAACAACAAGAGGAGGCATCCTGATAATAAGTTCAAACCTAATCCTAATAAGAACGGAAAGCAAGCAACTTCAGTAGCAAAGACACCTACCCCTAATCATGGAGAATGCTACAATTGTGGATCTAAGGACCACCATGCAAATAAGTGTTTGAAGCCCCTTACATGTCGCTATTGCAAAAGTTCAGGTCATCTTAAATCTTCATGTCCTAAACTTCAAAGCAAGAAAGAGGGAAAGCTGAATGTTGTGCAAACCCCTAGTAACACTTCTCTTGGTCAAGGTATTTCTCATTCTGTCCTTGATGGCATTATTATGTTTTGTGATCATCTTATTTTAGTTCTATTTGATACAGATGCATCTCACTCTTTTATATCAAAAGAACTTACTGATAATTTTTCTTTAAATGTTATGGGCTTGATGACTTCATTAAGAATTGCGAATCCGATTGGTGGATCCGCAACACTCAGTTTATTTTGTAAGGATGTTGAAATTATTTTATGTGATTATGCTTTCCATGTTTGCATGTTATGCGTTATTTAGGTTTTAGAATGATTTTGGGAATGTATTGGCTTAATCGTTATGAAGCCCACATCCTATGTCCCGATAAGACTATCCATCTTCGACATCCCTAATCTGTTAAGCAGATTTTTATTGTTCTTGAAGATTCAGATTCCAATTTGGGAGCATCCTTATATTCTCTAAATCCATATGATAACGATAATGATGATGAGGAAGCTGTCATTTCCCTCATTCACATTGTTCGTGAATTTTCCGATATATTTGAGCCCGTTTTAGGATTACCCCCTAAGCGAGCAGTTGACTTCAGAATTAATCTAATCCTTGGAGTTCTACCTATCACTCGTTCTCCTTATCGTATGTCCAATAAGGAAAATGAAGAGATGCGTAAACAATTATCTGAATTGGAAGCAAAATAGTTTATTCGTTCTAGTTCCTCTCCATGGGGAGCTTCAGCTATCTTTATGAAGAAATTTGATGGTACACTTAGGCCTTGCGTTGACTACCACAAGCTTAATGATCTCACCATTAAAAATAAATATCCCTTGCCTCGGATTGGTGATCTATTCGATCTACTTAGCGGTGCTAGAGTCTTTTCACGGTTAGACTTAGCAACCGGTTTTCATCAGCTTCGTATTGCAGAGGATAGTATTCCTTTGACTTCGTTCCGTTCTCGTTATGGATCTTATGAATGGCTTGTTATGCCATTTGGTTTAGCGAATGCTTCAGCTTATTTCGTTGACCTTATGAACCAAATTTTTAAAGGCTTCCTCGATCGATTTGTTCTCATCTTTATTGATGATATTCTTGTTTATTCTAAAACCGAGGAAGAGCATGAAAAACATCTTCGAATTGTGTTGGAAACCCTTAGGAGCAATCAATTGAAAGCAAAATTTTCTAAGTGCCACTTTTGGCAATCCCGTGTGAAATTTTTAGGACATATTATTTCTAAATTCGAAATTTCCATGGATCCTTCAAAGATTGAGACGATTCAAAATTGGAAGAGACCGGAGAGTGTGACGGAAATCCGTAGCTTTCTTGGATTGGTGGGCTATTACCGTCGGTTCATAAAAGACTTTTCTAAAATTTCCGTACCTCTTACTAGTTTGACAAAGAAGGGAGTTAAGTACATTTGGTCAGACAAATGTGAAGTTGCTTTTTAGAAATTAAAAGAACACCTTTCTGATGCTCCTATTCTTGTTATTCCCGAAGGGAACCAAGACTCGACTGTTTATACCGATGCTAGTCGTGTTGGTTTGGAAGCCGTTCTCATGCAAAGGGAATGTGTTATCGCTTATGCTTCTAGGCGATTAAAGCCTGCCGAGACTAGATATGCCACTCATGATTTAGAGCTCGCGGTCATTGTTTTAGCCCTTAGAATTTGGCGTCATTATCTTTTGGGAGAGAAATTTATTCTCTACACCGATCCTAAATCTTTGAAGTATTAGTTCTCCCAAAAGGAACTTAATTTGCATCAACAACGTTGGCTCGAATTCCTTGCATCTTATGATCTTGATATTCTTTATAATCCTGGAAAGGGAAATCGTGTTGCCGATACCCTTAGTTGTAAGCAACAAGCGGTTGTTTCCATGATGATATCCGAATAGAATGATCTCAAGACTTTGTCCACTTGTGAGATTCGAGATTGTGAATCTAATTCATGTTCATCTCTTGTTTTATGTAGCCTTGAGGCTCATCCATCTCTTGTTTTATGTAGCCCTGAGGCTCATCCATCTCTTTTAGACCGCATTCTTGAAGCTCAAAAGCATGTTCCCGAATTGGCTCATCTTAGCCAAAGATGTAGAGATAAAAATAATATTGATGGTCTGAAAGACTTTGAAATCGATGTTCGTGGAGGCATTCGAAAATTTGGTAGACTTATTGTGCCAAATATTAGTGATCTTCGTAAAGACATTTTAGAAGATTCTCATCGTTCTAAATTTACTATTCATCCCGGTAGTAGTAAAATGTATGCAGACATGAAATGACTTTATTATTGAGATGGAATGAAATATGATATTGCTAACTTTATTAAGCGTTGCATGACTTGCCAACTCGTAAAGGCCGAGCATCAAAGGCCCGGTGGGTTATTGCAACCTTTGGACATTCCAGTTTGGAAGTGGCATTAAGTGTCCATGGACTTTATTGATGGTCTTTCCCATTCTCGTTCGGGTCATGACAGTCTATGGATGATTGTAGATAGACTTACAAAATCCACCCATTTTATTCCCGTTTGGTCCAATCGAACCGTATCTCTTTTGGTCAAACTCTATGTTAAAGAAATTGTTAAATTGCATGGAGTTCCTACTTCTATTGTTAGCGATCGTGATCCATTATTTACTAGTGGATTTTGGAAGGGTCTTCAAAAAGCTTTCGGAATGAAGCTTAATTTTAGCACTGCTTATCATCCTCAATCCGATGGACAAACCGAGTGTGTGAATCAAACTCTTGAAGATCTCCTTCGTGCATATGTTCTTGATTTTGGTGGAAGTTGGGAAGATCATAGTTCTTTTGTTGAGTTTTCTTATAATAATAGCTTCCAATCTAGTATTTGTATGACACCTTTAGAGGCACTCTACGGAAGGCCATGCCGATCTCCTTTGTGTTGGCTTGAAGCCGGTGAGAAGCTGGTTTTAGGTCCAGATTTTATTCATGATGCCACAGAAAAGATTGACCTTATTCGTCATAGGATGAAAGAAGCTCAAAGTAGACAAAAATCCTATGCCGATAACCGAAGAAGGAATTTGGAATTTTCTGTGAGAGATTTGGTATTCTTTCGTATTTCACCTATGAAGGGTGTTGTGCGTTTCAGTCATTTGGGAAAATTAGCACCTCGATATATTGGCCCATTTCCCATCACCGAACGCATTGGTTCCATGGCTTATCGCCTTTTATTACTAGCTCAATTTTCTGCTATTCATGACGTATTCTACATTTCTCAACTACGGAAATGCCTTAGAGATTCCGATTCTATTCTTGAGCCCAGTGTTATTGAAGAAATTTAGGTTTCACCTAATTTGACTTATGAGCAACATCCTATTTGCATCATTGCTATGCAGGTTAAACGCCTTCGTAATAAAGATGTTCTGCTTGTGAAAGTTCAATGGTCCGCAAATCCTAAGGATTGTTCTTGGGAATCCAGAGAATTCATCGAGCGAAAACATCCGGACTTACTCTCTCGTGCTCCTAAAGTTGAACTTCTCACTTCAAAATTTTCTTTTGTGTTGTTATGCCTTAGTGTGGTTGTTACTCTTTATTTTATTCTTAAGTATTGCGAGGATGCAATTTCTTTAAGGAGGGGAGTCTGTAACAAACCGCATATTTTACGAATATATATTTAAATGTTTTATTTAAATATAGCATCATTAGTTGAATTAATGTCTGAAATGTGACTTTTTGTAAATTGTTGAATCCGGACTCGAGACCACTTCCATTGAGTTTAAAACGATGTTTACAACTTATTTAAGTATAAACATCGATATGTTTGGAGTTGGTTAGGATTTTGGTATTTTCAATTGGGCTTTGGGTTGGGTTCTAGCCCATTAACCCAATAAGAGACCCAAACTCTTCTACCTAATAGCTCCCACTCCACTTCTCTTCATTCATTCATTCCATTTTCTAAATTCCTAACACTCAAGCCCTAGGAAAAATGGTGGGAAGAGGAAACTAAAATTCCTAAGCCTTAGTTTCTCTTAGGAATTCAAATTCTAGTTCTAAAATCACAGAGAAGCTTAAGTAAGCATCTTCTTCATCTTCTCCATCTCAATCCCTCTCCAATTTTTCATAATTTCCTATAACCTAACTTAGGAAATATTTGCATATGATCATAGATTGGAGCTTCTAGAGTTGTGATTGAAGTGGAGTTGATCTTTCCTTGTTTTAGAGCTTTTCAATTGTTGTTTTTGAGTTTAAAGGTGAGTTCTTGAACTCACATCTATGTCTATAGCTTTCATTGTTGTTAGGTATGAATTCCTAACATCTATTTCATGTTCAATTGATTTTGATTTGAATTGGTTTGGTGAATTTTCCAATTTTGGTATTTTGAAGTCAAAATCTTTAAAGATCCTATCTTGGATTTTTGGACATTTTATTTGGGGTGTATCGAAGAGCATATACGGCCGGGTTGTCGCTTGGCATAAATCTTTAGCCTCCATCGCTCGTTCGATCGCTTCCGAGTTGATTTGGCCATCAATGGTCTAGGCAAATTTCTGCCCAGCTCAGGCAACCAGACGTCTGGTTGAAATTTCCAGACGTCTGGTAGGGGCTTCCGAGGAAAATAATAATATTAACGAAATAATAAAATTCCAGAGCTCAGAACAAGGCGTTTGGTTAAACCCAACCAGACGTTTGGGAGGCTTCAGGAAAAAAGAAAAAGGATAAAAAATTATAAATTTCCAGAACCCAGGTTCAGACGTCTGGTTAAACCTACCAGACGTCTGGTTCTATTAAATTTTGCCTATTTGCCTATTTTTGAGTGGATTTCCAATTTTTATCTATCTTTGACGATCCGAATAGCTATTGTCAATCCATACCGACTTTGATGATTTCTTTTCTGGATTTTTGGTGTTTTCATTTGATGGATTTGATATCGATTTTCATGGTTTTAATTCATGTTGTCGAATGTGAATTTTTGGCGATAGATTGTTTTTACAATAATTTCTGTGACTTGTCACTTTAAAATACAAAGGTTTTTATACTAGTAGTAAATACTCAAACTCTTTCTCAAAAATGATTTCAACATTACTTTTAATACAAAACTCGTTTTTAAAACCGTTTTCCAATCTATTAGTATATACAAACCTTTACCTCATTCGTATGAGAAATCCAATTAAACGACTTAGCCAAACAAGTGGTATGAAACACTTGCATTTACTTTGTCAGTTAATTCTTGGACTTGTTCGATTGAAATCTCGTGACAATTTTCGAGTGGAAATCTACAATCTATTCATAAATATTTAAGTTAAGCTAGTGATTATGGGACATGAAGCCTAACTCATTTATTTACTAGCTTAGTGTAATTTATACTTATTGATCAATGATGATCATTTTATGGTTTAGACTAGCAATATGCAATGTCTCTTTGTCCGTGAGGGGGACTATTCCCCGTTCTTTAGAGCTTCATCTCATTTTTATGGGCTAGTGACCCATGGTCTTTTAACCGTTTTATGGAGTTCGGTTCATCGGGCGTACCTTTATACTACGTCATTGTTCTGGCTTATTTAAGTTTCAAGTTCCTCGGGCATACCTTTATACTACGTCGTTGCACTGGCTCTATGGGTTAGCGACCCATGGGATAGCGTCCCGTTTGTGATACACGTGTTGGTGAGTTTTCATGCTCTCGTTTGTGAAAGGCCTATCCTTTTGTGTTTTTTGGATTTCTAATTATTGATTTCTAGGATTTGTGTTTAACCAATTTTTGTGATTTGCATTGATATGTTTTGTCAAGATTTGCGGTTTGGTGAATAAGCTAAAGAATATGATATTCTTTTTTTTTTGGTGTTTGAGAAAATTTAAGATAAGATATAATTTTCATTGTTATCAAATATATACTTGTCACAATATGGTATTATTGTTATCATATGTTTTTGTCATATCTCTTATCCTATCTCATCTTACATGATAATTATAGCTAGACTAATCCGTTTATTATTTTTCTTCTTAAATAATACTCAGGTCAGATCGAGGTGTTTCGGGTGCTTCCACTTGACTTCTTAACAGGGATTATCTTCTGACTTTTGACTAACTACTTTAGCTTAGTAGTTTTTGTCTTTAATGTATATGAGATAGAGACTCTTTGATGTATACTTATTCTTTGTGTAGTACATGTACCTATTCTTTTGGCTTGTAGTGGATCTTGTATGACCACTACTATGATGTTCACTTCTATGTGTTATATTCATATCTATTTCCGCCTTAGTGATATGAATATTTGTTACATATTTTATGTTATATTTATTTTATATTTGTTTTCGAAGGCCACATAGCCACTATGTAGTAGGTTTGAGTTTATATTTGATATGTCAGATTTCCTCTTGAAATGAAATGCATGACATACTATCTGACGTATTGGTACTCGCTCAAAGCAATTACACAGATGGTCACTCCTCAACAGCCTTATTCATCATGCTAGTCGACGGCATTACCCCGTAGCGTCCTTGGCTAGTGTGAGTATAGAGGTGGGACGTCACAATCTACAACCAATTTAAGTCATCGAAAAACGATACCACAACACCAGAATTGTCATTTTGTAACGGTTATAACCGTTGGTAATCAAATTCCCAATAGTTATAACCGTTGGTAGCAGGTATGTTACAACTTTTTTTTACATATTTTGTAACGGTTATAACCGTTACAAAATTTTGGCATTCCCAACGGTTATAACCACAACGGTTATAACCGTTGGAAATCATGGTTATAACGTACGACTATTTTCATATTGCCAATGGTTATAATCGTTGGAAAAATTTCAATTTCCAACGGTTATAACCGTTTGGAATTCCTCGCGCACACGTAGGTAAATAGCAAAATTACCAACACTTATAAGTATTGCAAATTTGGTATTGTTGAGCCATATCTTATTCAGCATCTAATAGTATTTCATTCAACTACATCTATACAAATTTATGACAATAGAAAACACGAAACTAAATTTCAAAACTAACATATCATCAAATTATATAAAAAACATCAAACGTACGAAATAGTACATGTCAAATTCTACAAAGTTCATTGTGACAACTTCAAATTTCACTATTACAACATATCTAGAAGCTTACGAACAACGAATACGACACTTCGGCCGAACTAAAAAACCACCATCAACAACTCAGGCAATGTGGAATGACCATTTTGAGGCGCATCAAAAAGTGGCTCGTGAACATCCTCCACCCAAACAACCTTTTCTCCATCTCCAACCTTTCTACCATGACAAATCTTTAGCACTACAAGATGTTCTTTAGCTACCACTTTTAGTTTTCATGACAATAATTGCACCGCTTGTCTTTCAACCGTAGAGGATCCAATAACAACATTAGATGGAGTAGGAGTAGGGCTAAGATAGTGCTCGGTATGCGAACCAATTTCTATTCTCAGTGTCATCAAATTCGTTCCAATCTGACTAACAAGTTGCCTTATACATTGTTGCATTTCAACTAGAGTTGAATCCATTATTCTACTTTCTTCATGCATTTGATCAATTTTCTATTGCATCTCCATTTTCCATCGCTTATCTTCATTCTCTTTATAATTGATAATTTCTTTTGAAGCTTGAGTGAGTTTTACGTGCTTCGCATTAGATGTAGAACTAATTGCACGGAAATAGCTTTTTTTTTATCATTTCCAAAAACTTCAGCAATGACATCTCTTTCAAAATCTTCCAAACTAATTACTCCTTCATTACCAATAACACTAGCTTCTGATTTTTGTCTCTCTTATGCAGCTTCTATTAAAGCCTAAATATTAAAATGAATCGATTATTCAACAGAACGAACACTGAACATATATAGTTTGTTCTACTGGATGTAGTTCAATTCTGACACATTCGTGTATATTCAACATCAACCACAAACTTTATGACAAACAGAGTATCCAACAAACATAAGAGACTAACTGTACATCATAACCGTATATCTATCAAGTAGACTATGAGATTTTAATACATGTGGACATTCAATACAATAAATAACTTAGCTAACTAGAGCAGACCGCAAAATTTAGTGCACAATAGAAAACTAGTTTACCGGGATACTATTAAGCAAACGAATTAATGCAATCAATCAGTTAGCTAGCTTACAGATAACAGACATAGTAAGATATGTTCTATTAACATATCAAGAATAAAGGTTATGCAAGTGTGACACTTGTTCAGCTCCAACCTACTTATAATTAATTGGAGAATATGGAAATTTCAAAGATACTACATGTCATGCTAGCCCTCACATAAAAAATGAACCATAAAAGAAAATATAGTAAAAAGTTATGTCCCTCCCATATGGAACAATTGAAAAAAGGAATAGTAGCACATCTACTGTAAATTGAAGGATGCCTATAAAAATAATAGTTCTAGACATATAACAACAAATTTTTTCCATTACAGTGATGTCTGCACTAGTTAGCTGTTGACTAACATTGTACGGAGTAAACCATCGGTTTCACCATCTCTTTCTCCTTCATTGTACAGAGTAACCGGTTTAAGATAATGGAAATGTTTGACTGTTATACCATCTAATAACATACTGACATGCCTTCAGTTAGTGAACTAATGAATGGCAATCATATAAGGACCACGGTTATCAAGTGGTGGCAGTTTTCTTTTTATACTGGCGACTTTGTTTTAGCAAAAAAATGGACAAGTTCTTTATTCCTAGCTCCTAATTTAAATTAGAGCACTTCTTCAATCAAATTTACTATTTTTTGGGTTTAATGTGTGGTTTGTAATTGTTTAATTAAATCAAAATGGATCCCCAAAAAAATCACTGCAACGAAAAATATGTTACTACTATATATTGAAAAATGAGTTGCATGAGAAAGAGAAGAGTACTTGATCTAAGAGGGTGCTATTAAATAGAAACAATAATCCTCAACAAAACTAGTAAAATAATTATTGAATTTCAAGTACTTTTTATACTGGTTGCAGTAACTTGTATAGATAAAGCACATTTGACTTCCTCAAATACGAGTACCAACTCACAATTCATGAAAACTTGTGAGAAAAAGAATTCTCAAATGTCTCATAATATAAAGAACAATGTTCCCTTCTTATATTGCTCTATACACTTGTAATTGAAACAGTTGTACATGCATGTTTTCATGTTGTTCCTTTATTTTATTTTTAATTTTATTTTTTGAACGTACTTGTTCTTATTTTTATTTACTGTTGATAGTCCTGGTGTTTACAATGGCCAAAATTTCAATGTTGAAAAAATAATATAAAGAGTCAATACACGCTTGAAGGAATATGGAAACTGATAATAAAGGCATATTGTCTAATGCTTCATCTACTAGATGAATGATTAAAATAAAATGCATTGACGCTAATAGTATCATGGTCCTGCCATGAGAGACTGGGTGGATGAACAGAAAATTTGGGCTTCGTATATAGTTAAACGGGTGCTAATAATAACAGTGATGATTTATATATCTAAGAAAAATTAATGGATTAATGTTATGTTGTTGACAGTTACATTTGACTAACATTGTACACCTACAAACCAATATATTTAACGAAGCAAATTGTCCTGTTGGCATGCAGCAAAATACAAGTTTATTTTTTATTCCTCAATGATTGTATTAGCCTTCATGTATACAACTACATCTTATGGTTCACGTTTATAAGATCTAATGTTATGTTTAAAATTAAATGAGTAAGAGGAATGATATGTACAACCATTTTGGTATGCATAAACTTCTAATTTAAGAAACTACGATGATTAAAGATAAGTTCAACAATACTGTTAACTTAAATTGCACCATTGATAAATGATTGTGCACTATGATGTATTATACTGCTAGATTAGATCATTCATTGCGGAAAATATCCATGAAATGTCAAATATACTACAGGAAACAAATGCGACATAGGAGATGTAAACCCATGCATTGAAAATTGGTTTTCACTTACAACTTGTGTAATAATGTCTATGCTTATTTATTTTAATTTATACAATGGAAAGCTAAACATACATTTTAATTTAAAAAAAGTCTAGTCTAATATACACTCTTATAAAGACTACATTCACATAAATACTCAAACACATGAAAACAAGAACAGAACATGAATCATAGGACTGGCCATTAGTTTACATATGCTTACCAGGTGATGAAATCAAAAAAATTCAACAAGATTTTCGGGCCTAGTCTAATTTTCAATCAGATTAACACCATGCTAGTTTAATTATCAAGGGACTGGTCATTAGTTAACATACAACGGCTACAACATGGGACTAATTTAATAAATGCATAAACATAAGAATCAAAAGTACACACACTAAATTATTATTTGGAAGTATTTTTTGATGCTGCTAAAAAAGGGGAATCACTGGTTATGAATTCACACACTAAATCATGGGACTGGCCATTATTTGGAAGTACACACACTAAGTACAAATATCTTGTTATGAATTCAATACATGAATATTATTCTACTTACATATTTTTCTTATGTTAGCATCTCAAACATGAGACAATGGGTGTGTTCGATAGCAGTATTACAAATGAGCAACGAAAAACAAATGCCAGCAAATTTTTCACAGCATAGAGTTGTAAATTTTTGGCACCTTTAACTGGATAAGATATGGATTGAAATATTCTGCAGTTTTGTAAAATTAACTCAAACCTTTAAATCTATTCTTAAAAAAATAACACAAACAATCCTCGATTACATAAAATCTATCGGACTAATCAATCATATTAACTCCAATGCAAATTTATCAGTTAAATATTGTCTGAAGTATTAAATATTTTAGAATGTTTTGATGTCATCTGGGCCTGCTGATAATTTTTCAAACTGTAAGATATTAAGCTAAAGGTCAGTGCAAATTGATCCCGAAACGGTCATCTGAACATGGGTTATTTTTATTACCATGTTTTTTAATTTTTGGTGGTCCTTTTTTCTTACCTTGAAAGTAACTTCTCAGCCACACTAATAGCTGAAATAAAATAAGTGGAGATAGAGCGCGTATTATCTATTTCTTCCGTCGGCACTTTGTTTTTCACTTCCTCGTAAAATCATAGTAATTTATCATGTGATCCTGTTTTGAATTAGTGTTTCATTATGTGCAGTTTTGGTTCTAAATATATTATGTTTCAAACTTTCATGTTCAGTAATATGGATATCTAATCTCTGCACTTGCTGATTTAAATAATGAGCTCATTTAGGTGGTATTATGATTCTGAAGTAAAACTCCTTCAATTTTTTGAAATGGATACTTTATATTAGAATGTTATCCAAATTTTAATGTTTACCGAGGGTATGTTTATTATTGTTTACACCATCACAATGAAAATGCACTCTATTAATCAAAACAGGGAGTAAATTCATTGTAATTTACACCATTACTATAAAAATCATTAGCAAATAATTAAAAAAAAATAGGTCAAGGGAACACCGATTACATTAAGAAAATAATAGAAAAAAACAGCTAATTGTATTAAGAAAATAAATTAGATTATCGATAAAATCCTTGTAGACGAACCATATAAAGATGAGTAATTTCTGAAATTTCTTTCAAAATAAGAGCAAGATTGTAAAACATACCGACAATTATCAGTGTATTTTGTATGAAGTTGCCAAAGACTACTGAATAGTATGCTAACTATGGGAAGGAAAAATTTAGAAACACCAAAAGGAACTATTTGCATAAGGTATCGTCACTATGATCTAAACCAATCTATGCCAGATATAATGTAAACACATATAGTCATTATAACAAAATATTTCCACTTCATGGATGGAAAATTATATTTAATAGGATAAAAATTTATGGTCATCAATTATATTTTGCTCGAGGGATATCAATTATTCTCCTATTCATTCCTTATTTTTGTTATTATATTCATTATTCCTCCATAATCTTAAAAGTGATGCAAAGCCATACATTACACCATATTTTAATAACTTAGTTGAACACGGTAGAATAATTATAGTTCATCCATAAACTTGTTATACACACACTACCGTATCACTAATAAATAATTCAACTATTCATAAGCTTACCCATATAGAAGGCAGAGAAAATGCATTTGACCAAATGAATAAATGGTAAGTTAATAAAAGTTATTATTTATAGTAAACTGATATGATCATCATTTTTATAAATGCTAAATCATTTTATACTTTTATTTTATGTGATTATGCTTTCCATGTTTGCATGTTATGCGTTATTTAGGTTTTAGAATGATTTTGGGAATGTATTGGCTTAATCGTTATGAAGCCCACATCCTATGTCCCGATAAGACTATCCATCTTCGACATCCCTAATCTGTTAAGCAGATTTTTATTGTTCTTGAAGATTCAAATTCCAATTTGGGAGCATCCTTATATTCTCTAAATCCATATGATAACGATAATGATGATGAGGAAGCTGTCATTTCCCTCATTCACATTGTTCGTGAATTTTCCGATATATTTGAGCCCGTTTTAGGATTACCCCCTAAGCGAGCAGTTGACTTCAGAATTAATCTAATTCTTGGAGTTCTACCTATCACTCGTTCTCCTTATCGTATGTCCAATAAGGAAAATGAAGAGATGCGTAAACAATTATCTGAATTGGAAGCAAAATAGTTTATTCGTTCTAGTTCCTCTCCATGGGGAGCTTCAGCTATCTTTATGAAGAAATTTGATGGTACACTTAGGCCTTGCGTTGACTACCACAAGCTTAATGATCTCACCATTAAAAATAAATATCCCTTGCCTCGGATTGGTGATCTATTCGATCTACTTAGCGGTGCTAGAGTCTTTTCACGGTTAGACTTAGCAACCGGTTTTCATCAGCTTCGTATTGCAGAGGATAGTATTCCTTTGACTTCGTTCCGTTCTCGTTATGGATCTTATGAATGGCTTGTTATGCCATTTGGTTTAGCGAATGCTTCAGCTTATTTCGTTGACCTTATGAACCAAATTTTTAAAGGCTTCCTCGATCGATTTGTTCTCATCTTTATTGATGATATTCTTGTTTATTCTAAAACCGAGGAAGAGCATGAAAAACATCTTCGAATTGTGTTGGAAACCCTTAGGAGCAATCAATTGAAAGCAAAATTTTCTAAGTGCCACTTTTGGCAATCCCGTGTGAAATTTTTAGGACATATTATTTCTAAATTCGAAATTTCCATGGATCCTTCAAAGATTGAGACGATTCAAAATTGGAAGAGACCGGAGAGTGTGACGGAAATCCGTAGCTTTCTTGGATTGGTGGGCTATTACCGTCGGTTCATAAAAGACTTTTCTAAAATTTCCGTACCTCTTACTAGTTTGACAAAGAAGGGAGTTAAGTACATTTGGTCAGACAAATGTGAAGTTGCTTTTTAGAAATTAAAAGAACACCTTTCTGATGCTCCTATTCTTGTTATTCCCGAAGGGAACCAAGACTCGACTGTTTATACCGATGCTAGTCGTGTTGGTTTGGAAGCCGTTCTCATGCAAAGGGAATGTGTTATCGCTTATGCTTCTAGGCGATTAAAGCCTGCCGAGACTAGATATGCCACTCATGATTTAGAGCTCGCGGTCATTGTTTTAGCCCTTAGAATTTGGCGTCATTATCTTTTGGGAGAGAAATTTATTCTCTACACCGATCCTAAATCTTTGAAGTATTAGTTCTCCTAAAAGGAACTTAATTTGCATCAACAACGTTGGCTCGAATTCCTTGCATCTTATGATCTTGATATTCTTTATAATCCTGGAAAGGGAAATCGTGTTGCCGATACCCTTAGTTGTAAGCAACAAGCGGTTGTTTCCATGATGATATCCGAATAGAATGATCTCAAGACTTTGTCCACTTGTGAGATTCGAGATTGTGAATCTAATTCATGTTCATCTCTTGTTTTATGTAGCCTTGAGGCTCATCCATCTCTTGTTTTATGTAGCCCTGAGGCTCATCCATCTCTTTTAGACCGCATTCTTGAAGCTCAAAATCATGTTCCCGAATTGGCTCATCTTAGCCAAAGATGTAGAGATAAAAATAATATTGATGGTCTGAAAGACTTTGAAATCGATGTTCGTGGAGGCATTCGAAAATTTGGTAGACTTATTGTGCCAAATATTATTGATCTTCGTAAAGACATTTTAGAAGATTCTCATCGTTCTAAATTTACTATTCATCCCGGTAGTAGTAAAATGTATGCAGACATGAAATGACTTTATTATTGAGATGGAATGAAATATGATATTGCTAACTTTATTAAGCGTTGCATGACTTGCCAACTCATAAAGGCCGAGCATCAAAGGCCCGGTGGGTTATTGCAACCTTTGGACATTCCAGTTTGGAAGTGGCATTAAGTGTCCATGGACTTTATTGATGGTCTTTCCCATTCTCGTTCGGGTCATGACAGTCTATGGATGATTGTAGATAGACTTACAAAATCCACCCATTTTATTCCCGTTTGGTCCAATCGAACCGTATCTCTTTTGGTCAAACTCTATGTTAAAGAAATTGTTAAATTGCATGGAGTTCCTACTTCTATTGTTAGCGATCGTGATCCATTATTTACTAGTGGATTTTGGAAGGGTCTTCAAAAAGCTTTCGGAATGAAGCTTAATTTTAGCACTGCTTATCATCCTCAATCCGATGGACAAACCGAGTGTGTGAATCAAACTCTTGAAGATCTCCTTCGTGCATATGTTCTTGATTTTGGTGGAAGTTGGGAAGATCATAGTTCTTTTGTTGAGTTTTCTTATAATAATAGCTTCCAATCTAGTATTTGTATGACACCTTTAGAGGCACTCTACGGAAGGCCATGCCGATCTCCTTTGTGTTGGCTTGAAGCCGGTGAGAAGTTGGTTTTAGGTCCAGATTTTATTCATGATGCCACAGAAAAGATTGACCTTATTCGTCATAGGATGAAAGAAGCTCAAAGTAGACAAAAATCCTATGCCGATAACCGAAGAAGGAATTTGGAATTTTCTGTGAGAGATTTGGTATTCTTTCGTATTTCACCTATGAAGGGTGTTGTGCGTTTCAGTCATTTGGGAAAATTAGCACCTCGATATATTGGCCCATTTCCCATCACCGAACGCATTGGTTCCATGGCTTATCGCCTTTTATTACTAGCTCAATTTTCTGCTATTCATGACGTATTCTACATTTCTCAACTACGGAAATGCCTTAGAGATTCCGATTCTATTCTTGAGCCCAGTGTTATTGAAGAAATTTAGGTTTCACCTAATTTGACTTATGAGCAACATCCTATTTGCATCATTGCTATGCAGGTTAAACGCCTTCGTAATAAAGATGTTCTGCTTGTGAAAGTTCAATGGTCCGCAAATCCTAAGGATTGTTCTTGGGAATCCAGAGAATTCATCGAGCGAAAACATCCGGACTTACTCTCTCGTGCTCCTAAAGTTGAACTTCTCACTTCAAAATTTTCTTTTGTGTTGTTATGCCTTAGTGTGGTTGTTACTCTTTATTTTATTCTTAAGTATTGCGAGGATGCAATTTCTTTAAGGAGGGGAGTCTGTAACAAACCGCATATTTTACGAATATATATTTAAATGTTTTATTTAAATATAGCATCATTAGTTGAATTAATGTCTGAAATGTGACTTTTTGTAAATTGTTGAATCCGGACTCGAGACCACTTCCATTGAGTTTAAAACGATGTTTACAACTTATTTAAGTATAAACATCGATATGTTTGGAGTTGGTTAGGATTTTGGTATTTTCAATTGGGCTTTGGGTTGGGTTCTAGCCCATTAACCCAATAAGAGACCCAAACTCTTCTACCTAATAGCTCCCACTCCACTTCTCTTCATTCATTCATTCCATTTTCTAAATTCCTAACACTCAAGCCCTAGGAAAAATGGTGGGAAGAGGAAACTAAAATTCCTAAGCCTTAGTTTCTCTTAGGAATTCAAATTCTAGTTCTAAAATCACAGAGAAGCTTAAGTAAGCATCCTCTTCATCTTCTCCATCTCAATCCCTCTCCAATTTTTCATAATTTCCTATAACCTAACTTAGGAAATATTTGCATATGATCATAGATTGGAGCTTCTAGAGTTGTGATTGAAGTGGAGTTGATCTTTCCTTGTTTTAGAGCTTTTCAATTGTTGTTTTTGAGTTTAAAGGTGAGTTCTTGAACTCACATCTATGTCTATAGCTTTCATTGTTGTTAGGTATGAATTCCTAACATCTATTTCATGTTCAATTGATTTTGATTTGAATTGGTTTGGTGAATTTTCCAATTTTGGTATTTTGAAGTCAAAATCTTTAAAGATCCTGTCTTGGATTTTTGGACATTTTATTTGGGGTGTATCGAAGAGCATATACGGCCGGGTTGTCGCTTGGCATAAATCTTTAGCCTCCATCGCTCGTTCGATCGCTTCCGAGTTGATTTGGCCATCAATGGTCTAGGCAAATTTCTGCCCAGCTCAGGCAACCAGACGTCTGGTTGAAATTTCCAGACGTCTGGTAGGGGCTTCCGAGGAAAATAATAATATTAACGAAATAATAAAATTCCAGAGCTCAGAACAAGGCGTTTGGTTAAACCCAACCAGACGTTTGGGAGGCTTCAGGAAAAAAGAAAAAGGATAAAAAATTATAAATTTCCAGAACCCAGGTTCAGACGTCTGGTTAAACCTACCAAACGTCTGGTTCTATTAAATTTTGCCTATTTGCCTATTTTTGAGTGGATTTCCAATTTTTATCTATCTTTGACGATCCGAATAGCTATTGTCAATCCATACCGACTTTGATGATTTCTTTTCTGGATTTTTGGTGTTTTCATTTGATGGATTTGATATCGATTTTCATGGTTTTAATTCATGTTGTCGAATGTGAATTTTTGGCGATAGATTGTTTTTACAATAATTTCTGTGACTTGTCACTTTAAAATACAAAGGTTTTTATACTAGTAGTAAATACTCAAACTCTTTCTCAAAAATGATTTCAACATTACTTTTAATACAAAACTCGTTTTTAAAACCGTTTTCCAATCTATTAGTATATACAAACCTTTACCTCATTCGTATGAGAAATCCAATTAAACGACTTAGCCAAACAAGTGGTATGAAACACTTGCATTTACTTTGTCAGTTAATTCTTGGACTTGTTCGATTGAAATCTCGTGACAATTTTCGAGTGGAAATCTACAATCTATTCATAAATATTTAAGTTAAGCTAGTGATTATGGGACATGAAGCCTAACTCATTTATTTACTAGCTTAGTGTAATTTATACTTATTGATCAATGATGATCATTTTATGGTTTAGACTAGCAATATGCAATGTCTCTTTGTCCGTGAGGGGGACTATTCCCCGTTCTTTAGAGCTTCATCTCATTTTTATGGGCTAGTGACCCATGGTCTTTTAACCGTTTTATGGAGTTCGGTTCATCGGGCGTACCTTTATACTACGTCATTGTTCTGGCTTATTTAAGTTTCAAGTTCCTCGGGCATACCTTTGTACTACGTCGTTGCACTGGCTCTATGGGTTAGCGACCCATGGGATAGCGTCCCGTTTGTGATACACGTGTTGGTGAGTTTTCATGCTCTCGTTTGTGAAAGGCCTATCCTTTTGTGTTTTTTGGATTTCTAATTATTGATTTCTAGGATTTGTGTTTAACCAATTTTTGTGATTTGCATTGATATGTTTTGTCAAGATTTGCGGTTTGGTGAATAAGCTAAAGAATATGATATTCTTTTTTTTTTGGTGTTTGAGAAAATTTAAGATAAGATATAATTTTCATTGTTATCAAATATATACTTGTCACAATATGGTATTATTGTTATCATATGTTTTTGTCATATCTCTTATCCTATCTCATCTTACATGATAATTATAGCTAGACTAATCCGTTTATTATTTTTCTTCTTAAATAATACTCAGGTCAGATCGAGGTGTTTCGGGTGCTTCCACTTGACTTCTTAACAGGGATTATCTTCTGACTTTTGACTAACTACTTTAGCTTAGTAGTTTTTGTCTTTAATGTATATGAGATAGAGACTCTTTGATGTATACTTATTCTTTGTGTAGTACATGTACCTATTCTTTTGGCTTGTAGTGGATCTTGTATGACCACTACTATGATGTTCACTTCTATGTGTTATATTCATATCTATTTCCGCCTTAGTGATATGAATATTTGTTACATATTTTATGTTATATTTATTTTATATTTGTTTTCGAAGGTCACATAGCCACTATGTAGTAGGTTTGAGTTTATATTTGATATGTCAGATTTCCTCTTGAAATGAAATGCATGACATACTATCTGACGTATTGGTACTCGCTCAAAGCAATTACACAGATGGTCACTCCTCAACAGCCTTATTCATCATGCTAGTCGACGGCATTACCCCGTAGCGTCCTTGGCTAGTGTGAGTATAGAGGTGGGACGTCACAATCTACAACCAATTTAAGTCATCGAAAAACGATACCACAACACCAGAATTGTCATTTTGTAACGGTTATAACCGTTGGTAATCAAATTCCCAATAGTTATAACCGTTGGTAGCAGGTATGTTACAACTTTTTTTTACATATTTTGTAACGGTTATAACCGTTACAAAATTTTGGCATTCCCAACGGTTATAACCACAACGGTTATAACCGTTGGAAATCATGGTTATAACGTACGACTATTTTCATATTGCCAATGGTTATAATCGTTGGAAAATTTTCAATTTCCAACGGTTATAACCGTTTGGAATTCCTCGCGCACACGTAGGTAAATAGCAAAATTACCAACACTTATAAGTATTGCAAATTTGGTATTGTTGAGCCATATCTTATTCAGCATCTAATAGTATTTCATTCAACTACATCTATACAAATTTATGACAATAGAAAACACGAAACTAAATTTCAAAACTAACATATCATCAAATTATATAAAAAACATCAAACGTACGAAATAGTACATGTCAAATTCTACAAAGTTCATTATGACAACTTCAAATTTCACTATTACAACATATCTAGAAGCTTACGAACAACGAATACGACATTTCGGCCGAACTAAAAAACCACCATCAACAACTCAGGCAATGTGGAATGACCATTTTGAGGCGCATCAAAAAGTGGCTCGTGAACATCCTCCACCCAAACAACCTTTTCTCCATCTCCAACCTTTCTACCATGACAAATCTTTAGCACTACAAGATGTTCTTTAGCTACCACTTTTAGTTTTCATGACAATAATTGCACCGCTTGTCTTTCAACCGTAGAGGATCCAATAACAGCATTAGATGGAGTAGGAGTAGGGCTAAGATAGTGCTCGGTATGCGAACCAATTTCTATTCTCAGTGTCATCAAATTCGTTCCAATCTGACTAACAAGTTGCCTTATACATTGTTGCATTTCAACTAGAGTTGAATCCATTATTCTACTTTCTTCATGCATTTGATCAATTTTCTATTGCATCTCAATTTTCCATCGCTTATCTTCATTCTCTTTATAATTGATAATTTCTTTTGAAGCTTGAGTGAGTTTTACGTGCTTCGCATTAGATGTAGAACTAATTGCACGGAAATAGCTTTTTTTTTTATCATTTCCAAAAACTTCAGCAATGACATCTCTTTCAAAATCTTCCAAACTAATTACTCCTTCATTACCAATAACACTAGCTTCTGATTTTTGTCTCTCTTATGCAGCTTCTATTAAAGCCTAAATATTAAAATGAATCGATTATTCAACAGAACGAACACTGAACATATATAGTTTGTTCTACTGGATGTAGTTCAATTCTGACACATTCGTGTATATTCAACATCAACCACAAACTTTATGACAAACAGAGTATCCAACAAACATAAGAGACTAACTGTACATCATAACCGTATATCTATCAAGTAGACTATGAGATTTTAATACATGTGGACATTCAATACAATAAATAACTTAGCTAACTAGAGCAGACCGCAAAATTTAGTGCACAATAGAAAACTAGTTTACCGGGATACTATTAAGCAAACGAATTAATGCAATCAATCAGTTAGCTAGCTTACAGATAACAGACATAGTAAGATATGTTCTATTAACATATCAAGAATAAAGGTTATGCAAGTGTGACACTTGTTCAGCTCCAACCTACTTATAATTAATTGGAGAATATGGAAATTTCAAAGATACTACATGTCATGCTAGCCCTCACATAAAAAATGAACCATAAAAGAAAATATAGTAAAAAGTTATGTCCCTCCCATATGGAACAATTGAAAAAAGGAATAGTAGCACATCTACTGTAAATTGAAGGATGCCTATAAAAATAATAGTTCTAGACATATAACAACAAATTTTTTCCATTACAGTGATGTCTGCACTAGTTAGCTGTTGACTAACATTGTACGGAGTAAACCATCGGTTTCACCATCTCTTTCTCCTTCATTGTACAGAGTAACCGGTTTAAGATAATGGAAATGTTTGACTGTTATACCATCTAATAACATACTGACATGCCTTCAGTTAGTGAACTAATGAATGGCAATCATATAAGGACCACGGTTATCAAGTGGTGGCAGTTTTCTTTTTATACTGGCGACTTTGTTTTAGCAAAAAAATGGACAAGTTCTTTATTCCTAGCTCCTAATTTAAATTAGAGCACTTCTTCAATCAAATTTACTATTTTTTGGGTTTAATGTGTGGTTTGTAATTGTTTAATTAAATCAAAATGGATCCCCAAAAAAATCACTGCAACGAAAAATATGTTACTACTATATATTGAAAAATGAGTTGCATGAGAAAGAGAAGAGTACTTGATCTAAGAGGGTGCTATTAAATAGAAACAATAATCCTCAACAAAACTAGTAAAATAATTATTGAATTTCAAGTACTTTTTATACTGGTTGCAGTAACTTGTATAGATAAAGCACATTTGACTTCCTCAAATACGAGTACCAACTCACAATTCATGAAAACTTGTGAGAAAAAGAATTCTCAAATGTCTCATAATATAAAGAACAATGTTCCCTTCTTATATTGCTCTATACACTTGTAATTGAAACAGTTGTACATGCATGTTTTCATGTTGTTCCTTTATTTTATTTTTAATTTTATTTTTTGAACGTACTTGTTCTTATTTTTATTTACTGTTGATAGTCCTGGTGTTTACAATGGCCAAAATTTCAATGTTGAAAAAATAATATAAAGAGTCAATACACGCTTGAAGGAATATGGAAACTGATAATAAAGGCATATTGTCTAATGCTTCATCTACTAGATGAATGATTAAAATAAAATGCATTGACGCTAATAGTATCATGGTCCTGCCATGAGAGACTGGGTGGATGAACAGAAAATTTGGGCTTCGTATATAGTTAAACGGGTGCTAATAATAACAGTGATGATTTATATATCTAAGAAAAATTAATGGATTAATGTTATGTTGTTGACAGTTACATTTGACTAACATTGTACACCTACAAACCAATATATTTAACGAAGCAAATTGTCCTGTTGGCATGCAGCAAAATACAAGTTTATTTTTTATTCCTCAATGATTGTATTAGCCTTCATGTATACAACTACATCTTATGGTTCACGTTTATAAGATCTAATGTTATGTTTAAAATTAAATGAGTAAGAGGAATGATATGTACAACCATTTTGGTATGCATAAACTTCTAATTTAAGAAACTACGATGATTAAAGATAAGTTCAACAATACTGTTAACTTAAATTGCACCATTGATAAATGATTGTGCACTATGATGTATTATACTGCTAGATTAGATCATTCATTGCGGAAAATATCCATGAAATGTCAAATATACTACAGGAAACAAATGCGACATAGGAGATGTAAACCCATGCATTGAAAATTGGTTTTCACTTACAACTTGTGTAATAATGTCTATGCTTATTTATTTTAATTTATACAATGGAAAGCTAAACATACATTTTAATTTAAAAAAAGTCTAGTCTAATATACACTCTTATAAAGACTACATTCACATAAATACTCAAACACATGAAAACAAGAACAGAACATGAATCATAGGACTGGCCATTAGTTTACATATGCTTACCAGGTGATGAAATCAAAAAATTTCAACAAGATTTTCGGGCCTAGTCTAATTTTCAATCAGATTAACACCATGCTAGTTTAATTATCAAGGGACTGGTCATTAGTTAACATACAACGGCTACAACATGGGACTAATTTAATAAATGCATAAACATAAGAATCAAAAGTACACACACTAAATTATTATTTGGAAGTATTTTTTGATGCTGCTAAAAAAGGGGAATCACTGGTTATGAATTCACACACTAAATCATGGGACTGGCCATTATTTGGAAGTACACACACTAAGTACAAATATCTTGTTATGAATTCAATACATGAATATTATTCTACTTACATATTTTTCTTATGTTAGCATCTCAAACATGAGACAATGGGTGTGTTCGATAGCAGTATTACAAATGAGCAACGAAAAACAAATGCCAGCAAATTTTTCACAGCATAGAGTTGTAAATTTTTGGCACCTTTAACTGGATAAGATATGGATTGAAATATTCTGCAGTTTTGTAAAATTAACTCAAACCTTTAAATCTATTCTTAAAAAAATAACACAAACAATCCTCGATTACATAAAATCTATCGGACTAATCAATCATATTAACTCCAACGCAAATTTATCAGTTAAATATTGTCTGAAGTATTAAATATTTTAGAATGTTTTGATGTCATCTGGGCCTGCTGATAATTTTTCAAACTGTAAGATATTAAGCTAAAGGTCAGTGCAAATTGATCCCGAAACGGTCATCTGAACATGGGTTATTTTTATTACCATGTTTTTTAATTTTTGGTGGTCCTTTTTTCTTACCTTGAAAGTAACTTCTCAGCCACACTAATAGCTGAAATAAAATAAGTGGAGATAGAGCGCGTATTATCTATTTCTTCCGTCGGCACTCTGTTTTTCACTTCCTCGTAAAATCATAGTAATTTATCATGTGATCCTGTTTTGAATTAGTGTTTCATTATGTGCAGTTTTGGTTCTAAATATATTCTGTTTCAAACTTTCATGTTCAGTAATATGGATATCTAATCTCTGCACTTGCTGATTTAAATAATGAGCTCATTTAGGTGGTATTATGATTCTGAAGTAAAACTCCTTCAATTTTTTGAAATGGATACTTTATATTAGAATGTTATCCAAATTTTAATGTTTACCGAGGGTATGTTTATTATTGTTTACACCATCACAATGAAAATGCACTCTATTAATCAAAACAGGGAGTAAATTCATTGTAATTTACACCATTACTATAAAAATCATTAGCAAATAATTAAAAAAAAATAGGTCAAGGGAACACCGATTACATTAAGAAAATAATAGAAAAAAACAGCTAATTGTATTAAGAAAATAAATTAGATTATCGATAAAATCCTTGTAGACGAACCATATAAAGATGAGTAATTTCTGAAATTTTTTTCAAAATAAGAGCAAGATTGTAAAACATACCGACAATTATCAGTGTATTTTGTATGAAGTTGCCAAAGACTACTGAATAGTATGCTAACTATGGGAAGGAAAAATTTAGAAACACCAAAAGGAACTATTTGCATAAGGTATCGTCACTATGATCTAAACCAATCTATGCCAGATATAATGTAAACACATATAGTCATTATAACAAAATATTTCCACTTCATGGATGGAAAATTATATTTAATAGGATAAAAATTTATGGTCATCAATTATATTTTGCTCGAGGGATATCAATTATTCTCCTATTCATTCCTTATTTTTGTTATTATATTCATTATTCCTCCATAATCTTAAAAGTGATGCAAAGCCATACATTACACCATATTTTAATAACTTAGTTGAACACGGTAGAATAATTATAGTTCATCCATAAACTTGTTATACACACACTACCGTATCACTAATAAATAATTCAACTATTCATAAGCTTACCCATATAGAAGGCAGAGAAAATGCATTTGACCAAATGAATAAATGGTAAGTTAATAAAAGTTATTATTTATAGTAAACTGATATGATCATCATTTTTATAAATGCTAAATCATTTTATACTTTTATTTTATGTGATTATGCTTTCCATGTTTGCATGTTATGCGTTATTTAGGTTTTAGAATGATTTTGGGAATGTATTGGCTTAATCGTTATGAAGCCCACATCCTATGTCCCGATAAGACTATCCATCTTCGACATCCCTAATCTGTTAAGCAGATTTTTATTGTTCTTGAAGATTCAAATTCCAATTTGGGAGCATCCTTATATTCTCTAAATCCATATGATAACGATAATGATGATGAGGAAGCTGTCATTTCCCTCATTCACATTGTTCGTGAATTTTCCGATATATTTGAGCCCGTTTTAGGATTACCCCCTAAGCGAGCAGTTGACTTCAGAATTAATCTAATTCTTGGAGTTCTACCTATCACTCGTTCTCCTTATCGTATGTCCAATAAGGAAAATGAAGAGATGCGTAAACAATTATCTGAATTGGAAGCAAAATAGTTTATTCGTTCTAGTTCCTCTCCATGGGGAGCTTCAGCTATCTTTATGAAGAAATTTGATGGTACACTTAGGCCTTGCGTTGACTACCACAAGCTTAATGATCTCACCATTAAAAATAAATATCCCTTGCCTCGGATTGGTGATCTATTCGATCTACTTAGCGGTGCTAGAGTCTTTTCACGGTTAGACTTAGCAACCGGTTTTCATCAGCTTCGTATTGCAGAGGATAGTATTCCTTTGACTTCGTTCCGTTCTCGTTATGGATCTTATGAATGGCTTGTTATGCCATTTGGTTTAGCGAATGCTTCAGCTTATTTCGTTGACCTTATGAACCAAATTTTTAAAGGCTTCCTCGATCGATTTGTTCTCATCTTTATTGATGATATTCTTGTTTATTCTAAAACCGAGGAAGAGCATGAAAAACATCTTCGAATTGTGTTGGAAACCCTTAGGAGCAATCAATTGAAAGCAAAACTCGGTAATTCATAGGTATTTGGCTCTTTACCATAATTTCAAGAATATACATGATCATAACAACAACAATAGTTAAATTAAGTTTTAATATACCAAATTGTCCTTAAGTGACGCAAAAATTAGAAATACAGATATCATATCAGCTAAATATTTATCATCGTATTCATAGATTTTAGTAATAATAGCGATTTTGATGTAGTTACCTATTTTCATAATAGCACTGTCAAAGCTACCTGTTTTCATGAGATCAGCAATTAGCAACTGAAGCCTTTCCTTTGCTCCTTCCAGCTCCCATAAATGTGCTACTTTTTTGTCATCTCCTATATAATAATTAATATAATGTAGTATAAAGGTCAGTTTAGAATGTTAGTAATATAGGCTGATTGAGATATCTGTATTTGTTTACTCTATTTTCTATTTTTAGGTGTATGTGTTTTTGTGCACTAATCTGTACATGTATAAATACCAGAGATGTAGGCACAACTGTGTAATGATCGAATCATTCTGTTTCCCTCTCTCAATTCAAATCAGAACATTTTCATGGTATCAGAGCTCAAACGCCAAACGACACTTCAAGATCCAGATCTAGATTCGATCATTCAACTCAGTCACTCAAATCAATTCCTCAAACTCAATTGAACCTAAATCGAATTCAATCAGATTCCTTCGTCTACCATTTCCAGTCTCCATCTTAGATCTAAATCTAATTAATGGCTCAAGATGATGATCCACAATCTGGAGAAAGCACAACCAATGTAGCAAACACATCAGCCAATTCGACGTCAAAAACGTTTGAGGAATCACTGAAGTCAATCATTAACCCTCAAACACAATTGATTACAGTAACGCTAGATGAGAAGAATTTCCACTTATGGAAATTTCAAATCGAAATGGCGATCAAGGGCTATGGTCTGTAGAAATTTATAGATCCAACAAATATTAGTCCTACACAACTCATACTTAATCCAGAAGGGCAATCAGTCTCAAACAACGAATTCCTGATATACTCCAGACAGGATAGCTTGTTGTGTTCTTGGATATTGTCATCGATTAGCCCTAATATTTTATCATCAGTGATCGGATGTAAGACATCACTAGAAGTGTGGAATGCAATTCATCAAAGCTTCAATTCACAGGTAGCGGCAAGAATAATGAGTTACAAGAGGCAGTTACAAAACATCAGAAAGGACAACATGAATATTCGAGAGTATTTGAGCAAGATCAAAAACTTATGCGATCTGCTTGAGTCCTCAGGACACAAAGTAAATGAAGCTGAACATGTTCTTAATATTCTCAATGGATTGGGAGACGAATTCAAAGCGATTGTTGCTGTAATAACATCACAAGAGATTACACCCTCAGTTCAATACGTCATATCTGTTCTTCTTGCACATGAAGGAAGACTTGAACAGAAAAATAATGCAACATCAGAATTTTCCATTAATCTGGCCAGCAACACAAGGAACAAGAACTCACTAGCAAATCCGAGATCTGAAGCACCATCAAACAATCATCAAGCAAATCAAGGAAGCAGCGGAAGCCAAACATATGAGAGAGGCAGATCATTCAACAGAGGAAGAGGACGAGGAAGGCTCTTCAACAATAGACCCAAATGTCAAATATGTAGTAGACTTGGACACACCGCTGTTCGATGCTACTTCAGGTTCGAAGCAAACTACAATGGCAATCAACAAGTGTCACCCAATCAAGGAACATCCAGATCTGGTCCCTATAATGTCAACCTAAGCCAGGGTCGGGGAGATACTAGGCTCAATTCAAGGAACTTCAATCATCAAGATGAGAATCACAATACTTTAGCTGATGATGCTGACATACAGAATGAAGCTTGGTTTTCAGACTCAGGAGCTACTCATCATGTGACCAATAATCTTTAGAACTTGAATTTAGGAGGAGCAGCATACAGAGGTAAAAATCTTATTTATATGGGAAATGGTACACCTCTTAATATTACTCACGTTGGTCACACACAATTTGCTACTACAAATAAAAACAAGACATTACTACTAAGGAATTTACTGAGAGTTCCTCATATTAAAAAGAACTTGATTAGTGTTTCTCAATTTGCACATGATAATCAAGTCTTTTTTGAGTTTCACCCACATATATGTTTGATCAAAGATAACTCGAATGGGGATATTCTATTGCAGGGGGAAGTGCATAATGGTCTCTACAAGTTTAATCTTGAAACTGGAAGGAAAGTCGACAATAGTATGATGTGTTGTAATAATGTAGATGATAATAAAGAAACTGAATATGATGTATGGCATAGAAAACTTGGTCATCCAAATACAAGTGTAATGAAAGTTGTATTGAATAAAGAGAATTTGTTGCATTTAAACAATGTGAGAACTCATTTTTGCAGTCAGTGTCAACTAGGCAAGAGCCATAGGTTACCGTTCAATCAATCACAAACTGTATACAACAGTCCACTTGAACTGATTGAATGTGATCTATGGGGTCCTGCACCCTTAAATTCAGACTATGGATATAAATATTACATTGCTTTTGTGGATGCATATACGAGACACACATGGATCTACTTCCTGAAGCTCAAATTTGAGGCAACAGAAGCAGTAAAACAATTCATCATACAAGTGGAAAGGCAAGTGGAAAGAAAACTCAAAGTCTTTCAGACTGATGGAGGATCAGAGTTTAAACCACTAAAGAATTTTTTCAATGAAAGAGGAATAGTTCATAGATATACTTGTGCTCACACTTCACAACAGAACGGGATTGTAGAGAGGAAGCATAGGCACATAGTTGAGATGGGCTTAACACTCTTGGCACAGGGATCTCTTCCACTAAAATTCTGGCCTGAAGCCTTCTCCACTACAGTACACCTAATTAATTGTCTTCCTACCAAAGTACTTAAGGTCAGCAGTCCATATGAAATGTTACATGGCACGAAACCTGATTATCAGAGGTTGAAAGTATTTGGTTGTTTGTGCTTTCCTCTATTAAGACCTTACAACTCTCATAAGCTTGATTTCAGATCTAGTGCATGTACATTCCTAGGATATGGATCAACTCAGAAAGGTTACAAATGCCTAACACAAGAAGGAAAAATCATAACATCAAGATATGTGATGTTTAATGAAAGTACATTTCCATTTGCAGAGAGTAAGATAAAATGTACCAAGAAAGTAACTAATGCACAAAGATCCATACGACCCATACCACTGCATGAAATGGAAGAGAAACAACACTATGTAACTGAAGGATGTGACACTCAGGTTCAATGTGATACTCATGTACAATCAGAATCAGACATCATACCACACACTCATGATACAGAAGAGGAAGGAAGCATAGATATAAATGACACACATCAGTGGCCTATACAAGATGACACTTTAGACAGTACCAGTCAGTCATGTGAAGAACCACCAATTAGAGAGGAAGTACAACAACATGGGCATCATATGATTACAAGGGGGAAAAGTGGCATATTTAAGCCCAAAATATACACCATTCAGGGAGTAGTGCATGAACCCATGAGCTATGATCAGACAGTAAAGCATGCTAAGTGGAGAGAAGCTATGGAAGAGGAATACAAAGCACTAATGAATAACAATACATGGAACCTGGTAACTCTCCCAAGAAACAAGACTACAATAGGGTGTCGATGGACTTACAAGCTGAAGTATCATGCAGATGGCACCATAGCCAAACACAAGGCTCGACTAGTTGCCAAAGGGTACACACATCAACCAGGATTTGACTTCGGAGAAACATTTTCCCCAGTAATAAAGCCTACAACAATCAGAGTGATGCTTTCCATTGCCTTATACAACAAGTGGCCAGTCAAGCAACTGGATGTTCATAATGCTTTCTTGAATGGGGAGCTTGAGGAGGAAGTGTACATGGAACAACCCAAGGGGTTTGAAAATATTAACAGACATCAAATGGTGTGTAAGCTGAATAAGGCAATATATGGCCTAAAACAAGCCCTTAGAGTATGGTTCGAAAAGCTTAAAGGAACACTGATGAAGTTAGGCTTTAATTCCACAAAGTCTGACAGTTCACTGTTTGTTAGAAGAAGAAGCATCAGTGTTATATACATCCTTGTATATGTGGACGACTTTATCGTGACAGGGAGTGATATTGATGAGCTAGGAAAACTTACAAAGTATCTTAATGATCAATTCAGGTTGAAAGAACTGGGGGATCTTAATCTCTTTCTTGGAATTGAGGTAAAAAGAACAGAAGATGGTGGGCTTCACCTCAATCAAACGAATTACATCCAGAATGTACTAAGAAGGGCAGGAATGGACAAGTCCAAAGCATCAACCACACCCATGATTACAAATCTACAGCTGACCAAACATTCTGGAGATCCCATAGAAGATCCCTATCATTATAGAAGTATAGTAGGCACCTTACAATACATTACCATCACAAGACCAGAGACATCCTTCAGTGTGAACAAGATTTGCCAATTTATGCAAAGTCCAATGAGTGAACACTGGAAAACTGTGAAAAGAGTGCTTAGATACTTGGCAGGAACAGTGAACTACGGGTTGAAACTTTATTCCCCTGAAACACTGAAAATTAGTGCATTCGCTGATGCTGATTGGGCAGCAGATAGAGATGATAGGAGATCAGTCAGTGGATATTGCGTGTATGTTGGAAAGAACATTGTGTCTTGGTGCTCGAAGAAGCAGCCAACAGTGTCAAGATCATCAACAGAGGCTGAGTATCGAAGTGTAGTAGCAGTGGTGTCTGAAATAATGTGGCTTAAATCTCTCCTTTCTGAAGTAATCGACAGTGTACCAGGACCAGCAACAGTGTGGTGTGACAATTCTGGCACGGTTCTTCTAGCAGCAAATCATATTCTTCACTCGAGGACTAAACACATTGAGCTGGATCTTTACTTCGTGAGAGAACAAGTAGCCAAAGATGATATTTGTATTAACCACATTCCAGCGTTTTATCAAAAGGCAGACATATTGACCAAGTCCCTATCATCAACTCGATTTTTGAAACTACGAGAAGAACTGAATGTAGAAGAAGCACCAGCAAAAACAAAAGTAGCAGAAGAAAAAAAGGGAAGAGAGAGAGAGAGCTTGAATTGAGGGAGAATGTTAGTAATATGGGCTGATTGAGATATCTGTATTTGTTTACTCTGTTTTCTATTTTTAGGTGTATGTGTTTTTGTGCACTAATCTATACATGTATAAATACCAGAGATGTAGGCACAACTGTGTAATGATCGAATCATTCTGTTTCCCTCTCTCAATTCAAATCAGAACATTTTCATAGAAGCTTTTGGTCGATGTTTGTACAAAAGAAGAAAACCTGGTAATCATCAATAACTAAAATTTACAAGAGAATATAAAGAAACCTGGATTTCTAAGGTTCCTTTGACACTGTACCCAGATTCGAGAAGTTTCTTTATGAGCCATGAAGCTATGAAACCAGAGGCTCCTGTCACACAAATAGTTCCTTTTTCACCCATTTTGTATACAAGAAAAAAAGCTAAAGAAGCTCTAAATATATAAGCATACATGCAGACCAAGCTTAGAAAATATCGTGCATCATTCATTCCATGTTTGTGAATAAATAATCTCCGTAAGTTGCTTGTAGACTTGTAGTTAACACCTATTAAACTAAAGGTCATACATGTGTTAGATAATAATATTAGTGAGTCATTCAATGGGTATGAATGATTGTTTTTTCCTTTTTTTCTTTCTTCTTTTCCTTCTTTTTTTTCCTAAAAAAAAATTCAACTTAGTATTCAGCAGTTTCGAGCTATAGAAGAATGACATGAAATGAAACCAAGCACTGGATAGAGATAATTTGCAGGATATGGTACATGCAGCCATCAAAGTGTGTATTTCCTTGAACTGGGAATGTAAGGAAAAGGAAATCAGGAATTAAGTGAATGCAAACTATAGAATGGATAATTAAACTAGAATATATATATTATATAATAATCTAAATAAATAAATACACACACACACACACTATTTTAAACGTACAAGTATATTATATTTAACTGGAAGAGTTGTTTACTAAGATTAATGAATAGGTGGAGAGAGTTAAGTTTATATATTTCCTACTCTGTGTGTGTTTGTTTTCCCTATTGGCAATACTATAAAAATAAGTGATGAAGCACCATGTTTGAAGATAGATGCTTGCATGTATACATGGCGCAATGCAGTACGCCTGTATATTATGTAATTCTAGCAATGTAAAAGGAAACTAGTGTGGAGTATTTAGTGTGAATAAACTAAAATATACACAGTTCTGTATATGTAAACTGAAATCCATCTTTATATTTATATATACCAAAGTGTAATAAATTAAAATAAATATATTAAATAAAACAGATAAATCCTAACATATAAATCCATGTTTATGATAATGAGTATTTACTTGCATTAGTTTACACTTTTCTAGTGATACAAATTACCACTGCTCAAGTCGTATATCACTTTCATGCTAAAACTTGCTTCAACATTGTCTCTATATAATGAATTGAAACCATGGAGTGGAAAATGAGTTGCAGCCTTGTTCACGAAATTAAAATAATGATCTGGATTTTAAGCTAGGAAAAAGGATTTAACGAAACAAATTCAATTTTCGAACCTAATGCAAAAAATAAATTAAAATTGAAGTGATTACCTGATTTCAAGAAATAAATTAAAATTGAAGTGATTACCTGATTTGAAGTTGAAAATTTGTTTACAGTCGATTACCGAAATGGAACACAACCCTAATCCTCCTTCGTCTTTATCAAATTGATAGAACAAAGGGCAAAGGCGCTTGTAGACACGGAGGCAGTGGGAGACGGTAGGAGGAGGTGGTAGACGGCGAAGGCGATGGTAGAACAAATTGGATATACCCTAAAACGGAAAGACGAAGAACGTTGTTATTCGTTAGAATTAGGTTAAGTAACAGCAGAAGATAAAATTACAATTATGTCCATATTCCATTTAATTATTTACGAAATTACTAGAATTGGTAACGGTAATAACTGTGACAACTGTTAGTAACGGAAATAACCGTTAGAAATTGGTAATGGTTATCACCGTTACCAATTGAAAGCGGAAAAGTGTTACAAAATTGACTGTTTGGTGTAGTGTACGAATTCAGAGGAAACTTTTAAATCAGGGGGAGCATCCATAAGTATTTTATAATGCACTCTTTTTCCTTAACTAAGATTTTTCCTACTGGATTTTTATTAACAAGGTTTTAATGAGGCATTATCTTGATCCAGAAGTATCAACTCCCCAGTAACATTTGAAAATAAGTTACAATTTACTCTTTTCCCTTATTTAAGATTTTTCTCACTGGGTTTTTCTTACTAAGATTTTAACGAGGCATTATCTTGATCTAGAAGAATCAAACATCTTTTCAAGAAATAACATCTCAAATATGTTATTTAAGTTAAATTGTATTTTTATCCTTGACTAAGTTTTTCCCATTGATTCTGTAGATTATTGAAATATATCATACTATATTGTACTCCTTTTCCTTCACTAAGATTTTTCCATAGAATTTTTCTTAGTAAGGTTTTAACGAGGCATTAGTTTGATCCAAAAATATCAAACTTCATTTGAAGAAATGAGAAAATAAGATATGTCATTGTACTCTTTTTTTCCTTCACTAAGATTTTTCCCATTGGGTTTTTCTTACTAAGGGTTTAATGAGGCATTATTTTGATCATGATGTATCAAACTCTTAGAAGGAATATCGTTTTTAGTATGATATCTATGATTTCACAAGTTGCACCCTTTTCCTCTTACAAGGTTTTTCCCATTAGGTTTTCCTTACAGTGGTTTTAATGAGGCAACGGACAATATCTATATCGACTGAATGGATAAAAGCAAGCAAGATAACAATGAGGAGGATCAATCATCATACATGTTTTGAAAGGGAAAATTTCAAGTTATCAGAGCATTCAAGATTTTGAAGACGAATATTCAAGGGGGAGTGTTACAATATATGTAAATCATGAAATGAATATGCTTTTTATGTTGTTTTATTTAGTCCCACATCGTGGAATAAGTTAAATCCTTAGCTCTGAAGCCCTTATATAAAGGAGGCTATATAATGTAAATACATGTCTATTTTCAGAAATGAATAATATATCTTCTTCCTCTCTCTCTAATAGCTTCTACTTTCTTCATTTTATAACAAGCAGCTAATTTTGGATTTTCACTTTATGGATCTCTTATCGGTTACTTCGAGTTTGTAAATTTTTCATGAAAGATGTGTCTCAACATGTAACTTTGTTCAAAGTTTTTCTATGTTTAACGAGGATGATTTTTTATTTGGCTACATAGATTTTATACATCCTGATTAGGACTGTAAATTTTGTACGATCGTCTGACGTCTGGCTTGATCTGATACTGCAAGGCGTCCAGTCCATATCCGTACAATATTCATATAAGACACTAACTATGACAAGAAAAAATGTACGAAAATATGTTCATCTGAAAATGTCTGATATTTTTCTATTGTCCGAACATTGTTTGGCTCGTACGAACAATATTTATGCATAGTGCTTATCTGGTGCATGTTGGTCTGAATCTCTTATAGGACATGATTAGGACACACCTTCGACAGGTCTGGTCTGACCCGTTTACATGCCTAACCCTGATCGTATCAGCTGCATCTTGAGAGTATCAATAGCATATGAAACAGAGAAAGAAACATAAAAAACTATTTGCCTATGAAAAAAAATTATGTCATCCATGCTATGTGAACATAATGGTTATAAGGTACTTGCTGTCTGTTGCATATATGTTGTACTGGTATAAAATGATCAACTCATAACCAAAGGAATAATTTAATCAAAAGTGCATCCAATTACGAAATAAAGGAGTTATGATTAGTAATGTTTCCTGACCACTAATTATTTTATCCTCTCACATCTTCGTTTGAGTTATTTTCTTTCTAAGCTCAACAAAAACTGAAAAAAATACTCATAATGTTTTTTTTATGTTAAATCTGTTATTTTAAGAATCAGTATATTAGATTACAAGAGAAACGAAAATAAAAAATAAATATATGTAATCATGATACTTAGGTTACAACACACCTTGGGTCTTCCAAGTTATTGCATCTTCATATGAATGAAGTTCGATAGAGTTAGGGGTATGCCATAAGGATAATTTTGTAATTTATTATAAATTATTAGTTTTGAAATAAAATCTCATTCGAAATAAAAGGTGCTTTTCTTTCTATTATATATATTTCTCATAATTGTTATATTAATTATTTATTTAATTTAAGTGTATTTAATAGAAAATATTTAAATGATATGTTTTGTGATAATAATTATAATGTGTTGTAATCATGAGAAACTTATCACAATAAAAATAATATATTATTTTAAATATTCATAGTCAAGACGAATCGAGATAGGATATCGATACATCCATTGAGAATAAGTATGTAATGCTCTTCAAATGTTAGACAGTGTATTATTCATGACTGCTAGGGCACTAAGGGGTTATATATTGATAGTTATTGAATAACTATGGAATGACTCACTTGATAGTTTCATATTGGTTAATATAACTAAGGTCAAATAGAGAATATCGAAGTGACGATATTACACGGTTCTCTCGACTTGAGAATACTATTAAACTTCAATATGAACACTTCACTTTGATTATAGTTAACTCATGTCACGACATCCATCGAACATTTATATTTAGGTCTGAGTTGAAACATTGGAAGTGAAACATTGTTTAACAGAGAATCGTCTCCTCGATTATACGAGGTTAGTACCACGGTCAATTATAGTTAAGCCAAAGTCAAAGTCTATTGCCAAAGCAGTTCAGTTAATAATAATTGTTATTATTAAACCAAGGAAATTGTGTTTGAATTACACAAGTTGAAAGTTGATGATATTGGAATTTTGACTAAAATCTAATTCCATAAGTCTTAATGTGATATAGTTTCGATGAAGAGAATTGGTGTAAATAATCGTTACTACTAAGGACAATTTAAAATACTAAATTTGGATTTTTACCAATATGTGTAAGCGATAAATCGGCCAAACTATCACTCCACTAGCTAAGGTTAGGTGCGAACGTTAGTATTCGAATTGTTCGATGTTAATCACTGATTGATTTTAAACCTATGAGTCACATGATTGAAATGTTAAATACTCTGAAATACCACATGATTTAATTAAATTATAATTTTTATGAATTAATTAAATTAATTAATATTTATGAAGTATCAATTAATAAATTTTATGTGACTTATTTGTATTAGTATTTAATAAAATACATATATAAAAGTAATATATATATATATCGATATACCATATCGATATACATTTAAATTGGATTTAAAATATATAATTATTGGTTGGATTTGGGAATGTATATCGGTCCATTAGCCCATATGGTGGCCGACCATAGAAGGAGGGGAATGGTGATATTTGTTTGAAATATATGGTTTGAATTGGTAAGGAGAAGAGGTAAAAAAGGAGACCTTGATCCCCTATTTTTATTCTTTCTTATTGCCTATACAAATAAAGTCCTCATTCATTTTGTTTTTACTTTTTGGCCTCCTCCCATATCCTCATTTGGCCGCAAGCGCTAAGTCCTCCCCATCTTCATTTCTACATAAAAGTTAATCAAATTAAATATGTATCAAAGGTGGTGATCTCTTTAGTTAGCTGCATTTTTGAAAGAGTACAGATTTGATTTATGGAGTTTTTGGGTTCAATATAATAGCTCAAAAATTCAAATAATAAATTAGAATATACATAAAGGTTAAAATGTAATTTTACACATATAATGATCCGGAATTTTAGTCGTTAGATTTTGAATATATAATTAATATTAAATATTGCAATAATTGGTTTTTAATAATTTAATAACTTGAATTCAAATATATAGATTATTTAAAAAAATTGAATGGTGAATTTAAAAAATCTCGAAGGTTAAAAATACCGTCAAGGCAATGCCTAGAGGTAACACTACCTCAACTTGTCCGGCTTCATTTTCAACCGAGAGGTAGCACTTGTTTGGAATCAAAAAGTAGCAGTAAATATATGATATTTAATTTTCATATATAATTATTTAAATTATCCCCGATAGTTGATTTATTAATTATCGGATCCAGCTTTCTTCATGGTGTATCGTCACCTTAAAAACGATTTGCTGCTCTTTGAGCTTTGTTATCCTTTGTCGATAAATGACTGAACTGTAACATCCCTCACTTGGAGGCCTAAAACTAACGGCTACGGATGCTGCAGTCATCCATGGTATTAATTATCGGTGACCAAATGCGGTAATGTTAGATACATTAATATAACAGAAACACATGGATATGGAAAAAAATTAAAACCATTAAACAAATTTCTCATTCCATTTCAAATCAAATTTCAAATTCATTACATAATCCCAAATTCGAGAACCTCGTTCAGAGAAAATGTAATTATTACAAAATACGTCAAGAGAGACATATGAAGATGCCCCCTTGGATGATCAGAGTCCAAACATAAGCAATTAAGCAACTTTGCCTTTAGAACCAAAACCCAGCGGAATCAAATACAAAATAACTCCTAATAGATAACTTGCCTCTTGCACCTCTCCAGAAGCTTATTTGTCTAAAGGAGAACCTGAAAAACCTCAACTCTTAAACTACTCAAAATTAATTGAGCATCTGAGAGTTTAAAGGGAAAACATAAACTTCGAATCAGACATAAAGCCTGGTATGAATAATAACCTACCATCTTGAGCGATTTAGTTATCTAGTGAGACCACACCTCTTAGTGGAACGGGTTTTTCCCTTACTAGTATCTTACCCAAAAATTTATAATAAGCATATACAACGCACATGCATCCACAATAGTTAAAACATAGCAATTTAAATATCATGATGGTATGCAAATATGTAATATTTTCAGGATTTCCCATCCCCATTTATTTGACCATCTGTCTCAAGTTATAGTTTCTAAGATCACTATTAATGTATTAGTTTTCATGGGTTAACTAATAATCTTTTTAAAGGTCATGGACTATCGGTCTCATAGTTTTCATGGGATCACTAAGAACCTATTGGCCCATGCCAATAACTTCATTATTTCATGGGTTCTCCATGAACCTATTGGTATCTCCAATAACTTCTCTTATATTATAGTTTTTATGGGGTTGACTGTGAACCTATCGACTTTTGTCAATAACTTTATCTAGATATAGTTTTCATGGTATCACTACGAACCTATTGGCCCCTACCAACAACTGTTTCCAAACATAGTTTTCATGTGTTTACTATAAACCTATCTAATTGACAACTTCTTTGATCAGTCTTTGGACACCTATGTTCTGGTCTACCCAATCTCTTGGATGCAATTCTATTCATTCAGGAGATAACTCAATTTATATTCACTAGTGGGCCAACCTAGCTGGTTATTCTACCCTTTCTCTCCAAAATACAGTTATTGGTCCATTATATAGTGAATATGTTTATGGAAGAAGCATATATAATAACTGATCATAACAAAATAATATCAACATTTATGGTTTAATACCGTTGAAATCATTTTCACATGAAACATGGTTAATCCCTTTAACCCATTATTTTTATCAAGGAAAGCTTGTTAAAAAACTCCAAATTTAAAAGCCAATTCAAAGTTCTTTTATATTGCCATGGGTTTTCCTTTAAAGAATTAAGATTGGGTTTTTGTTTTGAAAACCAAGGCTTTGAAAACCTTAGACCTTTACTTTAGAAACCATTATAATATCTCTTTCGAAAACATTCAATCTTCTTTTTAAAACACCAAACATATTCCTTTCGAAATGCTTTAAAACCTCTCTTTTGAAAACATAAAAACTTTCCTTTCGAAACCATCAAAACATTCCTTTCGAAAGTATTAAAGCATACCTTCCAACTTATAGAAGAAAAGCTTCGAAATCATTTGAAAGTACCTCTTTCGAAACCATTGGGCTTAACCTTAAATATAATTTTTAGGTAAAATTGAACATAAGCAAAAGTACCCCTATCGAAACCATTAACCTTCAAGCAAAAGAGTTCGGCGAAAACAGACGGCTTCAGAACCATCCTTTCGAAACCTTTAATCTTTTAAGTAAAAGAATTGGAACGATAGCTTCAAAACACCTTTCGAAGCCTTTGCTTTGAAACCTTTAGTTTAAATGGCTACTAGAGCCCTTTTGAAAGCATTGGGAAGTGGCCTGTTATATTATAAAACAAAAGCTTGCCTTTCGAACTCATTGAAACTTTCAACCTATTCAAAAGGTATAAAGACGGCAACAAGGTTTCGACCTGGTTTAAACTACCCTTTCAAAAGCTTCTCTTTAAAACATAATATACTCATTCAAAAGCTACCCTTTAAACAAAAAGGTGGCAACCCTTCGAAAGCTATATAAAAGTAATTTAACCCTTCCGAAAACGTCCATTAAAAGCAAGGCAAGCGACATCTCTTTTGAAAGCAAAACTAAGACCTTTGAAAGCTAATTAAAATGGCATTGACCCCTTCAAAAGCATGGTTTCGACTCTATACCTACCGCCTTTCTCCAATCCATTATGTACCAAAGCATTGATACCATGTGTATTGGTTTCGATTTGGTTGGGGGCGGAGGTAAGGGGTCGAAAGGTTGCAACTGGAAGTGGGGAAGCAGTAAATTGGAGCAAAACTGTTTTATTGCCTTTTTAAGTAAATGCTTTTCAACTAACTTGCCCATTTGTAAAAATACAATTGGTTACCATAACCTTTACAAAAATCTTTTCTAAAGGACTACCGAATTCTTCCAGAATTAATTAGGAATAATTAACAAAGAAGCCCTTCCATTTAACAAAACAATTTAGACATTTAAGTCCTTCAACTTAATTATTTTAATTTTCATAGTAAATCACTTAGGGAAAATCCCCAAAAATCATCAAAATTCTTAATATGTTATCTAACATATATAAATTTCGGACCCAAAATCCTTTGTATAATAGTCGAAATAAAATTTTAAACTCAATTATTCATTTCTTCCTTCAAAATTCATAATAAGTTATCCATAGCTTGGATAATTATGAAAATTTAAACTCATCTCCAAAATAATGTTTTACACTACATAATAAATCTTCATGGCATTCGAAACCCAATAAGTACGATTTTTGCTTTAAAATCGAATAAAACATTTATAACATACTTGTTTGAATCAAACATATCATGTAATCTAAGCATACCATCATTAAAATCATAAACTTAAAACCCGAAATCAAGTGCTCTTTAAAAACAAAAATGAGATGGTTTTCATTATTATTCATCTGGCTTTGGATAAGGAACTTGAAAATTGATCTTGCTTAATCCTCCTTGCTTGATTCCTTAGCTTTTAATTGATTTTTAATCCTCTTTTCCCTCAGGTTATGGCCGGCTTGAACTCTTTGGTTTATTTTTTTGAATTATGAACGTGTAGAATGAAAATGGGAATAAGAATTTAGGGTTAAGGGTTAAGGGGTTATGGTGGACGGCTGTTCCCCAGGATGCCCGTGCTTTGTTCTCTTATTAGTTAACTTATATAACTATTTCCATAAACTCATTCTTTTAATTTTATTTAATTAAGCACGACCTATATTTAGTTTTCAAATCTCAATCCCCTTATCACTCTAATCTTTACATTATTATATTTAGTTTATCCAATTAAATCTCCTGAATAATGTTGTTTAAAATTAGGAGTATTACAGACTCCCCTCCTTAAAGAATTTCATCCTCGAAATTAAGTAAGGACTAAACACTAAGCATATCTGTCATCTGTAACATCTCCTAACTACCATACTAGCCTACTTGACTAGCAATAGAGTATATAAAACAAATATAGAACATACCCTCACAACAAATCAGGATAAGTATCTATAATCATGTCTTCTGTCGTCCAAGTACAGTCCTTCTCATTGTCGCTCCACTGAACTTTCACCAACTTGACTGTCTTGTTTCTTAGCCTCTTCGCATCTCTCGTTACAACCCAAACTGGTTGTCTAACAAAAGTCAAATTCGGTTCTACTATCAAATCTTCCAAACCTGTCGGAGGAATAGTAGCCTCTGGACCATGCACATACTTACGAAGATGAGACACATGAAACACATTATGGATGCCTGCCATACTGCTCGGCAACTCTACTCTATATGCAAGCTTTTCAATTATCTCTATAATTCAGAATGGACCAACATATCTCAGTGTTAGTTTCCTTGACTTTCCGAATCGTACCACACCCTTCATTGGTGATACTTTAATAAAGACTCTATCTCCAACTGAGAATTCTATATTTTTATGCCTCTTATCTACGTAACTCTTCTATCTAGACTGAGCTTCCTTCATCCTTACTCGGATCAACTCATTCTACTATGTCACCTCTCTAACCAGATCTGGACCGAAGACTAATCTGTCTCCAGTTTCCAATCAACATGCCTGTGATTTGCATAATCTTCCATACAAAGCTTCGAAAGGCGCCATCCCTATACTAGTCTGATAAGTGTTATTATAGGAAAACTCAACTAAATGTAGGTGATCTTCCCAAGATCCACCAAAGTCCAACACACAAGCTCTTACAAATCCTCGAGTACCTTATTGACTCTCTCTGTTTGCCCATCTGTCTGAAGTTGCTACGCAGTACTCATCTGGGGCTTGGTACCTAACAAATCTTGTAGACTCTTCCAGAATTCACCAGTAAACAAAGCATCTCTGTCACTGACTATACTACTAGGAATTCCTTGCAGTCTAACTATGTTCTTCATAAACAACTTAGCTAAAACAGGTGCTATCCTGGTTGACATAACCGGAATGAAATGGGCACTCTTGGTCAACCTATCCACTATGATACAAATACTTTCATTTCCTCTATTCAACCTTAGAAACCTATCTATAAAATCCATGGAAATCGAGTCCCATTTCCAAACTGGTATCTCCAAAGGTTGAAGCAATCCACTCGGTTTCTGATGTTCGGCCTTCACTTGTTGATAGTTCATACACTGCCTAACCCACAAGCCAACATCCTTCTTCATACTTTCCTAGTAGAAGCTCCTCTTCATGTCTCGATACATCTTGGTCCCTCTAGGATGTATCGTAAATCTAGATCGATGACATTCCCTAAGAACTTCTTTCATTAAGTCATCAACATTCGAAACATACAACCATCCCTTCTTCCTCAACCATCCCTTCTGGTCAAGACTAAAATCCTTTAGATCATAGATCTCCGACCCAACCTCAAGTCTTCTAATCTTCTCGTCTAATAATGGATCCTCTTTCCACTTAGAAGCAATTCTTTTGATCAATACTGGTTGAACTTCCAAACAGGACAACATGGTGGTGCTCTAACTAGAACTAGCAGTCGATCTTAATTGCACACTCTTAAGTAGTCAAAGCTTCTAAATCTTTCCATTCTGCCAACATAGCTAACACCACATTTTGATGTTTTCTGCTAAGAGCATCCGCTACTTTATTTCCTTTTCCTGGTGTATGCTCCATACCAAAATCATATGCTGCTAGAAACTCCAGCCACCTTTGCTGTCTCATATTCAACTCCTTCTGAGAGATAAATATCTTAAGAACTTATGATTTGTATATAGCTCAAATCTCTCCCCTAATAGATAATGTCTCTATATCTTTAATGCAAAGATCACTACAGCCAACTCCAAATCATGAGTAGGATATCTCACTTCATGCGGTCTAAGTTGTCGTGAAGCGCAGGCAATGAATTTACCCTTCTGCATCAACATAGCTCCTAATCTGATTCCGCATGTATCGCTATACACCACCAACCCTTGGTTTCCGTCTGGAACCATTAACACAGGCACGCTTGTCAACAAATGCTTTAACTTTAGGAATGCTTCCTCGCATTTGTTAGACCAAATAAACTTCACGTCCTTCTTGATTAACTTAGTCAAAAGCGCTGCTATCCACGAGAAATCCTTAATGAATCTTTGGTAATAGTCAGCAAGTCCAAGAAAGCTTCTGATCTCAGTCACCATCTCTGATCTCTTCCAGTTATCAACAGCTTCGATCTTATTTGGATCGACTGACAAACCCTTCTCTAAAACCACGTGACCAAGAAACTTAACCTCTTTCTTTTAGAAACGACACTTAGAAAACTTCGCTTTTAGCCAATGCTGCCTTAGCATCTCAAGTTCTACTCTAAGATGATCTTCATGCTCTCTTTCATATATAGAGTATACCAAAATGTCATCTATAAATACCAATGCGAACCTATCCAAGTACTTTCGGAAAACTCGGTTCATCAAATCTACGAAGAAAGCTGGGGCATTCGTTAACCTGGATGGCATTACTAACCACCCATACAAACCATACATAGTCCGAAACACTGTCAATGGAATACTGTCCTCTGCTACTCTTAACTGATGGAAACTTGTCGCCAAATCCAATTGGGGAAATACTCTGGCTCCATACAACTGATCAAATAGATAATTGATTCTCGACAAAGGATACTTATTCTTGATCATCTTCTCATTCAACTTACGATAGTTGATGCACATCCTTAACCACCCATTGGGTTTCTTCATGAACACTACGGCCGCTCCCCAAGGCGAACTGCTCCCCAAGGCGAACTGCTTGGTCTGATAAAATTCTTTCCTTATAAATCCACCAGCTGCACCTTCAATTCCTTCATCTCTGTAGGCATTATCCTGCTAGGTGGTATACTTACAGCTTCTGCTCCTGGCGAAAGATATATCCAAAACTCAACGGCTCATTTCGGTGGTAGTCCTGTAGCTGGTTCAAAGACATATGTAAATTTTCTTGCTACTCAAACCTGACTTAACTCTTCTTCTATTTCCATAGCACTCAATGGAGCACAAGCATTCCGGTCAGAATCCTCTATTGAGAATATAATTTGGATATGACTACCAGGGTGTCTTAGCGATATTTCCCTATCCTAGTAAAATATCCTAGCCTCATATTTACCCAAACAATCCATACCCAAAATGATTCCAAAGTTTATGAAATCGAAAACATACAAACTGCATGCGAACTTAAGACCTAACAAATCAAGTTCTAACTAGTCAAATCTCATCACCAGAGTTGCATACCCTCCTATCGAATTTGCAACCCTTAAGGAAGTAACAAGGTATATGGGTCCTAAATATAACCTATCAACCAAATACTAAGATATAAATGAATGTGATGCACCGGTATCAAATAGTACCCTAACTAGTATACTTTGTGTAACAACCCGCTTATTTTACGATTGTATATTTAAATGTAGAATCGTTAATCGGATTAAAATCTGAAAAGCTACTTTTTGTAAACAGTCGAATTGGGACTCGAGACCACCTCCATTGAGTCCAAAATAGCATTTACAACTTTTTTGAGTATAAACATCGATATGTTTGGAGTTGAGTAAAAATTATGACTTTTTCACTTAGGGCTTTGGGTTTGGGTTTCAGCCCACTACCCCATCTTAATACCCTAACTCAGCCCCTCCCCTCTTCATTCATCCTCATTTCCTAATACATTCAAGCTTAAGTAAAAATGGGGAGAGGAATGAGAAATTAGAAATTCCTAAGACCTAGATTCAACTGCAAATTCAAGTTCTAGCTCCAAAATCAAAGAGAAGCTTAGGTAAGCATCTCCTCCTTCTCCAACTCATTCTCTCTTCAATTTCAGAAATTTCCTAAACCTAACTTAGGAAATGTTCTTCTTTTGAGCTTAGATTCAAGCTTCTAGAGTTAAAGTTGAAGAGTAGTTGATCTTCCTTTGCTTTCAAGCTTCTCCTTCATCGTTTTTGGGTTTAAAGGTGAGTTTTTGAACTCGCATCTTTGTCTATTTCTGTCACCGTTGTTAGGTATTAATTCCTAACATCTATTAATGTTCATTTGGTTTTGACTTGAATTGATTTGGTGAACATTTCAATTTTTGGTGTTTTGAAGTCAAAAACTCTAAAAATCCTAGCTTTGATTTATGAACATGTTTTTGGAGGTGTATTGAAGAGCCAATAGGACTGGGTTGTCGATTGGCATAAAACCCTAGCGCCCATTGCTCGTCCGATCGCAAATTGGAAGAGTTTGCTCTTCATTTGGATAGGCTGAAAAACAGTCCCAGTGCCAGTCAGTCGACTGGCCTCTGAAGTCAGTCGACTGGCTGTAGAAACCGAGAGTTTCCGGGACTGTCTGCAGAAATTGGAAGTCTCTGTTTTCTGCAGTCTGTCGACTAACTGCAGGTTTTTTTTGCCTATTTTGCCTATTTTGCTTGAGGTTCCAATTTTTATCGATTCGTGATTATCCGATTTATTGTTATAATTTATTATTGACTTTGATGACTTCTTTTTCGGGATTTTAGAGAATATCCATTTTGATGGATACGATATCGATTTCTTTGGATTTGATTCACGTCTTCGTATGTGGATTTTGGTGATTGATTGTTTCTACAATCATTTCTATGATTTTTCACTTTAAAATACAAAGGTTTCTATACTAGTAGTAAATATTCAAACTCTTTTACAAAGATGATTTTAACTTTATTTTTAATACAAAGCTCGTTTATAAAACCGTTTTCTAATCTATTGGTATATACAAACATTTACCTCATTCGTATGAGAAAATCTAATTAAACGGCTTAGCAAAACAAGTGGTATGAAACGCTTGCATTTACTTCGTCGGTTAATTTTTGGACTTGTTCGATTGAAATTCTTGTAACAATTTTCGAGTGGGAATCTACAATTTGTTCGTAAATATTTAAGTTAAGCTAGTGGTTATGGGACATGAAGCTAAACTCATATTTTTACTAGCTTAGTGTAATCGACACTTTTTATTGGTCGATGATGATCATTTTGTGATTTAGAATAGCGATGTGCGATGTCTATTTGTTTGTGTGGGGATTACAATCCCCGTTTGTGGAACTTCGGTTCAATTTGGCGGGGTAGCGACCCGTGGTCTTCGGGCCGTTTGTGGAGCTTCGGCTCAAAATTTATGGTTAGCGACCATGGAATAGCGTTCCGTTTGTGATACACGTGTTGGTGAGTTTTCATGCTCCCGTTTGTGATAGGCCTCCCCCCTTTGTGATTTCTGGATTTCCAATTGATGATTTCTAGAATTTATGTTTCACCTCTTTATGTGATTGGCAATGATATGTTTGTCAATATTTGTGGTTTGGTGAATAAAATAAAGAATATGACATTCTTTTTGGTGCATTTGAGATTCTTGAGATATTGTGTGATTTTTGTTGTTGTTAAATGTTTACTTGTCATAGTATGACATTATTGTTATCATACGTATTTGTCATATCTCTTATTATATCTCATTTTATCTGATATCTATAGCTAGACTGATCCGTTTATTATTTTCTTATTAAATAATACTCGGGTCAGACCGAGATGTTACAAGTGCTTCTGCTTGACTCCTTATCTGGGATCATCTTCTGACTTTTGTCTAACTACATTAGATTGGTAGTTTTTGTTGTTATACATTTGAGATAGAGACTCCTTGATGTATACATATTCTTTTGTCTAGCACTTGTATCTATTCTTTCGTGATATTGTGGATCTTGTTTGACCACTACTCTGATGTACACTTTTATGTGTTATATTCATATTTGTTTCCGCCTTTGAGATATGAATATCTGTGACTGATTTGTGTTATGCTTATTTCTATATTTGTTTCCGAGGTCCACATAGTCACTGTGTGGTAGCTTTGAGTTTGAATCGGTATGTCGGATTTCCTCTATAAGTGAAATGCAAGTTATACTATCTGACATATCGGTACTCGCACAAAGCAATTACACGGATGGTCGCTCCTCAACAGCCTTATTCTTTGCGCTAGTTGACGGCATTACTCCATAGTGTTCTTGGCTAGCGTGAGTATAGAGGTGGGGCGTCATAGTATGGTATCAGAGCCAAACTTCGGAATAATGTAGAATAATCTCGCAAGGATCATTGTCCTAAGTCTTCCTTAGAAATCGTGCCATAGGATTTAATTCGAGTCTTCGAACCGTTCTATCCTATTTCTTTTTATGATGCCTTGTTTTATCAATCAAGTTTGTTTGATATTCATTTTGTGAATAATCTTTGTCCTCTTTTCTTTCTTTCTTAAGGAAGAGAAATGGTTAGACCAGGCCGTCCCAGCGCTGGTCAATCCAGTGCTACTCCTCAAAATGTAATATTTATGTCTGCCCAGCAGCTCTTAGATCTTGTAAAGAATGCTCAAGCTGCCGGACCTATTCCTGAGCCTACACACCCTAAATTTGGGTTTGCACGCTTGTGTAGTGATTACACCAACTTGGGTGGAAGGCCATTCAAAGGTTCCGAGAGCGTTATAGAAGTCCAAGCTTGGCTTCGAACATGCGACCGCATCTTATCCCGCATGAACCTTATTGATCTACATCGAGTCCAAGTGGCTTCTAGTATGCTCCAAGAAAGAGCTTTAGACTGGTATGAGCTTTTGATCTCCGAAATTAATGAAGCGGACCTTACTTGGGAGCAATTCCGGGAAAGATTCGAGTTAAATTTTGTGTCGGAAGCTGAAAAAGTATCTTTAGCTCGACGCTTCATAGACCTTGTTCAAGGTGAATCTTCTGTGACAGATTACGTCGCTTCTTTCGAATCTCTCTCTAAATATGGGGTCGAGTATATTAATACCTCATTGAAGAAAAATCAGAGATTTTTTTATGGCTTGAATAAGAATCTCAAAAAGCCATTACTTCTGAAATTAGAAGTTTCTTTTGATCAGCTTGTTGATATCGCTCTTCGACTCGAAGAGGCCGATAAAGAAAGTGATGTTGAAGTCAAACAAAACATCAATATGAAGAGGCCTAATAAGTTCAAAGGTCCTTATCCCAACAAGAAAGGGAATCAAGCAACTTCGGTAGCAAATACTCCTACCTCTCGTCGTGGAGAGTGTTACAATTGTGGTTCTAAGGACCATTATGCAAACAAGTGTCTGAAGTCTATTTCTTGTCGCAATTGCAAGAGTTCGGGTCATACTATATCTTTGTGTCCCAAACTTCAAAGCAAGAAGGAAGGCAAGCTAAATGTTGTACAAGCCCCTGCTAACACTTCTCGTGGTCAAGGTATTCCTCATTCTATCCTTGATGGCATTATTATATTTCTCGATTTTCCTATTCGAGTTCTTTTTGATACGGGTGCATCTCACTCTTTTATATCAAAAGAACTTGTTGATGCTTTGTCTTTGAATATTATTGGCTTGATGACTTCATTTATAATTGCAAATCCGGTTGGTAGGTCCGCAACACTCAGTTTACTTTGTAAAGATGTCGAAATTATTGTATGTGATTATGCTTTCCAAGCCGATTTGCATGTTATGCGTTACCTTGGTTTCAGAATGATTTTGGGAATGGATTGGCTTGACCGTTATGAAGCCCATATCCTATGTCCTGAGCGGACTATATATCTTCGTCATCCTCAATCTGTTAAGCGGATTTCTCTTGTTCTGAAAGATTTAGATTCCAATTCGAAAGCATCCTTGTATTCTCTAAATCCTCATGATGACGATAATGATGATGAGGAAGATGTCATTTCTCTCATTCACATTGTTCGTGAATTTCCCGATATATTTGAGACCGTTTTAGGATTACCACCTAAGCGAGCAATTGAGTTCAGAATTAATCTAATCCCTGGAGCTCTACCTATTACTCGTCCTCCTTATCGTATGTCTAATAAAGAAAAGGAGGAGATGCCTAAACAATTATCCGAATTGGAAGCGAAGCAATTTATTCAATCTAGTTCCTCTCCATGGGGAGCTTCAGCTATTTTTGTGAAGAAATCTGATGGTACACTTAGGCTTTGCGTTGACTACCGCAAGCTTAACGATCTCACCATCAAGAATAAATATCCCTTGCCTCGGATTAATGATTTATTCGATCAGCTTAGTGGTGCTAAAGTCTTTTCACAGTTAGACTTAGCAACCGGTTTTCATCAGCTCCGTATTGCAGAGGATAACATTCCTTTGACATCGTTCCGTACACGTTATGAATCTTATGAATGGCTTGTTATGTCATTTGGTTTGACGAATGCTCCAGCTTATTTCGTTGACCTTATGAATCGAGTTTTCAAAAACTTCCTCGACCGATTTGTTCTCATCTTTATAGATGATATTCTTATTTATTCTAAAACCGAGGAAGAGCATGAAAATCATCTTCGGATTGTGTTGGAAACTCTTAGGAGCAACCGATTGAAAGCAAAATTTTCTAAATGCCACTTTTGGGCGTGTGAAATTTTTGGGGCATATTATTTCTGAATCTAGAATTTCCATGGATCCTTCAAAGATTGAAGCGATTCAAAATTGGAAGAGACCGGAGAGTGTAACGGAAATTCGTAGCTTTCTCGGATTGGCGGGCTATTACCGTCGGTTCATAAAAGACTTTTCTAAAATTTTTGTACCTCTTACTAATTTGACAAAGAAGGGAGTTAAATACATTTGGTCAGACAAATGTGAAGCTTCTTTTCAGAAACTAAAAGAACTCCTTTCTGTGGCTCCTATTCTTATGATTCCCGAAGGGAACCAATATTTTATTGTTTACCCCGATGCTAGTCGTGTTGGTTTGGGTGCCATTCTCATGCAAAGGGAACGTGTTATTGCTTATGCTTCTAGGCAATTAAAGCCTGCCGAGACTAGATATGCCACACATGATTTAGAGCTCGCGGCTATTGTTTTCGCCCTTAGAATTTGGCATCATTATCTTTTGGGAGAGAAATTTGTTCTCTACACCGATCATAAATCTTTGAAGTATTTATTTTCTCAAAAGGAACTTAATTTGCGTCAACAACGTTGGCTCGAGTTCCTTGCATCTTATGATCTTGATATTCTTTATACTCCCGGAAAGGGAAATCGTGTTGCCGATGCCCTTAGTCGTAAGCAACAAGCGGTTGTTTCCATGATGATATATGAATGAAATGATCTCACGACTTTATCCACTTGTGAGATTCGAGATCATGAATCCAATTCATGTTCATCTCTTATTTTATGTAGCCTTGAGGCTCATCCTTCTCTTTTTAACCGCATTCTTGAAGCTCAAAAGCATGATCCCGAATTCATTCTTCTTAGCCAAAGCTGTAGGGATAAAATTGATATTAAAGGTTTGAAAGACTTTGATATTGATGCTCGTGGCGGTATTCGAAAATTTGGTAGACTTATTGTGCCAAACTTTATTGATCTTCGTAAAGACATTTTAGAAGATTCTCATCGTTCTAAATTTACCATTCATCCTGGTAGTAGTGAAATGTACGCGGATATGAAGCGACTTTATTATTGGGATGGAACGAAATCCGATATTGCTAACTTTGTTAAGCGTTGCATGACTTGCCAACTCGTTAAAGCCGAGCATCAAAGGCCCGGTGGGTTATTGCAACCTTTGGAAATTCCAATATGGAAGTGGGATCAAATTTCCGTGGACTTTATAGACGGTGATGCAGCGCATACCTTAAGTCGGTCCTCCTTAGGTCACGAACGACATACCCTAGGTCGCTCCATCTTAGGTCGCGAACGACATACCCTAGGTCGCTCCTCCTTAGGTCACGAACGACATACCTTAGGTCGCTCCTTCTTAGGTCACGAAGGCCAACTCGCGAAGCCTTAAGTCATTCCAGTATGCTGCCAGATCTTATGTCGCGAGATTTCTTCATTTTGCTAAGTCGCGGCCATTACTTTGCTGCTGAGATCTTATGTTGTGTGGAAGTTAAGTCGCTCCTTCCAGATGTTGAGTCGCCTGATTTTTTGCTGAGTCGTTTGTATTTATTTTTCTTAAGTCGCTGTGTATTGTTGAGTCATTGAATGTTTGTATTTTCTTGATTCGTTTGTTTGTTTGTTAAGTCGTGTTGTAATTGTGTTGAGTCGTGTGGTGTTGTACTTTCCCTATAAATAGGGGTGTATGGTCATTTGTAAAAGGAGTTGAATTTTGAATAAAATTTGTTGAGAGCTTGTGCCTCCATTAAAATTGGAAGTTGATTGTGATCTCCTTTCTCCATCTTCGGATATTCGAGTGCGCTCGAATCAACGAGTTTGAAGCCGATTCACGGAATCTCGTGCATGAGATCAACGTCAAAGGATCGTAGATCTTCTAACGCGGTATCGTACGCGATCAACGTGTTGAAGATAGCTAGAATCTGGTATCTTGAGAGATCAACTGATTTGGGCACTTGGGTATCATCAATTCATCAATTTATCTTGTTTCATCGATTCATTTTTCCGCAATTCGTGATTGGATCCTGGATAGATTTGACCGCTGGTTCAGATCTACTTCCATGCTGCGTCATTTTGGTATCAGAGCAAGGAGACGAACTTTTCCAAGTTCGTTGGGTGTGAAGTTTCGAGATTTGAAGTTTTTGGAGTTCGAATTGAGTTGTTAGTTCAATTGTGTGTTCGTGAGACTTCAAACAAGTTGGGGAGTTCGATTCGAGATTTTTTGGATCGAAGTGAAGTTTGTGCTTGGATTTGTTGAAGATTTGATCATGCCTCCGAGACGAGCTAACCGCTATCAAAATGTTGAAGATTTGTATAGAAGACAAGAAGCTGAGTAGATGGAGCAGCGTATCAATGAAAAGTTCAATGAGGGTATTGAAAAATTGGAGAAATTGATGATCGACATGAATCAAAATCAAAGGAGAACGTCACCAGTTTCGAACCATGGTGAAAACAGGGTTTCGCCATCGGTTTCGGAAGAAAGGAGGATGTCACCCCAGTCTCATCGAGATAGGAGAGAATCATCAGTTTCAATGATGCGAGACCATCATGGGTACCGAAATGAAGAGGGAAGAACTCAACATGGTTTCGAAAATGAACCATACCGTGATGCTGAAAGACAAGGTAGAAGTAACATGGGTGGTTGTAGGGATGTAGATGGTCAGGATCGATATCGAAGTACATCTGATTTTGAGGAAGATGGTGATGGAGGTAGTATTCATTATCAAAATCAAGGCCAAGTGCGAAATCAATATCGGGATTCAGAAAATGATCGTAAATGGGAGTCAGGTATGAAGATGGAAATTCCATAATTCAAAGGTGGTATGCAAGCAGAAGAATTTCTTGATTGGTTGTCGAATGTTGAAGAAATTTTGGAATTCAAGGATGTGCCTGAGAATCGCAGAGTCCAATTAGTTGCTACAAGACTAAGGGGAAGAGCTATGGCTTGGTGGCAACAAACTAAACTAACTCGGGAGAGAATGGGAAAATCGAAAGTTGTCACTTAGGAGAAGATGAGAAAGACGATGAAAGCGACTTTCTTGCCATATAATTATCAATCTCTTATGTATCAACATTTGCAGAATTTGAGACAAGGGACGAAGACAGTGAATGACTATGCAGATGAATTCTATCAATTGATTGCAAGGAATGATATTATGAAAACCGAGGAACAGCTAACAGCTAGATATGTTGGAGGGTTACGAATGCAAATTCAAGACATGGTTAATATGTTTAATCCAATGTCTGTTGCTGAAGCACATCAGAAAGCTCTAGCTTGGGAGAAACAAGGGAGACGAGGAAGTGGTGTGTTTACGAGTTCCAACAACCAGAATAAGGGTGCTAGTAGCAGTGCTAATGTTTCCAAGGCAGTCAATAAACCAATTGTCAATGAAGCCGCTAAAGCGAAGGTCACTAACAGTATCAAGTGCTATAATTGTCAGGAGTTTGGCCATAAAAGTAATGAATGTACAAAGCCAAAGAAGAAAGCATTAGTTGCAGAGGAATGTGAGTATGAGGATGTGGAAGCTGAAGTTGATTATTCTCAACCACCAAAGTTTGATGAAGATGAAGAAGTTGTGTCAGGAGACGAAAGGTGTAACTTGATGATGAGGAGGTCTTGTTTAACGCCAAAGCATGAGAATGATTCTAGTTGGCTGAGAAGCAATATCTTTCAGTCTACATGTACTATCTTGGGGAAGGTTTGTCGATTTGTTATTGATGCGGGAAGCTGCGATAACATTATTTCTGAAGAAGCCGTCAAGAAGTTAGAGTTGAAGACTGAAAAACACCCTAAACCTTATAAACTGGCATGGCTAAAGAAAGGTGGAGAAGTGACAGTGGGAAGACGAGCATTTGGTACATTTTCTATTGGGAAGAAGTACAAAGATGATATATGGGTGATGTTGTCGATATGGATGTGTGTCATCTACTATTGGGAAGACCATGGCAATATGATAGAGCTGTACAACATAATGGTCGCACCAACAGCTACAGTTTCATGTTCGAAGGTACTCAAATCACCTTAGTTCCTAAGAAGCGTGAACAAAGTGAAAGCAAGTCAGAGAAGAAAGTGGAACCAACTAGTCTATTATCTTCGAGAGAATTTGTTAAAGAAGTAAAAGATAGTGCTGAATTGTTTATGTTGATTGGGTATGAAACAAGTGAAGATCTTGAAATTCCTGCAGAGGTTAGACCGGTGTTAAATGAATTTGAAGATGTCTTTCCTGTGGAATTACCCAAGGATTTACCGCCACTAAGGGACATACAACATCAAATTGATCTAGTGCCAGGTGCTATTTTACCGCATAGGCCGCATTATCGTATGAGTCCGAAAGAGCATGAAGAGTTGAGGAGACAGGTTGAGGAGTTGCTTGAGCAAGGGCATGTTCGAGAGAGTCTCAGTCCTTGTGCTGTACCAGCTCTGTTGGTGCCAAAGAAAGATGGTTCGTGGAGAATGTGTATAGACAGCAGGGCACCCAACAAAATAACTGTCAGATACAGATTTCCTATGCCAAGACTTGATGATCTATTGGATCAACTTAGTGGGTCTGTAATCTTTTTTGAGATCGACCTTAAGAGTGGTTATCATCAGATTCGCATAAGACCAGGTGATGAATGGAAGACATCATTCAAGACTCGAGAAGGATTATATGAATGGCTGGTCATGCCGTTTGGTCTATTTAATGCACCCAGTACATTTATGATTGTGATGAATCAAATTTTCAGACCTTACATCGGGAAATTTGTTGTAGTCTACTTTGATGATATCTTGATATATAGTGCTAGCACAGAGGAGCACATTCAACACTTGCGAAAGGTGTTAACTATTCTTCGTCAAGAACAGTTCTATGCAGCGACAAAGAAATGCGTGTTCATGACGCCGAGTGTTTTATTTCTGGGTTATGTCGTGTCGAAGGAAGGGATACAAGTGGACTAGAGTAAAGTAGCCGCAATCAAAAATTGGCCACAGCCCAAAACTATAACAGAAGTCAGAAGTTTCCATGGATTAGCGTCATTTTATCGAAGATTTATACCGCACTTTAGTAGTGTGATGGCGCCTGTTACTGATTGTATGAAAGGAAAGCAGTTTTCATGGACGAAAGAGGCAGGATCTGCTTTTGAACAGATCAAGGAACTTTTAACATCAGCACCGATTCTAGTGTTGCCAGATTTTTAGTTACTATTTGAGTTACATACAGATGCGTCCAAAGTTGGAATTGGAGGAGTGTTGAGTCAGAAGGATCGTCCAATTGCCTATTTCAGTGAAAAGCTTTCTGGAGTAAAGATGAGATACAATACTTATGATGTGGAGTTTTATTTTATTGTGCAGGCCGTGAAGCATTGGAGACATTACTTGTTCCACAAAGAATTTGTTTTGTATACAGATCATGAAGCATTGAAACATTCATAAGGGCAGAATAAAATTGCAGCTAGGCATGCATCGTGGATAGCTTATTTGCAGCAATTTACATTCGTCGTAAAGCACAAGTCTGGAGTAACTAATCGTATCGCCGATGCATTGAGTCGGAGGAATAATTTACTAACAACCATGCGAGTAGAGGTGATGGGTTTTGACTTACTTCCAGATTTTCTTACTTCAAATTCATATTTTTCAAAGATCTTAGACAAAGTCAAGCAGGGAAACATGGATGGGTATATGCTGGTTGATGATTTTCTATTCAAAGGAAATCAGTTGTGTATTCCAGATTGCAGTCTACGAAAGAAAATCATCAAAGAATTACATGAAGAAGGACACGTGGGTCGTGACCGTACTATGCAGTTGATCTCAAAGTCTTATTTTTGGCCGTCAATGAGGAAGGAGGTTGAAAAGTTCGTTCAGAGGTGCCATATTTGTCAAATTTCAAAGGGAACCGCAACAAATGCAGGTTTATATATGCCGTTGCCTATACCTACTAAACCATGGGTGGATGTTAGTATGGACTTTGTATTGGGATTGCCGAGAATGCAACGTGGCAATGATTCTATCTACGTGGTGGTTGATCGGTTTTCAAAAATGGTACATTTTATCGCATGCAAGAAGATGGCAGACGCAGTTAATGTCGCACAGTTATATTTTAGAGAGATCTATCGTCTTCATGGGTTGCCTGAATCTATTGTATCGGATAGAGACACTCGTTTTCTGAGTCATTTTTGGATGAGTCTATGGAGAATGGTCGGGACAAAGCTGAAATTCAGTAGTGCTTATCATCCACAGACGGATGGACAGACAGAAGTTGTGAATAGATCCCTAGGTAATCTATTGAGATGCCTCGTGAATGACAATTTGAAGAGTTGGGATTCGAAGCTGTGTCAAGCTGAGTTTGCACACAACCATGCAGTTAATCGTAGCACTGGGTTCAGTCCATTCCAGGTCGTTTACTCAACAATGCCTAAGGGACCATTAGATTTATCTACAGTACCACAGCAGAAAGGAGTGATCAAACGAGCTAGTGATTTTGTGAATGAATTGCAAGAGTGCCACAAGGTTGTGCAGGAACGATTGCTTAAGGCGAATGAGAAATATAAGCAATCCATGGATATTAAGCGACAAAATGTTGAGTTCAAAGAAGGAGATTTTGTATATGCAGTATTGACTAAGGATCGATTTCCTATTGGTACTTACAACAAACTGGCTGCTAGAAAGATTGGCCCTTTGGAAATCGTAAAGAAGATTAACGAGAATGCTTATCGGTTAAGATTGCCGGATCATATCCATACTGCCGACGTTTTCAACGTCAAACACTTGATTCCATACCATGAGAATAAGCATGTCGAAGAAGAGGAAAGTGTGAATTCGGGGTCAAATTCTTTTCAACCAGGGGAGGATGATGCAGCGCATACCTTAAGTCGCTCCTTCTTAGGTCGCGAATGACATACCCTAGGTCGCTCCTCCTTAGGTCGCGAACGACATACCCTAGGTCGCTCCTCCTTAGGTCACGAACGACATACCCTAGGTCGCTCCTCCTTAGGTCGCGAAGGCCAACTCGCGAAGCCCTAAGTCGTTCCAGTATGCTGCCAGATCTTATGTCGCGAGATTTCTTTATTTTGCTAAGTCGCAGCCATTACTTTGCTGCTGAGATCTTATGTCGTGTGGAAGTTAAGTCGCTCCATCCAGATGTTGAGTCGCCTGATTGTTTGCTGAGTCATTTGTATTTTATTTTTCTTAAGTCGCTGTGTATTGTTGAGTCATTGAATGTTTGTATTTTCTTAAGTCGTTTGTTTGTTTGTTAAGTCGTGTTGTAATTGTGTTGAGTCGTGTGGTGTTGTACTTTCCATATAAATAGGGGTATATGGTCATTTGTAAAAGGAGTTGAATTTTGAATAAAATTTGTTGAGAGCTTGTGCCTCCATTAAAATTGGAAGTTGAGTGTGATCTCCTTTCTCCATCTTCGGATATTCGAGTGCGCTCGAATTAACGAGTTTGAAGCCGATTCATGGAATCTCGTGCGCGAGATTAATGTCGAAGGATCGTAGATCTTCTAACGTGGTATCGTGCGCGATCAACGTGTTGAAGATAGCTAGAATCCGGTACCTCGAGAGATCAACGGATTTGGGCACTTGGGTATCATCAATTCATCAATTTATCTTGTTTCATCGGTTCATTTTTCCGCAATTCGTGATTGGATCCTGGATAGATTTGACCGCTGGTTCAGGTCTACTTCTGTGCTGCATCAGACGGTCTTCCCCGTTCTCGTTCAGGGCATGATAGTCTATGGGTGATAGTTGATACTTGATAGACTTACAAAGTCCGCCCATTTTATTCCCGTTCGGTCCAATCAGACCGTACCTATTTTGGCTAAACTTTTTGTCAAGGAAATTGTTAAATTGCATGGAGTTCCTACTTCTATTGTTAGAGATCGTGATCTATTGTTTACTAGTGGATTATGGAAAGGTCTTCAAAAAGCTTTGGGAACGAAGTTTAATTTTAGCACCGCTTATCATCCTCAGTCCGATGGAAAACCGGAGCATGTGAATCAAACTCTTGAAGATCTTCTTCGTGCACGTGTTCTTGATTTTGGTGGAAGTTGGGAAGATCATATTTCTCTCATTGAGTTTTCCTATAACAATAGCTTCCAATCTAGTATTGGTATGGCACCTTTCAAGGCACTTTACGGAAGGCCATGCCGATCTCCTTCGTGTTGGCTTGAAGCTGGTTTTAGGTCCAGATTTTATCCGTGATGCCACAGAAAAGATTGACCTTATTCGTCGTAGGATGAAAGAAGCTCAAAGTAGACAAAAATCCTATGCCGATAATCGAAGAAGGAAATTAGAATTTTTTGTGGGAGATTTCGTGTTTATTCGTGTTTCACCTATGAAGGGTGTTGTGCGTTTCAGTCGACCGGGAAAATTAGCACCTCGATATATTGGCCCATTTCCCATCATCGAACGCATTGGTTCCGTGGCTTATCGCCTTTTATTACTGGCTCAATTTTCTGCTATTCAAGACGTATTCCACGTCTCTCAACTATGGAAATGCCTTCGAGATTCTGATTCTATTCTTGAGCCAGGTGTTATTGAAGAAATTGAAGTTTTGCCTAATTTGACTTATGAGCAACATCCTATTCATATCATTGCTTCGAAGGTTAAACGCCTTCGAAATAAAGATGTTCCTCTTGTGAAAGTTCAGTGGTCCTCAAATCCTAAGGATTGCTCTTGGGAATCCAGAGAATTCATCGAGCGAACACATCCGGACTTGCTCTCTTATGCTCCTTAAGGTGAACTTCTTATTTCAAATTTCTTCTTTTTGTGTTGATATGCTTTTATTGTTGTTACTTCTTATTTATTTCTTAAAGATTGCGGGGACGCAATTTTTTTATGGAGGGGAGTCTGTAACAACCCGCTTATTTTCCGATTGTATATTTAAATGTTTTATTTAAATGTAGAATGGTTAATTGGATTAAAATCTGAAAAGCTACTTTTTGTAAACAGTCGAATTGGGACTCGAGACCACCTCCATTGAGTCCAAAATGGCGTTTACAACTTTTTTGAGTATAAACATCGATATGTTTGGAGTTGAGTAAAAATTATGACTTTTTCACTTAGGTCTTTGGGTTTGGGTTTCAGCCTACTAACCCATCTTAATACCCTAACTCAGCCCCTCCCCTCTTCATTCATCCTCATTTCCTAATACATTCAAGCTTAAGTAAAAATGGGGAGAGGAATGGAAAGTTAGAAATTCCTAAGCCCTAGATTCAATTGCAAATTCAAGTTCTAGCTCCAAAATCAAAGAGAAGCTTAGGTAAGCATCTCCTCCTTCTTCTCCAACTCATTCTCTCTTTAATTTTAGAAATTTCCTAAACCTAACTTAGGAAATGTTCTTCTTTTGAGCTTAGATTCAAGCTTCTAGAGCTGAAGTTGAAGAGTAGTTGGTCTTCCTTTGCTTTCAAGCTTCTCCTTCATCGTTTTTAGGTTTAAAGGTGAGTTTTTGAACTCGCATCTTTGTCTATTTCTATCATTGTTGTTAGGTATGAATTCCTAACATCTATTCATGTTCATTTTCTTTTGATTTGAATTGATTTGGTGAACATTTCAATTTTTGGTGTTTTGAAGTCAAAAACTCTAAAAATCCTAAATTTGATTTATGAACATGTTTTTGGAGGTGTATTGAAGAGCCAATAGGACTGGGTTGTCGATTGGCATAAACCCCTAGCGCCCATTGCTCGTCCGATCGCAAATTGGAAGAGTTTGCTCTTCATTTGGATAGGCTGAAAAACAGTCCCAGTGCCAGTCAGTCGACTGGCCTCTGAAGTCAATCGACTAGCTATAGAAACCGAGAGTTTCTGGGACTGTCTGCAGAAATTGGAAGTCTCTGTTTTCTGCAGTCTGTCGACTGACTGCAGGTTTTTTGCCTATTTTGCCTATTTTGCTTGAGGTTCCAATTTTTATCGATTCGTGATTATCCGATTTATTGTTATAATTTATTATTGACTTTGATGACTTCTTTTTCAGGATATTAGAGAATATCTATTTTGATGGATTTGATATCGATTTCTTTGGATTTGATTCACGTCTTCGTATGTGGATTTTGGTGATTGATTATTTCTACAATCATTTCTATGATTTGTCACTTTAAAATACAAAGGTTTCTATACTAGTAGTAAATATTCAAACTCTTTTACAAAGATGATTTCAACTTTATTTTTAATACAAAGCTCGTTTATAAAACCGTTTTCTAATCTATTAGTATATACAAACCTTTACCTCATTCGTATGAGAAAATCTAATTAAACGGCTTAGCAAAACAAGTGGTATGAAACGCTTGCGTTTACTTCGTCGGTTAATTTTTGGACTTGTTCGATTGAAATTCTTGTCACAATTTTCGAGTGGGAATCTACAATTTGTTCATAAATATTTAAGTTAAGCTAGTGGTTATGGGACATGAAGCTAAACTCATATATTTACTAGCTTAGTGTAATCGACACTTTTTATTGATCGATGATGATCATTTTGTGATTTAGACTAGCGATGTGCGATGTCTATTTGTTTGTGTGGGGATTACAATCCCCATTTGTGGAACTTCAGTTCAATTTGGCGGGGTAGCGACCCGTGGTTTTCGGGCCATTTGTGGAGCTTCGGCTCAAAATTTATGGTTAGCGACCATGGAATAGCGTTCCGTTTGTGATACACGTGTTGGTGAGTTTTCATGCTCCCGTTTGTGATAGGCCTCCCCCATTTGTGATTTCTGGATTTCCAATTGATGATTTCTAGAATTTATGTTTCACCTCTTTATGTGATTGGCAATGATATGTTTGTCAATATTTGTGGTTTGGTGAATAAAATAAAGAATATGACATTCTTTTTGGTGCATTTGAGATTCTTGAGATATTGTATGATTTTTGTTGTTGTTAAATGTTTACTTGTCACAGTATGACATTATTGTTATCATACGTATTTGTCATATCTCTTATTATATCTCATTTTATCTAATATCTATAGCTAGACTGATCCGTTTATTATTTTCTTATTAAATAATACTCGGGTCAGACCGAGATGTTATAGGTGCTTTTGCTTGACTCCTTATCTGGGATCATCTTCTGACTTTTGTCTAACTACATTAGATTGGTAGTTTTTGTTGTTATACATTTGAGATAGAGACTCCTTGATGTATACATATTCTTTTGTCTAGCACTTGTATCTATTCTTTCGTGATATTGTGGATCTTGTTTGACCACTACTCTGATGTACACTTTTATGTGTTATATTCATATCTGTTTCCGCCTTTGAGATATGAATATCTGTGACTGATTTGTGTTATGCTTATTTCTATATTTGTTTCCGAGGTCCACATAGCCACTGTGTGGTAGCTTTGAGTTTGAATCGGTATGTCGGATTTCCTCTATAAGTGAAATGCAAGTTATACTATCTGACATATCAGTACTCGCACAAAGCAATTACACGGATGGTCGCCCCTCAACAGCCTTATTCTTCGCGTTAGTTGACGGCATTACTCCGTAGTGTTCTTGGCTAGCATGAGTATAGAGGTGGGGGGTCACACTCTGAATAAAAAGCGTACCTTCCATCATAGTCTTTCCTTTCTCAACAGCAGTTTGCCTAGCAGACGATGGTCCAATAGCAAAGGCTTTTCCCCTATCCACTCTAATTGGTTCTGAACACCGATTCTTATACTGCCCAACTGGTCGCAGTTAAAGTACTTCACATCCTTCTTGTCTGTGGCCTTCTTCCCCTTGCCAGTTCGACATTCATGAGCATAATGACCCTTCTTAGCACACTTAAAGAAAACCAGATTAGCCTTTTCCTTCTTGGCAGCTTCTCCCTTCTGGGTTCCCTTCTTCTTGAAGAACTTCCTCTTTTTGCCAAGAGAACTTTGGGTTTCAACCTGCTTCTCCTTCCCATAAGTAGCAAGCATCTCGTCATGTCAGATTGCCCTTTCCACAACAACATTACAAGGATCACGGAGATGTGGCAAGGTCGCTCTAGCAATCTTGGGTCTCAATCCTCGAATAAACTTCTCATTCATCTTGATGACGGTGTCAATGGTAGCATACCCATATCTAGACAGCTCATCAATCTTCGTAGCATACTCAATCACTGACATCTCGCCTTGCACTAAATCCATGAGCTTCCTCAACAATGCCGACTTGGCAACTTCAAACAAAAACCTCTCTTTGAATCTCCTTTGAAATTCTGCCCAAGTCAATTCTTTCTCGGGAACTCCAACAGTAACACTGTTCCACCAATGAAGCGCTGCTTCCTGTAATTGCCTAGAGGTTAGTCTCCTTTTCTGCTCATCATTCAATCCCCAGTCAGCAAAGATTCTTTCACAATGCAACAGTCAATTCTCAACTTCTATAGCATCCTCCATTCTCAAAAATGGCTTCCCACCAAGACTAGTGTAATCCTTGCTCAGCTTAGCATAGTTGTTTCCAATTGGAACCACAGGATTAACTCCTCCAACATTGCCTCCAGCTACTCCTGCGGCAGCTCCTGCTTTCACAAGATTGATGAAGAACCGATACATCATCCCCATATCTACTGGCGGATTTCCAGCACCTACGTTGGCATTTGCATTTTGATTAGCGTTTTCCTATCGCCCCTGATTTCTCCTGTTAGGTCGAGCATTTCCATTTGTTGTGGTGCTTCCCCCACCAAGATTTCCTCTTCTGTTTCCTGCCCCCCATATTTCCTTTCTCATAAATCTGCATACAAGCCTTAGTAAGATACAAAAGAACAGTTTAAGAGAGAGGGGAATATATATATATATATATATATCAAATACAAGTACGTTACTATAACGTTAACCCAAACCCCGATCTTATTTTCTAATTCATTGGATTATGTTTTGAAAAATCTTTTAGGTTTAAATTTCTTTTTAATTTTTCATAAACATATGCTCTGATACCAATTGGTAACATTCCCAACTTGGAGGCCCAAAACTAATGACTACAGATACTGCTGTCATCCATAGTTATTAATTCTCGATGACCAAATGCGATAATGTTAGATAGACTGATATAACAAAAACACATGGGTATGGAAAAAATTTAAAACCATTAAACAAATTTCTCATTCCATTTCAAATCAAATTTCAAATTCATTACATAATCCCAAATTCGAGAACCTCGTTCAAAGAAATTATAATTATTACAAAATACGCCAAGAGCGACATATAAAGATGCCCCATTGGATGATCAGAGTCTAAACATAGACAATTAAGCAACTTTGCCTTTAGAACCAAAACCCAACAGAATCAAATAGAAAAGAACTCCTAATAACTAGCTTGCCTCCTACACTTCTTCGAAAGCTTATTTGTCTAAAGAAGAACCATAAAAACCTCAATTCTTAAACTAATCAAAATTAATTGAGCACCCGAGAGTTTAAGGGGAAAACATAAACTTCGAATCAAACATAAAGGCTGGTATGAAAAATAAACTACCATCTCGAACCATTTAGATACCTATTGAGACCACGCCGCTTAGCAGAACGGGTTTTCTCCTCACTAGTATCTTACCTAAAAATGTAACGACCCGTAAAAATTAATGGTTTTAATAACGCAATTAACTGAAATTTTGCTTAAAATTTTAAATTTGAATTTGGAAATAAAAATTTAATATTTGGAATACGTCTATTTAGATATAGCAATTGGTAAATTTTCATATGATAATATGGAAGTTTATTTATTGTATAATTTTATTTTAATTCAAATCAGTTAATGTTAGGTGATAATAAAATATTTTCCAAACTTGAATATTTTTATATAATAAATTTGTAAATCATCTTCTGAGTGAGATGTCATATTTCATTTCTCTAAATTTGGACTGCTATTGCTCCGTCTACCTTATTTTCGACAAAATAGCAACATTTCCGGTACCGATTATCGGTTTTTGATACGATGGTCATACCACTGATATCTGTATACCGTTTTGATTATCTCGTCGTGCTGATCTCTACGGTATATTTGTTACTGTATTTTGAAGTTCGGTACGCGATGGAGACGATTAAACAGTTTGTCACAAGATACCGTATTCGTGACTTTTTAATTCTCTTTGTCCGTTTCAAACTCCAGCCGTAGAATGCAAGCAACCATCAATATTGCTTTAATTATTCAGCTCAATCCAAGGATGACTGTTGCCATCCCATATCCATTTTTGAAAATCAAGCCGTATAAATTGTATACGTTTGTATTCAATTTTTTTGAACGATTCATCTTTATTCACGCCTGCTCCTCCTCCTCTATAAAAAATAAAAAATAAAACCCAAAGCTGCTTCAGATTTTTTTTCCTGGATCTCGTTCATCCTCTCCAGGCCGAACGCCTTCCCCTCCTCCTTGCTACCTAGTACGCACCTTAAAGCCTCCACATCATCTCCACCGCCTCCGACCATACTACCATGTCAGCATCCCTTTCTTCCTATGCCATAACACTCGCCGTCCTCCCTCTTGGCCAAAACCAGCCGGCTCCTCTCACCGCCTGGACTCCGCAAACTCGCGCCTCTGGCCGACCTGTTTTTTGTCTTTTGCCGAGCTCGGTCAAGCCATCACCGATCCCCTTCTTTATTTTAGTGGTATTGTGAAATTTTTTAAGATATTATAATTTGCAGTATATATATAAGATCTATACGTATATATATTAGTTTATAGTAGTTACTGTATATAGATAATGGTGTATATATGTTATACTAGCTTATATATGATTAGTTGAATGTATTTTATAATATTTTATTTTATTATGTAATAGGTTTGTATAAGTACTAGTCTGTTAACAGAAATATAATATTTTGGCATTGATATATTTCATAACACATATTTCAAAGTATATATATTATCATATTTGAAAAATATAATAATACTAGTGTACGGTTTTCATATTAGCAATATATATAGGTATATATATGATGCGTTCTTAAAAGTATATATGAGGTTATAAAATTTTGGTTACAGTTAGACATACATATACTATGTGTATATGTATGTAGTGGACATTACTGTTGTTTATATAAGAGGAATGATATATATAAATATTTATGTTTGATGGTATTTATGTAGATCTATATTAACTTCATAAAAACAGATTTTTGAAGTAACTTCAATATAAAATAATTCTGTTGCTGGGTTTATTTAGGATTCATGTGATCTGTTGCTATAGTATACAAGGGTACAAGTTTATAAGTTTCTATTGAGTTGATTTTTAATATATTATATATGTATTTCATAAGGATGTGTTATATATGTAGGCCTACACGTTTTCACACAGAAGTTATATATATATACGCATATAGATTACTGTATTTGTGTTAAGTTGTTATTATAGGTTGTTTAAGTATTATATAGATTACTGTATTTTATTGCAGTGATGTATATAAGGATAAAGTACTTTTATAAAAACTGGTTTCTATATATATATATATATTTAAGTATATTGGAGAGTCTGCATATATTTATTTACAAGTATTGAGTTTGCATAGATCTATTTATATATATAATATGTTGATTGGTGGCTGGAAAAGAAAAGGATATAGTAATACATAAACGAGTTGTTAGTGTTTGTTAAAGAAATATAAGTACTATATATGAGTTATACATTTTTTTATGAGTTTATACGAAATTTTTTGTTTGTGTATATATATGGGTTTCAACAGGGTATGCATATAATCGGTTGTGTATATATGAAGGATATCTAAGTTATATATATATTATAAGTATATATTATCAGTTATATTTATAAGCTCATATATCTCTGTTGATTGCATATATAGTCTGCACCTATTTGTTTAGAGATATATATAGGCATGATATTTTTAAGTTGTTATAGTAAATTTCACCTAGTTTTCTATAGGCTGTAGCTAGCCTGCCTAGGTTACTTTGCTTTATCTTGAAAAAAAGGGGCAGTAAGGTATATTATTTAGTATATGTTATAGCTGGATGGTTTTAAAAGTAAATTTTTATAAACTAAGTTATGTAACTTTCATAATAAATATGATCTTAAAATATATATATTCTGTTATTGGTTTACAAATTTTACCGAATGTAATATTTTAAAAAGGTAGCACTGTATTATATATTTTTGATTACTAGTATTATACTTATGTAAATTTGTATATATATATGGATTTATGTATATCAGTTATGATTAAAATTAAATTATTGATTGCGAAAAAAAATATAATAATGTATATTTTCTATTTCTGTCAAACTAATTCTGATTCGTTTCCATCAATTCCCTTTTATCAGCTTGACCGTCAAATTCGTGCCAATCTAGCTTTGTTTTGGAATTCGTGTTTGGATTTGTAACTCATCTCATTCTCGTTCTTCTATAGCCTCGAAAGGTGAGAAATCACTCACGATTAACATTCTTATATTTATTAAATTTGATTTCAATTGAAACGACAATTGAAATATACTGCTTAATTGAACTGTAAATTTTATAAATTGGTAGATATGAAATGCTATTATCTGAAATTGTTCACCTGTGGGTTATGACACCATACCCTATTGTTTATTTAATTTGTTATTGATGATATATCTTTGTTGTTGAAATGTTATATTATTATTTTTTTATATCTATTATCACTCTGCAAGTTCCCTATTAGTATAGAAATCCCTATGGGTTGAAATGATACATACCCGAACGATCTGTAGAACAGGAGAAAATCATTATGGGTTTGATAAACCCAAGCGATTTTCATTGCATTGAATTTGGGATTGCGGGTTGAAATGATAGATACCCGTATATATTTAAATTACGGATTGAAATGATAAATATCTGTATCACTTGACCATAGGATAGAAAATTTTATACAGACACCGTTGGTCTATATATAAATATTTTAAATTGATTTTTATGGTTTTGAAAGGAAATATGTATTATTTTATTTAAATTTGAAATATATTGAAATTTAAATGGCTTATTTTATGGTTCAAATCTGTATTTGAATCGATATAATTTGAAATAGTCTAGTTAGAAACTGAGTTTGAAATTGAAATTGATGAAATTAAGATTTAACTAAATTTGAATTTGGAAGTCGAGTTGATTTGAATAAATTTGTGAGATTTGAGGAAATTATAAATATTGTACTTTATAAATTATATATATATATACTATTTTAATATAAATCTATTTTTAATATAAACTATTTTATTTATAAACTATTTTATTTTATATCTATTATTAAACTGTTTAAGTGGTGGAAGTTATGATTTCAAAGTTATGGTTTCCAAAGAATTATGATCTCAAAGTGTTTGGTTTCGAAAGTGTTGTAGCTTTGAAAGTGCTAAAATTTGGAAATAGATATATTTGGAATGGAATGATATTTTGGGTTTTGAAGTATAAATTATTTTGAAATGACCACGGTGTTATAATAACGTTTGGTTGTTAATAGTGTATATTTCTACATAGTAGATAGTTCTGGATTCTTAGAGGATGGATATCCCAAACATCCTTTGAGTTACTTGTATTTCAGTTGATATTTCACTTGAGTTGGATTTATTGATATAAGAATGTTAATCCTGACTCGAGTGTTTTGTGTTTTGCTTTACGCTCGGGTCAGACTGAGTGATATAGCATTTGAGGCTCACCTTTGAAGTTTGGAGCTCGCTTGGAGATCCAACTATCGATTCAACTTTCAGCTTCTCCAGTTGATTTGCTCAGAGATGTCATCAGTCTGTATTTGATATATTCTGCTGTATTTTATTTCTAACTCTGATGTTTATATAGTAGCTTCATGAACTACTATTTATTAATCTATTCTGCTGGATTCTATTGTAATACTCTGTGTTTGTGATTTTATGATTATTTTATTTACTGTATATGCTGAGTTTTGCCAAATATAAATTAACAATCTGATATTTCGAGCAATTCAAGTCCGACATGTGCGGATGCGAATGGTTGAAAATATGGGGTCGTTACAAAAAATTTATAATAATCATATACTGTGCATCTGCATCCATAATGGTTAAAACATAGCAATTTAAAATATCACGATGATATGCAAATATGCAATATTTTCTAGATTTCCTGTGACGCCCCACCTCTATGCTCATAATAACAAAGAGTATTAAAAGAAATACTGTCTATTATCACGAAGAATAAGGCTGGATAGGAGCGACCATCCGTAATTGGCCTTACACTAATATTGGTTATCTCGGTAGGAGTGGTATATACTTTTTATTTTTCATCTATTATTTATTTACTCCCATCGACATATCCAATTATCAGTATAAAACAAACTACGATAGTTCATAATAGTTTAGGACATTAGATATAACAATAACACAGATAATATAAATGCGGAACACAGATTAACAAAAATCTCATATATATAACCGATGTCAGTTACAATATAGTTGACACGATACATATGATACAACTACAACTGCCGACTCTAGAAGTTATATATACAAGTACATTATCGACTAATATACATGAATACATATCGTTCTATACAATGACACGACTACTACAAAATGACACTGACAACTTCAGAAGATGTGAAAAGTCTTCATATCCTGAACAGCAACTCAAAGAAGAAAATCTACAACCTGAAATAACTCGGGTCTGACCCGAGTATTACATTCAAAAGAAAATAATACCCAGGTCAGTCTAATTCAAACCAGTTTATTAGTGCATATAGGCAGTAATAATTTAAATAGACGACAGTCACAATAATTCCCGTCTATCCGATTCTTTAAACAAAGAAACCGGATAACGGTCAATATAACACTTAACAGTGTTTAACAAAAATCAGCAGATTTAAATCATCAACAGAGATAAATAAACAATTTATCAAATCGACTAAATCAATTTAAAACTGTCAAATCGGATAGGGCTGCAGTACACGCACGCGTGTACTGCCTCGCCACTCTCGCAGGAGGTACACAAAAGCTCAGAGAAATCACAAATGATCACAAGGTCAAATCCCGAAATCGGGATTCAACTCAAGTCTCAATATCAATGCTACTGTTTCAGCAGTATCAAATAAACATATACGACAACAACAGGACAGTGGAACTCAACAGCATGTACAGGAGGAGCTACTGAAATATGCAAGTAAAGATACCAACTTCACAAAAACTCAAGGTGCAAAGACCACAGTCACACAACAAAGCAACATGAATGCAGATTACAATTCCCAAAGCAACTTCAACATCTAAACAAGTGAGGCAACATGAACCAATTTCAAACCACAGTGACAACAGTGAAGACAGTGATACAAGCTAATGAATGCAAGATGCAACACAATGAAGACAACATAGTACAAGACCCAAAACTGAATACAATGCAGATTGCATCAGACCACAACATGATCAACTACAAGATCCACTGAATCGAGTTCAGATATGCAACAATAAAAACTCAAGCTAGATGTCAACAAGCAACATATAGCAGTGCAAATGAAGAGACCACAAGTATGTACAAAACTGCAGTGCAACAAGCCGGAGAGGTTGAAATGAGAAACAACCAAACATGACAGGGATGTAGCATATACGAAACAAATCCAACATCTCAAGTGGTCAAGACAGCTAATTTATATACAAGTTGCCTCACACAACTGTAAAGAGAAGACCACAAGGCAAATTCAAGTAATAACAATAACTCAGATAAGAAGCAATGCCAATTCGAACATATATATGTACTATCAAATGATGCATATACATACATGACTGCATGCTTATATATGAAGACTAAGATGCAACTGGGCGCAAATAGTCTCCAAAAACAAGAATGTACCAGTGAAACAGGCTACATGAACACAGTGAAGTACTACCCAATGCGGTTACAAAAATGGTCACAGGCGTGTACACCTAACTGCATGCATGTGGTTGTGAACAAGCTAATACAAGCTAATGCCATGAACAATGTACTAAGGCTACAACTTCACATAGATCAGGTGAAACAACTAGATTTCAAAGCAGCAGCTCAAATTAAATGGACAGAACTCAATACAATGGTGATACTACAGAGACATGTACGCGAATCAAGTGGCTAAAATCGAACATGAACTAAGCCGTGGTGGTCACGAAGCTAAGCCGTGCCAAGATGTTCCAGAAAACAACAAATCAACCCAGTAAACATCAATCATGAAACAAATCACGTAGTCATAGCAAAGACAAAGTCGAATAGCCAAGGTAAATCGAGACGAACTCAACCATTTGGATATAAATGAAAACCCACGAATTCAAAGCCGTAAGCATCAAGGAGTCGAACACAATCGGGAATCAAAACTGTGTGGATTGAAATTGTCAAAGAAATTATCAATAACAAAACAAAATCGAAACTGTGATGCCCACAAAAGAATGGCAGTTCAAATCAACTAAACATTTTCACGAAATCAACATAATCACTCCAGTGACCAAAATCAACAAAAGCGAAACCGTGGAAATCACACAATCACAAATACATGGAGCAGGAATTAGATGTGAGCAAACTCACCTTTTCGAATAGGCAAGCAACGAAGCATCCATCAATCGACAGAGACGAAGCCGAAGCTTTAATTCAAAGCGACATAGGATCGGGGCCGAAGCCGTAGCAAATCTTACAAGAACGAATCTGAGGCGAAAAGCCCTAATTCAATCGAGAAGCAAAGAGGATCGAATTAGATCGCCAAAGCCCTAATTTCTCCAGATCGAAGCCGCCATTCTCAAGAAAGAATTCAAAAGGGGATCGGGCTAAGGGTTGAACCCCAGGAAAAAGAAAAGGGGAAACGGTGATTTTTGTTAACACGGTACCAACCAAACATGGGCCACGATAAAAATGTAAAGCCCACCTATAATTTACTAATTTACAAAAGAATTTATGAAAGGGACCCTATAACTTGATAAAAAATTTCCAACAGCAATTTGCTAGCAACATCTATCACTTAATGACGATAATTTATTGATACGAATTCCCGGGTTGTTACAGACTCCCCTCCTTATAGAAATTGCGTCCACGCAATCATAGGGAATAAATGGATAAAAGGTAACAACCAAAAGAGCATGGCAATGTCGAATGTATAAGCAAAGCACGTGTCAGCGGGGAAGTATTAGATAAGAAATCAAAAGGTTCGACTGCTTCAAATCAAAAGAATCAACATCGTGGGAATCAGGGATCAAAATCAGACGACTAACAAAAGCAAGAACAATCGAGTTCCAACAACTAAAAGAGAAGGAAAAACAGAGCAGAAATCTCATACAGAGCACGAATTGAATGTGAGTAAATCAAATTACTCACCTGAATCGCCAGAGAAAAAGACGAAGCTCAAATCTCAAAAATCTCAAATATTTACTTATCTCAAACGATAATCAGAAGACAAATCAAATATCTGATTATCTCAAACGATAGTCAGAAAACAAATCAAATATCTGATTATCTCAAACGATAGTCAGAAAACAAATATTCAATTATCAAAAACGATAATCAAATTTCAAATTCAACAAATATTCGATTATCACTAACGATAATCAAAATTTTAAATTCAACAAATATTTGATTATCACAAACGATAATCAAATTTCAAATTCAACAAACATTCGATTATCACAAATGATAATCAAATTTCTCAAACCAACAAATATTCGTTTATCAAAACGATAATCAAATTTCTCAAATCAACAAATATTTAATTATCAAAAGCGATAATTAAATCTCAAATCAGCAAATATTTAATTATCAAAAGCGATAATTAAATCTCAAATCAGCAAATATTTAATTATCAAAAGCGATAATTAAATCTCATATCAACAAATATTTAATTATCTAAAGCGATAATTAAATCTCAAAACAGCAATTATTTAATTATCAAAAGCGATAATTAAATTCGAAATCAGCAAATATTTAATTATCTAAAGCGATAATTAAATCTCAAATCAGCAAATATTTAATTATCACAAGCGATAATTAAATCTCATATCAACAAATATTTAATTATCTAAAGCGATAATTAAATCTCAAAACAACAATTATTTAATTATCAAAAGCGATAATTAAATTCGAAATCAGCAAATATTTAATTATCTAAAGCGATAATTAAATCTCAAATCAGCAAATATTTAATTATCAAAAGCGATAATTAAATTCGAAATCAGCAAATATTTAATTATCAAAAGCGATAATTAAATTCGAAATCAGCAAATATTTAATTATCTAAAGCGATAATTAAAAACAACAAATATCTGATTATCAAAAACGATAATCAGAACTCATATCAACAAATATCTAATTATCACAAGCGATAATTAGAAACAACAAATATCTGATTATCAAAAACGATAATCAGAACTCATATCAACAAATATCTAATTATCACAAGCGATAATTAGAAACAACAAATATCTGATTATCAAAAACGATAATCAGAACTCATATCAACAAATATCTAATTATCACAAGCGATAATTAGAAACAACAAATATCTGATTATCAAAAACGATAATCAGAACTCATATCAACAAATATCTAATTATCACAAGCGATAATTAGAAACAACAAATATCTGATTATCAAAAACGATAATCAGAACTCATATCAACAAATATCTAATTATCACAAGCGATAATTAGAAACAACAAATATCTGATTATCAAAAACGATAATCAGAACTCATATCAACAAATATCTAATTATCACAAGCGATAATTAGAAACAACAAATATCTGATTATCAAAAACGATAATCAGAACTCATATCAACAAATATCCAATTATCACAAGCGATAATTAGAAACAACAAATATCTGATTATCAAAAACGATAATCAGAACTCATATCAACAAATATCCAATTATCATAAGCGATAATTAGAAACAACAAATATCTGATTATCAAAAACGATAATCAGAACTCATATCAACAAATATCTAATTATCACAAGCGATAATTAGAAACAACAAATATCTGATTATCAAAAACGATAATCAGAACTCATATCAACAAATATCCAATTACCTACAGATAATTGGATGCAACAAATATCTAGAAATCAATTAAGAAGACTAGAAAATCAACATAAAAGCTTGGATCAATCCCATCAGATGGCGAGTTTTTAATTCGCCGCACGTGCAACAACATATGGCCGAAGCCTACCAAGTACTCAACATAATTTTGGCGCCCATCAGATTGACCCGAAGGTCTAGTACTGGTATTTGACCCGAAGGTCCGCAGAGTGGCCCGAAAGCCCAACAAATGACCCGAAGGTCCAACAAATGACCCGAAGGTCCTCATAGTGGCTCGAAAGCACACGAAAGCATCAAAATGTTTCAATTAACGAGTCCGGAATTAATCAAAATAGCAAACGCACATGTCCCATAACCACGAGTTTTACTAAATTGTTTAATTCTCTTCATCGTTTCCTTGAAAGTGTAAAATCATCAAAATCATCAAAACGACAGATATTTCAATTAACGAGTCCGGAATTAACCGAAATAGTAAAAGTGTGGTTCTATACTCCGCACTTTTGCTAAATCGTTTAAATCACTTCATCGTTTCCTTGAAAGTGCAAAATTGCGTATTTTGTAAAAATACACTTTACATTTTCAAACGGACAAGTCCGGAATTAAGCGAATCAGTAAAAGAAAGGGGTCATAGTCCTCGATTTTGCTGAAACGTTTAAATCGCTTCCTCATTCTTTTGAAATCGCAAACTGTAAAATTTTTGAAAACAATTTTATTTATTTTGTAAAAATAACAATTCGCATTCTCAACTGAACAAGTCCGGAGTTAAGCGAAACAGTAAAAGAAAGGGGTCATAATCCTCGATTTTGCTGAATCGTTTAAGTCGCTTTCTCATTCTTTTGAAAACGCAAACTGCTAAAATTTTATAAAACAATTTTCATTTTAAAACGATTTTCCAATCACGTGATTAAAGCAGCAAATCAGTAACAATTTCGATAAGGAAATTGTACTTCTCAAAATACCGTAAAAACGGTCACAAAACAGCATTGCGGAATAACCGCTAGAAAATCCACTTTTAAAACTTGACGGTTACTGAAGCCAAAGCAGCAGAAATCTTTTTTTTTTTAAACGTCAAAATCTCATCAAAATAATTTACATCAGAATGTAATATCAGTGAATTTTCATTCATCAGAAATGCCACAAAACACCGTGCTTCAAAATAGCACTGGTGTAAAAATCCCGTTATAAAAATAACGGCAACAAAATACGTTTCATAACCAAGCATCGGTTCAACGTAAAATAAATGCAATAACGTGCAATTCAAAATTTTGCACGTACTACAAAATGAACAAAGAAATCATTCGAAGATATCTTCAATGAAGATAATTCAAAACGGCAAAAATCTAATCAATATATGATTAGCATAAAAGAAAACCAGCAAAGATCACAATAAAAATCACATAACTGCAATTTGTTCGAATCCTCAATTCAGATTCGAAATTCTCAAAGAAACAAAATAATTACAGCTATGTAAACAACAAATGAAATTCATATCAATTTCGTATTTTGATTTTTAAATCAAAAAGATTATCAGTTGTACTCAGCGAAGACAGTTTCACTGTTTCCGCTGCGCACTCTGATAAATAGAACCCAAATCAATCAAATCATCAGAACACAATTTCATCAAAATTTCAAAACTTTAGTTTTGACTCAAATCACAGATAAAACATCGACCAATAGTTGTAACATATGTTCCATCCAAGTTATGTTTTATATTATGTCCATAAACCCCAAGCTCTGATACCAACTGTGACGCTCCACCTCTATGCTCATAATAACAAAGAGTATTAAAAGAAATACTGTCTATTATCACGAAGAATAAGGCTGGATAGGAGCGACCATCCGTAATTGGTCTTACACTAATATTGGTTATCTCGGTAGGAGTGGTATATACTTTTTATTTTTCATCTATTATTTATTTACTCCCATCGACATATCCAATTATCAGTATAAAACAAACTACGATAGTTCATAATAGTTTAGGACATTAGATATAACAATAACACAGATAATATAAATGCGGAACACAGATTAACAAAAATCTCATATATATATAACCGATGTCAGTTACAATATAGTTGACACGATACATATGATACAACTACAACTGCCGACTCTAGAAGTTATATATACAAGTACATTATCGACTAATATACATGAATACATATCGTTCTATACAATGACACGACTACTACAAAATGACACTGACAACTTCAGAAGATGTGAAAAGTCTTCATATCCTGAACAGCAACTCAAAGAAGAAAATCTACAACCTGAAATAACTCGGGTCTGACCCGAGTATTACATTCAAAAGAAAATAATACCCAGGTCAGTCTAATTCAAACCAGTTTATTAGTGCATATAGGCAGTAATAATTTAAATAGACGACAGTCACAATAATTCCCGTCTATCCGATTCTTTAAACAAAGAAACCGGATAACGGTCAATATAACACTTAACAGTGTTTAACAAAAATCAACAGATTTAAATCATCAACAGAGATAAATAAACAATTTATCAAATCGACTAAATCAATTTAAAACTGTCAAATCGGATAGGGCTGCAGTACACGCACGCGTGTACTGCCTCGCCACTCTCGCAGGAGGTACACAAAAGCTCAGAGAAATCACAAATGATCACAAGGTCAAATCCCGAAATCGGGATTCAACTCAAGTCTCAATATCAATGCCACTGTTTCAGCAGTATCAAATAAACATATACGACAACAACAGGACAGTGGAACTCAACAGCATGTACAGGAGGAGCTACTGAAATATGCAAGTAAAGATACCAACTTCACAAAAACTCAAGGTGCAAAGACCACAGTCACACAACAAAGCAACATGAATGCAGATTACAATTCCCAAAGCAACTTCAACATCTAAACAAGTGAGGCAACATGAACCAATTTCAAACCACAGTGACAACAGTGAAGACAGTGATACAAGCTAATGAATGCAAGATGCAACACAATGAAGACAACATAGTACAAGACCCAAAACTGAATACAATGCAGATTGCATCAGACCACAACATGATCAACTACAAGATCCAGTGAATCGAGTTCAGATATGCAACAATAAAAACTCAAGCTAGATGTCAACAAGCAACATATAGCAGTGCAAATGAAGAGACCACAAGTATGTACAAAACTGCAGTGCAACAAGCCGGAGAGGTTGAAACGAGAAACAACCAAACATGACAGGGATGTAGCATATACGAAACATGTAACGACCCCGGATTTTATATATATTTAAATTAATAATTAATTGATTTTTGAATAAGAATTTGAAAAATTAATCGTAAAGCGATGCGAGTTTCTCCGAATTAAAAATAGATTTTGTATGAATCATTTAAATTTAAAAATATTGTATATATATGTGTATGTGAATATATATAATAATAAATCATAAACTGTAAAGTCAAACAACGTATTTAAATATGAAGAAACAAGATTGGATAAATACTATAAGTAATGGAACAAAATGAATAAAGGTATAGAAGCCATCATGTTTTCTCAAACATGTAACAGCCGAACTAGAGTAGGAAAATTATAAAATATATAGTTGTACAAGTCTAATTAATATCTCTAGTACACTACCTTATATCCATCAGCCGAGATAAGCAAGATTGTACATGCAAAAATAAAGCAATGGTATATGTAAACTTGAAAAGAGACCAAGGCATTTAATGCCAACATCTCTAGTACAAGCAATGAAATCTTCAACCCCCATTCGTTTGAAATATCCCTGTATTGTTGTACAAAACAAATTATATCACTTATGTAAAATAATACTTCCCCTGCAAACTCATTTCCTAGATATCAAACCACTTCATTTCAATTCGTCCACTAAGCTAAATAAATCTGAGTAAATATCACTTAAACTTAAACAAAGATTCAGCTCAATCTCAGTATAATAACAATTTGAACCAATTCAAACAAGAGGATGGAAAAAGAAAGATTCTAGCTTGCCAGATCACAGCCTGTTTCAAAGTGGAAGAACTATGTTCTTTTTCTGAAAACAAGGTGAGTAAACCCCTGTTTTATTCAATCACTTGCTGCTGTTTGAATGCCTGAATGAATGTTGAAAGACACTTGCTTGTGAACAAGTTGTTATGCATTGTGTTTCAGTAACAAAAAAAAAAATTGTAGCAAGATCATATGGTTTCCTTTTACTGGAAACAGAGTTTTTTAGTATCAGGTTTACAAAAGTAAACCATATCAAGCTCCAATTCAAATCATTCTCTTCCTCCATTTCTTCTGTGAATAGAAAAAAAGAAGAAGAACAAATTGAAGTTTGGTTTAAAATAGAAAAAGAAACCTATACTAAGTTCCAGTAATTGATTAAAGCAATGACATATAGTCTTCTTCCTGGGATTATGAAACACAGTCGCAATTCAAATTTGCAAATTTTCGAACTTCACAAATTTTTATCTCAGCAATACTATTTGAATCCTCTCTAAAAATAATAATTTTAGAAACAAAAATTTTATTTTTCCATTGGGCATTCCTCTGGAAATGGACCGTGATCATAATATGAACTTTTAACAAATTCTGGTGATCCAAACGATGGTGGGTCTCGAGTTCATTGTCAGGGATAGATTAGAGGTACGAGATTTCAAGAAAAATACTAGCATAATTTATAAATTTGTAAATCTTGGATTCGAGATCGTTTTAGGGTTTTAGTTCCAGTTTTGAACGTGTTCAGTAAAAAGAGGATTGCGCCCTCTTGAGTTGATCGAGCGTCACGTGAACTCGGGGGATGATGGCTTGGGGTGTTGTCGTGCTTGGGCCGGAGTTTCATGGCTTCAGATGGTCGGCGTCGTGTCGGCGAGACGAATTGGTGGTGGGAGTCTGGGTTCGAGTCTCTCGAGCTATGCTCGATTTTGAATGAGGGACTGATCGAGTTGTTCGATGACTTGAGGTCGATGGGGAGATCGACTATGACTTGCCGGAGCTAGCGAAGTTCGCCAGAAGGTTGGCGATGGGTTGTGCACGTGTACAGGGGGTTGATGGTGTCAGTTGTAATGTTTGAGGGAGAAAGCAGATGCGACTCGAAGTCTTGCTCGGGGAAATGAAGTGGAAACTCGAAGTCGACCTCGAGTTATTTTAGTAGGGTACCGGGTAGGTTTTAGCACTTAGACAAAATTTTGAAAATTATTCCACACGAGTCGAATTGGCAAATTCTCGAAGCATGAAGCAAATTTTCTCGCGCGTGACTCGGGGAGGTCTCGGGTCAGGTTAAAAACAGTGAAGATTTGAGTCTTTTGTGAAAATTTCGAACATGAGTTTAAAATGTGTTTTTGAAATAATTATTTGAAATGAATAATGTATTTTAAAGGCTTAAATTTTTAAAGTAAAAAAAAAATTGTTCAAAAATTAATTTGATAAAATATTTGAAGGGTAAATCAAATATTTAAGTTTTTAACTTAAAACGAAAATTATTTATAATGATTAAATAATGATTAAGCAATCACTAATTTGTAATCATCTTGTAATAAAGAAATTGATAAATTTAGAGAATGATTTATTAATAAAGATAATTAAGATTAAATAAATTAACAATTAAGAATAAATAAATTCAGATAATTAGTTAAGTTAATTTAAAATCTAATTAATTTATAGTTAAGGATAATTAATTATCAAATTAAGATTTATGAAGATAATTATGTGGTCAATTCACTTTTAAATCACCTTCACCCTATCTCTAATAATCGACAATCATCAAATATTCTGTACTGAATAGATATTTCTACTGTGATACTGTGATTGTTTTGGAACTGAACTGTGATTTGTGATTTAATTCTGTATTGATGTGAAAACCCCTTTGCCCGTATAACGGCATTTTACTTCGATGCGACAGGGAGTCGGATTTCAGTTGTTATCCGAAACCCACATCGAACCCTGAATATGAATCTCTGTGATTGTCATATCCACGTGTTTTAAAAATTTATTTATCAGATAATTAACTTACCTTACTTATGGATGATTGGATTTGACTATAATGATTGAATTGTTTGATATCCCTGATATATGATGCTTTGTGATACATCCTGATTTGTTGTGATCTGTAGTTTACTTATCTGTGACCTTTATATATTTATGATCTGTGAATGAACGATAAGCGTTGTTCTTATACCGCTTATCGAATTATATTTCTGTATTCTGATATGTGATGATTCATTGCGTTGCACTATTGTGTGTGAAACCCCCGGACTACACTATTACACACACAAATATGGATTTCACGTGGAAATCGGTTAAGTCGTAGATAATTTAAATCGATGTTTTTTTGAAATTGAAATTTTAATTTCAATTGATTTTGAAATTGGAATTTGGGTTTAAAGTGAAAAGCTTTTGAAACGGAATTTCAAAGATAAAAGTTATTTTGAATAACTTGATAAAGTTTTGAAGTTTAAATAATTTGATTTAAACTTAAATTCAAGATTCGAAATTTAATTCTATGATTCAAAACTAGGGATTTAAGAGGCTGTACAAGTTATATGAATTTAAACCATTTTAAAGATATTGGTTTGAGAATTTGAATTTAACCCAAGGATTTCAACTCGTATGAATGAATCAGATTTTCTGAAATGAAACTATTTGTTTTCAAAAGAATAAAAGCTTTCAGATAAGAAATGAAATTCCAGTTTAAGTAAAGGAATTTCAAGATTGAAGCGAAAATTGTTTTCCAAGTTATGAATGAATTGTTTTGAAAAGCTATGAATTAAATCTGTTTATTTTTAACAGATTTAAAATGATGATTTGTTTAAACTATTTGAAATGGAATTGTTTGAAAGCTATAAGTTAAATCTTTGTTTTAAATATTTAACGAGTTAATCAAATTGAAATGGGATTTAATTTGGAAAATCTGTGAATGAATCTTTTGTTTAAAAGATTAAAGTGTGAAAATTGTTTAAACCGTTGAGGGTTGTTGAAATGAATCTTTTTGTTTAAAAAGATGTAAATGGTAATTTGTTTAAACCATTTGAAGAAAGATTTTGGGTAATAAGTTGTGACTTAATTGAAATCCCATATCCATATGTTTTTTTAAATATTACGCTCACTATTCGGTTTAGCCGGGAGAGGACCTTTGGGTCGTATAACCCATTCCGAATATGTGATACGTCGTATATGGATCGCATTTGAAGACCGGTGTTGAAGACCGGATATTTTTGAAAACGGAAGGATTACCGTCGAGTTACTCTGCATCGGCTGATCCCCGATATAGAGGTTTTATCACCCTTAGTGACGGGAAGTCCGGACGTGATTGAAAATTATCCGGATTTGCAAGGGCTTCGTGAGAAGTGCCTTCGGTTCTGTTCGAACCCGGAACAGACTTGTATGGATTGTATGTCTGACATTACACTTTGAGATATAAAGCTGATTTCTTTCAAATACATTTCTGTTGGTGGCGGAGAATTTATTCTCTTAGCTTAACACCCTTCTCTGAGACGTACGAGCTCAGAGGTTATGTAGTTGAAATTTATCAGCGATATATCCCAATTTGGTAATGTGGCATGCTGAGTGCTGCTGTGAAATGATCAGTGTTTGATCATTTGCGATATGATCATTTGTTTGATCTTATATCTTTGTGATCATAGGTTGATCATTTGTTTGACCCGAAGCATGGCTTTGTGAACAAAGCGTAGCTTTGTGGACGAGACTTCGTCAGGGCCTCACAACCCGGAAATGGTCGAAACAGGATCGTTGCGGCAAGGTTATGAGGGTCGCGCCCTTTAGGGTATGTCATTTCCTTCTGGAAAGGGGTGGTATCATGGTATGGAGCCCAGATACTTACTCATGTGGATACACTTTATTATGTGTGATGTTGGTTTAGAGGCGCCTCGGATAAAGGTCCCAAAGGACCGGGGGGTGGCATATTCGTGAGTTACCTGTTACAGGGGTAACCCGGCCTTGTTTGCAGAGAGCAGTTTGTCTCTCGGGACGTCCCGCCAGAGGCGATCCCATGCGGCGGAAGGAAGTTCCTTAGCCTGACCATTTGTTGGAAATCCATTTCTCCAATACGGAACTTGTACGGTTTTAGTTGTAGAACCTACCATCTAATATGGTAGCTATAGTAGGCATAGTATAATGGTACCTATGCTGGCTAAGATTAATATTATACTTTCAAATTGTTTTCCACTATGCACTAATAATAATAACCAATGATTTTGGCGTAGTAAGCATGTTTGACTATCATAAGAAGAAATCTCCTCCAAGTCTGCGTTTGCATTGTGTGTGTGGTGGGAGGTCTTATGGTAGTTTCATTTTCCAAAAGCATTGCGGATTTAAATGTTTTAAAATCCTGTTGTTGATTGTTTAAAGATAAACTGTTTTTGTTGCTCACACCAGTCCCATGACTGATCCGGAGTTTATTGTTCCTTTCCTAAACTCTAGGTGCTCATAATTTTCCACACGAGCAGTCTAGAGTTGGGTTTCTTTTCAGATATTCAGGTTTAGTAGATTATCTGGAGCTAGTTCATTCATCGGAGTTGCTTATCTTGGAGTTGTGGATTCATTCTTGTTTGAAGATCATTTTGGAGTTATCACTTCTATTGATATTGTTCCGCTGCTGTTGTTATCTTTTCTTTTCCGCTGCTATTTGTTGTATCATCTCTGATGTATATTGATATTCATTGTATCACTCTGTTGTATCAGATATTGTATCAGATATTGTATATCAATGTACTATTCTTTTCTTCCGCTGTGTTATTTACTTAATTGTGTTATAGCTCCGGAGAACCAGATTTGGCATTTGAATCTACGGCATTTTGAGTACAAGTGAAGTACGGGTGCCGATTTTCGAAGGCCAACTTTTGGGTCTTTACATGTGGTATCAGAGCTAAGGTTGTACTTTAGCTCAGGAGTATAACACGTTAAGTAGCTCATTAGAGATAGAGTGAAGTAAACTCTAGAATGAGTAATTCTCAGATATCCGTCCGAATACCTCAGTAAATTCTCTTGCTATCCACTGATAGTGAGTATGAGTGTAAGAAGAGGACGAGATAGGGAACAGGGGATTACCACTATGAAATGGTCAATACTCTGTAACAATAGTGGAAACAAATTTTCTCTATCCATCTCTTTTGTTCAACATCTTTTCTCAATTCTTCGATAGTTTCTGGTAGATCCAGGAAGGAATTTGATATATTAAAATGGGACATAAACTCCAGATAGGCCAAATTGTTTGTATGGATGAATTGTTTGCTATGGTTGATAGATATATTTTAGTTTTAAACTAAAAAATTTCGAAATTGTATCGATATATCTATCTATTCTTTTGGGTCCCAGTATATTCTACGAATGGTTAGTTATTCTTTTGAACTAACCGATGCCACTCCGTATTTCGTAGACCTGGATAACCCGAGTATCTTGTGAAGTGTCAAACAGATTCGTTCTTGCATATATTATCAATATTCTGATTTGGTAAGCCAAATGCAGAATAGATGTTCAGTTTGAGTTGATGAAATATTCTTCATCTATCTTTGTGTCTCCTTGGTAATTTCGAGGACGAAATTCTTTTAAGGGGGGAAGTCTGTAACGACCCCGGATTTTATATATATTTAAATTAATAATTAATTGATTTTTGAATAAGAATTTGAAAAAATTAATCGTAAAGCGATGCGAGTTTCTCCGAATTAAAAATAGATTTTGTATGAATCATTTAAATTTAAAAATATTGTATATATATGTGTATGTGAATATATATAATAATAAATCATAAACTGTAAAGTCAAACAACGTATTTAAATATGAAGAAACAAGATTGGATAAATACTATAAGTAATGGAACAAAATGAATAAAGGTATAGAAGCCATCATGTTTTCTCAAACATGTAACAGCCGAACTAGAGTAGGAAAATTATAAAATATATAGTTGTACAAGTCTAATTAATATCTCTAGTACACTACCTTATATCCATCAGCCGAGATAAGCAAGATTGTACATGCAAAAATAAAGCAATGGTATATGTAAACTTGAAAAGAGACCAAGGCATTTAATGCCAACATCTCTAGTACAAGCAATGAAATCTTCAGCCCCCATTCGTTTGAAATATCCCTGTATTGTTGTACAAAACAAATTATATCACTTATGTAAAATAATACATCCCCTGCAAACTCATTTCCTAGATATCAAACCACTTCATTTCAATTCGTCCACTAAGCTAAATAAATCTGAGTAAATATCACTTAAACTTAAACAAAGATTCAGCTCAATCTCAGTATAATAACAATTTGAACCAATTCAAACAAGAGGATGGAAAAAGAAAGATTCTAGCTTGCCAGATCACAGCCTGTTTCAAAGTGGAAGAACTATGTTCTTTTTCTGAAAACAAGGTGAGTAAACCCCTGTTTTATTCAATCACTTGCTGCTGTTTGAATGCCTGAATGAATGTTGAAAGACACTTGCTTGTGAACAGGTTGTTATGCATTGTGTTTCAGTAACAAAAAAAAAATTGTAGCAAGATCATATGGTTTCCTTTTACTGGAAACAGAGTTTTTTAGTATCAGGTTTACAAAAGTAAACCATATCAAGCTCCAATTCAAATCATTCTCTTCCTCCATTTCTTCTGTGAATAGAAAAAAAAGAAGAAGAACAAATTGAAGTTTGGTTTAAAATAGAAAAAGAAACCTATACTAAGTTCCAGTAATTGATTAAAGCAATGACATATAGTCTTCTTCCTGGGATTATGAAACACAGTCGCAATTCAAATTTGCAAATTTTCGAACTTCACAAATTTTTATCTCAGCAATACTATTTGAATCCTCTCTAAAAATAATAATTTTAGAAACAAAAATTTTATTTTTCCATTGGGCATTCCTCTGGAAATGGACCGTGATCATAATATGAACTTTTAACAAATTCTGGTGATCCAAACGATGGTGGGTCTCGAGTTCATTGTCAGGGATAGATTAGAGGTACGAGATTTCAAGAAAAATACTAGCATAATTTATAAATTCGTAAATCTTGGATTCGAGATCGTTTTAGGGTTTTAGTTCCAGTTTTGAACGTGTTCAGTAAAAAGAGGATTGCGCCCTCTTGAGTTGATCGAGCGTCACGTGAACTCGGGGGATGATGGCTTGGGGTGTTGTCGTGCTTGGGCCGGAGTTTCATGGCTTCAGATGGTCGGCGTCGTGTCGGCGAGACGAATTGGTGGTGAGAGTTTGGGTTCGAGTCTCTCGAGCTATGCTCGATTTTGAATGAGGGACTGATCGAGTTGTTCGATAACTTGAGGTCGATGGGGAGATCGACTATGACTTGCCGGAGCTAGCGAAGTTCGCCAGAAGGTTGGCGATGGGTTGTGCACGTGTACAGGGGGTTGATGGTGTCAGTTGTAATGTTTGAGGGAGAAAGCAGATGCGACTCGAAGTCTTGCTCGGGGAAATGAAGTGGAAACTCGAAGTCGACCTCGAGTTATTTTAGTAGGGTACCGGGTAGGTTTTAGCACTTAGACAAAATTTTGAAAATTATTCCACACGAGTCGAATTGGCAAATTCTCGAAGCATGAAGCAAATTTTCTCGCGCGTGACTCGGGGAGGTCTCGGGTCAGGTTAAAAACAGTGAAGATTTGAGTCTTTTGTGAAAATTTCGAACATGAGTTTAAAATGTGTTTTTGAAATAATTATTTGAAATGAATAATGTATTTTAAAGGCTTAAATTTTTAAAGTAAAAAAAAAATTGTTCAAAAATTAATTTGATAAAATATTTGAAGGGTAAATCAAATATTTAAGTTTTTAACTTAAAACGAAAATTATTTATAATGATTAAATAATGATTAAGCAGTCACTAATTTGTAATCATCTTGTAATAAAGAAATTGATAAATTTAGAGAATGATTTATTAATAAAGATAATTAAGATTAAATAAATTAACAATTAAGAATAAATAAATTCAGATAATTAGTTAAGTTAATTTAAAATCTAATTAATTTATAGTTAAGGATAATTAATTATCAAATTAAGATTTATGAAGATAATTATGTGGTCAATTCACTTTTAAATCACCTTCACCCTATCTCTAATAATCGACAATCATCAAATATTCTGTACTGAATAGATATTTCTACTGTGATACTGTGATTGTTTTGGAACTGAACTGTGATTTGTGATTTAATTCTGTATTGATGTGAAAACCCCTTTGCCCGTATAACGGCATTTTACTTCGATGCGACAGGGAGTCGGATTTCAGTTGTTATCCGAAACCCACATCGAACCCTGAATATGAATCTCTGTGATTGTCATATCCACGTGTTTTAAAAATTTATTTATCAGATAATTAACTTACCTTACTTATGGATGATTGGATTTGACTATAATGATTGAATTGTTTGATATCCCTGATATATGATGCTTTGTGATACATCCTGATTTGTTGTGATCTGTAGTTTACTTATCTATGACCTTTATATATTTATGATCTGTGAATGAACGATAAGCGTTGTTCTTATACCGCTTATCGAATTATATTTCTGTATTCTGATATGTGATGATTCATTGCGTTGCACTATTGTGTGTGAAACCCCCGGATTACACTATTACACACACAAATATGGATTTCACGTGGAAATCGGTTAAGTCGTAGATAATTTAAATCGATGTTTTTTTGAAATTGAAATTTTAATTTCAATTGATTTTGAAATTGGAATTTGGGTTTAAAGTGAAAAGCTTTTGAAACGGAATTTCAAAGATAAAAGTTATTTTGAATAACTTGATAAAGTTTTGAAGTTTAAATAATTTGATTTAAACTTAAATTCAAGATTCGAAATTTAATTCTATGATTCAAAACTAGGGATTTAAGAGGCTGTACAAGTTATATGAATTTAAACCATTTTAAAGATATTGGTTTGAGAATTTGAATTTAACCCAAGGATTTCAACTCGTATGAATGAATCAGATTTTCTGAAATGAAACTATTTGTTTTCAAAAGAATAAAAGCTTTCAGATAAGAAATGAAATTCCAGTTTAAGTAAAGGAATTTCAAGATTGAAGCGAAAATTGTTTTCCAAGTTATGAATGAATTGTTTTGAAAAGCTATGAATTAAATCTGTTTATTTTTAACAGATTTAAAATGATGATTTGTTTAAACTATTTGAAATGGAATTGTTTGAAAGCTATAAGTTAAATCTTTGTTTTAAAGATTTAACGAGTTAATCAAATTGAAATGGGATTTAATTTGGAAAATCTGTGAATGAATCTTTTGTTTAAAAGATTAAAGTGTGAAAATTGTTTAAACCGTTGAGGGTTGTTGAAATGAATCTTTTTGTTTAAAAAGATGTAAATGGTAATTTGTTTAAACCATTTGAAGAAAGATTTTGGGTAATAAGTTGTGACTTAATTGAAATCCCATATCCATATGTTTTTTTAAATATTACGCTCACTATTCGGTTTAGCCGGGAGAGGACCTTTGGGTCGTATAACCCATTCCGAATATGTGATACGTCGTATATGGATCGCATTTGAAGACCGGTGTTGAAGACCGGATATTTTTGAAAACGGAAGGATTACCGTCGAGTTACTCTGCATCGGCTGATCCCCGATATAGAGGTTTTATCACCCTTAGTGACGGGAAGTCCGGACGTGATTGAAAATTATCCGGATTTGCAAGGGCTTCGTGAGAAGTGCCTTCGGTTCTGTTCGAACCCGGAACAGACTTGTATGGATTGTATGTCTGACATTACACTTTGAGATATAAAGCTGATTTCTTTCAAATACATTTCTGTTGGTGGCGGAGAATTTATTCTCTTAGCTTAACACCCTTCTCTGAGACGTACGAGCTCAGAGGTTATGTAGTTGAAATTTATCAGCGATATATCCCAATTTGGTAATGTGGCATGCTGAGTGCTGCTGTGAAATGATCAGTGTTTGATCATTTGCGATATGATCATTTGTTTGATCTTATATCTTTGTGATCATAGGTTGATCATTTGTTTGACCCGAAGCATGGCTTTGTGAACAAAGCGTAGCTTTGTGGACGAGACTTCGTCAGGGCCTCACAACCCGGAAATGGTCGAAACAGGATCGTTGCGGCAAGGTTATGAGGGTCGCGCCCTTTAGGGTATGTCATTTCCTTCTGGAAAGGGGTGGTATCATGGTATGGAGCCCAGATACTTACTCATGTGGATACACTTTATTATGTGTGATGTTGGTTTAGAGGCGCCTCGGATAAAGGTCCCAAAGGACCGGGGGGTGGCATATTCGTGAGTTACCTGTTACAGGGGTAACCCGGCCTTGTTTGCAGAGAGCAGTTTGTCTCTCGGGACGTCCCGCCAGAGGCGATCCCATGCGGCGGAAGGAAGTTCCTTAGCCTGACCATTTGTTGGAAATCCATTTCTCCAATACGGAACTTGTACGGTTTTAGTTGTAGAACCTACCATCTAATATGGTAGCTATAGTAGGCATAGTATAATGGTACCTATGCTGGCTAAGATTAATATTATACTTTCAAATTGTTTTCCACTATGCACTAATAATAATAACCAATGATTTTGGCGTAGTAAGCATGTTTGACTATCATAAGAAGAAATCTCCTCCAAGTCTGCGTTTGCATTGTGTGTGTGGTGGGAGGTCTTATGGTAGTTTCATTTTCCAAAAGCATTGCGGATTTCAATGTTTTAAAATCCTGTTGTTGATTGTTTAAAGATAAACTGTTTTTGTTTCTCACACCAGTCCCATGACTGATCCGGAGTTTATTGTTCCTTTCCTAAACTCTGGGTGCTCATAATTTTCCACACGAGCAGTCTAGAGTTGGGTTTCTTTTCAGATATTCAGGTTTAGTAGATTATCTGGAGCTAGTTCATTCATCGGAGTTGCTTATCTTGGAGTTGTGGATTCATTCTTGTTTGAAGATCATTTTGGAGTTATCACTTCTATTGATATTGTTCCGCTGCTGTTGTTATCTTTTCTTTTCCGCTGCTATTTGTTGTATCATCTCTGATGTATATTGATATTCATTGTATCACTCTGTTGTATCAGATATTGTATCAGATATTGTATATCAATGTACTATTCTTTTCTTCCGCTGTGTTATTTACTTAATTGTGTTATAGCTCCGGAGAACCAGATTTGGCATTTGAATCTACGGCATTTTGAGTACAAGTGAAGTACGGGTGCCGATTTTCGAAGGCCAACTTTTGGGTCTTTACAAAACAAATCCAACATCTCAAGTGGTCAAGACAGCTAATTTATATACAAGTTGCCTCACACAACTGTAAAGAGAAGACCACAAGGCAAATTCAAGTAATAACAATAACTCAGATAAGAAGCAATGCCAATTCGAACATATATATATACTATCAAATGATGCATATACATACATGACTGCATGCTTATATATGAAGACTAAGATGCAACTGGGCGCAAATAGTCTCCAAAAATAAGAATGTACCAGTGAAACAGGCTACATGAACACAGTGAAGTACTACCCAATGCGGTTACAAAAATGGTCACAGGCGTGTACACCTAACTGCATGCATGTGGTTGTGAACAAGCTAATACAAGCTAATGCCATGAACAATGTACTAAGGCTACAACTTCATATAGATCAGGTGAAACAACTAGATTTCAAAGCAGCAGCTCAAATTAAATGGACAGAACTCAATACAATGGTGATACTACAGAGACATGTACGCGAATCAAGTGGCTAAAATCGAACATGAACTAAGCCGTGGTGGTCACGAAGCTAAGCCGTGCCAAGATGTTCCAGAAAACAACAAATCAACCCAGTAAACATCAATCATGAAACAAATCACGTAGTCATAGCAAAGACAAAGTCGAATAGCCAAGGTAAATCGAGACGAACTCAACCATTTGGATATAAATGAAAACCCACGAATTCAAAGCCGTAAGCATCAAGGAGTCGAACACAATCGGGAATCAAAACTGTGTGGATTGAAATTGTCAAAGAAATTATCAATAACAAAACAAAATCGAAACTGTGATGCCCACAAAAGAATGGCAGTTCAAATCAACTAAACATTTTCACGAAATCAACATAATCACTCCAGTGACCAAAATCAACAAAAGCGAAACCGTGGAAATCACACAATCACAATTACATGGAGCAGGAATTAGATGTGAGCAAACTCACCTTTTCGAAGAGGCAAGCAACGAAGCATCCATCAATCGACAGAGACGAAGCCGAAGCTTTAATTCAAAGCGACATATGATCGGGGCCGAAGCCGTAGCAAATCTTACAAGAACGAATCTGAGGCGAAAAGCCCTAATTCAATCGAGAAGCAAAGAGGATCGAATTAGATCGCCAAAGCCCTAATTTCTCCAGATCAAAGCCGCCATTCTCAAGAAAGAATTCAAAAGGGGATCGGGCTAAGGGTTGAACCCCAGGAAAAAGAAAAGGGGAAACAGTGATTTTTGTTAACACGGTACCAACCAAACATGGGCCACGATAAAAATGTAAAGCCCACCTATAATTTACTAATTTACAAAAGAATTTATGAAAGGGACCCTATAACTTGATAAAAAATTTCCAACAGCAATTTGCTAGCAACATCTATCACTTAATGACGATAATTTATTGATACGAATTCCCGGGTTGTTACATTTCCCATCCCCATTTATTTGACTATCTTTCTTAAGATATAGTTTCTGGAGTCACTATTAACCTATTAGTTTTCATTGGTTAACTAATAACCTGTTTAAAGCTTATGAACTACCTGTCCGGGTCTTATAGTTTTCATGGGATCACTAAGAACCTATTGGCCCCTGTCAATAACTTCATTATTTCATGGTTTCTCCCTGAAACTATTGGTATCTCTAATAACTTCATTTATATCATAGTTTTCATGGGTTGACTATGAACCTATGGACTTCTGTCAATAATTTTATCCGAATATAGTTTTTATGGTATCACTACGAACCTATTGGCCCCTTCCAACAACAACTCTTTCCAAACATAGTTTTCATGGGTTTACTATGAAACCGTCTAACTGACAACTCCTTTGATCAGTCTTTGGGTATCACTACGAACCTAGGGTTTATTATGAAACTATCTAACTGACAACTTCTCTAATCCATTACGTACCAAAGCATTAATACCATGTGTATTGGTTTCGACTTGGTTAGGGGCGGAGGTAAGGTGTCGAAAGGTTGCAACTGGAAGTGGCGAAGCAGTAAATTAGAGCAAAACTGTTTTATTGCCTTTTTAAGTAAATGCTTTTCAACTAACTTACCCATTTGTAAAAATATAATTGGTTGCCATAACCTTTACAAAAATCTTTTCTAAAGGACTCTCAAATTCTTCCAGAATTAATTAAAAATAATTAACAAAGAAGCCCTTCCATTTAGCAAAATAATTTAGACGTTTAATTCCTTCAACTTAATTAATTTAATTTCCATAGTAAATCACTTAGGAAAAATACCAAAAAATCATCAAAATTCGCTTTTAATATGTTATCTAACAAATATAAATTTTAGACCTAAAATCCTTTATATAATAGTCAAAATAAATTTTTAAACCCAATTATTCATTTCTTCCTTCAAAATTCATATAAATTATCCATAGCTTGGATAATTATGAAAAATTAAACTCATCTCCAAAATAATATTTTACATAACATATTAAATCCTTATGGCATTTGAAACCCCATAAATACGATTTTTGCCTTAAAATCGAATAAAACATTTATCAAACATACTTGTCTGAATCAAGCATATCATGTAATCCAAGCATATCATCATTAAAATCATCATAAAGGTTTTAAACTTAAAATCCAAAATCAAATGCTCTTTAAAAATGAAAATGAGATGGTTTTGATTATTATTTACCTTGCGTTGGACAAGGAACTTGAGATTTGATCTTGCTTAATCCTCCTTGCTTGATTCCTTAGCTTTTAATTGATTTTTAATCCTCTTTTCCCTTAGGTCATGGCCACCTTGAGCTCTTTGGTTTATGTTTTTGAATTATGAACGTGTAAAAATAAAATGGGAATAAGGGTTCAGGTTTAAGGAGCTATGGTGGACGCTTATTCCCTACAATGCCCTTGCTTTGTTCTCTTATTAGTTAACTTATGTAACTATTTCCATAAACTCATTCTTTTAATTTTATTTAATTAAGCATGACCTCTATTTAGTTTTCAAATCTCAATCCCCTTATCACTCTAATCTTTACATTATTCTATTTAGTTTATCTAATTAAATCTCTTGAATAATGTTGTTTAACATTAGGGGTGTTACACGAACCCAAAGCGCAAAAGGATGTCCAACTATGTAGGGTTGCTCCCATTAGGGTATTTTCATATATCATCTTTATTGGATTTGGTTGTTCACTTAGATGTGGAAATACTTAGATTCTCGGTAAGGTTTGGCGGGGTCCGACTGGTACATCTTCGAGAAGTGTCACGGAGTATATGAGCTTCTCAGAAGTATATTACTAGAGGTATACTTCAAGGGGGTGCACCGTCCTAGTCATTTATTAAAAAAATTCCTTTCCTTATTTGATTCGAAAACCTCGAATCTATTTATCTTTAAATTGCCACGAGAAGAGTCAACCACTCTTCGCGGCGTTTAAGTATTGATTTAGTCCATTCTATTAAGTTTGGACCGTTACCTTTTTTTGTCCATTCTATCAAGTTTGGAATGTCACTTTATTTTGTCCATTTAATCAAATCTGGACCGTTTCCTTGTTTTATCCATTCTGTACAGTTTGGATTTTACTCAGGTTATTTCCATTCTTTCAAGTCTAGTTTTAATATTAATTATGCCCATTCATATTTGGATTTGTTTCCTGATGATTATTTCTACTCTTGCCTATATGGATGTTATTCTTGTAAGATAAACACCCGTTCTACATTAGCGGCGTGGTCTCACAGAACTTTTGTATGTCCCCATTATTTGAGTTATCTCATGTTCGTATTTCCAAAGTGATCCATGTGTTATTTTATTGTAATGCTCGGTCAGACCGAGTATTTTACCAGGTTGCCTTTGAAGTTATGGAGAGCCTGGAGGGGACCTGGAGATTCACCTATCGTAGTGTTTTATTTTCCATGTTATTGTATAGTATCCCTATCAGCATTTTTAGGGTCGGGATATTATAACCATCCAGCTGATAAGGTTTGTTTTTAACTCTGACATACTCTGTATTTTTGAAGTGATGGTTTTTACTATCCTTGTTATATTATATATTATCGATTCGCTATGAGATTATGTTTTCCCTCCATTCTCTATTCCTTTCTTTTATTTTACCCTAACAATCTACCCTTTTGTTAATTAGATGCATGACATTTGAACACAATGGTAGTGTTCAGTGTCTATTTTCGATGGTCAAAATGGTAGGTCGTTACAGACATGGTATCACAACGTAAGGTTAAGCGAGAACCTTGCATTTGGTAGGGTTTGGCTTATTAGAGCTAGCGTAAGCGAGACCCAAGAATGAGTTTGAAAGTATTACATATACGAGAGCGTATTTGTTAATGTTATAAAAACGTATTATGTTAATTGGTCTATTGATTTTTTATGAATTCTGGTCGAGACGTGGGATGCCACGATATCGATATGGATTTCTAAACACTCGACCAAGGCCAATAGACATGGTATTGAAAATTTTGAAATTTTTGGCAAATTAAATATTTTGCCTAGGATTATATTTTATATATACATAAAGGAATAATTTTCAAAACAACATATAATTATAGAATGTGTTTGTTTAAATGTGATAATATTTATTTATTATCACTATTATTTGTTCAGTTATGCTTAATTTAAATAAGAAGCATTGACTGTTGCTTATTAGTTGTTAAATTATGCTCAGTTTATTTTGGAGAATTTATAGCTTTGATTTAAAATGAACCCTTTGTGAATTAATTTTCACAATTTGACTCTAAGGTGTTCGAAGAATATTAAGTTATAAATTTACCTTTTAATAATGGTGGGTTAAGGATTAAACTTTAACAAAAAGTTGTTAAAATAATAAAAATAGTGGGATAAGATATTTAGAGAATAAATATTCGAGATAATTCTATTATAATAAAGAAGGATTATTATAATATGAAATGATTTTTATATAAAGGAAATTTTATATAAATTTAGTTTATAAAATGTGTTTAAAAATGATTTATGAATCTAAATCTAGAAATTTTTGAAAATAATTTCAAAAGGACTTTGAGAAATGAAATAGTAGTACTTTTGGAAGTAATTGAAAATAAAAATATTTTAGGAAGTAGAATTTTAAATAGAATACATTGGGATAATTAGGAAGAAATCATTTCAATTAGTTTTATGGTAATCTAAATAATCTTCTAAGTGACGATCGAATGTTCACTTAAGCGAATGTTGTGGAATACTTAGTAAATTATTCTCTTTATCATTGTGCGATCGAAATGAGTTCAAATCCGAATGAACCCAAAGTGAGTTTTTATAAATAAATTGTTTGAAGTTATTATATATAAAAATATATGTAGTATGCTTTCAAAGATGAGTTTTGAAATTTAAAACTGGGTATTTAATTTTTAATTTCCTGTAAAAAGGAAAAAAATTTCAAAATAAAAAGCATTTCTGGTAAGAGATTATTTTGATAAATGAGATTTTAACCTCAGATAAAAAGGAATAAAATAGAAACAGGTAAATTGGGTTAATTAAATAAGAAGGTTTTGATAAACATTGTTTTATTAAAACCATATAATTGTTTAAAACGTTTAAGTAGTGTAAACTATTTGTTGATTGGGTCAGCCCATAAATATTATTCATTTTAACACTCTAAGTTAAAAAGGTTAATAGGTTGACTCAGTTTTAAGAAACCATAATTTGATTTGATCCCCACCTTGATCTTTGAGAAAATAAAAATAAAATTTGTAGGTACTCATAGGATATAGAAGAGTATTATATAAGTAAATAATGTGGAATAAGTTATTATTTAATGTTTTATAAAGAAATAACTTTACAAAATATTATTTAAACTTGGGTGAAGATAATTATTAAATAGTTCATAAATAATTTTAGTATTGAATAAAATACTAAGTGAAAATATAAGTGATTTAGAAAAAAAATTAATGCAGTTAAGAAACCAATAAATTTAGAGTGTAACTTTCCATTTTGTCCGAGCAAGTTTGGATAATCCTATAAGCAATAACCAAAGGCTAATGAGCAAAATGGTGCTTGGATAATTACCTATATTTTTGGATAATCAAGAAAGTTTTGAACCTAAGTTGAGATTTGTTTGTTAGTCATTTGACATTTTAAAACAATGTTAAGTGATACGTTTTCTCTTATGGAATTAGATTGACTGTTAGTATTATTTTATTGCTTTTACGGAATTTGGTTGATTTGATTGAATTGAATTGATTGGTTGTGTGATTTTATAGACCATTGTTTATAAAGTTTAAATTTATATAGAAAGGATTTTGAATTTTTGTTATTAGGACCTAAATCCCGTTGATTTAAAAAAAAGAGATTTTTAAATATTTTGGGAAAGGAATGATATTTATTCACTTTAGTTGACGTTTTGGAGGAACCAGAATACCACTGGACGCTCCATGTAATTTTGATTCTAGAGTTTCACCATACTTTATTAGGAGGAGTTCCCTCCTTGTCATTTTGATTATTGATCTTTGAATTTTATCGTCTTAGAAATTTGAAAATAAATTTTTGAATTGAAAACCCCGTGTCACGACCCGACTTTCTACCACCAGAAAGACGTATCATGAATTAAGAAAGAAAGGGATAGAAGAAGAAAAGAAAGAAAAGAAGAAAGAACAACAATATCAGATACTCACAATGGAACGAATGAAATATAATATATCACATAAAATATTACATAGTATCATATACATCAGAGTTATACAACTTATACATCTCATATTAGACAGTTATAAACACCTGTCTATCATACATCTCAAACATCACAGAGATACAGACTCAATACAAACACAGCGGAAACACCATAATATATCTACACGCTGAAGCCACCTGCTCCAAATCTCCTCCAGAATTCGTCAAAGCTAACCTGAATCCCTCGACTACTCAATACAATATTGAGTACCCAAGAGTTTAATAAAACAGAAAATAAACACTTGGGTCAGACATGGGTCTGGTGTGAGTAAACGGTTAGATTGCTTAATTTTGAAAACTTTTGAAAACAAAAGTATCACGTAAGACTCCCCACAAATAAACATGGGTAAGTTTTTACCTTACGCTAACTAAAACGTTTGATAGGAAATCTGATTGTATTATAATAGGGTCTAGGGTTTTCAAGTAAAATACAGAAATAGCTGAAATGCTTACATCTCACATTCCAACATAGTTGGGCACAACTAATTCGTACGACACTTATTGGAGTTTGGATTCCATACAATGGCAGGGCTACTGGGGTACCGCCCGTCACAGTACGTGGCCTAGATCACCGTACCGAGGAGTACGCCCGCTCCCCTGCAACACAAAGCCGGAACCATCCCTTACTGGATAATTCCGAACAAGATAACCCCGTAGTTGGCGCGACCAACCACACACTAAGCCGAATAAAAAGAAAAGGGACCTCTAGACAGGGATCTATCTTGCTCTCAGTGGGTGCTACCCACGAAGCCTTGCTGCACCTCCCCTGTTTTAGCCATTCCCGGTTGATGAGGCTTGAGGTTACGATTACCTTTAATCAGAACATATCACTTAGAATGCTCATCGTCCGCCTGACGATGTGCTGAAAGCATTCAATCCATACAAGTTCGTTCCGGGTTCGAACGAAACCGAAGGCATTATCTCGTTACACTCGTTTTGGAATCACCCTCAGAGTTAACGACAATAACCCTTGCACTCTGAATCTTCATCTTCACTTGAGATTCACGACCTATCGTTAATTTGGATCGATGTGGTATTCGGGTCTCCAGACCTGGAATTCCGGTATACGGAAACCCGATCCCGGTCTCATCGAAATCCAAAACGTATCTTTTAAGGCCAAGTTGTTTAAAGGCTTAAACAATTTAACTTATCTATATTCATACAGATAGATAATTCACAAATCACAATTGATAATCACATTATCAAATAAACAAATGATCTATAACCAAATAGGTAATCCATATCAACATCACAATAGTTAATCTATATTACCATCATAATGCAACCAAGCATTCATACTACACAACATTTCTTATCTCATTTCTGAGATTACATCCATTCAAGACAATCAATGTCATCCATTCTTATATAAGCAATGATTTACTTAATCACAACATAATTAATTTAAAATGAATTAAATTAACTATCTCTATCTTTAATTAATTTAAAGTGAATTAAATTAATTACTTCATCTCTTAATTAATTTAAAATAAATTAAATTAATTACTTCATTATAAATCTTAATTATATAATCATTAATTAAATAAATTAATTAATCATTCTCTAATTATCCACTTTAATTAATCACCTTGATTAATTATAATTTAATTACATTTAAGTAATTATCTTTAATTAATTTCACAAATTAATTATTCTTAATCAAATACAGTAAATAACCTTTAATTACTTCATTAATTAATTAATTATAAATTAATTACTTTAATCCTTAATTAATTACAATTAATCACTTATCATTTGATTAATTAATCTAAATTAATCAACTCTTAATTAATTAATTATAAATTAATGATCTTTAATTATATCTTTAATTATTTATTAATTACATTAAGTAATTATTCTTAATTAATCCACAATTATTAATCATCTTTGATTAATATAATCCAGTAATTAACTTCCCTTAATTACTTCCATAAATTAATTACTTTTTAATTAATTACCTTAACAAATAATTAATTTCCTTATTAATAAATCTTAATCCTTTAATTAAATAATTTATTTAATTAATAACACTAGGTAATTAACCCTTAATCACTTCTTATTTAATTACTTTCATAAAATAATTATCCTCTAATTACTTTATTAAATATTTTATCTTTACTAAATTACATCCAATAATTATTTCTTAATTACTTCATCAAGTAATTATACTTAATTAATTATAAGTAATTATCTTTAATAATGACTAGTTAATTACTTAGTTAATTATTTAACTAATTATTTAAATTTAATTAAATAATTTCCTAACTTTTTATACTTAAGCAATTACAACATTTAAATTTTAACCTATAAAATCTTTGAAACTTTTCAAAGTTATTAAATAAAATTTAATACAAAGATCATTTGAAAATCTATTTTCCTATTCTTCTTTTAAACTTATTTATTTAAATTTTTTTAAACTTGTTAAAACAATTATTCTAGAAAACAATTTTGTTTAGTAGTTAAAATCTTGGTTTAACTTTATTTTAAAACTCAGAAAACACTACAGTATAAATTTCTTTTGTTTTAAAAACTTTAAAACACTTCCCGGAAAATTCTAAAAACTAGCTAATCCCAAACCCGAGAAAACTCGTAGAAATCTCGAAGCGAACGCGAGACGAATCCATTTCTTCCATGCTTCGCGTAAATCTCGAGTATACTCGAATGAAACCCGAGAACAAGCTTCTTCCCCAACCCAACTTCCAGACTCCCAGATATGTTAACGTGCACGTTAACGTGCACACCCACGCCAGTCGACGGCGAACTCCACTCCGGCCTCCAACAAGTCACGTTCGACCTCGACAACCCATCGCGCAACCCAGAAACCCAAACTTCGATCGAACATCGATTTTCATCCTCAAACCCAACTGCTTGAAAACCCATCACCAGAGAAATCAACGTCCACGGCAACCCAAAGCTTCGAGGAGACCCACGACTTCCACCGTAGCTACGCCACAACCTCCAGAACTTACGACAATGATCGCGATCGCCTCCGGTGGCGTTATGATGCCGCGAAACTCAATTAAACATCAACGAGTATACCAGGGTATTAAACCCTATCTCTTCGAACCCAAGACTATTTGATCATCTAGAAAATTTCGCACAATTTTACCATCGACCAGCATCACATTATCTATCTTCAGACTCAAATTCGAAGCTTACCTCCATGTTGATTGTCGGGAATTGACGATTTTATATTTTCCGTTCATCTCGGAATTTCTCATTATATCCAATACTAAAAATCATGGCATTAATACCAAAAATCCTCATTTTCCATTTCGAAACTGATTGTATAATCAAAACTCGAAATTTAATCATTCGATTTTATGACTAAATGTTAATCAACATTATGATATCTTAATTTAAAAATAACTGTTTAATATAAATGCTTGAGATTATTTTTAAATTTTGAATCTAGTTGATGCTAACATTTTTCATTTATACATCAGATCCTAAAAGAGACTATGGAAAGAGGAATTTAAATTTGTTCTATTTTTATTTTAAACCTGTTAACATATAACAGAGAACTGAGTATATACCAGACATGCAAGCAATTTTACACATACATACATATATATATTCAGACAATATTTCATTCATATCACCATCTTACTTTAGAAATTAATCACAAGATCAAGTTATATAATAGATCCAGGTCTTAAAATGAAAGTTTTGTTCATCAGGTAATATTGAACAGAGAACAGTATATATAAAATCAAACATCTCACCTACATACCTATGCAAATCCAGATAAATTCTAACTGAAGAATTCAATATAATCCAATATCATCACATGCAATTTAGTTAAACCAGATTAAACTGTTTTTAAAAATAAAATTTACTCACCTGTAATTTAAAACAGAAAACAGATTTTGTTTCCAGGCTTTCCAGTTTTGAACTTCTTTTGTTTTTGCTTGTTGAATGATTTGGAACTGCTACTGAATTGCCTTCTTATCTTTCTTATCTGATTGTATTTGAAGATCTGAAGATGCTATTGAATTTGCTTTTGATCTCCTTTAAGTTTGCATTTGAGAATTCCAGATTTACATCATCTTTTGTTTTTAGATTTCAGGTCTTTTATTTACATTAAATTTGATTTCCAGATTTTACTTATCTTTAGATTCGAATTGTATTAGTGGAGAAAGAATTTGAAGAAAAGAAAACTTTAAACTGAAAAATGAAAAACAGATTTCTTCTTACATACTAATTTTATTTATTTTAAAACTTAAATTAAAATATAGCCACTTGTCTCTTTAATTAGCTTACACATAGGTTTGCAAATTACAAATGTCACTAAACTACTCTAATATGCCAACAAGTGTTATTCTTGTTTTTAATAAATTTATTTAAGACATTTATATGTTTTATGAAATATTTATAAGTATATAATGTATTTATCTCTTTTTATAATTTAAGCTTTTAGATTTTAATAAATATACAAATGTGAAAAACTATTATTTAAGTAACTTATGCTTATATCAATTAAATATAACATACTTATATATGCTTGAGAAATTGAGCTTAACTATATATATATTTTTACAAACCATTTTGAATTTTAAAAGAGAAAAGATTATTAAAATAAATGAACTTCTTATTTAAATCTTATTTAAACTTAAGCTTACATATATATTTTTAAATAAGAAATTATTCTTGTTATTTAAATCATAAATATCATTTTCAAAAGTATTAAGTTAAATTACAAATTTCCAAATTACAAATTATATAAATATTAAAGTTTGAAAATACTTTATTAAATTCAAATTCAATATTCTTTTCATTTCAATATATACAATTATATATATTCTAAATGGAAATACTTTTAACATTAGCTTTGATAATTACTATATTGAATTTAATACATAACTCCAAATCACAATATATATATACATATATATTATAATTTGAAAACATAGTTTTAAAAGACTCCTTATTTATAATATATATACCTATATATATATACATTATAAATATAAAACATTTATATATAAGTTTTAGAAAGATAAATCTTCCCAATTTAAAATTGTTAGAAAAGATATTCCCAAATTAAAATGTTATTAGTTTTTAAAGAAATAAACTTGCCAATTTAAAATGTTATTAACCTTTTAAAATGAATAAACTTGTCAATTTATAAAATAAATCAACAAATCAATTTAATTATTTATAAAGATTATTAAATTGATATTGCCAAAATTCCGGGATATCACATTCCTCCCCCCTTAAAATAATTTCGTCCCCGAAATTTAAAAGCAAAGATAATTTAATAACCCAGCAAAATTTTAATTTTAATTTCAAACAGCAACCATACATATCAATCATATTCTAACAATCATAGCAAACAATTTAATCAAACAAATTTAACTATCCAGACAAATTCTGGATAGAATTTCCTCGAGTTTCCCCAAGTATATATATATACCGGGATACTCGTTCTACAGGATCTTAACTAACTATCTACAATAGTCTAGAACTCCTTCCCATCTAGATTACAAATCTGAACAAAATATCAGACTAAACTCAAAATCATCTCAACTACCAAATCCTTCTGAACTGCTGATCCCACAACCAATGACAGATCAAACACGTATTCCCTCAGAGATACGTGAAATAAAATGAATTCCAGTTATCCGAACTGGCCATTTAATCCTATAGATCAAAGAACTAATCCTCTTGGGAACATAGGAAAAATCTCATAATACTTCTGCAGCTCACTCTCCAATTTTTCCAAATCTTATATCTCCTTTGATTGGAGAAAACTTAAACAATATCCAAATTTCAACTTCAAATTCCAAATTCCATCCATTCTTAACTGTTTAACTCTTTTGACGATCCTGAGTCACTTCATCCTTCCTGATCAGCTTAACTCTTGCTGATGCCTCTTGAAACAGACTAGACCAATATTAAACCAATTTCTGGATTCTACTTAACAAAATGGTTTCCCAAAAATATACCAAAATCCAGAATACAACTCTACTCCACAATCATTAGAGCACTACGAACTACTTCTCCTTTCTGGAATAGCCAAACAGTTGCATTTGACAACCTTACCTCCAAATCCTGAAAAATCCTTCATACTTAGAGGTACACTTGAATTTCCTATAGGAATCCTTTACTCCAAGAAAATTACAACTCCCGGTTGCTCCCACTCTAGAATAGCTATTATCTTGCTTCCGCTGCACAACTCTGATCTGGAATATATGAGAATGCCATCGGAGAAACTCGAGCAAACTTGATCATCCATAATTCACCATATCTATAAAATCTTAGTGAACCCTTCCACTTGGTCAAAAACATCCCAATAGAATTCCTTCCAGAAAATTAGGTATGATCAATCCCTCTCCAAAGAATCCTTAGCTGCTTCACCAAATTCTTCTCTCGGAGACATCCTTCTATTAAGCTGGACCACCAGTAACTCCACGAATCAAGTCGATACGGAATCTCAATCTCCAATAACCCAAAAGAACACTCAAACAATCGCAAGTCTCTTTTGCGATCAACTCGACCTAACTTCCACAGATACTGTTCTCTCTTCACAAATTAGAACAGCTCATACTTAACTATCCAATTCATCGAAGAAATGGATTCACTCAGCTGCTTCTGGACTCCAACTTCAGAAAAACTACTCAGCCAGAAACTTCCTGCTAACACACAGAACACTCCGAGCCGCACTGCTGCCACAAACCAAAGACTTCTTATCCGAAACTCCTCGAGAAACTCGGACCTCAAAGCAAATAGAAACACCCCACTGGACTCAGCCACAACACCGAAACAGACTCACTTCTTCAAACTTGTTCCTAGAAGAAACATCTTCAGAAACGTCCATAGCCACCGTGTCTCATCACACCGCTACTACTTTCTGAGGTTACCAAAATATCATCACTCTCTTCAGCTCATCCAATAGATCTACTCTATTCATCCAACTTCAAAGATAAACTCTAAACCATAACTGGTTTCCTTCAGAGATCGGTGAAATCTTTACACCACAACAAAGTTTACTCGAGACGGTATTTGGTCTACAGTCTCGTCAGATATACTTCCAATCTCAACACTCAAATTCCAACCATTGATAGTCGTGTTACACACACTACCCCCTTATCTACCTTTATAACTTATATTGGAAAACCCGAACAGGTAACCCAACAAATAGGTAGAAATACATAAATATATATATTTAAAATGATACTTTTTATATAGAAATTATTTCTGGGTAGAATTATTTCATCTACCTCTTTAAAACAATATTGTGTCCGTTGGCCTGGTTCAAGTGTTTAGAGATCCCTATCAATAACGTTAGCTACTCGTATTGACCAGAATCCATATACCACTCAACCGATCAATTAACACAACATAAAACCATTTTTATATAACTAACAATTACGCGCTCTCAAGATAGACAACACTTCAAAGCCTAGGTATTCACTCAACCTACTGCTCTGATACCAACTGTCACGACCCGACTTTCTACCACCAGAAAGACGTATCATGAATTAAGAAAGAAAGGGATAGAAGAAGAAAAGAAAGAAAAGAAGAAAGAACAACAATATCAGATACTCACAACGGAACGAATGAAATATAATATATCACATAAAATATTACATAGTATCATATACATCAGAGTTATACAACTTATACATCTCATATTAGACAGTTATAAACACCTGTCTATCATACATCTCAAACATCACAGAGATACAGACTCAATACAAACACAGCGGAAACACCATAATATATCTACACGCTGAAGCCACCTGCTCCAAATCTCCTCCAGAATTCGTCAAAGCTAACCTGAATCCCTCGACTGCTCAATACAATATTGAGTACCCAAGAGTTTAATAAAACAGAAAATAAACACTTGGGTCAGACATGGGTCTGGTGTGAGTAAACGGTTAGATTGCTTAATTTTGAAAACTTTTGAAAACAAAAGTATCACGTAAGACTCCCCACAAATAAACATGGGTAAGTTTTTACCTTACGCTAACTAAAACGTTTGATAGGAAATCTGATTGTATTATAATAGGGTCTAGGGTTTTCAAGTAAAATACAGAAATAGCTGAAATGCTTACATCTCACATTCCAACATAGTTGGGCACAACTAATTCGTACGGCACTTATTGGAGTTTGGATTCCATACAATGGCAGGGCTACTGGGGTACCGCCCGTCACAGTACGTGGCCTAGATCACCGTACCGAGGAGTACGCCCGCTCCCCTGCAACACAAAGCTGGAACCATCCCTTACTGGATAATTCCGAACAAGATAACCCCGTAGTTGGCGCGACCAACCACACACTAAGCTGAATAAAAAGAAAAGGGACCTCTAGACAGGGATCTATCTTGCTCTCAGTGGGTGCTACCCACGAAGCCTTGCTGCACCTCCCCTGTTTTAGCCATTCCCGGTTGATGAGGCTTGAGGTTACGATTACCTTTAATCAGAACATATCACTTAGAATGCTCATCGTCCGCCTGACGATGTGCTGAAAGCATTCAATCCATACAAGTTCGTTCCGGGTTCGAACGAAACCGAAGGCATTATCTCGTTACACTCGTTTTGGAATCACCCTCAGAGTTAACGACAATAACCCTTGCACTCTGAATCTTCATCTTCACTTGAGATTCACGACCTATCGTTAATTTGGATCGATGTGGTATTCGGGTCTCCAGACCTGGAATTCCGGTATACGGAAACCCGATCCCGGTCTCATCGAAATCCAAAACGTATCTTTTAAGGCCAAGTTGTTTAAAGGTTTAAACAATTTAACTTATCTATATTCATACAGATAGATAATTCACAAATCACAATTGATAATCACATTATCAAATAAACAAATGATCTATAACCAAATAGGTAATCCATATCAACATCACAATAGTTAATCTATATTACCATCATAATGCAACCAAGCATTCATACTACACAACATTTCTTATCTCATTTCTGAGATTACATCCATTCAAGACAATCAATGTCATCCATTCTTATATAAGCAATGATTTACTTAATCACAACATAATTAATTTAAAATGAATTAAATTAACTATCTCTATCTTTAATTAATTTAAAGTGAATTAAATTAATTACTTCATCTCTTAATTAATTTAAAATAAATTAAATTAATTACTTCATTATAAATCTTACTTATATAATCATTAATTAATTAAATAAATTAATCATTCTCTAATTATCCACTTTAATTAATCACCTTGATTAATTATAATTTAATTACATTTAAGTAATTATCTTTAATTAATTTCACAAATTAATTATTCTTAATCAAATACAGTAATTAACCTTTAATTACTTCATTAATTAATTAATTATAAATTAATTACTTTAATCCTTAATTAATTACAATTAATCACTTATCATTTGATTAATTAATCTAAATTAATCAACTCTTAATTAATTAATTATAAATTAATGATCTTTAATTATATCTTTAATTATTTATTAATTACATTAAGTAATTATTCTTAATTAATCCACAATTATTAATCATCTTTGATTAATATAATCCAGTAATTAACTTCCCTTAATTACTTCCATAAATTAATTACTTTTTAATTAATTACCTTAACAAATAATTAATTTCCTTATTAATAAATCTTAATCCTTTAATTAAATAATTTATTTAATTAATAACACTAGGTAATTAACCCTTAATCACTTCTTATTTAATTACTTTCATAAAATAATTATCCTCTAATTACTTTATTAAATATTTTATCTTTACTAAATTACATCCAATAATTATTTCTTAATTACTTCATCAAGTAATTATACTTAATTAATTATAAGTAATTATCTTTAATAATGACTAGTTAATTACTTAGTTAATTATTTAACTAATTATTTAAATTTAATTAAATAATTTCCTAACTTTTTATACTTAAGCAATTACAACATTTAAATTTTAACCTATAAAATCTTTGAACTTTTCAAAGTTATTACATAAATTTTAATACAAAGATCATTTGAAAATCTATTTTCCTATTCTTCTTTTAAACTTATTTATTTAAATTTTTTTAAACTTGTTAAAACAATTATTCTAGAAAACAATTTTGTTTAGTAGTTAAAATCTTGGTTTAACTTTATTTTAAAACTCAGAAAACACTACAGTATAAATTTCTTTTGTTTTAAAAACTTTAAAACACTTCCTAGAAAATTCTAAAAACTAGCTAATCCCAAACCCGAGAAAACTCGTAGAAATCTCGAAGCGAACGCGAGACGAATCCATTTCTTCCTTGCTTCGCGTAAATCTCGAGTATACTCGAATGAAACCCGAGAACAAGCTTCTTCCCCAACCCAACTTCCAGACTCCCAGATATGTTAACGTGCACGTTAACGTGCACACCCACGCCAGTCGACGGCGAACTCCACTCCGGCCTCCAACAAGTCACGTTCGACCTCGACAACCCATCGCGCAACCCAGAAACCCAAACTTCGATCGAACATCGATTTTCATCCTCAAACCCAACTGCTTGAAAACCCATCACCAGAGAAATCAACGTCCACGGCAACCCAAAGCTTCGAGGAGACCCACGACTTCCACCGTAGCTACGCCACAACCTCCAGAACTTACGACAATGATCGCGATCGCCTCCGGTGGCGTTATGATGCCGCGAAACTCAATTAAACATCAACGAGTATACCAGGGTATTAAACCCTATCTCTTCGAACCCAAGACTATTTGATCATCTAGAAAATTTCGCACAATTTTACCATCGACCAGCATCACATTATCTATCTTCAGACTCAAATTCGAAGCTTACCTCCATGTTGATTGTCGGGAATTGACGATTTTATATTTTCCGTTCATCTCGGAATTTCTCATTATATCCAATACTAAAAATCATGGCATTAATACCAAAAATCCTCATTTTCCATTTCGAAACTGATTGTATAATCAAAACTCGAAATTTAATCATTCGATTTTATGACTAAATGTTAATCAACATTATGATATCTTAATTTAAAAATAACTGTTTAATATAAATGCTTGAGATTATTTTTAAATTTTGAATCTAGTTGATGCTAACATTTTTCATTTATACATCAGATCCTAAAAGAGACTATGGAAAGAGGAATTTAAATTTGTTCTATTTTTATTTTAAACCTGTTAACATATAACAGAGAACTGAGTATATACCAGACATGCAAGCAATTTTACACATACATACATATATATATTCAGACAATATTTCATTCATATCACCATCTTACTTTAGAAATTAATCACAAGATCAAGTTATATAATAGATCCAGGTCTTAAAATGAAAGTTTTGTTCATCAGGTAATATTGAACAGAGAACAGTATATATAAAATCAAACATCTCACCTACATACCTATGCAAATCCAGATAAATTCTAACTGAAGAATTCAATATAATCCAATATCATCACATGCAATTTAGTTAAACCAGATTAAACTGTTTTTAAAAATAAAATTTACTCACCTGTAATTTAAAACAGAAAACAGATTTTGTTTCCAGGCTTTCCAGTTTTGAACTTCTTTTGTTTTTGCTTGTTGAATGATTTGGAACTGCTACTGAATTGCCTTCTTATCTTTCTTATCTGATTGTATTTGAAGATCTGAAGATGCTATTGAATTTGCTTTTGATCTCCTTTAAGTTTGCATTTGAGAATTCCAGATTTACATCATCTTTTGTTTTTAGATTTCAGGTCTTTTATTTACATTAAATTTGATTTCCAGATTTTACTTATCTTTAGATTCGAATTGTATTAGTGGAGAAAGAATTTGAAGAAAAGAAAATTTTAAACTGAAAAATGAAAAACAGATTTCTTCTTACATACTAATTTTATTTATTTTAAAACTTAAATTAAAATATAGCCACTTGTCTCTTTAATTAGCTTACACATAGGTTTGCAAATTACAAATGTCACTAAACTACTGTAATATGCCAACAAGTGTTATTCTTGTTTTTAATAAATTTATTTAAGACATTTATATGTTTTATGAAATATTTATAAGTATATAATGTATTTATCTCTTTTTATAATTTAAGCTTTTAGATTTTAATAAATATACAAATGTGAAAAACTATTATTTAAGTAACTTATGCTTATATCAATTAAATATAACATACTTATATATGCTTGAGAAATTGAGCTTAACTATATATATATTTTTACAAACCATTTTGAATTTTAAAAGAGAAAAGATTATTAAAATAAATGAACTTCTTATTTAAATCTTATTTAAACTTAAGCTTACATATATATTTTTAAATAAGAAATTATTCTTGTTATTTAAATCATAAATATCATTTTCAAAAGTATTAAGTTAAATTAAAAATTTCCAAATTACAAATTATATAAATATTAAAGTTTGAAAATACTTTATTAAATTCAAATTCAATATTCTTTTCATTTCAATATATACAATTATATATATTCTAAATGGAAATACTTTTAACATTAGCTTTGATAATTACTATATTGAATTTAATACATAACTCCAAATCACAATATATATATACATATATATTATAATTTGAAAACATAGTTTTAAAGGACTCCCTATTTATAATATATATACCTATATATATACATTATAAATATAAAACATTTATATATAAGTTTTAGAAAGATAAATCTTCCCAATTTAAAATTGTTAGAAAAGATATTCCCAAATTAAAATGTTATTAGTTTTTAAAGAAATAAACTTGCCAATTTAAAATGTTATTAACCTTTTAAAATGAATAAACTTGTCAATTTATAAAATAAATCAACAAATCAATTTAATTATTTATAAAGATTATTAAATTGATATTGCCAAAATTCCGGGATATCACACCCCGGACATTTTGAAAATTTATCATTTGTGCATAGCATCTATTATAGAATATTCTCTGTATTTTGTCGCATATGATTGAGAAATGGTTGTTGGTTGCATGCAGTTACATGATATTGCTTTTGATAACTTGATTCTTTTAGATTATGCAAGTATAGGGAAGCAAGAGATTTGACTTCTAGCCTACCTACATTTGCATAGAGATAATAAATTACTTGTCAAAATATAAATCAGACTAAAAAGGTACGTAACAAATTTTAAAAATTTAAACTAGTTGATGATTTTATGCCCCGGATATGGGAGGCCACTTGGCTTTTGTTTTCATTGGTTGGTTTTGAGCCCATATAGGCAATTTGTGGTTATTCCGATTGAGCTGCACAAAGGAGACGCTGGCGAAATTTTTCGTAAATTCAAGAGTTAGAATTTTTTTTAAGAATTTTGGAAAATTTTTAACAACTAAATTTTGATTGTTGAGTTATAACTTGGAATGAAATAAATGGAAGGGAATTAGTTGGAATAGGTGGGTGAATTTAAAAGACTTGGAAATTTTAGAATCTATTACAACTAATTGGTTTTAAAAATAAGTTTAATAACTCATTCTAATTAATAGTTTTAAAATTAAGGGTCTGGAAACATTTTCTTCCTTAGGAATTTTAGGGACGAAATTCATTTAAGGGTGGGAGAATGTAACAACCCAATAATTCTGGGCATTTGATTTCAAATGTTTAATTAATTTTAAATATTTAAATAATTGGATTTTGGAATTTAATAACTTATTATTCAAATATAGGCAATGTTTAAATATTTGGATTGTGATTTAAATGTTAATTAAATGGACTTAATAATTTTATTTAACTCCTTTTAATTAATAAATAATATTGATGAATTCAATTTGTCAATTTATTTACAAATATAAATAGATCGGATAAATATCAAAAATTAAATATAAAACGATATTTAATTGTGAAATTGTCATTCCAGGCACTGTCTCGAATTTCGACGAAACTTGTTTCATTGGAACCGTAATAGTGAATTATAATATGCCGTCGAATTTCATGGTGATTAGACAAATCGTTTGGTCGTGCGAGTTCGAAACGCATAGAAATTAATATTGGAAATTTAATACAATAACTAGATTTGAAATGCTACCTTTTACATATAAACGAATTAAGTTGGGACTAGTTCCAATGTGTTCAGAATAGGGGTATAACATAGAACGACATGCGACACGTCTAGATAGGTTTAGTCCAAATCGGTGATAGGGATATAACATATAGAACGACAAGCGACACATCTAGATAGTTGCTTTGGTTGGATTTAGAGCTTGTTGGAATTTATGCTAAAATTGAACGGTCGTTCGGTTTTAGTCCAAGTCGGAACGTTTCGGCGAAAAGCGAATATCAAGGTGAGTTTAACTCACATTCAATTTTATCATATCATATATATGATGTTACAAACGTTTATTGATTGTTTGGATGTTAGTTAAATTGTTTGATTGCTTATTTGGTTAAATTTCCGTTTGGAAAATGAATGACATATTAATTTGATCGTTATGAACCCATATGATTATATATATATATATATATATCCATAACCATTGTTTTGTAGGGAAAATCTATAGAGAGGCCCTATGAGGTTTCTCACCAATAATTATTTATTTACATCCTTATGCTGCTATATTGATGGTTAATTGAAATAAATCCTGGTATTCCATTTAATTTGTTAAGTGTCGCTATAGCAATTTCGCTATATAGTCATTTATTAAATTTCATCCCCAAAATCCCATCGTATGTTTTTGAACTTGAGCTTGTATTTTCGCTAAACAGAATGTTAAAATTCATTAATCATTTTGATTAAGGATAGTTTAAAATAATTAATCATTTTAACTAATGATTTTGAGATTAATTAACCAATTTAATAAACGATGTTTAAAATTGGTTTATCTTTGATTTAAATGAGACTGGATTAATTAATCATTTTAACTAATGATTGCTTGAGTTTAATTAATTATTTTAATTCATGGTAATTGAAATTAATAATCATTTTAATCAATGATATTTAAAAGTAGTTTATCATTTTAAATAACGATATTTGAATATTTTGAATCTCACTATCGTTTTAACTAATGATATTTGGAATTTAGTTAAATCATTTTAATTGATGATGTTTTATAATTAAATAAATTATTTTTAACAAATGATGTTTTTAATTCATCATTTTAACTAGTGAGATTTGAATTTAATTAATCCAATTAATTTATGATTATTTGAACTTAATTAATGGTATTTAAAATTTATTTATCATTTTAATTAATGATGGTTTGAGATGAATTATTCATTTTAACTAATGATTATTTGAATTGAATAAATCCTTTTAAATAATGATATTTAAAGTTAAGTGACTTAATAAAAGTAATTAAAGTAATTTAACTAATATACTAAAATTTTTAAGGTAATAAAGGGTTTAAAGTTAATTTACTGATGATATAAAAGTGTTTGGAAATAATTAGCCATTTTATTAAAGACAATGGGTTTAAAGTCGTCGGTTGTTCAATCCTCAGTTGGAAACCTTTGTAAATTATTTATTTATTTAGATGTAATAAGAATTACCTATGGTTTGTAAAGTAACTAATCCTTTATATGTAATACATGAACACAAGTTGACACCCTAGGTTGCATAGATTATAGATGAAGTTAATTACTTATGAACACCATACTCTAGTAATATAATTCGTTCACCAGACTTTGTCTAATCCACTTTTTTTGCCTTTTATACCCATTACAGAAGGACTGACCAGTAGGTAATTTGGCCAGGACATAGTCCGTGGAGGAGGAGACTAAGCACCCATAGTTATCTTTTTTATAGCTATTCTCCATGTATTTTATACTATATTATCCTATCGGTCAGACTTTATGTTGTTTTTTAGAAACAACATTATAAGGACTATGTATTACTGAGACAATTATTTGATTTACATGGTTTTGGTGTTTGTATTTTATTTCCTTCCGTTGTGAGATTTTAAAGTATAGATACTTCAAATTTTATATTAATCTCTGTATCATGTAATTTTCAAAAATCCCAATGACTCATACATCTTGGCACGATGCAAGTTGGAAAGTCACTTTAGGCTTTGAATCGATGTGTCCGAAGGTGCAGGTTGTCACAGTTGATATTAGAGCCTAAGTTCAGGATTCTTTAGGGATTGGGTGCGTATTGATAGAGCATATTTGTATGTTTTCAAAAGTTTTTGTTATATATATATATAAGTATAACGCAAACACACCCTTATATTCCAGTAATGCTTAACACTATCTAAGGAAATTTGCTAATAATTCCTATTTACAGATGAGTGGGAGTGAGCAATCAAACTGAGAGTAGTTTTTATAAGGCAGCCGAGGTCCAGGCATGAAAGTTCCTATATGGTTCTACTAGTATCTTCAAGCAAGAGGCCAGACTGAACTCAACTCCAATAAAGGACCCACAGTGCAAGTGCAAGTTGTAGTCCCAGCTCCTTCCCTTTCTTTGGATTTCCCTTAGTTATGTTAGGATTTCTAGAGTCTAGGTGGAAAAAATTGTTATGGAACTGAATCTTTTATGGAGACGCGAACATGGCTAAGGAATTGTGATAGGATTTTTGCTATGATGGGTGTGGAGGATGTAGTAAAGAGATAGTTAACTTCATTGCACTTGCAAGGAGAAGCCTTGAAATGGTGGGAGGTTGCTATTGAGGAGACGGATGAGATTGGTATTTCCTGGACTATTTTAAGAGGTACTTTATGACTAAGTTCATTTCTGAGGCAGAATATGGAATATAATTAGAGAAGTTCATTCATTTAGAGCAACATGATTGAAGTGTCAAGGAATATGTGAATAAGTTTAATTAGGTAGTGAAGTATGGCTTAGGTCTTATAAATGCACCAGCAAAATAGGCGATTAAGTTTTCCAAGGGGCTGAATCCATCTTTGTGAGGTATTGCTTTGAGCTATGTACCTCCTGGAGCTACTTTTGAAAGTTTGGTTGAGACGGCGTTGCTGAATTCTACTAGGAAGGAGGAGCCTAAGAAGATATGGGTAAAACTAGTTCAACAAGATCACTACAAAAATGGAATGGGGGCTCAAGGCAAGATAAAGAAGCTGAAGTTTAAGTGTAAGAAGTGCCAAGGTAAAGGGCATATAGCAAGGTATTGTAGTATGGGAATTGCGAAGATCAAATGCCACAACTACAACCAATTTGGGCACATGAAGAGAGAGTGTTCAGTACACCAAAGACTTATACCTAGATGGTTCCAGCATATGCACTTGATGCTATTCCTAGTTGGAGTGTTGCTCCGGCTATGGATAAGAGAAAGAAGGCCATCATAGAAGGTGTATTAACTATTTTTGATTTATCTATTCGTACTTTATTTGACATTAGAGGCTAATTTATTTCGAGTAAACTAGTAGATGGATCAATCTTTGAAGCTAGTATAGTTATTGACCCTATAGTAGTATAAAACCTATTGGAGGACCGATTCATTTGACTGTGAATTGTAAGGGTATGAAGTTAAATTTTTTTGGTGTCGAGATTGATTGTAATGCTTTTGTTTTGGGGTTCTTTGTGTTTGGTTTAATTTTGGGAATGGACTAGATGATATGTATGAAGTAGTGCTAGATTGTGATAGGAAGGAGGTTCGGTTAGGTACTTGTAAAGGACACAACTTTGAGGTCTACTGCGATCCCAAGAGTTTAGTTATGTTGAGCTACCTATATTCTTTAAACCTATCATATGATGAGTTAGCTTTAGTACTAGTAGTTTGTGATGACCTAAATGTCTTTTCTCGAAGTTTTTGGTCTTCCTCCCTATGGGAAGATCGAATTTCGAATTTACCTTAAAGAGAATGATAGACCTGTTTCCTTATCTCTTAGATATATGGCTTCTAGAGAAAGAGGTGAGCTAAATAAGAAAGTAAATGAATTATTAGAGAAGGGCTTCATCGGAGAAGTATTTCGAAGTGGGGAACACCAGTTGTCTTTACTACTAAAGCAGATGGCTTATTAAGGCTTTGCATCGATTATCATGAGTTAAATAAGCTGACAAAGAAGAATCATTATCCACTGCCCTGTATAGATGATCTCTTTGATCATTTAGTTGGAGCAAAGGTATTTTCTCAACTTGACTTGGCTTTCCATCAGTTGCGTGTAGCCGAGGATAGCATTCAGAAAACCACTTTTCGCACACTGACAGACTTTAGGAGTGGTTAGTCATGCCAATTGGACTGACCAATGCACCGACATATTTCATTGACCTCATGAGTCGAGTTTTTAAAGGGTTTCTAAATAATTTCATGGTGGTATTCGTTAATGGCATACTTTTCTATTCAAAAATTGAGAAAGATCATGTGTTGTATATAAGAGAAGTGCTCAAGACTCTCCAAAGGCATAAGCTAAAGGAGAAAATTTCCAAATGTCACTTTTGACGCATGGAGATTCGCTTTCTAGGATATGTTGTCTCCGAGCAAGGATTACCCGTCGATCCGAGTAAAGTTGCTATAGTACATGATTGATATGTACTAAAGAATGCCATAGAGGTGAGAAGTTTTCTTGGTTTGGCTGACTATTATAGGAAGTTGACTTCGCTAAAAATTGTGTACCGTTGACACACCTTACCAAGAAAAATTTAGTTTTCTCATGGAACTCGGAATGCGAAGATGCTTTTATTATGCGAAAGGAGTTGTTGACTAGTGCACCCTATTTTAGTTCTCCTTGATGGTACGAAGAGTTCGCAGTGTATACCAAGCTTGTGGTACAAGATTGGGCATATTGTTCATGTAGGAGGGTAAAGTTGTTTATTATGCTAGTCGACAATTGAAGATACATGAGATAAACTACCCAACCCATGATTTTGAGTAGGCAACCATTGTATTTGCCCTTAATTCATGGAGGCATTATATTTTAGGATAGTGATTTGAACTATTCATGGATCATAAGTCACTCAAGTATTTATTCTCCTAAAAGGATTTGAATTTTAAGCAGCATAGGTGGATGGATTTCTTGGCATTATATGATTTCGGTATCTTATACACTCCAGGCAAGGGCAATGTTGTAGCTGATGCCTTGAGTAGAAAGTATGCGATGTTGAGCCTTATGGTTTTGGAATGGAAGCACTTTGAGTTCATTTCTACATTTAATTTTTAACCTCCATTTGACATTACAACATGATTGTTGGCAGCTTTAAATGTTCAACCTTTATTTATAGACTATGGTGGTTCAAATCAGAGGCAAGACAAGGAGTCAGCGGACATTTTTTGAGAAGATGAATAGAAGAGAGCATTCGAGTCATTTGGATCATTATTCATTAATTAGAAAGGATGGTTGCGATGAGATGGTAGGTTGTGTGTCCCTCTTGTTAAGGAGTTGGTAGACATGATACTAGCAGAGTCCCATCGTTCTAGGATAACTATTCACCTCAGTGGTGATAAAATGTATCATGATATAAAGAGAGTATTTTACTAGCTTATTAAGAAGGGACGTGTAGCGGAGTATGTTTCCAAGTGTGTGACTTGTCGGAGGGTAAAGGCAAAGTATAAGAAGCTGGTGGATTGTACAGCCGTTGGATATTATGCGGTAGAAATGGAAAAGTATCTCTATAGACTTTGTTGATGGGCTACCTAGGAGTGAAAAAGGGAATGAGAGTATTTGGATCATAGTCAATCGATTGACCAAATACGCTCATTTTATTCCAGTCGGTAGTATGAGGATAGCTGCTTCTTTGGCGACCTTATACGTGGGAGAGCTAGTTTAGTTGCATTAAGTTCCTTCTAGCATTGTCAGTGACCAAGATCTGCTTTTCACTAGTGAGTTTTAGAGGATTCTTTAGGAGACCTTGAGCATTGAACTAAATTTGAGTACCGCTTATCACCCACAAACAGATGACCAGAATGAGAGGGTGAATTGAGTATTGGAGGACTTGCTACAAATGTGTATCTTGGATTTTGGAGGTTCTCTGAAGGATCAGTTGCCATTAGTAGAGTTTGCATATAATAATAGCTATGAAGCAAGTATTGGGATGACACCCTTCGAGGCATTGTATAGGAGGCCATGTAGATCACTATCTTGTTGGTGGGATACTACAAATAGAATCATTATTGGACTAGATATAATAAGGGAGACTTTGTAGAAAATAGACTTGTTCCGTAGAAGGTTAAAGACTGCCCAGGATATCCAAAAATCATTGTTGATAGGAGATGCTATGATTTGGAGTTTGCAGTGGACGACATGGTCTTCATGAAGGTCTCGCCGCTTATACACATTATGAGGTTTGGTAACTCAGAGAAGTTAGCAGCAAGGTTTGTAGGGCCTTTTTCAATCATAGAGAGAGCAAGGAAGTTAGTTTATAGAGTAGAGCTTCCTGAAAAGTTGGTGGGAGTTCACAATGATTTCCATGTGTTGCATTTGCGAAAGTGTTTATATGATTCAACTGTTGTAGTCGAGCCGAGTTAGTTGAAAGAAGTTAATGTAAATAGAGAGAGTCACTTGTTCGTCATGAACTGGTTAGAGTCCAATGGGGAGACGAACCAGTTGAGAGTACTTGGGAGCCTGAGGAGAAAATTAGAGCTACCCATCCAAAGCATTTTTCTGGTATGTTTCCATTTAAGTTAGTATAATTACTAGTACACATAGTGCTTAGCTTAGTATTTTCCATAAGGAGGAGTGTTTGGATGCCCGACCCACCTTTTCAACCCCCAAATATTGACACTAATACATCCACGTTATTCACATGTCGTGCACTCAAGTGCCGGAAAGGCGGATTGTTAGGGTGAAAAGAAAAGGCATAAAAAAAGAACAAGAAAGAAGAGGATAGAACATATAAATCTCACAATGAAACGATAATATATAATATCAAAAAGATAATACAAAGTGTCACTCTAAGATATATAACATTTCAGAGTTACAATCCTAAGTACTATCATCAGCCTAGACAGTTATAACAGCCCGTACTCACAAATGTTGACATGTACATACTAGTAGTGCAACAGAAATAAGAATACTACGATAGGTGAAAGCATCCAGCTCATCTCCATGAGCTCCAAAGAATATCAACGAAAACCTATCATTCTTAGACTACTGGAAAGAGCATCCGAGGAATTAAGGGAAAGATAAAACCAGGAGCCAGACATAAGTCCGGTGTAAGAAACTCAAAAAACATGAGGCCCTATATAACAATCTTTTGAGACTGTTCGAATCACCATAATGGTTTTCCTCTCAAAAGAACCAAAACCACATAATAAGTAAATAAAGTGGTATAATAGATAGGGTCTAGGGTGTACAATATAAATAATAAAATAGCTATGTTGCCTGCATCTCATAACACAACAATATTAGAAGTACAAGTAAAACCTCTAAGGCAGGTTCGTATATGGATTTCCATGGAGGTCTCCTCAATACATCGTGGCCGTCCTCTTGACAAGAGTTGAAAACTACCTTCTAAAGCCACGCATATCTCTAGATAAAATGTCACAATGGAAAATATAACTGGTCCAAACATGAACACAGATAATACCGAATACCATTAACTTTTGCATGCCTCAACCAAATGCATCTCTAGATATTTAGAGTTGATGTACCCTTTGATTAGCTAAACCCACTAGCCATGTCCCTACATTGTTTTTTGTCATTTTCGATGGTGAAATCATGTTCAGCATCTCTACATGGATTCCAACATCTCAAACAGTTCATAAATCTCTTCATGGATTCTAGTACAAGTCGTCCATCGAATGCTAACGGTGACCTCTCCCTTGGACTTAAACCTTATGATAGATAGTCCAACTCTATAGCATTTGTCCGAAGTGTTAACACTGATCTCTCCCTCAGAATTAACCTTAGGATAGACATTTCAACTCTATTACATTCCACTCCACAACTGCTTCAAAAACATAGAACTTGCATACGAGTCTTGACTCTGTAAGTAATAGCATAAGTATACTTATCCAATCTCGGACTCTTCAAAACTAAATCAGTGAATTTTCGGTTAACTAAATTCCGATCCTTTTAGAAGTAAGCGAACGATATAAAGGAGTCCCCTTAGGGGATCTCATATATATATATATATATATATGTATGTATGTAATGTTCTTAAAGTGAGAGATGTTTCATACAAATGAGTCCTCTCTAGGGGATCTCAAGCCCTATGAAGCTGCGAAATTTTTATGTACTTCCTAAGTTAATTTGATTAACTTTAATAGGAATAAAAATGATCGCATATGAAAATCAATTCTCATATACTTATCACCCTTTCTGACCTATAGAATATAGTAGTATATGATTTTTGTTTGATGATAATTAACACACACACGCACATATATATACATACACACACAGATACATATATGTGTGTATATATATACACATATGTATGTATGTATATGAATGCATGTATGTGTGTGTATATATATATGTATCTTAATGTGTTTGTAGTAGTACTATTACAATATCATAGAAATAAATAAACAAGTAACTATTTTATTTCAATAAAAAATTTAATAGTAAAATAATTACAACAAGAACTCCCATAATATGTTTAATATAATATTTTATATACACTATTGTATACTCCTTCATATACATCAATCTGCACTCTCTCACTCACAACACTTTCAATGCAGTAGTCACTCTACATTTATCCTACTCACTCGAATACAATTTTTATCTTCATGCTCCGGCTTTTGTCCAAATAGAAATTTGTTTTACCTGACAAACAACGAAGCGATAAAGTAAAAAGGAACAAACCGAAACTACAAAAATAAAAATATATTTAAAATCGATTGCCTTAGTTTATTGCTTTTTTTTCATATTTTAAAAGGCACCAAAAATAATGAACATGGACCACCACAACAGGCATACACCAGGACCAGTATAACATGTTCGTGTGGGACAAAGATTCAAAGTTAAGTCAGTGTGTGCACAAGCAACATAATACATGCACAAGTGTAACAACAATGCACGATAACTTCAAGCACCAGAGTGTCATGCCACAAAACAAATTCAAGTGCACATCAAATAAAGCGGCAAATCAGTAAGTGCATAGCAACAAAGCACTTGAGAGATCTTTAAAGTGCAAAACAGTCAACTTAAGACCAGAAAGTGTGAACAAACCAGCAAGTGCATCAAAGTCAGTTTCAGGCAAACAAGAACAGATTCAAGCACTTAGACATGCATATAACTAAACCAAAAAAACAGGCACACACATCATACACATGACTTAACTCAAACTCACAAGGCATGCACTAACAACTCGGTTTTAAAGTGCAAGTGATCGGGCATGTACAATCAGTGCACACACAGGTAAGCACACAAAGGTATTCAAACATATATGCACACAACAACACATAAAGGCAAGCTCGATGTCAAGCAAGTACACAGAAGGCAAGCATATAAGGAAACCACACAAGGGAAGCACACAAGGCAAGAACATAAGGCACATGCACACAATCAAGGCCAAAAAGAAGACCAGTGCACAACCCAAAAGTACACTGCAAAGTCATGCATACACAAGACTAGTGCATAGCCCAGAAGTACACAGTAAGGTCTTGCACACACACAAAGGAAAGTATAGTAGCAACACACTTAAACAAGGCAGGAAAGTACAACACTCAAGTAAGGACATAACTCAGCAACGCATACATATATAAATATATATATACATCGAAAACACGAATGTTTTAGAGTGTACAAATGAAATTCAGAATGGTGATTCATCTCAAAGTTAGAGAAGTCTACAAAATCAGGAAAAAGCCAAAAAATGAACAAGTCAAAATTTTCAAGCCTATAATTATAAATCAAGTCAGAGAATAAATAGTATTCAAATCAAGAGCCAGAGAAAAAAACCAGGGCTGACAAATTCAAACCAAAAATCACGAAATATACGAAAATCCAAGGAAGATTTTTCTCAATCCTTCCCTATATAAGCACCAATTCATCATCGGTAATGAACACAAGTCAAGGAGGAATAAATATTTGGATATAAAATTCAAATTTGCATCCACTTATCAACGACAAAGGTTCTTGACCAAGGATGCAACCGCATTCATTAATCTCCAAGCAATCAAAGATAACAACTAACAGATGAGTATAGGTGCGGCTACAGTAACAAATTGCAAAGCGGTGGTTTCAAGATTGAAGGAAGAACCCTAAAGGAAAGGAAAGAGGGACGACTTGAAATAATAAGAGGGAATTGTTTTAATTTTTGTTTGGGCTGTACATAGAAGTGTATAAACAATATATATATATATATATATATATTGTACTTTGGGTTCTTTTAAGTTTTAATTTTTGTATTTTATTTTAATTTCAAAACTCTAATTTTTAACAAGGATTTAACTACGGTTTTTAGTTCAGGAATTCTCAATTCGAGGACAAAGTTAAGGCAAGATTTATAGGCATAGGATTATAACAATCTGGTTAGCGATAGTCATAAGTTTACAGGGAATTTGTTAGTAGTCGATTGTTTAATTTTAGTAGAAATCTTGAGGGCAGCAGTAGGCAGGTTTTTCCAAAGCTGGGTAAATTTTTCTATTGCTTTTATTTCACATTTACGCTATTATTATCTTTGCTATGAGTTTTATTATTTCATGAATTTATAATAAACTCTATTAACCCTCCTTTTAGGGTTAATTCAATCCTACAAGTGGTATCAAAGCTAGGTAGTCCAAATCACACTTTTTAAACTATGGCTAGCTTTAGTAGTGCTTTTATAAAGGACAATCCATAACTAGGCTACCCATGTGTAATGGCACTGATTCTTCATTTTCGAATCTGGGATGAAGATTTTCTAGATAACATCGAGGCATGGGATATAATTAAAGCTAGTTATAGTCTACCTATAATAAAATAGATGATCAAGGAGTCCCTAAGCCTAAAGGTAAGTGGGATGCAAATGAACTTGGTCTTTATTGTTCAAATGCTAAAGCTATGAACTCTATTATCTATGCCTTAGATAAAATAGAATATAATCATGTTTCTCATTGTGGACTGCGTAGGAAATTTGACATACGCTTGAAGTTACTCGTGAAGGTACTAATGAATACGAGAATTTCGAAATGACAAAAGATGAAAATATAAAGGAGATGTATGGATGGTTTTCAAATCTAGTTTTCAAATCCAAAACGCTAGGAAAAGCCTACACAGAATTAGAGATGTCCCGAAAAATTATGGGAATCCTCCGGAGAAGTTTTGAAGCAAAAGTGATAGCAATCCAGGAATCCAAAGACTTGAGATAGCTAAAATTAGAGGAATTAATAGGAAATCTCATCACATATGAGATGGAGCTGAAAATCAAGGAAGAATGTGAAAGTGGAGACTTAAAAAGAAGTCAAGTGCCTTAAAGAGTACAATCGATAATGAGGAAGAAGTTGATGCTGCAACTGAGCTAGCATTATTAATGAAGCAATTCAAAACGTGGACCGAAAAGCATAAATCAAGAAATAAATCAATGAATAAAAACCAGCATTGCTAAAGTACTGGATGATTCTAAGGAAGAAATCATGTGCCATAGATGTAACAACCTACCTTTTCGACCTCCAAATGTCGACACTAATACATCCATGTTATTCATGTATCGAGCACCCAAGTGCTAGAAAGACTGATTATTAGGTAAAATAAAAGGAAAATGAAAAGGAACAATAAAGAAGAGAACAAAACATCAGAATCTCATAGCAAAACGATAACATATGATATCAAAAAAACAATACAAGTCTTACTCTAAGATACATAGCATTTTAGAGTTGCAATCCTAAGTATTATCATAAGCCTGGATGGTTATAACAACCTATCCTTACAGATGCTGATATATGCATAATAGTAGTGTAGCGGAAATAATAAAACTACAGTAGATGGAAGCATCAAACTCATCTCCTCGAGCTCCAAAGGATATAAATGAAAACATGCCTTTCTCAGACTACGAGCGCCCATGGAATTAAGGGGAAGATAAATCCATGAGATAGAAAAAGTCTGGTATGAGAAACTCAAGAAATATATGGCATATATAATAGTAACTTTTGAGACCGTTCGAAGCACCATAACGAATTTCCCCTCAAAAGAACTATAACGACCCATAATTTCAAACACTTTGTATTTAAATATCTGAATTATTTAAATATTTGAATCTTGAATTTAATGTGAATAAATATGATTTTATAACCTTATTAACCCATTTTATAATAATATCTAATGATAAGAAATTCGTTTTTGAATTTTTTTACAAAAACGAATAGTTCGAAGAAATATCGATAATGTGACCGAAAATCGTTTTATCGATAAACAACTTTTTATTCAACAAAAGTTGTTCGAACTTCTTAGACTTGTGTAACAAACAAATGAACCTATACATACATATTTACAACCATTTAATTCACCTTTGTTTTTAATAAAATAAAAACTAAAAGTAAGAGGAATTAATGGGACAAAAGGACCCTTAATTCAAGGCATAGTTTAAGGAGTGAAACATGGAAAGCATGGTGTGTGTAAGAGTGGACATCTCACTCTTTTCATAATCATGGTCGGCCACTTTAGGGGGCAACGGAGGTCTTTTTGCATGCTAAAATATTTTCAAATACTCTCTTTTCATTCATTAGTTCATTTACCAAATTTTTTGAAAAATAGATTGGAAATTAAAACTCTTCTTCACTCTCTTCTCCTCTTCATAATTCCTAAAAAAATAAATACAAATCAACTCTATATCCTCCCAAACGCAAATATATTTCTTAGTACAACAAGTACTAGCAAGTCAAAACAAGAAGAAGTGAAGCACAACCCCCTTATACCCTTCATGGTCACGTACATTTTAAGGAGCTGAGAGGGCCTTAATCGTGAGAAATTTTAGGGCTAGGGTAAGCTTGGACACGGGCAAGGTTGAATGGTAGGAAATTTTGGGTGTTGCTTTGGCAGAGGTAGGAAGATAGTAGTAAATGATTTGAATATTGGTGAGTTTCCTCACCATCAAAATATATATAATGATGCTTGTGTGTTGTTTAAATTACAGTATTTGTGTTTGAATTTATATTGTTTGATTTGTTGATACTTGCTTTGGAAAGCAATGATATATGTATATGGTTATGTTTGGACCTGTATGACTTGTTACATAGCCAAGAAACAAAGCACATAAGGATTAGTAGGAGCGTAATTAATTTGGACTTGAAATGGAATTGTTCATACAGCGGTAGTCACTATAGAAGCACTTTGATGTTGTATATTTTATTCCTATTTTGAATATTGTTTTTCATGTATAAATTTTGTTTATATGCTTTTCTATGCTCCTTTGAGATGTCATTTGAAGTTGAGATTTGTTATACGTAAATGTGAATGAATGAAGTTGAATTTGAATTGAATTTGGAATTGTTCGTATAGCGATAGTCGCTGTAAATGCACTTTGAATTCCCTCTCTTCTATCTTACCTTTTTATGAAAGATTTTTGAATTAGATGTTTTAAATGCATTCTGTACTTAAACTAGTATAAAATATAGTAAGAAATTGAGTTGTAAAGTTATTTAATTTATAAAACAAAAGTCATAAAATTTATGGTCTATATACCGATAGTCGCTATGAATGCACTTTGATGTTGTAAAAGTTGTGAGGTTTTGATGTTTATGTTCTCCTTTTTCTTGTTCCTTTTCTTTTCTTCCTTTTCTTTTACCCTAATAATTGGCCTGTGTTTGGCATGTGAATATCGTGGATGTATTAGTATCGACATTCGGGATTGTAAGGGGCAATCCTTACAAGAACCAAATCATCTAATAAGTACATAAGGTGATATAATATATAATGTTTAGATCATAGAACATAAATAAAAAAATAGATGTGTTGCTTGCATCTCACAACACAAAAAATATTAGAAGTACAACTAAATTTGCTACGGTATGTTTGTATATGGATTTCCTTAGAGGCATCCTCGGTAAAAATTGAAAGTCGACCTTCTGTACAAAGGTCAAAAGCTATCTTCCAAAACCACGTATATCTCTAGATAAAATTTATCACTGGTAAACATAGCTGGTCCATACCTGACACGTAATACTAGATAACAACAACTCCCATGCACCTTAATTGAAAGACTCTCAAGATATTTGAAGTTGATGTACCTTTGGGTTAACTAAACCCATTGGTTATGCATCCTACTCTGTTTTCTGCCATTATCGATAGTGAAGTCACGTTCAACATCTCTCACGCGTGTCTTCATTACTCAAATAGATCTCGAATCTCTCTTCTGATTCCAGGATCTCAAACAGTTCATGAAACTTACCAAAGATCCCAGCAAAAGTCGTCTACCGAATGCTAACATTGACCTCTCCCTTGGACTTAACCTAAGGATAAACGGTTTAACTCTACATCATTCCAATCCGCAACCGCTTCCAAAATATAGAACTGGTATATTAGTTTTGAAGTGGTTTTTCATAAGTAATACACTTGTCCGACTGTCGTCTCTTTAAATTAAAATCGATGAATTTTTGGATAGCTCGATTCTGGTTCTTTAAGAAGTAAACGAATGATATAAAGGAGTCCTCCCTAGGGGATCTTGTATATATACATTCTTAAAGCAAAAGATGATTCATATGAATGAGTACCCTCCAAAGATCTAAAACTGTATCAATATGACGTTTATATATACTTTAAAACCTCAATTTGGTCAATTTCGGTAGTCGACTAATCGACTATGAAGTACAAATTAAAAACGATCGCATAAGGAAGCCATGTCTCATATACTTATCACGTTTCCGACTTTCTCAACTTGTACTATCTTTTTATTAAGAGTGTAGCTACTAGGTTAGAGCTATTGCTTCTAAACTTTACTCAAACATCATTCTTAACTCTCACAGATAGAATAAATTTACTTTGTCGGCTTTTAATGCTAAGTACACGACTAAATACTTTACATAAACAAGTAACACACAAAGCACGATTAACTCACACAAAGCATGATTAAGTCTCATAAGCAACTTATACTCCCTTTTTTATTTAATTAATTCTTCTATTAATTAAAACTTCTTTGTAAATATTTGTATATATATTTAAAATACCTTTATAAAAGATATATACATGTATACTACTATTTCACTACTCATTTCTACTCTTTTCACTATTTATTTATACTCTTTTCAATATTTAGAAACATATTCATGTTCTTATCCTAAATCGCATAAGAATATTCACAAATATTAAACAATATTTCAAAACTTCGAAAGTATAATTAAATGGGTTAAAAACAAATGTTCTTAAAACATTGTTACTATAAACTCAAAACCATTTTAGACTTAACATTATCTTTAAAACATTCATTTTAAAGATCTAAGTATATCTACAGTTATTAAACAAGGTAATATACTATTAATTAACTTTAAGAAACCACTTATTAATATGTGTTATAATTGAAACTTCTTTTATTCATTTATAAAATACTTAACTTACTTTTCCAAACTTATATATATTTTAAAAATACTTATAAATATGTTTTAAATATATATGTAATTTTATGTAAAAATAACTAATTAATAATTTAGTAAAAACCTTTTTATTTTAAATGCTGCAAAGTAGATCTTTTTCTTTAAAAATTAATGTTTATTTATTAAAAATATATTTAAACTTCTAATCGTTTTTTCATACTCTAATCCATGTTATTAGACTTAACCAAAAAGTTCCCATAAAGAAACTGTGACGCCCCACCTCTATGCTCATAATAACAAAGAGTATTAAAAGAAATACTGTCTATTATTACGAAGAATAAGGCTGGATAGGAGCGGCCATCCGTAGTTGGCCTTACGCTAATATTGGTTACCTCGATAGGAGTGGTATATACTTTTCATTTTTCATCTTATTTATTTACTCCCATCGACATACCCAATTATCAGTATAAAACAAACTACGATGGTTCGTAATAGTTTAGGACATTAGATATAATAATAACATAGATAATATAAATGCGGAACACAGATAAAACAAAAGTCTCATATATATATAACTGATGTCAGTTACAATATAGTTGACACAATACATATGATACAACTACAACTGTCGACTCAAGAAGTTATACAAGTACATTATCGACTAATATACATGAATACATATCAGCTTAAAACAGACGCACTGACTACTACTAAAAACATAGACCACTTCAAATGATATGAAAAGTCTTCATAGCTCAACAGCAACTCAAAGCAGGAAATCTACAACCTGAAATAACTCGGGTCTGACCCGAGTATTAAATTCAAAAGAAAATAATACACGGGTCAGTCTAATTCAAACTCAGTTATTAATGCACAGAAGCAATAATAATCAAATATCAAATAGACGACAGTCACAGAAATCTCGTATATCCAACTCTCGATACGAGAATTGGATAACGGCAGATATAACACTAAGCAGTGTTAAACGACAAATCAACAATCCAAATCAGAATATGTAACGACCCCGGATTTTTATAATATTTAAAATGATAATTTATTAATTTTTGAATTAATATTTGTGAAATAAATCGATAAGGTGATGCGAGTTTCCTCGAATCATTATAAATTCTGTATAAATCATTTAAAATTTAAAAATATTGTGAATATTTCATATATGTGAATATGTATGTATACGGGCATATATGAGTAAAATTGAATATATATATATATATATATATATGTATACACTTGGAAAAAAAATTAAGGAAACCAAACAAATACATATGGAAAATAAGATACTTTTACACTTGGGAATGAAACAAGTAGATAAACAAATGTATATATATATTCTTGAACACTTGAAAAATAAAGAAATACAAATATACAAGGTATAGAAGCCATCATGTTTTCTCAAACATGTAACAGCCGAACTAGAGTAGGAAAATTATAAAATATATATTTGTACAAGTCTAATTAATATCTCTAGTACACTACCTTATATCCATCAGCCGAGATAAGCAAGATTGTACATGCAAAAAAAATAAAGAAATGGTAGATGTAAACTTGAAAAGAGACCAAGGCATTTAATGCCAACATCTCTAGTACAAGCAAAGAAATCACCTCAGCCTCCATAAGAGAGAAATATCCCTGACCAAATAAAAGAAAATCTTGTACCTGCACACCTCTTTCTCTCTATATGTGTACAGCTTTCGTTCACAAGGCTGAGCATACTTGTAAACATTTTCTCAAATTCTTCAAACATTTTCAAAGCTGCAATAAGTTCAGGCCTGAGCAACTCAAAGTATTTTCAATATCAAGCAACAGTTTTTACAATGCATTCAAACCTGGAAGCTTTAGAGTTGAAACCAAGCAAACCAAGAAAAAAGAAAAGAAAATAGCTTTCAAAGGATTCAAACAAATCAAAACAGTGTCTGGTCAAATTCGAACAAATACAGGTCCTCTGTTCTTCTATTTACTTCTCTGCTCTGTGCATAATCAGGTGAGCAACTCTCCTCCTTAAATTACTAAACTTGATGCATCTGAATAATCCTTGAAGCATGACCTGAAATGGGCTTAAAAGATTATGTATTCTTGCATGTCTGTGTATATTATACAAATGTATGTGTGCACATCTAGATGAAGATGTTTTCTGTTCTTGTTAAAACAGGTTTCCAAACCTTTAAAAAAATAAAATAAAACAAAGATCTCATCTTCGAATTCCTTCTAGACTTTACTGATCAAACAAATATTGTTTCCTCTGTTCCTGTTACAGAATTTTCAAGTTTTAAAACCAAAGATTCATCTTCTTCTTCACTGATTTCCTATAGGTTTGGTTTTCAAACATAGTAGGTTTGTTTAAACTTAATTTAAGGCCTAGAATTTAAAATAAACAAGTTGTTTATATTTGATTTAGGATCTGAAAATGGTCTCCAGTAGAAATTAGTGTTTTATAGCATCTGAAATTTATATTCTTACAGGGAAACTTAACTACATGATAAATCTGAATGTCATGGGACATTAATTAAATTTTATAACTTGAATCGTCATTCGAAAATAAGATTTTTAAAACTAAAATGGAAATTTTCCATTGAGTATACAAAGAGCAGTTGCAGTTGATCTGAAAATAGGTTTCGAGGCAATTACTGATGATCTCTGGGAGATGAGGCCTCGGGAATTCGTCAGGAGGTGGAGGAACGAATGGGGAGTCTACGAAAAATGATCGGTGGTGCTCACGATCACCGTGGAGGCAACGGCAGGCGTTTTTCGTTCGAAAACCTAGTTTTGACATAGGTTTCTATTTCGTCTCGTTCATCATGGGTGGGCGATCGAGTTCGTCGTGGTTCAAGGGGATGGAAGCTCGAGACTGCGGCGAGGCTTGGGTCGGAGTCGCGTGGGTTCCGGCGAACTGTGGCGGCAAGTCGAGGGGATTTTGACGAACTACTTGGTTCCAGTTTTTCAATCGAGTTACTCGATTTCGATCGGCGACGAGTTTGAGTGATCTGGGTGTTTAGGTTGGTCAAGGGGGATATCGTCGACTTGGTGGTGGGTGGCGATTCGATCGAAGTTCGCCAGCGTTCGTGTGCACGTACACGTGCAAGTCGCGTATCTGTTGCGTTCGAGATTTTGGGGAAGAAGAAGTTTCGCGTGTGATTACTCGTGATGGTGTGGGAGTGACTCGAAGCGAAGGTCGGGATTTTTGGGATTAACTCGAGTTCGTACTCGAGTATTTTGATAGTGATACGTTTCAGTTTTTAAACTGTAATTAATCTAAGTTTTAAAACAGGGGAGGAAGTAGGGAAAACTCGGGGATAGTCCGGAGTGGTATTCGGGTAGGACCCGAAGTGGGAAAGAAAGCCCAGTTTTTATTAAATGTTTTAAAAATAAGGCTTTTGGAATTTAAAACAAATCTTGTTAAAACTTTCCTTTATAACGTTACTTTTTAAATATCAATGGTTTCTTAACATTTGTTAAAGAGCTTTAAAATTTATTTAACCTAAATTTTATTTTAAGTTAAAGGAGATTTATTATCTTTAAATTAATTAAGTTAGGTAGGAAATTAAGTATAATTAATTAATTAATGATAAAGGTTAACTAAGTGATTTATGTAAGAAAAATTAAGTAATTTAATTAATTAATGGTTATAAGTGATTAACTAATAAATTAGAGATTAATGAATTGGGAATTTATTAATTAATAATTAAAGATTGATAAATAATAATTAAAGGTTAATTGATTTATTACAAAAAGTTAATTTATAAATGATTAAAGATTAATTAATTAAAATGGTTTATAATTAATTAATGATTAATTAACCAAGATTTGTAGTTTATTCATAAGTAATTAATCTGGTATAAATTAATTTTTATCAGACAATTAAATTGATCTTACTTATGAATGTTTGGATTCTATTTAATGTGAATTGTTGATATCCTTGATATATGATCATTTGTGATATACCCTGATTTATGTTGTCTTGAGCTGTGATTTCTGTTTCTGTGATATATTACCATGTGAATATGAAAACCCTTGACCCGTACACGGCATTTGAATATCGATGCGACAGGGAGTCGGATTCCAGTTGGTTATCCGAAACCCACATCGAATTATAATTGTGAATCTTTATGACTGATAAATTGACTTTATCTATGAATCTGTGAATGAAGATAAGCGTTATTGATTTTACCGCTTATCGATATATCTGTGATGATTGATGTTGCACTATTGTGTAAAACCCCTGGACCACACTCTTACACACACAAATATGGATTTCACGTGGAAATCGGTTAAATCACAGATGATTTAAATTTAATGTTTTTGAAATTGAAATTTTAATTTCAATTGATTTTGAAATTAGAAATTTGGGTTTATAGTGAAAAGCTTTTGAAATGGAATTTCAAAGATAAAAGTTATTTTGAATAACTTAATCGAGTTTTGAAAATTTAAATAATTTGATTTAAATTTGAATTCAAATTTGGAATTGAATTCTATGATTTGAAACTAGGGATTAAAGATGCTGTACAAGTTATATATGGGTTAAACCATTTTAAAGGTATTGACTTGGGAATTTTGAATTTAATTCAAGGGTTTTAACTCATGTAAATATAACTGGATTTTTCTGAAATGAAACTATTTGTTCAAATAGTAAAAGCTTTCACATAAGAAAGGATTTCCAAATTGTGTTGAACGGTTTCAAGTTTGAAATAGAATTGAAATGTTTTGAAAATTATGAAACGAGTCTTTGATTTCAAAGACCGGATGAGTTAATCTAACTTGAAATGAAATTGTTTTGAAAGGCTATGAATGAATCTTTGGAAACGAGTTTTGAAAGCTATAAGTTAAATCTTGATTTAAAGATTTAACGAGTTAATCAGATTGAAATGGAAATCGATTTGAAAATCTATGAATGGATCTTGGTGAACGGGGTTAACTTTGTGAAATAAATCTTTTTGTTTAAAAGATTAAAAGTGTGGAAATTGTTTAAACCATTGAAGGTTTTTGAATTAAATAAAAGATTGGAAATGGTAATTTGTTTTACCATTCGAATGAAAAGTTTTGGGCTTTAAGCTGTGATTTAACTGAGACCCCAGTATCCATATGATTTTTAATTGCGCTCGTTATTCGGTTTAGCCGGGAGAGGACCTTTGTGTCATATAACCCATTCCGAATAGTGATACGACGATATGGATAGCATTTGAAGACCGGTGGTGAAGACCGGGTATTTACGAGAGCGATATGATGACCTATCGATTTTCTCTGCATCATGGCTCCGGTATAGAGATTCCCTAAGTGATGGGAAGTCCAATCGAGATTGTGAATACCCGGATTTGCAAGGGCTTCTTCGGAAGTGCCTTCGGTTCTGTTCGAACCCGGAACAGACTTGTATGGATGTGTGTCTGACGTTACACTTTGAGATGTAAAGCTGGTTTCTATCAAATACATTTCTGTTGGTGGCGGAGAATTTATTCTCTTAGCTTAACACCCTTCTCTGAGACGTACGAGCTCAGAGGTTATGTAGTTGATGGTTACTAGTGATACATTCCCAATTTGGTAATGTGGCATACGAAGTGCTGCTGATCATTGGTTGATCAAAGCGTGGCTTTGTGAAAAAGCGTAGTTTTGTGGACGAGACTTTGTCGAGCCTCACAACCCGGTAATGGTCGAAACAGGAATGTTGCGACAAAGGTTTGTAGGGGTAGCGCCCCTAGGGTATGTCATTTCCTTCTGGATAAAGGTTGGTATCATGGTATGGAGCCCAGATACTTAACTCGTGTGGACACTATACATTTATCACTTTGTGATGTTGCTTTATGATTGAGGTACCGCGGATAAAGGTCGGTAACGACCGAGGGATGACATGACTCGTGTGTTAGTTACCTAGTTACAGCTGTACAGCGTGAGGTAGCGTCAGTGTGTTAGTTACCTAGTTACAGCTGTACAGCGTGAGGTAGCGTCGGCCTTTTGTTTGCAGAGATCCGGTTAGGATCCGGGGCGTCTTTCCAGAGGCGTTTCTATTTCGGTAAGGAAGTTCCTTAGCCTGATCATTTGTTGGAAATCCAAAGAAACAATACGAACCCTGTACGGTTTTAGTTGTATTACCTGCTATGGAATGTGGCGGTAACCTGCTATTGAACGTAGTAGCTATAGTAGACATACAACAATGGTTGTATGTTGGCTAAGATTGATATTATATTTTCGAAATGTTTTTCTACACTATGCACTAGTAATAATATCAAAAGAGTTTTGATTTTGCGTAGTAAGCATGTTTGACTATCATAAGGAGAAATCTCCTCCAATTCTGCGATTGCATTGTGTGTGTGGCGGGAGGCCTTATGGTAGTTTCATTTTCGAAAAGCATTGCGGGTTTCAATGTTTAAAAGCCTTTGTTGCTTGTTTTAAAGATAAACTGTTTTTGTTTCTCACACCAGTCCCATGACTGATCCGGAGTTTATTGTTCCCTTCCTAAACTCTGGGTGCCCACTATTTTTCACACGGGCAGTCTAGAGTTGGGTTTTTCAGCTATTCAGGTTGAGTAGATTATCTGGAGCTAGTTCAGTTCTTGGAGTTCATGGACTGACGTTGCTTATCTTAGAGCTTCTATTGGTGACATTCTATCCGCTGCTGGTGTTATCTATTTTCTTTCCGCTGCTATTTCTTGTATCATATCTCTGATGTATATTGATATTTGTTGTATCATTCTGTTGTATCAGATTTTTGTATCTGTCATGGTATCAATGTAATATATATTGATATATTCTTTATTCCGCTGTGTTGTTATACTTAATGGTGTTATAGCTCTGGCGAATCGGATTTGAACGGTCGAATCTGCGGCATTCTAGTACAATGTGAAGTACGGATGTTGATTTTCGAACGCGAAAATCTGGATCGTTACAGAATACAACTCCAAAATATTGAAATTAACCAACGAAACAATTCAACAATTCGAAACATCAATTTAAAACTGTCAAATCTGATAGGGCTGCAGTACACGCACGCGTGTACTGCCTCGCCACTATCGCATGAGATACACAAAAGCTCAGTGAAAGTCACAAATGATCACAAGGTCGAACCCCGAAATCGGGTTCAACTCAAGTGTGATTTCAATAATCAACATGAAATGATCAAGAACCAACAAAGGCAATAACACATGCCAGACCAGAATCAAACAAAGGCCAGAAGTACAAAATGGCCAAGCAAGTGCACCACTAAACCAACTAACAAGATCAAAGACAGATCAGTGAAAAGCAATAACAAGAGAGGCGAGTGCTGTACTGATAACAAGACGAATGAAGTGCAGCCTCAAATACATATGGTCAAACAACAACTCAGATATGAAGCAAATGCAAATTCGAACATACATATATACATATCAAATGATGTATATACATACATGACTGCATACATATCTATGAAGACTAAAATGCAACTGTATGCAAACAGCCTCAAAAACCCAAATGTACAAATTGCAAACATAAATATAGTACTGTAAACTGGACATTATTAACATCATAATCATACTGCAGTAATAACCAAAAGTCGAAATCAGGTAACAACAAAGATGGTCAGAGACTAGACAGAGAACATATGAAAAGGGCTGGATGGCCAGGCTATAGTGAATGCAACTTATTCAAATCAAAGACCAGAGCACAAGTGACCCAAGTGCAGCTACAGTGAACAAGTACAAGACCCTGTTCAAGTGCAGACATCAATGACAGTACAACTACAATGGCATCAACTCAAAACAATGAACCGGACATCCAACAAACAGTGCATAATGCACTGAAGATCTTAAACAAAGCTCGGGTGAAACAAGAACAATAAGTGGGACTGAACACCTAATAAATCAAATGACACATACTCAAATACCCAACTGGTGATGCAACCCAAACTGCAACCTAGGAATAATATGAGCAATGCATGCTACATGAAGACAGCAGACTCTGAAATGCAGCTACCTCAAATATGATATAGTGAACTATAGGATATACAGGTATGCAGTGACAATACACAAGGTAAGATGTAAAGTCAAGTTCATTGTCTTCTCATAGGAGGTAAAAAATCACTTTCGAACAAAGCATCAAGCTAAACTGTACATGAATATGAACCCTGGGTTCATCGGCAAACAGTTCAAAATAAACATTTTCACGTAACAGTTTTAAAACAAAGACTTTTTTTACAAAAGTATCACTCAAAGAAACACAAATAGGCCTAGTTGATTAGCAGATATCATAGGCAAGGGTACACAGAGACACAGTGCGATAGCATAGAGGAAAATAGATCAGGATAAAGGAATCAAGGCATTCAAGCCTGAAAAATAATACCATCTCAATTACAACTGGAAATATCAAAGTGTTACAAGTCTAGCAAAGTTTGACAATGTCGAGTGCTGATATCAATGATGTCACGGTAGAAATTCGCGAAATAAAAATACAGTTTAACCAGAGAAATCGAAACCGTGAGCATCAATTAATCAAACATAGAAATTCACAACTTGAACAATTCAGAAATCAACCAGTGACAACCATCACAAAATCAATTTTTAAAACAACAGAAGTATAATTGGAGCCCAAGCCGATATACATGAAAACACTATTGTAACCAACAAAGTCAAAATCAACCAATTCCTCAACAGTGAAACCCAATTTGAGCTCGCAAATCAAAAGGAGACCGAAGCCAAAATACAATTAGCCGAGAATGCTCAAGTGAAAAATTCAAGCTAATGGATACAACAAAATTTAAGGGCATCGAATTATATACTAGCAGTAAAGTGAATTAGACGTGAGTGAATAACATGGCTCCGATCGAAACCAAATTGGAACGATACAAGAGCGAGAACGAAATCAACATCAAAAACCAAACAAGCAGAGGAAACCACTAAGCTGAATTAGATGTGAGTAACTGAAATTACTCACCTTAGCGAAGCAAAGATGAGCTCGACTCAGAGGAGGAGCCGCGAACGATCCACTGATCGACTAAAGCATAGCGGCGCCTACGATTTCACAAGCCCTAGCTTTTGAGGGACGAACAAAAAAAGAAGTCGCGGCTTCGAAGAATTGAGCCACCATTTTTATTTCGCTCATTCGATTAGGGTTCTCCGATGGAAAGAATGAAGGGGAACGGTTATAATTCATTATCACGGTAACAATAAACATGAACGTGGGCCAATATTTCATTTTCGAAGCCCACCAACAAATAACCAATTTTAAAAGAATAGCAACCAACTAAAACTCCAATAGAATTCCAACAGAAATTTGTAAACGATTCAATCACCTAGTGATGATACCTAATTGCTACGAATTCTCGGGTTGTTACAAACTCCCATCCTTATAGAAATTGCGTCCTCGCAATTTCCATAATTAAGGTCGTCAATAACTATTATTTTTCTAACATAAACTAGTTAAGCTAGAAAAATAAAGATCGAGAACGCAAACACCAAGGAAATCTTTTAACTTCAATAAAAGAAATTCACAAATCCTCAACAAAATCCGATTATCAAATAGATAATCAGAAAACAACAAAACTGAATAATTGTAATTATCAGCAATATTCAATTATCAATTAGATAATTTGAATTCAGAATCACAAAAAACAATATCTAATTACCGATACGATAATTAGAAAACAGCAAAAGTCTAATTATCAACAAAGATAATTATGAAACACAAATCACAAATCGCAAACTGCAAATATCTAGTTATCCATCATATAACTAGAAAACACAAACTTCAAAAGCAACAAACTCTAACTATCAACAGAGATAGATAGGAAACAACAATTCAATAAAATCAGCAATCAACCAATATCTAATTATCACAACGATAATCGAATTTCAAATCAACCAATATTCGATTATCAAAAATGATAATCGAATTTCAAATCAACCAATATTAATCGAATTTCAAATCAGCAATTATTCAATTATCAAAAACGATAATCGAATTTCAAATCAGCAAATATTCAATTATCAAAAACGATAATCGAATTTCAAATCAGCAAATATTCAATTATCAAAAACGATAATCGAATCTCAAATCAGCAAATATTCAATTATCAAAAACGATAATCAAATCTCAAATCAACAAATATTTAATTATCAAAAGCGATAATTAAATCTCAAATCAACAAATATTTAATTATCAAAAACGATAATCGAATTTCAAATCAGCAAATATTCGATTATCACAAACGATAATCGAATTTCAAATCAGCAAATATTCAATTATCAAAAACGATAATCGAATTTCAAATCAGCAAATATTCAATTATCAAAAACGATAATCGAATTTCAAATCAGCAAATATTCAATTATCAAAAACGATAATCGAATTTAAAATCAATAAATATTCGATTATCACAAATGATAATCAAATTTCAAATCAACAATTATTCGATTATCAAAAATGATAATCAAAACCCATATCAACAAATATCCAATTATCACAAGCGATAATTAGAAACAACAAATATCCGATTATCAAAAACGATAATCAGAACTCATATCAACAAATATCTAATTATCACAAGCGATAATTAGAAACAACAATTATCCGATTATCAAAAACGATAATCAGAATCTCAAATATTTAATTATCGATACGATAATTAAACCTCATAACATCAGATATCTAATTACCTGCAGATAATTAGAAAACAACAAATATCTAGAAATCAATTAAGAAGACTAGAAAATCAACATAAAAGCTTGGATCGATCCCATCAGATGGCGAGTTTTTAATTCGCCGCACGTGCATCAACAAATGGCCGAAGCCTACCAAGCACTCAACATAATTTTGGCGCCCAACAAATGACCCGAAGGTCCAACAAATGACCCGAAGGTCTAGTACTGGTATTTGACCCGAAGGTCCTCATATGACCCGAAGTCCTCATAGTGGCTCGAAAGCACACGAAAGCATCAAATATTTCAATTAACGAGTCCGGAATTAACCGAAATAGCAAACGCACATGTCCCATACCACGTGTTTTACTAAATCGTTTGATTCTCTTCATCGTTTCCTTGAAAGTGCAAAATCATCAAAATCATCTAAACAACAGATATTTCAATTAACGAGTCAGGAATTAACCGAAATAGTAAAAGTGTGGTTCCATACTCCGCACTTTTGCTAAATCATTTAAATCTCTTCATCGTTTCCTTGAAAGTGCAAAATTGTGTATTTTGTAAAAATACACTTTACATTCTCAAACGGACAAGTCCGGAATTAAGCGAATCAGTAAAAGAAAGGGGTCATAGTCCTCGATTTTGCTGAAACGTTTAAATCGCTTCCTCATTCTTTTGAAAGCGCAAACTGTAAAATTTCTGAAAACAAATTTTATTTATTTTATAAAAATAACAATTCACATTCTCAACTGGACAAGTCTAGAGTTAAGCGAATCAGTAAAAGAAAGGGGTCATAATCCTCGATTTTGCTGAATCGTTTAAGTCGCTTTCTCATCCTTTTGAAAGCGCAAACTGTTAGAAATTTATAAAACAATTTTCCTTTTAAAACGATTTTCCAATCACGTGATTAAAGCAGCAATATTAGTAACAATTTCGAAAAGGAAATTGTACTTCTCAAAACATCGTAAAACGAATCTCAAAATCAGCATTGCGGAATAACCGCTTGAAAATCCATTTTTAAAATTTGACGGTTACTGAATCCAAAGCGACAGTAATTTTAAAACGTCAAAATCACATCAAAACAATTTACATCAAAATGTAATGCGGTGAATTTTCATTCATCAAAAATGCCACAAAACACCGTGCTTCAAAATATAGCATTGGTGTAAAAATCCCGCTATAAAAATAACGGCAACAAAATACGTTCATAACTAAGCATCGGTTCAACGTAAAATTAATGCAGTAACGTGCAATTCATATTTTCACGCATATTACAATATAAACAAAGAAATCATTCGAATGTATCTTCGATGAAAACAATTCAAAACAGCAAAATCTAATCAATAGATGATTAATCCAAAAGAAAGCCAGCGGAAATTTCAACAAAAATCACATAACTGTAATTTCTTCGAATCCTCAATTCGGATTCGAAATTCTCAAAAAAAAAACAAAATAATTACAGCTATGTAAACAACCAATGAAATTTATTTCAATTTCTAAATCAAATATATTATCAGTTGTACTCAGCGAAGACAGTTTCATTGTTTTCGCTGCGCACTCTGATAAACAGTACTCAAATCAATCAAATCATCAGAACACAAATTCACTTTTTATTTTTAAATAATGATATTTAAAAACTTTCATCAAAATTTCAAAACTTTAGTTTTGACTCAAATCACAAATAAAACATCGGCCAATAGTTGTAACATATGTTCCATCCAAGTTATGTTTTATATTATGTCCATAAACCCCAAGCTCTGATACCAACTGTGACGCTCCACCTCTATGCTCATAATAACAAAGAGTATTAAAAGAAATACTGTCTATTATCACGAAGAATAAGGCTGGATAGGAGCGACCATCCGTAATTGGCCTTACACTAATATTGGTTATCTCGGTAGGAGTGGTATATACTTTTTATTTTTCATCTATTATTTATTTACTCCCATCGACATATCCAATTATCAGTATAAAACAAACTACGATAGTTCATAATAGTTTAGAACATTAGATATAACAATAACACAGATAATATAAATGCGGAACACAGATTAACAAAAATCTCATATATATATAACCGATGTCAGTTACAATATAGTTGACACGATACATATGATACAACTACAACTGCCGACTCTAGAAGTTATATATACAAGTACATTATCGACTAATATACATGAATACATATCAGCTTAAAACAGACGCACTGACTACTACTAAAAACATAGACCACTTCAAATGATATGAAAAGTCTTCATAGCTCAACAGCAACTCAAAGCAGGAAATCTACAACCTAAAATAACTCGGGTCTGACCCGAGTATTAAATTCAAAAGAAAATAATACACGGGTCAGTCTAATTCAAACTTAGTTATTAATGCACAGAAGCAATAATAATCAAATATCAAATAGACGACAGTCACAGAAATCTCGTATATCCAACACTCGATACGAGAATTGGATAACGGCAGATATAACACTAAGCAGTGTTAAACGACAAATCAACAATCCAAATCAGAATACAACTCCAAAATATTGAAATTAACCAACGAAACAATTCAACAATTCGAAACATCAATTTAAAATTGTCAAATCTGATAGGGCTGCAGTACACGCACGCGTGTACTACCTCGCCACTATCGCATGAGATACACAAAAGCTCAGTGAAAGTCACAAATGATCACAAGGTCGAACCCCGAAATCGGGTTCAACTCAAGTGTGATTTCAATAATCAACATGAAATGATCAAGAACCAACAAAGGCAATAACACAAGCCAGACCAGAATCAAACAAAGGCCAGAAGTACAAAATGGCCAAGCAAGTGCACCACTAAACCAACTAACAAGATCAAAGACAGATCAGTGAAAAGCAATAACAAGAGAGGCGAGTGCTGTACTGATAACAAGACGAATGAAGTGCAGCCTCAAATACATATGGTCAAACAACAACTCAGATATGAAGCAAATGCAAATTCGAACATACATATATACATATCAAATGATGTATATACATACATGACTGCATACATATCTATGAAGACTAAAATGCAACTGTATGCAAACAGTCTCAAAAACCCAAATGTACAAATTGCAAACATAAATATAGTACTGTAAACTGGACATTATTAACATCATAATCATACTGCAGTAATAACCAAAAGTCGAAATCAGGTAACAACAAAGATGGTCAGAGACTAGACAGAGAACATATGAAAAGGGCTGGATGGCCAGGCTATAGTGAATGCAACTTATTCAAGTCAAAGACCAGAGCACAAGTGACCCAAGTGCAGCTATAGTGAACAAGTACAAGACCCTGTTCAAGTGCAGACATCAATGACAGTACAACTACAATGGCATCAACTCAAAACAATGAACCGGACATCCAACAAACAGTGCATAATGCACTGAAGATCTTAAACAAAGCTCGGGTGAAACAAGAACAATAAGTGGGACTGAACACCTAATAAATCAAATGACACATACTCAAATACCCAACTGGTGATGCAACCCAAACTGCAACCTAGGAATAATATGAGCAATGCATGCTACATGAAGACAGCAGACTCTGAAATGCAGCTACCTCAAATATGATATAGTGAACTATAGGATATACAGGTATGCAGTGACAATACACAAGGTAAGATGCAAAGTCAAGTTAATTGTCTTCTCACAGGAGGTACAAAATCACTTTCGAACAAAGCATCAAGCTAAACTGTACATGAATATGAACCCTGGGTTCATCGGCAAACAGTTCAAAATAAACATTTTCACGTAACAGTTTTAAAACAAAGACTGTTTTTACAAAAGTATCACTCAAAGAAACAAAAATAGGCCTAGTTGATTAGCAGATATCATAGGCAAGGGTACACAGAGACACAGTGCGATAGCATAGAGGAAAATAGATCAGGACAAAGGAATCAAGGCATTCAAGCCTGAAAAATAATACCATCTCAATTACAACTGGAATTATCAAAGTGTTACAAGTCTAGCAAAGTTTGACAATGTCGAGTGCTGATATCAATGATGTCACGGTAGAAATTCGCGAAATAAAAATACAGTTTAACCAGAGAAATCGAAACCGTGGGCATCAATTAATCAAACATAAAAATTCACAACTTGAACAATTCAGAAATCAACCAGTGACAACCATCACAAAATCAATTTTTAAAACAACAGAAGTATAATTGGAGCCCAAGCCGATATACATGAAAACACTACTGTAACCAACAAAGTCAAAATCAACCAATTCCTCAACAGTGAAACCCAATTTGATCTCGCAAATCAAAAGGAGACCGAAGCCAAAATACAATTAGCCGAGAATGCTCAAGTGAAAAATTCAAGCTAATGGATACAACAAAATTTAAGGGCATCGAATTATATACTAGCAGTAAAGTGAATTAGACGTGAGTGAATAACATGGCTCCGATCGAAACCAAATTGGAACGATACAAGAGCGAGAACGAAATCAACATCAAAAACCAAACAAGCAGAGGAAACCACTAAGCTGAATTAGATGCGAGTAACTGAAATTACTCACCTTAGCGAAGCAAAGATGAGCTCGACTCGGAGGAGGAGTCGCGAACGATCCACTGATCGACTAAAGCATAGCGGTGCCTATGATTTTACAAGCCCTAGCTTTTGAGGGACGAACAAAAAAAGAAGTCGCGGCTTCGAAGAATTGAGCCACCATTTTTATTTCGCTCATTCGATTAGGGTTCTCCAATGGAAAGAATGAAGGGGAACGGTTATAATTCATTATCATGGTAACACTAAACATGAACGTGGGCCAATATTTCATTTTCGAAGCCCACCAACAAATAACCAATTTTAAAAGAATAGCAACCAACTAAAACTCCAATAGAATTCCAACAGAAATTTGTAAATGATTCAATCACCTAGTGATGATACCTAATTGCTACGAATTCTCGGGTTGTTACAGAAAATGAATTATAAACCATTTAAAACATGAAAAACTAGCTAAAATGCTGCATTAAAATAAAACATTGCAACAAGTCTAAAAGTGTTATAGTAGACCAAAGACAACATTTATAAGTGCAATCTAAAGTTCTAAACAGAGAACAACATAAAAATGCATGATCATTGTGACAAGTTTTAAGCACTTAAAAAAATGGTCACAAATCCAGTTTGTTTGCAGTAAGTAGTATACTTAGGCTACTTAAAAATCATTGAAAGAAACCCCAAAGGATATCTTCCAAATTAATTATAAAGATCCCTGAAAACAAGGTATTTTTCAAAATGCATTTATAGCTACTATTTCACTTCTAAACATTTCAACTTCATTAAATTACTTCTATAACTTTTTCAACCTTGATGTTTTTACAATACAAAATACATATATTGTATTTGTTAAAACAACAAAGAAACCCCTAAGGACGTCTACCAAAATTAACTTTAAAATTGCCGAACACATAGCGATTTCAAAGTGCATCCATATCTACTAATTCTCTTCTAAATTTCACAATTTGTTTAACTAGTCCTACAACTTTCCAAACCAATTTTTTATGGTCCCATACACCAAAATATGTGTAGAGAATAACCAAAATATATCATGTCATAATATATTGCCATATCACTAAAATAAGCAAGTTAAAGCAAGGGATTTCAAAGTGCACTAATAACAATCATTCTCGCTTCAAACAAGTTCAAACACACTTCAACTTCAAGCACAACCAAAAATAAACATGTAAACACAAAGTCTAGGCCACAATACATGTTTTAGAGGGCAATAGAAGTAATGTTATACATCATAAAGTTGTCATTTGCTTTCAAAAGCAAGTATGGTCCAAAAGTTATAACTTTAATTAGTTAACTTTACATTAAACTTTATATTATTACACGTTACATATATACACAATATATACACACAAGATATACATACAAGATATACACATAACATACTTTAAAGTTTAAACTTTATTTTAAACCTTCATGTTATAAAGTATACAAACACAACATATTATCGACATTTCTTCGAACTATTTATTTTTGTAAACATTTTTCAAAAATAAGTTTACCATCATTAGCTATTAATTAAAAGGAGTTTAACAAGATTATTAAACCAATTTAATTGCATTGAATCCAAGTTTCAAATATTTGAATACGCACAAAGTGTTCGATATTCTAGGTTGTTACATTCTCCCCCACTTAAAACATTTCGCCCTAGAAATTCCAACATGACCAATTAACAAAAGAAATAAGCACACAACAATACTTAACAGTATTCAGCGTCACTAACAAACAAAGCTCACATTTGCTCAAGTTCAAAAACCCTCTCATTGCCTAAGAACAATAAATAATCTACTGATCATACCTTATGCTCAACAGCCTTTGGTTATTGATGCTACCTCAGAATAAATCGAAGATTCATTCCCTGAACTCTCCATAAGCCCACATAACATAGTATACATATATACTTAAGCCCATATGACGTGCATGGATCATACATATGCAGTATTTGATTTGATCACTTACTCTATCACATAAATTTCACTTCCAAACTAGTACATATCACCTGACCTCTTTAATGCGTACTTCGATTAGGTTCCTTGATCAGAAACTTCTGTCCTCCTTAATAATATTATGATAGAAAGCCTCGGGATCATATCAATAATCCATTTCAAACATTTATCATCGAGAATCGAGTGAAAAATCCTTGTTTGGACCGATGTAAATCACTTAGAAACCATGTGTCCGAATACTGAATCCATAACTATGATGCAAATAAAATGATCTACGTACAACTTATGTATTTTATCTTATTGGTTTCTTAACTATACGAATTTCTTTTTCATCCACTTATGTACATAAATAATATATCATTTAATACTAAAATCATTTATGAAACATATCATAAAAACATAACTTAAGTTTATAAACATCTTACAATAAGATAAAATACTTAAGTTTATAAGCATAACTTAACTTTATTTATAAGCAATTCATAAAAACTTCAAGTTATTACTCGTATAATACTATACCACATCCTAAGAGTATATGCAAAACATCAGATTCATTTTACTTTGTTAAAATTTGAATGAAGGTCGAAAATAAATCTGGGCCTTATAACTGAATCACCTTTTAGACTTATTTAACCGTCGAGTTAGGCAAGTAGCTAGGACGAGTAGGGCACTAATATCCAAACTCAAGACTAGAGTCTTCTTTCCTTAGACAACCCTAAGGTAAAGGCATTTATTAGTTGGCCAATAATATCGAATGGTTACTTAACATAGACGTCCAAACTAATTTAAAAGTTATGTTAACTTACTAACTTCTCAATAAAAGGTTACCTAATCCCATCTTCATATTTTCAAAAATACTTAACTTTAAGCTTTATAACGAGTCGGAAGTTTCAGGCTGACCAAAATTGATGAAAAATCCATTTCATTCTAACAAATGAAAATTATCCAACAACCATATCATATCAAGATGAACATATCACTCTATCCTAATGCATTGGATACATGTGTCAATAATTTTTTTTATCAAAGTTTCACTTATTTATTAAACACACTTGACTATAAAGGGAAAACAAGAAAATGGTTTCCTAGTTATTTGGGTTATGCCATTACCACTTGGGCACCCTACATAGCATACATGCAAAACTTTTCTATAAGGAAGTTCATATCAAAATATGTATTAAACAACTATGTATTCTATATCAAATTTATTTAAAGAAATTTTTTTGAACTAAACAGTGGGTTTCATTTCAAATCATTTGAAATAATAATATATACATATATCCTTTTGTATATCAAATCATACATTCAGGATTAGACTAAAAAACATTTTTAAAGCTGTATCAAATACTTCGTAAAATACTAGATATCATGATCTCAGTTCATAAACCAATTTCCTAAATATTTACTTTAAATTCCATAGAAAATATACATATAGGTCAAGTAACACAAAAGTGATACCATGGAAACGGGTCCTACCAAGCCATACCATATATTCTCTTACTAAGAAGGATGATACTAACGAGAAGTGCTTACCAACTGAACACATCTCTTGCCAATTTTTAGTCACATTCGAGCCACTCAAAGTAAATAACATAAAATACTTAGCTCCTGAATTAACTCGTCGATTTCAATAGAAATCTCGAACTTAGACAAATCTTAAAACTACTTTCAAACTAATAGTATTCACAAATACTTAATAATAATACTACTATTATTTTCTCCAAAACCTTAAAAGTCATTTTTAAAGACATTGGATTTAAGTTTTCAAAATATCAGTTTAATCCTATTTGTTAATAGACCATGTTTAGAAAATCTACACTAAACTTCTTTCATTAAAGTTGACGAATAACCCAACATTGCCACCGACCGCCTTATAATCAAACTATGAAACTAAGTTCACAAGGTGTACATTTCAATGCACCCATAAATACTGTCTACCAAACACATGCAATAAAAACATAAACTACTCATAAATTGGTCGAGTATAAATCAACAATCAATAGATGATAATAAATGCTCATAAACTGGTTGGGCATAACTAATCAATAGATAATACTAAATGCTTATAAAATAGACAAGCTTAACTAATCAATAAACGGTAGCAATGCTCATAAATTGGCTGAGCAAGACTAAGGTAGTAAATCTATAAATGATAATAATGCTCATAAACTGGTCGAGCTTGTCAAATTATTCTACAAAGGATAGCAATGCTCATAAACTGGCTCAGCACGGCTAAACTACTTAATAAGGAGTAATGAATGTACATCATCAATCCCTACATTAATTAAGCTACACTTTAATAATTCATACTTATACAAGTTATCTTGCATAAAATCTTTAATTTTCATAGTTGAAATACTTTTAAGGCATAAGTTTGATAACAAATACAAACATGCTCTCATATGTATAATACACTCAACTCATTCTAAGGCCTCGTTTTCCCTATCTCTAATGAGTTATACCCAACCAAAGCTAAGGTTCTCGCTTAACTTTCAGCTTTGATACCAAGTGTAACGATCAGCCTTTTCAACCCCTAAATGTTGACACTAATACATCCACGATATTCACGTATCAAGCACTCAAGTGCCGAAAAGATAATTTGTTTGGGTAAAATAAAATGAAAATGAACAAGAAAGGAGAGAACATCATAATATCATAGTGGAACAATAACATATGATATCAAAAAGACAATATAAAGTGTTACTCTAAGATACATATCATCGGCATGGACAGTTATAATAGCCTATCCTCACAAATACTGCTATACACATAATAGTAGTGTAGTGGAAATAATAATACTACGGTAGGTGAAAGCATCCAGGTCGTCTCCTCGAGCTTCAAAGAATATCAATGAAAACTGCCTTTCTAATACTACCCAAAAGAGCATCCAAGGAATTAATGGAAAGGTAAAACCATGAGTTAGATAAAAGTCTGGTATGAGAAACTTAAGGAACATGTGGCCACATATAATGGTAACTTTTAAGACTATTCAAATAACCGTAGCGGTTTTTCCCTCAAAAGAATCAAACCATCCAATAAATACATAAGGTGATATAATAGATCATGTCTAAGGTATATAATATAAATCAGAAAATAGTTATGCTGCTTGCATCTCACAACACAACAATATTAGAAGTATAACCGAAAGCGCTAAGGTACATTCGCATATGGATTTTCATGGAGGTCTCAATGGTAAAAATCAAAAGCCGATCTCCTGCACAAGGGTCTAAAGCTACCTTTTGAAACCAAGCATATCTTTAGATAAAATATGTCACTAGGTAAATATAGCCGGTCCATGCCCGAACACGGGACACTGAATACCATTAACTCCCGCATGCCTTAATTGAAAGCATCTCTAGATATTTGGTGCTGATGTACCCTTAGGTTAGCTAAACCCTAGGCTATGCATCTAACTTTGTTTTTTTGCCATTATCGATAGTGAATTAACGTTTAGCTTCTTTCGCATGAGTCTTCATCACTCGAACAAATCTCGAATCTCTCTTTGGATTTCATGATCTTGAATAGTTCACTAATCTCTCTATGGATCCCTATAATGACCCGTATTTTTACTATTTAGAAATATTAAATTGAATAAAAAAATTGAATAAAAAAATTGAATAAAATTGTTTAGAAATTAAAATTTTATGATTTTTGTGATGTTAATCTATATTAGAGTAAGTTTATGATCTTAATTTGAATTTCTATCAATGACACAGATTGCAATAAGATAAAACGGGTAGCATTTGTTAGGGTATAATTAATGATAATGGTTTAAATGTGACGAATAACATGGATTGGAATAATAAAGTTAAATTAACAAAGAATAGAATAAATGATTTTATTGAAGGAGAAATTATAAATTTATTTATTTGAAATGTGTTTAGATAAGTTCAATATGATTTAAAAAGAATTTATTTTGTTTATTTTAGAAATTTATTTAGTTTCATTTTTTTAATTAAAAACCAGTGTAATTTTGACGCAAACATTAAAATCTAAAACTAAATTTTTACCAATGAAGGAATTTGACAAATCAAAACTTTCCATTAGGTCAATTAGATTTTTTATACCCTAAGTTCATGTATAAAATCATCATAAATGGATATCGAATGAAGGAGAAACAATTGTTTGCCATAGCGTGCATTTTGGATTTTGAGCCTGTTTTGATGTTTAAGCTTAGGGTTTGATTTCATAAATGAGAAAACAATTTTTTGTAAGCAATTTATAACTTTTGTTTGTATAAAATAATTTTATAAATTTGTTTGAATTACTCTAAAAGGGATATAATTGTTTTATTTCTCTTAAAATAAATGGTGAGAGATATCAACATACACAAATTTTAAAACACCTTTAGGGAAAACATTAATTACCATGATAATGGGAGTAATTTTTACAATTAAGGAAAGAAATGTTACGTATTTTAGCTAGAGAATGTAAAAATAGAATTATGAAAGGAATGCAGTTCTTAAAGAAAAGTATGTTATCTCTTTCCTTGTAAGAAATAGAAAATTTTGAATTTGAACTCGAAAGAATAAATACCAAATTAACTACAATTATAGAGCGATTACTAATAAAGAGTAAGGTTCCTGATTAATTTTGATATATATACATTTATACCTATGTTAGAATGTTAATCCAAGCTTCTTGGCAGTAGTTAATTATATATACATATACATATACATACATGCATACATACATACATATATATATATATATACATATATATGTTAGCCATAAAATCTACTTGAAGGCAGAAATATGAAAGAAAGATAATGAAATTGAAGTTTTAATGAAGAGACAGGCCAAGTCATCACGAGAGATTTAAAAGAATGTTTCAAAGTATCAACTGTTTATACAGTGCAAAGGCCTTCGACCTAGATGGAAACAAATAGGACCGTTCACCACAACGAACCTTTCAACACAGATGGACAAGCAACTATGAATTTGGAACCCCTTTCGAAATCAATCAATAGTCATCTCTCAACTACACATCAAACCTTTCGAAATCAAAGATTTCACCCCAGAGTGACCTTTTCGAAAGCATAGCAAGCCTTTCGAACCAGTAAGGGCACATCCAAAATACCTTTCGACTGCGTTGAAAGGTTCTATGAAGAAAGCAACACTTAGAAGTCAGCAAAAGAAAAGAAATGAAAGAAAAACCTTTTGATAACAATGAAGGAAAATACAGCTCTCAACAACAACAAGTAAAGACAAACCATTCGACAAGGTTGAAGGGTTCATGAAGTTATGTACAAAGCATACCTTTCAACAATGTCGAAAATTCCATAAAGGCAAAAGAGAGGAAAACCTTTCGACAATGTCGAAAGGTTCAGAATAGCATGTTGAAGAAAAAACTTTCGACAATGTCGAAAGGTTTAGAAAAGCATACGGAAGGTAAACCTTTCGACAATGTTGAAAGGTTCACAACAGCGTATAGAGAGAAGACCTTTCGACAAGGTCGAAGACAAGGAAGAAAAAGGGATGAACCAATAAAAGATTATTGCATGTAACGTTTCAACACCAATGCAAGTGTCTGATATTACAACTACTGAATGCATTCATATTTTGGTCACTTACACATTTATTTAGTCAAGACCAGATATTACATTCTATGAGTTTGGAACTCTAAAAGCAATACAAGATTATATGTATCTAATCTATGTACAATCACATATAAATGTTATATAGTGAACATTCAAAGTCTGTAATGTACAATATTTTGATGAAATTAGTTCATCCGAAAAACCAAATAAACCTTAGTGCAAGATCAAGTATTCAATTTGATTGATTACAAAAGGATCGTATTGTGTTACCTATAACACTAGACCAAAACTGTAACAACCCGACATTTCGTACCCATTTAATTATCGCCTCTTGACGATCTAATCCGGTTGCTAATAGCTATTGGCATTTTGATCGAATTGAAATTCTCTTCTTATCCGGTTTGAATTCTTTTCAAATTGGATTGAAATTCAATTATAAAATTTTGTTAAAATAGTTTGGGCTTTGAAACTTGTTTCGACCCATGTTTTATCCTTTTGCCGTGATAAATAAAAATCACCGTTTCCTTTACCTTTTCATTCGTTCAACCCTAAGCCCAAAAAATCATTCGAGTAAAAATGGCGGTCTCGTTCAAAAGAAATTAGGGCAGGCTCGTTTTCTTGAATTCCTCTTCGCGAAATTGGGGGCTTCGAGATTTTCTGGTAGCCATGGTTACTCGATCGAAAGCGGCTGCTCCTCTTTGTCTAAGGTGAGTGACCCTCACATCTAAATTCAGTACTTGGTTTCGCTGTTGATTTTGAACTATTCGGTTTGATTTCAATACTCTGTCTCGGTTTTGATTTTTTCTCTGATTTTCATTGGGCTTCGTCTCAGCCAATGTTGTTTCGTTTGTTTTCTGGCTGTTGAGGTAGTGCCATTGACAGTTGAGTCTTCATTCGATAGTTATTTTTACCTCGAATACCAGGTTGTCTTCACCTTGTAGTAGTTGCATTCATGTGTGCAGTAGCTTCTGATTTGTTGTACACTGATTTGAATTCGAGCCTAGTGCCTTTGTATATGACTGGTATACTTGTCTTTTTCTCTTAAGTCTGTTTCACTGGTGCTCTATAGCTTATTCTAGATTGTTGCACCTGCATTGAGCCTTTGTTTACGACTGCAACTTTGTACATCATGCTGGTTTGAAGTCTTTTGTTAGTCCATGTCTGGACATTGGGACTCTTTGGGTTAGTTGCTGTGCACTTGAGTCAGTGACATTGATATCTTTAGCTTGTTTGATCTGTAGCATATGTGCATTGAGCTCTTCATTGTGGACATTGTTTTATAGTTGTTACTGTTTTCATGTACATTGTTTTACTTCTCCTTTGTGACTGACCAGTTTTGAGCTTGTGTCCATTGTTGTTCTGGTTTAATGTATTGTAGTCGACCACTTCATTGTGATGAGTTCCATTTGATCTGAGCATTTTTTTGATTTTTGCTCGATACTGGTTTAGGTCTGCTCTTTACTGTCTTGATTTCATTCCTTTGTGCTCGACCTGTAGCTTGCATTCTCACTTGCACTTCATTTCTCCCTGATTAGTAAACCAGTGGTCTGCATTAGCTTGTACTTTGAGTCTATTCCTTATTTATTTTTTTACTAAGTCATTGGTAGGTGGGATATACACTGGCATACTCATTGTAACAGTTATATAAGACTGTCTCTAGCCATTCTTGTTCTACCTGAATGAGTCTGGAATTATTATACTCTTGTAGTCTCTGTGCTTTATTATTGCATCGTTGCCAGTTGCCTCACTTGGTTCAGTTCGTACTTGTAGCCTCCCTGCTTTGTTGTGCCACAGTTGGCACTGTTTTGTATGTATGCTAACGGTCTGATCATTTGATTTGGGTTTGCATTCGTCCATATTTCAGTCTGCATTGCTTTGTAGATGTATTTATGAATTTTGTTGCATCTGTAGCAATCAAGGTGTTTCCATTCATTATCATGTACATGCAGTGTCTTTATGTTGCATTGCATTCATATTTGGGTAGTCTCAGATACATTTCACTATAGTCGTGAAACTTCATTGACCTTTACACTTGTTGTTGCTTGGTCTTGTGCCTTGAACTGCTTCATTTATGTTATGGCCTTATGCCATGAGTCTGGACCATGTGCTTTGAAGTGTTCATGGGTTCATATGTTGAATTTTTGGTGTTGATTGCCATTTCGGTCGTTCTGACCCTATTATTGAACTGTTAGCTTTGGGATGAATCACCTGCTGTTGCCATTTGCTTGAATTCAGTGCATTCGTCTAGTTCAGTCTCGTACCACCTGCTGTTCACTTTTCTTTTTGGTACATGCAGTATATACGTGCATTTGCACTACATGTATAGTGTAACACATCTGTTTCATTTCGCCTTTTGTTTCAGTATGCAAACTGTACTGGTTCGCAATTGATTGTGTATACTTGATACCAGTCCTTGGGTGTAGACCCATGTTGCCACCTTTGTTTCATTCTTGTTCAGATTGCATTTACTGTTTTGTTTCATCACGCTTAGGTAGCCTATGCCTGTGCATGTTTATTAGGTCACCTGGCCATCTTACTGTTCACTTGCAGTTGAAGCATTTCGCGAGTTTGATTATTCATTGTAGTTGTCTTGACCATTTGGGACAGTTACATACCTGTTTCATGTAGTATTTGGGTTTCCCTGACCACACATGCTTGTTAGTATCGACCGATACTTTGAGGCGTGTTGTACTCTGCTGTCTCTGTGCAGCCACTGTTTCTGTTGATTGATTTGAATTTGGTCCGAGACTTGATTTTATGTCTTGACCATTTATTTGAAATACCTTGTTTGTTATCACCTGAGTTGAACCCGATTTCGGGGTTTGACCTGGTGATCATTTGTGACTTTCACTGAGCTTTTGCGTATCTCTTGCGATAGTGGCGAGGCAGTACACGCGTGCGTGTACTGCAGCCCTATCAGATTTGACAGTTTTAAATTGATATTTCAATTGTTTAAATTGTTTTGGATTTCCGTTTCGTGGATTAACATTGTTTAGTGTTATATCTGCCGTTATCCGGTTCTCTTATCGAGAAGTTGGGTATACGAGATTTCTGTGACTGTCGTCTATTTGATATTTGATTATTATTGCTTCTGTGCATTAATAACTGAGTTTGAATTAGACTGACCCGTGTATTATTTTCGTTTGAATTTAATACTCGGGTCAGACCGAGTATTTACAGGTTGTAGATTTTTAGCTTTGGGTTGCTGCTTGAGCTATGAAGACTTTTTATATCATTTGAAGTGGTCTTCGTCTTGTTGCAATAGTCAGTGTGTCTGTTTTAAGATGATAATGTATTCATGTATATTAGTCGATAATGTACGTGTATATATATATAACTTCTTGAGTCGACAGTTATAGTTGTGTCATTTGTATTGTGTCAAATGTATTGTAACTGATATCAGTTATTATATATATGAGACTTTTCGTTCCATCTGTATTCCGCATTTATGTTATCTGTGTTATTTTTATATCTATTGTCCTAAACTATTATAGCCACTGTGTAGTAGCTTTGAGTTTGTATCGGTATGTCGGATTTCCTCTAAAGATGTAATGCAATGTTTTATTATCTGACATATCGGTGCTCGCACAAAGCAATTACATAGATGGTCGCTTCTCAACAGCCTTATTCTCCGTGCTAGTTGACAGCACTACACCGTAGTGTTCTTGGCTAGCTTGGGTATAGAGGTGGGGCGTCACAAAAACTACGAAATGGATCTAAGAACTTGATCGCTGAAATGTCAATTTGATCAGTTTACACAAAAGGCAACATATTTGATGTCCTTAATATTAAGGATGATAGAATGCTCTTTTTTAAAGAGTTCTTTATGGTATTGTAGTAAGGGTTTTCTTTTGAATGGTTCAACATTTAGAAAGAAAAACAAATGTACAAGAGTAGATGTGATTTAAGGTATAATTAGGATGAAGAAAGTGAACAGTCACTTCTGCTTCATAAAGAAACATTGGATACGAAAATTGTAATAATAATGAATGATACTTAACATTAAAATAATAAATATGATTTTTCTTCCAAAATGTATTTACATATAGAAAATTGTTTTCTTTGAGTTTGAGATATTTTATCAAAGAACTCTCCTCTATAAATTAGTTACAACATATGAAATAAATAATCTATATTAAGAAAATGACGGACCTCCGAATTTAGTGCGCTATTATAGTAATGGCAGAAATAGCGGGAGAATGCCGCATAGCACTTATTAATTGCATCAGATTACAAAATTGTTTTCGTAAAACATGCCGAACATTATTTATAAAAAGACGACTATTTTTGTTAATGATTGAAAAATAAACATAGTTATATTTGGATATGAATATTATGAATATTCGTTGTAAAATAAAACTATTTGTGTTATTTGTTTTCATAACAAAAGTGATGCATTGGAAAATACTAAAGTATCTAATGTTATTAATAATTATTTTGGAATTATATACTAAGCCGTAGTTTTGAGAAATAATTTTTATTATATGATTATGAATCATATGATATTGGTTAATTATATCTCAAACAATTAAGGGCAACCCACCTATTGTAACATCCTGCCCTTCTCACCGCCCCTAGTCGGTAATTAAACCAACTTGAAACGTTCAAAATAACGGATTGTTATTTAGTTTATGTAATTTAAACAGAATCAGCCACAGAAATACAGAATAATAATAATAATTCAAAAACAAATGAATTTTTTTATTTCTTCATTTTACAACATCAGAGTTTATACAATGTATTACATTTTTACAGCGGAATATCTTAGAATACAACATTTCCTGAAAAACTAAAGTGATCGTTTTACCCCCCTCTCTCTAACTTCGCTGCTCGAAAATTTTCAAGCTGTAAAATACTCGGTCTGACCCGAGTATTACATTCAAAAGAAAATAATACACAGGTCAGTCTAATTCAAACTCAGTTATTAGTGCATAGAGGCAATAAAAATCAATTAGACGACAGTCAACAATAATTCTCGTCTATCTGACCCTTTTAACAAAGAAATCAGATGACGGTAATTATAACACTTAACAGTGTTAAACAATAAATCAGTAGATTTTTAAAATAACAACAAAGATAAATGAAAGGATTTTTAAATGAAGATGATTTAGAAAAGAACAGAATTGCCAAAACGGCGATTAACAACAAAAATCATCAAATCAACCAAATCAAAATATGATTCAGAATATATTGAATTGGCGACATAAAACAATTTTTAGCAATAGAAAACATCAATTAAACATCAATTCTGAGTGGCTGCCGTACACGCACGCGTGTACGGCCTCGCCACTAGCATGAAATAGGAATCAACACAAGGTCAAATCCAAGCTTCGAGCTGGATTCAACACAATGTAAAAAAAACCCAATGTATATCATATCAGTGATGCTCAACCCCAAGCCAAACTACAATGAACCAGTGGACGGAACAAATACAGCCCCTACATGAAGTATACAAGCTACCGAAGACTAACAGTAAGCTGTGCCAAAAGAACAACAAACCTAAATGTACATGTGAATGTAACAGTGGATCAAGAGATCAATGAGTAAGGCTGCACAGTGAAAATGGTATGCAAACCAAATGCCACAATGAAAAGTGAGTAAATATTTTACCACCCTATTCCAAAGTCTAACATTGGAAAGAACAAATGGAAGTCAAAAATAGTTCAATATCGGACAAGCATATTTTAGAATGAAATAAACAAAGTCAAAATCAAGTTTAAAATAGCCAAGGCCGAAGCCAAACGTTATCACAAGCCGGAGTCAGGTGATAACAAAATGAAGCAGAAACAAAATTCACATTAATGCCGATGCCAACAGACACATACTCAAAATCATTTGCAGTTCAAATCAAACAGTACCAAAGTTATAGATATCAAAAGCTATTCAAAGCCATGCTCATCAAACTAACAATTTCCAATCAAGACCGAAACATAATCAACATAAAGATAACCAATGGTATCATACACTCAAGTCCGGTGCATACATACAGGCTACCGTAATGCAAAGATCAAGTCGAAGTCGAGAACGATCAAGTCCAGGAAAGTAAATTTCAATTATTTAACACTTCTAATAAATAAAACAAATTTTAAAATTTTAAAACTGGATTTATTTGCAAACTAGGTTTCAGACAACTTGAATTTATTATTTAAAACTTTGTTTTAAAACTTAATTTAAACTTTGTTCATAATTTGAAATTAAATTGAAAAATCTAAAACAAAAATCAGTTTTAAACCTTGTTCAAAATACTGGAGACAAACCCAAAATGAACTTTCTTCCCCAAAACAACTTAATTACTCTGACATGCAAGTGCACAAGCAAGGCTAAGGCATAGACCATCAAAGGAATACCAACAATGCAACTGTATGCAAGATGCCTGAAGAGTACAAGTTAAAACTGCAACACTAACTACAAGTGACAATGCCAGTTCATGTCAATAATACAGTGATATAACAAAGCTACAAGACCAACTCGAAGCAACAGGCCCGAACAGTGAACAAAGCAAGGTGTAAACAAGGTCACAGTGAAATCAACGTCATTAGAAAAAGTCAAAGCCAAAGTCAGGGATGAACATTACAAATACAACACATATATACATACATAGGTGTATGTGTACACATGGCAGTAAAGACCTAATGGCCGGAAACAGCAAGTAAAATCGAACAAGGTCGAAAGTGCAACCAAAGACAGTAAATGCAAGCAAAAATCGCTTCAAACTCAAAGCCGTATTTTATCAAAATTGAACAAGTCTAAAATCAAAGCCGTGGTAAACACAAATCATGAGTTCAAAAATCAATGCCGTGCGAATCAAATATCAATTTATACGAATTTGATAAAATCTGGGAAATCATCAACTTCCAAACAAAATCGATTGCCGAAGCATAGTATTGTCAACCAAGCAAACAGTCGACAATTTCAAGTGGCCGAAATCACAAAAATAATCAATTTATACGAATTGAAAACCGCAGAAATTAACTCTACAAATCTACACATGAACTAGATGTGAGTGGGGGGAACCACTTACCTTAGTCTGAAGCGGTCGCGAGTGAGGCGAAGGAATCAAATCGATCGAAGCTGGCGCCTTTGAATTGAACGAACTCTAGTTTGAGAAGAGGAACGAAGTAGGGGACGAACGATTTTAGGCCGCCATTAATTTTCGTCGTTCGATTTTTTTTATTTTTTTTTCTCTGATTTAATTTATGAAGAGGGGGGGTTCGTGTTTTTAGAGAAAAAGTGGGGAGAGGGGACGATAGGGTTTACACGATCTCCTTGCGTAAATTAAGGCATGATTTAAGGAACGGGGTGTAATGAATGTTGACAAAATTTAAATTTAAAAATTAAATTAAATTTGATTAAATTTCGATTAAATAAAAAAAAACTATCAACCACAATCAACAACCCATCAACACTTCACATATTTTCAAAAGAATTTCAATTCGATAAAAAAATTCTAATAGAAATTAACAACCGATATTAAATTGTCAATTGACGAAGATTTTTATTGTTACAAAAATTTAAATTGAATTTGATTTATATTTTCTACACGTTTATCTGTCGTATGTTCACACAACAATTCCGATAAATACGAAATTTTGAAGTCCGATAATAATTCAACATTACGGACCCAATGGAACTGGTTTCATCAAATTCCGAGACTGTGCCTCGGAAGGCTATTTTTAAATTCAATTTAAACGATACAATTTCAAAACTGAACAAATCGCTTTCAAATTCAATTCTGAAGCTTCTATTATCTTCAGTATTATCAATATGTATTTTACAAGCCTTTAAATTATTTTTAACCGGCTTAAAATTGAAGATTCAATTTTTATTCAACTTTCAATAGAATAAATTTTAAAATTTAATCGCCAAATTAATTCTGATAATTTGAAATTCAAGTCAAATCATCATTCAAATATTTAAAATTAATTAAATATTCTCAATTCAAAATTGTTCAAAATTTAGGATCGTTACACCTATCTAGTGGGAGCATCATAGGAGTTGATGAACTCTTCGAATTAATACATATTGATGTATGCAATCACAAATCTATTAATACCAAAAACGGTTCCACATACTTTATTATATTCGTCGATGATTTATCACTAACATGGACATGTGTATTCGATACACATATAGTATGTTTATGATAAGGTCATAGAGTATAAATAAAGTAAATAAAATAACATGCAATAAGATAAAATGATTTGGTTTGATCGAAAAAGTGAGTATATTGGAAAGTTCCAAACGTATTTAAGATAAATAAAGATTTAATCCAAGAGTCACTACTCCTTGTGGTACATAATGATATATTGATAAGGAGTTATTGAACTTGTTGAACGAAGTACAATTATTTATGAGTGAAGTTGTGTTAATTTCTTTCTACAAGATCGTGTATTTAAGAGTAGTACACGAAATTAAAATTAATTTCATCTCAATAATAGTTTATGAAATCATACAAGATAAGGGTTGATAAGAAACCCCAACTGGCCCAGGCCAAGGAGTTGACAAGTTGTGCGAATCGAAAGTATGCACGTAATAATTGTTCATGCGGGATCTTGTATGAATCTTAAGAGTTTGGGAAGGACTATCATTGGCTAACATATTTATGAATATTTTTGTAAATCATAACTAAATCAGTCTTATATCAAAGGCAATTCATAAAGTGTTTATGAATGCCTATTCCATTATATTGAGAAATAATTATTGTTTCAAGAGATACCAAATTCACAATGAAGGAATTTCTTTAAGAAATTATTGGTGGTAATATGGAATTGAATACAATCCAAGAATAGAACCGATTACTAGAAATGAAATTAACTAACCTAAATGAACATATACATTAGAATGTCTAATAAGTATTCTTGCACATTGAAGAGAAACTATGAGTTTCTTATAATTTTCGAAAATATAAATAATCCTCGGTTGTTTAAATAAACCATTAAGAGTCTAACTCCATAATATGGTATGATGAGCAGATTCGAAATAGATTTCAAGTACATTGTCAATATATGATTTAGATATTTGTATTCATAAGGGATATGATCCATTTGGCACAAACCTGTCTTTATGAGAGATAAACGTCGTTGGAATATTATAAGCCACATTGATAAGAATATTAACGTAAATTTCAATTGTTGAAATTAATGTAATAAATTTATCATCGGATGTGCTCAAGTATTTTTGGATTTACTCACAAAATTATTGCTTTGTAAAACTTTGTGTTTTGGTATATATGTGCTGAAATGGAAAATTCTAAATAATGATTTAGAATAGACTATTTGCACAAAACAACCAAAGTGTCACAAAGTCAGTGGGAGCAATACTTGGGTTGTAAGTGTTTGGATATGATCAAAGAACAGATACGCAAGTATTGTTCGATAAGTATCAAAATTGAACAAGTGTTTTGATAGAAATATCAAATAGTTTGATTTTTAGTCAAAACGCAGAGGAAGCATATGCCTATAAGAAAAAACATTAAAAGGTACAATGATATTTCTGTATTATATGTAAACAACACATTGTTGATTTAACAATGTACTTGTGTTAAAATCAACCTTAGTTTTTTTAATACTCAACCTTGGATCGAAATGATATCATTTATATTTAGTATAAAAGATATTGGGAATGTCCCAAATCGATATGTAAAGACATCTTATTAAATTGTTTAATATAGAACATGTAACAACCATGATTTTAGACTGCCGTCATAATAAAAATTTAAAATAGAAATTTTAAATGAAAATTTGAAAAAAAAGATGCAAAAATCATGTTGTAAAGTCTGTAGTCTTAAAAGTTGTAGCGTGTTGAAATAAAAGGCTTTTGCATTCACGTGAGAAATGGGTTCATATTAAAACAATAGTGAACACTTTGCCATGGCTGCCACTTATTTTATAAAGTAAGTTGGAAACTTAGTTGTATGGCCATCATCCTTTTAGCACAGGCTGTGTACTTCCTTCCAATATGCACGTTTCTATAATAAATGCCCATGTACGATTTCTGCCAGTATTAATTTCATTGACTAGTTCACACAAAATTAAAGAGAAAAGTATGCCTGCTTTACACTTTTGTTTCATTTTGTTCCTCTGGCATCAATCTTTCGTTTTGAAATTTACAGAAGCTCTGCAAGGTGGTAATGGCAGTTCCAAAACTTTGCTCCAAACGTTCGTCGTTGCTCACTGTTTTTTTGAAGCGAATTAAAAGTGAGTTTTAAACTAACATTTCTAATTTAAATACAACGCTGGCTGTTTTGATTTCTGCAAAATTTTCTAGCGCAATATTATAGTTCATTTGCGTACTGGTCGTTGTGTCTAACAATTTTTTCCCATGCAAACATTTTACAGTATGCTATTTCGTTAATTGCATAAGGAGTGTAGTGAGAAATGATTAGTATAGTGCTCAGGCTAGAGTATTTCGCGCGTAAGAGTAGGGTACTGCCTGGCACTCGGGTGAGTATTGCATTTTCTCGCGCATGCCATTTTTAGTGTGTACCCTGATATGTATTTCCCTAGCATCAATAGCATGCCTACAAACTAAAAGTGATTGAGTATTAATAGACCAGTAGGGGACGTGTTTGTCCAAAATGAAAAAAATCAAGCCCAGACGTTTTATTTTATCCCCTTCAAATCTTTGTGCAAAATGTGCATTACCTGGTCATATTAGTTAGTATTATTTCTTTGTGTGCGTGAAAGTCTAATATGCATGCATAGGTATAGGTTACATTATATTTACATGTAGCTTTGTTAGAAAAACATTTTTTTATGCAAACATGTTAGGCAGGTATATATACATTTTTCTCGTGCGTGCATATATGTATGTTGCACAATGTCCGGGTCATTATTTATTTGCATGCATGTGCATTGAGTTCAATTCAAACTTCATTATATGTTAGGGTCAGACCATCACATTACGTGTTTGCATGTAAGTAGTAGGCCATATTTCATTTGTATTCGTATTATAGTGTAGCATACATGCATTTGTTAATTCATGCGTGCAATTGTTCCTTCATGCGTGTGTCGGGTAAAACTTTTCCTTGGCCAATTGCCATTTTAGGACGAACTGCATGTAAAAAGAAGTATCACCAGAGTTGCATTACACTATTATATGAACAGGTCTCCTCAATTTATATTATTTCCGTGCATGCCCATTGGGGCAGCAACAGTTATAACGTTATTGCCCAGGCTATCCAACGTTTTAAATATTTTATATAGTAGTGCACGCGTATATTAAAGCAGTGCAATTTTTTTGACGAAAATATATAGTGGTGCAGTCCACTAATTAATTTATTTTTGAATCGGTGTTTGATTTTAAAACGTATTCTGTTGCCGTTATTTTTATAATGGAAATTGGTACGCCGGTACTATATTTTTGAAGCGTGTTGTTTTGATGACATTTTTGACGAATAAAAATTACTGTTGTTTTGACTTCACTAACCATCAATTTTAAAGTGAATTTTTAAGCGGTTATTCCGCAACGCTGATTTGATATCCGTTTTTACGGTGTTTTGTGAAGCGCAATTTCCTCGGCGAAATTGCTATAGATGTTGCTGTTTTAATCACGTGTTTTAAAATCGTTTTAAAATAAAATTATTTCCAAAAATTTCACAGTTTGCACTTTCAAAAGAATAAGGAAGCGATTTAAACGCTTCAGCAAAATTGAGGACTATGAACCCTTACTTTTACTGATTCGCTTAGTTCCGGACTTGTTCGTTTGAGAACGTAAAATGTTATTTATATAAAATACACAATTTTGCACTTTCAAGGAAACGATGAAGAGATTTAATTGATTTAGCAAAAGTGCGGAGTATGGAACCACACTTTTACTACTTCGGTTAATTCCGGACTCGTTAATTCAAATATTTGCTGTTTGATGATTTTGATGATTTTTTTGGGCTTTCGAGCCACTATGCTGGACCTTCGGGTCATATGATGGACCTTCGGGTCAAATACCAGTACTAGACCTTCGGGTCATATGTTAGACCTTCGGGTCATTTGTTGGGTGCCAAAATTATGATAACAGTACTTGGTAGGCTTCGGCCATATGTTGATGCACGTGCGGCGTAGCTAAAACTCGCCATCTGCTGGGATTGATCCATCTTTTATGTTGATTTTTTAGTTATCTTATTTTGATTTCTAGATTCTGTGTATTGCTGTTTTGAATTCAATTATAAATTTTGAAGTTGATTTTGATGATGTTTAATGGGAATTCTTCCTTTAAACTATGCTGATTACTATGTTGTATAGTCTCAACCGAGGCTATAATTTTGTGTATAGTCTCATTCGAGATTATAATTTGTGTATGGTCTCATTCGAGATTATAAATTTGCGTATTGCTGTTTTGAATTCAATTGGGAATTTAAAAGCTGATTTTGATGGAGTTTAAATTGAGATTTCTTTATTTGAACTATGTTGATTATCTATGTTGTATAATCTCATTCGAAATTATGATTATTTGCTTAAGTGTTATTTATCATACACTTATTTCTGAAGTTTAAATTAGACTGATTCGTTTATTATTTCTTTTAAATAATACTCGGGTCAGATCGAGTTATTTCAGGATAGTCGCTATCTTTGATTCAGTTGCAGCTTCAGCTTTTGGGATATCACTCCATCTTTTGTCTAGTCTTCGAGGTGTTTCTTTTTGGAGTTTTGACTCTCATCTCATGTATGATGGTAACTTTGTATATGTATATTTGGTTCGTGTGAACTATCGATTGTTGTAGCATGTATTCCAGACTTATCTTCCGCTATATATCTGATATTTCTGTTCTGATGTGATTATACTATTGTGTTGTTGTTATTATGAGTTATTCTGAATTTTTCTTAAGCCACCGTAGTTTCGTTTTAGATTTGGATTGAATATATATCTTTGGGAGTAATTCACACAACTCCTATTGATGTAATCAATACTCGTTTAAGGCATAACTTACGGATGGTCGCTTCTAACAAGCCTTATTCTTCGCAATAACATACGTTATTACTTATAATAACCTTTGTTATTGTGAGCATAGAGGTGGGACGTCACAGAACATGTGAGATATGTTCCTTATGCATTAGAAATAAGCACTATCATCATGTTATGTTGTTTACTGTATAAAGATTTGTCAGAGTATTTGATACACGAAGCAAATATTAAATCCAAACCGATATCAATGAATGTAAGTTTATAGTGTTCTCATATATTTATGAAATACTAGAGAATAGTTTACAGAAATAACGAACTCCTTATAAAGGAGTTTTTAGACTCAGAACTTCATAATTGATACTGAGTATAAAATGTCAATAATAAACTCAAGTTAAGAATTCTAAAATTGGAAATGTTCCAAATGAAACATTACGGCTGATTCAATGAAAAGGCTAAGAAAATTGCATTGAATAGCACCGCAATAAAATGTATATAAATATAAATGCATAAATTTATAACTGAGCCGATTCCAAATGTTGAGAATCTCATAACATTGTTATATGATAACAATGTCAGGATATAGTTTGTAACAGAACTCAGATCTCACTAAAAGTCGAGAGACATACTTTGAATTGTTCCACATGATAAACAATATATCACCATTAGAGAGAGTTGATTGATAGAGTATATAATTCAAAACATAATAGCATACCCGTTCATAGAGAGACTAATCTAATTGGTTTTGAGAAACTGATTGGAGAAGTTGGAATAAGATTCCATAATTGACCCCAAGCACAAGTGGGAGATTGATAGAGTTATAGGTATGCCCTAGGGGAAATTATGTAATTTGTTACATTTATCTAACTCGTTGACCAATCTTGTTCGAAATAAAGGTGTTTTCTTTCTATTATATGCTTGATATAAAGTGGTTATATTAATTAATTAATTAATTTAATTAAAGTATATTTAATAGAAAATTCTTAAATGGTATATTATTAATAGTAGTTACAAAGTGTTATAACCTTGAGTAATTTATCGCAATAAAATCAAATATATCATTTTAAATGTTCCTAGTCAAGATGCATCGAGACTGAATATCGATGTATCCGTTGAGACTGGAGCACGTACGTCCTCCAAGTGTTGGGCAATGTATTACTCATGGTTTCTAGGTGCACCTAGAGGTTACGTACTAATAGTTATTGAATAACTACGAAAAGACTCACTTGGTAGTTTTCTGTTGGTTAATATAACTAAGGTCAAACAGAAAATATCAATGTGACTGAATTACACAGTTCTCTCGACTTGAGAATACTATGGATCATTAATATGAAAAGCTCCACTTTGATTATAGTCAAATCATGGCATGGCGTCCATCGAGTGACTATAGTTGGATCGAGCGGAAGTATTGGAAGTGAAGCATTATTCAAAAGAGGAATCGTCCCTTCAGTTATATGGGGTTAGTATCACGATAAACCCAAGTCAACTCAAAGTCAAAGTCTCTGGCCAGAGCATTTCGTTTAATAATAACTGTTATTATTGAACCATGGACTTTGTGTTTGGACTAAACAGTTGAATGTGGACGATTTGGAATTTTGACCATTATCAAATTCCATAAGTCCAAAGCGATATAGTTTTGATGAAGAGAATTGGTGTGTATAAATGTCACAACTAGGTAACGCTTATTAAACTAAAATGAAATTTTACTAAAAATGTGTAAGCGATAAATTTGGCCATAATGTCACACCACTTGCTAAGTGACATGTGAACGTTAACATTCGAATAGTTCGGTGTTAATTGCTGATCGAATTTACACCCAAGAGTTACACAATCGAAATGATGAATTCTCTTAATACCAAACGATTTAATTAGTTTATAATTGATATAAATTAATTAAATTAATTAATATTTATGAAATATTAATTATAAAATTTGAATATGATTTGAGAAATAAATAATGTTATATATATATTTATAAAGTTATAAATATATCGATCAAAATTCGATATCGATATGCGATTAAATTAGATTTAATTGCATAGTATTTTGGCTTGGGCTTAAATGTGTTTAAAGCCCATCACTAAGGCTACAAGTTTCGACTTTGGAAAGGGTTAGGGGCGGCTAAGACATAGGTAATGGGCTTGGTGATGTATGGTTAAGATTAAGTGAGAACGGGTAAATCTGATCTACCTATTTTTCTCTCTTATGCAACTATAAATATGGATCTCTAAACCTATTCTCAATTTCTTCTTTTGGCCGCCATTCTTCATCCTCCTTATGGCTGAAACTTAGCTCCTAACCAACTCCAAAACTCAAATCAAATTACAGACTAGCAATCTGACGATCAGGAGATTATTAGAGAAGGGAATTTATTAGTTCTACCTGGACTCAAAGGCACCATTGATAGGTAACTTTCGTTTCATATTACTGATATAATATCATATTTTATAATCTATAAATTGTTCACATCTGAATCCATATATATATATATTATTATATGTTAAGTTAGGTGAGATTTTTGTACGTAAATGTAGTTGTCACAATTAGATTGGTTATGTACATGATATAGAAGTTTATGTTTATAGATCTGTTATAAATATACTTAACTTTCTGTATGAAATTTAATTTTTTGATATTTATTAACACACACACACACATATAGGTAAATACTACACTTTTATAATTACATATATGATTATATAATATTTAAAATTGATTATAAAACCTGAAATTTGTTTTACATATATTTATATATATTATTATTAATTATTAATGATGATATGAATTGTTTATTATATATAAAATAATTAATGATCCAAAAATTCAATTATATATATTTTTAATTACTGCATCGTATAAGAAGCTTTCGACAATTATTTCAAATTTTTTTATGAAAATTTTATATTTTAATAATTTAATTAAGTTACAGCTGAAATGTATTATAATTATTAAAAATAATACTTTAAGTCAAATAAATCTGATATTTTTTCCTGGCATGTGTTTTGTGATCCTTGATTTTAAAAATTTTTAAAATTGATTTTTTCTCATTCAAATATTTTATATTAATAAATTATAGTCAAAACTAAATTTAATACATTTATAATACACAATAAAATATTAATTTAACTTGTAAACTAATGTTAATTTTGAACTGGAATAAATTTTTGAATCATTATATATATATATATATTATAACTTCCTTTATATTTATGTAAACATATATTAAACCATGAAATTACTTATTTCATTATATTTATATTTATAATGTGTGTGTGTCTATATATATATATAAAATCAAATAGTTAATTTACATTAAAATTAATTAAATAAATATTATATATATATATATTTATATATGTGTTCACTTATCTACATATTTACATCTATTATGTTATAAATTATTAATTATAATATTATATATATCTCTGTGTGTGTGTGTATAAGATATCTAAATATAAATAAACATACATATACATACATGTAAGAATTTACTTTACAATGATTTTGAAACTTTTCTTATGATACATTTATATATATATATATGTATGTATGTATGTATGTATATATGACTTATATATTCTATAATATTTATATATGCACATATTTGGACAACATACAATAATAATATATGAGTTAATATGTCCATTGCAATGTAAATCCTAACATCTATATACGGGCACATTATACCCTTCATAGATTATCATATCACACATGCGCACGCGCACATATATGTATGTATGCATGTATGTATACGATACATATATATAAACTAAATCTAATCAAATCAATTTCATATTACAAAATATTTGAATTTAAATAAAATATATGATTTTGTTTAAAATAAATTTAGAAATGATCTAAATTAATTAGAATTCATAGGCCCAATAAATATCCAAAATGGTATTTTTTTTTGAAATTCACGCATAACTTCCACTACGGGCTGGCCCAGTTCCAACAGTCGATAGAGTTCTTAATAATCGGTTGAGTGGAATGGCATAGAATAGTAAACCAAAGTTATTACAATACAACCATAACAACCAACATTTATTTCCCATGGTTCTTATTTAATTCAACTCCATTCAAATCTCAATCAATATAAATTTCATATCTAAATTGCAAACAATGAAAATTTTATCTTATTTTCATATTGATTTCATTCCAACTTTAATTTTGTAGTAATAATGTTAAATTCAAATCCCCATACCAAACAAATAGACTTCAAGTTTATTTCAATTAAATTTTCATTTTAATGTAATATTATAACATCAACATTAAATAAGAATTCAATTAAATTTCAATAGTATGACATAATATTAAGTTCAGATTCAATTAAATGTTAGTGTCGAGCATGCATAAGAAAACCTGTCCTTCCACTGTTCCTGCCTTGCACTAGTACCTATCCCTCTAAAGCTATCTCGTGGGTTGTAATGAGGAGGGGGTCAAAACATTGTTCTGGTGACTGGTAAATTACACTTTATACATAACATTAGTTTATGCTGGTTGTCTTCCATCACATGTTATGTCGTTTTATTTCACTTAGTCATCTTAACCCCACGTATGCATACGATATGCCCATCTACCCAAAGTCGACCATAACTACATAAATATGTATATGTGTATATAGATACCATAGTCCCCCTTTAGTCTAAGATACTATCCCCGCTAGTATCCCTATCCCAGCATCCCATCAGGATCCATTATCAGCTCGGTATCACGATTCATCGTTGTGCATACCAATGAACTCCCGAAGTGCCTAATAACGACGTCATATAATTTAGCCATATTCTATCTTGCCTTAGGGATTTCTACTTGTCTGCTTCCTATTATGGACTCGGCTACACGAACTATAGAGGACACAGTTTCTTGAACTATTGTGGACTCAACTTCACGGACTACCACATTTGTTTTGAAAGACCTCTCTTAAGGGTTATATAGCCTTGCCTCTAACAAACAAACTAGCAAACAACCATGGCGGTGCATGACCTAACGTGACCTACACTAGTAGAATGTGTATCCTATTAGGTGTAAACCTCGTCTTTCCTGCTGACTGCTCATGATCGATGAAATTCTGGACCTATATACAGTTCCTACTCCTTAATATGGTATCACCACATTGATATAGCATCTATCTTTGCTCTCCCATTTAGATTGTCTAATGCAATCAAGGTAATACCCCTGCTAAAAGATTAAAGTAGAACCTACTGGGGTATTCCTTAACCTATATGCAAGCGTATATAATTCCATGGGTCCTATAGTTGGATATGCCCCCACATCAGTATAATGTATACACAATTATTGGTAGCCCCTTATGGTGGGCAGACTTCTACTGTGTAACACTCCTGACCTCGCATTCCAACCCATTTTAATGACTATGCTATTATTATCCTTTTAAGTTAATTACTAACTTTAATAATTCACACCCATTATAAACGCATACTTTAGGACATGCAAATATATGTATATTTATGTGTATACACACAAACACACACACACAGATATATATATATATATATATATTCATTTATACTTGTTTGATTATTATGCCTTCACTATTCACTGTTAATAACATTTCTTTACTTCTTCATGCGTTTGCATCTTATTTGATTCAAGGTCATTTATCGTTTGTTTTTAAAAGATCTACATATCATTTCCCATTTTCTTCCCTTTTCTCACTGTTAAATTTTCTATCTCTATTCATTTTTTTAACCTTTTATTTCCCTTCCATGTTTATAGGACTTTCCATACGCTTTTATCTTAGATTATTACTTACCTACATTTTCATCATTTTTATTTAACTTCTGTCTTGCTTATATTGCATATATATATATATTAGTTCTTCTCTTAGACCATTATTATCACATTTATAATTATTCAATTAATCCTTAAGGGGTTTCTGCATTTTGATGCAGTAGAACTACGTCTCTCCTAAATGGAAAGGTTAACATTGTCAATTTCTATATCATTTCCAAAAGGAGAATTCATGCTACGTTTGGAATTACAAAGAATTATCTTTTTCATAGCTATTGAAATAAATAGTGCAAAATATGGTAAATATCTCTATTTTATACATCTCTTTCTTTTAGGCGTATTCCTTGTTATTTCAAATGATACTTTTATTTATAAATATGAACTTGATAATCTATGGAAATTCGTATTGCAACACCCTATATCCTAATGAATTAAAATTCTACTTAATTCTAACAATTTATTTTAGTAACTTCTAATTTACATTTGCTTGCATTAATCAATTCATCAACAATTCTAGAGTTATAATACAGTTTATCAAATTTAAGGACTACCACTACCCAATACTTTCTAGATTCACATACATGCAATATATAATTCAAGTTATCAATTACAGAATATGTAAGCAGGGTTTATATATATATACATACACAATATTAGCTTACAACTGTAATTTACATTTTAGGCATACATGAATAGATTTACAAATATATAAATCCAATATTATATAAAAATATATAATTTCCCACTCACCCATTTAGCTTTTCAAATCTCCAGATCTAATCCCTGTCATTCCATTTTGACTCCCCTTGTTCTCCCTATTTGAATACACACACACACCACAAGCATACATACATCTATCAGAATTCTAGATTAAAGAAGAGATTTGAATTTAATTCAAATTTTAGATCATGATTTGTAATTTACCTTAGCTTTGACGATTTGATTCGACCCAGTTCTCCTTCTCAATTATCATCTGTTATTATCCACTTGTATGTACATAGATAAACTATAAATTTATTTAGGTTTAAGAATTTGTGAAGAAGGGAAAATGGCAGAGCTTCGTCATAGCTTTGGAAAATATGAGAAGAAAAGTGAGAGGTTAGGCATGTATTTATAGGGGTTCGAATCAATGCCAGCCTTAGGTTTTTCTATTTTAAATCTAGGCCGTTCGGCCATGTCAAAATCCTCGATTCGAGAGCTCAACTAATCAATCGCCAATCCCTACTGGTCGAGCGCTAGTGGTCGACCGGCCCAAGTTAGGGGTCGACCGATCGATGTTGATTTGGTTAATTAATGTTGTTAGTACCTTATGTATTGGTTTCGATGATAATAACTATAGGACATTATATAAAATATAGATACTAATGTTTTATCAAGTTATATATAGTATATTGTGCAGGATATTAGATATGTGTTGATTAAGAAGACTGTACAGTATCAAGAGTAGATTCAAGATGCGGATATAGAGTTTCAAGAGTTAGAGAATGATGACCCATGAGTATTGATGTAAGAGTCCAAAAACTCGGCCTTCGAAAATCGGCACCCGTACTTCACTTGTACTCAAAATGCCGTAGATTCAAACGCCGAATCTGGCTTCCCGGAGCTATAACACAATTAAGTAAATAACACAGCGGAAGAAAAGAATAATACATTGATATACAATATCTGATACAACAGAGTGATACAATGAATATCAATATACATCAGAGATATGATACAAGAAATAGCAGCGGAAAAGAAAAGATAACAACAGCAGCGGAACAATATCAATAGAAATGATAACTCCAAAATGATCTTCAGACAAGAATGAATCCACAACTCCAAGATAAGCAACTCCGATGAATGAACTAGCTCCAGATAATCTACTAAACCTGAATATCTGAAAAGAAACCCAACTCTAGACTGCTCGTGTGGAAAATTATGAGCACCCAGAGTTTAGGAAGGGAACAATAAACTCCGGATCAGTCATGGGACTGGTGTGAGCAACAAAAACAGTTTTATCTTTAAACAAACACAAAAGGTTTTAAACATTGAAATCCGCAATGCTTTTGGAAAATGAAACTACCATAAGACCTCCCACCACACACACAATGCAAACGCAGACTTGGAGGAGATTTCTTCTTATGATAGTCAAACATGCTTACTACGCAAATCATTGGATATTATTATTAGTGCATAGTGCAGAAAACATTTCGAAAGTATAATATTAATCTTAGCCAGCATAGACATTTCGAACTATGCCTACTATAGCTACCATCTAAACAGTGGGGCGCCACCATAAGTAAATGGCAGGTTCTACAACTAAAACCGTACAAGTTCCGTATTGGAGAAATGGATTTCCAACAAATGGTCAGGCTAAGGAACTTCCTTCCGCCGCATGGGATCGCCTCTGGCGGGACGTCCCGAGAGACAAACTGCTCTCTGCAAACAAGGCCGGGTTACCCCTGTAACAGGTAACTCACGAATATGCCACCCCCCGGTCCTTTGGGACCTTTATCCGAGGCGCCTCTAAACCAACATCACACATAATAAAGTGTATCCACATGAGTAAGTATCTGGGCTCCATACCATGATACCACTCCTTTCCAGAAGGAAATGACATACCCTAAAGGGCGCGACCCTCATAACCTTGCCGCAACATTCCTGTTTCGACCATTTCCGGGTAGTGAGGCCCTGATGAAGTCTCGTCCACAAAGCTACGCTTTTTCAAAAAGCCACGCTTTGGGTCAACAGATGATCAACCTATGATCACAAAGATATAAGATCAAACAAATGATCATATCACAAATGATCAAACACTGATCATCACACAGCAGCACTCAACATGCCACATTACCAAATTGGGATATATCGCTGATAAATTTCAACTACATAACCTCTGAGCTCGTACGTCTCAGAGAAGGGTGTTAAGCTAAGAGAATAAATTCTCCGCCACCAACAGATATGTATTTGAAAGAAATCAGCTTTATATCTCAAAGTGTAATGTCAGACATACAATCCATACAAGTCTGTTCCGGGATCGAACAGAACCGAAGGCACTTCTCATGAAGCCCTTGCAAATCCGGATAATTTCCAATCACGTCCGGACTTCCCGTCACTAAGGATGATAAAACCTCTATATCGGGGATCAGCCGATGCAGAGTAACTCGACGGTAATCCTTCCGTTTTCAAAAATATCCGGTCTTCAACACCGGTCTTCAAATGCTATCCATATACGACGTATCACATATTCGGAATGGGTTATACGACACAAAGGTCCTCTCCCGGCTAAACCGAATAGTGAGCGTAATATTTAAAAACATATGGATATGGGATTTCAATTAAGTCACAACTTATTACCCAAAATCATTCTTTTCAAATGGTTTAACAAATTACCATTTTCAAATCTTTAAACAAAAAGATTCAATCTTTACGATTTAAACAGTTTCCACACTTTAATCCTTTAAACAAAAGATTCATTCACAGATTTTCCAAATTAATTTCCATTTCAATTTGATTAACTCGTTAAATCTTTAAATCAAGATTTAACTTATGGCTTTCAAAACAATCTCATTTCGAATGGTTTAAACAAATCATTATTTTAAATCTGTTAAAAATAAACAGATTTAATTCATAGCTTTTCAAAACAATTTATTCATAACTTGGAAAAACATTTTCACTTCAATATTGAAATTCCTTTAATTAAACTGGAATTTCATTGCTTATCTGAAAGCTTTTATTATTTAAAAACAAACAGTTTCATTTCAGAAAATCTGATTCATTCATACGAGTGGAAATCCTTGGGTTAAATTCAAATTCTCAAACCAATATTCTTTTAAATGGTTTAAATTCAGATAAACACATTTATAATATCTTTAATCCCTAGTTCCAAATCATAGGATTCAATTCCCAACTTGAATTCAAATTTAAATCAAATTATTTAAATTTTCAAAACTCGATTAAGTTATTCAAAATAACTTTTATCTTTGAATTTCTATTTCAAAAGCTTTTCACTTTAAACCCAAATTTCTAATTTCAAAATCATTTGAAATTAAAATTTCAATTTCAAAACATCAAATTTAAATGATCTGTGACTTAACCGATTTCCACGTGAAATCCATATTTGTGTGTGTAAAGGTGTAGTCTAGGGGTTTCACACACAATAGTGCACATCATACAATCATCACAGATCAAAATACAGGATATAGTTCGATAAGCGGTATAAGAACAACGCTTATCGTTCATTCACAGATCATAGATATATAAAGGTCGCAGATAAGTAAACTACAGATCACAACATAAATTAGGATATATCACAAAGCATCATATATCAGGGATATCAAACAATCAAGTCATTCAATAGAATCCAAACATTCATAAGTAAGATCAATTTATTTACCTGATTAACTTAAATCAAATTAATCACTTACTAATCCTGGTTAATTAACATAAATTAATTACAAACCATTTTAATTAATTATTCTTTAATTTATTTATAATGAGTGATCATCCCTAATCGATTTCATAAATTTAATTAACCTTTTAACACTTGATTAATCGACCTTTAAATCATTAATTATCCATCCTTAATTACTGTTATTTAGTAATTATCTTTAAGTAATTAATTACCCTTAAATTAATTTTTTCATTAATTTCTTGATTAATCTAACTTAAAATTGATTAATTAATTTATCTTAATCACTTTTATTAAGTCATTAACTTCAAGTAATTAACTTCGTTTAACACATAAATTTAACAAAAACTTTTAAGAGTTAATTAACCATTTCAACATTCTTTAATAAGTCCTTAATATTATTGAGTTAAACTTTTCAAAATAAAAGTTTATGTATATCTTTAAATCATTTTAAAACTTAGTTAATTAAGACAATTTAATTTAAAACCTTATTTCCAGACTAAGTTTCAAATTACACTTGGATTTATATTTTTAACTTTAATTTAAACTTAGTTTTAAAACTTGATTAAAATTTTAAATTTAGTTTTAATTTTCAAAACAGAAAACAGGGTTCAGATTTTAAAACCTGGAACAAAATATGACCCGAAGCCCCACTTCCCTGCTTCGAGTAAACACTCGAATTACTCGAGTAAACACACGAGAAAATTCTCGTTCCTCCCCATACTTACTTCGAGCCAATATCCTTCTTCTTTTTTTTCTCGAGCTTGAGTTATAAAATAAAACTGCAGTACTAATCTCACACGCACGCGACCCAGAGACGAACTCGAAGCAAACACCCGGAAGCCTCGAGCAAGAGCACGCGTCAAACACTACAACCCATCGGACATCCCAGTGCCACCGTGCACGTGCACACGTCACTGCCGACGTTCAGACCAACTTCGTCGCCTCCCATATGTCCACGAATGCTCCAACAACCTACCCCGATCATCGACCCACAACCCCAAGCCAAAATTCCAAATCGAGTTATCCAGTTGAAGACTGGAACCAACCGTCATGGCCAAACCCCACGAACTTCACGCCTCCGACCATCAGACGATGCGCCATCACGGTCACACCACCTTCGATTATTCACGACTCTATTCTCCAAAGCTCGTACAACTCGATCCCCTGGGGATGATGCAGTGCTCATGGTTTACAGTTCAACCCAAAACTAGGTCACCCAGTTTCAAAAGCTTCTCGCCGCCACCTCGACGAAGATTATCGCCATCCAATATTTTTCCGGTGACCAACCTAGGCCCCTCCATCCCCACGAGGCAACTCGACCTCCCAAGATCATCTCATCGCCGGAAATCAATCAAAATGTCGTCTCCGTTCAACCTCGAACTGCTACCAAATCACTACACTAAAAATCACGAATCTCATCTTAAAAATCATCGTTTTTGATATAGGTTCTAACTAAATACCTGAATCAACAATCGGTGCCATTCGAGATTTGACCAATTCTAAGTTTGTTCTAACTTTTGGGTTCCAGAGAAGAATTTTGAGTGTTTTAATCTTAAACCAATTTTTAAAGCTTAGCTTATGATGATACAAGCAACCTTTGTTCTAATTTCAAGTTCAGCTCTTAACTAGAAACTGAGTAATTGATTTTTTTTGATCTTTTGATATTAACAGTTTTGAGTTTATGGTCTGAGAACAGAGATAATTCAATCAACAGCAAACATCACATACTTCCAGCTTCCATATACATATATATACAGATAATCATATAAACAAAATTTTAAACACTTTAAGTTTTAAAGAAAGTTGTTACTCACCGTTTCAAAGAACAGAACCTTCTTTCCAGATGAAACAGGTTTTGATTTTGCTTGCTGAACCATTTCTTCAATCTTCTTGGTCTAAGGTTGAGTTGATCTTGATTGTTGTTTGTTGTTTCTTGTTTTAGATTTAAAATGAAAGTTTCATTTCATTTTGCTTAGCTCGAACTGGTTTGAAAAGAATGATATATGAAAGAAAACAGACAGGTGATAAGAGAAATAGCTTTCAGGTTTAAGTTTTAAAATGATTCACAGGGTTTATATTTTTTTCTTCATGTCAGAGATTTTTTTTATAAAATGGAGGCTGAAATCACCTTTTATATACTCGAACAGATCTTGTTTGTTGAAAGGAAATGAGGCATTAAATGTCATTGTACTTGTGTTTCCATTTTATACTTATCTTACTTTCTTTTTCTACTTGCCTGAGCCTTTTTTAGCAAGCTACAACATGTTTCACTTGATGTTTCATTTTTTTTTTTAAGTTTGCATGCATATTCGAACAGATTTTATTAGGGGCTGGCACATCTATTCAAGCTTGGCTAAAATTTTGACTATGAAGATTTATATTTATCACTTTGGGCTGCAGCTTACATGCTTGTCCTTTATTTTAAATTGAATTTGAAATTCTTTTCTTTTGTTTGCTTTATACATAGATTCTTTCATGAATATAGATATAGATATAAGGTAGTTATATTTGTTTTATCTCTTTCTTTTATTATTATTGTTAGTATTATAATTTACTTATTATATTTATTTCTAGCTTAAATATTTATTTTATTTTATTGTTAGATTTTATTTATGTGTTACTTTTATTTTATAGTTCATCTCTTATTTATTTATTTCTATTTCAACTTAAAATTTAAACTCAATATATATATATAAATTCAAATTTTCCCATATATGCATATATACATATATATTCACATTATTATTAAACCATTTACTTGAAATTTAAATCCAAATCATATATATACAAATCGTTTAAATTCATATGACTTAATATAGATTCTAAGAGAATCGGGGAAACTCGCTTCCATTTAACCATCTATTTCACAAATTTTCATTCAAAAATAAATTTAATTATCGATTTAAAATAGATTAAAATTCGGGGTCGTTACAATTGAAGAGTTTAAGATTTCAAGATATTCCAAATAAGTTATAGAGACATAGAATTTTTGTTAAAACCTTGATATCACTTTTGATCTCTCTCCATTTCAAATAATTTTTAAATATTTTTTAAATATCCTGGCTTTCAAACATCTATTCAAAATAATTTCTCAAAATAATTTCTTAACATTTTATATTTACAAAGATATTATGTTAAGTTTTTTAGTATTTTTTAATTTATCATATTCTTTGGTATTTTGTTTATATTTCCCTTATGTTTATTTTTGATATTTTTATTTTGATTTTAGATATTTACTTATAATTTATAACTATATTAATTTTATGTTATTTACATTATATTGAATACTCTTATTAAATTTTTCAAAATTATTTTATAAAGTTTTAATATGATTAAAATATGTATAAACTATGTTTAAATGTCTATACAAAGTTTTAAAATATTTTCAAAACAATTTTTAATTAAGCGACTTTTCAAAATACAAAGGGATATGTCGAAATATCCTCTCTAAGTATGTCGACACATAGGTCGGAAATTTCAAAATTCAAATTTTAATGGAAGTGTCTTTTCGTCTTATCTCTTCGCGAATGGATGTGACCGTTGTTTCTCTATAAATACCAGACTTCCAAATGAATTTTTAGTCATCATTTTTCTATTCATCTCTCCTCTTTTCACTCTTTCATTTCCTAAATCAAAATATACCTAAACACTACCGAAATTCAACCAAAATCAAATTCAATCATCACTAGTTTGATTCTCCTTTATCTACTCTCTGTTCTCTTTCATCTCTCTAACTCAAACTAAGATCAAAGTGATGTTCCAGAGTTATAGGATTAATTGTAATCAAGATCGAGATCTGAGTGTGTAAAACTCCATCAAATCTTTCTGCTATACTTGTGGGTGTGATTGTAGCCCGTAAAATCAACTGAGTGTGCTTAGTAGCCTGTAAATCTAGTGGGTGTGATTGTAGCCCGTGAAATTAATTGGGTGTGCTTGTAGCTCGAAAATCAAGTGACTCTACGTAGAGGTTGGGATTCTGAAGGGTGTGTCTTGTTGCTATGAAATCAAGATTGTATTTGCATTTACAAATTGAAAAGAAATCCATGCAAGGAATTGTGCTGGACTAGATGTAGGGTAACTCCGAACTTGTATAAAACCCTGGTGTGTTCTTTCCTTTTACTTTTATTGCATTTACTTTTATGCACACTTTGATTCTGTGGTTGTTTCTGTGATTGTTAATTACATCATTACAAGTAGAATCTTAAAGAATTTGAAAAATATGCATATAATCCATTAAACACTATTTACCCCTTTCTAGTGTTAATTTAGCCTTAAGATCCCCATTCTGCTAACTCACATTTGGTATCAGAGTTAACATTATTTTTGAAAAGATTATTAGCAAAATAATCATAATGTTGTTTCATAAATTTGCATCTATTCATTATAAAAAGTCACCTGATCTTTTGAAAGGTATAAATTGCGGGAACATATGTGTTACATGGCTTTTGATGAACAGACTCCTGATGATCAAACTCTATAGATCAAAAATGACAAATGGATATTGGATAGTGGATGCTCAAGACACATGACCAAAAATCCAAAGATTTCGAAAGACATAGTTTACAAAGACAGTGGATCAGTAAATTTTGGAGACAACTCTAAAGGATATGTGATTGGCATCGGCAATGTCGGTAATTCTAAAACTCTTATTATTTCTAATGTTTTGTTAGTTAGGAATTTAAAGCATAATTGTTAAGTATTAATCAATTGTGTGATAAGGGTTTCAAAATTAAATTTGAAAAGGATAAATGTCACATTGAAGATAATGAGTCAAACATTATCTTTGAAGGTATTAGGAAATAGAATTTTTATATATTACTTCAAGTAGAAAGACATTTTAGTTTTTTTTTCTATGTTCCAAATAACCAAAATGGTTTAAATAAGTAGAAAACAAATTGTCGCTCTTAAAAAAATGAACGGATAGTTTTCAAATTGAAAAGGCACTTTAATTTTTGAAATGCCTTATGATTTTATCTATATCCTAAATTATTTTTCAATTAGAAAATTTTTTATTTTTATTATAAGTAATATTATGTATTAAAAGTATAGAAAATGATTTCAAAGAAAAATACTAGTCTTTAGATTTTGTAAAACTTTTACAAGATTAACTGTACAAAATGCATTATGTCACATTATATTACATATAATAGTATTATGAATGAATTTTAGAACTCTACTTGTGTTTAAAAATAAAATGTTTCATAGAGTATCTCATTTTTTTTATTATTATGTTTTTCATTATTTTTCTTCATGGTTTTTAAGTACTCTTAAGTATACTAACTAGTCTAGAAAAAGGGGTCATAAATCAGTTGTGTGTTAAAAATTAGTCGCAAATTTGGTGCAAAATCATGTTAAAAATAGGCACAGAACTTTAGATAGCATTTTTGTGCTTTGAAACATTATAAGATGATTCAGAGACGTTTGGCAGCACTTGATAAATACCGCAGTTCCTAGTTTATGACGTTTGGAATAACATTTGCAATAGAAACTTTTTATAGAATTCTGGAAATGCTGTCTTTTCTGTTTGAAACTTTAAATTGTGTAAAAATGACATTTAAATTAACAATTTTCCTCAAATCTTTTTAGAGTTATTTTCTAGCTTATATTAGAATGTTTTAAAATTGATTTAATGTTCAAATACACTTTTAATAATTAAATATAAATTTTTGAAGTAAAAAGGCTTTTAATACAGAACATGTTTATCTTTTAGTTTTTTTTTAAATATTCTATTATGATATATTTTTAAGTAAGTTAGAAGTGTTTCAACATATTTATTAGTATGGTAATTATATATATATATATATATATAGGTTTTAATTAGTAAGTTAAGTATTTTATAAATGTAGTAATGGAGTTTGGATTTTTAACACTTAAGTTAAGATGTATTATTTTAAAGAAACTAAATAAAGAGGTTAATAATTTTATAAAATCATATTTTATCATATACATAGTTACACTTATCAAACATTATGGTTAGATTACGATTAAATTTCATAATTAATATGGTTTTTATGTAAATATATGAATTTATTTAATAAATCTGATATACAAATTTCTTTGTAAAATTTGGATGCTTAGGTTTATGCAATAATAAAATTAATATTAAATCATCTTCCATACTCTCATAATTGAATTTTTTTTTGAAATGATACCTTATATACAACGTGTCACTGGGACAACATAACACATGTCAATAAACGTTCGAATCACACTACGCAAGTTTCGAACTTGTGACCTCTCACACCGAAGCCGAATCACTTAACCACTGGGACAATGGAGCTTGTCTCATAATTGAATTTTGATTATATATATATATATATATAGACACACATACACACATCATCTAGCTTATATTATTTTAAATACATTAGGTATTGATTTTGATGTATTTATCATCTTACTTAGGAGTTTATTCCAAGTATTTTTTTATAATGATTATAGTATCCCACATTCATAAGCAGTTTAAGTTATATTTGGTTTGTCTTATTTAATGACTTTAATATCTATTATTAATCATCATTCATATATATAGTTAAATCCATATTACTTAGCATTCTAATGTATTTATATTATCTTATTTTATCATTATATCTTTTAATATATGTCATAATATATAACCTATATTAATTATCATTTATATCACATATTAATCATCATTCATATCATATATTAATCATCATTTATATGTCATAATTTCTCATTATAAATCACTTATTACATCTTTACAATGTCATATTTAATGTATCATCTATAATTCATTAGCATAGCACTAAAATCTTATTTATTGAATTTAACTCTCTAGTTTATATATATATATATATCAATTAGTATTTTATTTAGGAGGGGTTAGAGTTAGAGTAAGAGTTAGTGTTAGAGTTATAGTTTTAGGTGGTTATTTTTGTTGATGACAATGGAGGAGAAATATATAAAATCTAGGCATAGATAAAGGGAGGTTTTGTAACCTAGGGGAAGTTATATTATATTTTATATACAGAGTTATCATCATCAAAAAGGGGGAGATTATTAGTACCTTAGATATTGGTTTTGATAATAACAACTATAGGACATTATATAAAATATAGATACTAATGTTTTATCAAATTATATATAGTATATAGTGTAGGATATTAGACAGGTGTTGATTAAGAAGACTATACAGTATCAAGAGTAGATTCAAGATGCTGATATAAAGTTTCAAGAGTTGGAGAATGAAGAATCATGAGTATTGAAGATTTCAAGATATTCCAGTTAAGTTATAAAGTCATAGAATTTTTGTTCAAACCTTGATAGCACTTTCTTGATCTCTCTCTATTTCAAATAATTTTTAAATATCTTGATTTTCAAACATCTATTCAGAATATTTTCTTAGAATAATTTCTTAACCTTTTATATTTACAATGATAAAGTTTTTAAGTATTTTTTAATTTATTATATTTTTGGTATTTTAGTTTATATCTTCATTATGTTTATTTTTGATATTTATATTTTGATTTTAGATATTTACTTATAATTTATAACTATATTGATTTTAGATTATTTACATTATATTGAATACTCTTAGCAAATCTTTCAAAATTATTTTATAAAGTTTTAATATGATTAAAAATAGTGAAAATTAGCCACACATCTTTAAAACGGAACTTAAATTCAAAGCGGGTCCCTGTCATAAAATATATATTTTTTACATCCCTGTTTCTGTTTTTCGCCATTTTTTTTCCCAAATTACCCTTACGTTTCGCTGTGGAGCTGAATCTTCTTCTTATTTTTCGATTTAATGGTAAACTGCAATAATATTAAAGATGAATCACTTTTTTTTTATGAAATATGATATTCTTAATATTTGCAGTTATGAATAATCGCAACAAATTTCTGCAAATATATGCGCAATAGTTGCAGAAATTTCTACAACTATACACAATAGTTGCAGACATTTCTGCAACTATAAGCAATAATTGTAGAAATGTCTGCAACTATAAGCAATAGTTGCAGTAATTTCTGCAACTATACGCAATAGTTGCAGACATTTCTGCAACTATTAGCAATAGTTGCATTTCTGCAACTATATGCAATAGTTGCAGATATTTCTGCAACTATACGCAATAGTTGCAGACATTTCTGCAACTATACGCAATAGTTGCAGAAATGTTTGCAACTATGTGCAATAGTTGCAGATATTTCTGCAACTATTTGCAATAGTTGCATTTCTGCAACTATATGCAATAGTTGCAGAAATGTCTGCAACTATATGCAATAGTTGCAGATATTTCTGCAACTATACCCAATAGTTGCAGACATTTATGCAACTATACCATATAGCTGCAGAAATATCTGCAATTATTTGTAAATTTTGTAAATTTGAAAAAAAAGCAAAAAGGTTTAAAAGTTGCTGAATTGTCTGCAAATATTTGAAATAATTGCACATTTACTACAAATATGAATTTTTGGTATCAACAATGGATCTCATTTCAAAGATTATAAAATTTGTGATTTTTTGGTGAAAACGGTTTGTTGATCCGGTTTTTGTACATAAAGTTATACGCGTTTGAAATGTTAAAAACGTAAAGGGTATTTGTGTATTTTTGCCTGCGCGAATTTGAAAATAGGGGGCGGAAATGTAAGTTTTGTATGTGAAGGATGTTTTGTTTATTTTGAAACTTATTAGGGATGTGAGCCAAACTTACCCTTAAAAATATGTATAAACTATGTTTAAATGTTTGTACAAAGTTTTAAAATATTTTACAAAACTTGATATTTTCAAAACAATTTTTAGTTAAGTGAATTTTCAAATACAAATGGATATGTCGACATATCCTATCCAAGTATGTCAACATATAGGTCGGGAATTTAAATTTGAATGGAAGTGTCTTTTCTTTGTATCTCTTCGCGAATGAACACAACCATTGTTCCTCTATAAATACCAGACTTCCAAACGAATTTTTAATCATCATTTTCTTATTCATCTCTCCTCCTTTCACTCTCTCATTTTCTAAATCAACATATACCCAAACTCTACCGAAATTCAACCAAAATCAAATTCAGTCATCATTAGTTTAATTCTCCTTTATCTACTCTTTGATCTCTCTCATCTCTCTAACTCAAACTAAGATCAAAATGTTATTCAAGAGTTACAGGATCAATTGTAATCAAGATCGAAGATCTGAGTTTGTAAAACTCCATCAAATCATACTGCTATACTTGTGGGTGTGATTGTAGCCCATAAAATCAATTGGGTGTGCTTAGTAGCCCGTAAATCTAGTAGGTGTGATTATAGCCTGTGAAATCAATTGGGTGTGCTTATAGCCTGGAAATCAAGTGACTCTATCCAGGGGTCGGAATTCTGGAGGGTGTGTCCCATAGTCTTGAAATCGAGATTGTATTTGCATTTACTAGTTGAAAAGGAATCCATACAAGGAATTGTGCAGGACTAGATGTTGGGTAACTCTGAACCAATATAAAATCCTAGCGTGTTCTTTCCTTTTTACTTTTACTGCAATTACTTTTATCTGCACTTTGATTTAGTGATTATTTCTATGATTTTCAATTATATCATTCCAAGTAGAATATTAAAGAAGTTCAAAAATATTCATATAATCCATTAAACACTATTCACCTACCTCTAGTGTTAATTTAGCCTTAAGATCCCTCTTTCGCTGATTCACAAATATCACCGTAAATGTTTGTAGAATTGATAGCTTATATTTTTGGTCGAGACCATTTGTTTCTATTTTCCATTCCTGTTAACTTTCTTAAACCCTAAGCAACTGTTAATGTTAATTACTTTTTGTTTCTTAATTACATATATATTTATTTTCGACTCAAATTGTTCAAAGGCTAATAACTTTTTCGTTCAATCTCCGATCGAAAAACATTATATATGAAAATTAATCAGAAAATCGCCACAAACCCAATAGTGCTGGTTTCATAGCCAAATTCTGAAGTTTGTGAAAACTCTATTTTTTGATATTATTATTTATTAATTAGTTCCTTTTTGAATTATTTATCGTAAAACTTATGGGATGTCATATTCTTCTACCCTTAAAAGAATTTCATCCTCGATATTCCTTAAGGAAAGAATCATATAACCTAACGTTCAACCATTCTAAACTATCCAACCAATTAGTGTATAACAAATTTTGCAACCAATGTCTACATATGCATGGTGTTTCACAATATATAAGATATTCATCTAAGCAATTCTAAATCGGCGCCTCCTATATGAATGCATTTTTAAAAATAATTTTGAAAATATGATGCAAACAACCTATATATACTGGCATTTCTATATGAATGCAATTTTTGAAAAATATAAAACTTTGTTTTGCAGTCTAATTTTCCACACTTCTACGAATAGAATTATAATTCAATCAATTTTTCATCCAACCCCACCATCCAAAATCTTAGTACACCATGTCTAACATCCAAGATTTTAAAAATCATATTTTCTAAACCTATTTTATGGATGTTGGAAAAGAGTTTAGAAAGAGAATTTCATATCTCCATCCTTTTCTTGTATACCAACTTCCTACTGTACTTTGAAACCTCCTTTTATGCCCAGATATCACCCTCAAACTTTTTGAAGTACAGTTCGCATGAGTTAATTTTATTTCAATCTTTAATGTATTTTAAAACATAACTATTTTAAAATTAGTTCCGTTTAACTACCAACAAGGTATGAAAAAAGAAATTCCATAGCTAAAAAAGATTTTTCCCCCGGCCACTAATTATATTTTATTTTTATCACTTCTACCGTACAGTAAAATTTCCATCATCTATCCCATCGACTTTTCCCTATGCTAAGCATGTGGCATTTTGAAAATTACAAATCCTTTTAGTTTAAAATCATAAAATATTTGGGAAAACTTTAAAATAATTGAACATTCCATTTTTTTTGAAACTTTTCATAGAAGTAATTTATTTTCCAAAGTAAAAAATTTTAAATAAAATTTTCGAAAGTGTATATGTATCTTTTTCAAAATAGTTCATTCCATGTCCTACATAGTCGGGTTTAGTCAATAGTTTAACGTCCATAATGGACCATATCCTATTACATGGTAAATTTTAAATTGGGATAATTTGGCTAAAGTTCCTATTAAGTTTCAAAATACACCAAACATCCCTGCCAAAAAAAGTATGTCAATTAGGTCTCTGGAATTAAGTTACCGAATAATTGCATACATTTATGCAATTATTCAGTGAATAATTGCAGACATTTATGCAATTATTCAGTGAATAATTGCAAACATTTATGCAATTATATCCAAAAATTGCAGACATTTATGCAATTTTTGGATATAATTGCATAAAAGTCTACAATTATTCACTGAATAATTGCATAAATGTGTGCAATTATTCAGTAACTTAATTCTGGGACCTAATTTATAATCTTTTTTGGGGAGGAGATTTCGTGTATTAAGTTTGATTTGAAGGACCTGAGCCTATATTCACTTTTCAAAAACCTTTTCTTTTATTTTATAATAACAACCAGCACACAAGTTCGCTTATAAATTTTAGCTTTTAAGGTACATGAACATTGCTATATAGCTTTGCAGCACCCCTTTCCCTGTCCTTCGCTAAATTGACTCCCTAAAAATTTTCTATTTTTTAGGACTTAAACCTTATTTCCTTTTTCTTTTAGTAGTTATTTAAATAAATTTCGCTAATTTATTTTTATAGCTTCCAGTCTTTTACTATTTTCTTTGCCTTTGCATTAGTCATGCGTCTTTCCTAAAATTTCCTTATTTTACTATTCCTCAAATAATATCGCGGTCCATACATAAAACAAATAAAAAGGAACATTTCCATTAATACTGTGCGTGTTTTTATACAACAGAAACAACTACTACTTATAACCCGATCTAAAAGAAAAACAACCGTTGGAAGTAAACACAACAGCTACTACTGGCTATTACTACCTACGGGCTAGGAGATGGTCCTCCGTGAGAGCTAGAGCCACGGTCGCACCCAAGTGATCAGATCATGGCTGCTATGCATCCTAGCTCACGCCCTTGGCGTTCCTGCTCCACTCGTATCTCTTGCTGCTGATCCTGCACTTCCTACTGCCGCTTACCTATCACCCGAAGCTCGGCCCTCGATCCGAACCTGGGAATCCTGAATTGCTCCATAGTTGATGGCCTGATGCTGCTCTGCGGTTTACTGACCCAGCCAAGGATCCCAATCCATGTGCCCTGGCCCCGCCTCATACTGCTGTTGAGCTCCAAAATCTATAGGTGGCAACTCTATCTTCATCCTCCTAAGGGAGGATTTAGCCAATGGCGGGGGTACCTTACTCTATATCAGCTCACCTTGAAGGTTCACCCCAAACCGTCGGAAAAAGGAAGTGAAAAATGATAGTATGGGAAGTTACTCCTTCGGATCCCTGCTCCTTGGCCCGCATACTGGGCCATGATCGCTCTTGCCCAGTTTACCCGAGTACCAACCATAATGACATAGGTAACCTTCTAGACGAGGGGATAAATCTAGTTATAACTCCTTGTTTTGTGGATGAAGTTGTGCTGGATGATGCGGGTACCAGACGAGCTTAGGCCCGGAAGTTCTCCATCTGCTAGACACTGTCCCTTGAAGAAAGATCTGCTCTAAAATGGCAGGATCGGTGGTCTCACTGTCCTCTAAATCTTCTCTTACTGTAGAGATATGTAAGATCCCATCAAACTGTGCATCATCTAAATCTCTGTCCTCTTGACTTCGGATGCGAAATTAGACTCGTGCTCACCAAATGTGGACACAAAATTAGCGTCAAACAGACATATGTACCTAGGCTAGCACTCCTACTCAAACATGTCATGGGTGACAGGTTCTCTAAATCATAGTCTGCAAAGTCCTCAAACTTCACCAGCTATCCCGTTAGAAGTGTGAAGCTGGCAGATTCTACATAGCTCTTTACAATATTCTCGTGATTCTAGAGCCACATTATCTCTTGTGGAGTTAGCCTTGGGTGTCGAGAGGCAATGGTTCTGTATGGAGAGGCCATAAATTTTTTTGATTTAGGGTAGATTTCGGGTAGGTCTAGGGATTGGAAACTGACGGATTTTTGGGTGATGGAGTGGTCGTGTCGCTGCCCGAGGCTGCTGGAGGTAATCAATGTCCGTGCTATAGGGCTTGGGTGGTGGTCATCAGCGCTGAGGAGGAGGGAGTCATAATTGATTTTGGAGGTAGAGGGGTTTCGGTGGAAATGAAGCAGCTTGATCTGGACCAAAATATATCATTCTAGGAACAGCGACCGATTGACCGCTAGGGTTTTGCAGTCAACCTCTACTGGTCGACTGTTCATTTCTTATGGCCAACTGCTTGCTATTTTTTGGCCAAGTAGAACCATGACCCCTTTCAGGCTAAACCGAACATTAACTTACTAACTTTTAACTTCCATTACTATGTTATGTCTCCATCTTCTCCACCTTCGCCCTGGCTAATCTGAGAAGCTCATCTTTACCTATTACGGTGCATCCGCCTACCGCCTTGTTCTATTTTCCTACCTTCGGGTTTGAAATTCCTAATCCCGTTATTATTTACCCCATTAAATCAGTACCATTTCCTATTGTCCTCCTCCAGATAATTTTCTACTTCAAAATTTTCTTTTTCTTAGAAAAACTAACGAGCTATATACGCTATATTTTTTTTCAAATAAGTAACTTTTTATAAAAACCTATTTATGAGAATTTCCAATTTAATAAAATTTAATCTCTACAATAACTTTTTATTTAATAAAATATAAATATTTTTATTTTCACAAAAAACCATTTCCTTACTTTTCAAAAATAAGGTTTTCTACCTTCAATTACTCCTTTGAAAATCCTTCCATTTTTTTTTCAACTTTTAAAATCATTTCCACTTTTATTGAATTTTTTGATATTGGGCTGGACTCGGAGTGGATTTTTCATCTTTCAGCTATTTATTGACTTATCTTCTTCCAAAATATTAAAAATCCAGCTATTATCTTGGAGTGGCTGCTACACACTATTCTTTGGGAACTCATTTAATTCTTACTTCCAGATATCTACAACATATGGATCCTCACTTTCTCCTTATCTGGACCTACTATATATCATCAACCGGCAATCTTGCGGGGGTCTACAATCATTAGGCTATCAAGGACCCAACTAGGGGTCACTTACTATCCAGCTTCAGGGACCTTCTATATGAGGCACTCATGCTCTTCTCAAGTCATGCTTTCCATACGACATATTTCCCGTGGGATAATTAAGGTAGGTGTATATCTTCAACTTCATCCTTGTTCCGACTCATAATCGATTTATCCATCTTTTCTGTGTATGATTTTAACAACTTTATAGTCGGAATTTATAGGATTTGGCATATAATATTTATATTTATAGGAAAAATACAAATACATACACTCAGCATTTCCTAATTTTTTTCAAGATCGGCTAACCTAAGCTCTGATACCAAATGTTTCAACCCACACTCCAATAGGCCTGAATTTTCACTAAATCGAAAATCTAAGTCACCAAAGTATGGATCGTTGGTTTGGTATCCTGCAAATAAACAAATAAATGCATATCAGAGCATTATCGATATAACCCACAGTGGAATAGTAAAGTATAACAACTCATATAGTTACTGACCAAGATGGACACTTCCAATATCTAGTGTCCTTGTCAGTATCGAGCATGCATAAGAAAACTTGTCCTCCCACTGTTCCGCTTGCACCAGTACCTGTCCCTCTAAAGTTATCATGTGGGTTGTAACGAGGAGGGGTCAGAACAATGTTCTGGTGACGTATGAATTACACACTTTATACATAACACTAGTTTATGCCGATTGCCTTTCATAACATGTTATGCCTTTTTATTTTACTTAGTTTTCTCGACTCCACGTACGCGTATGATACACCCCATCTACCTAAAGTAGACTATAACTACATACATATATATGTATATATAGGTACCATGGTGCCCCTTTGGACTAAGATACTATCCTCGCCAGTAACCTTAACCCAGCACCCCGTTAGGATCCATTATCAACGCAGTATCATGTCCTATCATCGTGCATACCCAGAAACTCCTGTAGTGCCTAATAACGGCATCATATACTTTAGCCATGTTCTATCTTACCTTGGGGATTTTCTACTTGCCTTCTTCCTATTGTGGACTCAGCTCCATGAACTATAGAGGACTCAGCTCCTCAAATTATTATGGACTCAGTTGCACGGACTATCCCATTTGTTTTGAAAGACCTCCCTTAAGGGTTATCTACTCTTGCTCCTAACAAAAAAACTAGCAAACAACTATGACGGTGCATGACTTAACGTGACCTACACTAGTATGAGGTATAGCCCATTAGGTGCAACCCTTGTCTTTCCTGGTGACCACTCAAGACCGATGACGTTCTCGACCTATATACACCTCCTACTCCTTAACATGGTCCAACACACTGATATAGCACTGATCTTTGCTCACCAACCCGTTTAGATTGCATTTTCCTAATGCAATCAAAACAATACCCCTCCTAAAGATTAAAGCGGAACCTACTGGGGTATTCCTTCACCTATACGCAAACGTATATTATTCCACGGGTCCTATAGTTGGATGTGTCCCACATTAGTATAATGTATACATAACTGCTAGTAGTCGTGTGCGGTGGGCAGACTTTTATTATGTAACACTACTGACCTTGCATTCCAACCTATTCTAATGACTATGTCATTCTTTTCTACTTAAGTTATTTACTAACTTTAATAATTCACACCCGTTATAAATGCATACTTGAGGCTATGTGTGTGTATATATATATTTATTTATTTATATGTATGTATGTATTCATTCATAATTGTTTGATTATTATGCCTCCAACGTTCACCGTTAATAACATTACTTTACTTCTTCATGCGTTTACATCTTATTTAATTCAAGGTCATTTACTGCTTTCTTTTAAAAGACCTAAATATCTTTTCCCATTTGCTTCCCTTTTCTCACTATTAAATTTTCTATCTCTATTCCTTTTTTAAACCTTTTATTTTCTTCCCATGTTTAGAAGACTTTCCATACCCTTTTATTTTAGAGTATTACTTGCCTTCCTTTTCATCGTTTTTATTTAATTTATGTCTTACTTTTATTGCATATATATATATATATATATTAATTCTTCTCTTAAACCACTATTATTATCACATTATAATTCTTCAATTAATCCTTAGGAGATTCTGCATTTTAATGCATTGGAATTAAGTCTCCCTAATGAAAGGTTAACACTGTAAGTTTCTATTTCTTATCCAAAAGGAGAATTCATGTTAAGTTCGGAATTACAAGGAATTATCTTTTTTATAGTTGTTGAAATAGACCATATAAAATATGGTATGTATATTTATATTTTACACATCTCTTTCTTTTAGGCATATTCCTTGTTATTTCAAATGATACACTTTTATTTACAAATCTAAACTTGATAATCTGTAGAAATTCACATTGCAACACCTTATATTCCAATGAATTGAAATACTACTTAAATGCCAACAATTTGTTTTGATAGCTTTTAATTACATTTACTAGCATAAATCAATTAATCAACAATTCTAGAGTTAAAGTATAATTTATCAAATTTAGGGACTGTTACTACCCAATATTTTCCAGATTCTCATACATGCAATATATAATTCGAGTTATCAATGTTTATGTAGGCAGGGTTTATAAATTTATTATATGAATACGATTTTAGCCTACAACTCCAATTTACATTTCAGGTATGAGGAATAGACTTACAACGATATAAATCTAATATTATGTAAAATATATAATTTCCCACTCACCCTTTTAGCTTTCCAAATCTCCAGATCTAATCCTTGTTTTTCCAGTTTGACTCCCCTTATTCTTCCTATTTGAATATATAAACCACAGGCAAGAATGCATACATCCATCAGAAATCTAGATTGAAGAAGAGATTTGGATTTAATTTAGATTTTAGATCCAGATTTATAATTTACTTTAGCTTTGATGATTTATTTAGGTTTAAGAATTTGTGAAGAAGAGAAAATGGTAGAGCTTTTCCATTGCTTCAGAAAATATGAGAAGAAATTGAGGGGATAGACTTCTATTTATAGGGGTTCGAATCAATGCCAACCATTAGATTCTTTTATTTTAAATCTAGCCCGTTCGGCACGTCAAAATCCTCAATTCAATAGCTCAACCGATCAACCCTTGTCCCTACCAATCAAACACCAGTGGTCGACCGACCCAAGTTAGGGGTCGACAGGTCGATGCTAATTTTTTTAATTAATATCACCATTAACGTTTGTAAATTTGATACCTTATATGTTTGGTCGAGACCATTGTTTCTGTTATCCATTCATGTTAACTTTCTTAAACCCTAAGCAACCGTTAACATTAATTAATTTCTGTTAATTACTTTTTGTTACCTTAATTACATATATATTTATTTCCGACTTGATCTGTTCAAACGCTAATAATTTTTTCATTCGAACTTCGGTCGAAAAACCTTATATATGAGAATTGATTAGAAAATCACCCAGAACCCAATGGTGTAGATTTCGTAGCAAAATTCTGGCATTTGTGAAAACTCTATTTTTTACGTTATTAGTTATTAATTATTTCTTTTTAAATTAATTATTGTAAAAATTATGGGGTGTTACATTTTCCCCCTTATAAGAATGTCATCCATGAAATTCCTTAAGGATAGAATCATATAACATAACGCTCAATCATTCTAAACTATCCAACCAATTAGTATACAACAAATTTTGCAACTAATCATATACAAGTGCACAGTGTTTCACAACATATATGATATGCATACTAAGCAATTTTAAATCGGCGTCTCCTATTTGAATGCATCGTTTAAAATAATTTTGAAAATATGATGCAAACAACCTATATATACTAGCAGTTCTATATGTATGCAATTTTTGAAAAATCAGAAATTTGTTTTGCATTCAAATTTTCTCACATTCTATGAATGGTAGTATAGTTCAACAAATTTTTAATCCAATTCCTCCCATCCAAAACCTTAGCATACCATTGTTTACATTCAAAATTTTGAAAAATCCTGTTTTCTAAACATATTTTCTTTATGTTGAAAATGAGTTTAGATAGAGAATTCCATATCTCCATCCTTTTCTTGTATACCCAACTTCCTACTATACTTTTGAACCTCCTCTTATGCCCATATATCACCTTCAAACTTTTCCAAGTATAGTTCGCATAAGTAAATTTTATTTTAATCTTTAAAGTATTATAAAACTAGTTTTGTTTAACTACTAACAAGTATGGAAAAAGAGATTATATAGCTAAAACAGCTTTTTCCCCTGTTACTATTGCTATTTTAACTTTCTTATACCTTAAGCAACCGTTAAAGTTAATTAATTTATGTTAATTACCTTTTGTTTCCTTAATTACATATATATTTATTTTTGACTTGAATTGTTCAAACGCGAATAACTTTTTCATTCAAACTCCAATCGAAAAACTTTATGTACGATAACTGTTCGAAAAATTGCTACGAACCCAATGGTGCAGATTTCGTAGCCAAAATCAAATGTTTGTGAAAACTCTATTTTCCAACATTGTTATTTATTTATTAATTTCTTTTTAAATTCGTAAAAATTACAGGTTGTTACATCATTTATGAATGAAAAAGAATGGTAGTGATGGAAAATCCTAGGTGTTAATTTAATAGAAATAATTATAGAAAAGGGAAAAGATAGACTAGGATAGTTCACTTTAAAATATATAGATTTAAGCTTTATGTGATAAAGTCAGAGTGACTTGAACAAATGAAAGAGACAGAATACCCTTTAATTTCACCTTGAATTGGTTATGTAATTTAAAATATAAATATATTTTGATGAAAATACATAGGTGGTTTATTGGTAAATTTTATATGAAGTTAAATGTAAACAAAAGTAGAAATCACTACCAAAGCACTGTTAAGATGGACCTTAAGTTCATATTCGAATCCACGAGGAAGACGACAAAGTAAACAAAAATAAACCTAAAATTATAAAATTTAGAAAAAACATCAAAACCAAATGTTTGAAGGGAAAAACAAACTTCTGAATTAAAGTTTAGACATCTGGTTTCAGACAGTCTTAACCCAAGAGAAATTTGTTCATATTCGATTCGATTCTGATATCTGAATCCTTTTTCAAAAGGTCGGAATCAAAGTCAGACGTTTGAGAAAGTATGTCAGATATTTAAATGGTTGGAAAAATAATTTTTTAAAAAGAAAGAGGGTTGGACTTCTAAAGTAAATTCTCTAACGTCTGAATTATTTTATCAAGTACAAGTTGATTGATAAAGAGCATAGACATGTTTACCATTGATAAGGTGACATGAGTGCTTCGATAAGCCATAAATCATTGAGCTAGTATACTTGACGCAAGCTCAGGAATTGCGATGTTCACTTAGTGTAGAAGTACGATATACATGATTCATCATTTATAATGTTAACTCAAAGTTGATTTGGAAGTTTTTACCGGGATCATATACTATGAATTGACCTAGAGTTATTAGTTGCTGGTTGTTCAACTTTCGGTTGGAAACCTTCATAAGTAGTTTATTTATGTAGGTGTAGTAAATTATACTCATAGTTTATAAAGTAACTAATCCTGTATATGTAATACATGAACATAAATAGACACCTTAAGTTGTGTAGACAATAGATGTAGTTAATTTCTTGTGAATTCCATAAAGTAGTAATACATTCACAATAGACTTTATCTAATCCACTCCTTTTCTTACCCCTTTATACCCATTACAGGAGGACATGCCAGTAGGTGATTTGGCCAAGACACATTGCATAGAGGAGGAGACTAGGCACCCAGAGTTACATTATTTATAGTTATTCCCCACGTATTTCATACTATATTATCCTATCAGTCAGACTTTATGTTGTTATTTGGAGGCATCATTGTATGGACTACATATTGCTTAGACTATTATTTGACTTTCTTATTTTCAATATTTGTGTTTTATTCCTTCCGCTTTAAGATCTGAAAATGTAGAATACTTTAAATTTTATATTGGTCTCTATATCATGTAATAGTTAAAAACCTCGACGAAGTCATTTTAGGATTTGAAACCGTGTGGTCGGAGGTGCGGGTTATCATATTCAACATTTAAGGTGCACATTCAAGGCTCTAGTGTCGGTAATCTCTAATCTATTTTGTTATATATATATATATTCATTTATCTATGTCAATATACATGTGTAGATTACATCCTTGCTTTATCATGAATTTATATATTTATTTTCTCTCGGATTTACATAAATATATACACACTTTAAAATTTATAAAAAAATTGTATATACATAGTACATATGAATATATTTTTGGAAATTTAAAAAATATAAGTGGATGATATTGGAATTTTGACTAAAACCAAATTTTGTAAGTGATAACGTGATATATTTTTGACAAAGAGAATCGGTGTAAATAATTATTACTACTAGGGACCATTTAAAATAGTAAAATTTTATTTTACCAAAATGCATAAGCGATGAATTCGACCAAAACATCACACCACTAGCTAAGGTGACATGTGAATGTTAATATTCGAGTTGTTCGATATTAATCCCTGACTGAAGTTACACCTATGACTCGCACAACTGAAATATTAAATACTCCAAAATACCACATAATTTACTTAAATTAATGTTATCCAACCTTTAAATCAGGCCATATTCGAACAAATTGCGACCAAACATGAATCCAGAACAATAACCGCTAAACTTGGATGCCAAATGGAGTTAAGAGACAAGGTTTCCAATATGCAAATAACCTACCAAAGTGGTCCACATGTCACATTGCTTCAAGTGCCAGGGCCGAAGTCCATTTTGCAAGCAAAGGTATGGATTGGTATCGATCCATAACTATGGATTGGTATCGATCCATAACTATGGATTGTACCAATCCACAAAATCACCTCAAAACGACGAGCGAACCTCACCACATGAAGTTGAAACACTGGTGAGCTAGTGCAAGCTGGTTGGAATGGTTCGCAAGTAATCACCAACCCCAGCATTTGACCAATGAACTGATCAATTTCATTCAAGCAAGGAGTTTCACTAGATTCAATCTCATATCAACACAACTGGATATCATGGACAAAGACACAAGATAAGCAAGCTACTACATCAACTCAAAGAGGGATTTTCCATCCATCTTATGGATCGATACTGATCCATAGCATGGATCCTTATTGATCCATAGGCAAGGATCCTTACCGATCCATAGACATGGATCCTTAACGATCCATTAACTTTGATGACATGACTACGATCCTATTTCGGTTAGCACTCCCTAGAAGTGGAGAATGTGGACTAGAACTGTAACACCTCGATATTTTATGGGAAATATAATTAAAAAGAAATTAGAAGCGCATTTGGTACAGTGGTAAAGGCGCATGTTGATTTCCTTAGTGACCAGGGATCAAGCCCCGTTGTCGCTTAAAATCTGGAGCGATGTTTTTTTAGCTTATTCGTTTCCAGCGATTTTCCTACGTATTTCACAGTTGTTTCTGACATGTGGCGGCTTCCCATTCGCTCCAGTAATGTAATAGGATGAGATGGCTAAATTTTATTGGTTGATTGATGTGTATGGGCTAAAATGGATAACCATTAAGTGTATGAAAAACCATATTTAATCTAAAATAATCAATGGATTATATTCACTCAAACAATCTATAAATAAACCATCTAACCTAAACCTAATCTCTTATTCAGTCGTCGCCATAATTCTACAGTAAAATTGGTGTGTATTATTCTTCCTCCTTTTCTCTACTAAATAAACAAATCTCTACCAAATTAAATTATCTATATATATTCAAGAAATTAGGGGAATTTAGAAGAATCAAAGGGAGAAAGATTAAAGCAAAGCTTTTTTCAAATTTATGCAAGCTCAAGTGCCAGGTGAGTGGGAATTAATATGAAATAGAAAAATAAAGTAGTTCAATTTCAGTTCTTTTCTGGCACATTAATATGAATTAATTTCTATTATTAATTGAGAATAGATGTAAATTATTGTAACTTCTTCTTCCACTTCTCAAATCTAATTCATGTTTGGTTTAAAATATGGGACATATAAATTGTCTATTCATGTTTTATGGCATAAATAAGATTGAAATTTATGTAAATTATTGTATCTTCTTCTTCTTCCACTTCTCAATTCTAATTCATGTTTGGGTTGAAATTTGGAACAAACAAATTATTATTCACATTTCATGGCGTAAATAAGATTGGTTTAATTAAATTGAATTAGAATTGTTATTCAATTTCTAATGGTAGAACAGGTTAGTTGAATAAATTCAGAATACGTTACTTGAATAAAATTATGGTTTTAATTGATATAATTACATAATTTTGAATATGGTTTTGGAACAAAATTTGGAAGTCTAATTGGCATAATTGTTTGTTTCAAATGTGGCCTAAAGATGTAAAAGTGGAATTTTGTGTAATTAAATGGTTTGTGGCTATTGGATAAAAATTTTATACAGATTAAATCTCAAAAAGGAGAACGTAAATTAGGGTGGAAAAAAATGTAAATTAAATGGACCCTAAAGGCTTATGTAAATCTATAACAAAATGGCATAAAAACTACAGACAAACCATACGGATTGAATGGACGTGAAATTGAAATACCATTTATGTAAGAAAATGGGAAATTATGAAATAACCAAATCGGAGGTAAAAGCGGCCTAAAGCAGACTAATGGAAATAAACAGTACGTAAACTGTAATGGTAAAATTAATTAATCTGGAAGCGATTTGGTAGGCAGACCTTATAAGGTCTGGATAGGTGTTTCATGCTGTTAAGACCAAAATATAGTTTTGGCTGTACGTACTAGGAGCGGGCAAGTAGGTTCGCAAGGATGTTTGTTACCTTTCATAGGTTGATAGTACATAGGATATATAACATCCTCATCATAGGATTCTTCAGGCAGATCGCCGCGGACGGAACATGACAAGTGTGCTCTGACGTAGGCTTCTTTAGGCAGATTGTTAGAGGATTTTGCGCAGCCGACCCAGCTACGGGCGCTCTTTTGAAGGACCGACACTTTGGATAGGGGCAAGTCCACGTTGGTGATGAGGAGACAGGAGGATAGGAGTTCAGTTTGGTAGAGCCTGAGCGTAACTTCGAGATCCTACGAGGTTGTTTGAGTCGGCGCCGGTCAGACATAAGAGGCATTTAGTCACAGTGCATAGGTGAAGAGCATGACTTTCACGTTGTAGCACATGGATAGGTAAGGACGGCAGGTCCGACAGGTTGATTGACATTTAGTATTACTACATGGTTGACTTCCCTAGAGTGACCATGGACTTTGGCTTCTTAGGAACCATATCTAAGAAGGATTCACTACATTATCTTATTCACCCTCTGCGATATCTGAGAAAGACCTGGAATTAAACCGTTTTATTCTTTTTGCGTCATGTTATTTCTCATTCACCAGACTTTATGTCTAACCCATTCTTATTTTTCCCAAATCACAGGAGGGAAGGTCTGGGTTGCAGTTCTTTGCAGCTTGGAGGGTCATTGGAGCAGGTGTTATCTTCAACTTTTGTTTCTTTTGTTTCATGTACTTCGTTTCTTTTTTCCGTACTTTACTCTATATATAGGGACCTATATTGTTAACTTTGTTATGTTTTGGTGGAGACTACTTGGTACTTTTGGTTTCAGAAATAAATTTTGGGATAATGTTGTTTTTAGTGAAGTTTTCTTCCGACTCTATATATAGGGACCTATAAGCTGTTTTTCTATTAATTTATAATTAGTGAAAGTTTTCTTCCGCTGTAATATTTTAATCATTTTATCCTGTTGCCTTAGTCTCTGTGCTATGTTATGGATTTTTATTTCACCCGACCACCTGTGCTTCTAGTCATGTCCGATTTTTGAGGTGCCTAGAGGTGCGGGGTGTCACAGTTAGTATCAGAGCTAAGGTTTCAATAATCCTAAAAATATTTTAAAAATATAAAGGTTTTCGAATAATTTTTAAAGGTTATTCCAAATAATACTTTTAAAAGTATATGTATATATTTTGGGGAAAAAAGAAATTTTAGAAATGGGTCTCTCATATTTCTTCCTCCTATTTATTGAACTATTTTTGGAGTACCTAATCCCATCTTTTAAATATCCATAGATAGAAATGTCTGAACCGCAAGATATCCCCGAAGTTCCAGGCCTTAATATGCCTACTTGGTTTAGACGTTATTTGCAGGCTACTGCACGAGCAGAGCCATCAGCTAGGGATGCTGCTCCAACGGAAGGGGCTCCAGCCCATCCGCTAGGCAATCTCGATTTTCCCAAGTTTTGCAAGGACTACACCAGCTTAGGAGGCAAGCCGTTTCTTGGCACCGAGTCATATACTGAGGCGAGAGCTTGGATCCGTAGTTGTGAGCGGATATTTGGACTTATAGGATTGGAGGACTTGGCTCGGAGGCAGTTGGTTTCATGGCAGTTGCAGGGAGAGGCTCTTTGTTGGTGGGAGCTTGTGGAGGCTGAGGTTGATAATTTGACTTGGGCGTACTTTCGTACTAGGTTCGAGAGGAAATTCTTATCGCAGGCTGAAGAGTTGGTACAGCTAGAGAAATTTATACAGCTCAAGCAAGGGGATATGATAGTTAAGGAATATGTTATTCAATTCAATGAGATTTCTAGATTTGTACTAAATCTGATCAATACTCCTCACAAGAAGGCGCTGAAGTTTGCTAAGGGTTTGAGTCAGCCACTGCAGAGTTTGGCAGTGAGCCACATTCCGATGAGAGCCACTTTTGAGGGATTGGTAGAGATGGCTTTACTTGCTGATACTGAGAAGAAAGGAGATGTAGAGCAGAAGAGTGATAGGAAGAAGCATTGGAAAAGGAAAGAGGAGAAGAGGAGGAGGGTCGAGTGGAAAAATGAAAGTTCCAAGGAAGGAATGGAAGTGCAATACTTGTGGGAAACCAGGTCATCTTGCTAAGGATTGAAGAGGGGCAGAAGAGCGACCGAGACTGAGGTGCTATCTTTGCGACCAAGTGGGGCATATAAAAAAGGACTATCCATTGAAGCCCAAGGACAGTTCACAGACACCTTCACGGCCTGCTCAGGCTTATGCTTTGAGGCAGCTCCTTCCTTTAGTACTCTTCCGGTTGTGACAAGGGAAAGAAGGTGATCATCAAAGGTGTGTTATCTATCTCCGATTTTCCTGTTCGTACCCTATTTGATTCTGGAGCTTCACACTCTTTTATGTCTAGTACTATGGTAGAGGGTCTTGGTCTTGATGCTTGCTTAGTGGCCGACCCGATAGTAGTATCAAATCTCGTAAGAGGATCGGCCTATTTTTCCATGTTATGTTGGGATTTGAAATTGTTTATTTTAGGAGTTGAGTTTGACTATAGTGCCTTTGTATTGGGCTTTTCCGGGTTCGGGTTGATTCTTGGTATGGATTGGCTATCCACGTATGGTGCTGTTCTTGATTGCAATAAGAGGGTAGTGAGGTTAGGCACTTATAGTGGACGTACCTTGGAGGTATCTTGTGATCCTAGAGGATCAGTCATGTTGAGCTACCTTTATTCTCCTGACTTATCGCCCGATAGTTTGAGTTCGGTACCTGTTGCTAGCTTTCCAGATGTGTTCGAGGAGGTTACTGGCCTTTCATCTCGAGAAGAGATCGAGTTCAAGATTTATCTTATCGATAATGCCAAACCAGTTGCTTTACCGGTAAGGCATATGGCTCCTAAGGAACGCCGTGAGTTGAGCAAGCAGATTGGAGAGCTTTTGGAGAAGGGCATCATTCGTAGGAGCATTTCTAAGTGGGGCGCACCTGTCGTCTTTGCCACTAAGGCGGATGACTCTCTCAGACTTTGCATGGATTATAGGGAGCTTAATAAGCTGACAAAGAAGAATCGTTATCCTCTTTCCCGTATAAACGATTTCTTCGACCAGCTAGTAGGAGCCAAGATATTTTCGCAGCTCGATTTAGCCACGGGATTTCATCAGTTGCATATGGCAGAGGATAACATCGAGAAGACTGCGTTTAGGACCCCGGATGGCTCATTTTAGTGGTTAGTCATGCCATTTGGGCTAACCAATGCTCCGACATATTTTGTGGACCTGATGAGTCGAGTATTTCGCGAATCGTTGAACAAGTTTGTAGTGGTGTTCGTCGATGATATTTTGGTTTATTCGCGAAGGAAGGAGGAGCATACTATATACTTGGAAGAAGTGCTTAGGACCCTGTGAGCACATAAGTTGAAGGCGAAGTTCTCCAAGTGCCACTTTTGGAGGGATGAGGTTCGCTTTTTGGGACACATCGTTTCGGAGGATGGACTTGCAATAGATCCGACGAAAGTGGCAGCAGTACAAGATTGGCAGACCCCTAAAAATGCCATGGACATAAGGAGTTTCCTTGGTCTTGCGGGCTACTATAGAAAGTTCATTAAGGACTTCGCTAGGATATCGGCTCCACTTACCCACCTTACCAAGAAGAACTCGGCTTTTGTTTGGGATGCCAAATGTGAGGATGCCTTTGGTCGATTGAAGGAAGCTTTGACTACCGCGTCCGTATGGGTATTACCGGATGGAACCAAGCCTTTCTCAGTTTATACAGATGCTTGTGGTACGGGCCTAGGGGCGGTAATGATGCAAGAGGGTAGGGTAGTGTGTTATGCGAGTACGCAGTTGAAAACGCATGAGAACAACTACCCGACGCATGATCATGAGTTGGCAGCTATAGTTTTTGCTCTCAAGTCTTGGTGGCACTATCTCTTAGGAGAAAGATTTGAGATTTTCATGGATCATAAGTCTTTGAAGTATCTATTCTCTCAGAAGGACTTGAATTTGAGACAGTAAAGATGGATGGAGTTTTTAGCCTCTTATGACTTTGAGATTTCCTATACCCCTGGCAAGGGTAATGTAGTGGCAGATACGTTGAGTGGACACAAAGTGGTTTTAAGTCCTCTATTTTTGGAATGGAAGCATTTGGAGTACATTGCTACCTTTGATTTTAAACCTCCATCGGATTAGCTCCGAGATTGTTAGCAGCCCTCGACGTCCATTCTACTTTGATGAAGCAGATTAGAGCAAGGCAAGGTGAGGACAAAAAGTTAAAGGACATTTTAGATAAGCCTGGTAGAGGAGAGTCATCATCACATCTTAGGCGTTATACCATGGACACTAGGGGATGGCTTAGAAGGGATGGTAGACTTTGTGTTCCCCGTAGTGAGGATTTAGTAGATACGGTGTTGGGCGAGTCACATCATTCTAGGATGATAGTGCACCCCAGTGGTGATAAGATGTACCGGGATATGAAGAGGGTATTCTATTGGCCCGGAATGAAGAAGAGGGTGGCGGAGTATGTATCGAAGTGCATCACTTGCCAAAGGGTAAAGGCAGAACAGAAGAAGCTCGAAGGACTGTTACAACCATTAGATATTCCATTATGGAAATGGGAGAGCATCTCTATGGACTTTGTGGATGGATTACCAAGGTCACGGAGAGGGAACACGAGCATTTGGGTCATTGTGGATAGACTAACCAAGAGCGCTCATTTATACCCATTAAGATTAATAGGACGACAACTTCTTTGGCGACTCTTTATGTAAGGGAGATAGTTAGGCTTCATGGAATTCCCACCAGCATTGTGAGTGACAGAAATCTATTATTCACTAGCGAGTTTTGGAGGAGTCTTCAGCAAGCCTTGGGAACGGAATTGAATTTGATCATGGCATATCACCCTCAGACAGATGGACAGACCGAGAGGGTAAATTGGGTTTTGGAAGATTTGCTCAGATTGTGCATCATTGACTTCAAAGGCTCTTGGGAAGACCACCTACCTTTGGTGGAGTTTGCATATAATAATGGTTATCAAGCAAGCATTGGGATGGCACTGTTCGAGGCCCTCTATGGCAGACCATGTAGATTACCAGCCTGTTGGTGGGATACCACCGATAGGATCTTGCTTGGACCAAACTTGGTGAGGGAAACTTTCGAGAAGGTGGATTTGATTTGCAAGAGGTTGAAGACTACTTAAGATAGACAAAAGTCATATGCCGACAAAAGACGTTCAGATTTGGAGTTTAAGGTTGGAGATATGGTTTTTGTTAAGGTTTCTCCTTTGAGAAATGTTATGAGATTCGGCTCAGTGGGTAAGTTGGCATCGAGATTTGTAGGACCTTTCCCTATTATCGCACGGATTGGAAAAGTGACATACAAAGTTGATCTTCCAAATAAGTTAGCAGGAGTTCATGATGTTTTCCATGTTTCGCATTTGAGGAAGCGTCTACATGATTCCACAGCTGTAGTAGAATCCAATCAGCTAAGGGAAGTGGAGGTAGAGCACGAATCACTTGTGCGTCGTACACCCACCTGTATATTGTAACACAACGTCAAGAGATTACGTAACAAGGAAGTTCGTCTAGTGAAGGTTCAGTGGGGAGATGACCTCAAGGAGTGCACATGGGAATCTGAGGAGAGAATTCAAACTTCTTATCCTTTTCTATTTGAAGGTACACTTCAAATATCCTATCTTTGATCTTTCCTTAGTTAGGGTCTTTTAGATAATCTTTAGGTGAAACCTATGGATGGTAGCCTGGTTGTAAACATGTCATTAGGGCATGTTATGTTTGATGGATGAAAATGATTGCAAGTGGATGCCAATGTTTGCAAATGGATGCATTGCATGCACTAGATAGATATTTATTAGGATAATCGACCAACTAGGTACACACACCTGCATATCCGTGCATGTTATCTATTGCATTTGCACATGGTTGTGTGTGTGTGTGTGTGTGTATATATATATATATATATATATATATATATATCTCTGTGTGTGTGTATAAATGGATATTGCATATGGATGGTGCATTTGGGTGAATGATTGAAACATACATATAGAATTATCAATTATACTAGGGTAATTGCATACATTTGGTTGCATGGCATAAGCATACTTGCATTACAGGAGGTCATCTGAATCAGTAGATCGACTACCTTTTCGCATTAGGTAACTTTGCATAAATCATAAATTGCATTAGTTAAAAATAAGGACAATGGTAGAAATGGATGATGGTTGAGTAGATGGATGTAGTTCTTGGATGCTGGTTGTTAATTACGTTCTTCTGTCTTTGGAGATTTCGGGGATGAAATCCTTTAAGGGGGGAGAATGTAACACCCCAATATTTTATGGAAAATATAATTAAAAAGAAATTAAAAGTGCATTCAGTACAGTGGTAAAGGCGCATGTTGACTTTCTTAGTGACTAGGATCAAGCCCCGTTGTCGCCTAAAATCTGGAGCGATGTTTTTTTTAGCTTATTTGTTTCCAGCGATTTTCCTACGTATTTCAGCATTGTTTCTAACATGTGGCGGCTTCCCATTCGCTTCAGTGATGTAATAGGATGAGATGGCTAAATTTTATTGGTTGAGTGATGTGTATGGGCTAGAATGGATAACCATTAAGTGTATGAAAAAATCAGATTTAATCTAAAATAATCTAATGGATTATATTCACTCAAACAATCTATAAATAAACCATCTAACCTAAACCTAATCTCTTATTCAGCCGTCGCCATAATTCTACAGTAAAATTAGTGTGTATTATTCTTCCTCCTTTTCTCTACTAAATAAACAAATCTCTACCAAATTAAATTATCTATATATATTCAAGCAATTTGGGGAATTTATAAGAATCAAAGGGAGAAAGATTAAAGCAAAGCTTTTTTTCAAATTTATGCAAGCTCAAGTGCCAGGTGAGTGGGAATTAATATGAAATAGAAAAATAAGTAGTTCAATTTCAGTTCTTTTCTGGCATGTTAATATGAATTAATTTCTGTTATTAATTGAGAATAGATGTAAATTATTGCAACTTCTTCTTCCACTTCTCAAATCTTATTCATGTTTGGTTTAAAATTTGGGACATATTAATTGTCTATTCACATTTTATGGCATAAATAAGATTGAAATTTATGTAAATTATTGTATCTTCTTCTTCTTCTTCCACTTCTCAATTCTAATTCATGTTTGGGTTGAAATTTGGAACAAACAAATTGTTATTCACGTTTCATGGCGTAAATAAGATTAGTTTAGTTTAATTAAACTAGAATTGTTATTCAATTTCTAATGGTAGAACAGGTTAGTTGAATAAATTCAGAATATGTTACTCGAATAAAATTATGGTTTAATAATTTTGAATATGGTTTTGGAACAAAAGTGGGAAGTCTAATTGGCATAATTGTTTGTTTCATATATGGCCTAAAAATGTAAAAGTGGAATTTTGTGTAATTAAATGGTTTGTGGCTATTGGATAAAATTTTTGTACAGATTAAATATCTAAAAGGAGCACGTAAATTAGGGTGGAGAAAAATGTAAATTAAATGGACCCTAAAGGCTAGTGTAAATCTGTAACAAAATGGCATAAAAATTATAGGCAAACCATACGGACTAAACGGACGTGAAATTGAAATACCATTTATGTAAGAAAAAGGGAAATTGTGAAATAACCAAATCGGATGTAAAAGTGGCCTAAAGCAGATTAATGGAAATAAACAGTATGTAAACTATAACGGTAAAATTAATTAATCTAGAAGCGATATGGTAGGCAGACCTTGTAAAGGTCTGGATAGGTGTTTCATGCAGTTAAGGCCAAAATATAGTTTTGGCTGTACGTACTAGGAGCGGGCAAGTAGGTTCGCAAGGATGTTTGTTACCTTTCATAGTTTGCTAGTTTGTAGGATACATAGCATCCGCAATCGTAGGCTTCTTCAAGCAGATCGACACGGACGGAACAGGACAAGTGTGCTCCGATGTAGGCCTTTAGGCAGATCGTTGGAGGATTTTGCGCAGGCGACCCAGCTGCGGGCGCTCTTTCGAAGGATCAACATTTTGGATAGGGGCAAGTCCACGTTGGTGACCGAGGAGACAGAAGGATAGGAGTCCAGTTTGGTAGAGCCTGAGCGCAACTTCGGGGTTCTGCGAGGTTGTTTGAGTCGGTGCCGGTCTAACGTAAGAGGCATTTAGTCACAGTGCACGGGTGAAGAGCATGACTTTCACGCTGTAGCACGTGGATAGGTAAGGATAGCAGGTCCGATAGGCCAATCGACGTTTAGTATTATTGCATGGTTGACTTCCTTAGAGTGACCATGGACTTTGGCTTCTTAGAAACCGTATCTAAGAAGGGTTCACTGCATTATATTATTCACCCTCTGCAATATCCGAGGAAGACTTGGAATTAAATTGTTTAGTTCTTTCCGCTTCATTTTATTTCTCATTCACCAGACTTTATGTCTGACCCATTCCTATTTTTCCTATTTTCCCCAAATCACAGGAGGGTAGGTCTAGGTTGTAGTTCTTTACAGCTTGGAGGGTCATTGGAGCAGTTGTTATCTTCAGCTTTTGTTTCTTTTGTTTCATGTACTTTGTTTCTCTTTTCCTTACTTTACTCTATATATGGGGACCTATTTTGTGAACTTTGTTATGTTTTATGTTTTGGTGGAGACTACTAGGTACTTTTGGTTTCAAAAATAAATTTGGGATAATGCTATTTTTAATGAAGCTGTTTTTCTATTAATTTATAATTAGTGAAAGTTTTCTTCCGCTGTAATATTTTAATCATTTTATGTTGTTGCCTTAGTCCCTGTGCTATGTTATGGATTTTTATTTCACCCGACCACCTGTGTTTCTAGTCATGTCCGATTTTCGAGGTGCCTAGAGGTGCAGGGTGTCAGAAGAACATGGGTGAGAGATTCAATGAATCTCAGCAATAAATAGGCATGGAGAGGCATCATTTCGAGGAACTTTTGGCTCTCTTAACAATTTTCTCCATAATCTCTTGTATTCCCGAGGATCCATACCGGTCCATAAGAATTGTAATTGTAACCGCAACCAAATTAGCAACAAAGCTAAGTGGATATAGCAATGGATTAGCCGAATCACTATTAAAATTGCGTGTCTTATTTTTTTTTGTTTTTGTTTACTTTCTTACTCTTTTCCCTATTATACTCATTTGGGTGTTTGTGCCACGTTTCTGGTTCAAACAATTATAATTGTCATAAACCAATTAAATTAATTAATATTTATGAAATGTTAATTATTAAATTTTATTTCATTTATTTGAATTAGTATTTAATAAAGTGTATATATAAAAGTTATATAAGTATGTATCAATATATGATATCTATAAACATTTAAATTTGATTCAAAATGTACAAATGTCGATTAGATTTGGAAATGTATAAGGGTACTTTAGCATATATGGTAGCCAACCATAGAAGGAGGGGGATGGTGACATTTGTTTGAAATATGTGGTTTGAGTTGGTAGCATGAAGAGTAAACAAAGAGATCTATATCCCCTATTTTTAGTCTTTCCTATTGCCTATATAAACTAGCCATCCCATTCATTGTCATTTTATTTTTTGGCCTCCTCCCATTTTCTCCATTGGCCACAAGCACTAAGTCCCTCCTCTTTATTTCCAAATAAATATTTAAATCACTATATCAAATGTGTGGTGATTTCTTCAACTGGCTGCATTTCTGGAAGAGTTTGGATTTGATGTTAGGAATTTTTGAATTTAACATTCGAGGTAAACATTCAAGGCTACAATGTTGGTAATCTCTAATCTATTTTGATATATATATATATATATATATATTCATTTATCTATGTCAGTATACAGGTGTAGAATAGATCCTTGCTTTATCATGAATTTTTATATTTATTTGCTGTCAGATTTACACACACACACACTGTTAAAGTGATTAAAAAGTTGTACAAACATAATACATATGTATATATTTTAGTAATTTAAAAAATAAAATCGAAACTTAAACATAATTTTAATATTATTTAGGATTAGAATATGAATTTTAAATCAAAATACATACATACATATATATATAACATACAAATTAATTTATTAATTTACCTTCACGCTCGTGCACACGTGCGTGCGCACACACATATATGTTTTAAAAAATAGTCGTATCTATAAATATATTATAATTAAATCTGAAATAAAATTAATAATTTATAAATGTATTTAAAAACCATTTTAAATTAGTATGTATTGAATAAGCATATATAGAAATATTTATTTTTATAAACAAACTCCATACAACTTTTATAGTTTTTTAAATTCTTATATGGATACCATACGGATTTTATATTTTATATATAGAAAATTTAATCTTTTACAAATCTGCATGGATGTGTACAATAAAAAAATTATGTTAAAAGGTTTCAATTGGAAAAAACAATAATTTTTAACATATTATTGTTTATATCTATAAACTAAAATTTTATAGGTAAATTTTAAAATTATATATATTCATAGTTTTGAATAAAAAACTATATATATACATACATGTTTCTGTATTTATATATATCAACATTTGAAATTTGAATTTTAAATTTCAAATAGATTTTTATTCTAGATCTAGATCTGTTTTTAAATTTAAATCTATCTTAAGTTATTTTAGATATTAATTTGAATTATTTTAATTAATCAATATATTTTAAATAAACACTATTAAATATATAAATGTATATGTATGTATGCATGTATGTATGTATGTATATGTATATATGTATGTGTACGTGTATGTGTATAATTGTATACAATAAATTAATTATGGATAATAAATATGTACATAAAGGGGCAAATGTGTTCGTTGTAGTGTAAATCCCAGCACTATATATAGGCACATTTAACTATGTATGCATCCATATGTTGCATGTGCATTTTGCACGCATGTGTGTATTTGATACATATATACGTTATATACTACATATATAATTTACTTCATATAAATTAATTAAATAAAATAAAGATTTTATTTAAAATTATTTAGATTGGATCTAAATTAATTTAGACTCCGTAGGCCCAATAAGATCTAAAAATGAGATTTTTTTTTGAAATTCACCCAGTTAACCCATTGCGTGCTGGCCTAGTTCCATCAAAATTAAGGTAAGATTATAAGTAATGTAACATGTTCACATATTTCTTTTTCAAAAGGTCAAAACCCCCAAATATTTGGTGTCGTCAAAACATAAATTTCTAAATAAATCCGTATATATATCTTTCATTCATCAGTTAAATTCATCTACTCTTTTGGCTTGATCAAGCACCTTCATTTTTATTATAAATGAGATTGATTAATATGATCATGAATTTTTTAAATATTAATCATGATTTAAAATAATTTATTTCTTCAAAGTAGCATGAACAAGCAAGAATTGTCATTCTCATGTTGCATGCATGAGATACAGTGATGATTTAAATGGTATAATAATCTAGAAAGGATATTAGAACATGAGACCATTGGCACATACATATCACATCTTTTTCGTACTTATATAAATGATATAACTTTCAAAGTAATCACTTAACTACAATAACCAATAATTAAGATGAATCACATGACAAAACTTTATCCTTTATAAACTTACACTGTATGAGATTTTCTTTTGTATTATTTCATAGTACATATGATTTCTAAAGAGAAAACTATTATTAAGGTAAGAGCTTCCTGATATATATTTGTAGATATTTGTATCTAAATTAAGAAATTTCATTTGCGAATAAAGTAAAATTTTGATTTTTTTTTGTTGACTCGTGCTATTTGTTCGAATTTGTTACAATTTCACATATGTTATTTGATTGACATTTGTCCCGTTCTCACCAAATTGAACCAAACGATTATCGTCAGTAGAAAATTGGTTTTGGATACACTACTAAATCAACCTTTCATTTATATCTCATTTTAAGAAAAAATACTTTACTTCTATATTCATGATGTGCATGAGTGTCTTACCCTCAGTATTATGTCAGCTAGCAGTAGAGTTAAAAGGTAAATTTCAAAAAAATTCCTTTGTTGGATTTAATGGGTCTATGAAGTATTATCCATTTGGAACTTCTCCAAATTTTATTTAAATAAAATGAATTTTTATTTAATTTCATAAGTAAACTCTTAATTTACTTTAATGTGTAATATATTTTATGTAAGTGTATCATATACACATATGTGTGTACCTGCACATGCAACATAATAATGTGTGCATGGTTCAACATGTCCATGTGTAGGTGTTGGGATTTACACCGCAATGAACATGTTAATCCCTCTTGTATTCGATTGGCTATCTAAGTGTGTGTATATATGCATCAAAATATTATATAAATATATGCATATGAATATAAACAAGTAAATATACGTACACCACTTTTACTTAAGTCAAAATAATAAATGGGAACAGTTTTGTAAAAAAAAAGTGGAAATTAGCCACAAGGGCCACTTTAGCAGGTGGAATTAGTTTCTAGGACATACAACTGAAATAATTACTTTCAAGGACAAAACGCAAAATAATTAGTTTCTAGGGCCTAAAAACCTATTAAATTATGTCCTTGAAAGTAATTGGACTGTTGACTTTGTCCTTGAAAGTAATTATTCTGCTAACTTTGGCCTTGAAAGTAATTTCTTTGAATGTGTGTCCTAGAAACTAATTGGACTGCAAAGTTTGTCCTTCTGGTGAAATGCCCCTTTGTAAAATATTTATAAACTATGTTTACACACGCACAAACACACACACATACACATACAAAAAACCATATTATAAAATTAATTAAGTATTAGGTTAAAGAGAAGAATGAATGAAAATGAAACGACAGTCTCTTATTAAAGAAGCAATTGAACGCATATAATAATATGATTAACACTAGAAACTATTAGTTTAAAGAGAAGAATGAATAAAAATGAAATGGAAATCTCTTATTAAAGGAGCAATTGAATATAAATATTAATATATGATTAAAACCAATTTACATAGCATTTTCATCTCCTTGTAATTAAGATAGCCTTTTCATTTTAAAATTAATTCTTCTCTTTATCATACATGTATATATGCATATTTAAATTATCATACATATATGTATGTATGTATGTGTAAATGTAAATGATAATTATAAAATTTATATTTAAATATCTACTTACTTATGCTCACGACCCGGATTTCAAATAACTTTTTTCAGATTTTAAAATTAAAACACACACACGTGCGCATGCATGTGCACATGCACACACACACATATATGTATATATATTAATTATCTAATTCCATTTCAAATTAAGTGTACAATAAACAAAAAAATATTTTCAAGTCTACAAATGCATAATATAATTTTCATAAAGTTTATACAAATTTAGTATTATACATATAAACATATATTCATATATTTAAATATATAATCAATTTAAGTTGAATAATTAATTAATATTAATATAATGTATATATATATTTAATAAAACAATTTTTTCCGAATGTATGTTTTACAGAAATAAATTTTATGAAATTTTAAAACATGTAATACATGATTTATAACGTTTAGAAACAATTACTAGTTTACCAAAATTAGTAAATAATAATATTTTACTATAAAAATATAATTATTTTTTGCCTCGTAAGCATTAGCATGGAAAACATTCATAAAATGAATATATTTTTAAAGATGCAACTGTATACACAACCAACCAGTTTTGTGACGGCATTTCGATAGATTCCTGATATAATCCAACATCCTATAATATAACATATAAATATGAAATAACAAAATTAAAACACAGATTTACCTTTCACCAAAGCCTTTACATACATGTTGAACCATTGAATTGATCTCCTTGAATCAGTTCACAAATCAGAAGGTGCTAGCTCCTGAATTACTGACGTCGACTATCGAATAACTTTCAATTCGATGTAGTATGAACTTGGGAATTTTTGTATGTTTTTAGCAAGCCATGGTCGAAATTTTCTGGTGGAATTTTCTTATTTTTGGAGATAAGAGATTAAAGCAAATGAAGAGACAATCTCTTATTAAAGAAGGAGAATACATGTGTGATTAATATCCTTGTAATAAAGAGTGCCTTTTTAGCTTCAAAACTTAAAAGGAAACTTTCTTTTGTTCCTTACCACAGCCGGCCACATCTAAGGCAACCAAGGCTAGCTAAGTCCACTTTGAAATAATGAATTTTTTTCCTCTAAATCCTTGATTCGTCAAATTGCTAGTCCAGAGTCAACGACCTTTCACTATCACATAGCCTCTTATTTGAACTTGAATTGGATTTAAGATTTTAGGATAATTTCAAAGAATATTTGCTGCCATGAAAAAAGAAGAAGATGGTGGCTCAAAAATGAGTTAGAATGTGATTAGGGTTTTGAGATTAGTATTTATAATGGTAGGATAAGAGAGGGAATTATGTAAGTTTCTCACAAAACCTTAGCACGCATCCCCAAACCCTAATCCTATGTTGTAGCCGCCTTTAACCTTAGCCAAACCAGCCGCCTATCATCTCCAAACATTATGGGTTGTAGCCCATTTAACCCAAATTACATATGTATAATCATATTTAATCTATTTTGTTATCGATATCTCATATCGATCAATATATTCATAACTATTATGAATATATGCAACAGTTTTATTCCTCAAATAATATTCAGATTTCATAATTAATATTTCATAAATATTAATTAATTTAGAATAATTATAATCTAATTAAATCATTTCGTCTAAAGAGAATTCATCATTTCGATTGTGTGACTCTTGGGTGTAAATTTGGTCACCGATTAACATCGAACAATTCGAATGTTAATATTCACATGTCACTTGGCAGGTGGTGTGATATTATGTCCTAATTTATCGATTACTCAGCTTTGATAAAATCCAATTTCACTTTATTAAGTGTTGCCTAGTTGTGACAATTATTTACACCAATTCTCTTTGTCAATACTATATCACTTTGGACTTATTGAATTTGGTAATGATCAAAATTCCAACATCGTCCACATTCAATTCTATAGTCCAAACACAAAGTCCTTGGTTCAATAATAACAATTATTATTAACTGAACTACTCTAGCCAGAGATTTTGACTTTAGGTTGACCAGAGTTGATCGTGATACTAAACCCATACAGACGAATCCTCTCTTGAATAGTGCTTCACTTACAATACTTCCACTCGACCCAACATAGTCACTCGATGGACAATGTACCATAATTTGACTATAATCAAAGTAGAGCCTTCATACTGAAGATTCACGGTATTCTTAAGTCGAAAGAACTGTGTAGATTATTCACATTAATATTTTCTGTTTGACTTCATTTTTATTAACCAACATAAAAACTATCGAATGAGTCATTCCATAGTTATCCAATAACTATCAATACATAACCTCTAGGTTCTCCCCAATAGCTATGAGTAATTTACTGCTCAACATTTAGAGAGCGTTACATACTCTAGTCTCAACGGATGCATCGTTATCCAGTCTCGATGCATCTTGACTAGGAACATTTAAAATAGTATATTTAATTTTATTGTGATAAATTACTCACGGCTACAACACTTTGTAACTACTATCAAAAAACATACCATTTATGGATTTTCTATTAAATATACTTTTAATTAAATTAATTAATATAACCATATTATATCAAGTATATAATAGAAAGAGAACACCTTTATCTCGAATAAGATTGATCAATGAGTTAGATATATATAACAAATTACATAATTGCCCCTAGGGCATACCCCTAACTCTATCAATCTCTCACTTGCACTTGAGGTCAATTATGGAATCTTATTCCAAATTCTCCAATCGGTTTTCAGAAAACCAATTAGGTCGATCCCTCTTTGAATGGGAATGCTATTATGTTTCAATTATCTACTCTGTCAGTTAACTCTCTCCGACGGTGATAAACTATTTTTTCATGCGGAACAATTCGGAGTATGTCTCTTGGCTTCTAGTGAGCTCTAAGTTTTTCTATGAACTATATCATGACATTGTTATCATATAACAATGTTATGAGATTCTCAACATTTGGAATCAGCTCAGATTGCTTTTATTGCGGTGCTATTCAAGGCGTTATACTTAGCCATTTTCATTGAATTAGCCACGGTCTTTTATTTGGAACATTTCCAACTTAAAGATTCTTAAATTGAATTTATTATTGACATATTATATCAATATCACTTATGAAGTTTGAGTCTGAACGCTCCTTCATAAGGAGTTTTTGTTTCTGTAAACACAATTCTCTAGTATTTCATAAATACACGAGAATGCTTCAAACAACCATTTAGTGACATCAATTTGGATTTGATATTTGCTTCATGTATCAAATTCATAAATAAATCACGATATCATAAACAATATAACATGTATGATAATTCCTATTGCCAATGCATAAGAAACTCATCTCACATGTTCCGTATTAAACAATTTAATAAGGTATCTTTGCATATCGATTTGGGACATTCCCAGTATCTTTTATACTCACTGTAAAAGACATCATTTACAATTCAAAGTTGAGTATTAGAAAAAGTTGATTTTAACACAAGTACATCATTAAAATCAACAACGTGTTGTTTACTTATAGTTTAGAAATATCAATGTACCTTTTTTTGTTCTTTCTTATGAACACACGCTTCCTCTGCATTTTAATTGATAATCAAATTATTATATATTTCTATCAAAATATTTGTTCAATTTTTATGCTTATAAAATGATACTTTCTATCATTTCTTAGATCGTATTCAAAGACTCGCAAACTCAATATTGCTCCCACTAACTTCGAGACATTTTTGTTATTATGTGTAAACAGTTTACTCTAAATCATTATTTAGAATTTTCTATTTCAATACATACGTACCAAACATAAAGTCATACTAAGTGGTAATTTTGGGGGTAAATCTAAACTAACCTGAATACGTTGAATATCGAATCTATTACGCTAATTTTAGCAATTGAAATTTGCAATATTATTCTTATCAACATTGCTCATTTAATTCCAACTGCATTAGTCTTACTCATAAAAATACAATCGCGGCAGATGGACTACATCGCTTCGGTTACGACCACTAAATAATATTTATTTTGCACGCTTGGAATTGGATTTGCACATCATACCATATTATAGAGTCAACACTCTTAATGGTTTAGTTAGATAATCGAGAATTATATATTTTTGACATTAATAAGAAACTCATAGTTTCTCTTCAATGTGCGGGAATACTTATTAGACACTCTAATGCAATGTGTTCATTTAGGTTAGTTAATTTCATCTCTTCTAATCGATTCTATTTATAAATCGTATCCAATTCCATTTTAATACCAATAATTCCTCAAAGAAATTCCTTCACAATGAAATTGGTATTTCTTGAAACAACAATTGTTTCTTAGTGCAATTCTTAGTGCAACAGACTAGGTATTAAGAATGTTATATGAATTTCCTTATTTATAAAACTGATTTGGTTTTAATTTACAAAACTTATGTTCAAAACATAAATATGTCATCCAATGACAGTCTTTCCCAAAATCCTTTTATGGAAATTCATACAAGATCCCTCACGAATAATTATTACGTGTAATCTTTCGACTCGTACAACATGCCAACTAATTGGCCTAGGATATGTTAGAGTTTCTTATAAACCTTTATCTTATATGATTTTGTAAACTATTATTTAGGTAAACTAATATTAACCTTGCGTACTACTCTTAAGTAAATGATCTTATAAAAGGAAACTAACTCAACTTCACTCACGGTTAATCATACGTTGTCCAACAAAGTTCGATTACTCCTTATAGATGCATCATTATATATCACATGGAGGACTTACTTTTGAAATTGAACCTTTATTCATTTTAGGTATATTCGGAATTTTTTCCAATATACTCACTCATTCGATCAAATCGAATGATTTCTATCGCATGTTATTTTATTTACTTTTGTTTTATACTCTATGAGTTTACCATAGACATACTACATCCGTACCAAATATACATCTCCATATCGGTGATAACTCATTGATGAATATGATGAAATATGCGGAACCGTTTTAGTATTAATAGACTTACGATTGCATACATCTATATGTATCAATCTAAATAGTTCATCAACTCTTATGATGCTTCCACTAGATGGGTGCATAGCTCTTAATTGTTTGAGATATAATTAACCAGTATCATAAGATTCATAATCATATAATAAAATTATTTCTCAAAATACGGCTTAGTCTATAATTCCTAGATAACTGTAAATAATATTAGATACTTTTGTATTTTCCAATGCATCACTTTTGTTATGAAAACAAATACCACGTTATAGTTTTATTTCATAACGAATATTCATAATATTCATATTGAAATATAGCTATGTCTATTTTTCAATCGATACCCAAAAATAGTCATTATTTAATTAATAATGTTTGGTACATTTTGCGAAAACAATTTTCGTAATTTGATGCAATCAATAAGTGCTATATGGCATGCTCCCACTATTTCTTCCATTACTATAATAGCATACTAAATTTAGAGGTCCATCATCCACTTAATATAGATTTGTTTATTTCATATACTACAACTAGTTTACCGTGGAGAGTTCTTTGATCAAATATCTTGAACTCAAAGAAACAAATCTCATATAAAACAATTTTGCTATATGAAAAAACATTTCGTAGTAGAAATCATATAATTTATTCCAATGTTAAGTATTAATCACTTGTTATTACAATTCTCGTTTCCGTTGTTTCTTTATGAAGCACAAATGATTATTCACTCTCTTTATTCCAATTGTACCTTAAATCACATTTACTCTTGTACATTCGTTATTCTTTCTGAATGGTCCTGTTCAAAAGAAAACCCTTACTACAATATCATAATAAACTCTTTACAAAAGTGCATTCGATTATCCTTAACTTTTGTGGATACCAGATATGTTGCTCTTTGCGTAAACTGATCAAATTGATGTTTCAGTGATCGAGTTCTTAGATTTATATTGTAGTTTTGGTCAAGTGTTACATTTAATACGATATGATCCTTTTGTAATTAATCAAATTGAATACTCGACCTCGCATTAAGGTTTATTTTCTTTTTCGGATGAACTAATTTCATCAAAATATTGTACATTAAAAACTTTGACCGTTTACCATATAACATTTATATGCAATTTTATATTGATAAAATATCCATAATCTTGTATTGCTTCTAGAGTTCAAAATTCATAGAATGCAATATATAGTTTTGACCAAATAAATGCGTAAGTGACCAAATTATGAACGTATTAAGTAGTTGTAAAAATAAGGCACTTCCATGGGTATAGAAAACATTGGCATGTAATGGACATTTACTAGCGAGTATATATTATATTCTATTTGCCAATTTTCAATTTAGTTCATTTGTATATATTAACTGATAAATGTTTTATCAATCATATTAAATGCACAAATTATCATTGTAGATAATTATAAAATATTTAGCATATGTTTTTACAATATTAGAAAGGTTGAATGTTACCATTTCATTTTTTACTAAGGCTCCCACTAGTCTTTATGTTTCTCCAAACCCTAAGATGAAACATAGAAGTATTTTGACTTCACTAGTGGATGTTAGGACTCGTCTGTCTTGGTATTCTAACCTTGAGTTTGGCATTTTTTGATCCCAAGGCTTTCGCTCATTTAAAAGTATTATTCATTTTTTTTGAGAAAAATGAGTTATCATCTTTAGGATAAGAGCATTCATATAATTTTATTCTACATTTTAGAATTGGGATGCCAAAAAACTAGTAGTTAGAAACCCCTCCCCCCAATACGTAGTAAATGAAAAAGGAAAGACCCTCCCTAACCTATTAACTAGACACTAATAAAATATACTAAGAGGAAGATTTGAAACCGAAATATATAGAAGACAAGAAGAGATGATCCAATCAAACACCAAAATATGTATTGGATTTGAATAGGGCTATTATGGTAACGGTAATTTTACCATTACCACTCAATCGGTTACCATTTTAAAGTAAAGTCGGTATACCAGTATAATCGGTCCGGTAACGGTAAATTTACCATTTTTTACGGTAAAACATCGGTAATATTTTTTCAAAACCAGCGGTAACGGTAATTTACCAATCCATTCATAATACATTGATATTCATGTAAGATGTTGTATTATGGGCATTTAGAAGCAAGAAAACAGTTCAATTTATTTTAGTAATTCAACTCAAATGATGATAAATACACTTCTTTTCTATGTCCTTTATTAAATGACCCGATAAGATATATAATGAAGCATTATTCAGTGTAAAAATATATCAACTTGTTATTTTTCTAGACAAACGGTAATTTACCATTACCGATGTAATGGTTACCAGTTTATCTATATACCAGTCATCGGTATATCAGTCAATCGGTAACGGTAACAGTAAACAATTTTAGTTTACCAGTAAAAACGGTACGGTAACGGTATTTACAAAATGGTAACGGTAACTATTACCATAACATCCATAGTTGAAAGCCCTAAAACTATATCATCCATGGAAAGCCTAAAAGCACGATGATAGATCTATCAAAATCAAAGGGACATCAATCTAGCGTTAATCCGGCATTAAAATCAAAGGGAATCAACCCATGGCAAGTCAAAAAAATGAAGACAACATCCTCAATCCAGCATCAACAAACCATCATTAAGAACGTCGTATAAAAAGCAATCCAAACCAGAGTAACATTGAAAACTGAAAAACCTCAAAGGAGACGTGAGACCAGCACACATGTATGTATATAAAGAATGTTTATATACATATATGTGTGAGAAAAGTAAAATGCAAGACAAAATTAGCTTTCAATTAAAAGTACACTGTTCACGTTATCATTAAAAGTGTCAATTAGGTCGGTGCTTAGTGCCATATAAACACAAAATACGATCTTGTGCAAATTAATAAAATGAAATTTTTTAGATATCCAGTGAGCGTCTCAAATGAGAAGGTGCTCACCTAGATAACAATAGCGTCTTACGTTAACTTAGGATCACACACTCCACGCCTTAATGTTTGCTCTTGAGAAGTAAACTTCATCCTCTAAGCTTGGATACACCTCTATCCAAATGGATTTGTAGCTCTACTTACTCTCTAAATCATTGTCTCTTATACCTTGATCCAGATCCGCCTCGTGCTCCTAGGCTAGCACTTTGATCCAGATCTGCCTCGTGCTCCTCCTAGGCTAGCACCTTGCTCCGATCATGGTTCCACTTTCACATCATCCAACTTACGGTATGGTGCATGAGAAAAGCTTACCTTACAGTTTCCTTAATGAACCATTTCACCGCACGCAACCCATTGCACCAAGATCCGCAATCGCATTCCTATTCCTTATTGCCTACCCCATGTGATGTTGCACCATACTCCTTATGTAGGCACCATGCTCCTTATGTAGGCACCATGCTCCTTATATAGGCACCAACTTGTTCCTTGAGCCACAATACTCTGATCATTGGTTTGATATACCAAGTTTCACCAGCCCACCAACGTAAGATTGTCCCAAACCAATCAAAGAAACAACACCATTGAAATCAACTAGCTGATGTGTCACTCGAAACCTCTGACATATATTTTGAGGTTATGAGTTTGAATTTTACGTAGCGTAATTCGAACCTTGGACATATTCAAATTTAAAATTTATAATATGTATATGCTATATAGGACATATGGTACTAGAAGGTTAACACATTGTATTGACTATTAAGTACCAAGTTTCAGAAAAAGAAAGGAAAAGAATAAAAGAGTGAAAAACAAAATTCAAGCCTAGGCGCTCCAAACCCATGCTGGAGAGCTAGCACTTACGATGGAAAATTATTTGTACTTTAGTTTAGATAAACTAAATAGCCGAATTAACTAAATTAAATAATATTTCAACTTTCAAGATTAAATTATATGTTCAAAATAAAATGTATTAAATATAATATAACGTGGAAATGTTTATTCATAATAATGTAAGGTCACTTTAAAAGACGTTTGTACGTATTTGTTCTAAATTTCACTACATTTACACTGCATAAAGGCGTATGAACAAACAATATTAGATGATCTCGAATAATTCAAAGTTGCAACAAAAGTAGAACTTGCAAATTTAAATCAGATTGAAACGAAACAAACACTATGGATATCCAAAACGTCACCATAATCAGCCCAACTAGTATTGCAGTACAAAACATTGCAATACATATATACACATACATACATATACATACATACATACATACATACATATACACACACACACACACATACATACACTATGGATATAACCATAATCAGCCCAACTAGTATTGCAGTACAAAACATTGCAATATATACATACATATATACATACACACACATACATACATACATACACTATGGATTAAAATATCATATCGGGGTAAAACGTTTATTTTCTTTCATGGAATAAAAAACAAAGAATAGAAACTTTCATCAAATTCATTGTTCTTTTGTAGAAAAAATGGTGCTAAACCGCATACACCCTTTAAAACTAATGTCTTTAAATTTTCTACCCCTTTTATCAATCTGCACATTCAGATTTACTTATTTTCTCCAAACTGTAACAATATTAAAGAAAAACAAAATTTCTTTTAGGAGAGAGTTTCTTCATGGAAGAACACTCTTCACCTCCTTTCTATCGGCGCCAAATACCTGAAAAATGGAAACAAGGTTTCATTAGAAGAGATTGCAAATTAATAAAAAATGACTCTATTTTATTGTAAGGGAAATTTTGGCGACACTCTTATAATTGTAAAATTTAAGTTTTAGGTCTCTTCCCATTTCTTTTTATAAAATACATTTCTATTTTTAGAAAAAACAGGTGTAATTTTGAGAGTATTTGGGTAATTTTACTAACATTACATGTGTTCATATTATCATTTTTCATAACTCATTACCGCATTCAATACAGGACTTAGCAATCACTCTTATTTTGAAACGAGATGTAAAAGAGAAAAAAATATATATAAAAAAAAGGTAAAAATTAGGGACGCGTCTCTCTCTTTCTAAAACTTGTTTGTTTTTACGTTCCTTCCTTTTGAAAATATTTTCTATATCCTCTTTTGTATAATTCTCTCTTTTACCTCTCTCGTTTTCAAATGTAAGAGTGGCTACCAAGATATGCATTTCATTCGATCATGAGTTATAAAAAATAATAAAATGGACACATGTTAAGATTAATAAAATTATTCAAATACCTCCTAAATTACATCTATTTTTCTAAAAATGCGATGCATTTAATAAAAGGAAATTGAAAGAGACCTAAAACTTAGTTTTTATAATTATAATGATGCATGTCAAAATTTCCCAAAAAATATATAAAATAGTTTCAAAAGAGGAGAGATGTAAAACAAATAAGTTTTAGAAAGAAGAACGCATCCCTAATTTTCACTTATTTATCTTATTTATTATAAACTATATTCGATAATCATGTTAAAACATAGATTCTACTGTTAGATATAGGAAGAAACTGATTATGGATAGTTACCTTGACACCAAAGCCTTTGACATAAACATTGGTAAATAGTTCAGAATGATCTGGCTGAGGACTTGCCTGAAATTATTTGGTTGTGCATGTATGAGATATTATTCATCAGCAGTAAACAATTTCTGGAAATAAAAATCATTTAAAAAAAATACCTTGGCCTCAGCGATAGCACCGTCTACTTCTTTTCTAGCTTGTTTCTCGATATCCTGCACGAAAATTACACTGTGAGATACAGGAAGATGAAATCATTCAAGGGAAATATGTATGAACCACGGGGTTACTTTAAGATCCTCAGCGGTTGCTATATCGTGAGCTAGTATAAGTTTTCTAACTCTTTCAATTGGATCACGTTCCTGAAAACAAGTTAGGCGTTAATGTATATTTATCAAAGAAAGTGTTTACTGACATTTGATTATAGGAGAAATAAACCAACCTGCCTCACACCAGTGATTTCGTCACGGGTACGATATGTGCTTCCTGGATCAGACATTGAGTGACCATGGTATCTATATGTGTCCATTTCTAATACCTGTCAAAATCACGACTCAACTTAAGCTATAGGTTACAAATACAAATTGTTATGTTTAACATAGCACGCGTAACAGTAACACATAAGCAGAAGGCGTAATGTTGCAAAAAATAAAAACCTCAAAGAAGTATTCATGAAATGGTCAGAACATTTGTAACGGTTACGAACCACAGAAAATGACTGTAATAGCTTGGCACCAAAAAAACAAAATACACAAGGGCCGGAATTTTTGGCATGCTTAATGTGTTGAAAAATATATTGTCAAAGACCTCCAGCTCAAGTGGTTAGAAATATGACGCTTTAGACAGATGTTCTAGATGTCATGGGTTTGAGCCCCCGAGACATCATATTGAATGCTCTCCTTGAAATAAGTATCACTTTTGTTATAAAAAAAAGTGTTCAAAAATATAGATTGTCACTTGAAGGGGTGCTTACGAATATGGTATGATAAAGAAAGCTACATTAGTGACTACTCGCAACATAAATTCAATGCAAGTTATCTGTATGAGAATTAAACATTTGAATATTTCATGATGGCAGCTGGTCCAATATTTTTGGATTGATACCAGAAGCTTATGGATATGGTATGATAAAGAAAGCTACATTAATGACTACTCGCAACATAAATTCAATGCAAGTTATCTGTACGTGAGTTAAACATTTGAATATTTGATGATGGCAGCTGATCCAATATTCTTGGATTGATACCAGAAGCAGGATAAGTAAGTTGTGAAATTTGGATGATAAAGAATATTTTGAAATCCTGGTATAATTGTGAAAACCTTCATAATATCTGGTTTAATTAAGTTTGTTGAAACCATGTGAATGACTGATTAGTTAGGATGAAAATTTGATCAAATCACAATATTTAGTCCCATATAAGACAGCTTTCAGCTCTTTCTCCACTGTTACATTAAGCTTTAGCAACCAAGATATTGCATGGTTCAAGTCTCATCCAAATTCCACAGCTGGTGGGTCTGAACTATAAGTAGCTATTAATATCCGGGTCCAAAAATGTACTTAACAAAGACTAAACCAATAACATAGAATCTGACAAATGGCATCATACCACTTTCAAGCATTTTGCCAATGTAGCACATATATTTTTAAATACGCGATATAACTACATGCCATATGTTCAGTGTATCTTGCATGATGCATCAGACTCAATACAATATTCCAACAACACATGGTACCTTTAAAAATATTGAACCTATGTTTAATTCCTACAAAGAGTTGTTTTATTATTATTATTATCATCATGTTGCCATGTTGGTGTAAATCAGTGTTACACTTGACAAATTTAGTACAATTTCTTTGTTAGGAAAGGAAGTTTAAAGGCTAAGATATGTACACTACTTAAGTATTTAACATGCAAAAATTTGACTTGTTAGGTGAATATCCTAAGCTCCCTGGTGGTTATCCATTAACATAAGTTGGAACAAAGAGAAACCAAGTTTTCCAACAACTCAAGGCTAACAAAACATGTAAGAAATGCATAATAAATAAGTTCCTATATATAAAATAATGACGTCATGGTTCATATAGAAGAAATATATTAAGAACAAGCCAAGAGGGAGTTTAGTTCTTACAATAGGTCCATGACTCAAAGCATGAGCTTTAGCAAATGCACATGCTTGCTTCACAGCTAGTGCATCCATACCATCAACCTATTGCAAAATACATATAAAATTAGAATACTGAATATATAAATATAATCAAATTGAAAACCTTTCAATTATCAACCCCTATATTCATGTACGGTAGCAGAATCTGTGATCCATAGCGTAAATCAATTTTATCATATATTTGAAGCATGCTATTTCTTAATCAAGACTTCACGCATGATACACATTCAAGCGTTAGCAGCCTCAGAATTACCAAGTATCATTTAGGTTTAGAAGCACATGTACAGAATCACATGTGTCCATTATTATAGTATCTTACAAGAGCCTATCCTTTGATATACTCGATGCAACGTTAAACTTCTACGAAATAAAACATATCCAACAATTTTTTCGTGCACAAAACATATCATAAAAAGTAATATGGTTACAACTAGATGGCAAAAGTGTGTGGCTTATACAGATCATGAAAATTTGCAGCACTGTCCTCGATTTATGTAAGGTCCGATCATTTGTGTAACCAAAATGATTAAGAAAAATAATACAGTTTGGTTATTTGGTCGAAAATATAGTCCAGTAATAAAAACAGGGAGAGATTGGTTCAATATGTCCCTACCAGACGTCGAAGGCCAGTTATAGTAAAGATAATGAACTAAAAACACCAATAGCTTTTGAGCTAAGTGAGCTAACTAATATTCACAAACCACTCATTGAACCAAGAGAATATTGTTATATAACACAACAGCTTTAGTTATCATTAATACACATAGATAAAGCATCACGATCATATGCATGCTTCGATAATACAACATCAAATAAGCTATACAGTAAATGATAAAATATGGATACACACACACACAAAGTGGCAACTTAGCTATAGAGTTAGCTTAAGTATAACACTTCATACAACACAGATAATGTCTGCCTCGCAAATATTACATGACCATCTTTAACATATTGAGCACCGGCTATTGGTAAGGAATTCTCCTATCGTCCTATATCTATCCCATAACAAAATTTCACTCCAAACCGTTATACAATTTTTTATTCACTTGTGCACGCGCGCATGTGTGTATAGGCAAGAGTCAGCTACACCTCAATTCCCCTTTGATTTTCACAGCAAGTTCTGAATTAAATAATATACTTTATGTCTTTCCACTACACTATATTATTTAATTCGGATACATATATACATACATACATACATATACATACATACATCTATATATATATATATACATGTATGTATGTATATATATATACATGTATGTATATATATATACACATGTATAAAATGGTCCCATCAAAATAAAAAAGGGTCTGGTTTTATATGTCCCCACACTAGGCCAAAGGTTGGAGGCCAGTGTTTTAAAGACCGTGCCGGACCGCGGTTCAACCGCGAAAAACCACGGGTCGTTTGAGCTGAAGGTCCGGAGTGGAGTTGAGCCGCTACAAACGTGAACCGTAGGTTGAACCCCAAAACCTAGGTTGAACCGTTGTAAATAACCCAGGTCCAACCGCTTTTTATTTTGCCACTTTAATTTCTAAGGTCGTTGTCAACTATAACTCCAAAATTATACAACATAATTAACTGGCTCATTTATGTGCCTAAAAAGCCATGCAATGTAGCCTTCTTAAAGGATTAGTTGATCTTGAGGCAGCTGTGTATTTGTGTACAGTGATTAAGGCTAATATATTGGACATTAGTCTTAATGTTCATGTTGATCTTAGCTTGTTTCTCAAATTTGGAGCAAGAAATTCTGTAGGTTCTAGCTTCCCTGTTACTGTTAGTCGGTCAACCAAAAATGAAGTTATTTAATATCAAGGCAACATGTCTGTAGTATGGATGAGATCCATCTTTTGGATTATTGTAATTATTTTGTGTATTATGGCAATAAAAACGAGGATAGAAATAAATTAGCATTTGCATGGAACAAAAACTGGAAACTGAACTTGCAACCTGAATGAAACTTGCTAATATGCTTAAGCTAACAACTGAAACTTATTACCTGCAATTCCATTGATGCTTTTATTTTAGTACGTACATATTTTAATTGAATGAAATTTATCTTTGTGAAATTGTAAACTAGTATGTAGAATTGTTATGTTTTATAATTGATATATGCGAACTTATGATATGTTGGACTTTTATTACTAATTAAGATAGGTTGTGCACTTGTGATATGTTGTGCACTTGTGATTTGCTAATTTGCAAACAAAATATAATAAATTTGAAAGATAATTTGCAATTGTGATATGTCTACCTAACATTTTTATTTTAATATTTTTGTGTATATCTTGTATTTAAATGTGTAAATTTTCAGAAAATAAATTTCACGGTTCCGACGGTTCGACCGGTTGAACCACCAAAATCTTAAACCTCCAGCTATCACGGTTCGAGGCACGACACGGTCATGAAAACTATGGTTGGAGGCAAATAACTATAATAAACCAAATATACTGGTCCCATCAAAATAAAAAAAGGGACTGGTTTTATATGTCCCTACACTAGGCCAAAGGTTGGAGGAAAATAACTATAATAAACCAAATATACTGAAAGTTTACAAGCTAACTTATTTAGTTATTTATTCACAAATGCTTGTAAGAGTGAACCCAATTAAGTGCCGGTTGAAATGTAACATACACTCTTTTGTTTGAGAGACGAACGAGATACACAACGGTTACGGTTGAGTTTTGATTTATCTAGCTTTTTAAAACCAAGATAAACTTATGTGTACTTTTAATTAATAGTACAACAATCAATTGGTTGAGTAAGATAGCAGGCATTAAGAAAACCAGATAACTTTTATGTTTTTTCACTGACCAAAATTTGTGTTGGGTGCGTGCATGTGAAAAATAGTGTAAAGTATATTAATATAACAGAGGTCTCCACTTTTAGCATTTGGGTCTCTCTAATGCAAAACAATAAATATTATCAAACCGTTCATTTGGCACTAACAGGTTCCCAATCAAAACAAAGCATGGGTAACAAGTTAATGTAATCAATCTAATTCTAGGAGTCAAAAGGAAAAAACTGTAATTAACATAGTAACGATGTATACTAGCAAAAAATATGAAATACAAACTTTTGAAAGTTTTCTTGACAATGGGAGTGATACTTAATTTAAGCAAAGTATTTATTTATTTATTTATTTATTTTTCTTAGCTTTTGAATAACAGGTCGATTTTAGCTATCCAAATCATCCTTTAATTGAGATTGGAATCAACTGCCTAAAAGGAGGATATATGCTTAGGACAGGATCCAATTTGTCCTAAATCCTAGTCAAAAAAACTTACACTCAAACTAAGCTATGTTAAACTACAAAATCTTCATGCATTTACAGAAACAAACATAATTACCTTCAACCCAGGTACATAGTCTCCACGCTTATAATATGCTGGACTCTTGGCTGATCTCCATTCAGCAGTTCCCATGCCATCTACAAAATCAATCAAACCATTTCATCAGACAACACCAAAACAAATCAAAAATAAAAACAACTTAATTTTGTTTTCATAACAAACTGCACGTCCAAAATCAACTTAACATACAGTGGTTATTCTCGCAAACCAAGATGACCGGCAAGTTCCACAATGCACTCATATTCAAAGCTTCAAACAACTGCCCCTGGTTCGCAGCTCCATCCCCATACATGGCAAATGTCACACTCTCGTCCTTCATGTACTTCTGCCCAAAAGCAATGCCACATCCTAATGGCACTTGAGCGCCAACAATCCCATGTCCACCATAAAAATTTGCATCCTTCTTGTAGAAATGCATTGAACCACCCTTCCCATTCGAACAACCGCCCTTTCTACCCATCAGCTCAGCAAACGTCTCCTTCAAACTCCCACCACGAGCAACATAGATGCAGTGATCGCGATACGCGGTAATGATCGCGTCTTTTTTGGTGATCGCGGCTTCCATGCCAACGGAGACGGCTTCCTGGCCGTCGTACAGGTGGCAGAAACCACGAACGAGCTTCGCCTTGTATAGAGAATCGGAGGCGATCTCGAGGCGTCGCATGAGGGACATGGATTGGAAGAAAGACATGAGTTCGGAGGGGGAGGTAGTGACTTGGCGGGAAGGAGGCTCGCAGCTGTGGGAGGTGAACGGGACAGAGGTCTCGATTGTTAGGGTTTGGTCGAAGGAGGAAAACGGGCGACTTATTTGGTGGAGAATTGAGGCGGAAGATAAGATCCGACGTTGGTAAATAGCGATGGCGGCGGCCATGGCCATTAACTAGGCAGAGAATTTAGAATCGAAAGGCAGAGGAAGGTGATATGTTTTCGGGTCACATATATTATAAGCATTAAACGCTTGCCAAGAGTAAAATAGAGTTGAATAGCTCCAATACGTAAACGAAAAGATTTAAGAAAAAAATTACCTTCAATTGTTATGAAGTCTAATTCATTTTGAATAATTCTAAATTTGTTTTAAATAAAATCGTGTATTTTATTTAAATTTAAGTATTTTGTAATGTAAAGTTAATTTGAATGATCTAATTTATATATATACATGTATCATATGCATATACATATGTGTGTGCATGTATAATATAATAATCCGTGAAGGGTATAACATTCCTGTATATAGATGTTGGGATTTACATCGCAACGGACACATTAGCTCATTTCGTATGTATTATATGTTGTCTAAGTATGTGCATAAATCTATAATACAAAGTATATTTATATAAATACGTATACATATATTTAAAATATATTTTATATTTAAAAGTATCAAAATTAAATATATATATATATACATATAATTTAAAATATTTGTATAAAATATATACATAATTAAACATATAAAATTATACATACATACATATATATATAATAATTAAAATTATATATATAAGGTTAAAATAAAATGTATATATATGAATAATTAATTACATTCAAATACTTAAAATATAAAATATATATTTTAAAATTATTTCCAGATCGAAATTAGCATAACAAACATAAAATAGTAATTTTATAATTTTATCATTCTTATATATATATATATATATATATATATATATAATAAATAGTTTTGATCATAATAACTAAAAATATAAGTAATAAATAATAAAAAATCAAAATTTAAAGTTTAAGAAAATTTAGGATCGTAAAATACAGGTTTGAAATTTTTTTCATGATTTTTTGAAATAAAATATTATTTTTAATAAATAAAAGAAACGTTCAACCGAAGTATTTTAATTATTAAAAATATTAAATATTAACAAAAATTTTGAAAATTTTTCCATGGGTTACTACATAGATGTCGTAATTTAAAAAAATATACAATCAAATTTTCACTGCAATAATTATTTTAGATATAATAAACAATTCAAATAATCAATAAAAGATAATTTAAAATTATTTATATATATAAAAAAATTCTTTTCGAATTTGATAATTCATATTATGTATAAATAGGTGTAAGGAAAACTTCTAAGCTATTTATACATTATAAATATACATATATGTAATTATATGTTTAAAATATACATTAGTCTATATTTAAATTAATATATAAATATACATAAAATAATTAATAATGACAAAATTTAATTTTAGAGCAAATTAGATTTGTTTATACATAAATTATAACACATAATATAACCATGCACATAACCAAACTAATTTGTGACAACTACATATACCTACAAAAACCTCACCTAACTAGATATACAACATTAATATATATATACAGATTTGGGATTAATCAATATTAAATCATAAAATATGGTATGATTACTATAATATATAAATAAAATACCAATTGATGATGCCTTTGAGTCCACTTAAATCAATGAATTCCCTTCTCTAGTTATGCTCAATCCGTTAGATTAGAAGTCTGGAATCGTCGACCTTTTCTATCAAATAGTGCTTTTACTTAACTTGAATTGATTTGAGATTCTTAGAACTGATATGGGGATTAATTTCGGCCAGTGAACTTGATAATTATGGCAGCCAAAAGTTGTTTTTGATTAAGGGTTTAGAGATGCATATATATATACAAGTATGGTGGCACGTCCGTTGGACGTGTGCGAAGAAGGAAGTGACGTATTTTGTCTGTGTTACAATTATGATACTGTGAGAGAACATTTGTTGTTGTTTAGATGCAGTTGATGTTGATGTGTTGTAGGGAAAAAACATTTGTTGTTGTAGTAGCAGATTACTTGTTGGTGTAAGTACAATAGAAAATAAGGGGTCGTACAGGTAGAGAAACGTGTAGATGGAAATCAAATTATGTATATAAGTATACTGCATAAGGCATAGCAGTTGTAAAAGCTATTTTATTGGCAAAGTACAGATGGAGAAAATATGCAGCATAACATGGAATTGATTAACTGTTGTAGTTATACATAGAGTAATTAGTTCTGCGAACGTTCCGCAAGAAAGCGCTCAACGGCTCGATCACACTCTTCGATCTGCAGGAGAAAGTTAAAGGGGTTGAAAGTTAGACAATTGATATATGTACGCACAAATATGCAGATGTGTTGAAGTGTAGGTTAGTATGTGAAGCATACCACTTCGGGAGTAAAGAAATCATCTCAATTACCGTCTGTCGGGTAAGGTGCATGGGGATGATGGTCGGTAGGGATTTATAGTTGATTCATAGATGAAGACGCTTCCTTCAAGTCCATTTGTTTCTGCGAACTCTTTTTTGTTGGTACGCATGGTTGAAGATGTTGTAGTCGTTTTGCGTTGGTACCATTGTCTGAATCGTGCTGTTGAGCAGGAGGCGGTGGGAAGGAAGCATAAGAAGCGGTTATTTCAGTAGGAAGAGTTTGAAGAAGCTTTGTTGAACGGGTGCATTTGCGTTTAATCCTTTATGTGGAAATGTTTACTGCACTCTCTTGAGTGGATGTTGGGCATTTGGTCTGCATTGAAGGAAGTCGATAATGAGTTAGTAGCAAACGAAATACGAAAAAAAGTAGTGCCATAACAGTGAACAGTTGTGTTTGAAAAAGACGGACGGTGTTACCTTTGTCATTGAAGGAGCAGACTGTATTAAACATACAGTAAAAATGTGGGGAGTGGAGGAGTTTTTAAGTTGGTGGGGATGTGAGGCCGTAAGTGGAGGAGGAGAACGTGTTAAGGAATGAGGTAGTTGCTGGAAAAGTTGAATCAGTATTATTCTGCAAATGGGGTTGGGATCACGGTGAAATGGATGTGAGGAAAACACGTAAGTGGGTAGGAAATGGAAAACGCTGTTTGATAGGGGGAAAATTGCTGTAGAACAGGTATGTCTGTGCGTGGCAGTAATTGCGTGCAAGGTGATGTGTACATACTTGCATGAAAAACACAGCAAAGTGCTGTATAAGTACTTGCATGCAGGAAGAGTAAAGCTGTCCATCTGTAATAAAGCAATCTGTAGCATAGTGTGCGTAGTGCAGTGTAATTAATAAGTGAGTGGAAGAAAAAAATCTTTGTAAAATAGTTTTTTTATTGAAAGCATGTCCTGTGAATGGGTACCACGTATAGTGGAAGAAACTTTATTGAAAGCATGTTAAATAGTTAACATTGGCTAGCTGTCAGAAAATTGCAGAAGTAGTACAAAAAGATATTGTGTGTGAAGTGCATTATCTTGGTACTGCAGAACTTAAAACTTATGGATAAAACATATAACTGTATGGAATTAAACATGTTTGCAGTGAGCCAATCTTCTATCCATTGATTCCGTTTTTTTTCCTGTACTGTTGTTGGTGGACAGTTTCCCACGTAATACAAATATGGGAAACATATGATATGTATTCTACAGTGTCTATATATATACAAATGCTTAGTAATTGAGTAATGTAGCTTTTTTGTTTGAATACGGTTGCTGTTAACTATTTTAATATGCATGTATATGAATGCAGGTTATTACAAATATTTTGCACAAAATAGTAAGCTGAGAATGGGAAATTGAAAACACGATGCAACAGTATGGTAATGTAAAAGCAAACATAACTGTGCAATATATTAATGTAATAGGTGAAACATTAAACAGTAAGTGGTTCGAAACAGAGCACATAGCGTGGTAATGATATGGGTATGTTAAAATATTAAAAAGGTTTACATGTACATAACTACCGAGTACAAATGACGTAGTTTGTAATTCAACTTCAGTCTTGGCAACGATAATCTGCTTTCATCAGGCTGAACAGCTGGAATATAATCGAAACGGGTAGATGTTGAATGGAATGATCAGATCATCCAACAGTACCACCTTTTCATACGTTCTCCATTCAGTTGGGCACTTACGGGTCTATCACATGAATGTCTGAAAGAATGTAGATAAGGTGATTAATGATTATAGTGTTGAGGAGTTTGTCGCTGGGAGTAGATAAAAATTGAACGTGAAAAGACAAATAAGGGCGATAACTTGCACAGGCAGAACAACTTCAGTGGACAGTCAAGCCCACTCTGTCCATTTGCATGTGAGTATACTATTTTTTGGTAGTTTCCTATGTTTGACGAACATATAGTACAGTTGCAGTTAATGATAAAAGTGGGAGTGAATGCATGATGCCAAAAACATTTCAAGTTGACTTGCTTATTTTAACAGGTTAATGAAAGAGTAACGAAACACAACTGTTTATAGATAATTGATAATATACATTCTTAATACAGGAAGCAGCAAATACCTTTTGATATGTAAAATTCTTATGATTTAAACATCCTAAATAGACAGTCAGTTAGAGTCATTTTAGATCACTGAACTCTGTTGTATAAATATTTAAATTCAAAGGCTTATACTTCCTGCATCCTACCTATCTTACTGGAAATGTCCATCCATCCTAGGTGCGAAGATGACATCCTAGCAACTATTCAAATATAGTATGAAATACTTTGTATGCTTTTAGTTATCAGAGCTATTTGGAAATGTAAAGCATAAAAACAGTAATATGTTTTGATTCATCGTAACAATATATAAGCAGGGAATTGAACATTTTACAAATGGCTTACTTGATATTAGATCCCAGCACAAATGGGTAGTCCAAGGGCGTTGTAAAAAACTGTCAAATAGGTCCTTTACTGTATCATCGTCCAACTGAAATAACATATGTAGTGTTAACACTCCTTGTAGCATCTCCTATACTTCTAATTATACAGAACTTCGTATTGGCAAAATGGAGAACAATGTGAAATAGGGTACGCAGCCACTATTTAATCAATCAATATGGAAAGCACAACAATATTAGCTCTCATTTTGGCAAATGATATTTTCCATTTACAAATTGGAAGCTCAAAATTAGAATCTTTGCTCTGACAAAATAATGAAAAGTTGACGAACCTATTACTTAATGGGTAGAAACGTCTTTGTGCAGAAAACTGATGTATACACATTAATTTATAATAGGTATATGATCTAAAGGTACCTATATTACGATAACGTATGTGTGCAATGAGAGCCTGACGATGTCAAATTAAGCACATCTAGCATAGAGACATAAAGTTCAACTGCAAACTTATAAAAATAACAGTTTGGTATCAAAGCCGAGGATAAAATTCTAAGAATTCAAAATGTCAAAACTGTGTTTTTCATCTGGAAACTCGTATAATAGATGCTCTGCGTCCTCAACATATCAAGTTACTTCTTTAGGTAAACAAAATCTGATTTAGTGTTAGTTTACAAAAAATAACTTCATAAAGAACACAGCTTAAAGAACATGTGCATGCAAAATAATGAAAAATATGGGTAATATCTTACACTTGGGTATGTGGCTCAGTAGTTGTCCTGGTTGTACATAAAATTTACGCGTACAGGTGGAGTGAGTGTAGCGTGTGCAGTGTGAGTAGGAAAATCATATTCATGAAGTATATGAGGAGGTAAGTGGAATTAAACTGAAGGCGGCATGTGAGGAAAAAAAGGCAATATGTTTTAACTGTTCAGTCAGAAGGATGTATGTGCCAGTTTGGGACGCGAAATTTTGAAAGGAAGAACACTTTATGAAACAGTGATTAACCAAAATTTATTGTTCCAAGCAAGTAAATAAAGTGGTAACCTCAGAAATTGAGAAAGTGTTGGTTTTACTGTCTTAATTTAGTGTGCAGAATAGTGGGTAAATAATGCAAATAAAGTATCAGTGTTAAGTGTTGGTTTTACTGTGTTAATTTAGTGTGCAGAATAGTGGGTAACTAATGCAAATAAAGTATCAATCTATTGGGTGCAGATGGGGTAGTTAAATGGATCCGTACCATGATCTTTTCAGGGGCGTAGAAGACATTTTGATAAGCTTTATCCGTTGTCCGTGTAGAGGATAAAGTAAGTCATCCCTGCAGAAGAAACAAAAGACAGAAAACTGTGTTAGAAGGAAAAAAAATTTGACAGCAATTGCAGCATACGAAATAGCGATTGATCAAAATTTAATGTTGCACTGAAATAAAGAAAGTGATAAATTCAGAAATGAAGTAAGGCTTGCTATTGCTGTGTTTAATTGTTGTGGACAATTTTAGTGAAATGAGATTAGCAAATTATCAGCGAAATGGAGGACGATACGGTAGATAAGTGGATGCATACCAGTTAGTTTTCAGGGGCGGGAAAGACATTTGTACCATCTTTATGCTTTGTCCTTGTAGAAACCCAATTAAATCCTGCTTGCAGAGGAAATAAAAACAGAACATTGTGTTAGATGAACGATGTGTATAATGTGTAAAATTTGCAAGCTTACAGTTTGACCACTTACATTTTGTGTAATTCAACTCAATTGGGAGGAGTGAGTGAAATTTGGGGGTGGAAAACAGCGTTGGTGTAGCAGGATTGATTGGTGAAGTCTGTATCTCTGTACTCCCGGTGATATATTGGGTTGAGCAGTTACCCCCCTCGCTCGATCTCGAAGATTCAACCCAAATTGCAGTTGCCAAGTAAATCAGCAGCAGTTGTTAGGCAGGAAAGAGCAAACGAAATTTGGTAGTAGGTAGAAAAGCAGAAAAGTGCAACGGTTGGAAAGTCATATGTTAAATGCAAAGGCTGAGAACAGTATTTATACGACGAACAAATGGTGTGAGGGGGTATGATGAGAAGAATGATGTGCAGTTTTATTACAATGTTTGTGTATTATTTGCAGTTGGAATGTAAATGCATGGTAAATAGTGGAGGTTATTGTTTGGAAAATAAAAACAGATGGATTGTAAGTAAGGACGTAGTAAGTGCAGCAGGGGGGTTGGAAGAGGTGGGGAGGGTGAGGTTAGGAGTGTATGGACGGGTGGTTGAGAAGTGGAGTCGGTAAGATGTCCTCAGGGGACATTCATAATTTGAGAGCACGTTTGCAAGACATCGTGGTAAATAACATTTCGAGTATGTGTTGCAGTACTCCGTCGAAGGTCTCCGTTTTGAACCAAAATTTTTGTTGTGCTACCTGAAATCCCACGGGATAAAGCGACGTAAAGTTGGCCGTGACTGAAAACATGGTTGGGAAGATAAATTCCAACATGTGGGATGGTTTGCCCCTGGGATTTGTTTATTGTTAATGCAAAGGCAAGCCTAACTGGGAATTGTTTACGGATAAGGTTGAATGGTAGCTTTATGTTTTCAGAAGGCTTTAACGGTATATGGGGAATAAATACACGTGTACCCCGAAATTGACCGAAAGAAATTTCAGCGTCTATAAGGTTTCGATGGAAGACACGGCAGATTAGTCTCATTCCATTACATAGTCCAATTCGGGGATCAAGGTTACGTAGTAACATTATTGGACATCCTTGCTTAAGAGTCAACTTATGAGGTGGCATACCACCTGGGTTAAGCGAGTTTAGGAACTCATTTTGATATAAGTTTGACGGGTCGTCTTCTATTTTGTCAAAAGAGTAGTAATGTGTTGTTCTCCAGGAAATTAATTTATTATCAAATTATTAACTTCATCCGCAGTTTCATTTGTTGGTGATAGTATCGCTCTACTCAGCATGTACTTTGTATTGCTAAAATTATCAATTAATGCGGGGAAGATTTCGTTAATCAGACAGTGTAACGAAGTTGGACTGTCCCATCGCATGACAATATGCGATGGTAGTTTGATCATGTCGTCGTGTACGGTGGGTTCAGTACCATTTCCTATGCGTAGAACAAAGTCAGCGTAACTTTGGTCAGCTCGTGCCCTCATATTTTTTGTTAGTTGAAATACTTTAACAGTTGACCATAAATATGAACGAACTATACATGCATCAGATGTTTGCGCTCTAGTACCCCCTGGAACAACCGGTAGAACTTGACGAAAATCACCGCCTAATATCATAATTTTACCTCCAAATGGAGCATCGGCATTGGTCAAGTCTCGTAATGTTCTGTCTAAAGCTTCGAACGCGTGACGATGAGCCATGGTTGCTTCGTCCCATAGTAGAACGGTTGCCGCGGATAGAAGTTTTGCAGTATCAGACTGTTTGGCAATATGACAGGTGGACGAAGAGTGTAAGTTAATAGGAATTTTAAATCGTGAGTGTGCTGTTCTACCACCGGGTAACGCAATAGAAGCGATTCCAGAAGTAGCTGTAGCAATTGCGATAAGACCTCGGTTTCGTAGATGAGCTAAAATTGCTTTGTATAGAAAAGTTTTTCCCGTCCCTCCAGGGCCGTCGATGAAATAAATTGAGCTGCTTTTCGAATCCACCGTAACCATGATTGCGTCAAAAGCTTGTTTTTGTTCAGTGGTTAACTTATTTATTGCTTGTAAATCAGACAATGTTATTTCTATTGACTGTTCTTCCAAAAGAAGCGTCGAATTGTTGTATTCAGCAGTTGAATGCAGGGAGTGATGGGGTAAATCATAATCAAATATGGTTCTATTATACTGTTTTAGAAGGTTGTTAAGATCAAAAAGACATCGACCAACTAAATATGTAGCAGAAAGTGAGGCAGAAGAAGTGGATAGGTAATCTTCAGTTAGAAACGGCCAAAATTCATCCCATAGGTCACGTACAGCACAGGGTTCGCAGTAGACTAAAATGGTAACAAATAATCGCCTTAAAGCAAGAGGCATATGGGTGTTCAAAGCATCAGTTAAACAATCCTTAATACTGTTATCGTTTTCTAGCAATCCTTGGTGTTCGGCTGCCTCTTTGAAGGTACTATAAACAGTTTCGTTGACCGTGCGTAAGTGTTCGAAAGAAAGTGGTCCTGAAATATGATTCAGTAATAGTCGTAAGTAGTAGCGATCACCTTCGGTTGGTGGTACGGTGTATAGCCGACCAATTACTTTATGTTGTATCTGTCTACGTACCCATTGTTTTTGTTCATTGTTCCACCAATACTTTTCGGGAAATTCGTGGTAAAGGTACTGGCGTGCCTCCTCGTCTGTTAAGTTTTGGTAAAAAAATTCGGTAAGCATAGTTTTTGTTCTGTGTTCATCAGCTACAATAGATTGTAAGCTTTCGTTTGAGTTAAATTGAATATGTTGCTTGTTAGGTAGATGTATTTGTAGTCCTATTACTGACGGAGACATGCTACTAAGTTGGAACTTAAATATCCGCCATATGGACTCTGGTGCGCAGATCCATCTGGCATTAACGAATTGAGAAATTTCATCAATGGCGGATGATGAAGAAGACACGCTTATGGATACGCGATCTGATCCTTTGTAAACGTATTTATATAAATATTTGACAGATTTAATACTGGAACAAATTTCAACGTTTATATGACAGTCATATTTTAGAAGCAAATAAGGGTTATAAGGAACGACCCAACGATTGTCAACTGCAGTATTACTTGTGTGACCCTGTATTCCACTGTCACGACGTCTGTAGATGGGATACAAATCAGCTCCTTGTAGAGTTGATGCGGCGAAGGGTTTAGGAAATCCCTTCTTACATATCCCATCTCGCATGCATACGGCAGTGGGGTTGAAATTGCCGCATGGATGATGAATCATGTGTTTAATAACTAACGTGTACAAATCTGGTTCTAATTCAATGTTTGGAATTTCTGCCCTAACCATAGTATCATAATCGTCGGCGGTATTTAGTTTATCAGTGTCTGTCAGAATAAGTAAGATATGAGCATGTGGTAATCCCCTTTTCTGAAACTCTATCACATGAACATGTGCAATGAATTTACCTAGGACATGTTTATCAAATAAATCAACTTTAAGTTGTTCTAATTTTGCACGGAAAACTCGAGTTGTCAAATCAGGACGATCAGATGGCTGTTGAAAGGGAAATAGCTCTTGTGTAATCTCAATCCAATTAGGATTACAGGTTACAGTAATAAATAAGTTAGGCTTTCCATACCTTCGTACAATTGCCATTGCGTCCTGATACCATTGATGCATGTCTCGTGGGCTACCAGTATGGGAGGATGGTAGTACTTTTCGAACCCCAACATTTCCTACAAATAGCACAGTTGTGTCAAAAATTTAAGTGTGTAATGTATATTGGGAATGGGGGAAAATGGATGGGATGGAAAGTACGAACCGGCAGTTGTCTCCCCACTTGCTAGAGCGTCTTGTAAACCCTGATATAAGTCGGCTCGAATAGTACCTTGGTGATCTCGAAGATAGCGTAGTCGCATAGTTTCAATTTTGACAAAAGTATCAACCACAAATTGTTGGAGTAGGCGACCACCAAGTAGCAGAAGAGGCTGCTCCGTAGGTCGTACCTACGATGTGTACGAAGTGGTAAGCGTGGGGGATATATGTGAGAGTTAATGTATTTGAGGTATGAGTACAGAAGTTGTATATTTCGTTCAGCATAGGGGAGTACAAACCTGTAACATGTGAGAGTAGTAGGCTCTACAGCTGATTTGGTTATGACCGGTATTGTGGATGTTTAGATCCCATCCTTGTTCACCGCGTGGGAAGAGAAGCGGATATTGAAGTGGATCATAAAATCCAGCTGTATCGGCAACTCGTTGCAAGGTTCCTGATCTTGTTTGAACTATAATCTCTCTGTCATTTGTACTGTTTGAGCAATCGTCGCCGACAATGATACCCGCCACTTGTGACGTAGTAGGTAGTTGGTGAAAATGACGATTAACTATAAGTTCTTTTATTATCAGCCTGCAATTTTCTATATCAGTACGCTGCCCCAACTGTCGCAGCGCATGGACATAAGGGTTGTAAAAATCTAAGATTTGTTGCAATGTTTGCAGGATGTCTGGTCTTAATATTGCACTATCCTGTTGCTGATTTTCAAGCTCATGATCAGTATCGTAGATGTACATTTGGAGGTATCTAGGTCTACTACCCGGTAGAGGCAGAACACTTCCAATGCTGTGATAGATGGAGCCTTGTGCATGGTAAGAGTATATTCCGTTCCGACCGGAGGCCAAGTGTTGATCGATGTTAGCCCCCATAGAGGTGAATGCGAAAGCATTGTTGTAAGATCTGATGTTAGTTCGGAAATGTAAACCTCTGTCACTGTCATCAGTGAATAAAGCTAAAAGTTCTAGAGGTGGCGGAGGGTAGGAAGTGGTAACTTTACCACTTGAGCAACAATTCCCACTTGTTTCACGGGGAAATAATTTTGCACTACAGTGTCGGCACTGAGTTGGTTGAGGTAGGATATGGCGGAGGAAAGGTTGGGGAGCAGTAAAATTTCGACCACAGTTATAACGGGTAGGAAGAGCAGATTGATGCGGAAGTTGTTTGGGAGGAGATATAGCTGTTGGTGTAGTAGAAGCAGTATCAACTGTTATGTTTGAATGGGTGATGAATTTACAGTTTAGAGTTAGTTGACGTTTCAAAATACTAAAAAACTATTACCTAAAAAGGATGGGAATTGAATATAAATTTGCTTAACAAATAAATTCAAGCAGTAATGTAATAACATGCTGGATAGAAAAAGTAAGTGGTGAATGAAGTGTAGAAGAGGAAGAACTGAATATTACCATCAGGTGTCTTGTAATAGGAACGAACACATGTGAAGGTAAAAAAATGTATGTACTGCATACGCACAGAAACTTGGTTAACAACGGTAGGTTGAGCAGAAATAAAAAGTAAAGTGGATGAATTAGTTAAAAAAAATTAAACACGAATGTTTGTACTTAATTGTAAATTTACTTTTTACAAAAAACGAAGAAAATTTTGTGAGGCTAGAATTTGCAAAAGTGTGGTGTTAACATATATTTAACAGTAAAAGTAAATAAGGAATGACGTGTAAAAAGTTTAAAGTTAAAAATGAGCAAATTAGTGTATGTCTGACAGTTTTAGTGGAAGTATTGGATGCAGTAAACAGTGTGCTGGTTAGAGGAAGAATTTACCAAGTGCATGCTGTTACCAAATTGGTTATAATTTTTTTGATTTGGACACCCACTACTGTTGATTTAGAAACCTATAAATATTAATTTAGATAAAAAAATCAAAGTTGAAATGATTCTGTTCCAATAAAATGAATGTAAATCTGTATAAAAAAATTTGGATAAAAAATTAACTATTTACATAACTAAATTACCGTAACAATGTTATTTAAACACAAACTTTGAAAACTAAACTAACTATAAAACAATCAAAGCAAACTTTAAGCTTTCAGAATTTTCTTGAATATAGTGTATGTAATAGCAATTCTCAAACATAATGAATATCATTTTTCGAAAATAAAAGAATCGAAGTCTTCACGGCAGTTTAAAAAAAATTTGTGCAGTGTATTCATATACAAGAGTAAAAACTGCAATCGTGGCAGAAAGGGAAGTCTAAGTAAGTCATGACAATTTCCACAGTGGACGGATGGTAAGTGTATAAATTTTTTGTACTAAAAAGGGACAAAATTGTTGCAGGCTGGAAATTGCGGTAGTATAGTAGTAACATAGGTGAAAGTAAACATGAAGAAGGAATGATTATTGAAAGTGTGAAAGTAAAAAATCAGCAACTTAATGTACGTCTGGCAGTTTAATTGAAAGTATTGCATGTCGAAAAACATGTTCTGTTTAGAGGAATAAGTTATCAGCTGGTTATAATTTTTTTGATTTGGAAACCCACTGCTGTTGATTTACAAACCTATAAATATTAATTAAGATTAAAAAAATCGAAATTGAAATGATTCTGCTCCAATAAAGTGAATGTAAATCTGTATAAAAAAATTTGTATACAAAATTAATTGTTTACATAACTAAATTTCCTTAACAATGTTTTATTTAAACACAAACTTTGAAAACTCAACTAACTATAAAATAATCAAAGCAAACTTTAAGCTTTCAGAATTTTGTTGAATGTAGTATATGTAATAGCAATTGTCAAACTTAATGAATACCATTTTTCAAAAATAAAAGAATTGAATTCTTCATGGCAGGTTGAAAAAAAATTGTGCAGTGTACGCATATACAAGAAGAAAAACTGCAATCATGGCAGAAAAGGAAGTCTAATTAATTCATGAGACTTTCCACGGTGGACTGTTGGTAAGTGTATATTATTTTTGTTTTAAAAAGGGGCAAAATTGCTGCAGGCTGGAAATTGCGGTAGTATAGTATTAACATAGGTAACAGTAAACATGAAGAAAGAATGATGTATGAAAGTGTGAAAGTAAAAAATCAGCAAGTTTATGTACGTCTGGCAGTTTAATTGGAAGTATTGGATGTCGAAAAACATGTTCTGTTTAGAGGAATAAGTTATCAGCTGAAGGTGGTTACCCTTTTTTTTGTTATTTAGTTTGAAAACTCAGTCCCAGTGATATTCATCGCTGGCCTAGGGCTTAATTTATAAGTGTGGATACGTATAAGAACATAGTAAAACAAAATGGTTGCCACCCGAAAGCATGGTATATGAATCTAAGTCAGGGTAAATAGTACATTTAAATTTGAGGTTGCAAACTGATGTTGGGGAGTCAGAAACAAAAGTTTGTCGAAAGCGTAATTGTGTAAAAGTGGTTAACAGCCGTAATTGCAGAAATGGTGCATATATGTGTGCTGTACTTGGTTATGTTGAAGTGTAGATGTTAAAATGTGAAAGAGTTGTAAGCCTGACAGGGAGGGGAAAAGTACCTGTCGAATTTGTGAGCTGTTGGTTTGCAGCAACGGATGTCCTTCTACTTGCGACGGCGGACTGTCTAGCTTGTTGACGCCTTGTACGTTGAGTGACACGCCGTCTTTCCCTTTGTTGCTGGTCCATAAAGATGTGTAAAAAATTGGGTTAGGTGGATGAAAGGTGTGGAGAGGGTGGGGAAGTGGAACTCATATGCCAAAATATTGCTAACAAAATGAAAGTGGTATAGTACGTAAGTAGTAAAGGTTAAAAGTGGGGTGAGTGAATAGTGGGAAGTGCATACTTATACGATCATGTAGATTAGATATTTTGCAACTGACATACTATTATGTGGAAGATGTTGAAGGAGTCATAGGTCTGTAATTGTGGCTGAAACAGTGGGGTTAACGGCTAGTGTGTAGCAGGTCAAAGGGAGGGTAGCCGTTTTGGGCAACAAATCAGCTGGAAGATATTTCAAAGTCTTATCCGCAGGTAATAGACGCTTGGTCATTGCTTCTAAATAGAAATGAAGACACCTAACGTGTTCACCTTGGCTGGAAATAAGTTTATCAGATTTGAAAAGTGAACCTAAAAAAATTCATCATTCATCTTTTAATTCCTTAACCCATTCTTCTATATAAACATAAATCCAAGCTTTGTACTTGCCTATATCATATAAGTAAAAGAATGTACAAAGGAATAACATCATGAACTTTTGGATCAATGGTAATTGTACAACAAATCCACATATTCAATTACCATTGCAAGAAGAATAACTATATGTGAAATTATTTGAAAAGGAGAAAAAAATCATTTCCTAACCCTTTACTTCATACTGTAACTTAGTCTTACAGCTCAAACATATGTTTGAAATATCATTTTTTTATATAAACCAAATTCCGAATAACTTAAGTTCTTTCCAGAAAAAATAGTTGAAAGTATTTGAAACCTCTGATTATATTTAAGAGAAAAGTGGTATTGTTGAGTTGTTTCACCTCTTTAATTATGTAATCCAACCTATTACAGATGGGAATATATTCTACTTATGTTTATTGAGAATGTCAGAGTAAAACTTTATAACCATAAATTTCAGAGTAGAATGGAAAGCGCATGTAATAGAACTACAAAACTGATATTATCAGAGCATACCCGATAATTTACGTCATTTAACAAAATGCATATTAAATGTACCTTTTTTCCAGTCAATGAAAGTCAATTATGACCACCTCGACGTGTGCCTTTCACCAAAGCGTTTTCAGCAGATTGAAGAGTAGCAAAGGTTATGCAGGCTGAAAGGTTCCTACAACTTGTTGGATTTGTACTGTCCGTATGACCTGGATTTTCGACTACAGCAGAAGCGATGACACCATAACATGAGAAATGATGCTTTACAGCAGTAGCCTAGGAATAATAGAACAGATAAAAAGTCCTTGTTAAATTATTATTTTATGTTAACATTCAGAAAGACTTTGTTAATATTTTCTGTTTATGGAAGTGGTAACTATGCAGCTTTATGTATGAAAATTTATGCTAGAAGACGGCCTTGAATGGGGTTGCTAGGTAATTAGCCATACGTTGGATCTGAATAGTTAAGCGACAGGGAAAAAAATAATTTGTCTTACCGTACCACAAAAAATAATTCAACTTACCCTAACTATTCCAACTTTTAAAATTGACAATATTGACAACAAAATAAACTCTACAGTAGTAAACTGGTTCAACTCTAAATGATTTGAAAGCAGGAGATGCATATCTAAATTAAATTACGGAATAATTTTACAAAACAACCAAACCATAACATATATCTCGTGGAAAAGGAGGAAAGTAGGACAAAAAACATTGAAATTCAGGTAGAGTATAGTTTTCTCCCAATTAAATTTATTTCAGTTGTAATTTAAATAAAAGACAACTCTAGTTAAATGAAAAATGAGAGAGGAAACCTTACCCAAATACTCTGTCACCATACTTCAACCCAACCACAGTTAGCAAACACTGATCTAAGCGTTCTCCATCAATATCCTATAGGGACGTAAGAAAGATCCAAGTTTTCTTCATCAATATCACATAGAGACATAAAAAATTATAGAAAATAAAATCGCAACCTTGTCCTGATAAAGTAATCGTATAATATTAATTTAGCAGCAGATATAACGAATATGGGAATTGATTTGAGCATGTTAACTTATTAAGTGTAAAATAATCTAATTATTATATAAATTCTATATTAAAATAACCATCAGTCTCAAATTATTGGTATTAGGATAAAAATATATCAACGGTATAAACCAGGTAAACAATGGATGCAAAGATTACACAATGAATTGCTACATATGATATTTCCATAAAAGTAATAAAAACGAACAATCTTCATTAAAAAGATAGTAATAATAACCTGCAGTTCTATTTTTGCTAGGACTTTATAAGCAATGCAAAAAATCTTAAATCCAAATCTTTAGCAAAGAATGAAGTTTCAGTCATGCTATGATTGATTAGATGATGGATAATTTACAACAAAATATATTTTTACATATAACATACAAAACAGTGCTTCCGCATAATGCAAATGCTTATACATGCCCTTGGTTGGCAAATAAATGAGACATGCATTCAAAATCCCTAAATAATGCATAACAAACCAAATAAGAAACGACCTTGTGCAAATAAATAATTTAGCGGTACAGTAGGACCAATTGGCATAATATATACTTTTTGAATACCAAAAAATTGAACATTGATGTAGTTAGTGGAGTTTTATAAGAGCAGAAAAAACTATTGTCAAAATTAAATTTAGTTAAAGTGAATATACCCAAAAGGTAAAGAAACTATTGAATGAAGACGATGAAAAAAAAATTATTGTTGATGATGTAATCCATTAATTGTACCCTACTTATATTTTTTAACGTGATGAAATATATATAGTTGAAGATGATGAAATACCAATATTATTCATGATGAAATAACAGATGAATCATCGATTATTGTACATATATTTTTGAAGCTAATTATAGCATATTTAGTATCTATGTCAATCTTGTAATTTGTAAGTATAAATTTTTGATGGTCTTTGCAAAACGAATATGTACTAACAAAATAGAAGAAATTCATCTTGTTTGGTTCCATAAAAATTTCATTTTTGTCTCCAATGTTCTTTCACAATAAAGCATATTATTGTGGTTATAATATAAGGCTTATTTATGGACTCATCCAATTGTATCATGAGAAGTGAATTTATGCCACAACAAATAATTTAATTTGGAACAAAGGGGTTTAGAGGTGAGATGGAGTGAGAAAAGATAAAATTATAGGTCAGACATAGTTTTGGTAAGTGTAAATAAAGTGTGAAACTGTAAGAGAAATTAATGACCATATGTATCTTTCAATTTACTAACTAATGGACAAAAAACATCGGTTAGCTGAGAAACAAACAAATGAATTACCAAGTAAAAGATTGCTTTGCTATTAGATATGCATTTTGCACATTGCATACAATGGCTACATGTTATAAGCACAACAGTATAAATATACTTATTGGTAATATAGTTATAGGTGTAAAGCGTTGTTATAGCCTACGCTTATTATTAGAATAGTAGTACCGTTTTGGCATAACAATAAAAGCATTTAACATCAGAAGTTATGCTAGATGCACATTTACTCACATAGTAAATACTGAACAGTATATTCAAGATATGTTAATAATTATATCTATCATTGACATGTTTTTAAACATGTTCATATTAAATCAAACTTTCTTAGGGATAAACTAATTGATATTTAACTTTTTAACTATTCCTAAATGAAAATGCAAAATAAAAATATTGTAAAGGTTTTTAAACATAAATTGGATTGTTAAAATATGATGAAATGAACTAAACGTTTGTTTAACAGTCCAATGGGCTTTGCTAACAACATAAGCAGCTCAAACATTTGTCTTACAATAATACTGAGAAATAAAAATTAAATCAGAATATATAAAGACATTACCATTTTCGAAGGTAAAATTAAGTATTGAATGATGTATAAAAGTTTAAAAATTTAAAAATAGCAAATTAATTTCTTCGTTAAAAATGTACTTTTTGAGTAAAATATCAAATAGAAGACGTTATGTTTAGTACATTATCCATTGCGGACTTGTAGTAAGTTTACTTTTTTGTTGGAATTTAAAAGTCAGAAAAGCTGTTAGAGCACACAAATTCCAGTAATAAGAAGTCAACATATTTGACAGGAAAATTAAATAATGATTCATATGTAAAAGTCTAAAGGTTAAAAATTAGGAAATTAATTTATTTTTTACTTCTGTAATTTTGAGTGAAATATCAAATAAAAGAGCTTATGTTTAAAGGAATACATTATCCGTTGTGGACTCTTACTAAATTTACAATTTTTTGGAATTTTAAACTCTCCTCAAAATTGTGTGTTACAAACGTGGAAGATAATGGTGCATAGTGAATGTATAGGTATGGCAGCCATTAAACTAATATCAACCAACTTAAACATGTGAATTATACTGATGTAAAGTAAAACATATTATTGAAAATGTCAAAAAAGGAATAAAACGATGAGGGGAGTAGAAAATTACCGGATGAATTTTCCAGATGGTGGTTGTCCGCCGTGCCTGTCCTTCTACTTGCAATGGTAGACTCTCTAGCTTGTTGGCGCCATGCACGTTGAGTAACTCGTCGTCGCTCCCTCTGTTGCTGCTGCTGGTCCATAAAGTTGTGCAAAAATCAGTAAACTTACAGGAATTTTGAGACAGTAGAAGGCAGTTGTAGTAATGTTTAGAAATATGGCTGTAAAACTTAAAATGAAATGAGTTCGGTTGAAGGTAGGAAGTGCATTGAGATAGTGATGCTATGTAAATATTTATATACATTGTTGGAGCAGATATTTTAGCAATGGACGTATGTGGAAACTGAAGAGGGTGAAGGAGTCAGAAGTGTGTCAGTGCGGCTAAAATACGGGGATGAACGGCCAGAAACCCGTTGAGGCAAACGTAAAAGGCCGAAGGGGTATTTTTGGCTCAACTGATCCGATTTATATGGCACAAACCGTTGGATAGAAAGAAACGATAACTTAACAAAAAAACCCGAAAGGAGCCAACTCAAAGTAATTTCACATACACCAATTAGCTATAGGTCTACAAATATAGCATCAAATTTTACAGAATTCACATATATACAAAGGTATATAAAAACAAAATTAGGCATGCTGTTTCAAGCAAAGCTTTCCTTGCTTATTACTAATGGTTACAGTAGCATCAACCGTTCATGTACTAGAAATAAGGTATCACATCAGATATCTATAACATTGATAACAGATTATCAATATGATAGTTAGATCACTGAATATAGCTAACTTATGATTTTGCATGCATAAAAAAATATATTAATTAGAAGTCAAAAATCTTAGATTTATTACAATTTTGAAATTATCTAGTAAACCATGATAGTCAGAAAGGATATGAGAAAATGTGTCTATACATTACCAATAACTTAATATTTTTTTGCAATTAAACATCTAAAGTGCATATAAATAATAGTGAAGCCCCATTAGTCGGTACTTTTAATTTAACCTTTTAACTAATGTTTGATGATTAAGTTTCAATTTGGTATTAGCCGTGACTTCAAATTTGACTTTGTTTACCCAAAGGTTCCATGATCATGTTTTATTATTATAAAGTGGCTTTTGTTCAATTATATATTTCATAAAAGTTAGTGAAACTTAAACTTTTGTATGGAGTTCACAACGTACTAAACCGATCAATTTGCCATTTCAGTTGAACTAAAAATCAACATAAACTCAATATAAAAAGGCTTGAGTTTTTGCCTAACAATCATAAATTGTTGTTGCCATGTGTTTTTCATTGATTTTCAATAGAAAACTATAGAATGAAACAGGACAGAATAAAAAATTACTAACAAAATAGAAGAAATTCATCTTGTTTGGTTCCATATTCAAAATTTCATTTTTGTCTCCAATGTTCTTTCACAATAAAGCATATTATTGTGGTTATAATATAAGGCTTATTTATGGACTCATCCAATTGTATCATGAGAAGTGAATTTATGCCACAACAAATAATTTAATTTGGAACAAAGGGGTTTAGAGGTGAGATGGAGTGAGAAAAGATAAAATTATAGGTGAGACATAGTCATGGTAAGTGTAAATAAAGTGTGAAACTGTAAGAGAAATTAATGACCATATGTATCTTTCATTTTACTAACTAATGGACAAAAAACGTCGGTTAGCTGAGAAACAAACAAATGAATTACCAAGTAACAGATTGCTTTGCTATTAGATATGCATTTTGCACATTGCATACAATGGCTACATGTTATAAGCACAACAATATAAATATACTTATTGGTAATATAGTTATAGGTGTAAAGCGTTGTTATAGCCTACGCTTATTATTAGAATAGTAGTACCGTTTTGGCATAACAATAAAAGCATTTAACATCAGAAGTTATGCTAGATGCACATTTACTCACATAGTAAATACTGAACAGTATATTCAAGATATGTCAATAGTTATATCTATCATTGACATGTTTTTAAACATGTTCATATTAAATCAAACTTTCTTAGGGATAAACTAATTGATATTTAACTTTTTAACTATTCCTAAATGAAAATGCAAAATAAAAATATTGTAAAGGTTTTTAAACATAAATTGGATTGTTAAAATATGATGAAATGAACTAAACGTTTGTTTAACAGTCCAATGGGCTTTGCTAACAACATAAGCAGCTCAAACATTCGTCTTACATTAATACTGAGAAATAAAAATTAAATCAGAATATATAAAGACATTACCAATTTCAAAGGTAAAATTAAGTATTGAATGATGTATAAAAGTTTAAAAAATTAAAAATAGCAAATTAATTTCTTCGTTAAAAATGTACTTTTTGAGTAAAATATCAAATAGAAGATGTTATGTTTAGTACATTATCCATTGCGGACTTGTAGTAAGTTTACTTTTTTGTTGGAATTTAAAAGTTAGAAAAGCTGTTAGAGCACACAAATTCCAGTAATAAGAAGTCAACATATTTGATAGGAAAATTAAATAATGATTCATCTGTAAAAGTCTAAAGGTTGAAAATTAGGAAATTAATTTTTTTTTACTTCTGTAATTTTAAGTGAAATATCAAATAAAAGAGCTTATGTGTAAAGGAATACATTATCCGTTGTGGACTCTTACTAAATTTACAATTTTTTGGAATTTTAAACTCTCCTCAAAATTGTGTGTTACAAACGTGGAAGATAATGGTGCATAGTGAGTGTATAGGTATGGCAGCCATTAAACTAATATCAACCAACTTAATCATGTGAATTATACTGATGTGAAGCAAAACATATTATTGAAAATGTCAAAAAGATAGAATAAAACGATGAGGGGAGTAGAAAATTACCGGATGAATTTTCCAGATGTTGGTTGTCCGCCGTGCCTGTCCTTCTACTTGCAATGGTAGACTCTCTAGCTTGTTGGCGTCGTGCACGTTGAGTAACTCGTCGTCGCTCCCTCTGCTGCTGCTGCTGGTCCATAAAGTTGTGCAAAAATCAGTAAACTTACAGGAATTTTGAGACATAGTTATGGTAAGTGTAAATAAAGTGTGAAACTGTAAGAGAAATTAATGACCATATGTATCTTTCATTTTACTAACTAATGGAAAAAAAACGTCGGTTAGCTGAGAAACAAACAAATGAATTACCAAGTAAAAGATTGCTTTGCTATTAGATATGCATTTTGCACATTGCATACAATGGCTACATGTTATAAGCACAACAGTATAAATATACTTATTGGTAATATAGTTATAGGTGTAAAGCGTTGGTATAGCCTACGCTTATTATTAGAATAGTAGTACCGTTTTGGCATAACAATAAAAGCATTTAACATCAGAAGTTAAGCTAGATGCACATTTACTCACATAGTAAATACTGAACAGTATATTCAAGATATGTCAATAGTTATATCTATCATTGACATGTTTTCAAACATGTTCATATTAAATCAAACTTTCTTAGGGATAAACTAATTGATATTTAACTTTTTAACTATTCCTAAATGAAAATGCAAAATAAAAATATTGTAAAGGTTTTTCTTATCCTTCCCATATCTTTTTAGAGATTTCCATGCATGATATATGTGTCGCATAATATAAAATCTCGAATGTATTTACCGAAACCTAAATCGCAGTTTAAATTGGCAACTTTTTAAATTAGGAATAAAATTGAACTGTTAGTTCGAACTCCAGAATAAGCAGCAAACTACACAGGATTTATAGATAGAGACTCATATACAAAATAATCAACAGAAAGGATAATCAATACTTACTAATCCATCTTTATTGACTATGGACAAAGAACACTTATGGTCAAAGCTATAGTCCCCTGTCAAGAGATCTGCAGCACATAAGAAAATTCATGAAGAGAAACATAAAAAAAATCATAACTATACAATCAACACAGGTTGAGATTGAAAAATCAAATGTATCAACCAATATCCCGGAATTTTTTTAGATAAATAGAAATGATGACTTTTAATATCAAGTTAAACTGAAACACGGTTCTTAAATTGTTGAGCAAATATGCATTGATCACACAATACATACACCATGTTCTTCTAAAAAATATATGATGACAGTGGAATAGAATTCAAGCCTAGCTTCATTTGGAATCTCAGTACTTGAAGTGATAAGCTATCATCTGGAGCACGCAAAAGATGATATAGTAGTAGAAGAAATCAGCTAAAGCAAAATAAAGAGTTTACCAAAACCCAGATCTTATTTATGACATCATGTTCCCCACTATACCTAGACAACAAACTAACATATGAAATAATTAATATATCATGAAATCCTCTGTATCTTGCATACAAAATATCCTGTGTACTGGGTTACGAAACTGAAGCAAACAGATATAAGGAATCAGTGATAGGTCGTTTCATAAAAGCATGTCCAGCAATTATTGACCATGATCTTGCACGCTTGAATATCCTTTTCTTATGCATGCAAACCTTCAAAACATCTTGAAGATCTATAGCAATAGTTGCGTAAGTCTTAATTTAGACTGCTACATCTAGACTTTGATTCTAACCTATATTTTTCATTTTCCTTGATACGTAAAATTTTGTGTTGATATTTGGCGAACCCGTTTCCAATTCTCTCATTTTAATCACTAATTACTGTATAAGAAAAAAGTTTTAAATCATCTACCAAAAATTCGAACAGGTAGTTAAATATTTTAAAAATTCACTTACGCGTAGAAAATTAAGAGCATTGAGCAGCCTTTTGTGCTTGGGAATCCTCCTCCTTCCGTCTGTGGTGAATGGCGAAGATCTTCAGTGGGGAATGGCGAAGATGGACGAAGTCGATCTTCCTGCAAGCTGAAGAACATGTGGCGGCGGCAGCGGATGTAGCAGCAGAGTGGGAGGGGAAGGAACGGTCGAAGGAAAGATAGGTCGGTGAAGGAGGGGCGGGTGGTAAGTTGAAGGAGGGGGGCAGCCAATTTTTTCGAGGAGGGCAGCCATTTTTTTCGTTCAAGGGGGAAGTGGGTTTAGAGGAAAGTGGAAGACGGAGAGGAAAAGAAAGAGGGTGGAAATGAGACGTGGAGGAATACTGTCGGCAACGTGGGATGGGAATGGAAAAAGACTTAACTGTCCTTGTACACAGATGTCGTTTTATGGTGAACGGTGGGTAATATGGGAAGTCCAAAAAAGGCTTCACTTTGACTCGTTGACCAAGGGTTTTTTATTATAGTATAAGATATATATATATAGCCTTGTACAAGAGAGATATTAAGACAATTTCATTACCTATTCTCTCTTAATCTTAGCCATCCATCTCTTGGTCTAATCCTAAGTTTTAGCCGCCTCCAATAACTTTTCAAAATCGAAATTTGCAGCCCTAATGATGGGCTTTAAACCCATTTAAGCTCAAGCCAAATGCTATGCAATTAAATCTAATTTAATCGCTTATCGATATCGTATATCGATTGGTACATTTATAACTATTATACATACATAACAATTTTTATTTCTTAAACCATATTCAAATTTATAATTAATATTTCATAAATATTAATTAATTTAATTTATTTATAACAATTATAAATTAATTAAATCATTCGGTCTTAAGGGAATTCATTATTTTGGTTGTGTAACTCTTGGGTATAAATTTGGTCAGCAATTAACACCGAACTATTCGAATGTTAACATTCACACGTCACTTAGAAAGTGGTGTGACGTTATGGCCAAATTTATCGCTTATTCATTTTTAGCATTACCCGTTAGTGACATATATACACACCAATTCTCTTCGTTAAAACTGTATCACTTTGGATTTATGGAATTTGGTAATGGTCAAAATTCCAATATTGTCCATATTCAACTCTATAGTCCAAACACAATATTCTTGGTTCAATAATAACAATTATTATTAACCGTACTACTTTGGCCAGATATTTTGACTTTGAGTTGACTTGAGTTGACCATGATATTAACCTCATATAACTGAATTGACGAATCCTCTCTTGAATAGTGTCTTCCTTCCAATACTTCCACTCGATCCAACTATAATCACTTGATGGATGTCATTCCATGATTTGACTATAATCAAAGCGGAGTTTTTAATATTGAAGGTTGACAGTATTCTCAAGTCGAAAGAATTGTGTAAATTAGTCACATCGATATTTTCTGTTTAACCTTAGTTATATTAACCAACAGAAAACTACCCAATGATTTGTTCTATAGCTATCCAATAACTATCAGCACATAACCTCTAAGTGCCCCCAGCAGTCATGAGTAATACACTGCCCAACATTTGGAGAGCATTACGTACTCTAGTCTCAATGGATATATCGATATCCAGTATCAATGCATCTTGACTAGGAACATTTAAAATGATGTGTTTTGTAACAATGTGATCCAATACTCATGATTACAACTAATTGTAATTACTATCAGAAACACGTAATTTATGGATTTTTTGTTTAATATATTTTTAATTAAATTTATTAAATAATATAACCATATTATATCAAGTATATAATAGAAAGAAAATACATTTATTTTGAACAAGATTGGTTAACGAGTTAGATATATTTAACAAATTACATAATTGCCCCTAGGGCATACCTCTAACTCTATCAATCATCCACTTGCACTTAGGGTCAATTATGGAATCTTATTCCAACTTCTCCAATCGGTTTTCTCAAAACCAATTAGGTCAGTCCTTTTGTGAACGGGTATGCTATTATGTTTTAATTATCTACTCTGTCAATCAACTCTCTCCGACGGAGATAAACTGTTTTATCATGTGGAACAATTCGGAGTATGTCTCTCGACTTCAGGTGAGCTCTAAGTTCTATTACGAACTATATTACGACATTGTTATCATATAACTCTGTCACGAGATTCTCAACATTTGGAATCGACTAAGTTATAAATTTATGCACTTATATTTTTTATATACATTATTTTGATTGCGGCACTATTCAAGGCGATGTACCTAGCCTTTTTTCATTGAATCAGCCACGGTCTTTCATTTGGAACATTTCCAACTTAAAGATTTGTTATTGACATATTATACTCAACATTACTTGTGAAAGTTTGAGTATGAACATTCCTTCATAAGGAATTTATGTTTCTGTAAACAATTCTTTAATATTTCATAAATACACGAGAACACTTCAAACAACCAGTTAGTGATATCAATTTTGGATTTGATATTTGTTTCATGTATCAAATACATAAACAAATCACGATATCGTAGACAACACAACATGTATGATAATTCCTTTTGCCAATGCAAAGGAATCAATCTTACATGTTCCATATTAAACATTTTAATAAGGTGTCTTTGCATATCATTTGGGACATTCCCGACATCTTTTATACTTACCATAAAAGACATCATTTATTAATCCAATGTTGAGTATTAAAACAACTAAGGCTGATTTTAACACAAGTACATCGTTAAAATCAACAACGTGCTGTTTACTTATAGCTTAGAAATATCAGTGTACCTTTTAACACTTTTTTTTTATGAACATAGGCTTCCTCTGCACTTTGATTGAAAATCAAACTATTTGATATTTGTATCAAAATACTTATTCAATCCTGATGCTTATAAAATGATACTTTCAAATCATTTCTTGGATCATATCCAAAGACTCACAAACTCAATATCTCTCCCACCAACTTCAAGACATTTTGGTTATTATGTGTAAATAGTTTACTCTAAATCATTATTTATAATTTTCTGTTTCAATACATACGTACCAAACATAAAGTCATATCAAGAGGTAATTTTGTGAGTAAATCCGAATTAACTTAAGCAAGTTGAATACCGAATCTATTACGCTAATCTCAACAATTGAAATTTGCGATATTATTCTCATCAACATTGCTCATATAATTCCAACTGCATTAGTCTTGCTCATAAAGACACAATCATGGCCGATGGATCACATCCCTTAGGTTATGACTACCAAAATCATATTTTGATAGCGTACTTGGAATTCTTTCAGATTTGCACATCATACCATATGATAGAGTCAACACTCTTAGTGGTTCAATTAAACAATCGAGGATTATATATTTTCGACATTGACAAGAAACTCATAGTCTCTCTTCAATGAGCGAGAATACTTATTAGACATTCTAATGCAATGTGTTCGTTTAGGTTAGTCAATTTTATTTCATCTCATCTAATCAGTTCTATCTTTGGATCGTATCCAAATCCTTTTTACTACCAATAATTTCTCTAGGAAATTCCTTCACAATGAAGTTGGTATTTCATGAAATGTTTCTCGGTGCAATAGAATAAGTATTCATAGACGTTTTATGAATTTCCTTATTCATTAAACTGATTTGGTTTTAGTTTACAAAAGTTATGTTCGAAACATAAATATGTCATCCAATGACAGTCTTTTCAAAATCCTTTTGGGAAGATTCATACAAGATCCTTCATGAACAACTATTACGTGCAATTTTTCGACTCACACAACCTACCAACTCCTTAGCCTAGGATATGTTGGAGTTTCTTATAAACCCTTATCTTGTGTGATTTTGTAAACCGTTATTTAGATGAAATAATATTAACCTTGTGTATTACTCTTAAGTACATGACCTTATAGAAAGAAACTAACTCAACTTCACTCATAATTAATCGCACATTGTTTAACAAAATTCGATTACCCCTTATCGATGCATCATTATGCATTACATAAAGGAGTGACTTTTGAGATTGAATCTTTATTCATTTTAGGCACATTTAGACCTCTTTCCAATATACTCTCATTCGATCAAATCGAATCATTTATATTGCATGTTATTTTATCTACTTCTATTTATACTCTATGAGTTTACCATAGACATACTACATATGTATCAAATACACATGTCCATGTCGACGATAACTCATCGGTGAATATGACGAAGTACAAGAAATTATTTTGGTATTTATAGAATTATGATTACATACATCTATATGTATCAATCCGAGAAGTTCATCAACTCTTATAATACTCCCATTGAATGGGTGCATAGCCTTTTATTGTTTGAGATATAATTAACAAGTATCATATGATTCAAAATCATACAATAACATTATTTCTCAAAACTACGGTTTAGTCTATAATTCCAAAACAACCATAAATAATATTAGATACTTTTGTATTTTCCAATGCATCACTTTTCTTATAAGGAAAAATTACCACATTACAGTTTTATTTCACAAAGAATATTCATAATATTCATACTGAAATATAGCTATGTCTTTTTTTTCAGTCGATACGGAAAAATAATCATTATTTCATAAATAATGTATAGTAAGTTATACGAAAACAATTTTCGTACTATGATGTAATTAATAAGTGTTATGTTGTATACTCCTACTATTTTCGCCATTACTATAATACCGTATTAAATTTGGAGATTCGTCATTCACTTAATACAATTTGTTTATTTCATACACTACAACTATTTACAGTGAAGAGTTCGTTGATCAAATATCTCTAGCTCAAAGACATAAATCTCGTAGAAAACAATTTTCTATATGAAAATACATTTCAGAATAGAATTCATATTTCTTATTCCAATATTAAGTATCAATTATTGATTACAGTTCATATTTCCATAGTTTCTCTATGAAGCAGAAGTGAGTATTCGTTCTCCTCATTCCAACTGTACCTTAAATTACATCTATTCTTATACATTCGTTTTCCTTTCAAATGGTCAAACTATTCAAAAGAAAACCTTACTACAATATCATAATAAACTCATTACAAAAGCACATTCGATTATCCTTAACATTTAAGGACATCAAATATGTTGCACTTTACGTAAACCGATCAAAATGACATTTCAACGATCGAGTTCTTATATCTATCTTGTAGTTTTTGGTCTTGTGTTACATTAACACAATATAATCTCTTTTGTAATCAACCAAATTGAATACTCGATCTCGCACTAAGGTTTATTCGGTTTTTCGGATGAACTAATTTCATCGAAATATTGTACATTACAAACTTTGACCATTCACCATATTACATTTATATGCAATTGTATATGGATCAAATATCAATAGTCTTGTATTGTTTTAGAGTTCGAAACTCATAAAATGCAATACATGGTCTTGACCAAATAAATGCATATGTGACCAAACCATGAATGTATTCAGTAGTTGTAAAATCAGGCACTTGCATGGGTGTTGAACGTTAACGTGCAATAGGAATTTGATAGTGGGTATTATATTTACATTTGTCAACTTTCAATTCGGTTCGTTTGTATATTTTAATTGATAAACATTTTATCAATCATATTAAATGCACAAATTTATCATTGTATATAATTATAACACTATTTAGCATATGTTCTTACAATATTAGAAAGGTTAAATGTTACCGTTTCATTTTTCTAATAAGGCTCCCGCTAGTCTTTTATGATTCTCCAAACCCTAAGATGAAACACAAAAGTCTTTCGACTTCACTAGTGGGTGTTAGGACTTATCTGTCTTGGTATTCTAACCTTGAGTTTACTCAATAAATCATAGCCCAACAAACGATGGATAATTCCTTATCGGTTATATCACATACAGCTCCTAACCCATTTTTCTTTGTCCAAATCTCATTTCGACCTTGAGTTTGCTCAATAAAAGGAAAGAGATTATTCACGCATACCTACCATATCGTGATGGCCTAAGTATAGTATATGTACCTTGAGTTTGCTCAACAAATACATATAGTTATCTTACCTCATCTGTTCAATATATTAATAATACTACACATAACATCTCCAACTTGAGTTTGCTCAACAACTAAGGAGTATGCAAGTAATTTATTAATATACATATGGTAGAGGACAACATTATATTGAATATTCATAATTTTCAATATATTATATTGAGTGATATCAACTTATGGAATAATGCATTTTTTATGAAATACCCTCGTGATTCAAGTGTTCGACACATCAGAAATCACAGTATACGTATATTTACGTATGTATTTATTCCTTAAGTTTATTTGAGTTTATTTAATGTTCCATTTTTAGTTTATACATTCATATCATATAAGTTTTGTTATTAAATAACTTTTATATTTCATATTACTTATATGTATAATATTTCATTAGTTAAATCTTATTTAATTAATTTTAATTAATTAATTCTTTAATTAATTTTATATTAGTATTTCAATACAACTTTTATATTGGACATATCTACTATAACATTTATAGTGTAACACATATATCTTATATATGTGTATTTTATCTAATTAATTAACCTTTAATTAATTTATTAATTAAACAATTTTAATTAAATTATATTAATTTCAAAATTTTATCTTATATACATACATGTATGCTTATGTTATCCTAAACACTTTAAAATAACATAACATATATAAACATATATACTACATGCGTACAAGTATTAATTAATTAACTCATTTAATTAATTTATATTATTAATCTTATTAATAATTTTAAATTTTGAAATTAATATTTACATAGTTTCAAACATTTTAAACTTTTTAATTACAGTTTCAAACATTTTGAAAATTTATATTATATTATAACCTTTTATAATAAACATGTTTTATTTTAAATTTAAAATCATGTCTTAATTTTCAAAACTATTTTGAAAATTAGCCCAAGGTCCAATTCAAACTGGGCCTTTTCTATTAGGGGCAACTTTTGGGCTCACATCACCTTTCAGGCCAGGCAGGTAACCAGGTAGGACAAGGTACTTGATTACCCAATTCCAATCCTAGACATCACCTTTCTAGATACCGTACTAAGTGCACAAGCTTAATTAGTTAGCCCTAACATGACTAATTTAGACCGCATAGGCTATTGGGCTCTGATACCATTGTGGGAACTAGGCCAACCCGCAGCGATAGTGGTGGGTGTATTTCAATTTTTTTATCCTATTGGATCTTTATTGGGCCTATGAAGTCTAATTCATTTTGAACAATTATAAATTTGTTTTAAATAAAATCATGTATTTTATTTAAATTTAAGTATTTTGTAATGTAAAGTTAATTTGAATGATTTAATTTATATATATACATGTATCATATACATATACATATGTGTGTGCATGTGTAACATAATAATTCGTGAAGGGTATAACACGCCCGTATATAGATGTTGGGATTTACATCGCAACAGACACATTAACTCATTTCGTATGTATTGTAGGTTATCTAAATATGTGCATAAATCTATAATGCAAAGTATATTTATATAAATACATATACATATATTTAAAATATATTTTACAACTAAAAGTCTCAAAATTTAATATATATAATTTAAAATATTTGTATAAATATATATACATAATTAAACATATAAAATTATACATACGTATATATATAATAATTAAAATTATATATATATATAAGGTTAAATAAAATGTATATATATGAATAATTAATTACATTCAAATACTTAATATATATATATATATATATTTTAAAATTATTTCCAGATCGAAATTAGCATAACAAACATAAAATAATAATTTTATAATTTTATCATTATTATATATATATAATAATTAATTTTGATCATAATAATAAAAAATATTAGTAGTTAATATATAAAAATCAAATTTTAAAATTTACAAAAATTTAGGATCATAAAATACAGGTTTAAAATTTTTTCATGATTTTTTGAAATAAAATATTATTTTTGGTAAATAAAACAAATGTTCAATCGAAGTAATTTAATTATTAAAAATATTAAATTTTAACAAAAATTCTGAAATTTTTTCCATGGGTTACTACATAGATGTAGCAATTTAAAAAAAATATAAAATCAATTTTTCAGTGCAAAAATTATTTTAGATATAATAAACAATTCAAATAATCAATAAAAGATAATTTAAAATTATTTTTATAAATAAAAAAAAATTATTTTCGAATTTGATAATTCATATTATGTATAAAATGGTGTAAGGAAAAATTATAAGCTGTTTATACATTATAAATATACATATATGTAATTATATGTTTAAAATATACATTAGTCTATATTTAAATTAATATAAATATACATAAAATAATTAATAATGACAAAATTTAATTTTACAGCAAATTAGATTTGTTTATACATAAATTATAATACATAATAATATAACCATGCACATAACCAAACTAATTTGTGACAACTGCATATACCTACAAAAATCTCACCTAACTAGATATACAGCATTAATATATATACAGATTTGGGATTAATCAATATTAAATCATAAAATATGACATGATTACTATAATATATAAATAGAATACCAATTGATGATGCCTTTGAGTCCACTTGAATCAATGAATTCCCTTCTCTAGTTATGCTCGATCCGTCAAATTGCAAGTCCGGAATCGTCGACCTTTTCTATCAAATAATACTTTTACTTAACTTGAATTGATTTGAGATTCTTAGAACTGATATGGGGATTAATTTTAGCCAGCAAACTTGATAATTATGACAGCCAAAAGTTGTTTTTGATTAAGGGTTTAAAGATCCATATATATATATATATATATATATATATATATATATATCTCTAGGTCTAATCCTAAGTTTTAGCCACCTCCAATAACTTGTCAAAACAAAAATTTGCAGCCCTAATGATGGGCTTTAAACCCATTTAAGCCCAAGCCTAAATGTTATGCAATTAAATCTAATTCAATCGCTTATCGATATCATATATCGATTGGTACATTTATAACTATTATAAATATATAACAATTTTTATTTCTCAAACCATATTCAAAATTTATAATTAATATTTCATAAATATTAATTAATTTAATTTATTTATCACAATTATAAACTAATTAAATCATTCGGTCTTAAGGGAATTCATCATTTCAGTTGTGTAACCCTTGGTGGTAAATTTGGTCAGCAATTAACACCGAACTATTCGAATGTTAACGTTCATACGTCACATAGCAAGTGGTGTGACATTATGGCCAAATTTATCGCTTATTCATTTTTAGTAAAATATTATTTAATTTAACAAGCATTACCCGTTAGTGACATTTATATACACCAATTATCTTCGTCAAAACCGTATCACTTTGAATTTATGGAATTCGATAATGGTCAAAATTCCAATATTGTCCATATGCAACTCTATAGTCCAAACACAAAATCCTTGGTTCAATAATAACAATTATTATTAACTATACTACTCTGGCCAGAGATTTTGACTTTGGGTTGACTTGAGTTGACCATGATACTAACCTCATATAACTGAAGTGATGAATCCTGTCTTGAATAGTGTCTTCCTTCCAATACTTCCACTCGACCCAACTATAATCACTTGATGGATGTCGTTCCATGATTTGACTATACCCTAAGCAGGATTTTTCATATAGAAGGTTAATAGTATTCTCAAGTCGAAAGAATTGTGTAAATTAGTAACATCGATATTTTCGGTTTGACCTTAGTTATATTAACCAACAGAAAACTACAGAGTGAGTTGTTCTATAACTATCCAATAACTATCAGTACATCACCTCTAAGTGCCTCCAGCAGTCATGAGTAATACACTGCCCAACATTGGAAGAGCATTCCGTACTCTAGTCTCAACGGATACATCGATATCTGTAACGACCCACCTTTTTGGATGATTTAAATCGACGATAAACCACACACGTCAGACTCAAACCATTCAAATGGGCAGATTGTTATGGGGTAAATAAGAAAAAGTAGAGAAAGAAAGAAAACAAAACACAGAATCTCATAGCGGAATGACAAAATATAATAATCAAATAAACAGTTCATGAAGCTATTTTACAAATAACATTTGATTACACCTTTACAATACAGAATCAGAGTACATACAGCAGTAATAAATAAGTAATGCAGCGGAATAGTATGATGCAGTGGAATAAATGAAATAAATAATTATAGTACTAAATCTTCTTCTTCGTCCTCCAAAAGCAGTCTTCGATACACTGAAAAGCTCAAACCGACCCGAGCGAATTAAAAAGACAAAACACTCGAGTCAGAACTAAAAGATCTTATGTAAGTTAAATCAACAGTAATAAATATGAGTGTAACGGAGTCAGAGATGTTTACGGGGTTTGACATCTCCTATCCAGTGTCTAACGTGAGTGTAGTAACTTAAGAGATATTCGGGATTTCCATCTCCTAAGGATCCGTTAAACTATCTACATACATAGTACAATACGCTATTATAATAGTGTCTACAGTAAAGTATAAAATTAGCGTTAAGGCGTTACTCAACAGTAAATAAATATGTAAGTTAGAACTAACGTGAGTGTAAATAAAAAGCTCAGACTGGCCCGAGAGAATTAAAAAGACAAAACACTAGAGTTAAAACTAAAAGATCTTATGTAAGTTAAATCAACGGTAAATAAATATGAGTGTAATGGCGTCAGAGATGTTTACGGGGTTTGACATCTTCTATCCAGTGTCTAACGTGAGTGTAGTAACTTAAGAGATATTCGGCATTTCCATCTCCTAAGGATCCGTTAAACTATCTACATACATATTACAATACGCTATTATAATAGTGTCTACAGTAAAGTAAAGTATTAAAATAGCGTTAAGGCGTTACCCATACCCCCCTTAACACATTTTATATATTCCCATAGTTTATACAGTACTGTAAGCTCCTCCGTAAACTAGAGGTTTACCCAAAAGGCACTCCATAGGTATGGTACAAAACAAACTCGTAGAAGGCGCGATAGGGCACGTGAACACGGCACTCGAGGCAATGCCAGGGTAGGACCCTACCGTTTTGCAGAACCGGGCTGGTGGTAACATATAGCAGCTACTACCGCCCACCTCGAAATACACTCCCAAATCAAAATCAAGGGGTGGCCACCAAATCAATCACAAAGTCAAAATATGTTATCGAAGAAATGTGCCCGATAGGAGGAATGACCTCACTTGGCCCGGTATAGCTCCTGTTTTAGTCACATCTAAGCTGACTCATGGGAGTCAGGGCTACGTAAATACCTCATATATAATCGTTCGCCAAACCATCCTACTTTATTCTGGAATATCCACCACGTACACAGTTGTTAAAGTGGTTTTCGGTATTGGCAAAGAGTATGACAATATCTGATCCCGGTCTCTTTAACAACCAAACGCTTATTTCACAACAGATGGTTCTTTACATTTCTAAAACTAATTTATAATTTATATCAAAATATCATATTCTCAAAACCATATCATTTTCGAAATCACTTCGAAATTATATCACATTTGAAATCATATCACTTTCGAATTCATATTTCCAAAAAGAGATTAAATCCTCATTTAAAATCATCATATTTCTCAGATATGTCATTTAAATCCCTACTTATGTTATAACATCATTTAATCTTATTCTACTTAAAAATCAAGGATTTAAATATAAAACTTCCACTTTACAAAACCTAAAATTCAGAAAATAGTTTAGATAGTTTAAAATAGTTTAAAAATATTGTTTAAGATAGTTTAAAATAGATTAAAACATATTAATATAGTTTAAAATAGATTAAAATGGATTGATATAGTTTAAATAGATTAAAATAGATTAGTATAATTCAAAATAGATTAAAATAGATTAAATTGATTTAAAATAGACTAAAATGGGTTAAAATACTTTAAATAGATTTCAAATAGAATAAAATACTTTAGAATTTCGATTTAAACCAATTTCCAATTCCAACCTTCGAACTTGGATTTTCAAAGTAATTCAATTTATATAAATCAATTTCCTTCAAAATATCATTTAATCTAATTCAAGATTTAAGGGTTTTAAAATCGTTTAATTTAACCAATCCGGTGTCCGTATATAATTTTCTACCCTATGGTCAAGTGATACAGATATTTATCATTTCAATCCGCAAAAAATATAATTTACGGGTATATATTATTTCAACCCGCAATCCCAAATTCCAATTCAATGAAAATCGCTTGGGTTTATCATTTCAATCCATAATGATTTTCTCCAGTTCTATATGATCGCTCGGGTATGTATCATTTCAACCCATAGGGATTTTCAAACAATAACTAAGGGAACTTGCAGTATTATAACAATATAAATATAACGTCAGATCATCCAATATCAACAATTAAACATACATCACAATCATCACCCGAATCAACCAATAAATATCAATAGATAACTGATTATCATTAATAGGTATTAAATTTACAATTAAATTCAATATTAAATTAAACGATGATTAAATGCAATAAAAGTTAAATTTAACTAGAATGACAATTTAAATATACCAAACATTAACCAATCAATTCCAAATCATATCATAAATTCAATTTAACTAACATAAGATAATTTAGTAGTTGTGAGTGGGTTAAAACATCCATCTTTGATTTTAGCCCATAAGAATCCAAATAGAAGCGCAAAAACTCAATAGTCTCCAAATTCAACTAAATCAATTTCATGTTGTACGAAATTTAAATATGAATCCAACAGAAGAAATCGCATGTGAATCAAAGTTTATATGCAAAAGATATTCATGTTATAAGAAATATTATTAAAATAAAAATTAGTACGCATTAAAAAAATAAATAAACAAATTTTAATACTTACATTTTTCTCAAGATGAGGCTTAAGGAAAAGATTGAAGAACAACCAAGATGAGGATAGGACGTGTACGAAAAATGAAAAATATCATGTTGCATAAAAGAAAGCTGTCAAGACCCGCAAATCCGTACCCTTGATTAAACACTAATCTCCATTGATTAACCCAAGAGGCATGGAAATACGAACCCTGAGGGGTTTTAAGAACAAGAAAAAGTAGAAGAAGAAGAAAATAGAAGAAAAAGAAAGAAGAACCAAAAGAAGAAGCAACATCAGAAACAGACACAATATCAGAATCTCACATTCGCAGCGGAACAACATATAGTAGATAAATAAATATTCTTTAAACAAAAGAACTATATCATTTTATACATTACATCATCATCAGAATTTACACAACAATATACAACAATGGACAGTTATATAAACTTGTCCTCATACAGAATACACAGCGGAATAAATAATATCATATACAAGTGGTACGTCTCGCCATCCAGCTCGCCACTAAGCTCCATAGCACTCCAGTATCCAGAATAACCTGATAACCTAACTCTGAACTGCCCGTGTGAAAATTTGTGGGCACCTAGAGTTTAGGAAGGAAACAATAAACTCCAAGTCAGTCATGGTGACTGGTGTGAGAACTTAAAACAGTTTATCTTTAAAACAAACAACAGAAAGATTTTTAAAGTCAATTCGCAATGCTTTTGGAAAATGAAACTACCATAAGACCTCCCACCACACACACAATGCAAACGCAGACTTGGAGGAGATTTCCTTCTTATGATAGTCAAAGATGCTTACTGCGCAAAAATAAAATCATTTTTGATATTATCATTAGTGTATAGTGGAAAACATTTTTTTTGAAAGTAGAATATAAATCTTAGCCAGCATAGGTACCCATATATTATGCCTACTATAACTGCCAGATTTAACAGCAGATTATACAACTAAAACCGTACAAATCTCGTATTGTTTCTTTGGATTTCCAACAAATGGTCAGGCCAAGGAACTTCCTATTCCACGAACAGAATGCCTCTGGAATGACGTCCCGAGAAATAACCTAACATTACGGTTAGATCTCTGCCAACACAAGGCCGGGTTACCTCTGCAAAAGTAGGTAACTACTGACACGCGTATGCCATCCCCCGATCGTAACCGATCTTCCCGAGGATCCCCGATTCGCAACAAACCACATAATAAGCAGTATCAACATAGGTTAAGTATCTGGGCTCCATACCATGATACCACCTCTATCCAGAAGGAATGACATACACTAAGGGGCGCTACTCCCTAGAACCTTGCTGCATCCTTCCTGTTTTGACCATTTCCGGGGTGTGAGGCTCGACGAAGTCTCGTCCACAAAGCTACGCTTTCTACAAAGCCATACTTTGGGTCAAACAAATGATCAACCTATGATCACAAAGATATAAGATCAAACAAATGATCATATCGCAAATGATCAAACACTGATCATCACACAGCAACACTCAGTATGCCACGTTACCAAATTGGGAGTATATCGCTGATAAATTTCAACTACATAACCTCTGAGCTCGTACGTCTCAGAGAAGGGTGTTAAGCTAAGAGAATAAATTCTCCGCCACCAACAGGAATGTATTTGAAAGAAATCAGCTTTATATCTCAAATTGTAACGTCAGACACACAATCCATACAAGTCTGTTCCGGGATCGAACAGAACCGAAGGCACTTCTCACGAAGCCCTTGCATATTCTGGATAATTTTCAATCACGTCCGAACTTCCCGTCACTAAGGGTGATAAAAACCTCTAAATCGGAGATCAGCCAATGTAGAGTAACTCGACGGTAATCCTTCCGTTTTCAAAAATATCCGGTCTTCAACACCGGTCATCAAATGCAATTCATAACGACGTATCACATATTCGGAATGGGTTATACGACCCCATGATCCTTTCCTGGCTAACCCGAACAGTGAGCGATTATTCAAAAATAAGTGTGGCATTCAAATTCATCCAATTCACAACAAATACCATTCAAGGTAAATATTGATAGTCGGTTATTTAACTATCAATAAAGATGCGCAACATCATCAGATTCCAAATAATTTTCCAAATTATTTAATTCCCAAAAATATCTTGATAAGATATATTATTTCCACACTTCAAATAATTGAAACCAAATTTCAATTCAATTCATTTTTCAATTTATCTATAAAAGATAAATTCTCAAAAACATTTCATTTCGTATTGGAAAACATTTTCCATACTTATTAAATAATAAGTATTTCACAAATCAATTATTTTCAACACTTGGAAAATATTCTATATACTTAAACCAGAGTTAAGTATATACACTTCATTTTTTTAAGGAAATCAATCTTAAAACACATTTATTTGAGTCAAAACGAATGTTACGTAAGACATCGTTACGACGACTCAAAATCACTAGTATAGGGATTCGAAATTTAGATAGATATATAAATCCCAATACTACACAAATTATTTCCTTTCGGAAACCATTTACTATAACAACAGTGTTATAGTCCACCATTTCCTTAAATTTCTCGAAAACGTCTATTTCAACAATGGATGTTGAAATCTATGGTTTCGATACTTAATACGTTTTAAAACATCTTTTAAAACAATTACTTCATTTCGTAATATCACTTCTCTAAAACATCTCCGTTTTATTTAATAATATATTCACTGTCCAAAATCGTGAATATACTTTATTTACCCAAATCAATGTTTCTACACATTTATTAAAAGATTATCCATGATCTAAAATCGTGAATATAATTCCTTTAAGTAACTTCAAAAATTCACTTATCAAATCAAGTGATTTCGGATTTATAAACAACGTTTATAAATTCTATTTATTATTTTATAACTACTTCAACTTACCAAATCGATTCGTTAACAAATTCTATTTATACCTCATTTAAATGCCAAAATCCGACTTATAAGTTAATTACTTATAAATCTGTTATTTTACAAAATTTATTCGTTTATAACTTCACAATTTTATAAATCCATAAATCCCATTCACTTATAAAAATCCATTTATACTTCATCTTTAACACTTATAAAACTAATCTTATGATTTTATTTATAAATATCAATTTCATAAGTCTTTTACATAAATTGTTTATAATACTTCAAAAATCCCAATTTAAACTATTTTATAAAAAATCATTAACTCCATATTACAAAAATCACATTTCAACTATATTTTCTCAAAAATCATAATTTTATAACTTTAAAATTTTAACTTTTATTTATTTAAAATAAATCAATTTCCAAAATTAAATAAAACGTATACTTTCAGAATCACTTTAAAATTCTTCTAAAATCCAAAATCATTATTTTTAACTTCAAAATGAATCCGATGATGCAACATCAACAACAATCAATTACGGCATCCAAATATCACATATCATCATATGATAACAGGATATATCAAAATATCTATAAATAAATCAATACAGTTGAGGAATCCAGTTAGATCCCTCCAACCTGTCCCCCTACATCCAAAGATGTTAGCACAATACCAATTCCGCTCCAGTACGAAATTATCGCGGTATATGGGTTTAATAAATATTATCCGCTTACTAACGGCGCAATAGGGTCTCATCCGCTATACGAGGCGGGAAATCAACAACTCCAATATATACATATGCCAATATGTATATATTGCTATATATATAAATAATACCAATTCCATATCAATATGAAATATTCGCGGTATATGTTTTTAATAATTAACCTCCGCTTACTAACGGCGTATAATGTCTATTTTAACAATCAATAACAGACAAAATTATCATCCAGGCATACAATCAACAATTTTAAATCTAACTATTTAAAATAAACATCGAAACTGTTCGATTGAGTGAGAAGTTCTCACCTTGATTTTCCGATAGAAATTTGTAGCGTTTATTTCGAATAAATTAAACAGACGTTTAATTTCACTCAAAATTCACACTAGCTCCAAATGGCTCCAATTCAGTTCCATAGAGAAGTGCTCGACGAAACGAACGCAACGTAATTCGTTTCGTTCGATTCCGACCTCGCAGCAAAAAGATATTCATTTTTAAAGTTACCCGAATTAATAATACAATTTAATTTACAAATAAATTTTTCTTTAAACCTAAACAAATCAAGACCATTGCTTTTGAACCAAGGAGATCTGGCCGCGCATCCCCCTTTCTTCCCCCATCAGTTTTTTTCACGTGCGACATTCCCAGGTTCGAACGAACCCATGCCGCCAATTTGCTTGAATTTCGTGACCCTCTACACTCGTCTTCACGACGATCAGATAGTTCCAAACGAAAGAGCATCACGACCCCTGCCTTCGACTGCAATATGGCGAAGTCCGGTGCCTTCCTCCCCTCGGAATACGTGAACGAACGACAGCTACTCTTGGCCATTTCCTGGCTTCAAACGTTGACGATGACTGAGATCCACCGTTGGATATGCTCGTCGTGAAGAGTTCTTCAACTTTCATTTATATAGATTTTGAAATCAAAGCTTGGATCGAGAGTTTTCAAGGGAAAAACGAGAGAGCTTTTCGGCCATAGATCGTTTAAGTGGCGGCTGAGAAAAATTTAGGGCTAGGGTTTTCTTTGTTTGCAAATGAGGGAATAGAGGTGCTTTTATAGAAAATTGCCCAATTTACTATTCATCCGAAATTTTTCGAACTCCAAATCGAGCGTGCCGGCTGACGTTCGTAAGGTTTACCCCGCGTTCCGAACACAATGGAACAGGTTTCGGAAGCTAATTCGATCGTATGTGTGAGATATGGCAATAAACGATCAATTTAAATTAAACAGATTTAAATCGATTTCGAGGCGTTTTGGCTTGCCCCGGACAAACGGTAAATCCAAAAGTTACGAAATTTGAAATCTTACAATAATATCACATTACGGATCCGATGAAACTGGTTTCGTCGAAATCCGAGACTTTCTGAAAAATGACTATTTTTAACTCGACGATTCAAAATTAAAATGATTCCAAAGCGTTTCGAGCTGCCACGGTCAAACGATAACTCCGATTGATACGAAAATTGAAATCCGATAATAACTAACTATTATGGATCCAATGGAGCTGGTCTCGTCCAATTCTGAGACTGTTCGAAAATTGGATATTTTACAGTCGATAATTAAATATTAAAATATTCAATTTTCACATATTAACTTCAAATTCAATTTTAAAAGTTCTATAACCTTTCTATAACTCCAGTATGATTAAATAAAATTTTATAAATCATTTTCAATCATTTTAAACTTGATTTTCAATTATCTCTGGTATCTCACTATTAAATTATCGATTTAATTGTCAAATTAAATCCATATTCGAAAAATAAATCATTCGACTTCCAAATTCCATTTATTAATATTTAAAGTTAATTAAATATTCGAATTTTAATTATCAAAAATTCTGGGTCGTTATAAACTTCCCCCCTTAAAAGAATTTCGTCCTCGAAATTACCAAGTAAGAAGAAGATACAAAACCCATTAACTTTTCAAAACAAACCGTTCAAATTTGATTTCACAAACCCCTTAAGTGTTTAACTTTCCCAAAATATATTGTCAAACTTCTTTCAACAACTTTACCAAGTTTCCAAACCATACTTCGTTTTCAAGATTTTTCAATTTTCTCAAAAATATTCTAACGCCTTAAATTTTCGGAAAAATTCGCCATAGTCTCCTTTGCGCGGCTCGATCCGAAAAAAAAATGACAGTGTATATATATCACAAATATACATCTCATCAAGTGATGAGGCATCCCGTAGGAAAAAAGTGTAAAAGTACGATATTTAATCCGAGATATGTACCTTATATATTTTTAGCGAGCGTATACGGCTATTATAGCGCGAAAGCGAGCTCAAATGCAAAGCAAACGCCATCCACACCTACTAAACACTCAACAACAACATGAGAACATGTAGATATGAAAATAAAATCAATATACATCATATAGCAACATAACTACCTATGTCAACATAACTAATGCAACAAAATAATGCATGCAACCATCAACCATCATCCAACAATTTCAATATTCATTCATATTCTCATTAATATTCATTGAATTTGGTTTTCAATTTAATTCATGTTGGATTCATTAACGTTGGAATTAATCACATTCTCTTTCAATTCAATTAGTTTACATTCACTAATTAAATTCACATTAGTTCACTTTCAATTCAAATTGAATTCAATTCTATCAAAATTTACTTGTTATCAATTTGAATTCAATTACATAGCTTTCAATTTCGCTAATTCAATTTCATTAACACTTAATGAATTTATATACAATCAACTAACAATCAAATAACAACCAAAATTATTCATTTACATTCGATTTGGTTCAACACTTTCAATTAAATTGACTTCCAATAACATTAGCTTCTTAATGAATTAACATTTATATTCATTATTTCATATCAATTATTTACATTGAATTGATTAACATTTATTCATATTAGATTGATTGACATTCAATCCATTTCTTAACTCAATTGTTAATTCATTTTAACAAATAAAATTGAATTTCATTTATATAACTCAAGTTCACATTCATTTAATAAATTCACTTTATTAGTTTACTTTGATTTCGAAATCAACTTCGTTCAACATCACTTAAGTTATTTTCCATTTCAAATATCATTCGTTCAAATTAACTTAAGTTTCCACTTATAAATTAAATTTAGATTCCCATTCTAAATAAATTCTATTCAACTTTTACTTAAGTCAAATTCATCACTTATTCAAATTCACATCCCATTTTGCTTAACAAAATTGTTTAACCATTTTTAACAATTTGTTTTAGTTACATTTTCTCACTTTTAATAAGTTATACAACTTATTATATTTAAACTTCCAAATCTGATTTAATTTATTTAACTTTCTTTTAGTTAAATTTCACATCATATTTCATTATGCTACTCAAATTCATTAACTTTACCAAAGTTAAATCTATTATCTCATATCATAAGTATAAATCTTATTTCACTTATATTTATCACTTTACAACTTGGATTTTTAAATCAAATTTGTTTATCACAACAAACTTCAATTTCAATTTACTATGGGTAGCAAATCAATCACACAGAAACTCGAAAATGATACTGATGATGCTGTAGTCATCACCCTTATTATTTCCCAGCAACATAGTGAATTCAGTGCTTTAAATTCTTTCAAAACACTTCTCTGGAATTTTATCTTAGATTATAAATCACATTTATAAATCTTTTACTTATAAAATTTCACTTCTTATATATAAGATTATTTTACCATTGTAAATCATTTTAATTATAATTTCATACATTATAATTCATTTTCTTATACAATTTATTCTTTTTACAATTGTTGTTTTTATTTAACTTATTCAAACAACTTTTAATTAACTTATATATATTTACATTTTCAACAACCAAACAATCAATTATATACTCTTTAATAATTCTGAAAAATTATTTCCTTTATATACAAAATATAATCAAGGTAAAATTATTTCGTTTACCCAATTTAAAACAAAATCGTGCCGAATTGTTCTATATAAGTGTTTAGAGATCCCTATCGATAAAGTTGTACGGACAATACCGACCAGAATCCATATACCACTCAACAAACCAATCATCACAATATAAAACAATTTTATATTAACTAACAAATACGCGCTCGTATCTATTATTACACTCAAACTCATTCTAGAGTACTGCTGACTCTATCTCTAATGAGTAACACCCAACAGAGCAGGGTTGTCGCTTAACCATATGCTCTGATACCAGCTGTCAAGACCCTCAAATCCGTACCCTTGATTAAACACTAATCTCCATTGATTAACCCAAGAGGCATGGAAATACGAACCCTGAGGGGTTTTAAGAACAAGAAAAAGTAGAAGAAGAAGAAAATAGAAGAAAAAGAAAGAAGAACCAAAAGAAGAAGCAACATCAGAAACAGACACAATATCAGAATCTCACATTCGCAGCGGAACAACATATAGTAGATAAATAAATATTCTTTAAACAAAAGAACTATATCATTTTATACATTACATCATCATCAGAATTTACACAACAATATACAACAATGGACAGTTATATAAACTTGTCCTCATACAGAATACACAGCGGAATAAATAATATCATATACAAGTGGTACGTCTCGCCATCCAGCTCGCCACTAAGCTCCATAGCACTCCAGTATCCAGAATAACCTGATAACCTAACTCCGAACTGCCCGTGTGAAAATTTGTGGGCACCCAGAGTTTAGGAAGGGAACAATAAACTCCAGGTCAGTCATGGTGACTGGTGTGAGAACTTAAAACAGTTTATCTTTAAAACAAACAACATAAAGATTTTTAAAGTCAATTCGCAATGCTTTTGGAAAATGAAACTACCATAAGACCTCCCACCACACACACAATGCAAACGCAGACTTGGAGGAGATTTCCTTCTTATGATAGTCAAAGATGCTTACTACGCAAAAATCAAATCATTTTTGATATTATCATTAGTGCATAGTGGAAAACATTTTTTTTTGAAAGTAGAATATAAATCTTAGCCAGCATAGGTACCCATATATTATGCCTACTATAACTGCCAGATTTAACAGCAGATTATACAACTAAAACCGTACAAATCTCGTATTGTTTCTTTGGATTTCCAACAAATGGTCAGGCCAAGGAACTTCCTATTCCACGAACAGAACGCCTCTGAAATGACGTCCAGAGAAATAACCTAACATTACGGTTAGATCTCTGCCAACACAAGGCCGGGTTACCTCTGCAAAAGTAGGTAACTACTGACACGCGTATGCCATCCCCCGATCGTAACCGATCTTCCCGAGGATCCCCGATTCGCAACAAACCACATAATAAGCAGTATCAACATAGGTTAAGTATCTGGGCTCCATACCATGATACCACCTCTATCCAGAAGGAATGACATACACTAAGGGGCGCTACTTCCTAGAACCTTGCTACATCCTTCCTGTTTTGACCATTTCCGGGGTGTGAGGCTCGACGAAGTCTCGTCCACAAAGCTACGCTTTCTACAAAGCCATACTTTGGGTCAAACAAATGATCAACCTATGATCACAAAGATATAAGATCAAACAAATGATCATATCGCAAATGATCAAACACTGATCATCACACAGCAACACTCAGTATGCCACGTTACCAAATTGGGAGTATATCGCTGATAAATTTCAACTACATAACCTCTGAGCTCGTACGTCTCAGAGAAGGGTGTTAAGCTAAGAGAATAAATTCTCCGCCACCAACAGGAATGTATTTGAAAGAAATCAGCTTTATATCTCAAATTGTAACGTCAGACACACAATCCATACAAGTCTGTTCCGGGATCGAACAGAACCGAAGGCACTTCTCACGAAGCCCTTGCATATTCCGGATAATTTTCAATCACGTCCGGACTTCCCGTCACTAAGGGTGATAAAAACCTCTAAATCGGAGATCAGCCGATGTAGAGTAACTCGACGGTAATCCTTCCGTTTTCAAAAATATCCGGTCTTCAACACCGGCCATCAAATGCAATTCATAACGATGTATCACATATTCGGAATGGGTTATACGACCCCATGGTCCTTTCCCGGCTAACCCGAATAGTGAGCGATTATTCAAAAATAAGTGTGGCATTCAAATTCATCCAATTCACAACAAATACCATTCAAGGTAAATATTGATAGTCGGTTATTTAACTATCAATAAAGATGCGCAACATCATCAGATTCCAAATAATTTTCCAAATTATTTAATTCCCAAAAATATCTTGATAAGATATATTATTTCCACACTTCAAATAATTGAAACCAAATTTCAATTCAATTCATTTTAAAACATCTTTTAAAACAATTACTTCATTTCGTAATATCACTTCTCTAAAACATCTCCGTTTTATTTAATAATATATTCACTGTCCAAAATCGTGAATATACTTTATTTACCCAAATCAATGTTTCTACACATTTATTAAAAGATTATCCATGATCTAAAATCGTGAATATAATTCCTTTAAGTAACTTCAAAAATTCACTTATCAAATCAAGTGATTTCGGATTTATAAACAACGTTTATAAATTCTATTTATTATTTTATAACTACTTCAACTTACCAAATCGATTCGTTAACAAATTCTATTTATACCTCATTTAAATGCCAAAATCCGACTTATAAGTTAATTACTTTTAAATCTGTTATTTTACAAAATTTATTCGTTTATAACTTCACAATTTTATAAATCCATAAATCCCATTCACTTATAAAAATCCATTTATACTTCATCTTTAACACTTATAAAACTCATCTTATGATTTTATTTATAAATATCAATTTCATAAGTCTTTTACATAAATTGTTTATAATACTTCAAAAATCCCAATTTAAACTATTTTATAAAAAATCATTAACTCCATATTTCAAAAATCACATTTCAACTATATTTTCTCAAAAATCATAATTTTATAACTTTAAAATTTTAACTTTTATTTATTTAAAATAAATCAATTTCCAAAATTAAATAAAACGTATACTTTCAGAATCACTTTAAAATTCTTCTAAAATCCAAAATCATTATTTTTAACTTCAAAAATGAATCCGATGATGCAACAACACTAACAATCAATTACGGCATCTAAACATCACATATCATCGTATGATAACAGAATATATCAAAATATCTGTAAATAAATCAATACAGTTGAGGAATCCAGTTAGATCCCTCCAACCTGTCCCCCTGCATCCAAAGATGTTAGCACAATACCAATTCCGCTCCAGTACGGAATTATCGCGGTATATGGGTTTAATAAATATTATCTGCTTACTAACGGCGCAATAGGGTCTCATCCGCTATACGAGGCGGGAAATCAACAACTCTAATATATACATATGCCAATATGTATATATTGCTATATATATAAATAATACCAATTCCATATCAATATGAAATATTCGCGGTATATGTTTTTAATAATTAACCTCCGCTTACTAACGGCGTATAATGTCTATTTTAACAATCAATAACAGACAAAATTATCATCCAGGCATACAATCAACAATTTTAAATCTAACTATTTAAAATAAACATCAAAACTGTTCGATTGAGTGAGAAGTTCTCACCTTGATTTTCCGATAGAAATTTGTAGCGTTTATTTCGAATAAATTAAACAGACGTTTAATTTCACTCAAAATTCACACTAGCTCCAAATGGCTCCAATTCAGTTCCATAGCGAAGTGCTCGACGAAAGGAACGCAACGTAATTCGTTTCGTTCGATTCCGACCTCGCAGCAAAAAGATATTCATTTTTAAAGTTACCCGAATTAATAATACAATTTAATTTACAAATAAATTTTTCTTTAAACCTAAACAAATCAAGACCGTTGCTTTTGAACCAAGGAGATCTGGCCGCGCATCCCCCTTTCTTCCCCCATCAGTTTTTTTCACGTGCGACATTCCCAGGTTCGAACGAACCCATGCCGCCAATTTGCTTGAATTTCGTGACCCTCTACACTCGTCTTCACGACGATTAGATAGTTCCAAACGAAAGAGCATCACGACCCCTGCCTTCGACTGCAATATGGCGAAGTCCGGTGCCTTCCTCCCCTCGGAATACGTGAACGAACGACGGCTACTCTTGGCCATTTCCTGGCTTTAAACGTTGACGATGACTGAGATCCACCGTTGGATATGCTCGTCGTGAAGAGTTATTCAACTTTCATTTATATAGATTTCGAAATCAAAGCTTGGATCGAGAGTTTTCAAGGGAAAAACGAGAGAGCTTTTCGGCCATAGATCGTTTAAGTGGCGGCTGAGAAAAATTTAGGGTTAGGGTTTTCTTTGTTTGCAAATGAGGGAATATAGGTGCTTTTATAGAAAATTGCCCAATTTACTATTCATCCAAAATTTTTCGAATTCCAAATCGAGCATGCCGGCTGACGTTCGTAAGGTTTACCCCGCATTCTGAACACAATGGAACAGGTTTCGGAAGCTAATTCGATCGTATGTGTGAGATATGGCAATAAACGATCAATTTAAATTAAACAGATTTAAATCGATTTCGAGGCGTTTTGGCTTGCCTCGGACAAATGGTAAATCCAAAAACTACGAAATTTGAAATCTTACAATAATATCACATTACGGATCCGATGAAACTGGTTTCGTCGAAATCCGATACTTTCTGATAAATGACTATTTTTAACTCGACGATTCAAAATTAAAATGATTTCAAAGCATTTCGAGCTGCCACGGTCAAACGATAACTCCGATTGATATGAAAATTGAAATCCGATAATAACTAACTATTACGGATCCAATGGAGCTGGTCTCGTCCAATTCTGAGACTGTTCGAAAATTGGATATTTTACAGTCGATAATTAAATATTAAAATATTCAATTTTCACAGATTAACTTCAAATTCAATTTTTAAAGTTCTATAACCTTTCTATAACTCCAGTATGATTATATAAAATTTATCAAATCATTTTCAATCATTTTAAACTCGATTTTCAATTATCTCTGGTATCTCACTATTAAATTATCGATTTAATTGTCAAATTAAATCCAATATTCGAAAAATAAATCATTCGACTTCCAAATTCCATTTATTAATATTTAAAATTAATTAAATATTCGAATTTTAATTATCAAAAATTCTGGGTCGTTACAAAAGCTTTTGGATTTGCAAGAATAAGAGCTTTTGGATTTGCAAGAATAAGAGCTTTTGAATATGAGGTGTCAGGAGAAACAAAATGCAAATGAAGAAATAAGCTTTAGGTTATTTATAATTAGGAAATGAAGGTGGAGGGACAAAAATAAATGTCACATTTTATTTTGAAAGCTTCAGGCATTAATAATGCATAAGGAAATGTACGTAGGAATGGAAAAGTTTGCAAACCAAAGGAAAGTAAAATTTTATATACGTGAAAATAAGGTGGTAGGAATTAAATACAACCTAAAAGTCTAGACTTAGGTATTAAATAGAAGGAGAAATGAACGGATCAATTATTAATAATAAGGTAACTATTTTAAAACGTTCATGCAACAATTAATAACAAAAGAAATGAAAGGACCATGTACATCGCACAACCTTTTGAAATTCAATTTTTTTTGAAACGTGACCAAATTAATTTCATTAACTCAAATAATATTCGAATTTGTACGCATTTAGGTTTTTATCTACACGTAATGTAACGTATCGGGTTTTGCCCGCTCGAAAATCAACATCCGTACTTCACATTGTACTAGAATGCCGCAGATTCGAACGTTCAAATCCGATTCGCCGGAGCTATAACACAATTAAGTAAATAACACAGCGGAAGAAAAGAATAATACATTGATATACAATATCTGATACAACAGAGTGATACAATGAATATCAATATACATCAGAGATATGATACAACAAATAGCAGCGGAACAATATCAATAGAAATGATAACTCCAAAATGATCTTCAGACAAGAATGAATCCACAACTCCAAGATAAGCAACTCCGATGAATGAACTAGCTCCAGATAATCTACTAAACCTGAATATCTGAAAAGAAACCCAACTCTAGACTGCCCGTGTGGAAAATAGTGGGCACCCAGAGTTTAGGAAGGGAACAATAAACTCCGGATCAGTCATGGGACTGGTGTGAGCAACAAAAACAGTTTATCTTTAAACAAACACAAAAGGTTTTAAACATTGAAAACCGCAATGCTTTTGGAAAATGAAACTACCATAAGACCTCCCGCCACACACACAATGCAAACGCAGAATTGGAGGAGATTTCTTCTTATGATAGTCAAAGATGCTTACTACGTAAAATCATCTTGATATTATTATTAGTGCATAGTGCAGAAAACATTTCGAAAGTATAATATTAATCTTAGCCAGCATACGACCAGTATCGTATGCCTACTATAGCTACCATCTAAACAGTGGTGACCACCGTACGTAAATGGCAGGTTCTACAACTAAAACCGTACAAGTTCCGTATTGGAGAAATGGATTTCCAACAAATGGTCAGGCTAAGGAACTTCCTTCCGCCGCATGGGATCGCCTCTGGCGGGACGTCCCGAGAGACAAACTGCTCTCTGCAAACACAAGGCCGGGTTACCCCTGTAACAGGTAACTCACGAATATGCCACCCCCCGGTCCTTTGGGACCTTTATCCGAGGCGCCTCTAAATCAACATCACACATAATAAAGTGTATCCACATGAGTAAGTATCTGGGCTCCATACCATGATACCACCCCTTTCCAGAAGGAAATGACATACCCTAAAGGGCGCGACCCTCATAACCTTGCCGCAACATTCCTGTTTTGACCATTTCCGGGTTGTGAGGCTCTGACGAAGTCTCGTCCACAAAGCTACGCTTTGTCACAAAGCCATGCTTTGGGTCAACATATGATCAACCTATGATCACAAAGATAAATGATCAAACAAATGATCATATCACAAATGATCAAACGATGATCATCACACAGCTACACTCAGCATGCCACATTACCAAATTGGGAATATATCGATGATAACCTTCAACTACATAACCTCTGAGCTCGTACGTCTCAGAGAAGGGTGTTAAGCTAAGATAATAAATTCTCCGCCACCAACAGAGATGTATTTGAAAGAAATCGGCTTTATATCTCAAAGTGTAATGTCAGACATGTATCCATATAAGTCTGTTCCGGGTTCGAACAGAACCGAAGGCACTTCTCACAAAGCCCTTGCAATTCCGGATAATTTCCAATCACGTCCGGACTTCCCATCACAAAGGGTGATAAAATCTCTATATCGGGGCCAGTCGATGCAGAGACATTCGACGAGTTGTCCTTTCGTTTTCGAAAATATCCGGTCTTCACCACCGGTCTTCAAATGCGATCCATATACGACGTATCATTATTCGGAACGGGTTATGTGACACAAATGTCTTTTCCCGGCTAACCCGAATAGTGAGCGCAATTATTAGAAATCATATGGATATTGGGGTCTCAGTTAAATCACAGTTTAAAACTCAAATTTTTTATTCGAATGGTTAAAATAAATTACCATTTTCAAATCTTTAAACACAAAGATTTATTTCACAAAGTTAACCCCATTCACAAAGATAAATTCATAGATTTCAAAACAATTTCCGTTTCAATTGGATTAACTCGTTAAATCTTTTAAATCAAGATTTAACTTATAGTTTTCAAAACAATTTCATTTCAAAGGGTTTAAACAAATCATCATTTTAAATCTGTTAAAAATAAACAGATTCAATTCATAGCTTTCAAAACATTTTCAATTTCATTTTAAATTTGAAACCTTTCAACCCAAATTGGAAGTTCACTTCTTATATGAAAGCTGTTATTATTTGAAAACAAATAGTTTTCGTTTCAAAAAAATCCAATTTTACTTACACGAGTTAAAGCCCTTGAATTATATTCACATTCCAAATCAATTCTTTTTAAAATAGTTAAATCCTTATATAACTGGTATAACATCTTTAATCCCTAGTTTCAAATCATAGAATTCAATTTCAAATATTGAATTCAAATTTAAATCAAATTATTTAAATTTCAAAACTCAATTAAGTTATTCAAAATAACTTTTATTTTTGAAATTCCATTTTCAAAAGCTTTTCACATTAAACCGAAATTTCTAATTTCAAAATCAATTGAAATTAGAATTTCAATTTCAAAAACATCAAGTTTAAATTATCTGTGATTTAAACGATTTCCACGTGAAATCCATATTTGTGTGTGTAAAAGGTGTGGTCCAGGGGTTTCACACGCAATAGTGCAACATCAATCATCACAGATATATCGATAAGCGGTAAAATCGATAACGCTTATCTTCATTCACAGATTCATAGATAAAATAAATTTATCAGTCACAAAGATTCACAATTACAATTCGATGTGGGTTCCGGATAACCAACTGGAATCCGACTCCCTGTCTCATCGAAATTCAAATGCCGTTTTACGGGTCAAGGTTTGCATATTCATATAACAATATATACATCACAGATAAGTAAATTACAGATCACAACATAAATCAGGGTATATCACAAAGCATCATATATCAGGGATATCAAACAATTCAGCATTCAATAGAATTTAAACATTCATAAGTAAGATCAAGCATTTTATAATCATTTATAAACAGGATTAATTAATCATTTAATCCTAATTAATTCAATTAATTTCCAGTTAAATGAATTTATTATCAAATTCTGATTGATTAATTACAAATCATTAATTACCAATTTATCTAATGATTTTCTTAAATAAATTAACTTGAATTAATCAAAATATCTTAATTGATTACAATAAGTGATTAATCCTTAATTACTTTCATTATTGATTAAACTAAAATGTTGATTACCCTTTTTATTTCCAATTGATTACTTAATAAATCCTTAATTATCAATTAATTTGTTACTTATTCATAAATTAATTACTTAAGTTAATTTCCATTTATTTACTAATTAACTTTAGGTAATTGATCAAAATCTTAAGTTTATAATTATTAATCATTACTTACAAATTTATTTAAATTTAAATTATCTATTTAAAATACCAGTACAAATTAATCTATTACTTACTTAACTTATACTTTAAAACAATTTGATTAATATTAAACCTTATGTAACAAAATACTTAAAAGGAAAACTAGGCTAATTCTTTATAAAATGGACCGAGTCAAACACCCTGTTTCTCGAGTAGCAACCCGAGTATCACTTCGAGTTAAACACCCTATTCCCCAAGTCACCCTCCCTGTACACAACATCATCTTCTCCTTCTTCTTTTTTTTTCATTTATTTGTTCCAGCAAGTTTAAGTTTTAACTAGGTAAATATAGAATCAGGTATCTTGCATTCGAACTCGACAAAAACCCGAAGCAACTTCCAAATTTTCTCGAGCAAAAGCACGTAACGACCCAAACTTGCTTCTTCTTCCACAACCTTCCAAACTCAGATACCATACGTACACGCGTGCACGTGCATGTCGCTGCCGCCCTCCTCCAGTCGACTCCAGATCATCGAGCAAGTCGACGACCACCTCTACACCAAAATCCAACCCCTCGAACATCGAAACCAATTCGAAATCAAGATCGAGCCTACAGATCGAAACTCGAACCCATCCTCACTTTGACAAGATCACCTCGCCAAGCAAACCTCGACCATCAGCGATCACACGCCTCCGCCCATACCTTCGCTCACGCCTCTAGCACCTCCCTAACAAATCTGTCCCTGCTCGATCCACAGTCGAGTTCGAACGAACTCAAAACCCCACACGCAAACACACAGGCTCTAAAACCCTACTTTTGATTCAAACCCAAAATCTATGCATTCGAAAATTATTTTAGCATTTTTCCCACGATCCCATACGTGCCAGCTTCCTTCACCCTGAATTTCATCGCCCAGAACGACGTGGCTCACCAGAGATTGGCCGAAGTACGTTTGTCGTTCATCTTACAATTTCTCTTGAAATCCGAGTTTAAAAATCGTGATTTTAATTTTAAAATTCATAGATTTTGATAACAAACCAGTTTATATACTTGAAAACACAATTTTTTTCAAGTCGAGATTTTTGATATAGTTTTAAATTTTTACTGTGTTTCTAAATTTCCAGAAAAATTTATAAACGAGCATACTCAACTGTTCTTAGATTTTAGTTTATGTTGAATAAACATAACTCGTTCAAATACTAGAGGTTATCAGATAATCATAAAAGAAAACCAGAGTTTTCTTGGATTTTTATTTTTATTTTATTTGAAAACTGTAACTTGAGATCAAAGATATATCTCTATACACAGATATATATAACCACACATGCATATCATAATACACAGCAAACCCAAAGATTATCACAGGCAGATCATATACGTCAACTTAAAGAGTTTATAAAAGTGGTTTACTCACTATATTGTTTCCAGAGGGGATGAAACAGAGTTTAAAAATAGGTTACTCACAGAACAATACAGTTCAATGCATTCTTCACAATAATTTGAAGTATTCATCACACATATAAACAGATTTCAATATTAAAAAGGTAGTTTGCTCACCTGTCATGATTAGAAGAAAGAAAACAGAACTTCTATGAACAAGCTTGAAAGTTTGCAAAGTCAAAGCTTCTTCTTTGATCTTTGATTTTAAAACTTGCATTTCTTATCAACTGGAATGCTTGAAAACAGAGCCTGCCTTGATTCCAGGTTAAAGCTTAAATTTTCAAACTGAAAATGTTTCTTGTTTCTAGTTCTTTGATTTGTTTTCTGTTTTGATGTTGGTTTTGGTTTGAAGTTTGTTTGTGTTTTAGAGGAGATGATGTTTTCTTCATATATTCTCAGTTCGAACTGAAATGAGGAGGGATAGTAAATGAAATTGAGTTGTACAGGGTATTGTTACCTTTGCTTTGTACTAAAGTTATGGCATTCATTAATTGCTAGAGCATGTTGCATTAAATGCTTTGCTGGTTTGATGCATTTCGAGTTGACCTTGGTTTGTTGTTAGAGATGTTTGCATAAATACTTTATTTATCTGGTCACATACTTTTTCTTATCTTCTGTTGGCTAAAATTTTGTTTAGACAATATCAAGTACAAGTATTTTATTTGCTATGCTTTTGTTTACAGCCTAGATGCTTGTCTTCATTTGTTTATTTACTTACTCTACAGGCTACCTATTCTATTTGTCTACTTTTCTTTAGCTCGGCTGAAAGATAATGTTGTATTGGTTTTGTTCATCTTTTGTTTTGTGTTTAAGTGTTGATTGTTTTCAGCTTTGTTTTGTATTTGTTTGTACTTTGTTTTGTTTTGTATTTGATATTTATGTATTTGTTTTATCTTCTTCTTATTTTGCCTACACTTGAATATGTAAATAAGTTTCTATTTTATTCTATATGTTGTTTGTTTTTATTTGTTAATGTATTTGCTTATATTTTTACAAAGTTCATTAATATATTGTTATAATTATATTTCTAACTTAAATTATTTATTTTTACTTAAATACAAATTATATTGTATTTCTCTATATATTTATTTTAAAATCCATTTACTTTAAATTCAAATGACATTCTAAAATAATATGTTGTTAAAATTTTATTTTATACTTATGCTTTTAATATTTATAAGGTTTATTCTATTTCAAACATTTACTTCTATTTTAACTTAAATTATTTATTAAACCATTTATCAAGATTCAAATCATATATACAATATTTAAAATTAAATGATTTAACAAATTTTAATTTGGATCCGGGGAAACTCGCTACAATTCTCAAATTAAATTAACAAATTTTTTTACCAAAAAATTGATTAAATTACTCAATTAAATTCAAAAATTCAATAAATTATTAATTTAAATAAATTTAAATCTGGGGTCGTTACAAACTTCCCCCCTTAAAAGAATTTCGTCCTCGAAATTCGCAGGCACGAAAACAACACAGAGATAGATAGACAGATTCGATCTCCTATAATTCCTCGAACACAAGATACGGATTCCGAATCCAAGTCGGAATATCTCAAAACACATACCAATTTGTCCCTCTTCGGACTTTGGTATTCACAAGAAATTTGAATAAAATTTCAAATTTGGGTTTCAAACGAAATCGTTTTATTGATTCAATTCAATTTAGCCTTCATATTCTATTAATCAATTTAATTCAATTTAAAATTTCCAATTTCAAATTCGTTAAGATTTAAATCAAAAAGCTGATAAGAAATCGATGAGATACGAAGTAAAAAAAAAAATTCTACAACGGTTCGTAGAGCCATCATCACACCGAAACTTCTTCTTGTAGCTGATACAAGAAATCAAAGAATTTGGAAACGAATCAAAGGATATTGATAGAGAAAGATTGTTTCCACTGTCGCAGGGTATTGACCATCTATAGTCGTTTTTCCCTGTCCCCTATCTCGTCTTCTTCTTGTACTCATACTCACTATCAGTGGATAGTAAGAGAATTTACTGAGACATTCAGGCGGATATCTTAAGGATATACTCATTCTAGAGTTTACTTCACTCTATCTCTAATGAGCTACTTAACGTGTTATACTCCTGAGCTAAAGTTCAACCTTAGCTCTGATACCACATGTAACGTATCGGGTTTTGCCCGCTCGAAAATCAACATCCGTACTTCACATTGTACTAGAATGCCGCAGATTCGAACGTTCAAATCCGATTCGCCGGAGCTATAACACAATTAAGTAAATAACACAGCGGAAGAAAAGAATAATACATTGATATACAATATCTGATACAACAGAGTGATACAATGAATATCAATATACATCAGAGATATGATACAACAAATAGCAGCGGAACAATATCAATAGAAATGATAACTCCAAAATGATCTTCAGACAAGAATGAATCCACAACTCCAAGATAAGCAACTCCGATGAATGAACTAGCTCCAGATAATCTACTAAACCTGAATATCTGAAAAGAAACCCAACTCTAGACTGCCCGTGTGGAAAATAGTGGGCACCCAGAGTTTAGGAAGGGAACAATAAACTCCGGATCAGTCATGGGACTGGTGTGAGCAACAAAAACAGTTTATCTTTAAACAAACACAAAAGGTTTTAAACATTGAAAACCGCAATGCTTTTGGAAAATGAAACTACCATAAGACCTCCCGCCACACACACAATGCAAACGCAGAATTGGAGGAGATTTCTTCTTATGATAGTCAAAGATGCTTACTACGTAAAATCATCTTGATATTATTATTAGTGCATAGTGCAGAAAACATTTCGAAAGTATAATATTAATCTTAGCCAGCATACGACCAGTATCGTATGCCTACTATAGCTACCATCTAAACAGTGGTGACCACCGTACGTAAATGGCAGGTTCTACAACTAAAACCGTACAAGTTCCGTATTGGAGAAATGGATTTCCAACAAATGGTCAGGCTAAGGAACTTCCTTCCGCCGCATGGGATCGCCTCTGGCGGGACGTCCCGAGAGACAAACTGCTCTCTGCAAACACAAGGCCGGGTTACCCCTGTAACAGGTAACTCACGAATATGCCACCCCCCGGTCCTTTGGGACCTTTATCCGAGGCGCCTCTAAATCAACATCACACATAATAAAGTGTATCCACATGAGTAAGTATCTGGGCTCCATACCATGATACCACCCCTTTCCAGAAGGAAATGACATACCCTAAAGGGCGCGACCCTCATAACCTTGCCGCAACATTCCTGTTTTGACCATTTCCGGGTTGTGAGGCTCTGACGAAGTCTCGTCCACAAAGCTACGCTTTGTCACAAAGCCATGCTTTGGGTCAACATATGATCAACCTATGATCACAAAGATAAATGATCAAACAAATGATCATATCACAAATGATCAAACGATGATCATCACACAGCTACACTCAGCATGCCACATTACCAAATTGGGAATATATCGATGATAACCTTCAACTACATAACCTCTGAGCTCGTACGTCTCAAAGAAGGGTGTTAAGCTAAGAGAATAAATTCTCCGCCACCAACAGAGATGTATTTGAAAGAAATCGGCTTTATATCTCAAAGTGTAATGTCAGACATGTATCCATACAAGTCTGTTCCGGGTTCGAACAGAACCGAAGGCACTTCTCACGAAGCCCTTGCAATTCCGGATAATTTCCAATCACGTCCGGACTTCCCATCACAAAGGGTGATAAAATCTCTATATCGGGGCCAGTCGATGCAGAGACATTCGACGAGTTGTCCTTTCGTTTTCGAAAATATCCGGTCTTCACCACCGGTCTTCAAATGCGATCCATATACGACGTATCATTATTTGGAACGGGTTATGTGACACAAATGTCTTTTCCCGGCTAACCCGAATAGTGAGCGCAATTATTAGAAATCATATGGATATTGGGGTCTCAGTTAAATCACAGTTTAAAACTCAAATTTTTCATTCGAATGGTTAAAATAAATTACCATTTTCAAATCTTTAAACACAAAGATTTATTTCACAAAGTTAACCCCATTCACAAAGATAAATTCATAGATTTCAAAACAATTTCCGTTTCAATTGGATTAACTCGTTAAATCTTTTAAATCAAGATTTAACTTATAGTTTTCAAAACAATTTCATTTCAAAGGGTTTAAACAAATCATCATTTTAAATCTGTTAAAAATAAACAGATTCAATTCATAGCTTTCAAAACATTTTCAATTTCATTTTAAATTTGAAACCTTTCAACCCAAATTGGAAGTTCACTTCTTATATGAAAGCTGTTATTATTTGAAAACAAATAGTTTTCGTTTCAAAAAAATCCAATTTTACTTACACGAGTTAAAGCCCTTGAATTATATTCACATTCCAAATCAATTCTTTTTAAAATAGTTAAATCCTTATATAACTGGTATAACATCTTTAATCCCTAGTTTCAAATCATAGAATTCAATTTCAAATATTGAATTCAAATTTAAATCAAATTATTTAAATTTCAAAACTCAATTAAGTTATTCAAAATAACTTTTATTTTTGAAATTCCATTTTCAAAAGCTTTTCACATTAAACCGAAATTTCTAATTTCAAAATCAATTGAAATTAGAATTTCAATTTCAAAAACATCAAGTTTAAATTATCTGTGATTTAAACGATTTCCACGTGAAATCCATATTTGTGTGTGTAAAAGGTGTGGTCCAGGGGTTTCACACGCAATAGTGCAACATCAATCATCACAGATATATCGATAAGCGGTAAAATCGATAACGCTTATCTTCATTCACAGATTCATAGATAAAATAAATTTATCAGTCACAAAGATTCACAATTACAATTCGATGTGGGTTCCGGATAACCAACTGGAATCCGACTCCCTGTCTCATCGAAATTCAAATGCCGTTTTACGGGTCAAGGTTTGCATATTCATATAACAATATATACATCACAGATAAGTAAATTACAGATCACAACATAAATCAGGGTATATCACAAAGCATCATATATCAGGGATATCAAACAATTCAGCATTCAATAGAATTTAAACATTCATAAGTAAGATCAAGCATTTTATAATCATTTATAAACAGGATTAATTAATCATTTAATCCTAATTAATTCAATTAATTTCCAGTTAAATGAATTTATTATCAAATTCTGATTGATTAATTACAAATCATTAATTACCAATTTATCTAATGATTTTCTTAAATAAATTAACTTGAATTAATCAAAATATCTTAATTGATTACAATAAGTGATTAATCCTTAATTACTTTCATTATTGATTAAACTAAAATGTTGATTACCCTTTTTATTTCCAATTGATTACTTAATAAATCCTTAATTATCAATTAATTTGTTACTTATTCATAAATTAATTACTTAAGTTAATTTCCATTTATTTACTAATTAACTTTAGGTAATTGATCAAAATCTTAAGTTTATAATTATTAATCATTACTTACAAATTTATTTAAATTTAAATTATCTATTTAAAATACCAGTACAAATTAATCTATTACTTACTTAACTTATACTTTAAAACAATTTGATTAATATTAAACCTTATGTAACAAAATACTTAAAAGGAAAACTAGGCTAATTCTTTATAAAATGGACCGAGTCAAACACCCTGTTTCTCGAGTAGCAACCCGAGTATCACTTCGAGTTAAACACCCTATTCCCCGAGTCACCCTCCCTGTACACAACATCATCTTCTCCTTCTTCTTTCTTTTTTCATTTATTTGTTCCAGCAAGTTTAAGTTTTAACTAGGTAAATATAGAATCAGGTATCTTGCATTCGAACTCGACAAAAACCCGAAGCAACTTCCAAATTTTCTCGAGCAAAAGCACGTAACGACCCAAACTTGCTTCTTCTTCCACAACCTTCCAAACTCAGATACCATACGTACACGCGTGCACGTGCACGTCGCTGCCGCCCTCCTCCAGTCGACTCCAGATCATCGAGCAAGTCGACGACCACCTCTACACCAAAATCCAACCCCTCGAACATCGAAACCAATTCGAAATCAAGATCGAGCCTACAGATCGAAACTCGAACCCATCCTCACTTCGACAAGATCACCTCGCCAAGCAAACCTCGACCATCAGCGATCACACGCCTCCGCCCATACCTTCGCTCACGCCTCTAGCACCTCCCTAACAAATCTGTCCCTGCTCGATCCACAGTCGAGTTCGAACGAACTCAAAACCCCACACGCAAACACACAGGCTCTAAAACCCTACTTTTGATTCAAACCCAAAATCTATGCATTCGAAAATTATTTTAGCATTTTTCCCACGATCCCATACGTGCCAGCTTCCTTCACCCTGAATTTCATCGCCCAGAACGACGTGGCTCACCAGAGATTGGCCGAAGTACGTTTGTCGTTCATCTTACAATTTCTCTTGAAATCCGAGTTTAAAAATCGTGATTTTAATTTTAAAATTCATAGATTTTGATAACAAACCAGTTTATATACTTGAAAACACAATTTTTTTCAAGTCGAGATTTTTGATATAGTTTTAAATTTTTACTGTGTTTCTAAATTTCCAGAAAAATTTATAAACGAGCATACTCAACTGTTCTTAGATTTTAGTTTATGTTGAATAAACATAACTCGTTCAAATACTAGAGGTTATCAGATAATCATAAAAGAAAACCAGAGTTTTCTTGGATTTTTATTTTTATTTTATTTGAAAACTGTAACTTGAGATCAAAGATATATCTCTATACACAGATATATATAACCACACATGCATATCATAATACACAGCAAACCCAAAGATTATCACAGGCAGATCATATACGTCAACTTAAAGAGTTTATAAAAGTGGTTTACTCACTATATTGTTTCCAGAGGGGATGAAACAGAGTTTAAAAATAGGTTACTCACAGAACAATACAGTTCAATGCATTCTTCACAATAATTTGAAGTATTCATCACACATATAAACAGATTTCAATATTAAAAAGGTAGTTTGCTCACCTGTCATGATTAGAAGAAAGAAAACAGAACTTCTATGAACAAGCTTGAAAGTTTGCAAAGTCAAAGCTTCTTCTTTGATCTTTGATTTTAAAACTTGCATTTCTTATCAACTGGAATGCTTGAAAACAGAGCCTGCCTTGATTCCAGGTTAAAGCTTAAATTTTCAAACTGAAAATGTTTCTTGTTTCTAGTTCTTTGATTTGTTTTCTGTTTTGATGTTGGTTTTGGTTTGAAGTTTGTTTGTGTTTTAGAGGAGATGATGTTTTCTTCATATATTCTCAGTTCGAACTGAAATGAGGAGGGATAGTAAATGAAATTGAGTTGTACAGGGTATTGTTACCTTTGCTTTGTACTAAAGTTATGGCATTCATTAATTGCTAGAGCATGTTGCATTAAATGCTTTGCTGGTTTGATGCATTTCGAGTTGACCTTGGTTTGTTGTTAGAGATGTTTGCATAAATACTTTATTTATCTGGTCACATACTTTTTCTTATCTTCTGTTGGCTAAAATTTTGTTTAGACAATATCAAGTACAAGTATTTTATTTGCTATGCTTTTGTTTACAGCCTAGATGCTTGTCTTCATTTGTTTATTTACTTACTCTACAGGCTACCTATTCTATTTGTATACTTTTCTTTAGCTCGGCTGAAAGATAATGTTGTATTGGTTTTGTTCATCTTTTGTTTTGTGTTTAAGTGTTGATTGTTTTCAGCTTTGTTTTGTATTTGTTTGTACTTTGTTTTGTTTTGTATTTGATATTTATGTATTTGTTTTATCTTCTTCTTATTTTGCCTACACTTGAATATGTAAATAAGTTTCTATTTTATTCTATATGTTGTTTGTTTTTATTTGTTAATGTATTTGCTTATATTTTTACAAAGTTCATTAATATATTGTTATAATTATATTTCTAACTTAAATTATTTATTTTTACTTAAATACAAATTATATTGTATTTCTCTATATATTTATTTTAAAATCCATTTACTTTAAATTCAAATGACATTCTAAAATAATATGTTGTTAAAATTTTATTTTATACTTATGCTTTTAATATTTATAAGGTTTATTCTATTTCAAACATTTACTTCTATTTTAACTTAAATTATTTATTAAACCATTTATCAAGATTCAAATCATATATACAATATTTAAAATTAAATGATTTAACAAATTTTAATTTGGATTCGGGGAAACTCGCTACAATTCTCAAATTAAATTAACAAATTTTTTTATCAAAAAATTGATTAAATTACTCAATTAAATTCAAAAATTCAATAAATTATTAATTTAAATAAATTTAAATCTGGGGTCGTTACAAACTTCCCCCCTTAAAAGAATTTCGTCCTCGAAATTCGCAGGCACGAAAACAACACAGAGATAGATAGACAGATTCGATCTCCTATAATTCCTCGAACACAAGATACGGATTCCGAATCCAAGTCGGAATATCTCAAAACACATACCAATTTGTCCCTCTTCGGACTTTGGTATTCACAAGAAATTTGAATAAAATTTCAAATTTGGGTTTCAAACGAAATCGTTTTATTGATTCAATTCAATTTAGCCTTCATATTCTATTAATCAATTTAATTCAATTTAAAATTTCCAATTTCAAATTCGTTAAGATTTAAATCAAAAAGCTGATAAGAAATCGATGAGATACGAAGTAAAAAAAAAAATTCTACAACGGTTCGTAGAGCCATCATCACACCGAAACTTCTTCTTGTAGCTGATACAAGAAATCAAAGAATTTGGAAACGAATCAAAGGATATTGATAGAGAAAGATTGTTTCCACTGTCGCAGGGTATTGACCATCTATAGTCATTTTTCCCTGTCCCCTATCTCGTCTTCTTCTTGTACTCATACTCACTATCAGTGGATAGTAAGAGAATTTACTAAGACATTCAGGCGGATATCTTAAGGATATACTCATTCTAGAGTTTACTTCACTCTATCTCTAATGAGCTACTTAACGTGTTATACTCCTGAGCTAAAGTTCAACCTTAGCTCTGATACCACATGTAACGTATCGGGTTTTGCCCGCTCGAAAATCAACATCCGTACTTCACATTGTACTAGAATGCCGCAGATTCGAACGTTCAAATCCGATTCGCCGGAGCTATAACACAATTAAGTAAATAACACAGCGGAAGAAAAGAATAATACATTGATATACAATATCTGATACAACAGAGTGATACAATGAATATCAATATACATCAGAGATATGATACAACAAATAGCAGCGGAACAATATCAATAGAAATGATAACTCCAAAATGATCTTCAGACAAGAATGAATCCACAACTCCAAGATAAGCAACTCCGATGAATGAACTAGCTCCAGATAATCTACTAAACCTGAATATCTGAAAAGAAACCCAACTCTAGACTGCCCGTGTGGAAAATAGTGGGCACCCAGAGTTTAGGAAGGGAACAATAAACTCCGGATCAGTCATGGGACTGGTGTGAGCAACAAAAACAGTTTATCTTTAAACAAACACAAAAGGTTTTAAACATTGAAAACCGCAATGCTTTTGGAAAATGAAACTACCATAAGACCTCCTGCCACACACACAATGCAAACGCAGAATTGGAGGAGATTTCTTCTTATGATAGTCAAAGATGCTTACTACGTAAAATCATCTTGATATTATTATTAGTGCATAGTGCAGAAAACATTTCGAAAGTATAATATTAATCTTAGCCAGCATACGACCAGTATCGTATGCCTACTATAGCTACCATCTAAACAGTGGTGACCACCGTACGTAAATGGCAGGTTCTACAACTAAAACCGTACAAGTTCCGTATTGGAGAAATGGATTTCCAACAAATGGTCAGGCTAAGGAACTTCCTTCCGCCGCATGGGATCGCCTCTGGCGGGACGTCCCGAGAGACAAACTGCTCTCTGCAAACACAAGGCCGGGTTACCCCTGTAACAGGTAACTCACGAATATGCCACCCCCCGGTCCTTTGGGACCTTTATCCGAGGCGCCTCTAAATCAACATCACACATAATAAAGTGTATCCACATGAGTAAGTATCTGGGCTCCATACCATGATACCACCCCTTTCCAGAAGGAAATGACATACCCTAAAGGGTGCGACCCTCATAACCTTGCCGCAACATTCCTGTTTTGACCATTTCCGGGTTGTGAGGCTCTGACGAAGTCTCGTCCACAAAGCTACGCTTTGTCACAAAGCCATGCTTTGGGTCAACATATGATCAACCTATGATCACAAAGATAAATGATCAAACAAATGATCATATCACAAATGATCAAACGATGATCATCACACAGCTACACTCAGCATGCCACATTACCAAATTGGGAATATATCGATGATAACCTTCAACTACATAACCTCTGAGCTCGTACGTCTCAGAGAAGGGTGTTAAGCTAAGAGAATAAATTCTCCGCCACCAACAGAGATGTATTTGAAAGAAATCGGCTTTATATCTCAAAGTGTAATGTCAGACATGTATCCATACAAGTCTGTTCCGGGTTCGAACAGAACCGAAGGCACTTCTCACGAAGCCCTTGCAATTCCGGATAATTTCCAATCATGTTCGGACTTCCCATCACAAAGGGTGATAAAATCTCTATATCGGGGCCAGTCGATGCAGAGACATTCGACGAGTTGTCCTTTCGTTTTCGAAAATATCCGGTCTTCACCACCGGTCTTCAAATGCGATCCATATACGACGTATCATTATTCGGAACGGGTTATGTGACACAAATGTCTTTTCCCGTCTAACCCGAATAGTGAGCGCAATTATTAGAAATCATATGGATATTGGGGTCTCAGTTAAATCACAGTTTAAAACTCAAAATTTTCATTCGAATGGTTAAAATAAATTACCATTTTCAAATCTTTAAACACAAAGATTTATTTCACAAAGTTAACCCCATTCACAAAGATAAATTCATAGATTTCAAAACAATTTCCGTTTCAATTGGATTAACTCGTTAAATCTTTTAAATCAAGATTTAACTTATAGTTTTCAAAACAATTTCATTTCAAAGGGTTTAAACAAATCATCATTTTAAATCTGTTAAAAATAAACAGATTCAATTCATAGCTTTCAAAACATTTTCAATTTCATTTTAAATTTGAAACCTTTCAACCCAAATTGGATTAACAAATTTTTTTAACAAATTTGAAACCTTTCAAAACAAGGGGAAACTCGCTACAATTCTCAAATTAAATTAACAAATTTTTTTATCAAAAAATTGATTAAATTACTCAATTAAATTCAAAAATTCAATAAATTATTAATTTAAATAAATTTAAATCTGGGGTCGTTACACGTAATAAACACCCTTTTTGTTTAACACAAAACATGCGTTTCTTTTATTAAATCTATTAATTGCAATCAACGTTTTCTTTCCTTTTAATTGAAATATTTGAATTACATTAATTGCAATTACATACAAAGTTAAATTTCAAAACAGACAACTAAAATGGTTGAAAAATAGAATAATTGTTTATTTAAACACGTTTATAAATTTGTTGATTAAACACAAAAGTAATAAATAACTTACTGAAATAGATTATTTTCCTATTCTTGTAATCAATCTGTAAGCTAAAACCCAGTTCAAATAAACATATATTTCTTCCTTTAAAATCAATCATTCTATTCTTTATTTTAATGAAATTAAACCTACATTCACAAATGAAACATTCATTTTATTTGAGGTAAATGTTCTATTCATTAAATCAAACTTTCCTTATATTTTCACAAAACATAAGCTACTTTTAATTACACATATTAATTTACAATTTAGTATTCTCTCTCTTATTAATTGAAAATTTTCAATTACATTAATTTCAGTTGATTAAGTTTCAAAATGGACTAAATGAATGTAATGAGAAGTAGAACAATTATTTCCTACATAGTAGTAATTTAAACATATTTATACACTATTGGATACAAACAGTAATTATACATTTCTTACTAAATAATAGTTTCTCGTCTCTATAATCAATCTTTCAGCTGCCAAACATTTCAAATAAATAAACATATATTTACTCCTTTACTAAACTTATTCATTTTTATTCTTTTATTTTGATTTACACTCCTACTATTAAATCAACCAATACCTTATGAAATTATTAACATGGGTTTCTATCTTGTTATCCTCATTTTCTACAATTGATGCCTTTTCTTACATTAACCACAATATTTAATTACATTTAATTTCAATTAATTATATTCTAATTCCAATAAATTGATTTAATTAGATTTCAATCTTTTTATTCAATCAAACATTACTCTATGGACATAGTTAACATTTATTTACATCTTATTTCATTACTATTCTACAATTATCATCTTTTATTATATTAGTTGCAATATTTCAATTATATTGAATTTTTGTCGATTTTCACATTAATTATAATTTGAAGTCCCAATAAATTCATTTATCTTAGTTTCACTCTTTATATTAAATAAATTATTGCCTTAAGAATATAATTGACATTTCTGTACATTTTATTACCTTCACATTTTACAGTTATCGTCTTAACTCATAAAAAAGTAATATTTAATTTCATTTAATTGCAATTGATTTCAACTTAATTCAACATATTAAATAAATTGGTAACAAATAACACTTGTTACCTTTTCTTAATTTAATCACATTTATAAGTTTGTTATATACATACAAATGTTATAGCTACTAACACAACACAAATGTTATCCAATTTCAATTTATTACATATTATTTCATCAATTAATATAACATTCAAATTTATTTCCTTATTTTTAATTTATAACCAATTATAACTTACAATTATTACAATTACTTGAGATCATTCAAATAGTCATCTATTACATTAATTTACATTATTAAACTTCATTCTAGTTAGTTTTCTCATTCATACATAATAAATTTTATTTTCTTCCGACATTAAATTACCAAATCTTATTTAATTTAGTATTTTAATTATTGGAAAAATGTGGGTCATTATACTCTCCCCCAATCAAAACTTTTCATCCTTGAAAAGGGAAAAGAAGAGATTAAGGAATTAATATATCTTATTCAAAATATTAAATTTATAAACAATCAATTTACATAATTAAATAATTTAAATAAAATATATCAATTTAAGATAATTGAATCCTTTTATATTCAAGTTAAATAAAGTTTGGAAAACATTTCACAAAATTTTTCTAAGTCCAAAATTCACAGAAAATTTCGGTAGAGTCTCCTTTGTACAAAGAGGTCTCGGAGAAATAATAATATCAATAATAACAATATATATCATATATTTCAAAATAAAATATCCTAAACCATGGGAAAACAATATAATATTGCTATAAAACCATAACCCGGAAACATACCTATTTGTCGGGCAAACAATGCTTATTTATGAAACCAAAAGCAATAACTATTGCTTTCATAAACCTGTATTTTACTTATATAATCCAAAGAGGTCAATAATTAAGTAAAAGAGAATATTTATGTTGTTTCAACTTATAACAACAAATCAACACAATATAACAATAGCACTTGCAAACAAAATCATACAATCATCACACGCAAATCAAAGAAATCAATCATCCATCCATAGCAACCAAAACTAATGGTTTGTTCGGGTTTAGAACTTTTAATCGTATAGAATGATAAGTAAACTACTAAGTATACCATACACTCAACAGTCTTAGATAACCTAATAAATTATTTATACATTTTAAACAATTTAAAGTATCACTTCCCAATGTCCCATAAGCCAAAACAAACAAAGAATTCAACACATATTTTAAGTTTATTCTATTAATCCTTTTTTCACATCATTTATTGTTTTTTTCCCCTTTTTCATATAATGATTTTTCTTTAATTCACGTTCATTACTTACAAAATTTTAATTCCCATTCATTCATATAAGGCTTATTTCATTAATTTACATTCTTTACTTACATAAGTTATATCCATTTCAATTATTTGGATCATAAATGAATTCATTATTAAAGTATTGTATATATTTTATTTCAGTTTACTTCACATTTACTATATAGTTCGATTTCCCTTTTTATATAAATATTCATTTGTGAAACAACTCATACTTATAAAATATTTTCACCTTTCACTTTTATTTCTTTCACATATAGTATCCACTTTTACTATTTACTAATTACAATTGGCTTCAAACATTACCTAGGTTTATAATCATTTACTTACAGTATTCCTCCTTTTTATTAAATTATAACTACTAGCATTTTCAAATTATTAACTTAAGTTCATAACATTTTTATACACCTTAATTCTTCACTTATAAGCATAATTCCAATGAACACTTCATTTCCTAAGTTTACTTGTATAATATTCTATTACATATTCTTATTAAACATTTCAACTTTTAATATTTGGTAAGTTATACATTATATCTTTTAGAATGTAATTGAATGTTACACAAGTTTCTCTTATTTATTTAAGCTAACAAAATGTTCAATATTTACATTTCTTAATTTCCTTATCCTTTGATTTACATATCACAATTTCCCATCTCATATATATTTCATTAATTATTTAGCTTCCAATTTCTTATTTTTGTCATTTCAGAAGTTTCCAATTATTAATATAGTCAAGATTTCATTCATTGCAATAATTGAAAGCTATTAATTATCAAAAAGTTTTAAGAACTAAATCCCGAATTCATTTCAGTCATTTAGAAAATAATATATATATATATATACACACATTTATATCCTTTATAGATCAAATCATATTTAGGGATTCAAAATCAAGATTTATTTATCAAAACAAATGTGCAGTAAAACTACTACAACGGTCTTCCCACTTTGAAACTCGAAAATGAACGTCGATGATGCATGCACTCATCACCGAAATTATTTTTCTAGCGATAGAGAAGGGAGTACAAAACTTATTTCCTTTAGAAATTTTCTTTTAAAACATTTCTTTCAAATGATCTTGAAATATTTATATCAGAAAATACTTCTAAATACTACTAATATTATATTCCAAAATCTTTCGAAAGAAATTTTCAGAAATCCCGAAACTTCAGTTCTAAACTTCCAATTTATTTTTACTTTATTTGTAAATCTTATTTTTCAATCAATATTTATAAAATTTCTCTACCTAACAAACAACATATTACATCTGACTATATCATTAATAAAATTTATTATTTTATATACAAAATATATAATAGGAAAAATTATTTCATTTACCTATATTTCAAAACAATATTGTGTCGGTCTGTCCTATTAAGTGTTTAGAAATTCCTATCGATGTCATAGCGTCCTATGTACCAACCAGAATTTATAAATACTAAACAGAACAAATTAACACAATACAAAACCTTTTATAACACTAACAAATATGCTTTCTCATATATGTACACTCAGCGACTCATTCTAGGGTATTACAACCCTATTCTATATGAGTCAGACCCCACAAAGCTAAGGTTATCGCTAAACCAAAGCTCTGATACCAAATGTAACGACCCGCCTTTTTAAACGGTTTAAATCGACGATAAACCACACACGTCAGACTCAAACCATTCAAAAGGGCAGATTGTTATAGGGTAAATAAGAAAAAGCAGAGAAACATAGAATCTCACAGCAGAATGACAAAATATAATAATCAAATAAACAATTCATGAAGCTGTTTTACAAATAACATTTGATTACACCTTTACAATACAGAATTAGAGTGCATATAGCTAGCAGTAATAAATAAGTAATGCAGCGGAACAGTATGATGCAGCGGAATAAATGAATAAATAATAATAGTACTAAATCTTCGTCTTCGTCCTCCAAAAGCAGTCTTCGATACACTGAAAAGCTCAGACTGGCCCGAGAGAATTAAAAAGACAAAACACTAGAGTTAGAACTAAAAGATCTTATGTAAGTTAAATCAACAGTAAATAAATATGAGTGTAATGGCGTCAGAGATGTTTACGGGGTTTGACATCTTCTATCCAGTGTCTAACGTGAGTGTAGTAACTTAAGAGATATTCGGCATTTCCATCTCCTAAGGATCCGTTAAACTATCTACATACATATTACAATACGCTATTATAATAGTGTCTACAGTAAAGTAAAGTATTAAAATAGCGTTAAGGCGTTACCCATATCCCCCTTAACACATTTTATATATTCCCATAGTCTATACAGTACCGTAAGCTCCTCCGTAAACTGGAGGTTTACCCAGAGGGCACTCCATAGGTATGGTACAAAACAAACTCGTATAAGGCGCGATAGGGCATGTGAACACGGCACTCGAGGCAATGCCATGGTAGGACTCTACCGTTTTGCAGAACTGGGTTGGTGGTAACACATAGCAGCTACTACCGCCCACCTCGGAACACACTCCCAAATCAAAATCAAGGGGTGGCCACCAAATCAATCATAAAGTCAAAATATGGTATCGAAGAAATGTGCGTGATAGGAGGAATGACCTCACTTAGCCCGGTATAGCTCCTATTTTAGTCACATCTAAGCTGACTCACGGGAGTCAAGGCTACGTAAATACCTCATACAGAATCGTTCGCCAACCATCATACTTCATTCGGGAATCTCCACCACGTACACAGTTGTTAAAGTGGTTTTCGGTATTGGCAAAGAGTATGACAATATCTGATCCCAATCTCTTTAACAACCAAACGCTTATTTCACATCGGATGGTTCTTTTACATTTCCAAAACTGATTTATAATTTATATCAAAATATCATATTCTCAAAACCATATCATTTTCGAAATCATATTTACTTTCGAAATTATATCACATTTGAAATCATATCACTTTCGAGTTCATATTTCCAAAAATAGATTAAATCCTCATTTAAAATCATCATATTCCTCAAATATATCATTTAAATCCTTACTTATGTTATAACATCATTTAATCGTATTCTACTTAAAAATCAAGGATTTAAATATAAAACTTCCACTTTACAAAACCTGAAATGCAGAAAATAGTTTAGATAGTTTAAAATAGTTTAAAAAATATAGTTTAAGATAGTTTAAAATAGATTAAAACAGATTAATATAGTTTAAAATATATTGAAATGGATTAATATAGTTTCAATAGATTAAAATAGATTAGTATAATTTAAAATAGATTAAAATAGATTAAATAGATTTAAAATAGATTAAAATGGGTTAAAATACTTTAAATAGATTTAAAATAGATTAAAATACTTTAGAATTTCGATTTAAACCAATTTCCAATTCCAACCTTCAAACTTGGATTTTAAAAGTAATTCAATTTATATAAATCAATTTACTTCAAAATATCATTTAATCCAATTCAAGATTTAAGTGTTTTAAAATCGTTTAATTTAACCAATCCGGTGTCCGTATATAATTTTCTACCCTATGGTCAAGTGATACAGATATTTATCATTTCAATCCGCAAAAAATTAAATTTACGGGTATATATTATTTCAACCCGTAATCCCAAATTCCAAATCAATTAAAATCGCTTGGGTTTATCATTTCAATCCATAACGATCCAATTCTATATGATCGTTCGGGTATGTATCATTTCAACCCATATGGATTTTCTAACAATAACTAAAGGAGCTTGCAGTGTTATAACAATATAAATATAACATCAAATCATCTAATATCAACAATTAAACATACATCACAATCATCACCCAAATCAACCAATGAACATCAATAGATTACTGATTATCATTAACAGGTATTAAATTTACAATTAAATTCAATATTAAATTAAACGATGATTAAATGCAATAAAAGTTAAATTTAACTAGAATGACAATTTAAATATAACAAACATCAACCAATCAATTCCAAATCATATCATAAATTCAATTTAACTAACATAAGATAATTTAGTAGTTGTGAGTGAGTTAAAATACGCACCTTTGATTTTAGCCCATAAAAATCCAAACAGAAGCGCAAAAACTCAATAGTCTCCAAATTCAACTAAATTAATTTCATGTTGTCCGGAATTAAAATATGAATCCAACAGAAGAAATCGCGCGTGAATCAAAGTTTATATGCAAAAGATATTCATGTTATAAGAAATGTTATTAAAATAAAAATTAGTACGCATTAAAATAAATAAATAAATCAACAAAATTTTTTTAATACTTACGTTTTTTTCAAGATGAGGCTTAAGGAAAAGATTAAAGAACAACCAAGATGAGGACAGGACGTGTACACAAAATGAAAAAAAAATCATGTTTCATAAAAGAAAGCTTTTGGATTTGCAAGAATAAGAGCTTTTGAATATGAGGTGTCAGGAGAAACAAAATGCAAATGAAGAAATAAGCTGTAGATTATTTATAATTAGGAAATGAAGGTGGAGGGACAAAAATAAATGTCACATTTTATTTTGAAAGCTTCAGGCATTAATAATGCATAAGGAAATGTACGTAGGAATGGAAAAGTTTGCAAACCTATACAAAAAGTAAAATTTTGTATACGTGAAAATGAGGTGGCAAGAATTAAATACAACCTAAAAGTCTAGGCTCAGGTATTAAATAGAAGGAGAAATGAACGGATCAAGTATTAATAATAAGGTAACCATTTTAAAACGTTCATGCAACAATTAATAACAAAAGAAATGAAGGGACCATGTACATCGCACAACCTTTTGAAATTCATTTTTTTTGAAACGTAACCAAATTAACTTCATTAACTCAAATAATATTCGAATTTGTACACATTTAGGTTTTTATCTACGCATAATAAATTTTTTATACTTACCTCAAAAATGAAAAACATTCAATTTGGTTTTCCCAAAATGATCTTTTATTTCCATTAAAACACCTTTTTTGTTTAACACAAAACGTGCGTTTCTTTTATTAAATCTATTAATTGCAATCAACGTTTTCTTTCCTTTTAATTGAAACATTTGAATTACATTAATTGCAATTACTTACAAAGTTAAATTTCAAAATAAACAACTAAAATGGATGAAAAATAGAACAATTGTTTATTTAAACACGTTTATAAATTTGTTGTTTATACACAAGAGTAATAAACAACTTACTGAAATAGATTATTTTCCTATTCTTGTAATCAATCTGTAAGCTAAAACACAGTTCAAATAAATATATATTTCTTCCTTTAAAATCAATCATTCTATTCTTTATTTTAATGAAATTAAACCTACATTCACAAATGAAACCTTCATTTTATTTGATGTAAATGGTCTTTTCATTAAATCAAACTTTCCTTATATTTTCACAAAACATAAGCTACTTTTAATTACACCTATTAATTTACAATTTAGTATTCTCTCTTTTATTAATTGAAAATTTTCAATTACATTAATTTTAGTTGATTAAGTTTCAAAATGGACTAAATGAATGTAATGAGAAGTAGAACAATTATTTCCTACCTAATAGTAATTTAAACATATTTATACACTATTGGATACAAACAGTAATTATACATTTCTTACTAAATAATAGTTTCTTGTCTCTACAATCAATCTTTCAGCTATCAAACATTTCAAATAAACAAACATATGTTTACTCCTTTACTAAACTTATTCATTTTTATTATTTTATTTTGATTTATACTCACTCCTACTATTAAATTAACCAATACCTTATGAAATTATTAACATGAGTTTCTATCTTCTTATCCTCATTTTCTACAATTGACGCCTTTTCTTACATTAACCACAATATTTAATTACATTTAATTCCAATTGATTATATTCTAATTCCAATAAATTGATTTAATTAGATTTCAATCTTTTTATTCAATCAAACATTACTCTATAGACATAGTTAACATTTGTTTACATCTTATTGCATTAATATTCTACAATTATCATCTTTTACTATATTAGTTGCAATATTTCAATTATATTGAATTTTTGTCGATTTTCACATTAATTATAATTTAAAGTCCCAATAAATTCATTTATCTTAGTTTCACTCTTTTTATTAAATAAATTATTGCCTTAAGAATATAATTGACATTTCTGTACATTTTATTACCTTCACATTTTACAGTTATCGTCTTAACTCATATTAACATAATATTTAATTACATTTAATTGCAATTGATTTCCAACTTAATTCAACATACTACATAAATTGGTAACAAATAACACTTGTTACCTTTTCTTAATTTAATCACATTTATAAGTTTGTTATCTACACATAAATGTTATAACTACTAACACAACACAAATTTTATCCAATTTCAATTTATTACATATTATTTCATCAATTAACATAACATTTAAATTTATTTCCTTATTTTAAATTTATAACCAATTATAACTTACAATTATTACAATTACTTGAGATTACATTCAAATAGTCATCTATTACATTAATTTACATTATTAAACTTCATTCTAGTCAGTTTTCTCATTCCTACATCATAAATTTTAGTTTCTTCCAACATTAAATTACAAAATCTTATTTAATTCAATATTTTAATTATCGAAAAAAATGCGGGTCGTTACAATATCCAATGTCGATGCATCTTGACAAGGAATATTTAAAATGATGTGTTTTGTAACAATGTGATCCAATACTCATGATTACAACTAAGTAATTACTATCACAAATACGTCATTTATGAATTTTCTGTTAAATATATTTTTATTTAAATTTATTAATTAATATAACCATATTATATCAAGTATATAACAGAAAGAAAATATCTTTATTTCGAACAAGATTGGTCAACGAGTTAGATATATGTAACAAAATACATAATTGCCCCTAGGGCATACCCCTAACTCTATCATCGGGAAATAGCTGAGGTTATAGTTGTTTATCTTGTATTATGTAACTCACCTTGTTGTTAGCAGTATTACTTAGGTAAACCCTATTCCAGCTAATTAAATCGACAATGGATTTGTGATTAATCCAAGGGTCGAACCATAAATCTGTATGCTCCTCATTGACAATAATTCGGGACATGATATTGGTAGCTAAATCACGTTGCCGAAGAATAGATTTACTCGTACCAGAGAAATTGTTATTAATGGGCAAGACCCAAAAATTTGTCTTCGACAAATACTTAGTCCTCATCAATGTAGACCATAGACAATTTGTTGTTAATAAATTCCAAAGTAATTTCGGTCTGGTAGTTGTATTGAGATCAAAAAACTTTCAAAGCCCTATACCACCTTCCATTTTTGGCTTGCATAAGGTATCCCAAGATATCTTATGTAATTTGCCTTTCCAAAAAAAATCTGCACATAGATGATCTATTTTCTTTAGAACTGAGGCAGCCAAATGATAAATGAGAATCCAATACCTAACAATAGGAGTTATTGTACTGTGGATCAGTTCTGCACATCCTGTTATTGCCAGTAAGTTACTGTCTCATCCTTCTAATTTAGGACTGATCTTGTTTAACAGAGGAGAACAGTGGGTAGCATGGATGTAGTCTGATGTCAATGGGACCCTGAGATATTTTACAGGTAAATCCTTCACTGTGATGTTTAGAATATTTGAAATATCCGATTTCCACATAGCACCTTTACTGAAAAATAATTGGGATTTAGTTTGATTAATTCGTAAGCCAATAGTACCCTTCATTCTAGAAAAGATATAATTCATATAAGTAGCATTCTCTCTAGTAGCGGCTAGGAAAATCATAACATCGTCAGCATATAGTAGATGGGTAATAGCAGGCTGAAACTTGTTTATAGGCTCTAAATATTTATCAACAACACCCTCATCCATTAATAAAGTAAAGAATTCCATGGCTATGCAAAATAAGTAAGGGGATAAAAAGTCTCCTTGCCGTAGCCCTCTATTTGAAGTGATAAACCCATGAGGTCTCCCATCAATCATTATAGAAAAAGTAGGAGTTGAAATACATTCGTGGATTAACTATATAATAGATGTCGGAAAGCATAAGGACTAGAGAATATGACATACAAAATCACGGTTCACCATGTCATAAGCCTTTTGTAAATCAATTTTGATACACATTTTTGATTTATCATGTTTAGCGAAGTCCCGAACTTGTTCATGATCCAGCAATACATTTTCACCAATGTTTCTACCCGGTATAATTGAAGATTGATTTTCTACAATTAACAGTGGAAGAAACCATTTGATTCTATTGCATATAATTTTTGAAACAATTTTATAAAAGACATTAGCACATGCAATAGGTCTATAATCAGAAAATAGTTATGGCTTATCTTTTTTGGGGATTAAAGTTATGAAACTGTGATTAACTCCCCGTGGTAGTTTTTTCGATTGGAAAAACTCATACAGAGCATCATACATGTCTTCTTGCAGGTCATCCCAATGTAGCTTATAGAATTTGGCTGAGAAACCGTCAGGCCCGGGGCTTTTGGAATCATTGATCGAGAATAAAGCTTTTTAAATTTCTTCCATTGTGACTGGAGAAGATAAGTATTCTTGCCTTGTAGTATTAATTTGCATTTTGGTATCTATTTGGGGGAAAGATGTTGTTGTGTCCCCATTAAACAACTGTTGATAATATTCAATAGCTGCATCTTTTATACTGTTGCAGCCATAGATGAATTTTCCTTGAGAGTCAAGTAATGCATGTATCTTATTCTATGCCTCCGCATAGACATTTTGGCGTAGAAATATTTAGTATTGTTGTCCCCCTATTGTAGCCACAACACTTTACTTTGTTCCCTCAGAAATTCAAAATGCTTTTGTATTTGATCGTTTAAGCTCTGGCCTAGTTGGTACATAGTGTCATATAATATAGAATTATCGGGATCTTGGTCCAGTTGGTGGAAAACTGAGTCGAAATCTGCCTGCAATTTAGTAAAAGAATTGTCATGAGCTCTTAACTGATGCCGTATTTTCAATTTTGATTTAACCGCCTTTAATTTGTGAATAAGTTTATCAATAAATGATCCCCATGTGTTGGAAGACAGTCCTTTCACTATACATTGAGCATACCCCTGCATATAGCACCAGTTGTTGATAAATCGAAAACTCTTTTCCTTCGTTGATGTTGTTAACTGAAAAATGTCAAGATAAGGGTGTGGTCATTTATAGAGGAAGGCAAAGCGATAGTACTGAATTGTGGGAACATAGACATAAATTCATAATTTACTAGAACTTTGTCTATAGTCGCTGCGATTCCCCTACGTCGCCAAGTGTATTTACAACCCTGTAAAAGAGATTCAACCAAACCGTAGCTAAACAGATGGTTTTTGAAAGAATTCAAATAGGAAAAGGGGATTGGAAAACCTCCCTTCTTATCCTTTGGGTTAAGAGCAATCCCCCATAGCTAGCCATGAAGACCTTATAGTTGAAGGTCGATATGAAGCAAATCCCACGGTTTTTGTCGCTCGGAGAAAGAATTGCTAGCATAGACACACGTATAGTAACACAACAAACCTACAGTACTGAATTGTGGGAACATAGACATAAATTCATAATTTACTAGAACTTTGTCTATAGTCGCTGCAATTCCCCTACGTCGCCAAGTGTATTTACAACCCTGTAAAAGAGATTCAACCAAACCGTAGCTAAACAGATGGTTTTTGAAAGAATTCAAATAGGAAAAGGGGATTGGCAAACCTCCCTTCTTATCCTTTGGGTTAAGAGCAATCCCCCATAGCTAGCCATGAAGACCTTATAGTTGAAGGTCGATATGAAGCAAATCCCATGGTTTTTTTCGCTCGGAGAAAGAATTGCTAGCATAGACACACGTACAGTAACACAACAAACCTCCTTTATTAGTTAACAACAAGATTATATGTTGTTGTGAAGTGCTTACAACAACATATTCCCAAACTGATTTGTCAAGTAAGATCAAAATACGACCTTTACTACCGGTATCATTGTTATGTATAATGCTCCATGTAGATAACTTCATTTTCAGTTTATCAATATTAGAAGTAGATAATTTGGTCTCAACTAAGCTTAAGAGACTAAGCTTGTAAGAAGTTAGAAGCGTGAATACCTGACTGACTTTATCGTCGGTATTCATGCCTCTTATATTCCAAATCATAATATTCATTTACCCACCGCTGAGCTCCGTGTTTATATTTTAGGAGGAGCCAATTTTAGTTTTTTGGGATTTGCAGAAGTTTCACGCTTCTTCATGTATGTGGGGTTCTTCGGTACTATGAGGGAGACATTAATTTCTAAACTAATTTTTTTACTTGTCTCTTGAATATGTGTAGCAATATCCTGTATAAGAGCTTCATTATTCTCATAACAGTCAGCTATGCCTTCATTGTTATTCATGATGATCTCTCTATTTTGTGCAATATCAGTAAAAGGCATCATGTTCATAATGGGCATAGACATTGATGATGGTGGAATAAAAGGATTATCGTCTTTGTTATTCAAGTTGGCAGCTGCATTTTCAATGGCAGGTGTAGTGGGTGTATGCGTGGGGGGCATGGGCATTAAGGGTGGTAATTGTTTGGAAGTTGTATGTAGTTCATCCGCAATCTTGGCTGGTGAGGCAAACGAAGTTTCAGAATCATCAATTAACGTAGAGAACTGATTACTGAGAGCGATGTCTGAACTAGCCAAATAAGTAGTTGTCTGGGCGCTTGAATTACCACAGTCATTTATTTCAACGGAACTTTGTAAATTATTTCCTGTAAAACTGGACTATGTCTGTACGATTGCATTATCAGATGTTGTGTTCTTTTTTGGTTTCCATTCCTTCTTTAAAACAGTGTTGCAATTTGAGTCTGTATGTCCGAAAACTTGACAAATTGAGCAAGCAGTGAATTTGTGTTCATACTTAACTTGTATGTTGTCTATATTTCCATTATATAACTCAATCTTTATAGAAGGTGGATAGGGGAAATTAACATCAACTTCAACTAATACACGAGCATAGTTAATCCTGTTTTCCATGGCCTTTGTAGAATCAATATGAATCGGGCGTCCTAGGACGCTGGCTATTCTACTAATGCCCTCATTATTCCAATATTCTAGTTTCAAATCTATAAATTGGACCCATATTGGAATCGTGGAAAATGATTCCTTTGAAATTTCAACACCTGGTTTCCATTTTTAATTATCAATATTCTGGATCCAATAGTATAAGGACCAGAACTCATAATTTTAGTACAATCTTCAGAGTTATAAAATTTAATAAAAATGAAACCATTCTTCTTGTAGAACAACCCATATGCTCCATTAGGTTTCCACGTCTTGTCAACAAACCTTTAAAATTATCGTATGATGGTCTCCTTCCCATGATATAAACTACTATAGTATGCTTCCATTTCTCTTCAGCAGTATAAAATACTATTTTAGTTAACATACCTTTCGCTATCTTCCTATCAAGAGTTGGTGCAAAATATGTTAGATTGGTGATTTCCGCCTCTCTCTCAACGATGCATTCTCTAACTTTTTCTGCCCAAGACTGGTGCCACGTGCAATTGCCGTGAACTTTAGATGGAGCCGGTGCTTATGGAAAATCCAAGTGCTCAGAAACAAAGGCGTTAACCGGAAACGTTCGAGTGGAAGAATCATTTGTTGGATTACCGATGCCTGGAAGGTTGTTGCAACCGGATGTAGGTGGAGTAAGGCCGTGGTGCTGTTGGGTATGAGTGCGTCTCTCCTCTGAAGTAGGCGCAGGATGGGTGGTCAGATCTGATTGTGGAGGATCAGGAGGTTTTAGGGGAGGAGGAATTATAACTGTTCCCGCCTGAAAGTCTGAATTCACCATGGCAGTAGTTTTTTTTATACTATATATATACACTTATATTTATTCTTATATTTCAATTAGATACTTTTATTATGTAACATCCACTACAAGAAAACGTTCGATTTTTGACGGCTAAAAATCGCCGGCGGCCGTCGGAAACCAACGCAAAAAACCGTCGCAATTTGTCCCGTCGCCGCATAGTTTTTCCGACGGCTTCCAACAGCCTCCATCGTAAACTTTCTAACGGCTGCCGACAGAAAACCCGACGGATGTCGAAGACACATGGCCGATTAAGAGGAAGCAACAAAACCGCCACTAGCGGTCGGAAGCCGTCAGAAAATATTGACCTGTAAGCCGTCGCCTGCCGTCGAAATACTTGAAGCATTTTTTCAGATTTCTACTACATGCTAGCCTCACATACACAATTCAGAAATATAATATAGTTACACACAAGTACATATCGAATTCAAATATTCAATATAATCTCAAATCATACAAATATACTCAAATCACATAAAGAAAATTAAACCAACCATAACTCACATAACATCAAACTAACCAACACTTCGTTAAAAAATCTCACACCATCAACAACTCAAATGTCATCATCAACAACTTACCACCATCAACTCACAAATGTCAAACTGACCATCACCAAATGTACCATCAAATAATATACAAAACATCTCAAAGTATCCAACCGCACCATCTCAATGTATCATTAAACAATACTAAACAATGTCGCATAACAAAAAAACATACCTATTACTCCAACTGAGAACTCTAAGTCTTTCCGTCTCTTATCTGCATAACTCTTCTGCCTAGACTGAGCCTCCTTCATTCTAGCCCGAACGACCTCAATTTTTTCAGCAGCTTCCCTAACTAAATCTAGACCGAGAACCAACCTATCCCCGGTCTCTAACCAACAAACAGGATATTTGCATGGCCTTCCATACAAGGCTTCAAACGGTGCTATCCCAATACTAGTCTGATAACTGTTGTTATACGAAAACTCGACTAAATGCAGATGGTCTTCCCATGATCCTCCAAAATCTAGAATACAAGCTCTTAACAAATCCTCCAAGATTTTGTTAACTCTTTTCGTTTGCCCATCTGTCTGCGGATGGTAAGCTGTACTCATCTTAAGCTTGGTTCCAAAACTTCTTGCAGACTCTTCCAGAACTCGCTAGTGAACAAAGAATCTCTTTCACTAACTATGCTACTAGGAATTCTATGCAGTCTAACCACATTCCTCATAAACAACTTCGCTAAAATAGGTGTCGTCCTAGTTGACTTAACCAGAATAAAATGGGCACTCTTGGTCAGTCTATCCACTATGACCCATATACTTTCATTTCCTCTATTCGACCTTGGCAACCCGTCAATAAAGTCCATGGAAATATAATCCCAGTTCCATACCGGAATATCTCATGGCTGATGCAATCCACTTGGCTTCTGGTGTTCGGCATTTGCTCGCTGGCAAATCAAGCATTGCTTTACATACAAACCAATATCCCGCTTCATACCTTCCCAGAAGAAACTCCTCTTCATGTCCCGATCCATCTTAGTACCTCCTGGATGAATAGAGAGATTCGAACGATGGCATTCCTCCAAGACTTCTTTCCTTATGTTTCCTACACTCGGAACACATAATCTTCCTTTCTTTCTCAACCATCCATTCTGGTCAAGACTGAAATCTTTCATGTCATCGCTTTTGGTTCCATCTCTTAACTTCCTGATCCATTCTGCTAACACCGGGTCCTCTTCCTGTTTAAAAGCAATCTTTTCGATCATCACTGGTCGAACTTCCAAACAAGATAATACAATAGAATCTCCACTAGACCCAGCCTCGAACCTCCACTGCACTCTGCAATCTGCTAATGCTTCCAACTCTTTCCACTCAACTATTATCGCTACTACGGCATTCTGATGTTTCCTGCTAAGTGCATCTGCAACCTTGTTGCCTTTTCCCGGTGTGTACTCAATCTCAAAATCATAAGCGGCTGTAAACTCTAACCATCTTTGTTGTCTCATGTTCATCTCCTTCTAAGAGAACAAATACTTCAGCGACTTATGATTTGTATATAACTCAAGCCTCTCTCCCAAAAGGTAATGTCTTCACACTTTCAAAGCAAAAATAACTACAGCCAATTCTAAATCATACGTCAGATATCTGACGTCATGCGACCTAAGCTGTCTAGAAGCGTAGGTAATCACTTTACCTTTCTGCATCAGCACCGCTCCTAATCCTGTTCCACACGCATCGGTATAAACCACCAAATCTTGATTCCCTTCCTGAACAACCAACACCGGTGCATGGGTCAATAAGTGCTTCAAATTCTGGAATACTTTCTCACACTTATCGGTCCACACAAACTTCACATCTCTCCTTCTTAGCTTGGTCATCGGTGCTGCTATCTGCGAGAAATCCCTAATGAACCTCCTATAGTAACCAGCAAACACAAGGAAACTCTCTATCTCGGTTACTGTCTCGGGTCACTTCCAACTATTCATTGCTTCAATCTTAATCGGCCACTGACAACCCTTTCTCTGAGACTACATGACCAAAAAACTTCACTTCCTTCTTCCATAAGTGACACTTCGAGAACTTCGCCTTCAGCTGATGCTGCCTCAGCGTCTCAAGCACTACTAAAAGATGAACTTCATGCTCTCTCTCATCCTTAGAGTATATCAAGATATCATCTATGAAAACCAAACGAAACTATCCAAGTGCTCTCGGAAAATCTGGTTCATCAAATCCACAAAGAAAGCAAGCGCATTCGTCAGTTCGAATGGCATAACCAACCATTCGTACGACCCATATCCTGGTCTTGAATGCCGTCAAAGGTATATTATCCTCTGCTACCCTGAGTTGATGGAAACCTGTTGCCAAATCTAACTGAGAATATACCTTGGCTCCACTCAACTGATCGAACAAATCATCAAATTCTGGGCAATGGATATCAATTCTTTATCGTTCTCTCATTCAACTTACGATAATCGATACATAGCCTTATATCCGACTTCTTAACAAACACTGCGAGTGCTCCCCAAGGCAAACTACTCGGCCTGATAAAACTCTTGCCTTCCATATCCACCAATTGCACCTTCAACTCCCTCATCTCTGAAGGGGTCATCCTGCTTGGCGGCCTACTCATTGGTTCTGCTCCCGGAACTAAATCTATCTGAAACTCAATGGCTTGTTTCAGTGGTAATCCAACTACAAGCTTAAAAACATATGCGAATTTTCTAACTATGAAAACTCGGCTCAACTCATCATCTGATTCCATAACACCCAACAAAGCATACACCTCACCGCTAGAACCTTCCACGGTATAAGCAATCATGTCGCTATAATCAGGGTGTCTAAGAGATATCTCCCTATCCTGGAAAAATATCATAGCATCGTACTCACTTAACTAATCCATCCTAAGAATAATTCTAAACCCCACAAAATCAAACACATGCAAACTGCAAATAAAAGTGAGACCTAACAGGTCAAACTCTAACTGGTCACATCTCGACCCTAGAGTTGCATACCCTCCCATTGGATTCGCAACCCGTAAGGAAGTAACTAAATATGTGGGTTCTACGTTAAATTTATCTATCAAACATCTAGATATAAAAGAATGCGATACACCAGTATAAAATGGAATGCTAACAAACATACAATGGATCTGAAGCGTACCTCTCAATACTGCCTTTCCTTTCTCCTGAGCTGTAGGCTTAGAAGCAGCAGGCTCCAATGCATACACCTTGCTATTTCCATCCTTAGCGGGCTCCTTGCACTGGTTCTTATAGTGGCCTATCCGATCGCAGTTGAAGCACTTGATGTTTTTCTTCCCGGTCACTTCCTTAGCCTTCCTAGAACGACACTTACTGGCAAAATGCCCCTTCTTGTCGCACTTAAAACAGACCACCTCAGACTTTCCTATCTTGGCTTCTCCACCCTTCCGAGCACCCTTATTATGGAAAAACTTCCTCTTCTAGCCTTGCCCAACCTGGACCTCCCTAGCCTTATTGTAACGACCTCGAATTTTTATATATTTAAATTGATAATTAAATTGATTTTTTGAATAAGAATTTGTAAAATTAAATCGATAAATGGAAGCGAGTTTCCCCGAATCATTATAAATGTTGTATAAATCATTTAAATTTAAAAATATTGTGGATATTATATATATGTGAATATATATGTATACGGGCATATATGAGTAAAATTGAATATATACGTATATGTATTTTGGAAAGCTATGATTTGTAAGTTTAAAATAAAATAAGTAAACTAAGTATTTGATAGTTAAGTTTTTTTAAATAAAAGAAAGATAAAATTTGTAAATTGGTCAAGTATAGAAGTTCAAATATGTATACAAGATACCTCTAGTACACAACATATTTACATCAGCCATAATGCAAGCATCTACCAGCCGAGTTAAAGAAGTAAGAACATAAAGTGCAAACAAATAAGAATATATATATCTATCACTAAGCTTGCTGAAGAAGACAATATCATGTATACAAGTTGGATAAATATATATAGGCTGATTCAACATTTTATATGAAAACAGAGAAGTTTGTAGGCTGGTAAGGGAAATAACATTTATAAGGACAGTAGCATTAAATGCTTGCTAATACAAATATCTTTTCTAAGTACAAAAGCATGCCATTTCAGCCACCAAGCAAAGAAACCATTTCTGAAATTTGTACATCTTGTACACTGCTTTGTATAAAGTAGTGCACCCTGTAACATGTTTTATACTTCACTCTGTAAATTACTTTCCCTTATCAGTTTTTCATTTTCCATTCGAACTAAATAAAACCAAGATAAAAACTACAACCTGAAAACTAAACAAGATCGACAAACTCAAAATCATTCAACTTAAAAGGAAGCAGAACAGGGTTAAAGGCAGATCAAACATACAGCCTTCAAAACATAAAGCTTCCTCTGTTCAAACTTGTTTTCAGGTGAGCAACTCCTATTTTTAGAGCTTACCCTGTTTTGATTTTTTTGTTGCTTGTGAGTAAACTCTTACCTAAACATACTCTATTTTGTTGTTTATTTATGCTGTGAGTAACTTAACCCGGTATCTCCTTCTTTAAATCAGTGAGCAAACCCACTTATCTCTGCTTTGATGTTTGTAGTTGATGACTGAATAAGTTACGAAATGTTGCCTAGTTGTTGAAAATGCTAGCATGTTGTATATGTGTATACATGTGAATTAAATTGTGTGTATATAGGTAGAGGTGCCTGTTCTTATATTTACAGGCTTGAAGCTTTGAAAAAAAATTCACATCTTACAATCTGTACCAATTCGAGTTATGGTCACTAAAGAGAAGATGATTTAAACGGTATAATGTTAATGTTAAAAATAAATCCAAGCTTTTATATTCAGTAATCAACTTGAAATTGAGGAAATCAGTAAAAGAATCAAACATAAGTAAAAATTTGATGATCATAATTTTGAATTTGGGATTTACCATCAGAATAGTTATGGGAAATCATGAATTTTAATAGCAAATTTTAGGTTTTTAGGCTTGGAATTGTTGAGTTTTCTCAAGTTAAACGGAATTTGTACTTTCGTCAATTCCAATGAACGCAAGGGGAAGTAGTCGGCGTGCTTTAGGCTGGAGGAGGTAGGTGGTACGGCGACCTCAGGAAAAATAGTGGAGGATTTTTTTTTGTCGTAGTAATCAGAGATGGATGAAATAGGGTTTTGATAGCAGGTTCTTTTGATGATGTTCTTCGAATTCGTGTAGCTCCGATGGTGGATCGGAAGAGGCCGGGTTGGGCTGTATTAAGGCATTGGGGTGTGATAAAGTTTTGGACGCGGTGGCGAGTTGATTGGTGGTGGGAGGCGATGGCCAGAGTTGGATTATCAAATGGAACGTTGCTCCAGTAAGGCACTTGACTACCTCGTTTTCGATAGAAGAAGTCGATTGAAATTTTTGGGAGTCTGGGTCGTCGGCAAGGTCAATGGCGACTTGTGGGTGATTGCGGCGGTGATCAATGGTGGTCAGGCTGCTGTGCAAGGTGCACGGTGCATGCTCATATCTTATGATCATGTGAGAAGTCTGGGAATGATAGGGAGGAGGTCGAACAAGTTGGGGAAGAAAGGGGAACGCTCGGGTTTAGGCGCGTGTTATGGATCGTTTTTCCCGAAGCAAATCGAGTCTGGGCTCGGGTCAAATTGTTCCAGACTTCCAAGCCTGAATCTGTTTTCCAGAAAATATATGAATTGTTTAAAACTTGAACTAAAGAGTTAAAGGATTTATGTATTTTAAAGTCTGATTTCACATAGTTAAGAAAGTTAGTTAAAAGCTATTTCTTATAGAAGTTTCATATATAAGTAATAAATGTTTTACATTTATTTCAAAAATTTATAAATTGATATGTGAATTTGGTTAATGTTTAAATGGAATTCAAATTTAAAATTCAAAAAAAAGGGTAATGTTTTAAAATACACTTTAATATTAATTAAATCATTAATAGAGAAATAAATTATCTTAGAGATAATTAAGGGGTGAAAATGATTTAATTTATAAGATAATTAAGGAATGATAATTAATTTAATTTATAAATTAATGATTTAGATTAGTTTTATGATTAGAGATTAATTAAAAGTAATTAAGAAGTGTTATTAGTTAATGAAGATAATTAACTAAGAAATTTTAAGTATTAATTTATGTGATTAATTAGTTATAATTACACAATTAATTCATCTTAATTGTAGATGATTGATTATTACCGAATGCTTTGTGATATGATGCTTTGTGATACATCCTGATTTATGTTGTGATCTGTTACTTATTTGCGATATATATATATCTGTTTCTGTGATATATTACTATGTGAATATGAAAACCCTTGATCCGTAAACGACACTTGAATTTCGATGCGATAGGGAGTCGGATTTCAGTTGGTTATCCGAAACCCACATCGAATTGAAATAGTGAATCTTTATGACCGATAAATTTATTTTATCTATGAATCTGTGAATGAAGATAAGCGTTATCGATTTTACCGCTTATCGATATATCTATGATGATTGATGTTGTGCACTATTGTGTGTAAAACCCCTAGACTACACCATACACACACAATATGGATTTCATGTGGAAATCGGTTAAGTCACAGATGATGTAAATTTAATGTTTTTGAAATTGAAAATTTAAATTTCAATTGATTTTTGAAATTGGGAATTTGGGTTTAAAGTGAAAAGCTTTTGAAATGGAATTTCAAAGATAAAAGTTATTTTGAATAACTTAATCGAGTTTTGGAAATTTAAATAATTTGATTTAAATTTGAATTCAAGTTTGAAATTGAATTCTATGATTTGAAACTAGGGATTAAAGATGCTGTACAAGTTATATATGGGTTAAACCATCTTAAAGGTATTGATTTGGGAATTTGAATTTTATTTCAAGGGTTTTAACTCGTGTAAATATAACTGGATTTTCCCGAAACGAAAACTACTTGTTTTCAAATAATAATAGCTTTCATTTTAAGAAATGAACTTCCAATTTGTGTTGAAAGAATTTCAAGTTTGAAATGGAATTGAAATGTTTTTAAAATTATGAAATGAGTCTTTGATTCAAAGACCGGACGAGTTAATCCAATTTGAAAAATGGAATTGAAATGTTTTGAAAGACTATGAATGAATCTTTGAAAACAAGTTTTGAAAGCTATAAGTTAAATCTTGACTTAAAGATTTAACGAGTTAATTCAATTGAAATGGGAATCGATTTGAAAATATATGAATGAATCTTTGTGTACGGGGTAAACTTTGTGAATTGAATCTTTTGTTTAAAAGATTAAAAGTGTGGAAATTGTTTAAACCATTGAAGGTTTTTGAAATGAATCTTTTTGTTTAAAAGATTGGAAATGGCAATTTGTTTTACCATTCGAATGAAAAGTTTTTAGCTTTAAGCTGTGATTTAACTGAGACCCTAGTATCCATATGATTTTTAATTGCGCTCGTTATTCGGTTTAGCCGGGAGAGGACCTTTGTGTCATATATCCCATTCCGAATAGTGATACGACGATATGGATAGCATTTGAAGACCGGTGGTGAAGACCGGGTATTTGCGAGAGCGATAGGATGACCTATCGATTGTCTCTGCACTGAGTAGCTACGGTATAGAGATTCCCTAAGTGATGGGAAGTCCGATCGAAATTGTGAATACCCGAATTGTAAGGGCTTCTTTGGAAGTGCCTTCGGTTCTGTTCAAACCCGGAACAGACTTGTATGGATGTATGTCTGACATTACACTTTGAGATGTAAAGCTGGTTTCTATCAAATACATTTCTGTTGGTGGCGGAGAATTTATTCTCTTAGCTTAACACCCTTCTCTGAGACGTACGAGCTCAGAGGTTATGTAGTTGATGGTCACTAGTGATACATTCCCAATTTGGTAATGTGGCATACGAAGTGCTGCTGATCATTTGTTGGTCAAAGCGTTGCTTTGTGAAAAAGCGTGCTTTGTGAAGAAGCGTAGTTTTGTGGACGAGACTTCGTCGAGCCTCAGAACCCGGTAATGGTCGAAACAGGAATGTTGCGACAAAGGTTTGTAGGGGTAGCGCCCCTAGGGTATGTCATTTCCTTCTGGATAAAAGGTGATATCATGGTATGGAGCCCAGATATTTTACCTATGTGGATGCTGCACAGTTATTATACTTTGTGGTTGTTGCTTTGTGATCGAGGGCCCTCGGATAAAGGTCGGTAACGACCGGGGGATGACATGACTCGTGTGTTAGTTACCTAGTTACAGCTCGGTTAGAGCGTGAGGTAGCGTCGGCCTTTTGTTTGCAGAGATCCGGTTAGGATCCGAGGCGTCTTTCCAGAGGCGTTTCTATTTCGGTAAGGAAGTTCCTTAGCCTGATCATTTGTTGGAAATCCAAATAAACAATACGAACCCTGTACGGTTTTTAGTTGTATTACCTGCTATGGAATGTGGCGGTAACCTGCTATTGAACGTAGTAGCTATAGTAGGCATACAACCATGGTTGTATGCTGGCTAAGATTAATATTATATTTTCGAAATGGTATTCGACACTTAGCACTAATGATAATAATATCGAATGATTTTGCGTAGTAAGCATATTTGACTATCATAAGGAGAAATCTCCTCTAATTTTGTGATTGCATTGTGTGTGTGGCGGGAGGCCTTATGGTAGTTTCATTTTCGAAAAGCATTGCGGGTTTCAATGTTTAAAAGCCTTTGTTGCTTGTTTTAAAGATAAACTGTTTTGTTGCTCACACCAGTCCCATGACTGATCCAGAGTTTATTGTTCCCTTCCTAAACTCTGGGTGCCCACAATTTTCCACACGGGCAGTCTAGAGTTGGGTTTTCTCAGATATTCAGGTTTAGTAGATTATCTGGAGCTAGTTCATTCATCGGAGTTGCTTATCTTGGAGTTGTGGATTCATTCTTGTCTGAAGATCATTTTGGAGTTATCATTTCTATTGATATTGTTCCGCTGCTGGTGTTATCTATTTTCTTTCCGCTGCTATTTCTTGTATCATATCTCTGATGTATATAGATATTCATTGTATCATCATTGTATTTGGATATTGTATCAGATGTTGTATATGTATTATTCTTTTCTTCCGCTGTGTTATTTACTTAATTGTGTTATAGCTCCGGCGAATCGGATTTGAACGGTCGAATCTGCGGCATTCTAGTACAATGTGAAGTACGGATGTTGATTTTCGAACGCGAAAAACCCGAGTCGTTACATGTGGTATCAGAGCTAAGGTTGAACTTTAGCTCAGGAGTGTAACACATTAAGTAGCTCATTAGAGATAGGGTGAAGTATACCCTAGAATGAGTATTCTTCGGATATCCGTTCGAATACCTCAGTAAATTCTCTTACTATCCACTGATAGTAAGTATGAGTGTAAGAAGAGGATGAGATAGGGGACAGGGAAATAGGATTATAAATGGTCAATGCCCTGTAACAACAAGAAAACAATCTTTTCTCTATCAATCTCTTTTGTTCGTCATCTTTTCTCAATTCTTCGATAGTTTCTGGTAGATCCAGAAAGAAGATTCAATATATTAATATGGGACATAAACTCCAAATGAGCCAAAATTGTTGGTTGGATGTATTGGTTGCCTTGTTTGCTTTGGTTGCTATGGTTGATAGGTATAATTTAGTTTCTAAAACTAGAAAGTTTTGAATTGTATCCATATATCTATCTATTCTTTGGGTCTCGATATGTTCTACGAATGGTTAGTTATTCCTTTGAACTGACCGATGCCATTGCATATTTCGTAGATCTGGATAAACCAAGTATCTTGTAAAGTGTTAAAACAAATTCGTTCTTGTATCTGTTATTGATATTCTGATTTAGTAAGCCAAATGCAGAATAGATGTTCAGTTTGATTTGATGAAATATTCTTCATCTATCCTTGTGTCTCCTTGGCAAATTTCGAGGACGAAATTCTTTTAAGGGGGGAAATTTGTAACGACCCCGAATTTTTATATATTTAAATTGATAATTAAATTGATTTTTTGAATAAGAATTTGTAAAATTAAATCGATAAATGGAAGCGAGTTTCCCCGAATCATTATAAATGTTGTATAAATCATTTAAATTTAAAAATATTGTGGATATTATATATATGTGAATATATATGTATACGGGCATATATGAGTAAAATTGAATATATACGTATATGTATTTTGGAAAGCTATGATTTGTAAGTTTAAAATAAAATAAGTAAACTAAGTATTTGATAGTTAAGTTTTTTTAAATAAAAGAAAGATAAAATTTGTAAATTGGTCAAGTATAGAAGTTCAAATATGTATACAAGATACCTCTAGTACACAACATATTTACATCAGCCATAATGCAAGCATCTACCAGCCGAGTTAAAGAAGTAAGAACATAAAGTGCAAACAAATAAGAATATATATATCTATCACTAAGCTTGCTGAAGAAGACAATATCATGTATACAAGTTGGATAAATATATATAGGCTGATTCAACATTTTATATGAAAACAGAGAAGTTTGTAGGCTGGTAAGGGAAATAACATTTATAAGGACAGTAGCATTAAATGCTTGCTAATACAAATATCTTTTCTAAGTACAAAAGCATGCCATTTCAGCCACCAAGCAAAGAAACCATTTCTGAAATTTGTACATCTTGTACACTGCTTTGTATAAAGTAGTGCACCCTGTAACATGTTTTATACTTCACTCTGTAAATTACTTTCCCTTATCAGTTTTTCATTTTCCATTCGAACTAAATAAAACCAAGATAAAAACTACAACCTGAAAACTAAACAAGATCGACAAACTCAAAATCATTCAACTTAAAAGGAAGCAGAACAGGGTTAAAGGCAGATCAAACATACAGCCTTCAAAACATAAAGCTTCCTCTGTTCAAACTTGTTTTCAGGTGAGCAACTCCTATTTTTAGAGCTTACCCTGTTTTGATTTTTTTGTTGCTTGTGAGTAAACTCTTACCTAAACATACTCTATTTTGTTGTTTATTTATGCTGTGAGTAACTTAACCCGGTATCTCCTTCTTTAAATCAATGAGCAAACCCACTTATCTCTGCTTTGATGTTTGTAGTTGATGACTGAATAAGTTACGAAATGTTGCCTAGTTGTTGAAAATGCTAGCATGTTGTATATGTGTATACATGTGAATTAAATTGTGTGTATATAGGTAGAGGTGCCTGTTCTTATATTTACAGGCTTGAAGCTTTGAAAAAAAATTCACATCTTACAATCTGTACCAATTCGAGTTATGGTCACTAAAGAGAAGATGATTTAAACGGTATAATGTTAATGTTAAAAATAAATCCAAGCTTTTATATTCAGTAATCAACTTGAAATTGAGGAAATCAGTAAAAGAATCAAACATAAGTAAAAATTTGATGATCATAATTTTGAATTTGGGATTTACCATCAGAATAGTTATGGGAAATCATGAATTTTAATAGCAAAATTTAGGTTTTTAGGCTTGGAATTGTTGAGTTTTCTCAAGTTAAACGGAATTTGTACTTTCGTCAATTCCAATGAACGCAAGGGGAAGTAGTCGGCGTGCTTTAGGCTGGAGGAGGTAGGTGGTACGGCGACCTCAGGAAAAATAGTGGAGGATTTTTTTTTTTTGTCGTAGTAATCAGAGATGGATGAAATAGGGTTTTGATAGCAGGTTCTTTTGATGATGTTCTTCGAATTCGTGTAGCTCCGATGGTGGATCGGAAGAGGCCGGGTTGGGCTGTATTAAGGCATTGGGGTGTGATAAAGTTTTGGACGCGGTGGCGAGTTGATTGGTGGTGGGAGGCGATGGCCAGAGTTGGATTATCAAATGGAACGTTGCTCCAGTAAGGCACTTGACTACCTCGTTTTCGATAGAAGAATTCGATTGAAATTTTTGGGAGTCTGGGTCGTCGGCAAGGTCAATGGCGACTTGTGGGTGATTGCGGCGGTGATCAATGGTGGTCGGGCTGCTGTGCAAGGTGCACGGTGCATGCTCATATCTTATGATCATGTGAGAAGTCTGGGAATGATAGGGAGGAGGTCGAACAAGTTGGGGAAGAAAGGGGAACGCTCGGGTTTAGGCGCGTGTTATGGATCGTTTTTCCCGAAGCAAATCGAGTCTGGGCTCGGGTCAAATTGTTCCAGACTTCCAAGCCTGAATCTGTTTTCCAGAAAATATATGAATTGTTTAAAACTTGAACTAAAGAGTTAAAGGATTTATGTATTTTAAAGTCTGATTTCACATAGTTAAGAAAGTTAGTTAAAAGCTATTTCTTATAGAAGTTTCATATATAAGTAATAAATGTTTTACATTTATTTCAAAAATTTATAAATTGATATGTGAATTTGGTTAATGTTTAAATGGAATTCAAATTTAAAATTCAAAAAAAAAGGGTAATGTTTTAAAATACACTTTAATATTAATTAAATCATTAATAGAGAAATAAATTATCTTAGAGATAATTAAGGGGTGAAAATGATTTAATTTATAAGATAATTAAGGAATGATAATTAATTTAATTTATAAATTAATGATTTAGATTAGTTTTATGATTAGAGATTAATTAAAAGTAATTAAGAAGTGTTATTAGTTAATGAAGATAATTAACTAAGAAATTTTAAGTATTAATTTATGTGATTAATTAGTTATAATTACACAATTAATTCATCTTAATTGTAGATGATTGATTATTACCGAATGCTTTGTGATATGATGCTTTGTGATACATCCTGATTTATGTTGTGATCTGTTACTTATTTGCGATATATATATATCTGTTTCTGTGATATATTACTATGTGAATATGAAAACCCTTGATCCGTAAACGGCACTTGAATTTCGATGCGACAGGGAGTCGGATTTCAGTTGTGTAACGACCCGACTTTTTCTCCACAGAAAGTCGTATCATCATGAAGAAAGAAAGGGATAGAAGAAGAAAGGATAGAAAAGAAGAAACAACAACACAAAAGAATCTCACAGCGGAAACGAATGAAATATAATATATCACATAGAATATTACATAGTATCATATACATCGGAGTTACACAACTTATACAACACATATTAGACAGTTATAAACATCTGTTTAATTCATACAACTCAAGTATCACAGATACAGACACAACATATACACAGCGGAATCATCATATATCTACACGGTGAAGCCTCCTGCTCCAAATCTCCTCCAGAATTCGTCAAAGCTAACCTGAATCCCTCGACTACTCAATACAATATTGAGTACCCAAGAGTTTAATAAAACAGAAAATAAACACTTGGGTCAGACATGGGTCTGGTGTGAGTAAACGGTTAGATTGCTTAACTTTGAAAACTTTTGAAAACAAAAGTATCACGTAAGACTCCCCACAAATAAACATGGGTAAGTTTTTACCTTACGCTAACTAAACGTTTGATAGGAAATCTGATTGTATTATAATAGGGTCTAGGGTTTTCAAGTAAAATACAGAAATAGCTGAAATGCTTACATCTCACATTCCAACATAGTTGGGCACAACTAATACGTACGGCACTTATTGGAGTTTGGATTCCATACAATGGCAGGGCTACTGGGGTACCGCCCGTCACAGTACGTGGCCTAGATCACCGTACCGAGGAGTACGCCCGCTCCCCTGCAACACAAAGCCGGAACCATCCCTTACTGGATAATCCCGAACAAGATAACCCCGTAGTTGGCGCGACCAACCACACACTAAGCCGAATAAAAGAAAAGGGACCTCTAGACAGGGATCTATCTTGCTCTCAGTGGGTGCTACCCACGAAGCCTTGCTGCACCTCCCCTGTTTTAGCCATTCTCGGTTGATGAGGCTTGAGGTTACGATTACCTTTAATCAGAACATATCACTTAGAATGCTCATCGTCCGCCTGACGATGTGCTGAAAGCATTCAATCCATACAAGTTCGTTCCGGGTTCGAACGAAACCGAAGGCATTATCTCGTTACACTCGTTTTGGAATCACCCTCAGAGTTAACGACAATAACCCTTGCACTCTGAATCTTCATCTTCACTTGAGATTCACGATCTATCGTTAATTTGGATCGATGTGGTATTCGGGTCTCCAGACCTGGAATACCGGTATACGGAAATCCGATCCCGGTCTCATCGAAATCCAAAACGTATCTTTTAAGGCCAAGTTGTTTAAAGGTTTAAACATTTAAACTTATATTCCGAATGATATAAACAGATAGATAAATAACATTATCACAATAGATAATTCATATCAACATTCATCTCACAAAGCAGCATATATCATATATATATCAGAGACATACAAATCATCCAATATCAACCAATCAACCAATATCAATCATCTATAAGCAGAATTGATTAACTCCAAATCAATTTAATTAACCTTTAATTAAATTAATTACTACCCTTTAATTACTTGGATTACCATAATCCTGCTTACTATCATTAATTAATTATAAATTAATTAATTAAACATCTTAATGATCTTCCTTAATTAATCTTCCTTGATTAATTATACTTTAATTACATTCAAGTAATTATCCTTAACCATATTCAGTAATTAACATTTAATTACTATCATTAATTATAATAATTAATGAACCTTCATTAATCAATTAACTATAATTAATTTTATTAATCCTCAATTAATTACAATTAATTAATCATATTTAAATTAATTACTTTTATTAATCAACCTTGATTAATTTTATTAATTATATTAATTAATAATCCTCTAATAACTTTATTAATTACTTAACCTTTAATTAATTAATCTTTAATTAACTACATTCATTAATTAACCTTAATTAATCTTAAACAGTAATTAACCATCTTGTAATTACTTACCTTAATTAATTAACTCCTTAATTAATTATATTAATTAACTACTCTTTAATCAGTTATTATTGATTAATTAATCTTAATTAATCAATCCTTAATTACATTATTTATTATATAAATTAATGATCCTTAATTACTTCCTTAATTAATTACCTTAATTAATTAACCTTAATCCTTTAATCAATTAATTACTCTTTAATTAATTAACTTTAATTCAATTATATTAATTTATTCTTAAATTAATAACATCAAGTGATTAACCCTTAATCACTTCCATTTAATTATTTTCATAATTAATTTCTCTTTTCTTAATTACATATAGTAATTATTCATTAATTACTTTACTAAGTAATTATATTCAATTAATCAATAAGTAATTTATCTTTAATTAATTAGACTAATTAATTAACCTAAAATTAATTCCTAATTAATCCATTAACCATCCACTAATTACTTCATTAAGTAATTATTCTTAATTACAAATAGTAATTAAGCTTAAATTTATTTTATTAATTAATTGTTCTTAATTAATCTCTACTTAACTAATTAAGAATAAACCTTACATTTATATTAAATATTTACTCAAATCATTTACTTCATTAAAATAAATTTAAAAATCAATATGATTTTTACTTTTAAAATAAAACAATTCAAACACTTAATTTTAATATACTCAAAATCTTTGAAAACCCTTTTCAATCATATTTAATTGAATTAAACCAATATTAATCTTTGGAAACTCAATTATCATATTCTTTAATCTTATCTATTTAAAAATATAAATTTGAAATATAGTTTAAACGTTACTTTGAATGTATCCTTTCAACATAAAACATCTTTATTTAAACTTGATTGAGTTTCTTAAAATTTGATCTAATATTTAAATTTGAAAATACCTTTAAATTCAATTTTAAAAATAATTTAGTTTAATTTTTTAAAATCAAATATTTTTAGACTTTTCAAATTTGAAAATATATTAGACTAAAACACCCTTAAAATCTTTGACCTTCATTTGCTTTGAATAACTTATTGTACAGTCTAAACTTGATTGCTTAAAAACAAACCGAGCCTACTCTCACAAAACTCGAGCAACACCCGAGACAAACTCTCATTTCCCCGAGCCCTAACTCGTGTCACTCGCGTACCATGGCTGCTTCGAGTCGAACTTCATTTCTCACGAGCTCGTCACCGAACTACACCACCAACCAAATACGACGTGCACGTGTGCACGTTGCACATCACTCCGACCACCTCTGGCGATCTCCCCGACCATCGACCGATCCATGCTGACCTCCACTACCCATACGTCCACCCAGAACGACGATATCACTTCGTCATCAAAATCGAACCCAACAACCAAAAATCTGGAAACACCATTGCCGGAATTTGCTTCCCCTCGTCGCCTCCGACCACCAGAAACGTTGAGACTCCGACCAGAGCATCTTCACCGATCCATGCAACTATCCAAACACTCGCGATCATCTCCGATTTCCCATGGCCATCGCGAGAACCCCTTAAACATCATCGTTTCACAATGCCTCTGTAACCCTAGTTCGATCTAATCCCATCACTACGGCCAACCAGAAAACCCACCAGTATTTTTCTAGAGATCTCCAAGCTTCCGACCTTCTCCAGCCCAAATATCAAACACTCCAGAGTCGCCGATCAACGTAAATCGACGAAAATGTCGAAACTGTTCAACTCCACATATCTCGACGAATACCACTCTAAAAATTATGATATTCACATTAAAATTCATCATTTTCTATAACAAATTCAGCTATGCAATCAATACTTAAAATTTGATTGATAAGAATTTGACCCAAATTACAATTTTACTGTTACTTATAAAATTTCGAGATGAATATTTAATATAAATTCCAGATCTTATTTTTAAGAGTTATGCTACATGTTTTCGAACATTTTTCATCCACAAACCCAAAGCTAATAGAGACTAGATGATGAGAAATTTAATTTAGAGAGAAAAAAATCATAATCTGTTAAACAGCAGAGCCTATTTTTTTTTTATTCACACAGGCATTCAATACTTATTACTTACATGCATTCATATCAAGGCATTTTCTATAAACATTTATATCATTTCATCACAAGCAACTAAGTTCAAATCCCAAGTTTCAAACTGTTTTTAAAATAAATATTTACTCACCTTATATTTAAAGAAGCAGAGAACAAACAGAGCAGTTTTCCAGGCTTCTAAAATTTGATCTGGAAAATGTTGAATTTGAAATCCTACTGCATGCTTGTAAATATTTGAGTCTTTAACTTGATTGTTGTTGTGATACTTTGCATGCTTGTTTAATGTTGATGATTTAAACTGCTACTGATCTTCATTTGAAATGCATGTTTGAATTCCAGATTTCTAACTTCATTTGTATTGAGAAATTTACAGGGTTTTATTTTGAGGATTTGTTTTCAGATTTCTGTTTTGATTTGTTTTTAGTTTTAGAGGAAGAAAGAAAATATTTTTAACTGAGAAATGAAAACCAGGTTTCTCTATACCACATTATATTAACTAATTTTTAGAGAAAATATAACCTTGCCACTTGTATTTTTTATACATTAGACAAATGTCCAACTTGTTAAATTGGATTATACAAGGCTTCCACATGTTATTACCATATGTTAAGATATTAACACATGTCCTAAGTATTTTAAATAAATTTTTATTTAATTTAAATGTTAATACAAAGCTTTTATACTTAATTTACTAATTAATAAACACTTATCTTAGTATATATGTATATAAATTACTTTAGAGAAAATATTATAAAACCAATTATAATACAAACAAATTCTTATACATGTATTTTTATAACCTTTTAAATTTAAACACTTTAAAGAATACAAAATAAAACTTTATTTAAACTATCATATTTAAAACAAACAATTATCTTATATTTTGAAAACAAATGAATTAATCTTTAACTTTTGAAAGATATTAAATTTAAAACCAAGCTTAAATCACAATATATTCATACTATATATATTATTAATAGATTAAATTAATTTCATAACAATCCAAATTATAACATATACATACATATATATTACAGTTTGAAAATTCATCTTTTATTTAAAACAAAAGATATTTCCATTCACAATATATATCAAATATATATATTATAAAAAGAATAAAATTTTATTAGCTTTGACAAACAAATCTTATCAATTTCCAGATTAAAATTTATTAACCTTTAAAATATTAAATTAACCAATTTAAATTTAAATTATAAAGAAAATTATCAAATCAATTAAATTATCAATACTGATTATTAAATTTATATTGCCCAAAAACCCAGGATATCACATTCCTCCCCCCTTAAAATAATTTCGTCCTCGAAATTTAAAACAAAGTTAATTTAATAATCCAGCAAAGATTTTTAAAACAGCAACCACATACCTATCATCCAGTTTCTAACAACCATAGCAATCAATCAAACAAACAAACAAACCTAACTAACTATTCTGATACAAATCAGGATAGATCTTTATAATACTATCTAGAGTTTCCCAAGTATAAATTACAGGGAGACTCGCTCTACAGAAGCTAAAACAACACCACTATAATCCAGAGCTCTTCTCATCTCTAGATCCACCAATCTGAATAGAATATCAGATCACACCCAAGTCCAGCTCAACTCCAAATCCAACTGAACTGCAGATCCCACAACCAGCGATGAATCATACACGTACTCCCTCAGAGATACTTGAAATACAATGAATCCCAGCCATCCAAACTGGCCATTCAATCCTGTAGATCAAAGAACTACTCCTCTCAAGAACACAAGAAAATTCCAAAATATTTTGGAGCTAGCTTCCAGACTTACCAAATCTTATAGCTCTTATAATCGAGGAAAATTTAAACAGTTTCCAATTTCCAACTCCGAATTCCAAACTCTGACTCATATCTCCATAGCTCACCAGACGATCCCGAGCTACCTCATCTCTTCCTGATCAACTTAACCTTTGTTGATGCTTCTTGAAACAACTGGACCAAGAACAAAATGATTTCCAGATCCTATCAACAAGATGATATTCCAAAATCTACTGAAATCCACAAACTCTACTCCACAAGAAATAGAAGACTGAACTTCCTTCTTCCAGATTCCAGAAAATTCTATACACACTTAGAAATTCACATAAACTTCTTGTAGAAATCTGAGGTTACTTCCTTTCTTGCACAGCTACTACCTTTGCTTCCGCTGCACAACTCTGATTTTGAAATAGATGAGAATGTCGATGAACTCGAGCACAAACTAGATCCACAAACAAGCGGGAACATTGGTTATCTTAAAGACATAGCCAACTACTCAAAGAATAGACGAGTCCTCGGTCAAGGGTACTGTCTTCAGCTATCCTTAGCTAGAGGAAACTCAAAATTAGAAACAGAAGAGAAAACACAGATACTCCATAAAATTCTAAGATGCTTCACCAAATCCGTCTCTAGGAACCAAATTGATATAAACTAAATCTTTGACCTCTTCGATAACTTTTACTTTCTCTTGAGATGCCTCAACTCCATACAAAAGATTACTCAAGATGAACTCTCAAACTAATCGCAAGTCACTTTTGCGATCCTACCTAGTTCGGATTCCAAAGAAACTGTTCTCTCTTTACTAATTAAAACAGCCTTAAACTTTTCCGAACAAGGTTAACCCTTCAAGAAAACATTCACCATCTTCCCGGACTGCTGATAGAAGAACCACAAAGATTCCGGAACCATCGAAGAAACGAACCACACTGCTGCTTCCAAACTCTATCTCGACAGCACACCGAACACTCCGAGCTGCACTGCTATCACAGCTAACCAAGAACTTCTAATCCAAAGGCTTCTCAAAACTAAAACCATCAACAAACCTCTCAACGAATCTCCGAGATGGCAGACATCCAAAAGAAACTCGAGCTCCAAACCAATCACCAATAACTTACTCTTCTTAAGGGAACAATGAGACCATGTTCGAAGAACAACTAATCGACCTTAGTCCCATACTTCAAAATAGACAAAACTCTCTTACTTGATATCAGAGAATTCCTATACAGCCGAGTCTTTCCTACGGTAGACATCAACTGTTCCTCCAGTACCTTCTTAATCTTGTTCCAAAAAGAAAATCTCCTTCGGGAACATCCATAGATACTGCGTCTTATCACACAACTGCTCCTTCCTGAAGTCGCCAAGCTACCATCACTTACTTCTGCACAACTGATAGATTCAACTCTAGAAAATCTGCTCACCCGAGCTCAACCAATCTTACATTCCAATAATGGACTCCGAATCTTGAAAAGGATTTTCTTCAGAGATCCGAGACATCCTTACTCCATACTGCCAACTTACTCGAGACGATATTGGGTTTACAGTCTCGATATATACTTCCAACCTCAAACATTCAAACTCCAACTATTGGTAATTGTGTTACACACACTACCACCTTATCTACCTTTATAACTTATATTGGAAAACCCGAACAGGTAACCCAATAAATAGGTAGAAATACATAAATATATATATTTAAAATGATATATTTTTTTTATATAGAAATTATTTCTGGGTAAAATTATTTCATCTACCTCTTTAAAACAATATTGTGTCCGTTGGCCTGGTTCAAGTGTTTAGAGATCCCTATCAATAACGTTAGCTACTCGTATTGACCAGAATCCATATACCACTCAACCGATCAATTAACACAATATAAAACCATTTTTATATAACTAACAATTACGCGCTCTCAAGATAGACACCACTTCAGAGCCTAGGTATTCACTCAACCTACTGCTCTGATACCAACTGTAACGACCCAACTTTTTCTCCACAGAAAGTCGTATCATCATGAAGAAAGAAAGGGATAGAAGAAGAAAGGATAGAAAAGAAGAAACAACAACACAAAAGAATCTCACAGCGGAAACGAATGAAATATAATATATCACATAGAATATTACATAGTATCATATACATCGGAGTTACACAACTTATACAACACATATTAGACAGTTATAAACATCTGTTTAATTCATACAACTCAAGTATCACAGATACAGACACAACATATACACAGCGGAATCATCATATATCTACACGGTGAAGCCTCCTGCTCCAAATCTCCTCCAGAATTCGTCAAAGCTAACCTGAATCCCTCGACTACTCAATACAATATTGAGTATCCAAGAGTTTAATAAAACAGAAAATAAACACTTGGGTCAGACATGGGTCTGGTGTGAGTAAACGGTTAGATTGCTTAACTTTGAAAACTTTTGAAAACAAAAGTATCACGTAAGACTCCCCACAAATAAACATGGGTAAGTTTTTACCTTACGCTAACTAAACGTTTGATAGGAAATCTGATTGTATTATAATAGGGTCTAGGGTTTTCAAGTAAAATACAGAAATAGCTGAAATGCTTACATCTCACATTCCAACATAGTTGGGCACAACTAATACGTACGACACTTATTGGAGTTTGGATTCCATACAATGGCAGGGCTACTGGGGTACCGCCCGTCACAGTACGTGGCCTAGATCACCGTACCGAGGAGTACGCCCGCTCCCCTGCAACACAAAGCCGGAACCATCCCTTACTGGATAATCCCGAACAAGATAACCCCGTAGTTGGCGCGACCAACCACACACTAAGCCGAATAAAAGAAAAGGGACCTCTAGACAGGGATCTATCTTGCTCTCAGTGGGTGCTACCCACGAAGCCTTGCTGCACCTCCCCTGTTTTAGCCATTCTCGGTTGATGAGGCTTGAGGTTACGATTACCTTTAATCAGAACATATCACTTAGAATGCTCATCGTCCGCCTGACGATGTGCTGAAAGCATTCAATCCATACAAGTTCGTTCCGGGTTCGAACGAAACCGAAGGCATTATCTCGTTACACTCGTTTTGGAATCACCCTCAGAGTTAACGACAATAACCCTTGCACTCTGAATCTTCATCTTCACTTGAGATTCACGATCTATCGTTAATTTGGATCGATGTGGTATTCGGGTCTCCAGACCTGGAATACCGGTATACGGAAACCCGATCCCGGTCTCATCGAAATCCAAAACGTATCTTTTAAGGCCAAGTTGTTTAAAGGTTTAAACATTTAAACTTATATTCCGAATGATATAAACAGATAGATAAATAACATTATCACAATAGATAATTCATATCAACATTCATCTCACAAAGCAGCATATATCATATATATATCAGAGACATACAAATCATCCAATATCAACCAATCACCCAATTTCAATCAACTATAAGCAGAATTGATTAACTCCAAATCAATTTAATTAACCTTTAATTAAATTAATTACTACCCTTTAATTACTTGGATTACCATAATCCTGCTTACTATCATTAATTAATTATAAATTAATTAATTAAACATCTTAATGATCTTCCTTAATTGATCTTCCTTGATTAATTATACTTTAATTACATTCAAGTAATTATCCTTAACCATATTCAGTAATTAACATTTAATTACTATCATTAATTATAATAATTAATGAACCTTCATTAATCAATTAACTATAATTAATTTTATTAATCCTCAATTAATTACAATTAATTAATCATATTTAAATTAATTACTTTTATTAATCAACCTTGATTAATTTTATTAATTATATTAATTAATAATCCTCTAATAACTTTATTAATTACTTAACCTTTAATTAATTAATCTTTAATTAACTACATTCATTAATTAACCTTAATTAATCTTAAACAGTAATTAACCATCTTGTAATTACTTACCTTAATTAATTAACTCCTTAATTAATTATATTAATTAACTACTCTTTAATCAGTTATTATTGATTAATTAATCTTAATTAATCAATCCTTAATTACATTATTCATTATATAAATTAATGATCCTTAATTACTTCCTTAATTAATTACCTTAATTAATTAACCTTAATCCTTTAATCAATTAATTACTCTTTAATTAATTAACTTTAATTCAATTATATTAATTTATTCTTAAATTAATAACATCAAGTGATTAACCCTTAATCACTTCCATTTAATTATTTTCATAATTAATTTCTCTTTTCTTAATTACATATAGTAATTATTCATTAATTACTTTACTAAGTAATTATATTCAATTAATCAATAAGTAATTTATCTTTAATTAATTAGACTAATTAATTAACCTAAAATTAATTCCTAATTAATCCATTAACCATCCACTAATTACTTCATTAAGTAATTATTCTTAATTACAAATAGTAATTAAGCTTAAATTTATTTTATTAATTAATTGTTCTTAATTAATCTCTACTTAACTAATTAAGAATAAACCTTACATTTATATTAAATATTTACTCAAATCATTTACTTCATTAAAATAAATTTAAAAATCAATATGATTTTTACTTTTAAAATAAAACAATTCAAACACTTAATTTTAATATACTCAAAATCTTTGAAAACCCTTTTCAATCATATTTAATTGAATTAAACCAATATTAATCTTTGGAAACTCAATTATCATATTCTTTAATCTTATCTATTTAAAAATATAAATTTGAAATATAGTTTAAACGTTACTTTGAATGTATCCTTTCAACATAAAACATCTTTATTTAAACTTGATTGAGTTTCTTAAAATTTGATCTAATATTTAAATTTGAAAATACCTTTAAATTCAATTTTAAAAATAATTTAGTTTAATTTTTTAAAATCAAATATTTTTAGACTTTTCAAATTTGAAAATATATTAGACTAAAACACCCTTAAAATCTTTGACCTTCATTTGCTTTGAATAACTTATTGTACAGTCTAAACTTGATTGCTTAAAAACAAACCGAGCCTACTCTCACAAAACTCGAGCAACACCCGAGACAAACTCTCATTTCCCCGAGCCCTAACTCGTGTCACTCGCGTACCATGGCTGCTTCGAGTCGAACTTCATTTCTCACGAGCTCGTCACCGAACTACACCACCAACCAAATACGACGTGCACGTGTGCACGTTGCACATCACTCCGACCACCTCTGGCGATCTCCCCGACCATCGACCGATCCATGCTGACCTCCACTACCCATACGTCCACCCAGAACGACGATATCACTTCGTCATCAAAATCGAACCCAACAACCAAAAATCTGGAAACACCATTGCCGGAATTTGCTTCCCCTCGTCGCCTCCGACCACCAGAAACGTTGAGACTCCGACCAGAGCATCTTCACCGATCCATGCAACTATCCAAACACTCGCGATCATCTCCGATTTCCCATGGCCATCGCGAGAACCCCTTAAACATCATCGTTTCACAATGCCTCTGTAACCCTAGTTCGATCTAATCCCATCACTACGGCCAACCAGAAAACCCACCAGTATTTTTCCAGAGATCTCCAAGCTTCCGACCTTCTCCAGCCCAAATATCAAACACTCCAGAGTCGCCGATCAACGTAAATCGACGAAAATGTCGAAACTGTTCAACTCCACATATCTCGACGAATACCACTCTAAAAATTATGATATTCACATTAAAATTCATCATTTTCTATAACAAATTCAGCTATGCAATCAATACTTAAAATTTGATTGATAAGAATTTGACCCAAATTACAATTTTACTGTTACTTATAAAATTTCGAGATGAATATTTAATATAAATTCCAGATCTTATTTTTAAGAGTTATGCTACATGTTTTCGAACATTTTTCATCCACAAACCCAAAGCTAATAGAGACTAGATGATGAGAAATTTAATTTAGAGAGAAAAAAATCATAATCTGTTAAACAGCAGAGCCTATTTTTTTTTTTATTCACACAGGCATTCAATACTTATTACTTACATGCATTCATATCAAGGCATTTTCTATAAACATTTATATCATTTCATCACAAGCAACTAAGTTCAAATCCCAAGTTTCAAACTGTTTTTAAAATAAATATTTACTCACCTTATATTTAAAGAAGCAGAGAACAAACAGAGCAGTTTTCCAGGCTTCTAAAATTTGATCTGGAAAATGTTGAATTTGAAATCCTACTGCATGCTTGTAAATATTTGAGTCTTTAACTTGATTGTTGTTGTGATACTTTGCATGCTTGTTTAATGTTGATGATTTAAACTGCTGCTGATCTTCATTTGAAATGCATGTTTGAATTCCAGATTTCTAACTTCATTTGTATTGAGAAATTTACAGGGTTTTATTTTGAGGATTTGTTTTCAGATTTCTGTTTTGATTTGTTTTTAGTTTTAGAGGAAGAAAGAAAATATTTTTAACTGAGAAATGAAAACCAGGTTTCTCTATACCACATTATATTAACTAATTTTTAGAGAAAATATAACCTTGCCACTTGTATTTTTTATACATTAGACAAATGTCCAACTTGTTAAATTGGATTATACAAGGCTTCCACATGTTATTACCATATGTTAAGATATTAACACATGTCCTAAGTATTTTAAATAAATTTTTATTTAATTTAAATGTTAATACAAAGCTTTTATACTTAATTTACTAATTAATAAACACTTATCTTAGTATATATGTATATAAATTACTTTAGAGAAAATATTATAAAACCAATTATAATACAAACAAATTCTTATACATGTATTTTTATAACCTTTTAAATTTAAACACTTTAAAGAATACAAAATAAAACTTTATTTAAACTATCATATTTAAAACAAACAATTATCTTATATTTTGAAAACAAATGAATTAATCTTTAACTTTTGAAAGATATTAAATTTAAAACCAAGCTTAAATCACAATATATTCATACTATATATATTATTAATAGATTAAATTAATTTCATAACAATCCAAATTATAACATATACATACATATATATTACAGTTTGAAAATTCATCTTTTATTTAAAACAAAAGATATTTCCATTCACAATATATATCAAATATATATATTATAATAAGAATAAAATTTTATTAGCTTTGACAAACAAATCTTATCAATTTCCAGATTAAAATTTATTAACCTTTAAAATATTAAATTAACCAATTTAAATTTAAATTATAAAGAAAATTATCAAATCAATTAAATTATCAATACTGATTATTAAATTTATATTGCCCAAAAACCCGGGATATCACAAGTTGGTTATCCGAAACCCACATCGAATTGAAATAGTGAATCTTTATGACCGATAAATTTATTTTATCTATGAATTTTTGAACGAAGATAAGCGTTATCGATTTTACCGCTTATCGATATATCTATGATGATTGATGTTGTGCACTATTGTGTGTAAAACCCCTGGACTACACCATACACACACAATATGGATTTCACGTGGAAATCGGTTAAGTCACAGATGATGTAAATTTAATGTTTTTGAAATTGAAAATTTAAATTTCAATTGATTTTTGAAATTGGGAATTTGGGTTTAAAGTGAAAAGCTTTTGAAATGGAATTTCAAAGATAAAAGTTATTTTGAATAACTTAATCGAGTTTTGGAAATTTAAATAATTTGATTTAAATTTGAATTCAAGTTTGAAATTGAATTCTATGATTTGAAACTAGGGATTAAAGATGTTGTACAAGTTATATATGGGTTAAACCATCTTAAAGGTATTGATTTGGGAATTTGAATTTTATTTCAAGGGTTTTAACTTGTGTAAATATAACTGGATTTTCCCGAAACGAAAACTACTTGTTTTCAAATAATAATAGCTTTCATTTTAAGAAATGAACTTCCAATTTGTGTTGAAAGAATTTCAAGTTTGAAATGGAATTGAAATGTTTTTAAAATTATGAAATGAGTCTTTGATTCAAAGACCGGACGAGTTAATCCAATTTGAAAAATGGAATTGAAATGTTTTGAAAAACTATGAATGAATCTTTGAAAACAAGTTTTGAAAGCTATAAGTTAAATCTTGACTTAAAGATTTAACGAGTTAATTCAATTGAAATGGGAATCGATTTGAAAATATATGAATGAATCTTTGTGAACGGGGTAAACTTTGTGAATTGAATCTTTTGTTTAAAAGATTAAAAGTGTGGAAATTGTTTAAACCATTGAAGGTTTTTGAAATGAATCTTTTTGTTTAAAAGATTGGAAATGGCAATTTGTTTTACCATTCGAATGAAAAGTTTTTAGCTTTAAGCTGTGATTTAACTAAGACCCCAGTATCCATATGATTTTTAATTGCGCTCGTTATTCGGTTTAGCCGGGAGAGGACCTTTGTGTCATATATCCCATTCCGAATAGTGATACGACGATATGGATAGCATTTGAAGACCGGTGGTGAAGACCGGGTATTTGCGAGAGCGATAGGATGACCTATCGATTGTCTCTGCACTAAGTAGCTACGGTATAGAGATTCCCTAAGTGATGGGAAGTCCGATCGAAATTGTGAATACCCGGATTGCAAGGGCTTCTTTGGAAGTGCCTTCGGTTCTGTTCGAACCCGGAACAGACTTGTATGGATGTATGTCTGACGTTACACTTTGAGATGTAAAGCTGGTTTCTATCAAATACATTTCTGTTGGTGGCGGAGAATTTATTCTCTTAGCTTAACACCCTTCTCTGAGACGTACGAGCTCAGAGGTTATGTAGTTGATGGTCACTAGTGATACATTCCCAATTTGGTAATGTGGCATACGAAGTGCTGCTGATCATTTGTTGGTCAAAGCGTTGCTTTGTGAAAAAGCGTGCTTTGTGAAGAAGCGTAGTTTTGTGGACGAGACTTCGTCGAGCCTCACAACCCGGTAATGGTCGAAACAGGAATGTTGCGACAAAGGTTTGTAGGGGTAGCGCCCCTAGGGTATGTCATTTCCTTCTGGATAAAAGGTGATATCATGGTATGGAGCCCAGATATTTTACCTATGTGGATGCTGCACAGTTATTATACTTTGTGGTTGTTGCTTTGTGATCGAGGGCCCTCGGATAAAGGTCGGTAACGACCGGGGGATGACATGACTCGTGTGTTAGTTACCTAGTTACAGCTCGGTTAGAGCGTGAGGTAGCGTCGGCCTTTTGTTTGCAGAGATCCGGTTAGGATCCGAGGCGTCTTTCCAGAGGCGTTTCTATTTCGGTAAGGAAGTTCCTTAGCCTGATCATTTGTTGGAAATCCAAATAAACAGTACGAACCCTGTACGGTTTTTAGTTGTATTACCTGCTATGGAATGTGGCGGTAACCTGCTATTGAACGTAGTAGCTATAGTAGGCATACAACCATGGTTGTATGCTGGCTAAGATTAATATTATATTTTCGAAACGGTATTCGACACTATGCACTAATGATAATAATATCGAATGATTTTGCGTAGTAAGCATATTTGACTATCATAAGGAGAAATCTCCTCCAATTTTGTGATTGCATTGTGTGTGTGGTGGGAGGCCTTATGGTAGTTTCATTTTCGAAAAGCATTGCGGGTTTCAATGTTTAAAAGCCTTTGTTGCTTGTTTTAAAGATAAACTGTTTTGTTGCTCACACCAGTCCCATGACTGATCCAGAGTTTATTGTTCCCTTCCTAAACTCTGGGTGCCCACAATTTTCCACACGGGCAGTCTAGAGTTGGGTTTTCTCAGATATTCAGGTTTAGTAGATTATCTGGAGCTAGTTCATTCATCGGAGTTGCTTATCTTGGAGTTGTGGATTCATTCTTGTCTGAAGATCATTTTGGAGTTATCATTTCTATTGATATTGTTCCGTTGCTGGTGTTATCTATTTTCTTTCCGCTGCTATTTCTTGTATCATATCTCTGATGTATATAGATATTCATTGTATCATCATTGTATCTGGATATTGTATCAGATGTTGTATATGTATTATTCTTTTCTTCCGCTGTGTTATTTACTTAATTGTGTTATAGCTCCGGCGAATCGGATTTGAACGGTCGAATCTGCGGCATTCTAGTACAATGTGAAGTACGGATGGTTATTTTCGAACGCGAAAAACCCGAGTCGTTACACTTATGCTTCTCCTGACAAGCAAGCATCTCCTCGTGCCTCAAAGCCATGTCCACAACCACATCACAAGGATCTCTGATATGTGGTAAAGTAGCCCCGGCCAACTCAGGCTTCAATCCCCTGATGAACTTCTCGTTCCTCTTCATCACTGTATCAACAGCAGCATAACCATACCGGACCAACTCCTAAAACCTACTGGCATACTCTAGAACAATCATCTCTCCCTATTCTAGCTCAGCAAAATTCCTAATCAAAATAGATTGCGCCATAACTGACATGAACCTCTCTTGGAACCTCCTCTTGTCCTTTGCCCATGTCATGGTCTCCTCATCCACTGCCACAGTCACATTGTTCCACCAAAACAAAGCAGCTCCTTGAAGCTGTCTGGATGCCAACCTCCTCTTTTGCTCATCATTGATCCACAAATATGCAAAAATCCTTTTGTAGTGCAACAACCAGTTTTCCACCTCAATGGCATCCTCGGTTCCTAAAAATGGATTCCTTCCAAGCTTAGTGTAATCTCCACTCAACTTAGCATAGTCATGGACAGATGGGACCTGCAGAACTCCTCCTCCCACTACTCCAGCAGCAAACCTGCTTGTACCATATTCACAAAGAACTGATACATAGCTTCCATTTGAACCTGCGGGACTCCAGCACCCACATTCTCTGCTTGTGCCTAACCTTGACCTCTTCTCGCATTAGGCCTGGCATTCCTATCGGTGCCTTCCCCTCTTGGGTTAACTCTTCCTCTTCTACTATCTATATCTTTATTCAAATCTCATGAGATATAGAAATATAACCTAATCAAAGATAAGAGACTAAAGATAAAGCGTATACTTATGTATAGCAAATGCAAGTACGTTACTATAGCGTTATCCCATAGCCCAATCTTACTCTGATTCCTTAGGATTTTGTTTTCAAAAACTGTTTTTAATTAGAGTTTTTCATAATCCTATGCTCTAATACCAATTTGTAATATCATGTATCCAGAGGCCAAAATCTAAGCGCTACAGATGCTGCAGTCATTTTATTTTCTGGTGATAAAATACGACAATGTTAATGGTATCCATAATATCAGAAGCACTTGAATATGAACAAAATCATAGATTTCAAAAACAACATTTTGCTGATTACATTTCAAAACAATATCATATCCAAGTTACAAAAATCCCCAAAACGTTTCCCAAACATTGATCAAATATAATTTACAATAATACGCCAAGAGCGACATATGACGATGCCCTTTTGGTTGATCAAAGTAATATAGTCATATCTAACTTAATAAATAGTGGAATCAAAACAAAATAATTTGTAGTCCTAAATAGCTATCCGTCAGCCACCTGCTCATCTCCGGAAGCTTTATTTGTCAAAACTACAAAAACCCGAAAACCTCAACCCTCAGCCTACTCAAATCAATTTTGAGCACCCGAGAGTTCAAGGGGAAACAAAACTTTGAGTTAGACATAAAGCCTGGTGTGAATAATACAGTTCATCTTTGTTATTTTTTGTTAAGTGAGACCACGCCACATAGCGGAACGGGTTTTCCCTCACTAACATTCCATTAAAACATATCCTTTTGCAAATCTTTTCCTGCAACCAAAACTTGTTAAAATCTGTAAAGCATCATTATGTAAACATACAAATATATCAGGTAATAAATGGACTATCTGTTCATGCACTTTAGTTTTGTTTGGCTAACTATTAACTATTGGCTGACTCGGGCTTACCAGACAACATATCAAAATTTATCTAACATCTGTTAGACACTCATCTTCTTTTGGACGTTCTATCCTTAACTATCTGTTAAATTCTTCTCTACTGGATGGTATGTCCTTAACTTACCATCTTCCAGGGTCACCTGATCCTAATGGTTTGGCGGGCTCACCAATAACCCATTTGTATACAAACATATATTCCTTTCTGTGTGTATCCATAATTTTAGTCTTACCTGTGACAAAGCCCTACACACTAGAATTTTTGACTAAATTAGCTGGGGATAATAGCTAATGTATAGGACACGACCTTATACCAGTCCCATCTACACTACAACAAAACAGGCCATTTGCATCGTCTCATTTGAATCGGTTTAAGTAAAAACTGATGCAAATAGAACTATTTGCATCAGTTCTGTCTTAATAACCGATGCAATTGGTACGTGGAAAGCAGTAGGTAATAAAAAAGTCAAATTTGCATCAGTTGTCACCAACAACTGATGAAAATACGTCGGTGCAAATAGTTTTATTCGCATCGGTTTTAAAGTCAACCGATGCAACTACGTCCAACGTAATACTTTTCGCATCGGTTACGTTTCGTACGCGATGCAATTTCAAAAATTAGGTTATTCCCGCGTTTGCAGTTCTTTTCCGCCGTCCCATTCTATTCCCCAAAATAATTCTCGTGCTTCAAAGAAAAAAAACCCTAAAATCATCGGATCGTTTGATTTCGAGTGTCAAGTTTCGATTTTGCTGATTGATTTCAAGTTTCGAGTTTGCTGATTGATTTTCAGGTATAAAATTTACTTTTCTTGCTGACATCGACTTTTTTGAGAAAAATTCATATATTTTTGAAGGATAGCTTGAGTTATTGAGCCACAGTGGAAACATGAAGCCCTTGATTTTACGATTCTTCTTTATGAAAACAACGACCGATTCATAATAGTTGACTTGAAATTGATTAGTCATAATTTTTTTCTTTGACTTTAAATGAGTTTGGGATGCTTTTCCAATCCGTATATGGTTTTTGAGATTCATGGATCATTGTAAGAATCATTAGTTTTAGAAATGGAATTTTCACTCGACCTATGGGTTGAATTTGACCATGTATTGATTACAGTATTTTATTGGTAAATCGTGCTTTAAATTATGCTTCTTGACTATGATTATTTAAGTTCATATTATTATTCTCTTCGTCACTCTCGATCAGTACAGTCTGCTCTACTCCCGCCGTGTCCCTCATCTTCCTATCCATTATAATTTATCATTACACCCAAATAAATTAAGTTCATTTTAAACCCGTAGAACTGTACACAAACGAAAAAGCCTACCTTTTGATATTAAAAAAACGAGGCGGAGAGAAAGAGCACAAAGAGATTGATTTTTGAAACGAAAAATGAAACTTGGACAGTGATAATTAGAAATTTGTAATTATTTATAAACGTGGGAAAGTTTAGGCAAGGACAGGCTGTAGTGCAGTGCTAAGAAGCCTGAATAATGGAGGGAGGGAGTAGATTACCATTGCGCCCTTTAGATTTGCCATCAAGCATCAATCATTTCTTTAGTCTAATCATGTTTTCTATTTTAATCATGCATGTTACCGGACAGGCGATTGTTAATTTTAATTACATCTCGCTTTAAACGATGCGTACGGATAAATATGAAATCTTGTCGAATGTGTTGGATACTATAAAGAAAAAAAATTGAAGATTTTATTTTATAAGTGAATGATTCTCTATGTATAACTGCTACTGTTGACTGAATTATACATTTTTTAGGGAGATTTAAATCATATGTATTGGATTTAGAAATATGTTGATGTGCATTTCTCTGATGAAAACATTGCCAAATTTGTGATGATTTCCAAAGCTGTAGGTATGGCATGGCATTCAATGGAAGAAGATAATGTTGTTGTTTCTTTTAACTTTTATTGAAGGATAATATAGTTTGCAAATTGAAATCTCAAGCATATCACGATCGGTTTACATACTGAAAATATACCTGCATGCAGCTTTCTTATTCATTTTGATGTACAAAGTGTTAAGACTTAAGGAACAGCCCCGAGATTTAGGATTAATAATGGTCCCAATGATAATTACTAAAATTTTAACAGCACATGGAACACATAATACGTCCATTTATGTTGTCGATGCAGTGGATGGTCGTGTAGCTGTAAAAGGTTAGATCGATAGATGAATGTGCAGTTGAATTTATGAGTATATACCAAATTAGTATCTAAGAGTGCTGCTAAGTACAGCCCACATATTTGTGCTAAGTACTCGGCCTAACTTAAACTAAACATTTTTTGTGCAGGCTGAATGGCAAGAGGCATGAAGTGAGCTTTGTTGTTAGAGATTTTGATCACATCTTTCAGTATTTTGTTGTTAGAGAGTACATCCTCCCAATATGACTGAATAGGGAATGACACGTTGATGGTTGAACAATAAAATCAATTGAAAGGTCCTCCCAACTTTTATTTGGCACTGGAAGAGGCTATAATAGTTCAGGTGAGCTAACTTTTATTTGGTAAATTTTTTTCTGTCTGCAACTATAAGAAATGAGAATGTTAACAGTGATAGAGTCCAGCTTAAATCCTATAGCCTTGAGGGCTTCAACAAATAACCATGCATTTCCAGCGCCTAAATTCATACATAAAGATAATATAATTTTGTTACAAATGTGATTTTTAGGGATTTAATTCTAGTTTTTCATAAAATAATACAAATTTTCATAATAAAAGATAGCTTGAGATACAACTGCTAATAATAAAAGATAGCTTGTGATTTTTGGGGATTTAATTCTAGTTTTTCATAGCACTGAGGCACATAATAAAAGATGTCACTGAGAATGAAGGATAGCTTGAGATACAACTGCTGCTTGTCTGCTCATCATACTGAGCTATTATTGTGTAATGCTGTTGTCTCATTTTTTGCAACTCAAAAATAAACTGTAAAAATATGCTCTATTCAGAATCGATATCTGACTTGTTTTCAATTCAATATCTTCTCTAATGCATTTTATTTGATTCTGAGCTACCACTTCAGAAATGTTCTCATAGCTGCATTATTTGCATTATCAATCCTCACTGCTGCATGATAAAAGAAACCTTGAACAGCAACATGATAAAAGAAACCTTCCACGGATATTTCAATTAAAGAGGGAATATCACATTCATGATACTACTGCTCACGTTTTAAGTACTTGTTTTAGCACCGCTCACGTTTTAAGTACTTGTTTTACATTGCTTTGTGTGCTTCACATTTTCGTACTTGCTAGTTCAATTACTACACACTAGTCACATGTGCCACTGCCACTTTTTCTATTATACTACACAACTATCCTATAAAGCATTTCAATTTCATCCACATTTTCTATTTTGTAAAACCACTTGATTTCCTAACATTATTTTGTAAAACCACTTGCTTAGAGCTATTCAGTGGTTCTGTTAACATTTCTTTATGGGTTATAGCTGTTGTTTTCTTGGATTCTATGTTTTCTAAAAGATTGGTTAAACTTCCAGTGGACCATAAAGAGCCGTACGAGCTTTATGATGGCATTACACAAGCACAGTGGGAAACGTTCAAGAAGAATTGTGAAACTGAGGAATTTAAGGTAATTTTTTTGTTCATTTCATACTTTATCCTTTTAAAACGTATTTTTGTTTCTTAGACGATGTCGAAGAAAGTAATAATTGTAATTACTTCTTGCGTACATTATTGACTGTCTTGATTTAACACGAGATTAGAGTATACAAGTATTGGATAAGGTCTTTGGCTTTTGATCGAAGAAAATGAAGTTTGACTGAGGAAAATGAAGTATTGGATACAAGTATACAAGTATGTTTCAGGTTATATGGTGGAGTATACAAGTATACAAGTATGTTTCAGGTTAAACAGTGCATTCTACTTCAGCAAATCAACACATCTGCCAATCATCACCTTGTTCATCTCTGCAAATACCCCCATTTTCTCTAACCCATCTCGACCTCCTACCAGTCATTCTAATGTCCTCCGATGAGCATGACCTGAAGCTTTGCATAATTGGTTCTTCCTCTTCTCCTCTTTTCAAAATCTCCTCGTCTTCCTTGATATTGTTAGTAAGTTGCAGGATTGAGTACCAGAACTTGGTAATGGAATGCTCAACCCGTTTCATTACCTGTGAAGTAAATACAGTTACTTTTATAGGCTTAACTGAAGCCATGTTTTCTCCTCATATGATGCTTGCTTTGAATAATACGGTGCATTAGACATAATGCGATCTTTTCTTTTCTGAAGAAATTGTTGGAGTGACTTCCTTCTAGACATTGGCATCACCACCTTCGATCTTACTTTTCTCAATGTAGTAATTGATGTGGCCAAAGCAATCAACTCTTCTGCCTTCTCGCCTTCAATGTTATCAAAATTTACTACTTCTCCATTGTATAATATTGTCAACTGTTTGGTTCCAGGTTTTGCAGTAGAAGTTTTGTTCAGTTCAGTGGCTGGAAACAATGCTAAAGTCGAATCTAAATCTGTAATATAGATCAACAGCCAACTTAAGGTAATAGTGAACTAAAATACCTTGAGCTGGAGCGTTCAAGTTGAGTCCTCCAATAATTTCAGAGAAGCTTTTCTTCTCTTTTATATATTTATTCAACCTATAACATGTAGTAGAGAAGCTGGATTTCTTGATTTGGGACATGATCAGTGATTTGAGAATGCATGATATTTAGCGATTATTCATTCTCATTAACTGTTGGTGCATTTCAGTTTTGCTGTGTGTGATTTCCATGTCCAGATTTCTTTTATGTTAGTGGTTGCAGACATGTGATAATGCAAGAATGTGTTGTGGTGAGTTCAATTGTTTTGAAGTGTTGTGGCACTGAATGTGTGGCAGTTATGTGTGGCAGTTATGTGTTGTGGTGAGTTCAATTGTTTTGAAGTGTTGTAGCACTGAAGTTTGTATGGTGCACAGGGTTGATGGGTTATGAAGGCAGCTTGTAATGTCTGGGTTGAGTGAGTTGGAAAGCTGAAGTAGGAAGAGATGTATATGGTCAGATGTTGAAGGGTTGGTTTTGTCGGCAGGTGAAGTATGGGGTGGTGATGGAAGTGAGGTATGGGCAGAAGTGTGTAGTTGATGTTAGCACTGTGAACTGGTATTTGATGCAGCGTATAGGCTGAGAGTCATTTAACCCAAATTCATTTAGCATTAATAAAAATATAGCTGATTTACGAACTAAAGGGTATATAGGTCCCCGAAACATAACATACCATTACTGGTATTTATTCCTATAACTAATGTTACCCCAAGCAGTAAAACTGACTAAAATACAATTTTGATGAAATAAATATTTGTCAAAGTCTATAGCATAAGTTAATTAACTCCTATATGTAACATTAAAAGAGTGCTAAATTATTTGGTGATAATCATCTATTATCCATGTATCAAAAACTTGCTAGTCAGTAGTATGATCATACATCAGTCATCACACTGAACGCTGAACCAGTTAAACAGTTTGATGCATTGAATGTTTGTATTTTGCAGGATCATATGCATATGCAGATTGCACAGCTCAACTTCAGGTAGCTCAAGTACAAAATAGGATGAAGGTTTGTGCATTTAAAGACCATCTTCTGCTTAATTTATCCGCTGACAACGATACATTTTCTTCTCTGTATATATGTATTTTTGTGTGTCAACATATAACACGCTGCATTTATTTTTTACTACTGTCTGTTTGATTATGTACTGTGAAATTTATTTATGTTTTTCATTATTTTGTCGAATTATTAAATCTAATTATGTACTGTGGAATTTATTTATGTTTTTCATTCTTTTGTCGAATTATTAAATCTGATTATGTATTTGCCATCAAATTTTATTTTGAATGATTGTAATATTGCATGCAATAATTGTTTGTTATAATCAATAATATATATAGTCTATTTGAGTGCCGCAATAATGGTCACTAAGAATGGCTTTTTTGCATCAGTTATAAATAGTTGATGAAATAGAAGAATTAGTTTGCATCAGTTTTCATTACAACCGATGCAACATGGGAATTAATTTGCATCAGTTGGTATAGTATGCCGATGCAATAGAGGGATAAGTTTGCATCGGATGTTATAAAAAACCGATGCAACAAGATATTTATTGCATCGGCTTTCATTATAGCCGATGCAAAATGGGCTGTGTTCAAGTAACCAACCATGATATTTTGCATCAGTTGTTAGTAACAACTGATGCAAAAAGTAACTTTTTGCATCGGTTTCAGAACTGATGCAAAAGTGTTAACCCTGTTGCATCGGTTGCATATGCATCGGTTGTTGAACTGATGCAAAAGGGGGGTAAACAACTGATGCAAATAACCTGTTTTGTAGTAGTGCTAGTAATTATCTGAGTCATTTTACTTAGGGATATCTTCCCAAAATTTTCCTTGAAAACCTTTTTAAAACGATTTAAACCTTTAAATCAAACTCAAACAAGGAAAATATATAATCCCTATGCTTTCTCAAAATCACCTTGCCATGTTATATATACTTTACTCAAATCTTAGTTGATGAAAACATTTAACCTTTGAAAGTCCCCCCTTCAAATCTATTGAAAGTACCCATTTCTAAACCATTGAAAGTACCCCTTTCAAAACCAAGAAAAACCCTTTCTTTTATTTAGGCTTAAAGGCCAAAACCTTCCTTTCGAAACCGTTCTCAAACCTTTTCGAAACCTCTAAAAAACCTTCCTTTCGAAAGCTTTAAAACCTTAGACATCTTTCTTTTAAAACCTATAAACCTTGCCTTTCGAAACCCTTGGAAAACCTTTCCTTTCGAAAATATTCAAAACCATCAAAAGAACTATACCTTTCGACTCTTTCAAAAAAATTGGGGAACCACCCCTTCGAAACCTCTTCTAAAACCTTTTGAAAGCATTAAATCTAAACCTTTCGAAAGCACCTGGGTTCAATTTAAAATATGTGGAAAAACACCTTTCGAAATCATTTAACTCATCTCTTTCGAAACCAATTTTAGTTATACTTCAACTGAACTAAAGGGTCATTAAACCATTTAAGTCGAAAGCCATTCTTTCGAAAGCATTTCCTAAATAAAGAAGTGATGGTGTCAAAACCAACCCTTCGAAAGCATTGGACAAATTGGCAAGTTTTTAAAACAAAGCAATCCCTTCGAAACCCTCTGGGTCGAAAGGTAAAAAGGTGGCAGCTAAAGGCTTTGACTTAGTCGAAAGCAATCATTTAAAACAAAGGCGCAACCCAATCGAAACTGTTTCCTTTTAAACCATTTGACCTGGTCGAATCCCAACCTAGTCGAAAGCATCTTAGTCGAAAGCAAGTAGGCGCATTTTTCTTTTAAAACAAATCAAAGCCTCAACCCCTTCAAAACCTATGGTTTCGACCCTGTACCTTTCGCCCACATCCAATTCACTCCGTACCAGTTCTCTGATACCATGTGCATTGGTTTCAACTGTGTCGGAAGTGAAGTAATGAAGGTGGAAGTTGGTGCCGAGGGTATCGAAACAGTGAAAATCTATTTATTTGTACTTTTAAACTATTTCTTTTGTACCTAACCTGCCTTGTTTGTCCAAATCTGATTGGTTGCCATTTTACTTTTTCAAAAGTTCTGCCAATTTCCAGAAATAAAATTTTCAAATTATCTGCAAAAAGCCCCTTTCTCTTTTTAAAATATATAAAACATTTAAGTCTCATACCGTAAATAATTTTATATACCCATCAAAACACTTAGGAAAAATCTAAAAAATTCCAAAAAATCTCTTTTAATATGTTTTCTAACATAGAAAAATTTCAGACTCGAATCTTTTATTATTTACCCGTAAATAATTTATAACCCAAATTATCATTTTCTTTACTAGATAATTCATACTAAATCCACATAAATTCTAAAAATTGAAACCCATCTTCAAATATTATTTCTGATCTTCTTAAAAATTCGCAGGGCATTTAGATGTCATTTAATAGGGTTTTTACCTTAAAACATATTATAAAATCAATATGAACATGTTTAAATCATCAACAAGTATATATAAACATTCCATTATTCAAAAACATAGCAAACATTGCAAATCATATCAGAATCGTCTTAAAACTGAGAACAAATCAAAACAAGAGATGTAAACATTAATCACCTTTGCTTTTGTGATTAAAGAGATTGAGATATGAATAGATTTGATTTGCTTAAGCTTCTTCCTAGCTTTTCTCTATCTTTTTCCCCTTTTTACTTGTTAATAGTGGTCGGCCTTAGCTTGAAAATTGTAAATGAAAATGAAAATGAAAAGTAAACATGTATAAGGGAATACAAGGGCAAGTTTAAGGGTTATAGAAATGGCCTCTTTCCCATTTTACCCCTCCCCTATTTCATGTTAAACTCTTCTTTTAAATTCATTAATTAAAGGCACGGATACCCCTTTAATAAAATCAAATCTCAATCCCGTGATCAACACATTATTTAATTTAATTTATCTAATTAAATATCCTAAATATTATCCAAATATGGGGTGTTACATTTCCCTATGCTTGTTCTCACTGGTTGTTGAGTGATTAGCAGGTGCGGATGGCATATGCTTCGCATTTGGAGCTCACTTTCACATTATATTGAATGTATATGCTTGCTAATGCTAATAAAAGGTACACATTTCGAATTACATATAGTATTTTTATATTTTTCCCTACAAGATTCCTCATCCTTGAAGATGAGATGTATATTTGTGACTATATATATATTATACATTTTTCCGCTCGAATCACGTAAAGGAGACGCTGGCGAAAATTTTCGTAAATTTAAGGCGATAGAAATTTTTTGGAATTTTTGAAGAAATTTTTGATAACTTAAAAATTTGATGATTATATTATAATATGGAATGATATTAGTTGGAATCTATGAATGAATTTAGTAACTTAGAAAGGTGATAATGAAGTTTCAATGAATTGATTTTGGAAAGTTTAAGACTTAAAAGAATTTGGTAATCTGTTTCAACTAATTTTTTTTGAAAAGTTAATGGGTTTGGTGCATTTTTCTTACCTTGGCAATTTTTAGGACGAAATTCATTTAAGGGGGAGAATGTAACGAGCCAGAATTTTAGTCATTTGAATTTGGAATATTTAATTGATTTTAAAATATTGAAAAGTAATTTTATAAGTTAAAAAACTTGAATTTCAAATATAGCGTTTTATTTGATAATTAAATTGATTAATATAACGTTTGGAATTGTTTAAAAAGGTTAAATCCTAAATTTAATGTGAATAAAAATGATTTCGAAAGTTGATTTAAATTCTATTGAATTAGGAATGAAGATAGTAAACTATTGAATCTAAATTTAAAAATGATTAATTTGGTTTTCAATAATAATCATTTTAATTCACATGTGAAAATAGCCTTCCGGGGCACTGTCTCAGATTTCGACGAAACCAGTTGCATTGGATCCGTAATAATGAATTATTATATGCCGTCGAATTTCGTGGTAATTGGACGTATCGTTTGGTCGTGCGAGCTCAAAACACTTATGAACTAATTATAGAAATTAATGTAATAATTGGGTTTGAAAAGCTATCTTCTATATATGATCGAACTAGTCTTGAAACTAGTTACATTGAATTTGAAATAGGGATATTACATATAGAATGCTAGGCGGCACGCCTCGATAGGAGTTCGAGACTTTTCGAACGTATAGTGGTTAGGAAATGCGGCGCTCACCTTAAAGGTCGAGGGTTCAATCCCCACGATTTACCTGAAGTATGTGTTGTGAGTTCGGTGCATACTTCCTTAGAGTTTACAAGCAAAGCTTGGTTCTTTGGGTCTTCAAAAAATATATCGGATTTTCTTGAATTAAATGGTATGTACCCATTATCTCACCATTCCCCATACCATTCAAACCATCCTTCTCGCGTACAAAGTCAATACCCCCACATCTTCTTCTCTTTTATATTTACAATCTCCAAAAAAAGAAAAAAGGCCTCCCTTTTAAATTAAAAAATCAAATTCAATACTCCACGAAAAATAAAAATTCTTGTTTCTTTGAGTTTCATAAGGATAGAACTTCATGTAAACGAGTTCTAGGAGGGTGCAGCATGAATTTGAGGCATTCGACAGTAAGTTGCAAGCTTTGGGTAGGAATTCTTGATTTAGGGCGAACAATTGGTGGAAAGGAGATCATATTCGAGTTCGAAAGGGAGAATAGAACCTTGGGTGAAATTTTTGTGAAGCTCGGTGCTAAGATGGTCGTCATGACCTGTACAGACGCAAGGTGAGGGGGGACATTACGTCTTGTTTGGGTAGCTCGGGTGGAAGGTGATTGGTATGGAGGTGTTGCTCAAGCGAAGAGAAGGAGCTTGGTTTTGGTTTCGTGACTTTTAGTGGCGAATTGAGGAAGGAAGAATGCACAGCCACGGTGCATACGAGGGGGATTAAGAGAGAAGAAGAAGGATTAAAATGTAAATATATGACTAATTTTGTGATTAGTTTATTATATTATAATTTAACATATCGATAACTTGACATTTAAATAACTTATGCATACGAGGTTTAATTGAGGCACGAACTTTTGTGTTGCGTTCGTGATGACGTAAGCTTCGCGATGGAATATGTTTGGATGAATTGGAAGATAGTTGAATTTTGGACTAAAATCGGACGTCGCTCGATTTTAGTTCTAAATCGGAATGCCTCGGCAACAACAGAGATTTCGGTGAGTTAATCTCACCTTTTTGGTTAACCAGAAATTTTATATAGTTAATAAAAAATTATTGATTGGATATTTGGATGCCGCCCTAGGAGCGGATGACCTTTATATATACCTGCCTAGTAGTAGATGACCAGTAACATATTATTATATACTATTTGTGATGCAGAGGAACATGTTAGATGGATCCAATGGGGTTCCTTGCTATTGTTGATTTATTTCCAATGAAATTCCTATTATATGAATTATTGGATATAAAACCTGATTTATGGACACTGTTGGTTATAACTTTGTTTATGTTTGAAAACTTAAACCTTGTAGTGATAGAAAATTAATACTAATATTGGTTAAACGTATAGTAGCTATTAGGCTCAAATTAGTATTTTTAAAAATACTATAATTTGCCATTTGAGTTGAAGTTGGTTTCTGAGAGTGGAAATGGTTTTAAAATCCGAAATTGGGTTTCGGGAATATTTTATTTAAAATGATTTAACTTCTATTTTACTCCAACCTTCTTTTTTATCCCTTTTGAATTATTTAGAAATGATTTTAAAATGTCCAACTATTGTTTTAAAGGTAATATTGTTTTAAAAGTTTTTTATTTATATTTAACATTGTTTTAAAGGTTATTTATTTATATTTAATATCGTTTTAAAGTTATTTATTTATATTTAATGTTGTTTAAAAATTATTTATCAATATTTATAATATTTTGAAAATTTTATTTAAAATAATTAATGTGGTTTGAAATTAATAATAACGATTTATTAATACTGTTTTGGGGAAATTAATTATTACTATTTATAATAGTGTTGAAAATTAATTATTAGTGTTTTATTAATAATGTCTTCGAAATTATTAATAATTATTTTAAGATGTTTTAAGGTTAATAATTATTGTTTCTTTATTAATAATGTTTGTTATTAATAATTTTTATTATATAATTAGAAGTAAATGATTTTTATTTATTTATAAATGTTTTCGAGACCCATAAATAGAGTTTTATAAACGGACTTGGATTTTATAAGGGGAGTTTATAAAATGGTTTGAAGACTTAAGGGAAGATTATGTACAAGGTGAAAGATTTATAAGTGATTGAAATTTATAAAGAGATTATAAATGATTTTATGGATTTATAAAGGATTTATAAATGATTTTAGAAATGTACAAAAAGAATTTATAAGTGATTGAAATTTATAAAAGAGATTATAAATGGTTTTTGAAGATTTATAAAATGGGTTATAAATGATTTTAGAGAATTAAAAGGAGTTTATAAATGATTTTAGAATCGAATAAAAGGAAAATCTTTCTCGGTTTTGTAAATATACTTATACCATTGAGATAAGTATATGAGTAAATATTCTAAGTTGTGAGTTCTAATATGTGTGAATATACTTATACCGTTGAGATAAGTATATGGATATTTTCTAAGTATTGAAAATATAGGGATTGGTGGATATGTCTTTGTAAAAGTATTTTTATACAAGTAATTTACAAAGTGATTTAATTAATGAAAGATTTATTAATTGAGGCTAATGGTTGCTTAATTATATGCTTAACCGATATTGGTTTTTCCTTTGGAAATAAATCTCTGATTTGGATGTTTGTTTGTTCGATAATTAAATAACCGACTATCGAATTTGGACCCAAAACGTAACTTTGGAAATATCTAGGAGAAACACATTAGTTATATAGCACTGTCATCTCTGATGATGTTGTACTGGGCGTATAAATCTCGTCTAGTTTTCCTAGAACAAATAATAAGGAAATCCGTCCACTAACAGATAGAAAGTGATCTCTACTCTTGTCATTGACTGTTTATTTCCTAAAGAACCGGGGTTGAGTTTACCGAAAATTATCGAAAGTTGTTTTTAAGAGACCGGGATTGGATATATTATCTGAAAACCACTTCGATCCAACCCAAGCGTTTCGAAGTGAAGGCATCTTGAAGATGATCGAATTGAAGACAGATCTCTTAAGCGTTTCGTTCAGTCCCAGAATGAACTTGTATGGATGAATGGTTACATTGCATTATTGCTTGGAGGACAGTGTTAGCATTCCAAGTGGAAAGTGCTAAATAAAAGGTAAAACGTAGCCTCAAGCCTCATCAACTGGGAATGACTAAAATATGGAAGACGCGGTAGGGCTAAGTGGGTTTCTCCTAAGTAGGGTATGATCATCCTCATCTAGAGTCTATATTATCTCTCATTTGTATGCTTCAGGGCTTATTAAACAAGCGGTAACCATATTTGGTACTATCCAGTAAAGAGTAGGTCGGTTCTGTGTTGATAGGGGTCGATAGGTTCGACCTCGGTGTTATTGTATCTAGAGATGAACCGTGACGGGTGGTAATCCAGTAGACCAGTCATTGTATGGATTCCATTCTCTAATACGAGCCTTTACGGTTTTAGTTATATACCTATTATGCTGGAATTTAGTTAATGTAACAATTTCGGTTATGACTAATAAGTATTTGTATTTTAGACACTATTATAATATCAGAGAATTTCATATGAAAGGATTTGGTTATCGTAAGGTAAAAATCTGTCCCTGTTTATGTACAGGTGGTTTTACGAGATACCTTTATTTTCTAAAGATTTTTATAATTTTAAAATCCATTTGGGTGTGTTTTCTCACATTGGTTTTCCAAACTAACTCGGGTGTTATTTTATTATAATGCTCGGGTTAGACCGAGCATAATACAGATTTCTTTGGATGCATTGAAGTTCAGGAGACGAGCTGGAGACCCAGAGACATATTCACGTACATGGATATTTTTCCACTACATTCATTGTTGTATTTATCAGTAAATTGTGAGGACAGGTTGTTATAATTGTCCGAGTTGAAATAGGTTAGTATACTCTAATTGATGTATGTATATTACATTTCTTCTTTGTGTAAAGATTTATTGTATATTATAGATTATTCGTTCCGCTATGAGATTCTGTATTGTTTGTTTTCTTTTTTTCTTATCTTCTTTTTTCTCCCTAACTGTCTGCTTTTCCGTTCAATTTGAGTGGGTCATGTGGGGTTGATTGCCGCTTAAACTATTCAGAAAAGTAGGTTGATACATTACGCGGAGATTCTAGTAATACTTAAGTTTATTTACTAACTTTGTAAAAAATGTTTGGTTCACAACAACCTTTATTAGTAAAGTAAATGATTTATGGCCCTTCAATGCACTATCATAAGTAGACAAATAACCAGTTAAGGTCGATCAAAAAAGGACGGTACTATTCCATAACATGACCATTTTAACTATTACACTTGTGTAACGACCCGTATTTTTACGGATCGACAAGTTCGTCAAAATCTGGAAAATTTACCATCATTAAGTCATTTCAGATTTTGGGCATGATTTTTTCTAAGTTTTAGGTCGTGACATTTTAGGTCGTGACATTTTAGGTCGTGACATTTTTAGGTCGTGACATTTTAGGTCGTGACATTTTAGGTCGTGACATTTTAGGTCGTGACATTTTAGGTCGTGACATTTTAGGTCGTGACATTTTAGGTCGTGACATTTTTAGGTCGTGACATTTTAGGTCGTGACATTTTAGGTCGTGACATTTTAGGTCGTGACATTTTAGGTCGTGACATTTTAGGTTTCCAGCTTATAAATACACGTCCATTTCCTCACTTTTTGGGATTCGAATTTTGAAGCGACGAAGTCCTGCCATTTTGAGAGCTCGAGTGCTGCACTTCTTCACTTCTTTTCTCCACTCTAATCTTGTGATTCCTTCCATCCAAATCGAAGATCAAGATCGAAGATCCAAGAGTTAAAGTTGAAGATCTACATTCTTCGAAGAGAGATTTCATTGTTTGAAGTGGGATTTTGGTAGATCGAGTTAGATCCTTCGCTGTCCAGATCTGAAGTGTCACTACGCCATAATCATCTATTAGAAACGGTTTATAACCGTTGCTTACACTATTACCAACGGTTAAAAACCGTTTCTAATAACGGAGTGGTAAACTTTAGCAAAGGTAATTAACCGTTGTTTTTTGATCATAAGCAACGGTTTTAAACCGTTGCTTAATGGCCATAAAGCAACGGTTATTGCCCGTTGTTTATTTACAAATAGCAACGGTAATTAACCGTTTCTTTTAGATCATAAGCAACGGTTTTAAACCGTTTCTTAGTGTCTATAAAGCAACGGGTATTGCCCGTTGTGTTATCGTAAATAGCAACGGGTTTTAGCCGTTCCATTTGAGCCATAATTCCATGGCCTTTACTCATAACGAAACGGGCAGAAACCGTTGTTATGTACTAAATTACAACGGTTCTTACCCGTTGTAATTCTGTCCGTTTGAAAAAAAAATATAGGCATTAAAAGCATTAGTCATGACACAGTATTATCATACATTTACAAACAGCTACCAGACATACAATTACAAACAGCTACCCGACATACAAATACAGTGCTACCAGACATACAATTACAAACAGCTACATAAGTCATGACACAGTATTATCATAGTGTTATTACATAACATAGAATAATAGCATCCATCGTCCTAAGTTTGAAGATAACAGTATTTTCACCATACATATGATAACAACACTTAACTTGAGCAGTCTAAGATAATTCACACAAGCATACGTTCTTAATACAGCGTTCATTTACATGCTCAAACAGCTTTCCTCGTAACCAGGCCTTCCATGCAGCTGCAAAATGAATAAACATGAGTTAGCATTAAACTAACCTATACATATAAATGTTAAAACCCAATGCATTCTGGTTACTGAATCATATATAACATGAAATACAAGAGAACATAAAATGGTATTAATAGTTTAAAGGTTATAAATTAAGAGATTTTACTAGACTGCACATAAGAAGACATGTTTCCTATGATGTCCAAGGATCAATTAGTTTCAGGTTATGATTAAATTAAGACTGATATGAAACAACAAAGTGCATACTAAAATTGAAACAACAAATCCCCAAACTTCCAGTCCACTTTCAAATTAAGACTGAATTCTTAAAAGTCTGATACTCATGCTCCAAAAATATTTCAGTTTGTAATAACTGGCCATACATCAGCATGCTACATATCAGACAATGGTTTTAGGTGCTTCAAACACTTCAACTCATTGGTACAACTACAACAGAACATTGCTCGTGCAGTCTATCTAGTCTTAATAGTCCAACTCACCTGATCAACCCTATTGCCACAACTCCTGATTCTATCAATTTACTACTGACCAGTCATGTGTTTCAGCAACTATGATGTGTGCTTTCATCAGAAATCACTCCTACATGACGTTTGTTCATTGTTGTTTTAGCTACAATTTTCAGTATGGTATACTATTTAAAATCCTGTACACATGGAAATATGGAACCTAGATTGTACCAGTAAACAATTTAATCATAACGTTCTTGTTACATGGGTAATTTTAAGCCAAGTAATTCTAATTAAGATATCATTTGCTTTACATAAAACGAATATAAATAACTAATCTAAATATCTGTTACTACTTGCATTCGAGAAAGCAGACATAGAACAAAAATGACGCAACGAAGCCATTACGTGGTTTGAATCCAAATCAGGTTTACATATAAATTATTTCATGTTTACATATATGAAATGAACCAAGATTGGCTACATCCACAAATTTTGGTCAATGTACAGGCAATCGAAGTGAACCTAAATAGTTTAATCAACATAAGCATACTACTCATTTTGATCAAATTAGTCATAATTTCTGATTTAAAAGGTACAAAGTAGGCTAATTCAAATTGACTGAAATTCACAACAAAATGTGTGCACTTCATTTCAAAACAACAGAATATAACGTGAATGTTCATCTGCATAGTTATCACGAATTCACTATAAACCAAAGAGCGATCGCTAACATTGAAGATCCGATGCTAATGTATTGTTATAATGACGTAAAAATACAAATTACCATGGAAAGCAAGCTGTATATTGCTAAACAAATATAAAACAAAAGACATACCTCCGACTAAAGATATCGTATCAAACCCTTTTGATGGCACACATAACCTCCGACTCCAATGTCCCTAAAGGTCTCGGCCATATGTCGATTCATTTTGGCAGTTCGCTCATCCTCCAACAAAATTTTGTCTAACAAAACTTTTTCATATGCGAGTGGTACTGGTTTTCCATGACATATTGATTGTGTGGAATCTCGGCATATAGTACCTGTTATATCATTGGTATATGTATAATATGGATTTAATAATATCATACAGATTTAATAAGCATTCCAGGAGTAAATATATGTCGAATTATATACACTGATATATAAAATAGTACCTGTTGCAATTACTTCATCCTCGAAGTTCAGGATTTCACATCTTTGGTCGATTGACGGATTGGTCGGAATGAGATTCTGAGAAGTACCGGTGCTACTGCCTACTCGACCACCTTCGGCTAGCTTGAGAATACGCTCCAGTTTATCATCCATGCTATCCACCTTCAACAGTTTTTGCTCCACAGCTTGCAGCCGCTGCTCATATTCTCCTTTGGCCTCTTTGAGTCGTTTGCATGGAATGGCAGCATCCTTAACTTGACTAGGAGATATATTGGTCCCAATACATCGGCTCCTGCCCTTTACATCATTACCAAACACTTTTATAAAAACTTCTTCATCACCACCACTCGCCGTTTCCTTTTCTTTTCCAATTTTGTCCTGAAATGTAAATACATATATATATAATGAATAATGAAAAATTAATTTAAAGGCGTTATTATTTGTTTAACTTACAAAGAACGAAGATGACGCATCAGACACGCTGCCATCTTTTTTCTTATGTGTTTTCTCCCATACTTGAAGACGTGATACTTCTGCTCCCGAACTTGTATCGACCTGCATACAAGAAATCAAATGCAGATAAAAACAAATATATATATATATAAGTATGGTATTTAAGCAGCTGTACTTTGCATGTGCTATGCAAACATGGGAAAAGAACATACAAATTTCAAATCTTAAAAACTACCAGCATTTTCATCCATTGTGCATTTTCAAAGTATGTATAGACTGGGTTATTCCCAAAGTTTATTTAGTCAAAAAGCATGGAATAGTGTAAAACGAGCGATGCGTTGCTATATCAATTCAACTTGCATACTTTGCTGTCATGTTATAAATCTAAACAAGGGAACATGTTGCCATTTGAGTTTAAGCAATAAAACATGTATAAGAAGTTTTTTTTTCTGCACACATTCACTGTCGTATGAACTCAGAATGAACTCAGAATTCGTATGAACTCAGATTGCCCACAACACTCTAGCTCTCATTATGAACTCAGAATTCGTAAATGAATCAAATGTAACGACTCCTTCCCATAACTGCTTTAACTCGTCTATCAAAGGTTCTAAATAAACATCAATATCCTTCCCTGGTTGTTTTGGCCCAGAAATCAACAGTGTTAACATTGAGAACTCTCTTTTCATGCACAAAGACGGAGGAAGGTTATATGGTACTACAATCACTGGCCAACAGCTATAAGGATTTGTTAAAGAAGCATTCGGACAAAAACCATCTGTTGCTATTCCAAGCGTGATATTTCGTGGTTCGGCAGCAAACGAAGAATCAAAAGAATCTAAAGTTTTCCATTGAGAAGTGTCACGCGGATGACGCATTACGGTTGTACCGGACTTGGCACGACCATGCCAGGTCATTGCTTCTGCTATCCATGGTACAGTATACAGCCTCCTCAATCTAGAAATTAAAGGAAAATGTCTTACCGTCTTTTGAGGTACTTTGGTAGCTTTTCTCTCTTCGTCGAGCGTTGTCTTATATCTTGGTTCGGGGCAATTTGGACAACAAACTTTGTTTGCATTATCTTTCCAGTACAAGATGCAGTCATTAATGCATGCATCATAAGTTATGTAATCCATCCCAAGTTGCCTAATGATCTTCTTCACGTCGGGATACTTTGACGGTAGCGTGTTACCTTCGGGGAGTAACTCCTTTATGAATTCGAGTAGTGCAGTCACACCATTGTCTGAAAAGCCGTATTGGGTCTTCAAGCTATTCAGTTTAACAATGGCATACAACTTTGTAATCCCTTTTGGACATGAAGGATACAATGGCTCTGTTGCAGTTGCACTACCGAAAAATGATTTATCCGTAGACTGCTCTCCAATACTAGCATTATCATGCAACTGACTTGTAGGTTGAAAATGATGGAATCTATCTGCATCATTGACCAAATCTTCCATCCTAATTTTTGCAGACTCATCGGTATTAGTGGCATGACTAACCGGTTGTTGTTTTGGCTTCTTCGGTATTCTTTCCCCGTGAAAATACCACACAGTGTATGATTGATCAATACCATATCTAAGCAAATGATAATGAATTTCCTTTAATTCAAATGTATCTTCGTTTTTGCACCGCGTGCAAGGGCACGAAAACTTTTCCTTATTGCCACCATTTTCAGTAACAAATTTAATGAAATTTATCACTCCTTGCACATATTCTTCATTTCTTCGATTAGATTCATTCATCCATTGTTTGTCTATATTAAAAGACATACTGAAAGAAAATAATGAGCTACTAAGTACGTGAATAATTTCATGTTTAAATGCAAAGGCTTCGAGGATTAAAATGCATAATAATTCTAAAATAATTATCATAATTAAATAAATTAACTAAGTTAACAAAATTTTATCATAATTAAATAAATTAACTAAGTTTATTATTTTAGTATCAAACTATTTCCAAAAAAATTTGACATTACAACGATTAACTAAGTTTATTATTTTACTATGTTTTATAAAAATTAACTAAGTTAACAAAATTATATCATAATTAACTAAATTAACTATGTTTTATAAAAATTAACTAAGTTAACAAAAAAGTTATTCTTATTTTTAACATTAGCACCAAACTGTTTCCAAAAAAATTTGACATTACAACGACATGAATTTTAGCACTGGCATAACGTCTATGCGCTACTCCTCTTTTACGCAACACATGGCTCGCGTCATTTACAAAATTTAATTTACCCAATAATAGTTATCTACAATTACTACTAAACAATTATTTATCATCGATTAATAATCAACTACCAATCGAATAATATCACTAGTTGATATTATCCTACAACAATCAACTCAATCAACTACCAATCAAATAATATCCCTACTGGTTATTATTTTTCACAATCAATCTTATTTTTAACACTAGCACTAAACTAGTGAATGTGACAACTAGTGAATGATTCAACCCAACATATATATCAAAATAAAAGGACTGATAATTAAGGAATCCACATACTACAAATCAATCTTTTGCTTCTTCTGATATAAAACCAAATGAAGCCAAATAAAACCAAAATCGAATACTGTAAATAAATAAAACATGTAACACATAATCTAGCATGCATGTACAACATATAAATAAATAGTAATCATGCATGCATGTACAACATATAAATAAATTAGACAAATGATATAAAACTTTTATTTAAGGGAATTAAATGGTAAACTAAACTTTTATCTAAGAAACCACTAAAATAAACAAAAACAACAGAACCACGGGAAGAACAGAAACTGAGGGTGGAGAAACTAATGATGAAAACAGATTTTGTCATATTAAAATCGTTTGCTAAATCGTTTGCTAAATCGTTTAAATCTCTTCATCGTTTCCTTGAAAGTGCAAAATTGTGTATTTTATATAAATAAAATTTACGTTCTCAAACGGACAAGTCCGGAATTAACCGAATCAGTAAAAGTAAGGGTTCATGGTCCTTAATTTTCCTGAAGCGTTTAAATCGATTCCTCATTCTTTTGAAAGCGTAAACTGTAAAATTTTTGAAAACAATTCTATTGAAAAATGATTTTAAAAACACGTGATTAAAACAACAACAACATCTGTAGCAATTTCAACAAGGAAATTGCGCTTCACAAAACACCGTAAAAACGGATAACAAAATTAGTGTTGCGGGATAGCCGCTTGAAAATTTACCTTAAAATTGACGGTTACTGAAATTAAAACAACAGTAATTTTATTCATCAAAAATCTCATCAACACAACACGCTTCAAAAATATAGCACCGGAGTAAAAATCCGTTATAAAATAACGGTAACAAAATATGCTTTAAAACAAGACACCGATTCAACGTAAATTAAACAGTAGTCTGCACTACTGTTCATTCATCATATATTGCACTGGAAAATGACGAAATAAAAATATTGAATAGCCTGGGCAAACATCACAAGCGATGCTACTAGGACATACATGCACGAGATTCACGTAAATTTAAGTGACATTTTAGGGATTGTGCTTATTGACCTTTGAACAAAATTAAAAAGGAACTGCCACATTTTATTATTACTCATATACACGAATTGCAAACCCATACACGTAATGAAACGTTAAAATGATTATGCTTGTCTTCGAGATTCACATGTTTGCAAACGCAAAATTATAAAAAAAAAGAAAGATGAAAGCGGCCAGGGCTGGATTCACAATTTGCAAAACGTAGTCTAGTGTGACAAGTCTCAAGCTATAGTTGTAACATCAGCCAAATAATAATAATAATAATAATAATAAGATCTGTGGTCTTACTAAATTATCAGAAGGAGGTTTGTATCATAAAGTAGTTTATGTACGCAAATGAAATACCCCTAGAACGCACGCAAAAACACACGTAACCCACACTCTAGTATGCATTATCCATCTGAATTTTTATTTTCGTATATAACACTTTTGTAAATTGGCTTATTTTCGTGTATCACGTGCACACTTCTGATGCTATACTTTAGACATGCAAATGAGGTAACAAAAAGATGGCCATTGCTTTACATGGACACACGCAGATGCGTTTTCAAAATTAATGATCAGGTTTGCACACCCCAAAATGATGAAGTGATAAGAATAAATCAGATACGTGAGTTTTTAACTCACCTTAAACTTGTTTCGAAATCAGCAACTGCAATTTCACAATTTCAGTAAGCGAAACGACTTACTCGCCGCGATTGGTGGCACGCTCCTTCCTTGATTGGCACGCCGCGATTGATTGGCACGCTCCTTCCTTGATTGGCACGCTCGGCAGCAACCTGCTCCTCGAAGTGGTCTTAGCTCTGGCTCTTTCGGAAGAGGCGGAGGTGGTGGAGATATTTTGGGGCGAAATCGATTAGGTTTAATTTAGGTCGAATGGGGAAATAATTTGGGACGAGAAATGTTTCGTGGTTTGTTGTAAACATTATGGCGCAAAGGTACTAAATTATACCGCCAGAAATTCGCACAATATAAACGACGGTTAAATCCCGTCGCTAAAAGAAAAGAAACGGGCAAAACGTATGGCGCCAAAGGTGAAATTTCCCTCCAAGTTGCTAAATACATAACAACGGTTAAAACCCGTTGTATTTTAACAACGGGAAATAACCGTTGCTAATTAGGCCGAAGGCTTGTTGTAAAATTCAGCTTTTGGTGTAGTGTGTGTTGATTTAGGGTTGTTTAGGTGATTTGGTGAGTGGTGATTATCTCTCACACGGATCCAAAGGAGTAGATCGGATTGTTGGCTTGATTTGGTGTTAAAATAGTGATTTCTATGCATTTTTGTAAACCTAAGTGTAGATCCATGTAGATCCATTGTTCATGATGATTTGACAACCATTTTTGTGCATGATTAACCTATGCAAGTTTATTCATCAAGTTGTAGAGATAATTCTCATGTTTTCATGCTTGTTAGACTTTCAACTCTTTAATTACGAAATTGCCATTATTGTTATAATTGTCCATTTTGCTTATAATTGAATGCTTGATTTCTTGGATTGATGTTTGACATGATTGATTACTGTGAATTAGATAATTGTTGATTGGTTTTAGACAAGATGGTCGAAGATGATTCAAAAGCTAAGAGAAAGGCTCTTGAAATGGGAAAGCTGCTCATGGTATATGTAGCGGGATGATGAAGCTCTTATGCATAGATTTGATGATGAAATGTTGAGATGAGGCTTTGCGAGGATGTGATGAAGCGAGGCATCATGTGATGAAGACTTGGTTTAATCCATACGGGATCATCCCAAACATGTTGATAACTCGGTGAAATGGTTCGAGTTGAGGATAATGGATGGTTATGGAAATAATCGTCGAGGAGGATGACTAGGAGGCTTGGGTCTCATCGTGGTTGAAGGTTCTAGCATGCTCAAAGCAAGAGTACGTTTGGGCAGATTCGATAGTCCCAACGGCTAACTGTTGATGGTCGAGTACTCTGGGCAGATTCGATAGTCCTAGGCACGGGTCACGATGACGTGCAGGAGTTATGTCTATAACCGGGGTTTCCCTTAGCCCTTGACGGACGGTTGAAAGAATGTGACGGTCATTCAATTAACGGTGATACCGAAGCAGTGGTAACGGTGATAGCCAGAGTCATGGATGTTTGGATGTATCATCATTCGGACTCAAGAGCGGTATTTTCTGGGTGCTTATCTGATTTAGGCCTTGGTACTTGGAAAACATCGTCCTTGACTCGAATGATTATTACTTTACTTTAAATTGTATGCTCTGCTATGTTGCTTCTGCTTAGTGTGTGTCTGGGGGCTATCACTGTAGAAAGAGGTGGAGTGGGAGGGTTGTATTCCTATTCCTTTTTCCTTTATGCTCTTTTGGTATGTTGTTAGTTAATTTACTGCTCACTAAGACTGTTGTCTGACTCAAGGATTTATGTTTTAATTCTTATTGCCTTGGGCTGTTCGTCCATTTTGGGACGGGCAGACTAGGTAGCAGGTGACAGGTGATGTTATTGCTTCCCACGTTGCTGATATCGAAGACGAGCTGGAGGGTTGCATATTATCTTTTTACTATATGTACTGGATGTTCCGCTGCTTTGTATTCTCTGAGTGATATGTAGCGAGGCTTGATGTATTGACTATTCAGATGCTTGTATTCAACTATTATGAAGTTTTATATGATGACATTTTATTCTGTAAAGCTTCCCTATATATATGTTCTATTGTATTTTGTCCATGCGCTGTGAGTAATACGATAGATCCTGTTGTTTTAATTTACCCTGGCAATCGTCCATGGTCGCCTGGCACACTTTACAGCGCACTATCTCTAGATTCAGTGCAGGGGTCATGGGCGGTCGTCACATTTGGTATCATAGCATTGGTTAATCGATTTTACCCAACGCTCGCTGACATAACTACGTATGAGAGACGTAATTGTAATGTTGATGGATGACTACTACATATAATATAGTAGATTAGTAGAGCTTGAGTCCTTTGTGCAGTTGTTCTCCAAGATGTTCTGATCATTCTCTTTTTATAGATACTGAGAATGAGTCGAAGAGGGAGACCAGCTGCTAGGGAAGGCCGTGCTGCTGAAGGAACTACTGATTATGCAGCTATGTTCGAAGCTATGATGACTTCGATCATGAGAAGGATACCAGTTCCGGGGACAGCAGTTGATGTTGGAGTTCAAGTCCAAACTCCAAAGCCGGTGGATTTTGCTAAGCTGAGTAAGGACTACACTGCTCTTGGAGGGAAGGTTTTCTTGGGAACAGAATCAACTATCGAGGTCCAAAGATGGATAGATGCTTGTAGAAGGATCTTTGGTGATTTGGGAATTGATGATGCAACTAAGAGGAAGTTGGCATCAAGTCAGCTTCAAGGGAGAGCTTCTGATTGGTGGAACTCTATTACCATCAATACCACGGAGGAAGAGATTACTTGGGAGCAATTCCAAGCTAGATTTTAAGCTAAGTTCATTTCTACAGCTCAGAAGTCTGTTCTGTTCAAGAAGTTTGTGGAGCTCAAGCAAGGTGGAAGATCTGTTCTTGAGTATGTTTCTGAGTTCGAAGCTCTGTCCAAGTATGCCCGATCATATATTGAATCTGCTTATCAGAAGAATGAGAAGTTTGTGACAGGCTTGGACAGTTATCTTGGGAGACAGTTGGTGGATCATTTGGATGATTCATTTGAGAAGCTTGTGGAGAAAGATCTCAGGCATGAGAGTCTGTTTCCTAAGGAAGGATCTGTTGTTGCTATGACCAAGGGAGAGTCTAAACCACAGTAGGGTGGAAACCAGAAGAGGAAGCAGCAGCAGCAGAAGGGTAAGGATGGCCAGAAGAAGCCGAAAGGCGAGGTGACTTGCTACAATTGTCAGCAGAAGGGCCATTTCTCTAAGGATTGTAAGAATCCGAAGGCACCGATGAAGTGTCACAACTGTGACAAGCCAGGGCATTTCAGGAAGAATTGTCCGGAACCGAGGAGGGACAAGCAGATTGTGCAAGCTTATGCTTTGGGAGCTGTTCCGTCGTCTTCAAAAGCTCCTACTGCGAAAGAGAAGGGGAAGAGTGTTATGGTCCAAGGTACTCATTTCCTATGTGGTGTTCCAGTTAGAGTTCTGTTTGATACTGGAGCGTCGCATTCGTTTGTTTGTAGTGAACTTGTAGACCGGTTGGGTTTGGAACCGGATATTGTTGATAGGCCATTGGTTGTGACTAATCCAGTTGGGGGTTCGTCTTGTTTGTGTATGATATGCCGTGGTCTAGTTGTATCGAGTCATGGTTGCTCTTTTGTTTGTGATTGCTTTGTTCTGAACTTTGCGGGGTTCGGAATTATTTTGAGTATGGACTGGCTTAGAAAGTATGCGGCAAAGGTTGATTGTGAGAGATTGGAGGTGACAGTCGAGAATGTGGAAGGGCGAAAGATTGTGATACGATGTAAGCATGAAGAAGGCGTCTTCATGAGCTTCATGTATTCGCTGGTTGTTCCACGGGATGGACTGTCATCGTTGCCAATCGTTAATGGATTCGAGGATGTCTTTGACGAAGTCAAAGGGTTACCGCCGCATAGAGAGATCGAGTTTCGTATAGATCTAGTTGAAGGAGCCAGACCTGTTGTGATGCCTCTTAGGCGGATGGCGCCTAGGGAACAGCAAGAGTTGAGGGTGCAAGTTGATGATCTTTTACAGAAAGGATTCATTCGGCGTAGTGTGTCCGAATGGGGTGCACCAGTTGTGTTTGTAACCAAAGCGGATGGATCGCTGAGGTTGTGTGTGGATTATCGTGAGCTGAATAAGGTGACTAAGAAGAACAAGTATCCATTGCCGAGAATAGATGACTTGTTTGATCAGCTTCACGAAGCTAAGGTGTTTTCTCAGATGGATTTGGCAACGGGATTCCACCAGTTGAGAGTTGCTAGGGATAGTGTGCCGAAGACTGCTTTCAGGACACCATCTGGATTCTTTGAGTGGCTAGTAATGCCATTTGGATTGACTAACGCGCCAGCATATTTTGTGGATCTTATGAATAGAGTGTTCAGAGATCAGTTGAACAAGTTCGTGCTTGTGTTCGTGGATGATATTCTGATTTACTCCAGAACTGAAGAAGAGCACAAGACACACTTGCGTATTGTTTTGGAAATCTTGCGGAAACATCAGCTGAAGGCTAAATTTTCGAAGTGTCACTTCTGGAAGAGCGAAGTGAGGTTCTTAGGCCATGTTATTTCTGGAAATGGAATAGCGGTTGATCCCGCTAAGGTGGCAGCAATCCAGGATTGGGTTAGACCTAAGAATGCATCCGATGTGAGAAGTTTTCTTGGATTAGCAGGATATTATCGACAGTTTATCAAAGACTTCTCCAAGGTGGCTGCACCGTTAACAGGATTGACGAAGAAGAACCAAGTGTTCAAGTGGGAAGATAAGTGTGAGCAAGCTTTCAGAATCCTGAAAGAGCAATTGACAAGTGCTCCTGTTTTGACTATTCCAAGTGGGAATGATGAGATGGTGGTTTACACCGACGCATGTGGTACTGGACTTGGAGCAGTGCTAATGCAGAGGGATAAAGTTGTTGCGTATGCAAGTCGACAACTGAAGCCGCATGAAAGGAATTACCCGACTCATGATTTGGAGTTAGCGGCGATTGTTTTTGCTCTGAAGATGTGGAGACATTATCTATTGGGAGTTCAATTCGAGTTGTTTACAGATCATAAGTCGTTGAAGTATCTTTTCTCCCAAAAGGATTTGAATCTTCGGCAGCAGCGATGGCTAGAGTTTTTAGCATCATATGATTTTGGTATAGCTTATACTCCGGGAAAAGGTAATGCAGTGGCTGATGCGTTAAGTCGAAAACATGCAGAATTGGGAGCCATGTTTTCAGAATGGAAGAGTCTCGAGTATTTAACTGGATTTGACTTCATGCCTAGATGCGAATTGGAACCTGAGATGTTGGCAAACTTATCAATAAGACCGACTCTTGTGGAAAGGATTGGCGAGAGTCAAAAGCGAGATGATAAGATTGTCAAGATTATCCGTGATTTGGAATCTGGATTGGATCCATAAAAGGATAAAGGATTCGAGGTCGATCGAGAGGGTTGGCTTCGAAAGCAAGGACGACTAGTTGTTCCCGATATAGATGGATTGAGAGATGAAGTTCTAAAGGAAAGTCATCACTCGAAGTTGACGATTCATCCAGGTGGAAATAAGATGTATCGGGATATGAAGAGAACCTACTACTGGGAAGGTATGAAGAAAGATGATGGAAATTTTATTTCCAAATGCATGAACTGCCAGTTGGTAAAAGCCGAACAGAAGAAGCCAAGTGGATTTCTTCAACCATTAGAAGTTCCTACATGGAAGTGGGAGCAGGTATCGATGGATTTTATCGATGGATTTCCTAGAACCAGAACGGGAAATGAAGGGATTTGGGTCATTGTAGATCGTCTGACTAAGAGTGCAAGATTCATTCCTGTTCGATCGACTAGGACTGCATCAAAGTTGGCTGAGTTGTATGTTAAGTGGATAGTTCGATTCCATGGTATTCCGAAGAGTATAGTGAGCGATCGAGACCCATTGTTCACTAGTGGATTTTGGAAGAGCTTCCAGGAAGTTTTGGGAACCGAGTTGTGTTTGAGTACAGCTTATCATCCTCAAACAGATGGTCAGACCGAGAGAGTCAACCGAGTTTTGGAAGATCTTCTTAGAGCTTGTGTTTTGGATTTCGGAGGATCATGGGAAGATCACCTTCATTTAGTGGAGTTTTCGTATAACAACAGTTACTAGTCAAGCATTGGTATGGCACCATATGAGGCATTGTATGGAAGACCGTGTAACTCTCCGACATGTTGGTTAGAGACCGGAGAAAAGTTAATACTTGGGCCAGAAATGATTCGACAGACTTTGGATTGTATAGAGATCATTCGACAACGAATGAAGGCAGCCCAAGATCGTCAGAAAAGTTATGCTGATAAGCGTCATAAAGATTTGGAATTCGACATAGGTGATATGGTTTTTGTGAAGATTTCTCCTCTGAAGAATGTTATTAGATTCGGGAAGAAAGGAAAATTGACTCCGAGATTTGTTGGACCATTCCCGATCATCGAGCGAATTGGAAAGCTCGCCTACAGGTTGGAATTACCGGAGAAGATGTCGGGTGTGCACAATGTTTTCCATGTATCGTATCTACGGAAGTATGTGCACGACTCGAGTACGGTGGTTTCTGCTGATAGCTGTGAAGATTTCGAAGTTGATCCAGTTGATAGAAGACCTCGTAAGCCGCTTCGTGTTGTGGAAACCGACACGAAACAGCTTAGGAGGAAGGTAGTTAAGTTGCTCAAGATACAATGGAGTGATGATGATAACGACTGTACGTAGGAGGTGGAAGAGAGGATGAAGGCAGCTCATCCTGAACTCTTTGAGGTATGGCCCTAAGGTGTCGGGTCATCTCACAATGTTGTAACTTGCTCTAGTTTTAGAATTCTGCATGCTAAGCTAGAATTGGATGCATGGTTTGTTGATTGCTATGGATGGTAGGCGTACAGAATAGTCTTTGATTGCTTTGATTGCTTGGAATTTCGGGGACGAAATTCCTAAGGGGGAGAGAATGTAACGACCCGTATTTTTACGGATCGACAAGTTCGTCAAAATCTGGAAAATTTAGCATCATTTAGTCATTTCAGATTTTGGGCATGATTTTTTCTAAGTTTTAGGTCGTGACATTTTAGGTCGTGACATTTTAAGTCGTGACATTTTGTAACGACCCGGAATTTTGAACAAATTAAATTGAGAATATTTAATTAATTTTAAATATTTAAACGATGATTTAATTTGAATCCCCGATATAAAATTGAATTTGGCGATTTAATTATAAAATTTAATCGATTGAAAGTTGAATAAGAATTTAAATCTTCAATTTACAGTTGAAGAAAAATATTTCGAAAGTTTGTAAAATATATATTGATAATTCTGAAAATAATAAAAGTTTCAGAATCGAATTTGAAGATGATTTGTTCAGTTTTGAAAATAATCGTTCAAACCGATATTTAAAAAATAGTCATTTTTCAAACAGTCTCGGAATTCGACGAAACCAGTTTCATTGGGTCCGTAATAGTTTGTTATTATTGGATTTCAATTTTCGTATTTTTCGATGCTTGTATGTGAGCACACGACAGGAAAACGCATTTGAATTTTAACGAAATTCAAATTTAAATTTATATTTTTATTGGTCAACGTCAACACTTTTCTCCCTTCATCCACGCCTTTAAACACGGCCCGTTGTTCATGCTGAAGACAGCGAAATTTTCACGCAAACCATTCCCTTTTGTTTTCAAACACGTTCTCTTCCTCCCTCTGTTCAGTTCAAATCAAACAAACGAAACAATTTTCGTTCCCAATCGAAACTAAAAATGGCGACCGCATTCACATCAAATTGGAGACCCCATTCGAAATCAAATCTACAGAAGTAAATAAAAGGGTGGCCACGACATTTAAATCGAAAGGGGGGGGGGGTTCGTCGCGACGAAGGCAGCGGCGAGGAGGGCTCGACAGCAGTTTTGGGTTCGCGAGTGTCCAGGCAGGTGGCACGAGTTCGCGATGAGGTGGCAGTTAGGGTTGGCATTCGCGTCGCGAGGCTTGGAGCGGCGTCACGATTTGGGGGGGTTTGGAGGTACTCGAGGAGAAGTCGATCAGCTGAAGTCGCGCTCGAGTCGAGCTCGCGATGGTGGAGGAGGACTCCTCTGGGAGCGCGCGTGGAGGTTTGATGTTCGAGTGAGACTCGAACAGGGGATATCGGCGGCAACAATTAGGCCATTGGGTGATTTCACGTGAGGCTCGCGTTCGACTACTGGAGGCACGCGAAAATGGTGAATGCAGTTAGGATTGGATGGTGAATCGAGGCCGCCGTGGTTGGTCTGTCTCGCGGGGTTCTTGATGATGGGGGAGACTCTGGTGGGTAGTGGAGGTCCTTGTCAATAAGGTATATCGTTTCTTTATAAATCGATTTATTTTTACAGTAAAGTTATTATTGCAGATATATATATATATATATATATATATATATATATAATTAGGAATTTTAAACCCTAAGTAGATTATTTTGAAAATTTAAAAATAAATATTATGTATCCACAAGCATGTTTAACAGTAATTTAGTTAAATAAGTTTTAAAAAGAAAAAAATTAGTTTAAATAGAATTTGTTGGTTAATTAAAATCATTTTGGCCAGTAAAGGATTATTAAAGAAAATTGGTTTGAAATATATTTTTTCATTAAGAATTTAATCATTAGTTAAGATTAAATCAATTTCTAACTAAAATTATTATCATAGGAAATTTGATTTGAAATTTAATTATCAGTTAAAATAATTGTTAGTTAAATTGAATTAATAAATGGTAATTAATTTATCGATTAATTCAAATATTGATGAATTGTATAAATTTATTTACACAAGGTTAAATGAAGAAAATCAAGTTAGAATGAAAAAGGGGATCGCAAAATAAAAGCTAAGGTGAGATTTTTCTCACTCAAGAATTGATTGCAGTTATTGATTGTTTGATATGATTGCTATGTTGATTGTGATATTAGATATGATAGGATATATCTATATATATAGCAGTATATACATATTGGCATATGTATATATTGGATTGATGATTTCCCGCCTCGTATAGCGGATGAGACCCTATTGCGCCGTTAGTAAGCGGATTTATAAAAACCTATATACCGCGATAATTCCGTACTGGAGCGGAATTGGTATTGTGCTGACGTCTTTGGATGCAGGGAAACAGGTTGGAGGGATCCAACTGGACCCCTCACATTGATTGATTTTATTTATACTGTGGTATAAATCTGTGAATGATTATATTGATGTTATTGATCATATCGATGTCTGGAAAATTGATTGAAAGCTAAAAATTTAGCTGAATGGATGTTTGATATCATTGGATTCCAAAAATAAACGAAATTGAATTTTTGGAAATCAAAATAGAAATTTCTAAGTGAATTTAATTTTAGAAATTTAATAAATTCGAAGAAAGGAATTTTAAAGTATAAAAAGTTAATTTTTATAATCTTATCGAATTTATTTCCAGAATAAAGTGAAAATGTTAAATAAATGAATTTCGTATAATAGTGATTTTAAATTGAGGAAATTAATTTAAAAATCTGGATTTCTAAATAGATTGAAAGAAGACAATAGAAATTTATTTTCTTTAAAAGGAATTTATGTAAAAGGAGATAAGTTGGAAACCCAATTAGAAATTTAATTGGTAAATTGAAATGATTTGGGAAATCAATGAAAAATGATTTCAATTTGAAGAATCCATTTCAAAACAGGATATTGAATGATTTGAAGGAGAATAAGGAATTTATTTTTAGTAGAGATAAATAAAATTTGAAATAAATCTGTAATTGATTTAATATTTGGAAAAGAACTTTTGAGAAATCAGTATGGAATCTTTTATTTAAAGTTGAAAATAAATTCAGAAATCAATATTGAAATTGAAGTTTTGAAATTTATAAACGTTGTTTTATAAATTCAAAATCAACTGAATTTGATAAATTGAATATAGAAGATTATAAAAAAAAGATATATTCACGATTTTGGGACAGTGAATGTATTATTGGATAAAATGGATTCATTTTTGAAGAAGTGACATTGAAAATGAAGTTAAACATTTAAAAGATGTTTTAAAATATATTGACTATCGAAAGCATAGATTTCCACAGTTCTTGTTGAAATAGACGTTTTCGAGAAATATAAGGAAATGGTGGACTATAACACTGTTGTTATAGTAAATGATTTCCGAAAGGAAATGTTTTTATATAGTATTGGGATTTACATATCTATCTTAATTTCGAATCCCTATACTAGTGATTTTGAGTCGTCGTAACAATGTTTTACGCAACATTCGTTTTGACTCAAATAAATGTGATTTAAGAATGATTTCCTTAAAGAATGAGATATATACTTAATTTTGATTTTAAGTATATCGAATATTTTCAAATGTTGAAAATAAATAGATTTGTGAAATACTTAATTTTAAATAAGTATGGAAATGCTTTTCCCAATGTGAAATGAACTGTTTGAGTTTTTATCTTTTAAAGATAAATTGAAAAGTGAATATTTGAAATTGTTTTCAAATGGTTAAGTGTGGAAATTTTATAAGTAATGAAGATATTTTTGGAGATAAAATAATTTGGAAAAATTATTGGAATCTGATGGTGTTGCGCATCTTTATTGATAGTTAAATAACCGACTATCAATAATTACCTTTAGATAGGTATTTGTTGTGAATTGGATGAATTTGAATGCCACACTTATTTTTGAATTTACGCTCACTATTCGGGTTAGCCGGGAAAGGACCATGGGGTCGTATAACCCATTCCGAATATGTGATACGTCGTTATGAATTGCATTTGAAGACCGGTGTTGAAGACCGGATATTTTTGAAAATGGAAGGATTACCGTCGAGTTACTCTACATCGACTGATCTTCGATTTAGAGGTTTTATCACCCTTAGTGACGGGAAGTCCTGACGTGATTGAAAATTATCCGGATATGCAAGGGCTTCGTGAGAAGTGCCTTCGGTTCTGTTCGATCCCGGAACAGACTTGTATGGATTGTGTGTCTGACGTTACAATTTGAGATATAAAGCTGATTTCTTTCAAATACATTTCTGTTGGTGGCGGAGAATTTATTCTCTTAGCTTAACACCCTTCTCTGAGACGTACGAGCTCAGAGGTTATGTAGTTGAAATTTATCAGCGATATATCCCAATTTGGTAACGTGGCATACTGAGTGTTGCTGTGAAATGATCAGTGTTTGATCATTTGTGATATGATCATTTGTTTGATCTTATATCTTTGTGATCATAGGTTGATCATTTTGTTTGACCCGAAGCAGGGCTTTTTGTAGAAAGCGTAGCTTTGTGGACGAGACTTCGTCGAGCCTCACACCCCGGAAATGGTCGAAACAGGACGAATGCAGCAAGGTTCTAGGGAGTAGCGCCCCTTAGTGTATGTCATTCCTTCTGGATAAAGGTGGTATCATGGTATGGAGCCCAGATACTTAACCTCTGTGGTTACTGCATTTATTATTATCTATGTGGTTTGTTGCGAATCGGGGATCCTCGGGAAGATCGGTGACGATCGGGGGATGGCATACGCGTGTCAGTAGTTACCTGTTTTTGCAGAGGTAACCCGGCCTTGTGTTGGCAGAGATCCGGTTAGGTTCTCGGGTCGTCTATTCCAGGGACGTACCCATCGTGGATAGGAAGTTCCTTAGCCTGACCATTTGTTGGAAATCCAAAGAAACAATACGATCTTGTACGGTTTTAGTTGTAGAACCTATCATTCACTTATGGTGGTCACCACTGTTTGGATGGTAGCTATAGTAGGCATAAGTGCGGAATGCCTATGCTGGCTAAGATTAATATTATACTTTCGAAATGTTTTTCTACACTATGCACTAATAATAATATCAAAAATGATTTGATTTTTTTCGTATCAAGCATCTTTGACTATCATAAGAAGAAATCTCCTCCAATTCTGCGTTTGCATTGTGTGTGTGGTGGGAGGTCTTATGGTAGTTTCATTTTCCAAAAACATTGCGAATTGACTTTAAAAACTTCCTGTTGTTTGTTTTAAAGATAAACTGTTTTACGATCTCACACCAGTCACCATGACTGACTCGGAGTTTATTGTTCCCTTCTAAACTCTGGGTGCCCACCAATTTCCACACGGGCAGCCTAGAGTTATATTATCAGGATATTCTGGATATTCTGGAGCTTGGAGATAAGCTGGAGTTCGAGACGTAGTATTTGTATCTGACTTTATTTTATTCCGCTGTGTATTCTGTATGAGGACAGGTTTATATAACTGTCCATTGTTGTATATTAACTCTGATGTGTTGTTCTTCTTTTCTTTTTCTACTCTCTTTCTTCTACTTTTTCTTTTTCTTAAAACCATAACTTTCCGGGTTTCCGGCATTTGATGGCTCAGCAGTCGATAAAGTGAGTATCGATGTTGAATTTTCGAAAGTCGAAAAATTTGGGATGTTACAAAGTGGTATCAGAGCATATGGTTAAGCGACAACCCTGCTCTGTTGGGTGTTACTCATTAGAGATAGAGTCAGTAGTACTCTAGAATGAGTTGAGTGTAATAATAGATACGAGTGCGTATTTGTTAGTGAATATAAAATTTGTTTTATATTGTGTTTGCTTATCCGTTGAGATGTTTGTGAATTTCGTTCGGTATGTGGGACGCCATATTATCGATAGGGATTTCTAAACACTTAAACGAGGCAAGACGACATAGTGTTGTTTTAAAATAGGGTAAATGAAATAATTTTACCCAAAACTATTTTTGTATGGAAAAAAAAGAAATGATTTTTCTATGAAATACTATAGTATATGGATGTTTGGTTGTTAGGAAGTAATAACATTGAAACATTATCATTGTTATCTGAAATCGAATAAGAAATTAAAAATAACAACCAAAGATTTGGAAATAAATTCATATAAGAATAAAATTATGGATATGAATTGTAAATGTGATTTACAAATGAAATTTGAGATTATAAATTATAAATGTGACTTATAATTTAAAACGGAATTCCAGAGAAGTTTTTGGAAATGTTTTGAAAGGAGTTTGAAAATTTTGGAGATTTGGAAAGTTTAAATCCCTTTTTATTTGAAAATGAATTTCGAAGGTTTTGAAAAGTATTTTAGAGAGATGAAAGCTCTAAACTCTTTTCGGTCGCTGGAAAATAACTTCGATGATGACCGCGGCATCACCGGTGTTCATTTTCGGGTTTCCAAAAAAGAGGAATTGCTGCCAAATTGTTTTAAATGAAAGTTGTTCGGAAAATTGGATTTTGTTTTGAAAATTCAAAAGATAATTTGATTTGTTTCAAAATGATTTTGAAATGTTGGTAAGATTCTGGAATACCATATGAAAGTAAAATTTAAAGTTGAGATTCATTGCGAATCTGTAAGCGATAGAATTGAAATTGAAAATGAAATGAGACTTGAATCCGAATAAGCTACTTTGATAATTTATTAATTCACGAAATACAGAAAGGGAAGTTGAATTAGTTAAATTGAAACTTGAATTGTGAACTAAATAAAAGAATGGTTCGGAATTGCAAATAAATTCAAGTAAGAAGAAATAAATTTCAAATGAATGGAATTTACCATTGTAAGTGAATAAAATTGAAACTGAATGTTGAAACAAATTTGAATTGTGTGAAATAAAATGAAGCTTTAAGATTAGTTTGAAGTGAACTAAAGACAATTGATGAAATGCAATATTCAGAAGTAAACTGAATCTAAATTAGATTGAAAGTGTAGATTAAATTCAAATGAATGTGGAATGTGAAATTGAATGATAATGGATATAACTTCTATAGTAAACTAGAAATGGTATAAGAAGTTGATATTAGAAGTTGTAATAAAATTTGCAAAATAGTTGGATGTTATAACTAGATATTATGGCTAGTAGATATACAGGTATAAAGGGAATTGAATTTGATTTCACAGATAATTTGAATTGCCCGACAAAAGGTACGTATTTGAATTTCGATATGAGTTTTTGATGATTTCTCTCTAGCCGCTTGGCTTTTTCTTTTTCTTTTTGAAATCTGAGAGTCCGTAGGGACGTTTTGTAGTAGTACCGTATTAGCCGCGCAAAGGAGACGCTGGCGAAATTTTTCGAAAATTTCGGGTGTTAGAAAATTTTTGAGAAAATTTTGAAAGTTTAAATTTGAATTTGAATTTAAATTTGAATTGTTAAGGAAAACAATGATGTTTGAGAATTATGAAAATGTTGTTGGAAATTTAGTGAATCAATAACGAATCTTTAGTAGAAAGATTTGTTTTGATAATTTGATAAAACTATTAGATGTTGAAAAATAGTAGACGAGTTAAGGACCATTTTTTCTAACTTGTAATTTCGAGGACGAAATTCTTTTAAGGAGGGAAGTCTGTAACGACCCGGAATTTTGAACAAATTAAATTGAGAATATTTAATTAATTTTAAATATTTAAACGATGATTTAATTTGAATCCCCGATATAAAATTGAATTTGGCGATTTAATTATAAAATTTAATCGATTGAAAGTTGAATAAGAATTTAAATCTTCAATTTACAGTTGAAGAAAAATATTTCGAAAGTTTGTAAAATATATATTGATAATTCTGAAAATAATAAAAGTTTCAGAATCGAATTTGAAGATGATTTGTTCAGTTTTGAAAATAATCGTTCAAACCGATATTTAAAAAATAGTCATTTTTCAAACAGTCTCGGAATTCGACGAAACCAGTTTCATTGGGTCCGTAATAGTTTGTTATTACTGGATTTCAATTTTCGTATTTTTCGATGCTTGTATGTGAGCACACGACAGGAAAACGCATTTGAATTTTAACGAAATTCAAATTTAAATTTATATTTTTATTGGTCAACGTCAACACTTTTCTCCCTTCATCCACGCCTTTAAACACGGCCCGTTGTTCATGCTGAAGACAGCGAAATTTTCACGCAAACCATTCCCTTTTGTTTTCAAACACGTTCTCTTCCTCCCTCTGTTCAGTTCAAATCAAACAAACGAAACAATTTTCGTTCCCAATCGAAACTAAAAATGGCGACCGCATTCACATCAAATTGGAGACCCCATTCGAAATCAAATCTACAGAAGTAAATAAAAGGGTGGCCACGACATTTAAATCGAAAGGGGGGGGGTTCGTCGCGACGAAGGCAGCGGCGAGGAGGGCTCGACAGCAGTTTTGGGTTCGCGAGTGTCCAAGCAGGTGGCACGAGTTCGCGATGAGGTGGCAGTTAGGGTTGGCATTCGCGTCGCGAGGCTTGGAGCGGCGTCACGATTTGGGGGGGTTTGGAGGTACTCGAGGAGAAGTCGATCAACTGAAGTCGCGCTCGAGTCGAGCTCGCGATGGTGGAGGAGGACTCCTCTGGGAGCGCGCGTGGAGGTTTGATGTTCGAGTGAGACTCGAACAGGGGATATCGGCGGCAACAATTAGGCCATTGGGTGATTTCACGTGAGGCTCGCGTTCGACTACTGGAGGCACGCGAAAATGGTGAATGCAGTTAGGATTGGATGGTGAATCGAGGCCGCCGTGGTTGGTCTGTCTCGCGGGGTTCTTGATGATGGGGGAGACTCTGGTGGGTAGTGGAGGTCCTTGTCAATAAGGTATATCGTTTCTTTATAAATCGATTTATTTTTACAGTAAAGTTATTATTGCAGATATATATATATATATATATATATATAATTAGGAATTTTAAACCCTAAGTAGATTATTTTGAAAATTTAAAAATAAATATTATGTATCCACAAGCATGTTTAACAGTAATTTAGTTAAATAAGTTTTAAAAAGAAAAAAATTAGTTTAAATAGAATTTGTTGGTTAATTAAAATCATTTTGGCCAGTAAAGGATTATTAAAGAAAATTGGTTTGAAATATATTTTTTCATTAAGAATTTAATCATTAGTTAAGATTAAATCAATTTCTAACTAAAATTATTATCATAGGAAATTTGATTTGAAATTTAATTATCAGTTAAAATAATTGTTAGTTAAATTGAATTAATAAATGGTAATTAATTTATCGATTAATTCAAATATTGATGAATTGTATAAATTTATTTACACAAGGTTAAATGAAGAAAATCAAGTTAGAATGAAAAAGGGGATCGCAAAATAAAAGCTAAGGTGAGATTTTTCTCACTCAAGAATTGATTGCAGTTATTGATTGTTTGATATGATTGCTATGTTGATTGTGATATTAGATATGATAGGATATATCTATATATATAGCAGTATATACATATTGGCATATGTATATATTGGATTGATGATTTCCCGCCTCGTATAGCGGATGAGACCCTATTGCGCCGTTAGTAAGCGGATTTATAAAAACCTATATACCGCGATAATTCCGTACTGGAGCGGAATTGGTATTGTGCTGACGTCTTTGGATGCAGGGAAACAGGTTGGAGGGATCCAACTGGACCCCTCACATTGATTGATTTTATTTATACTGTGGTATAAATCTGTGAATGATTATATTGATGTTATTGATCATATCGATGTCTGGAAAATTGATTGAAAGCTAAAAATTTAGCTGAATGGATGTTTGATATCATTGGATTCCAAAAATAAACGAAATTGAATTTTTGGAAATCAAAATAGAAATTTCTAAGTGAATTTAATTTTAGAAATTTAATAAATTCGAAGAAAGGAATTTTAAAGTATAAAAAGTTAATTTTTATAATCTTATCGAATTTATTTCCAGAATAAAGTGAAAATGTTAAATAAATGAATTTCGTATAATAGTGATTTTAAATTGAGGAAATTAATTTAAAAATCTGGATTTCTAAATAGATTGAAAGAAGACAATAGAAATTTATTTTCTTTAAAAGGAATTTATGTAAAAGGAGATAAGTTGGAAACCCAATTAGAAATTTAATTGGTAAATTGAAATGATTTGGGAAATCAATGAAAAATGATTTCAATTTGAAGAATCCATTTCAAAACAGGATATTGAATGATTTGAAGGAGAATAAGGAATTTATTTTTAGTAGAGATAAATAAAATTTGAAATAAATCTGTAATTGATTTAATATTTGGAAAAGAACTTTTGAGAAATCAGTATGGAATCTTTTATTTAAAGTTGAAAATAAATTCAGAAATCAATATTGAAATTGAAGTTTTGAAATTTATAAACGTTGTTTTATAAATTCAAAATCAACTGAATTTGATAAATTGAATATAGAAGATTATAAAAAAAAGATATATTCACGATTTTGGGACAGTGAATGTATTATTGGATAAAATGGATTCATTTTTGAAGAAGTGACATTGAAAATGAAGTTAAACATTTAAAAGATGTTTTAAAATATATTGACTATCGAAAGCATAGATTTCCACAGTTCTTGTTGAAATAGACGTTTTCGAGAAATATAAGGAAATGGTGGACTATAACACTGTTGTTATAGTAAATGATTTCCGAAAGGAAATGTTTTTATATAGTATTGGGATTTACATATCTATCTTAATTTCGAATCCCTATACTAGTGATTTTGAGTCGTCGTAACAATGTTTTACGCAACATTCGTTTTGACTCAAATAAATGTGATTTAAGAATGATTTCCTTAAAGAATGAGATATATACTTAATTTTGATTTTAAGTATATCGAATATTTTCAAATGTTGAAAATAAATAGATTTGTGAAATACTTAATTTTAAATAAGTATGGAAATGCTTTTCCCAATGTGAAATGAACTGTTTGAGTTTTTATCTTTTAAAGATAAATTGAAAAGTGAATATTTGAAATTGTTTTCAAATGGTTAAGTGTGGAAATTTTATAAGTAATGAAGATATTTTTGGAGATAAAATAATTTGGAAAAATTATTGGAATCTGATGGTGTTGCGCATCTTTATTGATAGTTAAATAACCGACTATCAATAATTACCTTTAGATAGGTATTTGTTGTGAATTGGATGAATTTGAATGCCACACTTATTTTTGAATTTACGCTCACTATTCGGGTTAGCCGGGAAAGGACCATGGGGTCGTATAACCCATTCCGAATATGTGATACGTCGTTATGAATTGCATTTGAAGACCGGTGTTGAAGACCGGATATTTTTGAAAATGGAAGGATTACCGTCGAGTTACTCTACATCGACTGATCTTCGATTTAGAGGTTTTATCACCCTTAGTGACGGGAAGTCCTGACGTGATTGAAAATTATCCGGATATGCAAGGGCTTCGTGAGAAGTGCCTTCGGTTCTGTTCGATCCCGGAACAGACTTGTATGGATTGTGTGTCTGACGTTACAATATGAGATATAAAGCTGATTTCTTTCAAATACATTTCTGTTGGTGGCGGAGAATTTATTCTCTTAGCTTAACACCCTTCTCTGAGACGTACGAGCTCAGAGGTTATGTAGTTGAAATTTATCAGCGATATATCCCAATTTGGTAACGTGGCATACTGAGTGTTGCTGTGAAATGATCAGTGTTTGATCATTTGTGATATGATCATTTGTTTGATCTTATATCTTTGTGATCATAGGTTGATCATTTTGTTTGACCCGAAGCAGGGCTTTTTGTAGAAAGCGTAGCTTTGTGGACGAGACTTCGTCGAGCCTCACACCCCGGAAATGGTCGAAACAGGACGAATGCAGCAAGGTTCTAGGGAGTAGCGCCCCTTAGTGTATGTCATTCCTTCTGGATAAAGGTGGTATCATGGTATGGAGCCCAGATACTTAACCTCTGTGGTTACTGCATTTATTATTATCTATGTGGTTTGTTGCGAATCGGGGATCCTCGGGAAGATCGGTGACGATCGGGGGATGGCATACGCGTGTCAGTAGTTACCTATTTTTGCAGAGGTAACCCGGCCTTGTGTTGGCAGAGATCCGGTTAGGTTCTCGGGTCGTCTATTCCAGGGACGTACCCATCGTGGATAGGAAGTTCCTTAGCCTGACCATTTGTTGGAAATCCAAAGAAACAATACGATCTTGTACGGTTTTAGTTGTAGAACCTATCATTCACTTATGGTGGTCACCACTGTTTGGATGGTAGCTATAGTAGGCATAAGTGCGGAATGCCTATGCTGGCTAAGATTAATATTATACTTTCGAAATGTTTTTCTACACTATGCACTAATAATAATATCAAAAATGATTTGATTTTTTTCGTATCAAGCATCTTTGACTATCATAAGAAGAAATCTCCTCCAATTCTGCGTTTGCATTGTGTGTGTGGTGGGAGGTCTTATGGTAGTTTCATTTTCCAAAAACATTGCGAATTGACTTTAAAAACTTCCTGTTGTTTGTTTTAAAGATAAACTGTTTTACGATCTCACACCAGTCACCATGACTGACTCGGAGTTTATTGTTCCCTTCTAAACTCTGGGTGCCCACCAATTTCCACACGGGCAGCCTAGAGTTATATTATCAGGATATTCTGGATATTCTGGAGCTTGGAGATAAGCTGGAGTTCGAGACGTAGTATTTGTATCTGACTTTATTTTATTCCGCTGTGTATTCTGTATGAGGACAGGTTTATATAACTGTCCATTGTTGTATATTAACTCTGATGTGTTGTTCTTCTTTTCTTTTTCTACTCTCTTTCTTCTACTTTTTCTTTTTCTTAAAACCATAACTTTCCGGGTTTCCGGCATTTGATGGCTCAGCAGTCGATAAAGTGAGTATCGATGTTGAATTTTCGAAAGTCGAAAAATTTGGGATGTTACACATTTTAGGTCGTGACATTTTAGGTCGTGACATTTTAGGTCGTGACATTTTAGGTCGTGACATTTTTAGGTCGTGACATTTTAGGTCGTGACATTTTAGGTCGTGACATTTTAGGTCGTGACATTTTAGGTCGTGACATTTTAGGTTTCCAGCCTATAAATACACGTCCATTTCCTCACTTTTTGGGATTCGAATTTTGAAGCGACGAAGTCCTGCCATTTTGAGAGCTCGAGTGCTGCACTTCTTCACTTCTTTTCTCCACTCTAATCTTGTGATTCCTTCCATCCAAATCGAAGATCAAGATCGAAGATCCAAGAGTTAAAGTTGAAGATCTACATTCTTCGAAGAGAGATTTCATTGTTTGAAGTGGGATTTTGGTAGATCGAGTTAGATCCTTCGCTGTCCAGATCTGAAGTGTGTTGATTTAGGGTTGTTTAGGTGATTTGGTGAGTGGTGATTATCTCTCACACGGATCCAAAGGAGTAGATCAGATTGTTGGCTTGATTTGGTGTTAAAATAGTGATTTCTATGCATTTTTGTAAACCTAAGTGTAGATCCATGTAGATCCATTGTTCATGATGATTTGACAACCATTTTTGTGCATGATTAACCTATGCAAGTTTATTCATCAAGTTGTAGAGATAATTCTCATGTTTTCATGCTTGTTAGACTTTCAACTCTTTAATTACGAAATTGCCATTATTGTTATAATTGTCCATTTTGCTTATAATTGAATGCTTGATTTCTTGGATTGATGTTTGACATGATTGATTACTGTGAATTAGATAATTGTTGATTGGTTTTAGACAAGATGGTCGAAGATGATTCAAAAGCTAAGAGAAAGGCTCTTGAAATGGGAAAGCTGCTCATGGTATATGTAGCGGGATGATGAAGCTCTTATGCATAGATTTGATGATGAAATGTTGAGATGAGGCTTTGTGAAGATGTGATGAAGCGAGGCATCATGTGATGAAGACTTGGTTTAATCCAGATGGGATCATCCCAAACATGTTGATAACTCGGTGAAATGGTTCGAGTTGAGGATAATGGATGGTTATGGAAATAATCGTCGAGGAGGATGACTAGGAGGCTTGGGTCTCATCGTGGTTGAAGGTTCTAGCATGCTCAAAGCAAGAGTACGTTTGGGCAGATTCGATAGTCCCAACGGCTAACTGTTGATGGTCGAGTACTCTGGGCAGATTCGATAGTCCTAGGCACGGGTCACGATGACGTGCGGGAGTTATGTCTAGAACCGGGGTTTCCCTTAACCCTTGACGGACGGCTGAAAGAATGTGCCGGTCATTCAATTAACGGTGATACCAAAGCAGTGATAATGGTGATAGCCAGAGTCATGGATGTTTGGATGTATCGTCATTCGGACTCAAGAGCGGTATTTTCTGGGTGCTTATCTGATTTAGGCCTTGGTACTTGGAAAACATCGTCCTTGACTCGAATGATTATTATTTTACTTTAAATTGTATGCTCTGCTATGTTGCTTCTGCTTAGTGTGTGTCTGGGGGCTATCACTGTAGAAAGAGGTGGAGTGGGAGGGTTGTATTCCTATTCCTTTTTCCTTTATGCTCTTTTGGTATGTTGTTAGTTAATTTACTGCTCACTAAGACTATTGTCTGACTCAAGGCTTTATATTTTAATTCTTATTGCCTTGGGCTGTTCGTCCATTTTGGGACGGGCAGACTAGGTAGCAGGTGACAGGTGCTGTTCTTGCTTCCCACGTTGCTGATATCGAAGACGAGCTGGAGGGTTGCATATTATCTTTTTACTATATGTACTGGATGTTCCGCTGCTTTGTATTCTCTGAGTGATATGTAGTGAGGCTTGATGTATTGACTGTTCAGATGCTTGTATTCAACTATTATGAAGTTTTATATGATGACATTTTATTCTGTAAAGCTTCCCTATATATATATTCTATTGTATTTTGTCCATACGCTGTGAGTAATACGATAGATCCTGTTGTTTTAATTTACCCTGGCAATCGTCCATGGTCGCCTGGCACACTTTACAGCGCACTATCTCTAGATTCGGTGCAGGGGTCATGGGCGGTCGTCACAACTTGTATGATGATACGAGTAGATTACAAAAGATATTTAATACACACTGTACAAAAGGTAGACAAGACCTATACTAATATCACAAATAGACTAAATTCCAAATTTGTTAGTTAAGTAGAGGACGATTAAATGAACATAATAGTACAAACTCAACCATTAAATGGAATCTGTATTAATCTTTATTACAGGATACATAAGTTTCAACCGAAATTAAATTCCAAACAAACTAGTACAACATAAACAACATTACGCTTACCCATAAACACACAACATATGACTAACAATTAAATGAACCCCCTAAACTAGCATGATATTCTCTAATTTTTTACTTTATTCCCTCATGTCATTCTGGTTCGGGCTTAGAGAGGTCCCAAGTTAACATAGCCAAAATGGGCTCTTCTTTCTTCATCCTTATTTTCTTTATTTTGAGTTCCAAATACTCGTCTTGCAAATGAAGAACTACTCTTCTTTATTCTTCTTTCTCGGCCTTGCGCTCATTCCATTTCTACATTCTCCTCTGTTCCTTTTCTTCCTACAACAGTCATGTGTCTTTATGTACTAAAGACATACATTCAATTTTTCTATCGTAATGGACGTTGTAATCAATTTTATTCTTCAATCTCCATTTTCCTGCTGTCATCCTGCATTGTTACTATGAAATGGTGGGGTTTCTTGTTCTTCAGCCACTTCCGGGACATCAGAATCTTTCGTACTGGAATCAGGATTCATTCTTCTTCGTGCAAACAGAAATCCAGTGTATTTCTTTTTTACTATGCTTCATTTGCCTTCATCATTAAGTAGGTTGTATGCATGCAAAAGATTGTAAGCAACTCCCTTGTTTTGTTGTACATAGGCCTCATGAGCCTATTCGAGCTGGAAATTTAAATAAAACATTAGTGAATTGTAATAATAAATAATTTACTCAAAGGATGGTTAATAGACAAAACTCACCAAGTAAGCATCTATAGCCCTACTTTGTTTTCTCATCTCTATAACTTGCATGACCTCATTCCATTTTTGACAAGTCCCGTTCATACGTCTCCATTGAGTTTTTAAAAATTCAACTAATTTAGGAATGCTTTTGGATAGATGAGTATGAAAAATGTTGGAAATAGACGTCCAAAAAGCAAGCTTGGTTTCTGACGTATCATTCTTTTCATCAACAGGACACTGTAACCAACAAGTAGTAAGTTCCTCTCGTCTTTTGACCATTTCCGCTAAGTAGAAGCATCATTTTTAGATGGAATTTCATTTACTTCTGGAATTTAGGACTTGTTTATGTTGATTCCTCATGGATTTGTCATTCTTTGAGTCCATTGGAATTGTTGACTTTTCCATCCCATAAGATTTCATCTTCCACAAATTCTCCATACTCATTTCGATTTTGATTGAAACCGTCGTCAACTGCTATAAAATGAGAAGTAATTTCTGCTAGAGTTGTTATTTTGTGTGACATTACTTTTCAAGTCGCCTCTAAAATTTTGTGATCGATATTGTGGACTAATATTCGAGTAGTGGTTGCTAAACTGATGGTTATAGCATTGACTCGTATACTGCAATTGTTGTTGTGAATGATATTGGAATGCATATTAAAAAAATTATTGATAAATCTGGTTACTTTTTCGATTCAGGCGGCGAATTGTCGCAAACATCAGAATTTTGATTATATTCTTGAAATCATTGGAATGAGAAAGGACATTGGGTTTTTTCCTCTTTGATTGTTTGACTTTTTTTCAAAAAATCATGGGTCCGGTTTATGTGATTTAAGAAAGAAAGAAGAAAAGAGAAAGAAACTTTATAATTTAAAAAAAACTTGAAAATATTTATTGAAACACGAAATCTATCCAAAAAAAATATATTATCGTTGCATTATCAGGCATTAATAATGCCGGATAAATAGGGAACGATAATATATTTTTTACCATTGCCATAATTTGCCCGGCATTATTAATGCCGGGCATTTACCGAGCATTAACAATATCGGAAAAACCACTAACTGTCGTGGTTGAAAAAGCGACATTGGCAGTCAGTACTTAACTTATTTTTAGGCTCAAGTTCCCCTATTGGGGGTACTCTTAGGAAGACCTAAATTTTTTGAAGGAATCTGTCAAGTGAGAAAATTGTTCGACAAGTCATTGGAACCTCTAACCTTGTATTTGTTTCTTTTGTCCCCATGGGATCTACACTATTCATTTTGATCCTAGGTCCCACCAATTATTATTTTTGATAAATAAGGAATGGAGGAGATCATGCTAAAGACATGGGGCAAGGGGACTGAGGAATTGATCTTAATGTCACTCCAACGTTAAAAGTAAAATTAAAGAAAATATTCATAAATAAGAGAACTTTCCAAAAGAGCAATATAATTTCAATGACATGCTCATGGTTATAATGTTACAATTCATAATGCCTGCAGGTGCGGCGCAATGAAAAAGATGTATCTAAATCTGATAACAGAATCAGGTTCGAGTGTTGTTTTGTACATACTTCTACTAAAAAATAGTCCCAGAATTTATAGATGTCATGAGTCGAAGAGGACATGCACAATTTAATTTCTCTTTAAGAGTTTATCGATTCGTCTGATTCTTCTGGATATAATTAACAAAAAAAATACAATTCTTACATACAATATTGTGATATATTTGAAAGTTTACTTGATGGTATGGGTCCATTCAAGAGGTCCCCGCTAAGATCCCAGAAATATCAAAATTACAATTCCACAACGCATCAACTAAGTCGGGAACAACCCCTTGCAAACTGCAATTTCTAAGGTTCCTGATAGAAAAAAATTGTAACAACCCGCATATTTCACGATTGTATATTTAAATATTTTATTTAAATATAGCATCGTTAATCGGATTAAAGTCCGAAATGTCACTTTTTGCAAACATTTGAATTAGGACTCGAGATCACTTCCATTGAGTCCAAAAGGTGTTTGCGACCTTTTTGAGTATAAACATCGATATGTTTTGAGTTGGATAGAATTTTGATGTTTTCAATTAGGGCTTTGGGTTTGGATTTCAGTCCATTAACCCATCTAATACCCTAACACTCCACTCCCTCTTCATTCATTCTATTCTTTTCCTAACACTTTCAAGCTAAAGAGATAATGGGGGAAGAGAAAAGAAATCAAAATTCCTAAGCCCTAGTTTCTATTAGGAATTCAAGCTCTAGCTCCAAAATCAAAGAGAAGCTTAGGTAAGCATCCTCTTCATCTTCTCCATCTCAATCTCTCTTCAATTTTTAGAAATTCCTAAACCCTAACTTAGGAAATATTTTCCTATGAGCTTAGATTGGAGCTTCTTGAGTTGAGATTGAAGAGGAATTGGTCTTTCCTTTGTTCTATAACTTCTCATTTGTTGTTTGGGTTTAAAAGGTTAGTTTTTGAACTCACATCTACGTCTATAGCTTTCGTTGTTGTTAGGTATGAATTCCTAACATATATTCATGTTCACTTGTTTTTGATTTGGATTGATTTGGTGAATTTTCCAATTTTTTGTTTTTGAAGTCCAATTTTGTGAAAATCCTTTTATGGGTGCTTGAACATATTTACCGGGGTGTATCGAAGAGCCGATTAGGCTGGGTTGCGCTTGGCATAAATCCCTAGTCGCCGTTGCTTGATCGATCGTTTCCGGTGGAATTTTGCCCCACTTGGGGGCTAGGCTGATTCTGCTCTGGAAGCAGGTTCAGTCGACTGAATCAGTAGGTCAGTCGACTGAACCAGGGGCAGAAAACATTCTGTCCCTGTATCAGTCGACTGACCATGCAGGTCAGTCGATTGAGCCTGGAAACTGAAAGTTTCCAGGCATTGTGTCAGTCGACTGACCACCTGGTTCAGTCGACTGACCTGCTTGTATCAGTCCAACTTGCCTATTTTTCGTGGGTTTCCAATTTTAATCGATTCGTGTTAATCTGATTTGTCGTTATCATTTATTATCGACTTTGATGACTTCTTTTTCGGGATTTTTTAGGATATCCATTTTGATGGATTCGGTATCTATTTCTATGGATTTGATTCACGTCTTCGAATGTGGATTTTGGTGATTGATTGTTTCTACAATCATTTCTGTGATTTATCACTTTAAAATATAAAGGTTTTCTATACTAGTAGTAAATATTCAACTCTTTCACAAAGATGATTCCAACTCTATTTTCAATACAAATCTCGTTTATAAAACCGTTTTCCAATCTATTAGTATATACAAACCTTTACCTCATTCGTATGAGAAATCTAATTAAACGACTTAGCAAAACAAGTGGTATGAAATGCTTGCATTTACTTTGTCGGTTAATTCTTAGACTTGTTCAATTGAACTCTTGTGACAATTTTCTAGTGGAAATCTACAATATATTCGTAAATATTTAAGTTAAGCCAGTGGTTATGGGACATGAAGCTAAACTCATCTATTTACTAGCTTAGTGTAATCGACACTTCTTATTGATCAATGGTGATCATTTTATGATTTAGACTAGCGATGTGCGATGTCTCTTTGTCCGCGTGGGGGACTATACACCGTTTTGTTGAGCTTCGGCTCATTTGGAGGAGCTTCGGCTCATTTGGAGGACCTTCAGCTCATTTGGAGGAGTTTCGACTCATAGTCCGCAATGGGGGACTATACCCTGTTTGGAGGAGCTTCGGCTCGTTTGGAGGAGCTTCAGCTCATTTGGAGGAGCTTTGACTCATAGTCCGCAATGGGGGACTATACCATGTTTGGAGGAGCTCCGGCTCATTTTATGAAATAGCATTCCATTTTCATTTCTGCATTTCTTGTTGATGATTTCTAGTATTTGTGTTTCACCGATATTTGCGATTGACATTGATATGTTTTCTCAATATTTGTGTTTTGGTGAATAATTTAAAGAATGTGATTCTTTTTGGTGTCTTGAGTAGATTTGAGATTTTGTATGATTTTCGTTGTTATGAAATGTATACTTGACACAGTATGGCATTATTGTTATCATACGTTTTAGTTATATCTCTTATCCTATCTCATTTTATCTGATATTTATAGCTAGACTGATCCGTTTATTATTTTATTCTTAAATAATACTCGGGTCAGACCGAGGTATTTCAGGTGCTTCTGCTTGACTTCTTATTAGGGTCCGTCACCTAACTTTTGGCTAACTACTTTAGCTTAGTAGTTTTGTTGTTATACATTCGAGATAGAGACTCCTTGATGTATACTTATTCTTTTGTCTAGCACATGTATCTATTCTTTTGTGATGTAGTGGATCTAGTTTGACCACTACTTTGATGTACACTTCTATGTGTTATATTCATATCTGTTTCCGCCTTTGTGATATGAATATCTGTGACAGATTTGTGTTATGTTTATTTCTATATTTTTTTCCGAAGGCCTCATAGCCAGTGTGTGGTAGCTTTGAGTTTGTATTTGATATGTCGGATTTCCTCTTGAAATGAAATGTAAGTTATATTATCTGACATATCGGTACTCGCACAAAGCAATTACACAGATGGTCGCTCCTCAACAGCCTTATTCTTCGTGCTAGTCGACGGCATTACCCCGTAGTGTCCTTGGCTAGCGTGAGTATAGAGGTGGGGCGTCACAGCTTGGTATCAGAGCCAAACTTCGGAACAATGTAGAATAATCTAGCAAGGATCATAGTCCTAAGTCTTTCTTAGGAATCGTGCCATAGGATTTTTCGTACCGTTCTATCCTATTTTCTTTTGTGATGCCTTGTTTTATCAATCAAGTTTGTTTGATATTCATTCTGAGAATAACCTTTTTCCTCTTCTTTCTTTCTTTCTTAGAGAAGAGAAATGGTTAGACCTGGCCGTCCCAGCGCCGGTCAATCTAGTGCTACTCCTCAGGATGGAGTATTTATGTCTGCTCAACAACTTTTAGATCTTGTGAACAATGCCCAAGCTGTCGGACCCGTTCCAGCGCCTACTCACCCTAAATCCGGGTTTGCATGCTTGTGCGGAGATTATACCGCTTTGGGTGGAAGGCCATTCAAGGGATCCAAAAACGTTATAGAAATCCAAGCTTGGCTTAGATCATGCGATCGCATCTTTTCCCTCATGAATCTTGTGGATCTACATCGAGTCCAAGTGGCTTCTAGCATGCTCCAAGAAAGAGCATTAGATTGGTATGAGCTTTTGATTTCGGAAATTATTGAAGCGGATCTTACTTGGGAGCAATTTCGAGAAGGATTCGAATTGAAGTTTGTGCCGGAAGCTGAAAAAGTAACTTTAGCTCGGCGCTTTATTGACCTTGTTCAAGGTGAATCTTCTATGACCGACTACGTCGCATCTTTTGAATCTCTCTCTAAATATGGGGTCGAGTATATTAATACCCCATTGAAGAAAAATCAGAGGTTCGTCTATGGGTTGAATAAGAACCTCAAAAAGCCTTTACTTCTGAAACTGGAAGTTTCTTTCAATCAGCTGGTAGATATCGCTCTTCGACTTGAAGAGGCTGATAGAGAAAGTGATGTTGAAGTTGTGAGTGCCAAACAGAACTTCAAGATCAATAAGAATAGGCATCCCTTTATTAAGTTCGAAAGCCCTAATCCCAACAAGAAAGTGAAGCAAGTAACTTCGGTAGCAAAGACTCCAATCCCTAATCGTGGAGAATGCTACAATTGTGGCTCTAAGGACCACTATATAAATAGGTGTCGAAGGCCTATTTCTTGCCGCTATTGCAAAAGTTCGGATCATTATATATCTTCATGTCCCAAACTTCAAAGCAAGAGAGAGGGAGAGATGAATGTTATGCAAGCACCTAGTAACACTTCTCGTGGTCAAGGTAATTCTCCTTCTACCCTTGATAGCATTAATTTGTTTTGTGAAAATCCTATTCGAGTTCCTTTTGATACGAATTCATCTCATTATTTTATATCAAAAGAACTTGTTGATTCCTTTTCTTTAAATATTATGGGTTTGATGACTTCACTGAGAATTGCAAATCCGGTTGGTGGATCCGCAACACTCGGTTTGTTTTGTAATGATGTCGAGATTATTTTATGTGATTATTCTTTCCGAACCGATTTGCATGTTATGCGTTACTTAGGCTTCGGAATTGATTTTTGGGAAAGGATTGGCTTAATTATATGAAGTCCATATCCTATGTCCTGAGCGGACTATCTATCTTCGACATCCTCAATCTGTTAAGCAGATTTCTATTTTTCTTAATGATTTCAATTCCAATTCGGTGGCATCATTTTATTCTTTAGACCTACATGTTGAGGAGAATGTTATTTCTCTCATTCAAGTAGTTTGTGAATTTTTCGGTATATTTGAGATTTGTCTTAGGATTACCACCTAAGCAATCTATTGAGTGGTGCTAAGGTCTTTTCAGTTCGACCTTGCCACCGGTTTTCATCAGCTACGAGTTGCGGAGGGTAGCATTCCACTTACCGCATTCCGCACTCGTTATGATTCTTGTGAGTGGTTCATTATGTCATTCGGTTTGACGAACCTTCTACCTTATCTCATCCATCTTATTAATCGAGTATTCTACGAATATCTCGATAAGTTTATCTTTGTATTTATTGATTATGGATGAAAACAACAATTTAAACTTTACAAATCTTTTTAATGAGATATTTATAAGTATAATTGGATTTTGTTCTTAAAACGAGCAAAGAATATTCGTGAAATTTTAAGAGGCATGTTTATCATATAGAAGATGATTTTGTGTTGTTTTGCCCATTGAGTGCTTTAAAAATTCTGGTCGATGCGCTTGATCAACGTTATCGATAGGAATCTCCTAAACGCTATAATGAGACAGTCAGACACAGTAAACTGACTTATAATAAGTAAATTTTTCTAAAAAGATGATTACATAAAGTTAATTATAATTTTGAATGTCTTCGCTTTTTGGGAAAGAGGATCAATTAAAAGAACTCTTTTCCGATGCTTTTATTCTTGCGATTCCCAAAGGGAACCAAGACTTTATTGTTTGTACCGATGCTAGTCGTATTGGTTTGGGTGTCATTCTCTTGCAAAGGGAATGTGTTATCACATATGCTTCTTGACAATTAAAGCTTGTCAAGACTAGATATGCCATTCATGATCTAGTGCTCGCGGCCATTGTTTTCGCTCTTAGAATTTGGCAATATTATCTTTTGGGAGAGAAATTTTTTCTCTACACCGATCATAAATCTTTGAAGTATTTATTTTCTCAAAAGGAACTTAATTTGCGTCAACAACGTTGGCTCGAGTTCCTTGCATCTTATGATTTTGATATTCTTTATACTCCCAGAAAGGGCAATCGAGTTGCTGATGCCCTTAGTCGTAAGCAACAAGCGGTTGTTTCCATGATGATATCTGAATAGAGTGATCTCGAGACTGTATCCACTTGTGAGATTCGAGATCGTGAATCCAATTTATGTTCATCTCTTATTTTGCATAGCCTTGAGGCTCGTCCTTCTTTTTTTTGGACCGTACCTCTTTTGGCTAAACTCTATGTCAAAGAAATTATTAAATTGCATGGAGTTCCTACTTCTATTCTTATCAATCGTGATCCATTATTTTACTAGTGGATTTTGGTAAGGTTTCCAAAAGCTTTGGGAACAATGCTTAAATTTAGCACCGCTTATCCTCCTCAGTCCGATGGACAAACCAAGCGTGTGAATCGAACTCTTGAAGATCTCCTTCGTGCATGTGTTCTTGATTTTGGTGGAAGTTGGGAAGATCATATTTCTCTTGTTGAGTTTTCTTCCAATAATAGCTTCCAATCTTGTATTGGTATGACATCTTTCGAGGCACTCTACGGAAGGCCGTGCTGATTTCCTTCGTGTTGGCTTGAAGCCGGTGAGAAGCTGGTTTTAGGTCCAGATTTTATTGGTGTTCATTTGTGTTTCACCTTTGAGGGGTGTTGTGTGTTTCAGTCGATCGGGAAAGTTAGCACTTCGATATGTTGGTCCATTTCCCATCACCAAACATATTGGTTCCGTGGCTTATCGCCTTTTTGTCCCCGACTCGGTTTTCTGCTATTCATGACGTATTCCACGTCTTCTAACTACGGAAATGCCTTAGGGATTCCGATTCTATTCTTGAGCCCGGTGTAATTGAAGAAATTGAAGTTTCACCAAATTTGACTTATGAGCAACATTCTATTCGTATTATTGCTTCGGAGGTTAAACGCCTTCGAAATAAAGATGTTCTTCTTGTGAAAGTTTAATGGTCCTCAAACCCTAAGGATTTCTCTTGGGAATCTTGAGAATTCATCGAGTAAACACATCCGGACTTACTCTCTTTAAGGTGAACTTCTTATTTCAAATTTTCTTTTGTGTTGATATGCTTTTATGGTTGTTACTTTTTATTTTCCTCTTAATTATTGCGAGGACGCAATTTCTTTAAGGAGGGGAGTCTGTAACAACCCGCATATTTCACGATTGTATATATAAATGTTTTATTTAAATATAGCATTGTTAATCGGATTAAAGTCCGAAATGTCACTTTTTGCAAACAGTCGAATTAGGACTCGAGACCACTTCCATTGAGTCAAAATGGTGTTTGCGACCTTTTTGAGTATAAACATCGATATGTTTTGAGTTGGGTAGAATTTTGATGTTTTCAATTAGGGGTTTGGGTTTCAGCCCATCAACCCATCTAATACCCTAACACTCCACTCCCTCTTCATTCATTCTATTCTTTTCCTAACACTTTCAAGCTAAAGAGATAATGGGGAAAGAGAAAAGAAATCAAAATTCCTAAGCCCTAGTTTCTATTAGGAATTCAAGCTCTAGCTCCAAAATCAAAGAGAAGCTTACGTAAGCATCCTCTTCATCTTCTCCATCTCAATCTCTCTTCAATTTTCAGAAATTCCTAAACCCTAACTTAGGAAATATTTTCCTATGAGCTTAGATTGGAGCTTCTTGAGTTGAGATTGAAGAGGAATTGGTCTTTCCTTTGTTCTATAGCTTCTCATTTGTTGTTTGGGTTTAAAAGGTGAGTTTTTGAACTCACATCTACGTCTATAGCTTTCGTTATTGTTAGGTATGAATTCCTAACATCTATTCATGTTCATTTGTTTTTTATTTGGATTGATTTGGTGAATTTTCCAATTTTTGGTTTTTGAAGTCCAATTTTGTGAAAATCCTTTTATGGGTGCTTGAACATGTTTACCGGGGTGTATTAAAGAGCCTATTAGGCTGGGTTGTCGCTTGGCATAAATCCCTAGTTGTCGTTGCTCGATCGATCGTTTCTGGTGGAATTTTGCCCCACTTGGGGGCTAGGCTGATTCTGCTCTGGAAGCAGGTTCAGTCGACTGAACCAGTAGGTCAGTCGACTGAACCAGGGGCAGAAAACATTCTGTCCCTGTATCAGTCGACTGACCATGCAGGTCAGTCGACTAAGCCTGGAAACCGAAAGTTTCCAAGCATTGTGTCAGTCGACTGACCACCTGGTTCAGTCGACTGACCACCTGGTTCAGTCGACTGACCTGCTTGTATCAGTCTAACTTGCCTATTTTTCGTGGGTTTCCAATTTTAATCGATTCGTGTTAATCTGATTTGTCGTTATCATTTATTATCGACTTTGATGACTTCTTTTTCGGGATTTTTGTTAATATCCATTTTGATGGATTCGGTATCGATTTCTATGGATTTGATTCACGTCTTTGAATGTGGATTTTGGTGATTGATTGTTTCTACAATCATTTCTGTGATTTGTCACTTTAAAATATAAAGGTTTTCTATACTAGTAGTAAATATTCAACTCTTTCACAAAGATGATTCCAACTCTATTTTCAATACAAATCTCGTTTATAAAACCGTTTTTCAATCTATTAGTATATACAAACTTTTACCTCATTCGTATAAGAAATCTAATTAAATGACTTAGCAAAAGAAGTGGTATGAAACGCTTGCATTTACTTTGTCGGTTAATTCTTAGACTTGTTCGATTGAACTCTTGTGACACTTTTCTAGTGGAAATCTACAATCTGTTCGTAAATATTTAAGTTAAGCCGGTGGTTATGGGACATGAAGCTAAACTCATCTATTTACTAGATTAGTGTAATCGACACTTCTTATTGATCAATGGTGATCATTTTATAATTTAGACTAGTGATGTGCGATGTCTCTTTGTCCGCGTGAGGGACTATACCCCGTTCTGTTGAGCTTCGGCTCATTTGGAGGAGCTTCGGCTCATTTGGAGGAGTTTCGACTCATAGTCCGCAATGGGGGACTATACCCTGTTTGGAGGAGCTTCGGCTCATTTGGAGGAGCTTTGACTCATAGTCCGCAATGGGGGACTATACCCTGTTTGGAGGAGCTCCGGCTCATTTTATGGAATAGCGTTCCATTTGTGTTTCTGAATTTCTAGCTGATGATTTCTAGTATTTGAATTTCACCGATTTTTGCGATTGATATGTTTTGTCAATATTTGTGTTTTGGTGAATAATTTAAAGAATGTGATTCTTTTTGGTGTCTTGAGTAGATTTGAAATTTTGTATGATTTTCGTTGTTATGAAATGTATACTTGACACAGTATGGCATTATTGTTATCATACGTTTTAGTTATATCTCTTATCCTATCTTATTTTATCTGATATTTATAGCTAGACTGATCCGTTTATTATTTTATTCTTAAATAATACTCGGGTCAGGCCGAGGTATTTCAGGTGCTTCTGCTTGACTTCTTATTAGGATCTGTCACCGGACTTTTGGCTAACTACTTTAGCTTAGTAGTTTTGTTGTTATACTTTCGAGATAGAGACTCCTTGATGTATACTTATTCTTTTGTCTAGCACCTGTATCTATTCTTTTGTGATGTAGTGGATCTAGTTTGACCACTACTTTGATGTACACTTCTATGTGTTATATTCATATCTGTTTCCGCCTTTGTGATATGAATATCTGTGACTGATTTGTGTTATGTTTATTTCTATATTTGTTTCCGAAGGCCTCATAGCCACTGTGTGATAGCTTTGAGTTTGTATTTGATATGTCGGATTTCCTCTTGAAATGAAATGTAAGTTATATTATCTGACATATCGGTACTCGCACAAAGCAATTACACAGATGGTCGCTTCTCAATAGCCTTATTCTTTGTGCTAGTCGACGACATTACCTCGTAGTGTCCTTGGCTAGCGTGAGTATAGAGGTGGGGCGTCACAGCTTAGTATCAGAGTCAAACTTCGGAACAATGTAGAATAATCTAGCACGGATCATTGTCCTAAGTCTTTCTTATGAATCGTGCCATATGATTTAATTCGAGTCTTCGTACCGTTCTATCCTATTTTTTATTATTAAACAAATTATTAAGAGTATTACAATGCCATGAATTTAAATGGTATAATAAAAATTTGGTTAATTCATTTAAACAGATAACCAAAATAAAATTATTTACAAACCAAATTCAAATTGATACAATTTCACAACCGAACAGAAGCGACCGAAATAAACCGATTTAGTCGGTTAATTCGGTTCGAACCGAGTACCGCTGACCCCTATTGCCAGAAGTTGGTATTGTAGTGCCACTAAAGTAGTTGCTATCAAGCTGACTGCAGGTGGCAATTTGAAAATAGTAATCCTTGGAATCATTAATAATATGAATAAAAAATGCACTACCCAGATACTCATCAAAGACTTCAAAAATAGAGATGAAAGAAATGATGATTTGCAATCATAATAATAGTAGCATAGTAGTAATAATAATAATAATAAACGATAAAAATGCAAATGAATAAATAGTTTTTTTTTTATTTGCACTTATAATTTAAAAGGTTTAGATGAATAATAGCATATCCTGTGGATTTCGATCATGAATATTTAAAAAAAAAAGCTTTCTTACTAGCCTGCATGGCTGCATATAATATTTTTTACTTAGGGACTTTTAGCATCTTAACCGTGACAAACTAGACGTATTTATATGATCATAAGAAGATATTCCAGAGATACCATTAGATATTAAAGCTCCTAACACTTGATTTTAAATTGTAATTACTGAATTTCTCTCTCTAACGTTCTGGTAATCAAATATTCACAATACTTTATTCAATATTCTCATGCATAAAATAAACTTACTGAGAGGCTACAGAGGTTTGAATGACTTTACAGCCCAAGTGAAGCAATGAACAAACACAAAATCAAAGGATTGCAATATATAACAAAATAACAAAATCATATCTTGACATGAGCATCACAAAATCTACCAGTTTCCTTGATACAAGTGAATATTAAACAAATATAGTTCAAAAGCATACACTGGTGCTGAACCAAGTAAGGTATTTATTCAGAATACTACAGTATTATTAGTCAAACAAAATATATTGGACACAAAGGCATATAACTCTTAAAACCAAATTTGCACTAATTCCCATGTCAACAATAAATTTGAGGCTGGAAAAAAAAAAGGTAAAAGCAGAATGCAAATTATTTCTTTAGAGCATTCATCCTGTCTCTGAGATAATACAGCTTAGCCCTCCTGACTTTTTTCTTGTCAATGACCTTCACTTCCTTGATATTTGGAGAATATCTGTTGCATATTGAAGATATCAAAGTTAAATGTATAACTAGTGGTTTCTGCTCATATATGTGCATATTATTATGGTTAACATAACTGATACATAACCAAACAAATTTGAAAGAATAAAATAGTTGTATGTGGAGTGTGACAAAATGCATATATACAAATAAACATGGTAGCCAAAGTGACATGATGGTAAAATGTATTGTTAACTATAGACGAAGCAGGAATTTGTTTGCGTGACACAAACGTACTACCTACTGGTTGCACAAAATGTCGGAGATCGCATTTGAACACTTCACTTCAGTTAATTATTTTTATAGATAATCCTGGATTCATCAAATACATAACTATATTGCAGTTGTAGCATGTTGACTGTCAACAGCAGTACTCTATATATCAACTAATTTGTTCAGAACTTGATTCACTTTAATAGCAAATATTTATACTGATTACCAACCCATGCAGTTAAAGGGCTTAGCGGTTATATAGCGATGAAGATGCAAAAGGTTATAGCGGGGATAAAGCAGTGGTATAACGTAAAATAGCGGAGGTATAAAAGCTTCATTAGATATAACATCAAATATTTAAAGTTAATTTATTCTCATTCTCACCTCGTTTGTATAAGAAAAAGAAGTATTGTTTAATCTTATATAACAATAATTAGGTCTTAAAATTAGGTCTTTACTCTAATTTTGTTGATTTGGTTTAAAAGAAACTAGTCAAATCAAACGTTTTATATTAATGTTGATAACGGATGCTAAAAGATTTAGCAGGTGCAGCAGAAAATAGTATGGCTTAAAGCGAATCTACTAATCATTAAATTGAAAAAGCGTAGCGATCGAAGAACGATGTGAGCTATAGCTGGGATTTTGCGGGGATTTAAATGCATAGTTACCAACATATGTGCAATGTAGCCCTCCCGACGTAAGAAAAAGACAAGTATCAGGTGTATCTACCAGTCGGTTCAAAATGTATAAACTCCCAAATTTATATGTTAAAAACAGATGCAAATTATATGCTTGGTCCAAAAAAGTAAAAAAAACCACTAATATTTCAAATAGGACCCCTAATTTTGCTTGTTATATACCCTTCAATTTAGCGTAACTATTAAGGTTACTGTCAGTCGCACTAAATGCACTATGGTTACAAAAAAAAACAAATTACCCAATTTGAATTCACAGTCGTTCTAGCATTGCCTTTAATACTTCATTAAAAAAATTCCAGAATTTCCACTGCATTATCATTTCTCAGATTACTGATAAACAGAAGACTAAATTTAGGTATTAATTTTTTTATTTAATTAAAATTAAAAAAATACATAATTGATATTTGAAAGGTGATGAAGAAAAGTTAGTGCTTCTTCTCTTCAAGGCAATATAAAAACTTGGCTGATATTTCTTAATAACAAACATTTAGCCAAATATAACACAAGTAGCTTCAAAAATACAAATGTATGAAATTAACTTACAAAGGAAAGACAGATTCCACTCCAACTCCTGCGACCATTCTGCGTAGTCTAAAGGTTGTATTTAAGCCAGCATTACGTCTTGCTATGACTATACCTTTTAATGTTGATACACGACGCTTGTTCTCAGGCACTTCCTATAATCCAGAATAGATTGTCACTGAATATCAACACCAAGATTTATAAAGATATCAAAAAGAAAAAAGGGAAAAAAAATATTATTGCATGAGAATGAATCAGGAATAATTTTATCATACTATATCAAATCCAGAATCATCGTTTTCCCATGAATTGTACCTACTTTTTATTGCATACAAAATTAAACTGTGGATCACACCTACCAAATTACATACTGACTGATCATATCAATAGAAGTTGCAAAAGAAAGGTATATATTTCAGGTTTTAGATCTGTACATATATCATAAAAAGCAAATAAATATACAGTGGAAGGGAATATCCTCAAAGAATTCCTACCACTTTTAGCTGAATGATATATCCAGGCTTTATATCAGGAATCTCTCTGGAAGCTCGTACACTATCGACAGCTTCTTTATCTAGTATCTGTAGATACGCATGCATTAAGTTATGAATATTCTGACATCCTCGGAAACTAAAACATAAAAATGCCCATCTTTTCTACCCATCTATTTATTGCACCTCATTCATTACATATTATGATGGTCTACTAGTTCAAGAATCTTCAAAAGATTTCTGCATATTATTTGAAAAAATGCTCTGCAAATGTGTCCATACATGTACAAACCACCAAGATTTTAAAAAGAGGTCTAAACTGTACATCGTAAAATTCCAAATTTTAAATTGAAACCGGATATAAATCGTAAATTGTAGATTCAAAAGATCCATAATTTAAACTTTGTACACACTTTAAAACTGATTTTGATGTTTGAATTTCTACATGTAAACCTAAAACTAAAAAAAAATCGTGTGTTCTATTTCTACTATGTTTTGAAAATGTTAGAATTGGAATTGTAGATCCAAATATGTACATCAAATATATTAAACTGTACGATTTTTCTAATTGCGGTTTCAACTAAGTTTAATCGAAATGTAAATTGAATTGTAAAAAGAGAGATATGATCTGAAACGGAATTTGAAATGTGAGATCTTAAGATTATTGATAACAATGCATACCACTACAAGTCTACAATCAAACATTATCAGAGTAAAGCACTTTAATAAGTTTCCTTATCATGTGTGAGTAATCAAAATTCGTTAGATATAATATATAGCCAATTTAAAGGAACAAAGCTTCTTCAAAATTTATGGTTGAGGGGTCACTTATTGAATAACAAACTCAAATTCACCTACATTCATAATGTGCTTCGCTGTTTTATCAAGCCTCTTGAATTTGATCCGCTGAGGTTGATGTACATTTGGGGAGGCAGTGGCATTGCCTTCAATTGAAATTGGGTCAGCACCACTTGCTGTTGTCATGGACCTGAAACTAGTAATGCTTTTCTGCAAATACACATCATTTGATAGTGCCACCACTGGATTATAGAGCAGCTTAGTCTTCTGAAAGAAATATGATAGATAATTATTTTCCCTGAAAGGTACCAAGCAATGTTTACGTCCACATAGTCTACATGAATTATGAAGATTGGAGTTGAAATGGATATGCATATTAGATTTCACAAAACATGAAGATAAAATGTTAGCCTCAGCAAACATTTTCTAAGGTAGAAATTGCTCGTAGTCTCATATCGTACATTTTTGTAACAGCTAATTCTACTCGACATATTGAGCACAATATACTCCTAACCTTATAGGAAAGCTGAAGGCTTCATAAAATAAGACCATCCAATATATTCCTAGTAGGAAAGCTGGAGGCTTCATAATATAAAGTCATCCAATATGTCTCAAATGAGTCCTAAACTGAGATCAAGCACTTAAATGCTTATGCTCGTTAAACTTTAGAGTAGACATATCTAAGTGAATCATTGCTACTACACATTCAATTGATTGTTATACCATAAAATACATGTGCTTTTTTAGGAACATTAGAGGATTACAAGAGTGCTAATCAACAATCTCACAATGCATTCAACATGTATATTAAAATTTCTGCCTCATCTTCAAATTGTGTTTATCAAATACTTGTCTTGGTTAACGTAAAAAGTCTAATTTTATTGCACAAACAAATTGAAGGGTATACCAATACATAGATTAGTTACTCATTGCAAGCAGGTACGTACTAAGCATCTGACTAGCTAGTAACCATAAAAACAGATATAATTTTTTAATTAACACACCTAATATTTGAATAGCAATAGCGTTGAATTTACAAACAATTCGAGGTTCGTATGAAATACACACCGCAATTTTAGAAATAAAAGAAAACCGATGGTGCTTTGAGTAGCCTACCGACAGATGGGAGATGTTGCAGGTTAATCGCTCCCCACGAGTAGTCATTTGAGCAAGGCTTCTCCATAAAGATTGCATATTTCTGACTCAAAGGACTCTGCATCGATTTTAATCACAAACATAAGGAAATAAAAAAATTTATTCATATCGTTCAAATGAAATAGGTAGTAGTGGATGAGCTTACTTCTGACTAGAAATGCTAAAATCCTGGTTTTGGAACTCAAAATCGGAATAGGGATTTGAAAACAAATAAATTTTGATACTTCAACTAAAAAAAGCTATTAGTTATTCTAGTAGAATGCTGCAATGCTAACCGAAAAATGTAAGTAGGAAAATGCGGATCTAAATATGCAGGGAGGTCATTAGGGGGTACTAAATGAATTTGCGGTTAAGATTTCATCCGCAGTAACCGGATAATGTAGAATTGTCGATTCTAGTATACTACCAAACCTGAAACATCAAACTCACTATAGAAGTATCAAAATCATAGAATTGAAGAAGAGACAAAGAAAAAAGACCAAAAAAGCACAAAATGAAGAAAAAAAATTCATGAAATCGACCAAAAAAACACAAAATCAATGTCATCAAACCTACCTCACAGCAGGAGTTTTGATTTATATGGAACTCAGAACCCTAACTTTTTCAAAATGGACCTCAATCCCAAAAATCTGTAACCCTATTTTTTTAGCAGGGGGAAATTGGAAGTAGAAAGTATTTCTGCTGGTAGGTAATATTAGACCTGTCAAATGGGTCGGGTCGGGTCATAATGGGTTGGGTCAAATTTGACTTGACCCTTTTGTGACCCTAACCCGTTTGTCATGTTTATTAAATGGAAAATTAAACCCAACCCACTTGTTTTTAGGGTCAACCCATTTAACCCATTTAAAACATCATCACTTAAAACATCAAATATACAAAGATATACATAAAATGTAAAATTGAAACTGCATATAACACTGGAAATGCATTATAATATAGTCATATAACATTAATGTAAACTGAAACCGTATACAACTGCATCAAATAACAACAATATAACACTAAAAATGCACTAAGATAACAAGAATATCATGAATATCATACATAAAGCTGGGTGAAAGTGCATGAATATAACTTTGATACTGTAGAATGTAATAGAACTGCACTAAATAATACCAATATAACACTGCGACTGATACCAATATAACACTGTAGTTGTATCAATATAACACAAAATCTGAAAGTGCATCAAATATAAAAACCAAAAATAAAAACCAAACATGTAGACTAAAAAAATGACCTTCAAAATTACTGAAACTGAATCATGCACATACAACACACTTCCTCACAATCACCCAGAAAAACCTGCACATACAAATAAAAGGTTACAATATATAAACATGAACCAACAGGAGTATAGGATCACATTATAGGTAAAAAATGGGGAAAAAAATAGTTTTAGCTTTTGAAAGCTTGGCATATTTATACAATATAAACTGTCATATTTGTACTTCAATAAACATCTAAAAGCTTGGCATAACAATACTGCATTATATATTTATGCTTCAGTCAAAAAGGAAATTCCCTTATATTATATATGTACAACAGTACTGCATTAGAATTCAATTTACTCCTTAGACTATATGAGATTTATGGAATATATTTAAGTTCATATAAAATTTTATGAAATGAGTTTGATAAGCCAATTGAAAATAATTTTAATTCAAAATTTTAGCTTAATAAGAATCTGAAACATCCTAAACTGTTATATACGAAGACATGTATATTTAAAACCATGTTTCAATAAAACATGTATATATAAACTGATATATATTTAAAGCCCATATTTAACTGAAATAGAGTACTCATATATCTGAAACTTAATGTGTATACTTGACACATCATGTATTTGGAAATTTAACAGACATCAAAAGCTTATTTACATTTTATATTGGAAAAACTAATATCCAAAACCAAATAGGCACGAGTATATAAACTCTGATGCTCATATACAGAAGAAACTTCATTTATTCAAAAACCAGCTTTCATATACAAAATTAACTTTTGTGTAACTCAATAGTAGTGTAAAATTGTGTAACTCAAATGTCTATAGAATTATCTGTTCAGCTAATTTCGCCATTCATTGAAAGCTATTTAAAGATGATAACTATGGTCACATGCATGTTCAACATACTTAATATACATCCAGCGTTCTGCTTACACAAAAGTGAATCCATACAATTAGTACTAGCAATAACCGTGTAATATTAATTGAATTTACAGGTCTGACTATATTCTACATGCATCATTACAGAGAATAGACGAGAAATAGTTTATTTAGTTTTATACATTTTGATGTAACACGTAAAAAAAAAGTATATCATACTAAGCATAATTAAACAAAGGGTTGAGAGGAAGTATGAATGCATGATAATTTTGTTCTGCACATACTACTATTAAGCAACCTGAAATTCGTTATTCTGAACTAATCATCATGCAGTCCTATAGCAAAGTTTTTCCTTCTTTGCCTGATATAATTTATCTCTTCTGAGAAAACAAGTGAAGTCCAATTTTATGAAATGACATTATGAAATTTTGGAAATTTACATTATTTTCATTTATTACAAGATCTAAAATGCGTACAGATGACTACTCAAGCGGTTTTAGCTGCAAAAGAAGAGTGGAAGTTAGCTATTGCAGTATACGTCATGGGTACTAAACCTCATTACCCTTTTTTCAAAGCTTACATCATGAGATAACAAGTGGTGTGCTACGCATTTCGTTTGCTAAGGTACTAATAGAAGTGGAAGTGTCTAGTGGCTTTCCCTTCCACTGTCCCTATAATTAATCCAGATGGAGAAATCAGTTGGCAGGAGGAAAAATATGAATGGAAACCACTAGTGTATAATACTTGCCAATGTTTTTGCCACTCTGGGAATTTATGTAAATATACATAGCAATGGGTCCCTAAACAAACAATGGTAAACAATCCTAAACACTCTAAGACTCCGACAGTGCATGATGTAAGCATTCAGGATCACACTGTGGAAGATAATTGACTCAGTGGACCACAATTAGTTTTGTGTCCAGTTAACCTTAATATGTAATTCACTTAGATAACTCTGAAGTCTGAACTAAATCAAGATTGTTTTCAAATTTGATTAGCAGCTTTTAGATGTATATACTAAACATAAATTATTTTCTATTATTTTCATTTATTACAAGATAAATAACGTTATGATTTTCAGTCCAGACCTTTGCACATTGGAACCCTTTTATGAAATGACATTATGAAATTTTGGAAATTTACCTTCTGTGATGGCAAATGGAAAGGTGTGCTCAGTGATCACTTGAGAAAAATATAAGATTCCAACAGATAGCACAAGGAAGAAGATGCTCTGCTTTCCTGGAAAACCAGAAAAGATTTTTGATTTCCTAGAAAAAGAAATATTCATGGATAATTCAAGTGGATGATGTAGCCAATCTGAACTGAACTATCGATCTGGAAACCAACTTCATCAACCAACCACACTACTTTGAAGTACAATTAAATTCTATTTTTTGGTGAATATAATGTGTTCTTTGAAAGAAAGAAAGAAAAAAAAGTGCACTTTGTCAAAGGGAGTTTCGAAGATCCATTCAGCGTACAGATATAAAAAGTTTTTATAGTACTAAACAGATTTCTAGAAACCATTATGTGTATTAATCGACTTTCTGAATTTCATTAAGTGTTGTATGGTTTCTTGAAACATGTTTAATGTAAATGGTTTTTAGAAAACAGTTTAACTTTCTTAATCCTCTACATTCAAAAAATAATAATCAAACTTATATACTTTCATTTTTGCCCATTGGCTTCAATTTACAACATATTTTTTTAGTTTTTAATAAATTTTTAGGTACGAAGCAACTTGAATTTTTCTAGTTGAGTCTTTTCTGTTACTTTGAACGATAATTAGCCGACACACACAATACACACATTCACAAAAGAGACACAGCAAAACTTTGCAAAACAAATCATATCCTACACACACATATTTTAATAAACTTATACAACCATTACACACAAACACTAACACATGGATATAAACACACACTCATACGCAAGAACATACACACAGAACACACGCACCACATTCAATGACACACATCACAGGGATATGAAAATCGATGTGCAAATTTGCATCCTCAGCGCACCTGAAGGCTAAATAAGTAGTTCTCTCATAAAGTTGAGAAACATCATAGATTCTACTATTGCCAATTAGTTTGTTAGGAAACAGTCAATGCAGTCTAAAATCTAATGCTGAGTTGCCAACTGTCAGCTAGGAATTGTAGCAAAACAAAAATAGAGTTGTACTCAGAGACATTGAGCATTAAGAAATTGGATATAGTCTTTCCAAGATCATACTTGCCGAAATTGGTTGAAATTAGTTAGCGCTTTGGCTATAGCTTCGAAAATGCAGTACCACAGAAAACATGCAAGCCGAAAACTAAATAACATCAGAAAACATGCAACCAGGTCATAAACAAAGGCACACTGGAATGTACAGTGCAACAAAGAACACAGTGCAGACGAATGAACTGGCTCGAAGACCAGATACAAGAGATATCAAGTGAAGCCTCGGCAGTCAAGTTACTATGCAAACTAGCTCGAAGCTAAAACTCAAATGCAAGTTTCAAATCAAAAACAGTCCAGGCTCTCAAACCAGTGCAAACTCAAGTGAAGTAAATGTAAATACACAGACATATGTATATGCAACTACAAGTCACAGGATCTCAAAATGACACAGTACAACAAGCATACATATATACATATGCAAATACACACACACACACACACACACACACACACACATATATATATATATATATATATATATATAGTCAGTGCACATGTAATCAGGACCAATATGCAGTGACAGTGATCAATATGCAGTGCAGACAACAAGTTATGGATATGCAAGCAATGCAACCCAGACTAATATCACACAACAACTATATACATATGCATAAGCACATGAACTCAACAAAGCCTCAAATTCACTCGAACCAGAATGGACTCAACCACAACACTGTTGTGGTTCATGTAAGCTCAATATGAAGTGTAGACACAAATCAAAGCCGTGGCCACATATTTACAGTCAGAGCAGTTTTTATTTCTCAAATTGATCTAACCGAAGAAGTCAGAGAATAATACAGTGTACAAGTTCAAAATCAAAGTAGCAGTTTTGAACAAAGACAGTGAATAATGATATACAACAAGTTCAAATAAATCAGGATCAAAGTCAAATGAAAACACCTATGACCGAGTCCAGATTATCAAAAATTCAGAAGTGGTCGAAGTCAATTTGCAGTATCAAGTCAGAGCCGTGGTGACCAAGGCTAAAATCGAACAAGTTCAAATTTTAACAAAATCAAAGTGGCCGATGTCAACAGAGAAAAGAATGGAACCAACTTCCATGTCAAAATCGAAGCCGTGTTAAACAAGCAACGAAAATATACAAATTTAAAAGGTCAGAAATCATCACGAGCATTGAATCAAAATCATATGGCCAAGCAAGAGTTAAGAAGAATTCAAATCAAAATAAATACGAACGAAATTATAGGAATTCGAATCCTATATAACCCATATCATCATTGGCATGGAATCTCATTTGAGTTCAAGTATCAACAGAGAAGAATAAACCATTCAATTCGAATCAATGTCGAGAATAATTAATAATCAGAAAAAGGCATTCACGTACCAATTCACACATCAATCGAGCTCGACAATTTGAAGCAGTCGAGAAATCAATCAAAGAAAGCAAATGAAGCTCATTCAATCAACAACAGAAAGTCAACGCCTTCAAATTTTCCGAAACCCTAATCTTGAATGAAGAGAAACGAACAAAGGAAGAAGTTGATATTAATTTCACGAAGAAAGATACCGGCCGAATAATAGAAAAGAAAAAGGGGATTTATTTTGGGCCGGTTATTTTAATTATCTTTGGGCTTCTATTTTTAAATTAGGGTTTTTTATTGTTTTTATTGTTTTAATTTGTATTTCTCTTTTAAACTTTTGTAATGTCTAGTCGTGTGACTAGGGGACGAACTACGGTGGTGTAGTTCGAGAATTCGCAACTCAATGGTTGAATTGTGGTAGGGTTTTTAGCGTAGAGTTAGGTTAGTCGATAGCGGGTGTCGCGAGTTTACGTGTGTAAGCGTCTGACTGCTTAATTTCTAGTAAAAACCTTGGAGGCAGCACGTTGGCAGGGTTTTGCCGAAGTTGGGTAAATCTGTGTGTTCTATTTTATGATTTTTATATTCTGCTATTATCTGTGTTGCTGCTATTCTGCTATTATCTGTGCTGCAATTATTTTATATACTTCCGCATTAAATTTTGATAATTAATAGTATGTCTATTATGTTAGAATTTAATAATGTAACAATTTCGACTATGATTCCATTTTTATTTTAAACCTAGACATTATGATAATATCAGAGGATTTTACATAGAGATGTTTTGGTTATCGTAAGGTAAAAATCCATCCGTATTTATGTGTGATGTGGTTTTACAACATACCTTTTATTTTAAAAAGGATTTTCCAATGTGGAAATCAATATGATTGATTTGATTGAGCTTTCTCCAGCTAGTTTACTTGAACGATCTGGTCGTTATTTTCTTGTAATGCTTGGGTCAGCCAGAGCATATTTTCCAGATTTTACTGGACACTTTGGAGCTTTCATGAGACGAGCAAGATCCTCCAAGACGTATTTACATATCTTCTATCTTCCACTTTTTTTTGTTTATTTTATTTTTGTCTGTATTTATCAGCAATTGTAAGGATAGACTATTATAACTATCCAGGCTTATAATAGGTTAGTGTACTCTAACATTGTGTACATAATAAAGTTGATTTCCCTTTGTAAAGATTTGTTATATTATATATTTCCCGTCAAGTTTGTGAGATTATGTTCTATATTTTCTTTCTTTAACCCCAAATGACCTATCTTCCAAACACTAAAATGATCTGCATACAAATACCAAGGATGTATTAAGTGCCGTCTTATAGGTGTAAGAATGGAAGATCATTACATTTAGTATCAGAGCCTAGGTTGAGCGAACACTTAGACCTTGGTGGGGTAGACTTATTATAGGTAGGGTTAGTGACACCCCAGAATGAGTAAACTCATTATAGATAGGATTATTAATATCCTCGAATGAGTTTGAGTGTAGTGTATATATATGAGTGCATATTGTTAGTGCTATAAAATGTTTTATATTGTGTTGGTTGGTCTGTTGAGTGGTTTAAGAATTTTGGTCGACGCATCTGATCATCGTTGTCGATATGGGTTCCTAAACACTTAAACAAGAGAAACTAATACAGTATTAGTCTAAAATCGGTAAATGAAATAATTTTACCGAGAATTATATTTTATATAAAAATAATATTCTTTTCCAAAAACTAAATAGTTATTTATAATATGGTTGTTGGTTGATTTAGCAAGAAATTTTCTTTTTCAAAACGTAGGCTTGGTAAATAGAAATTGGGAAACATTGAAACAAACATCTTGTGAATTAAGTTTCACAGTTTGACTATAAGGTATTCGATGATAATGTTAAATTAATGTTGAGTTTTAATTAGTAGTTTATTAATAGAAAGCTAGGGTAGTTGAAAGAAATATTTGGAAATTATTTAATAAAGATGATTTCATACACATTGGTTTTTAATGATGTGTTTTATAAAGAAATTTTGAGATTTACAACTTGTGGTATTGAAAAAGATTTTTAGAAAAGTAATACTTGAAAGTGGTTAAGTGTAAATATAATGGAAAGAAAATTTTTAGGGACATTTTCTTTGGGTTGGTTTGGGGAATGAGTCTTGATTTGTTTTGCGGTGATCTGAATAATCTTCTAAATGACGTGCACTTAGTGGATTATTCCCTTCATCATTGTACGATTGAAACAAGTTCGAATCCGAAGGAACCCAAAGCAAATTAAAAATAAATATTTTTTTAAAAACCATTTCTGAAGATACACACACACACATAGTAGCCTTTCAATAAGTTTTTGAATAAAACCCGGGTATTGTGCTCTTGAATTCCTTAAAAGAATGAGTTCTTAAAATAAAAGGGTATTTTGATTAAGGAGTAGGTTAATAAATGAAGTTTTTAATTAGGATAAATTTAATAAGGAGGTTTAATAAACTTGACTTTATTAAACAGTGCCTTTTGAGTTTTAACACCTAGGAGGTTAAATTTATTTGATGTTACTAGGTCGGCTAATAAACATCTTTAACTTAGAGGTATATAAGGAGAAGTAGACTCAAGGACGCAGTTGGATACCAGCATCCTACTTAGCTAATTACTAGACCTGATTGATAAAGAGGTTGAGTTGGTTGATTCAGTTTTAAGACCCGGATTTATTTTGGGTTTGCATCTGGAAATTAGGTCTAAATGAGACTTAAAAATATGATATTTTGTATATATACTTAGGATATAGGAGAGCCTTATATAAGTTAATAAAGTTAAGTCATCTTATAAATGCTTTGTATTATTTAAGCATTTGTGGACCTTAGTAGGACTTAATATCTTATTCTAAGGATTTTTGTTGATTGATTATAAAGGACTCTCATTGTCGTAAGAGGATCACGTATGAAGGCTAGGAAGTTTTCTAGGTAGGCCATGGCCAACCGGAACATGGAGGATATTAACCATCCATTACTCGAGGAGTTCGAAGAAGAGGAGGAGTTCGAAGAAGAAGAAGAGAAACCCATTCTGATGGAGGAGTCGGAATAAAAAAATGACAATGCCATCATTTGGGAGATGGGCGAGGTCATTGACAACCCGATTGCAGAAGAGGATTTGGATGCCGTCATTTTGGATGATGCATGGTTCATGGCAGAGATGCTGATACCCTCAGGTGTTCCGGTGGTCTAAATTGATGGGTATAGCTAAATATAGGGTTTCGTCGTGTGTGGGTCTCGCGCTCTTAAATGGATGTTGCGGCAGTGAAGTGGGGCTATGGGCCGATCGTTAATACACCTGGAGGTGTGTCTAAGGAAGGTGGAGTTGGTGGTAGGTGTGGTACGGGCTAGTATTGACCAAGGTAACGGGTGGAGCTTGTTTTTCATGCCGAGTTCGGTTGCCTGGGAAATTCGAAAACGAGGCTTTGGGGTCATAATTTATTTCGTTTAGCGGGGGGAGGATCAAAGAGGGTCAGTGGGTCAAAGTGGGGATGAGAAGTTTGTTGATGGGTTCAGGTCGACATTGGGTGGTTGTTGGTCATGTGCACCTGCACACGATTTGTGAACGATTGGGTATCAGGTTTATTTAGTGTTAACGATAAAAAGTGAACGCTAACACTCAGTGTGTGTAATAGAATCGTGAAAGCACCACCCGTTGGTACGGGAACAGAATATGAGCTGAGAATAGCAGAAAAGCAGTAAATGAACAACAGATTTATAGTGGTTCGGCCCGTAATTGAGCTTACATCCACTTTATAGTCTTTTATTGCTGATTTGATTACAATTCAATACAATATCCCTCTAAATACAATACAATTTGATCATGAAATCATTCTTGACTACTAGCTCGATCTTTAATGATGAAACTCGACGAATCCGCGTTGGATGTTAGGAGCTCTTCTCGAAGATCGTTGTAGTGTCTCGAATGCTTGGAGATCTTTGATTGCTGAATGAGAGGAGGCTTCGACAGCGTAACGGCGCTTGGAGAAATGAATGGCCAAAAGTCCTCCTCATGTTGGAAGTGGTGGGGTATTTATAGGAGCTGATCTGGACTCAGGAATTTTCTCTAAGTATTTAAGTCGTCTGCCGACCTATGGTAAATCGGCGGCGAGTTAAGGAATAGGCTTAGGTCGGTGGCGAGTTCAGGAATAGGCTTAGGTCGGAACCTTCTTAAGTCGGAGCCTTTCATAACTCGGCATACTTTCTTAGGTCGGCAAGCACCTTAACTCGGCATGCTTTCTTAGGTCGGCAAGCACCTTAACTCGGCATACTTTCTTAAGTCAGCAAGCACCTTAACTCGGCATGCTTTCTTAGGTCGGCAAGCACCTTAACTCGGCATACTTTCTTAGGTCGGCAAGCACCTTAACTCGGCATGCTTTCTTAGGTCGGCAAGCACCTTAACTCGGCATGCTTTCTTAGGACGGCAAGCACCTTAACTCGGCATGCTTTCTTAGGTCGGCAAGCACCTTAACTCGGCATACTTTCTTAGGTCGGCAAGCACCTTAACTCGGCATGCTTTCTTAGGTCGGCAAGCACCTTAACTCGGCATGCTTTCTTAGGACGGCAAGCACCTTAACTCGGCATGCTTTCTTAGGTCGGCAAGCACCTTAACTCGGCATACTTTCTTAAGTCAGCAAGCACCTTAACTCGGCATGCTTTCTTAGGTCGGCAAGCACCTTAACTCGGCATACATTCTTAGGTCGTGAGTCGAAAAGGGGATTAACATTTGCCCCTCGAAGTATATGCCTAAGCCATAGGTCGTATGCTTCGATTCTTTTAATTCTTTGGTTAGGTCGGTGCCGACTTAACAAATGCCTTAGGTCGTACACCGTGCAAGTCGACTCGCCTTCCAGCATATAAATAGTTGCATCCTTCTTCCTCTTCCTCATCTGTTCCTTTTCTCGAATCTGCCATTGAAGCACTTTTAGAGCTCTCAGAGACAAACTCCAACCATCCAATCGCCGATCATCTTCTTGTTATACTTCGTAAGTCGATCTGGTCATCGTTCACCCATGCTCGCTGTCGAATCGATAAGTCCCAGTTTTTGACTTCCATTTGTGTTTAGATGCTGCGATTCATTGTGCATAACTTTTTGATTGTTCGTCAATCGCCATCGACCGTGTTGTAATCGTAATAGGGCAGTCATACATTGGATTCGCAGCAAATTTGATTCGACTTGAATTGGCTCCTTGGGTGGTCCAATGGTGTGATGGAATGAGGATCGTTGTTGACTGTGAGGCTATTGGGTTAACGGGTTAAGAATTAGGGAAGAAAATTAGTCGAGGTATTGGCTCGGTCACGACCTAGGGATTTTACGCGATCCAGTGACTTTCATGACTTAAGCCGGAGCCGACTTAGCAGTTTCATGCGACCTATGTTTTGTGTCGCCTCCGAGTTAGGACTTAGAGGATTCCTGGCTTTGGCTCATAGGGAACCTTCCTTAGGTCGTCACCGAGTCAGGACTTAGACTTTCGGCCACCCAACAGATGATTTTTGAACTGTGCCCGAGCTTCGAGCTGTTGAACTATGAACTGTGAACTGTGAACTGTGTTGCATGCATTTTACATATTGCTTCAATTTTGCAAACTAACAATCCTGCTTAATACAACATTCACAGAATACTGGGACGAATATACTATCACCGACTGCCCACATCGAGTGACGGATTAGTTGATAACGAGAAAGTTAAATTAAATGAATATGAACGAGATGTTGTACAATAACTAATTCAAGTGAAGTATTAAAACAAAATCGTAATAGTCAAGTGAAACTGACTTGTCTGTATTAACACTGCACTTGATCATTGACAAGTTCTGAAATTTTGTAATCGATTGACTGTCAACTAATTTAATTCCCGTTATGCTTGTCGTTTATTTTCATTAGTTTTTTGCACAACACTTCACACTTTTAGGGAACGTGCACCTTCACATTTGAACATTCAGCTGATTGTGTAGAATGTCTTCCCCACAAGAAGGAACAGAGCAAGCTGAAGATGTGTTTCCAGTTGCTATCCCGCTGAACGATCCTCCAGAGAGGACTCCTACTACTTTGAGCCACAAAGCCTTTCGTCAACTATGCATCCAGTTTGGCATTGCTGAGGCTGATGCTCTGCTTCCCGAAATGAATGATACTGCTGACAGACCGCCCCATGGCTTTGTCGCAGTTAACCGCCAAATGTGCTTGAGCGGAGCTATCCCCCCATTCAATGACTGCATTCGAGAACTTCTTCTCCAACTATCTATTTCCCCTTTCCAGTTACATCCCAATGGCTACGCCATCTTGCTGGGACTATGCGTGCTATTCAGGAGAACACTGAGCCGCTTCCCTACCTTCGGAGAAATTCGCTATCTTTGTACTTTTGCCAAGAATAAAGACCATCCCTCCATCATAGTCGTAAAGAGTGCGAGGAATCGTAAGTTGATCACCGGTCTTCCTGAAAGTGTTCACAGTTTCCTGAGCCCGTTCTTTTATGTCCGCTGTCCTCCTGGGTTTTATGCTATTTGGAGAATAGGGAGTAAGATCACTTGCATTTGTTTCTTACGTTCTCCCGAAATTTACCGAAGTTCGGATTATCAAGTGCTAACTTCGCTCTTTTTTCCTTTTCAGCACTTCCTCCTCCTTCCAAAAATCTCAGTCACAAGGTGACTTTCGAGAGGCTTATGGCGGTGCCTGTAGAGGAGAGGAGCATCCAATTTCTATTAGATGATGAGCTTCTGCACCAATTTGGGCTTCTGCACCCTTCCAGGTCGACTCGAGTTCATGAAATTTCTAGCTCTGATGCAGAAACATCGGCTGCTTTGGATTCTCAAGCAGAGGCGTCAAATGCCCCGGTTTTTGCGGAAGAAGCTGCTTCAAAAACACCTGCCCTGGATTCTGCTTTGATAAAGTGCTCTGGATCCACTGATGTTGTAGGGTTGGCTGGCAAGTCGGCACTTCCCCCAATTATTGAGGAAGAAGAGAATCCTCGAGCTTCTGAAAAATCAATTGATGTGGAACTTGAGAAAGAGAAATCTGCTGAACACTTGGGTGACGATACCTTTGATGGCTTGAGTGACATTATGATAACTTCCCAAGAGCTTTTCGGGGATAGCAGTCAAAAAGCGACTTCTCCCGTCGTCGAGGCAACTTCTACCCTTAAACAAACCCAAATGCCTACTACGCCAATCGTCCCTGTTTCCACACCGAAGCGTGGTCTGTAATTTGACGCATGTAGTTTGCACGCCACACACACTTAGGACTTTTTAGCACTTATAAGCATTTATCCTCTTTTTCCTGGAGATTTCTAAACTTTACTTCTTTTCCGTTTTTCAGACTCTCCGATGGGACGCTCCGGCTCATACTTCGACAACTTTCGGCGCTACGGAGGGCGCGATTCTTACGATTATGGACGTTATCTTCCCTCCCGCAAAGAATCTGATGAAGAGCGTGCAGCTAGAAAAGCTCAAGAAAGGCGTGCTTATGAAGAGCAGCAAAGAAGGAGAGACGATGACTCTCATAAAAGAAAATATCACGATGATAAAGGGAAGAAGCAAATTACTGATGAATCGAGCAAACGGTCTAAGCCGAGTGACGCGTCTGCTATTTCTGAAAAGACCAACGCTCCCATTTCTTCTGGCATTCCGGCAGGTTCTCCTCCTCTAAAGGAAACTGACATTCAAACCATTATTAACAGGCCACAATATCTAGTTAAAGACGGCCCTCCAACGCTTCAGAGCCGATTTCCGAATTGGTGCCTAAGAGGGGTACGCTTTGACTTGGACATTGTTCCGATTGATAAATCAGACATGCTTAGCAGCCTTGATGCGGTCAGACTTAACATCGAGAGGATGTCACAGTGGCAGAAGCTGGTCGATGAACTCCAAAGGGTCAACCATCTTAACCTTGAGGCGATGATGACGATGGAGAATGATAAGGCAGAATGGGACAAATGGCGCAAGCAGCATGACGCGGAAATGACGAGTATTGCAGATGACAATGCAAAGCTTGCATCTGAAGTTAAGCAACTTAAGGAAGATCTCTCCTCGTCTTTCGCATCGCATTCCCAAAAGGAAGAAGTCTTTCAGAAGCAGGTACGGGATGCACATGCTGCACAAAGAGACGCCGAAATGAAACTTGCAGCCGAGCAGCACATTACTGAGAAATATCGCACAGAAACTGCTGAGCTACGGGGGACAATTGTGTCCCAAAATGCAGAGATTGAGATGCTGAAAGCTAAGCTTCTTAAAGTTGAGAAGGAGCGTGATGACGCGGTCGCCGGTCAAGTTGCGGCCGAAGAGTCTCATGATGCCACTAGAGCTAGCATCGATTCTACTCTATTTGACTTCTATATGCACAGCGTTTTGGGCCGTGGCAGCCTTTCATTCTTGGGTCCCAAATACGAGATCACACTTGCTGAAGTTTGGGAGACCGTACTTGAAACATTTTCCGGTTATGCGGAAGCAGACCTTGCAGCGCTTTATCTAGACGACGAAGCACGTGATGCGCTTATTAGAGGCAAAGAGCAACTTGCCGAAGCTAGAGCCGGGACAGTGGTAGAGGAACATCCAGAAAAGACAACATCACTACCTGCCCCTGTCCATACTTCAACTTTGACTGATGTTGATATCATCGGTTCTAGCTCTCAATCTCCACTTGCTGCAAAAGATGCTGAAGCTAAATTCGATACTTCCGAGACTCCTCTCTCCCAAATTGAAGAGAAGAGCCAGGAAGAAACTGAAGCTGATAAATATGAAATCGAGCTTGCGAAACCAACTCCTCCAGGTAACTTTGGCGAAGTTCCGGGTCTAATGGACCAGCTACTTGATTTAACCGAGTTTGATGACTTTCTTACTTGTTACTTAAACTTTGGTGAACCGATGCCTTCTTTATTTTCGGGGGATGTTGACTTTAACTTCTTTTCTTCTACAGCGGAGGCACCAAGCACTGTACAAGCTTTCACTCCTTCGGTTACCGTTCCTCCGTCTTCCCAAATTACTCCTCCCTCTGCTTCCCAACCTGGATCACAAGCAGAGAAAATCGAAGCTCTTCAAGGCTTGGATGATCCGGCTGCTTCTCAGGAACAGAAGGCAGAGGATTTTGAAGACATCGAGAAGACTCCGGAGCGGTCTCTTGACGACGATACGAAGCTTTCAACATTGCTGACTACTCCGGGGAGCGAGTCTTCTTCAAAGAGGAAGGGGAAACGTGCTGTAAAGAAAAAGAAGAAGACTTCCGCTGAAGAGGAAACTGTAGTTGATCCGGCTGAGTCTCTTTCTCCTTCTTCTCCGATGCGGCCTACGAAGCTAATTACCAGGCCGGGTAAAAGTTCCAAGGGTGGGAAGAAGGGGAAATGAGTTTGATTTTGCATTTTCTGCTTTTTGTATTGACCGGGGATTGTGCGGATACCGGTCTCCGCTTCTTTTTGTAACCTGTACAATGTAAAAATTTCTCATAGTATTGAAATAAATAGATATTTTTCTTGTACAAATCCTTGTGTATGTAGGAATACATCTGTTTTTCATTTGAAGTGTAGAGTAAACGATTCTTTTCACTTGTACAAATTTTTTGTCTGTGTTTCAAGAACGCATTTACTCCACATCTTTATTATATGATATTGCAATGAACTTGTGGTATGTTGCTTGTATACTACTTTTATTAATGTAACTGAGTTGTACAATGTTGCCCCCATACCACAAGTATATTGTAATATCTCTTGATTTCACAAGACCGATACTCTTATTTTAGAGAATAACTTTCCACTTTTTCAGGGAAGAATTGTTCTGCTTTTAATAGAGTATATCTTGTCTTTGGAGGAATCTTTATTTTCTTTTTCCTCCTGAAGAACACTTCGACTTCTGGGAATGATCACTTTTATTTGTTTGAAAGTGAATTTTCCTGCACAGTGAAATGAACTTCTGAAGAAGGTTTTGATTTTTGTGCCCCAGTAAAGGGTTTATTTTTGGTACTTCAAGCAAGGTGGAGTACGCCTCTGAAGAGGTCTTTTGGTCTCCGAAGAGAAGCGATTTTGGTCTCCGAAGAGAAGCAGTTTTGGTCTCCGAAGAGAAGCAGTTTTGGTCTCCGAAGAGAAGCAGTTTTGGTCTCCGAAGAGAAGCAGTTTTTGGTCTCCGAAGAGAAGCAGTTTTTGGTCTCCGAAGAGAAGCAGTTTTTGGTCTCCGAAGAGAAGCAGTTTTTGGCATTTCATCTCTGGTGAAGTGGGTCTCCGAAGAGAAGCATTTTGCACTTCTACACGGGTGAAATGTGCCTCCGAAAAGGGCTTTTTAGCATTTCATCACTGGTGAAGTGGGTCTCCGAAGAGAAGCATTTTGCACTTCTACACGGGTGAAATGTGCCTCCGAAAAGGGCTTGTGCCTCCGAAGAGGGCTTGTGCCTCCGAAGAGGGCTTGTGCCTCCGAAGAGGGCTTGTAATTGCCTGGAAGTTACTTTCTCATGGTCGGAGGGATCCACGGGACAAGCGTAAGTCGTTCAATTGGATGTTTGTTTGTACAAACGATCGCAATCGATTAACAAGGTGCCCCTTTTTGGTAGTCCCACCGATCTTTTTGATTGAGGAAAGCTCTCCATTTATTGGCGTGCCTCGCTAGAGGGCTTTGTTGATCCTTGGGAAGGAGCATCAGTTGGTTGGTGTGCCAGGAAGGTTGCGTCTTAGGGGCAAGTAGATCCATGGGATGGACACAAGCTTCCTGATTGGATGCATCACAATCAGCCAGCGAGGGTCTTATTCCTTCTGCTTGGGAAGTTATCCTTTTAGTGGATCTACCTGCTTTCCTGTTGAGAGGCATACCTTCCTTTGGCTGCTTCCATGTTTGCCTGCTCATGTTGTATCATCATCCACCAATCTGCGATCCTTTATCATCGTTTCCAAGCGCATTTTTCTTTCTCTTGCAAGTAAATTGCTTTATTCGAAGAAGTAGACTTCACTGTTGAATGACTCCACAGAGTAAACGCAAGTTATTTGGTTGGATGCCTTTTTTACATCAGCGATCACAACCAGTTAACGAGGGCTTGACCTAGTGGAGCCGTCAACTTTTTATGTGAAGTTCCTCTTGTATGGGATTTGAGTTTGAAGTTTTTGTTGCTTGAAATCTGCTAAATGGTTTGTAAGGCTCGCTTAGCTTTGTGATGGGTGAGCTTTGCTTTAATGACCTGCAGTATTAGATCGATATTTTAGCAATACTTTTAGAGCATTTACACATCGAAATATAACAGGCATTTTATAATAGAAAACACAATGCATAGTTTTTTCATTATTGAGTCACGCTGATTTCTCAGCGGTTTACAATGCAGAAAATACACATCCATCATTATCTTTACAAATTCAAGCAATGCAGTTAAGTAAAATGAATGCTAGTTATTGTTGTTCCAGAATTTCCATGCTGGATTTCCATTTGTGCTTGATTCATAGCTTTTGGATTTTTCATGTCAGAGAAAGCGAGAGATGCCCCAGTCGCAGTTTTGTGAGTGATTAGTAGTCGTCCCAACTTCTGCTTGCTGGGTATGGTCCCCCTGTGATAGCATTAATGACAAGCTTTTCTGAATCTTGCACTGCAGTGTTGCTGAGAGAATCGGATTGATGGGTAGGACGTTGTTGATCCCGAGCGGATGGGGTTGGATCGACTCCGGTTCTTTTAACGTATTGTTGGAGTTTACCCTGCTCTAGCAATTCTTCAATCACCTTCTTTAATTCGCGACACTGGTCAGTGTCATGGCCAGGTTGATTGTGAAATTGGCAGAACTTTCCATTACGCTTTGCCCCTTTCGTCATCTCAGGCGGCTTAGGGTACCTGACAGCGTCCTTTGTTGCAAAAAAGATATTTCTTGGTGTATCAGTTAAAGGAGTAAAGTCCGAAGGATTAAAGCGGCGAGGTTTCTTTTCATTTCCCTGGCTCTTTCCTCCTTCATTCTCCCTTTTCTGACTTTCAGATTCTCTTTTCTTAGGTGCGACATTGTCATTGTTAGTCTGGGCGGTAACCACTTTCGATGTTGCAGAAAGGCTTTCAAGGCGGATGAACTCATCGGCCTTTTTATAAAATTTATCAAGTGAGTTTGGTTCTTTCATCTTTAACCATATCCCAAATTCACTCGATTTATCAATGGCTCTCATCAAATAAGTCAGGATCATGCGTGGTTCCGCATTTTCTACCTCGGCCAAAGCCATATTGAAACGACTCAAGAAAGATTTGATTGATTCTCCGGGCGCTTGTTCAAGGTTGGACAATGACATTATATCCTTAGCTCTTGAAGCATACAATCTGAACTGTTCTTTAAACTTTTGCGTTAAGTCGGAGAATTTATCTACAGACCGAACTGGAAGCTTTGTGAACCAAAGTAAAGCCACACCTTCTAGGTATACCGGAAAGTATCGACACTTGATCTCGTCTGATGCTCTTGCACCAGTCATATGCCAATCGTACTTGTAGAGGAAATGATTAGGGTCACTGGTTCCCCTATAAGCTTGGATAGTAGGAGGTGCAAATTTCCTTGGAAACTCCGCTCTTAGGATCCTTTCAGTAAACGGAGTTCTGCTTGGCGCAAATCCCCAGTCAGCCTCATCTTCTTCCCTTTGCATGCTCTCTTTCATGATGCGGCCAACCATTTCAGACAGGTACTCTTTATTGTTCAAAGACACCTCCGGGCAAGTATTAGTTCTTCCCTCGGAATTTTGCCCGGGCATCTGCTCATGACAAGTTGGTTGCGGCATAGAACCATCAGTTTGGAAAGGTGGCATTTCAGGAAGAGTAGTTCGACGGTTTTCTGGTTGACGATTTGCCCCGAGCAGAGCAGTTAATCTATCCATCATCAAAGCGTTTTGAGTTTCAATTTGTTGGTATAATCCAGAAACTGCGTCATCCAATTCAGCCCTGGTGACCCCAACGGTTGGAGTTGCTTGGTCTGTTATTGGGGAAGCGGAAGTTCCTTCGTGAGCGTTTCCGGATCTGATAGGTCTGCCTCTTCTTCCAGGAGCCATTATTTCAGATCTGGTTTTTAAAGAGAGGTTCTTTTTATGAATCTTTGCGAAACAACGGTGGATGATCGCCTGAGTTGGTTTCTCAGTGAAAGCACCAAAATGTTAACGATAAAAAGTGAACGCTAACACTCAGTGTGTGTAATAGAATCGTGAAAGCACCACCCGTTGGTACGGGAACAGAATATGAGCTGAGAATAGCAGAAAAGCAGTAAATGAACAACAGATTTATAGTGGTTCGGCCCGTAATTGAGCTTACATCCACTTTATAGTCTTTTATTGCTGATTTGATTACAATTCAATACAATATCCCTCTAAATACAATACAATTTGATCATGAAATCATTCTTGACTACTAGCTCGATCTTTAATGATGAAACTCGACGAATCCGCGTTGGATGTTAGGAGCTCTTCTCGAAGATCGTTGTAGTGTCTCGAATGCTTGGAGATCTTTGATTGCTGAATGAGAGGAGGCTTCGACAGCGTAACGGCGCTTGGAGAAATGAATGGCCAAAAGTCCTCCTCATGTTGGAAGTGGTGGGGTATTTATAGGAGCTGATCTGGACTCAGGAATTTTCTCTAAGTATTTAAGTCGTCTGCCGACCTATGGTAAATCGGCGGCGAGTTAAGGAATAGGCTTAGGTCGGTGGCGAGTTCAGGAATAGGCTTAGGTCGGAACCTTCTTAAGTCGGAGCCTTTCATAACTCGGCATACTTTCTTAGGTCGGCAAGCACCTTAACTCGGCATGCTTTCTTAGGTCGGCAAGCACCTTAACTCGGCATACTTTCTTAAGTCAGCAAGCACCTTAACTCGGCATGCTTTCTTAGGTCGGCAAGCACCTTAACTCGGCATACTTTCTTAGGTCGGCAAGCACCTTAACTCGGCATGCTTTCTTAGGTCGGCAAGCACCTTAACTCGGCATGCTTTCTTAGGACGGCAAGCACCTTAACTCGGCATGCTTTCTTAGGTCGGCAAGCACCTTAACTCGGCATACTTTCTTAGGTCGGCAAGCACCTTAACTCGGCATGCTTTCTTAGGTCGGCAAGCACCTTAACTCGGCATGCTTTCTTAGGACGGCAAGCACCTTAACTCGGCATGCTTTCTTAGGTCGGCAAGCACCTTAACTCGGCATACTTTCTTAAGTCAGCAAGCACCTTAACTCGGCATGCTTTCTTAGGTCGGCAAGCACCTTAACTCGGCATACATTCTTAGGTCGTGAGTCGAAAAGGGGATTAACATTTAGGGAGGGTGGATTAGATGGAGAAGAAGGAGATGTAGATGCAGGTTTTGGTTGGTGAGGTTATGGGTCGAGTAGCTTGGGCCTGGATGAGCTTGTTATTAAATTAAGTTATTTAAAATAGTTTGAACTTTAGAAATTTATAGCTTGCCCATTTTAAATCCGATTGACCTGCAGATTTCTGCATTAGACTTGTGTTGACTAGTACAACACATTGATATAGATTGTTGATAGTTTTAGGTTGTATAATCTAATGATAAATTGATACCGACTGGATATAATTATGTTAATTTATTTAATTATGTATTTAGTTAATTATGCTTCACTATTGACACATGTTTAGCAGAATAAATCAACATTCTACTATAATTAAACTAAATAGTTTATTTGGACATCTATTGAGCAGAAATAAACCCTGTTCTGCTCTTATATTAATTTGGACTTTCCTTTATATACCAGTTGATCGATATTGGATAGGTGTTGTATTAATAATTGATTGTTAACTATGTATTTGATATGCCTGTTTATTTAAACATAAGTAATAAAACTTGGAAAGTTAGATTAAATAAATGATGACTTGATTAATTAAGTACCATAGTGGTCGCTAATTAATTATTTTATTTAGGGTGTATGAAGTTAATTAATTATTTTATTATTGAATGTTTAAAGTTATCATTACATTAATGTGGTTTAAAGATAATTAAATAAAAGGTATTTTAAATAATAACTTATGTAATTTAAAGGTGTTTTAAATAATTAATTGTTAATTAAAAGGCACTTTATTAAATAAGATTTATTAAAGTAGTTTTGTTTTAAATAAGGAAAATTTAAGAAATAGTTTTATAAACTGAAAAGAGATCTTGAAATTTGGAAAGGAGTTTATAAATAATTTTGGATATTTATAAAAGAGTTTTATAAATAAACTTGGAAATTTATAAAGTAGTGTTACAAATAGATTTGGAGTTTTGGTAAGGAGATATTTATGCACCAAGGAGATTTATTAAAAAGTATTTATAGAAGAATTTATTAAAGAAATTGAGATTGATTTTCCTTAAACCGACCTTCTTAATTATGGTGGTATGGAACATTCATTCCATGCTTAACACCGAAAGAATATTGTTTAGGGTTATTCTTATCTCTAATTTAAATAACATTTGTTTTGATCCTTTTAATATGATTTTGAAATGAGAAATCTTTCACAAAGTTTTATAAATATACTTATGTTAGTGTGATAAGTATATGAATATTTTGATAAGAACTTTGAAAAAGAATTCAATAAATGAAAGATTTATTTTGAGGCTTAGTTCTTACTATGAGTAATTAAATCTATGGATTGTCATTTGTTTGTGTATTGATAGTTAAATAACCGACAATCAAATCTTGGCCAGTTTTAACTTAGGAAGTAAATAAGAGCTTCACGTGCTCAGACAGATTGAGTTCCCTCAGGAGAACTCATTCAGGTGAAACGTCTCTAGCTTTAAGGGATATATTAGAGATCCCTTTGGGACTTTGGTATAGTCCGCTTACTTCTGAAAGAACTGGGAATGAGTCAATTAAAAAGTATCAGTTGTTGGTTCGGATAGACCGGCATCAGATATATTATCCGAAAACCATTTCGGACCAATATATGCTTTCGAATGAAAGACATTTTGATGATGTTTTGAAGAAGAAGGTTCTTTGAAGTGCAAGGGCTACTTACTGCTAATTCTGAGAGTGATTCCAAAATGGATGTAGTAGAGGTAGTGCCTTCGGTTTCGTTCTGACCCAGAAGGGATTTGTATGGATGAATGATAGCATTGCATTTCTGCTTGGAGGGCAGTGTTAGCATTTGGAGTGGGAATTGCTAAAGGAAGGTAATCGTTACCTCACGAGCCTCACACCCCGGAAATGGCTAAAACATGGTAGATGCAGCATGGCTATGTAGGTCGCTCCTATAAGGGTGTGTTGTCACCTTATCAAATTATGGATTTAATTATGTATGAGCGCTCTCTATAAAGGTTGTGAACAACCGGGGTGATGACATATTACTAACTAGTCAGGGGTAGGACAATCTTGTGTTGGTAGAGGGGCAAATGCATTTGTAGCCCTTAGTACATTTTATCTAGAGGTGTACTATATGGAAGGTAGTCCTTTACCTTGCCATTTTTTGGAATTCATTATCCAATACAAGCTTTTGGACTTGATTGTATACCTATTATGTTGGAGTTTAATAATGTAATAATTTCGGCTATGATTCCATATTTATTTTAAACCTAGGCATGATCATAATATCAAAGGATTTTATATAGAAATGTTTTGGTTATCGTAAAGTAAAAAATCATCTGTGTTTATGTACGGCGTGGTCTTACAAGATACCTTTTATTTTAAAAAGGGTTTTCAAATATAGAAATCAGTATGGTCGATTTGATTGAGCTTTCTCACGCTGGTTTACCAGACTGATCCGGGCATTATTTTCTTATAATGCTCGGGTCAGCCTGAGCATATTTCCTAATTTTAACCAGACACTTTGGAGCTTTCAAGAGATGAGCCGGATCGTCCAAGATGTATTCACGTATCTTCTACCTTCTGCTATTTTGTATTTGTTTTATTTTTGTCTATATTTATCAGCAATTTTAAGGACAGGCTGTTATAACTGTCCAAGCTGATAATAGGTTGGTGTACTCTTATTTTGTGTATATAATAAAGATGATTTCTCTTTGTAAAGGTTTGTTATATTATATATTTCTCGTCACATTTGTGAGATTATATTCTGTCTTTTCTTTCTTTAACCCCAAATGACCTGTCTTTTGGACACTTAAATGATCAGCACATGAATACTAATAATGAATTAAGTGTCGACTTTGGGTATACGAAAGGCAGATCATTATATTGATAATGTTATATAATCTATTGTTGTAGGAAGTTTATGCATACAACTTTGATAATTATAAAATAATGTTATGTAGTGACCCGGAAATTCGATCACATCGTCTTCGAATATCGATACATTTTGAACTATAATTTAGTGTTATAAATATGATTTTTTAACCTTATTTAACATCATTTAATTAATAAATAATGATAAGAAACTTGTTTTTGAAAATATTTACAAAAATATATTCTTCGAAGAAAAATCGATAATGTGACCGAAAATTGGATTATCGGTAAACATCTTTTCGATCGATATAAGTTATTTGAACTATCGTTCACTTAACTAATGATCAAATGAAAACATTAGCAACTAATTAACACACTCTTGTCTTCATAAAGCATGGAATGTTCTAGAAAGTTCTAATAGGATAAGATATATTATCATGGTAAGCGTAAAATGGTAAAATAAATAAAAGAGAAGTGACGTAAAGTTGTCATTATAAGAAGCAATTAATGTCATCAGGGTTTTAAGGGGGTTTTTGCTCTTTTTCCATCATCATTCCTAAGCCTATATAAGGAGGGGTACATCTTTAGGAAATATATTACAAATATTCCTAAGCTTTGAGCTAAAATTTTAATGTCATCATCTTCTTCTTCATCTTAAATTCCTAAAGCAAATAATTTGCAAACCATCTCCAAATCACCTCAAACATTAAGAAAAGCCTTGCCACCACATAACAACACCTTCTACCTAGTTATATTTTGAAAAAAGTGAAGCCATATTCCCGCCTCCTTTCAAGACCGCGAGCAATTAGTGGGCTAGAAGGCTAAAGGAGCAAGTGAAACACGGAAAGGAAGAAAGGGAAAGAAGGTTGCTAGCTTGGGTTTGAACTTGAGTGCTTAGGCTTGGTTGTTTGTTGGATAAAAGATGAGCTAACTCACCACTTGGATTGATAATATAACTCATATATGATTATATTTTCTTGTGTTAAAGTTGTTTGAATTAACTTGGACATATACTGAAAACATTGGTTTTGATTCTTGTTTTGAAAACAAGTGGCACATAGGATCCATATATGGATTTGAATGGACTTGTACAACATATGAATAGACCTTGGAACAAAGCACATAGGTTGTAATTGAACATAGGTTGGAATTTTACTCAGATTTATATCTGCACTCATAGTGATAGTTATTATAGATGTAGTTCGGAATTGCCTTGTTTTTGGAAATTGTTATGGAACTTTGTAGAGAGATCCATTGGGATTTCTCGCCATATTTATATTGTTATATATGTATGTTTGTCGTTATTAGAAGCTTGGATAGTAAAAAATTAAGTAACATCTCAAAAATTGCCAAAACATCACTAGTGCAATACTGCCCTGTTTAACCTTTATTTTTGAACTTCAAATGTTTCAAAAAGGACTTTAAGTTTGAGCGATTTGTTTCATTCTTTCTAAAAGTATTGCCTAACTTATATTAGAGTATTTTAAAAGTAGTTTGATATTTATGTGAATTTTTAAGAATTAGTTATGAGTTTATATAAAAGAAGTGTTTTGTGAAAAACACGGTTTCCTATGTTTTCAAGTAAACTACAAAACAATTATTTTTAAGATATATTTTGCATGAATGTTTTAAAACCTATTATAAGTATTTTAAGTAGAAAATATCTTGGAAAATATCTTATATAAATATCTTATCTCGGAAAATATCTTATATAAATATCTTGAAAATTATCTTATATTTTTAAAGGATTTTAAAAGTACAAACAAAAGGTTTGGAAAGGGGTTAGTAATTGCTTAATGACCTAATGGTTAAATTGTCTAATTACTTATTTGAAAAGTAATCAACTTTGCTTAACACTAATAAGCCGATGAAGTAAGCTTATCTATTTGTGAGAGCTAAGATTGATGTTCGAGTAGGGAGGAGCAATAGAGCTCTAACCTACCAACTTTCCTCTTAATCGAGGAATATGTAAGTGGAAAATGTCGGAGACATGTTAATCGTGTTGATTTCTTACTTGTTTATAGAAATCATTACTACTATACTTAACACTAAAAGTAAACGAGGTAGACTTATCTATTTGTGAGATTCAAGAATGAAGTGTTTTGGCAAGGCTTGAAGCAACCAATGCCCAAAATTACCTCGCTTCACTCTTGGACGAGGAATAGTTAAGTTGGAATGTCGAAAACGAGTTAAGCGTACGAATATTGATTTGTATAAACAAGTGTTTTGACTGGATATTCGATTATTGACTATCGAACTTGACCCAATATTAACTTAGGAAGTAATCGAAAGGCTTCATGATTTCATACTAATAAGAACCCCCTAGGAGGAGTATTGGTATGAAACGTCCCTAGCTTTCACTTTCTACTAAGAGAACCAGAATTGAGATAATCGGAAATTCATCGATTAGTTTTGAAGAGTTCGGGATCGGTAAGTGTTCTACTTACCTAATACCACTTCAAACTAGTATACAGGTTCTATGTTTTGGAAGCGGTAGCAAAGGGAAACTACATAGAGATTCTGAAATGATCCTGACTCGGCCTTCGAAAATCGGCACCCGTACTTCACTTGTACTCGAATGCCGCAGATTCAAACGCCGAATCTGGCTCGCCGGAGCTTATAACACGTTAAGTATAACAACACAGCAGAAGAAAGAAATGGATAATATCATATACAACTCCAATGAATACCATATCCAAAATGATATACAACAATGATATCTATATAATACAAGAATATCAGAGACAAATAATGTTATAGCGGAAACAACAGAAGTGATACTCCAAATGATCTTTAAAAGAGAATGTGTCCAACAATTTCAACATCAAGCTCAAACCACCCTCACGTTGCACCAAGGTAAGCAAAGTCGGTCGTCCGTGAACTCCAAAAACTGAACTAGCTCCCGATAATCTACTAAACCTGACTATTTGAAAAACCCAACTCTAGACTGCCCGTGTGGGAAATTGTGGGCATCCAGAGTTTAGAAAGGGAATAATAAACTCCAGGTCAGTCATGGGACTGGTATGAGTAACAAAACAGTTGTTTAAAATAAAAACAGTTCATAAGAGAAATCCGATATGCTTTTTGGAAAATGAAAGTACCATAAGGCCTCCCGCCACACACACAATGCAAACGCAGAATTGGAGGAGATTTCTCCTTATGATAGTCAAACATGCTTGATACGAGAAAATCTTTTTTTTTGATATTATCATTAATGTCTAGTATGGAAAACATTTCGAAAATATAATATTAATCTTAGCCAGCATACAACCATTATTGTATGCCTACTATAGCTACTATGTTCAATAGCAGGTTACCTCCACATTCCATAGCAGGTTATACAACTAAAACCGTAAAGGGCTTGTATTGTTTCTTTGGAAATCCAACAAATGGTCAGGCTAAGGAACTTCCTATTACCACATGGGTATGCCTCTGGAAGGACGTCCTGAGAACTTAACCAGCTCTCTACCAACACAAGGCCGGGTTACCTCTGTAACTAGGTAACTACTACACGAATATGCCATCCCCCGGTCATTTGCGACCTTTATCCGAGGCACCTCAACAAAGCAACAACCACACAGAAATGAGATTGCAACAACCACATAGGTTAAATATCAGGGCTCCATACCTGATACCACCTTTTTCCAGAAGGAAATGACATACCTTAAAGGGCGCGACCCTCATAACCTTGCCGCATCTTTCCCGTTTCGACCATTTCCGGGGTGTGAGGTCATGATGCAGTCCCGTCCACAAAGTTACGCTTCTTCACAAAGCCATGCTTTGATCAACAAATGATCGGCAACACACAGCAGCACTCAACATGCCACATTACCAATTTGGGAGTATATCACTGATAACCTTCAACTACATAACCTCTAAGCTCGTATGTCTCAGAGAAGGGTGTTAAGCTAAGAGAATAAATCTCCGCCACCAAACAGAAATGTATTTGAAAGAAATCTGCTTTATATCTCAAAGTGTAATGTCAGACATACAACCATACAAATCTGTTCCGGGTTCGAACAGAACCGAAGGCACTTCCAAAGAAGCCCTTGCAATCCGGGTATTCACAATCCTGATCGGACTTCCCATCACATTTGGAGGTCTCTATACCAGAGCAACTCAGTGCAGAGACAATCGATAGGTTATCCTATCATTCTCGCAAACACCCGGTCTTCAACACGGGTCTTCAAATGCTATCCATTTACGTCGTATCACTATTCGGAATGAGTTATATGACACAAAGTCCTCTCCCGGCTAAACCGAATAGTGAGCGCAATATTTTAAAACATATGGATATTGGGATTTCAGTTAAGTCACAACTTATTTCCCAAAACTTTTCTTCAAATGGTTTAAACAAATTACCATTTTCAATCTTTTAAACAAAAAGATTCATTTCACAAAGTTCACCAATCTTTCACAAAGATTCATTCACAGATTTCAAACCAATTTCCGTTTCAAATCTTTTATAGAAAGGATACACTTTTATGACTCCTTTTCAATTTGAAAACAAAGTATACCAATCTTTAACAAAGATTTATACATATTCTTTTCAACACAATTTCCCTTTCAAATTGGATTAACTCATCAAATCTTTAAATCAAGATTTAATTCATAGCTTTCAAGAAGATTCATTCATAACTTGGAAAACCATTTTTCATTTCAAATCTTTTATATATAAAAGATACACCATTTAAAATCCTCTTCAATTTCAAAACAAGGTTCGACCATTTTAAATTTCAAAACTTTATGAAGTTATCCAAAATAACTTTATCCTCAAAACTCCTTTTCCAAAGCTTTTCACCTTTAACCCGATTCCATGTCCAAACCATTTGAATTCAAATTTAAATTTTTTAAAACCATTTCAAAAATCTGTGACTTAATCGATTTCCTCGTGAAGTCCATATTTGTGTGTGTATGGTGTAGTCCAGGGGTTTAACACAATAGTGCAACATCATTCAATCATCACAGATTCAAATACAACAATATATTTGATAAGCGGTATAAACTATAACACTTATCCTTATTTACAGATCCACAGATAAATCACAGATAAAATAAATTACATTCATCACAGCTTGAATTAAAACAATTCATATCACACAGCATCACATAGTAGGGATATCGAACAATTCACAGCATTCAATAGAATACAGTCATCCATAAGTAAGGTTAATGAATCATCTAATTAATTGAAACCAGATTAATCACTAACCCAGGTTAATTACAAATTATTTTAATTAATTAACCTTTAATAATTAATTAACTTTAAATTTTAAATTAATTAACCTTAATTAATAAATGAATAATCATTAATTAATTAACCCTTAATTATTTATTCTTAATAAATTACATTAATTAATTAACCCTTAATTAATTGCAAAAATGATTATCCTTAATCACGAATTAATTACATTGAGCAATTATCCTTTAATCATTTAATTAATCAATTTTAATCATTTATTTAATTACTTTTAATTAAGTAATTATCTTTAAGTAATTAATTACCTTTAATTACTTATATTAATTATCCTTTCATAAAATAACACAGAGTAATTAGCTTTTGATTACTTACATTAAGAAATTCCTTAATCACTTATATTACTTAATTATAAATTTTAAAACCAACTTTTAAAACTTTTGAATTCACATGTTTAAGTAATACTTTTATTACAAAAGAAATTTAAAAGAGTTATAATCAAATTCTCTTTCAATTTTACATATTTAAAAGTATATTTTAACATTAAAACTTATTTAAACGTTTAAATTTATAAACTTTATTTTATTTCAAAACCTGCAAAGTCAAATTTCAGTCCAGGTTTAAAACTTTTGATTTAACTTTGCTTAACTTCATCCTTTACATTTTCAAACTTCATTTTAAATCCAAATCTTTTTAAGACCACTTAATTTCATAATACCTTTAAATTATTAAAACAATTTTGAATTCGAAACTTATTTCCCAAACTGAGTTTCAACTGAACTTGATTTTATATTAGACTTTTATTTATACTTAGTTTAAACTTTGATTTATAATTTGAAATTTAAATTTATTCAAACCAAAACAGGTTTTGAAACCTGTGCAAAATATTAACCCGAGCCATTCGATCTTGCTTTGAGTCCAACACCCAAAAACTTCGAATAAACACCCAAGACACTCGCGAAAACCTGATACACCCAAACTAACAAAATTTAGGTCACCAAGAATAGTGCACGGCTTCGACTGTCATCTCCGGTCAACGCTGCATCGACGAGCAAGTCGACGATCACTCACAGATCAACTCCCCATCACCAGAACTCCATCATTCACTCGAATTCGAAATCGAGAGTTCGAACCAAAACCTGGAAAAACATCACTGGCTCCACCATCAAAACTGGAAAATGCGTCGTTCCCGACATCCCGGCCACCAGAAAATTTAAAACTTCGGCCAACTACTCGTCGTCATCCTCTCTACCATCACCCAGGGTCACGACGAACTCGATCGACTAATGACGATGGACGAAGCAAAATTCTCAACCTCAACAAAACTAGGTTTACGAACGAAAAATGCTCGCCGCCACCACCACGTTCATCTGCCAACCATCACACTAATTTTCCTTGAATCTCCGACCACTCCTCTACCACCAGACACGATCCCGACCTCTACGACTCCAGAGATCATCAGAAATTCCCAAAACAAAGAAATTCGAACAAACTCGAACTGCTCTCAAATCCTAACTCGAAAAATTATGATTTAAGCTTTAAAAATCATGTTTTAGTATGAGAATTCAGTTTATATACCTGAATACGTAAATTAAGAAATTTAAATTTTGACTTATTTTAAGTTGGGTTCAGATATCTCGATTTCCAGAGTCATTAATAAGTTGTTTAAACTTAAATTAATTTTTTAAAACTTAGTTCATGATCAAAAAAACGACTCTTGTTTATATTCTATGTTCAATCAGTGAGTAGATCAAGAGATAAAGATTTATTTTGTAAATCTGGGTTTGGAAAAACAAGAACAGAGCCAATCTCAGTTTTTTGCACATGTATGCACACATTCACATCTTCATATATATACACAGGAACAATTTCAACATATATATTTTCCAGATATAAACTTACTACTAATTCAGATATTTAAGTTTTAAAAGTGAATGTCACTCACATTGATTTCAGAAAAATGAACAGAGTCTCATTTATGTTGAAACAGGCTTGAAATTTGCAAGCTGAAACCCTTTCTTTTAATCTCTGGCTTATATGAATTTGTATTGTTGTTTTAATTTAAGTTTTTGTTTTAAGTTGGATGATATTTACTTCAGGTTTGCTTAGTTATCTTGATGGACGAAACTGAAATGAAGATGATGGATATATAGAAACAATTTATAGGGGATATATTTTTTTGTTTGTACAATAAAAAATCAGAGATATTTCTTTGTATGTTGACTATGCAGATTTCTTTGGTGGCTGATAGATATCTCTTTGGTGTGCTAAAAATATGGCATTAATCACCTTTGTCTTCTTTCTTATTTTCCAAGTGTTCATACTTATCCAATTTCGTTTGTACATAGATATTTATAATTTTTTGTGTTTCATTCTTGAATACATATTAGTGTCTTCTTTTGCAAGCTAATACATATATATTTTTGTTTTCTTTTACAAGTGTACATACTTATACTTCATTTGTTTCTATGAACATATTTCTTTCTTTTGTCTTATGCTTTGTAATATTACTTTATAATATAAATAAATTTCTATTTTAATATGTTGTTAGATTTCAACTGATGTGTTTACTTTGTATTTTATAATTTATCTTATATATATCTATTTATAAATTCAAATTATTTTTAAACCATTTACTTAAAATTTAAATTCAAATGATTTAACACATATTTTATTTGAATTTGGAGAAACTCAAATCGATTTACCAATTAATTTCACAATTTTTATTCAAAAATTAAATTAATTATCAATTTAAACTTAGTTAAAATCCGGGATCATTACATATTCGAGATCTATTTAAGATGCTCGAACATATGCAGTTATTTGTTATCTATTCAAAATGTGGGAATCTATGTGTGATTTCAAGATCTGTTGAGATATGGGAATCCATATGTGGTTTCAAGATCTTTTAGAGATGTGAGGATCCAATCTGGGATTCGTGTTCTGTTCGAGTGATGAAGACTCATGTGGAAGATGCCGAACGTGACCTCGACATCGGGAATGGCTAAAAGCAGAGTAAGAGCATAGCTTGGGGTTTTGCTAACCCACGACAGGTTATTATCAACTCCAGATATAGAGTATGCTTATCAATATGCGGGTACCGGGAGTTGATGATATTTGGGATCACGCGTTTAGACGTGGACCGCTATGTTTACCTCAATGGTATATTTTATTTAGAGATATACGATGCTCGGAGGTAGCTTCTGACCCTTGTGTTGGAGATTGGATTTCGGCTTCACCTAAGGGATCTCCACAGAAAATCCAATATGTGAACGTACCTTAGCTGTTTAAAATGTAACGTAAATATGTTATGGTGTTACCAATGTAAGCATCGCAACTATTTTGATATGATTTATATTCTATACCCTAGACATTATGTAACAATCCGGAATTTCACCACATTAATTTCCGAATATTTAATTAATTTTAAATATTCAAATAATAGGTTTTATAGTTGAAATTAAAACTCTTTTAAATAATAAATATTGAAGATAAAATAATCTAAAAAATTAGTTTACAAAAATATTTAGTTCGAAGAAAAATCGAAAATGAAGCCGGAATTTGTTTTCCAAATTTTCGGCTTTTCATCAGCTAAAAGTTGTTAGTATGTTGTAAACTCTTTTGTATAAATATAAAAATACAAACATAAATAAGTTAGCATATGTTAGTATATAAGTATATAAATACACCTAAGTATATAAACTTAAGTACAAAATATGTTTAAACATGTTTTCTCATGAAATAAAGGGAGGGAAACCAAATGGGGGCATGAGTACATATGGTTAAGGAGGTAAGGCGAGGTGACAAGAGGGTAGTGGAGGGTAAAGGACAAGGGCATTTAGGTAAATCACATTTTCACTTGCTTATAAATAGACTTTCATCTCTCTAAATATTCCTCTTCTTCCACTGATCAGATCTCTCTTATATCTTTCCCAAATTAAGTTATTTTTTTTCAAACCATGTTAAATTCCAGTTTCTACAACTTTTATGTTGATCACTTTTTCAAATTTCGAGCATAGCTATGTCAAAATATCAATTGTTTAGAGAGTGTTTTTGGACCTAGAATTTCAAGTCCGAAAATGACCCTTCTTCTTTTGACCATATCTTCTTCAAAGCTAATCGAAACCAAGTGATACTTTTTTTGAAATTATAGAGAAAATAATTTTCTAAAACTTTTCTCTTTACTATTTTTTCAAAATCAGAGAGTAAATAACCCAAAAACCAATTGGAAAATGACCTATTTTCGGGATCATTTTTGAGAATTCGATGATTATCCAAAGTCACTCCACCTTACCAAAACTAGTTTCACTTCCTTCTTCTTTCAAGGCTGAGCCTACCTAGTGCATTAAGGGTCCAAGACTCCATCTTTTTCTTAGGAATGGAAGTGCAAGGTCATATCCTAAGTTAGCGAGGGTTTGGATAGCTTTTGGTGAGTAAAACTACACCTTCTTAAACCAAGTTTATACTAATGTTCATGTTATTAGCCTACGAATGTTTGTTGTATATGTGAAGTGATTGTTTGGTTGTTTGTTTATTTAATGCTTTGAAAAGTTATCTTATTTGAAAGTTAGTAAGCATGTGGTTAGCTATATGAAAAGTTGGTAGTTAAAGTTAATAAAATTGTTAGTAAATACTTATTACATGTTGTATCATCATTTACCTTTAATTGTGCTTAAACCATTGCTATGTGATATTCGGTTGTATGGCTAATTTCATAAGTTTGTTTGTCGAACTGCCCGTATAGCGATAGTCGCTATATCGACACTTTTGGAAAATCACATTTTATCGAAACCGTTTGGTTTCATTATCGCGCTTGGAATTGTTTTACAAGTTAAGAAAGATTTTGATTAACAAAGTTTTCAAAAGTAATTAACCATTTTAACATTGATTATTTAATTTAATTAATTATTTAGTTAATAAGGATTAAGGTTAACTAATTACTTAGTTAATGATGTTTTAAAATTAATTAATCATTTTATTTAACGACATTTAAAGAAAATTAATCATTTAATTATGATGGATTAAAGTTAATTAATCAATTAACCAATGATGTTTTTAAATTAATTAATCTTTTTAATTATTGACTTTTAAAAGTTAATCAATTTGTTTTAAATTTGATTAATCCTTCTTTAAATGATGTTTTAAATTAATTAATCATTTTATTTAATGATCTTTAAGGCTAATTAATCATTTGATAATGAAGGATTAAAATTAATTAATGATGTTTTTAAATTAATTAGTCTTTTTAATTAATGATTTTTAAAGTAAGTCTATTTGTTTTAGCTTTAAGTAATCTTTCCTTTAATGATGTTTTAAAATTGTTAATCGTTTTAAATAATGATATTTAATTATTTATTAATTAATTTAATTAATTATATTTAAATATTACTAATTAATTGAATTAATGATGTTTTAAAGGTGATTTACCCTTGTCAATTACAGGCATTTAAAGTTAATTTATCAACTTATTTAACGAAGTTTAAAATTGAATTTATCAAAGTAACAAGTATGTTTTGACTTTGTTATTCATTTTAATTAATGATAATAAATTATTAATTTAATTTAATTTAATTTAATTATCTATAATAAATTTTTAATTAAATTAAAGGTGTTTAAAAGTGATTAACTTCTTTTGGATTAAAGACTATTGAAGTCAGTCAATCAACTGAATTAATGAAGTTTTAAAGTTAATTAATCAATGTAATAAGGATGTTTAAGTTATTTAATCCTTTTATAATGATGTTTAAAGTTAGTGAACTCCTTTAACAAAGTGTTTTAAAGCTAATACTTGTATTGTAAAGCCCAAGCACAAGTTCGATTTTAAAAATAAAAGTTTGATTCATTTACGGAAATAAATTAATTTTCGTAAAGCGATATCACTTATATGGAAATGATTTATTTGTATACTTAGCAATAAACATCGAAGAAGTAGACTTGCTTCTATTTCAAAAGTTAAGAATAGTCGTGAAATATGACTTTGAGGTAACATTACCTTGACTTGTCTGGTATTATTGTTAACCAAGAACTAGTGCAAGTTTGAATTCGATGAGTGTTGATAAGTATACAAGACTTGATTTCCATATACGATCGTTTTATATCCATGATAGTTGGTTTCCCAACTATCGGTTACCTCAGTGTCTTTATTATCGTCATTCTAAGATGATTTATTGCTCCGTTGAGCTTTGATATCCTTTGTTGGAAAATGACTAAATCCAACGCGCGAAATAGGGCCAAGCTATATGGGGTTGCTCCTATTAGGGTATTATCACATCTTATCTAGATTTTGGTGTAACGTCACCTTAAATCGGTTATGATTTAGATGTGAAATATTTTGGTGGTATCCGGCTTGGAGGTTTCCGAGAAGTGGAAGAGTAAATGAACTTCTCAGAAGTATAATACTAGAGGTATACTTCAAGGGAGGTGCACCCTCCTAATCATTGTTGGAAAAATTTCCTTTCCTTATTTAATTCGAACCTTCGCATTATTTTTCTGTAATTGCAACGGGAAGAGTTGGCTACTCTTCACGATGTTTAATTATAGGTTTTGTCAATTCTATCAAGTTTAGACTGTTATCTTGTTTTTATTCATTCTATCCAGTTTTGATTTTGTTCAGACTATTTCATTCTTTCAAGTCTGGATCTTTATACTATTTTTGCCCATCATCTATGTTTGGATTTGTTTCCTATTGTTCTTTTCCATTCTTATGTTTGATTGTTGTTTATGTGGGAGAAAACCCTTTCCGCGTTAGCGGCGTGGTCCCACATATTATAGTCAAATACACTTCCTTTTGTTTCAGAGTTTTACTCATACCAGAAATTTTGTCTGATCTGAGTTGTTTGTTTTCCCTAAACTCTCGGGTACTCAATTATATTTGGGTAGTCCAAGAATAGAAGGTTTTCTTTGAAGCTCTTTGAAGACGGTAATCGAGCAAGCGGCACCTTAGTTATGTAGTCCAAGAATAGAAATTTTGTCCGACCTGAGCATTATAATAAAATAACATCCGAGTCAGTCTGGAAAACCAGCGTGAGAAAACACACTCAATTTGAATTATTAAAGTTTCAAAATCCTTTGAAAATAAAAGGTATCTCGTAAGACCATGCCACAAATAAACATTACGGGTTTTTACCTTATGATAACCATAACATTTCATATCAAAATCCACTGATATTATAATAGTGTCTAAATACAAATACTTATTCAAATAGCTGAAATTCTTGCATCTCACGTTTCAGCATAGTTGGGCACAATCAAAACCGTACGATGCTTATTGGAGAATGGATTCCAACTGAATGACTAGGCACTGGGGTACCACCTGTTACTGTACATGTTTAGAAACACTGTACCAAGGACCATGCCAAGATCCCCTGCTACACAAGACCGGACTATCCCCAACCTAGATAGACCGAATATGTTATCACCCCGGGTGTTCCCACCCTCTTTCGAGCTCCTTCCATACATCGTACTAATAAAATAATATCCAAGGTTATCTAGAAAGGTGATAGACATACCCTACTTGGGTGCGACCCACTTAGCCTTACTGCATCCCCTCTAATTTTCAGTCATTCCCGGTTGATGAGGCTTAGAGGCTACGATTACTTTTTTAACGAATATTCACTTAGAATGCTCATTGTCCTCCAATGACAATGTTCTGATAGCATTCATCCATACAAGTCCGTTACGGGTCCGAACAGAACCGAAGGCACTATTCCAACTACATCCATTTTTGAATCACCATCGGGATTAGTAGCAATTAGCCCTTGCACTTCACTGCTCCATCTTCGACTCCATGCTCTTTTCTTCATATCGAAAACATTCTCGTTGGATCGAAGTGGTTTTCGGATAACAAATTCGATCCCGGTCTCTTCGAAACAAAGTTCGCTATTTCCGGTAAACTCAACCCCGGTTCTTTTGGAAATAAATAGACGAAAATAAGATCGAAGATCACCTCCTAACCGTTTTGTGGACGATTTCCTTATCAACGTCCTAGAAGAACGAAACTAGTTTATACGTACACTATAACACCTTGAACGGTAACTGTACCATATAATTCCCGTACTTCTTCCAGATATTCCCAAAGTTATATTTAGGTCCAGATTTTGATAGTTGGTTATTTAACTATCAAATAAACAATCAATTCAACCAATACTTCATTACACTGAAAACATTAAATCTCCTTTCAATTTAATTTATATTTCAATCACTTAAGTTTTCCTTATCCAAATATATATGTACTTATCTTATCGAATTCCGTATATTCACAAGTTTCCCTTTTCAAATATATTTGAAACCCTTTAAAATAATGTGGAAAGTACTACTGCGGTATCAAACCATGGATCACAGCTCAATGGTTACGTCTCTATCCAAGAGAAATCCAAGACTTAACTACAGGCACGCACTGCCTTCGATTTACGCCACGCGAATATACCATTACTTCGCGAAAACTTTATTTAGAAATTGTCTCAAAATAACGCTTGTAAGTTTTTAAAATAAATTTCAAGTTAAATCTAGTCAAATATACTTAAATAAAAGTTACTATATAATGCCATGTTAATATTTAATAATTATCCTTTTAAAACAAAAATGCTGACCATTTCTTAAATAATAATAAATCTTTAAAAAAACATTATAAGTACTATTAATAATTAAACATGCTTTGAACAGTTTAAAACACTTAAATAACTAATTTCTGGAGTATTTTTAACACTTTTAAAAATCACCAATTTAATAATTAAAAATCATCTTTTAAAAACAAATCAAATTCCTCGACTCCAATTCCATTTCGTAGATTTTTGGAAATTCCACTTGAACTCCAGTTTAACCAATTTTATTCTTATTTCCCAAAGTCACTTCATTTTTTCCAACTCATTTTAAAATTCTGATTTTAAACCCTCCTTTATTTTAAATAAGTGCCACTTAAGCGTTTATTATAAAAATCCCTTTTATAAACTTTATTCCAAAATCCCTATTCATAACACCTGAATAGTTACATTACAATTTCAACACAATTCATTTTACCCAGTAGATTTACCCAAAAACACTATATAAACATTTTACTTCAAAAATCCCCTTTTTAAAATTCAAACCATATATATATTATTCGTATTTTAAATGTACCAAAATCCTACTAAACTGCCATATCATTCCATCAATTTAAAAAAACACACAATAACATGTCACGGATTATTCCAATAAAACATATATCACTATATATGAAATTAAATTCAACATTTTTGAGGAATCCAGTTGGATCCCTCCAACCTGTTTCCCTACATCCACCGATGTTAGCACAACATAAAAATACCAATTCCACTTCGAGGTAGAATATCGCGGTATATAGGGTCATCCGTTATTATGCGGGGCACATAGGGTCTCATCCGCTATATATATGCAGGAATATCAATCACTCCATTATATATATACTACTATATATAATATCATATCCAACTGATAAAAATGCATCAATTTAACCAATCAATCATTTATTAATTTTAACTATTTAAAATTTATCACTAGCATCCCAAAATTGAGTGAGATTAACTCACCTTGAGCTCTAATTCGCCAAACGCTCCAATTTTAAAGTAAATTGAGCACGTTCGATTTAACCTAAAATTCTCGCTAGCTCCGATCGACTCCAAAATTACTCCACAGCGTAGTGTTCGTCGCTGCGATTTCACGGCCGCTTGTTTTGTCCGATTCTGACCACGTATGAAGAAGATATGAATTTTTAAAGTTGAATATGAATTTTTATATATATTACAATTCCCTTTTTTTATTTATACAAACCAAATCTGCCGTTCATTCTGGAATATGAAATTGAGGCTGCTCCTACTTTCTTCCCACACGCGTATGCTACCAAGGTATCGAACCCATACCCACGTTGCTTCCGCTCGAGGCTGCTCCTCCAATCGATGACTATACGATGATCAGGGGCTACCATCACAAAGCCCTCACCCACGTGCACCCACGCCTTGAACACCGCCGAGCTCGGTCATCTCATGGCCGAGAAATTCACCGATGAACGGCCGGAGTTCGAGCCTCAAATTCTCCCTCCTCGTCACGCTATACATTATCACCACCGTTGGATCTCACGAGCACACCGAGCTTAACATATTTGTAGTTGAAACTTTTTGACGATATCGCATGGATTACGAGAAAAATGAGGGAGAAGAGCATTGCATTTTGGCCATTAATCTTCAATGGTGGTGGCTGCATTTTTTAGAGGAAGCTAGGTTTTACCGTTCACGTATTTATATACGTTTACACACATTATTTCAATATTATTTCCGATTTTAACGTGCTTTTTCGAACGAACTCCAAACGAGACGTGATGCCTGGCGTTTATAATATTTTACCCCTATTTTGAACACAATGGAACGTGTTTCGGAGCCTAATTTGATTGTATGGGGAAGATAGCTTTTTGAATCGAATTTAAATATAAAATTTTCGATATTTATTTCAACGCGTTTCTATCCCGTACGACCAAACGGTAAATCCAAATGCTATGAAATTTGAAATCAGATAATAATAAACTATTATGGATCTAATGGAACTAGTTTCGTCAAATTCCGAGACTATGCCCCGGACGGCTATTTTAATGCGTCGATTAAATCAAGCGATTTTTCAAAATCGTCGAAATCGTTTAAATTTCCAATTTTAAAAACTTACTAACTCTATTATATTTCAAACAGAATTTATATCCATATTAGAAGTCATTCTGATTTATATTAAATCCAAAATCAATTATTTACGTTATTTCTATATACTAAATTTCACTATTAAATTAATATATAAATTTCCAATTTTAAATTATCGACTTTTTAATCTCATTCAAAAGTCCAATATTATAATTCAAATGGAATTTAAATAAATTTTAGAAATCATTTCCATGTCCATTTATTCCCAGATCCACATATTTGCCAAATTTCAAATTTCAAATTTTATATTTACCAAATCCAATTAATCGCTATATCTAAAATGTTAAACTATTTTACTAATTCTTTCAAAATCTCCATTTTCAAAATCAATTAATAATCCAAATTCAACATTTAAAATAAATTAAATGTTCAAAATTAAACGACCAAAATTCCGGGTCATTACAGTATTATATGTAACCATTCCATTGTGAGGTATTTCTATTCTGTTCTTTCTATTATTTATTTTACCCAAGACAACTTATCTTTCGGATGCTTGGGCAATGACACATGAATACCGAGGATGTATTAAGTGTCATTACCAGGGGCCAGAAAGGTGGGTCGTCACAGATGATATCGAGCTTAGGTTTAGTGAACCCTTAAGCCCTGGTGGGGTAAACTCTCTGAGGATAGGATTAGTAATTGTTTGATCCATTTAGTGGTATATAAATTCTGGTCGATGCGTTTGATCAACATTATTGATAGGGATTCCTAAACACTTGAATAGATCTACCAATACAGTATTGTTTTAAAATGGTAAATGAAATCATTTTACCTAGGAATATATTATATATATAAGAATGATTTTCAAAATTAATATAATTGAGTTGATTATTTAGAAATGATAATATTTTATTATTATCATTTAGGAATTTAATTAGTTATGCTCATCCAGTTTGAGCATTAACTATTGTTGAATAGTTCATAAGGAATTTTCCTTAGTAAGATATAGGTCGAGTAGATGGGAATTAGGGAATCTTAGAACGAACCCCATGTGAATTAAGTTTCACAGTTTGATTATAAGGTGTTCGGCGACAGGGTTAAGTTAAAAGTTGCCTTTTTATAATGTTAAGCTAAAAGTAAACTTGTAATAAAGAGTTTATTAATATAATCTAAATGGTAGAAAATAATAATAATAAAATAAATAAATAAAATTTATAGGATAAATATTTGTGAAAATTTAATTATAATAAAGGAGAACCATTTAAATGTATGTTTAACTCACATCCAAATTTGCTATATCATATCTATGATGCTATAAACTATTTTTGATTTCTTGAATGATAGTTAGATTTGTTTGATTGACTAATTGAAATTAATCCGGATATTCCATTTAAACTGTTTAAGTGCTGTTATAGTAATTCCCACTATACCGTCATTTATTAAATATCATCCCCTAAACCCTTGTGTGTGTTTGAACTTGAGCTTGTGTTTTCCTAAAAGTAGATGCTTAAAATTCATTAATCATTTTTATTAATGATATTTTAAGTTTATTAATCATTTTAATTAATGATGTCTGAAATTTATTAATCTTTTAGATTAAGGATGTTCGAAATTAATTAATCTTTTTGATTAATGAGAGTTTAATTTAATTAGATCAAATTAATTATTGATATTAAACTATAATTAATCATTTTAATTAATGATCAGATCAATTTAATTTATTGTTTTAACTAATAGAGTTTTGGGAATTTAGTTAATCATTTTAATTAATGATATTTGAAATATAATTAATCATTTTATAAATTTGATTAATTATCTTTTGGAATAATTAATATTGTTTTTGATTTATAAAAGAGATTATAAATTTGATTAATTATCTTTCGGGATAATCATTGTTATTTTAAGTCTAATAAAAGATTTTAAATTTGATTTATTTTCTTAGAGAAAATTATGTAGTTATAAAGTTTTAAAAAGAATTTTATAAATCATCCCCAGTACGATTAATATTGTTTTAAATTTATAAATGATGTTTATAAATGAGAAAACACTTTAAAAGGAATTGTTTAAAAATAAAGCTTAGTGTAAATTGTTTTGGGTTTATAGTTTAAAATGATATTTGGTTTTTGACCCTTGTTTTAATACACTTAATATTATAAATTTGTCTTTTAAAAGAACATTTTAAAGGGTTTTTGAAAAATTTAGATGCCGGATTTGTTTGAAATAATTTCAAAAGATTTTGAGAAAAGTAATAGTGATATTATTTGGAAATATTTCTGTCACGACCCACTTTTCCGTACAGTTCGAACTAACACTTTACCACACTTGTCCAGTCCAAATTGAATAGAAAGGCGGATAGTAAGAAAAAGAAAGTAGAAAAAAATAGAAAGAAAACCAAACAACACAGAATCTCACAACGGAAACGAATAATATATAATATAGAACAAATCTTTAAATAAACAAAATTGTAATATTTACAAACAGATAATAATCAGAGTACACCAACCTATACAGCATGGATAGTTATAACACAATGTCCTTACAACTGCTGATAACAAAACTAAAATGCAACGGGATAAATGATCATCTACGTGAATACGTCTGGGCTCTAGCTCCTCTCTTGAAGCTCTACTCCTTCCAGCTAAACCTGGAAATATGTTCGGTCTGACCCGAGCATATAGGAAAAACCACGCCCAGGTCGGTCTGGTAAAACTAGCTTGAGAATTTAAAACACAAGGAATTTTATTCATTTTAACTTTCAAAATCCTTTTTAAAATCAAAGGTATCCCGTAAGACCACGCCACACATAAAAACGACAGGTTTTTCCCCTACGGTAACCAAAACCCTTTTTATAGAAAATCCAGTGATATTATAATAGTGTCTAGAGGTCAAAGTAAAATATAGAAATAGCTGAAATGCTTGCATCTCACATTTCAACATAGTTGGGCACAATCAAAACCGTACGGCGCTTATTGGAGAATGGATTCCATACAATGACTAGACACTGGGACAGTACACGTCTAGAAAAATGTACCGAGGACCTCTTCGGGATCCCCTGCAACACAAGATCGGTTCTACCCCTAACCTGGATAGTACCGAATATGCTATCACCCCGGGTGTTCCCACCCTTACCGAGCTTGTTACAGAGCTTTTTTTACTTTTGTTTTGCAGGCTTGAACACTGAAGCAAACACACAAACACATGCCTATGTTTATACAAGTTTGCAAGGGTGAAAATGATGATGTACACGTACAGTACTTTGGATTGAGATGAGGTGTTGTAAACTTGAGTTGATATTTAGTTGGATTGAAGAGAAGTTAAGTTGAGGATTTTAGGCTTTCCTATTGTAGACCAAACATGTACATTTACCTTCATTTTTACTTTTCTACTTGTAAAATTTTGACCATGCAATGTTTTCATTTGACTTGTTTTTCACTTTTTTTACTCTCACTTGCTTTTAAACATGCTTTCATATATATATTTTTGAAAACAATTTACAAAGTGATTTTAAATAAGTCATTTAAGTCTTCATATATATATATATATATATTTCTATTAATATATATAACTCAAGGCATTACAAGTTTTGTCATTCCATTTTTAAATAAAATAATATTTATGTTTTACATTTCTTTTTATATTTAAAAAAAATGTATATCTCAAAGCAAATGAAAATTTTGCTATACTATCATTATAAAAATAACATTTTTACTAAAACATGATTTTGTAAAAGATTTCTTATCAAAATGATTTAAAAATGATTTTTATTTAATTTCCCTTTCATTCCCATCATATTATACTTTCCAATATATTTCCTTTTAAAATGGTTTAAAATGATTTTATAATTCTTCTCATATCTATCATCATATATTTTCATATATATCTCTTCTTCCATTTTTCAATATATATATTATTTTAACAACTATATTTATTTAGTTCATATATATATATTACACTCTTCTTAACTAATGTGTACATATATATAAGAAAAATCCAATTTTAAACTTTCTTTATTTATGATACATTATATTTTCCATAAGTCAGACCTTTTCTATATACAATATATCCTTCTATTCATCTACATTTATTTGCTATGAATTTGTTTACAAAATATATATATATAAATTCTGTTGTTTCTGAATATATATATATATATACATATATATAATAAATTCCATTTTAAATTAATTTTCTATTTTATAAATAAAATCTGGAAATTTAAAATATTATCTTGGTTTTAAAACTATATATTTTTACCAAATATCATTTAACGGGAATTTATTTTTGTTAAAAGACCATATTATTGAATATTAAAAATTAATATTCAAAACCCAAGTCAATAAAAATTCCAAGTCGTTACAATTTCTAGATATAAATATTTTGAATTTTTTAATGAAATGCATTTTTTGGGAATTCGGAGGAAAACATTTTGATTAATTTTGTGGTAATATGAATAATCTTCTAAGTGACGATCAGATGTTTGCTTAGGCAAACATTGTGGTTATGATATATTAAATAAATTAATATATTAATTATAATTAAATTAAAAATTATTAAATTAAAAATAAATTTATTTAATTAAATAAAAATAAATAGTTTAATTAACAAATTCAAATTAAACTATTGAAACCTCATTTATTAATCAAAGTACTAAATTTGATTTGTATAAATAAAGATTTACTTACACGAACAAAAAATCAAAGATCTTGTGCAAATTAATAAAAGTTGATTATTTTTTAAATTCACTCTTTTAACCCCGTTGTTAGTGCATCTGACCCAATAAAGGTATCAGAGCCTACAATGTGCTTGTGTAAATAAATTAAACAACACTAAAGGTAATGCCTTAAGAAAAAGTCAAAATAGATGATTGTCTAGGAAAAAGTGTTTAAACTAAGGGGAAAGTTTTCTAATTAAGGACTAGTATATATGGAGTATTATAAGTTAAATAATTAATTACATAATTTTATAAAAGTTATTAAATGCAAATTTAAAATTGTTCAATAAATACAAGAATACATATGAACATATACATAACTAAATAAATTATAAATATTATAATTGTTGATGTGTGTGTGTGTATTATACGTATGAATAAAACAAAAGTCAAAATAAATAAAACTTATGAGACTTAAGGGGTTATACATTGTATGAGTAGTTGCACTGTCTAGTAGGCATATATCATCATTCAAATATTGATGGTCCATACCTTAAGAATCAAAGACAGTATAATTAGTCAATTATTGAAAATAATTCTAAACATAAATAAATGTTAATGTTTTCTAAAAAAATTACAAAGCAAACTACTAATTCAAATCAATATCCATCAGTACACATTATTTCAACTAGTTTTAGAAAAATAAAACAAACAAACAAACAAACATTAACTTCAAACTAACTAAAATAAATGGAAAAACCACACAACAAGCTTCAGGCCACTTCTAGTTGATCAGATTGGTTATATCATTAGTCATCGCATTGAGATTTTCATCATTTACGAAATTTCCATCATCATCTTCGAAGAAATCATCTAACTTCAAGTTAGTGTTATCAAATAATCCTTCAGTGTTATTTGTTTTAATATTCATCGAATGTTGGTATTCTTCAACTGTTTTTTTGATGATCTACATGTACGCGACCAATGACCAGAGCATCCACATCTATAACAAACTTCCTCATAGTGCTTTTTATTTTCTTGAGTAAAATCATTAGTCTTTTCAGCTCATTTTTCTTTTGTTGCTTTTTAAAGTTGGTAGTTTTATTGCCTTTAAAACCACCATAACCACCTCTGCTGGAGTTATATCCACGTCCACGGCCACAGCCACGTTCTCTACCTCGACCTCTGCCTCTTTCGAAGTGAGCAAAATTAGCATTAACTTCTAGTAACGCAGCCGAACCAGTTGGTCTTGAGGATTGATTTTTAATAAGCAATTCATTGTTCTGCTTAGCAATTAATAAACATTCTATGAGTTCAGAATATTTTGTAAAATGACGCTCTTGATATTGCTACTGCAGGAGTATGTTCGAGGCATGAAACGTTGAAAATGTCTTTTCAAGCATTTGTGCATCATCTACATTTTCTCCACATAGTTTCAGTTTAGAAGTAATCGAAACATAGCAGAATTATATTCTCTTACATATTTGAAGTCTTGAAACCTCAGGTTCAACCACTCTTGCCTAGTATTTGGAAGTATGACCGTCTTCTGGTGGTCATAACGCTCCTTCAGGGAGTTCCATAAGTAGAGAGGATCATTTTCCGTTAAATATTCTATTTTTAGATCATCGTGGATGCGACGTCTTAAAAATATCAAAGTCTTTGCTTTGTCCTGCTGGGACATATTATTATCATTTTAATGGCATTTTCTAAGCATTGAGATTGCAAGTGGATCTCAGCATCTAGTATCCATGAAAAATAGTTGTCTCCAGATATGTCCAATGTTTTGAATTCAAGCTTAGCAATGTTTGTCATGAATTCTATTTACTGTCAAGAACAATTGACGGGGTAAGTTCAACAATAAGAAAAATAAATGAACCAAAGGTGTTGGAAAATATCCTATCACTTGGAAAAACTGTATACTTAAATAAGTTACTGAAATATGTACTTGAGCATCACAAAAGGAAATTATCGAGTTGTGCATGGGAATTTTAAAATCAAATTGTAAGTAACCATGCAATGATGGAGTTAGCAAAAAAATGGCCTTTACTGGTTGAAAAAAAATTCGCAGCTTAAAGGATGATACATAAAAAAAAGAATTGCATCAAATTTTGCAGTAAATTTTGTTAAAAATCTCACAATTTACAATGAAATAAATACATAAGATGGTAATCCCTATAAAATTTTCAAATTATATTCTACCCAATTACCTAAGCATCGTGACGTTATTAATTGTATATTAACCACAAATTAAAATGCATGTTCAAGTAACATCATAAATCATAATATAAATAACTTAAAGTTAAAGCATAAATAAAACATTCATAGGGTATTTAGGGTTGTCTTCCTTTAGTGGTAATAATTACTGGTCACATCACAGTGTGCTGGGTTCAAAACCTATACCATAGGGGCAATGTATTTTATAATAGGTATAATATTAGATAATAATATTTAGGTTAATAATCAAGTTATGAACCTGGGTGAGTGGTTATAAACCTGCAATGCTAATTTGTTTTCCTGAAATGCCAACGAACTTCTGGGATATTGTATGATAAAAAAAATGTAGTTATAATATTGTATTAATCATGCCAATACTGACTTTTATTCCTTCCATACTAATATGATGATCAATTCCATCGATTTTCAGAACATGTAAAGGGTATTGACGGCAAGGATGATTAAAAAAACTAATATATCAATGATGCATATATTAATATATTAAAGTGGTAGAATATTCATCTAGTTTATATAAATAGGATACACAAATAAAACAACACAAAGATTGCAAAAGAAACAATATTAATTAACATTTTCCTAAAGTACGCTATGTAGAGTAGGTATACAGCAACATTCATTTCTGATGTGAAATAATGGAGAGAACGGTAGGGATATAGATGGAGTGGAAAAATGGTACCTAAGGTGTAGATGATAGTTGCAACCAAAATATAAGTATAAATTGTACCTTGTCTACTGTAGAAGAAATGAAATAGGTTGATCCTGTTTTTACGAAAACAGAGAGATAAAAAGGTTGATCTTGTAAATAATATGGAGTATTATTATATTGTACCAGTAAAAGCTATAATATATTGTTGGTATAAAGGATTAAATATCCACCTAGAGAATAGGTAGTACAGTAGAATAGGTAGCAGCTGATTTTTATTTTCATAAAGTGAGAGAATGGGTACGTTTGGCTCCAGGTTCAAATAAACAAAAGAACAATCGACGAAAGAAAAATAAAAATGTCCAGAGCATCATGTTGATAATGTATTATAAAATAAAAAGAACAGAAGCCATTAGAGAGAGGTGACAATTTTATTCATTTTTAATATATCTATAATACACATGAGCTCTCTATTTATAGACTCCAAATACAATAGAGATTATAATAATGTCATTTGTCATTTAGCATATTCACCAATATTACTAATATATATATTACAACAAGAACTTTATTGAATTAAGTTTATTTAAAAAGATTTTTTTTTTGATAAGAAAAGTTTATAAAATGAGTTATATAAATTGAAAAGAGATCTTGAAATTTAGAAAAGAGTTTTATAAATGTTTTGGATATATATGCAAGAGTTTTATAAATAAACTTGGAAATTTATAAAGAAATTTTATAAATAGATTTGCAATTTTAGTAAAAGAGATTTATTAAAAAGATATTTGAAGAAATTTATAAAAGAATTTGAGACGAGGTTTCCCTTAACTGACCTTCTTAATTATGATAGTGTGGACATTCGTTCCACACTTAAACACCGAAGGAATAGTGTTTGGGGTTATTCTTATCTCTACGTTAAATAACACTTGTTTTTATCCTTTTAAAATGATTTGGAAATATGAAATCTTCCATAATGTTTTGTGAATATACTTATGCCAGTGAGATAAGTATATGAATATCTTGATAAATATCTTAGAAATAGATTTAAATAAATGAAAGATTTATTTTGAAGCTTAGTCGTTGTTATGGGTAATTAGATCTCTGAATTATTGCATGTTTGTTTATTTGATAGTTAAATAACCGACAATCAAATCTGGACCATAATATGACTTTGGAAATACTTAGGAGAAACAAGTGAGTTATATGGCACAGTCATCTTCGATGATATTGTACTGTGTGTATAAATCTCGTTTTGTTCTCCCGGACAAACGATAAGAAAATCCATTCCCTCCACGGCTAGGAGGTGGTCTCTGCTCTTATCTATTGTTTGTTTCGGAAAGAACCATGATTGAGTTTACCAGAACTGTAGGATCGATTTCACCCTAGAGGCGGGTGAATACGGTGATACTATTAATTAAAAAAATTATTGCGGAAGTTTATAAAATATTTTCAGCACAGATTTCAGCACAGAATAATAGCAGCACAAATAATAGCAGAATAATAAATGCAGAAATAGAACACACAGATTTACCCAGCTTCGGCAAAACCCTGCCTACGTGCTGCCTCCAAGGTTTCTACTAGAAATTAGATAGTCAGACGCTTACACACGTAAACTCGCGACACCCGATATCGACTAACTTAACTCTATGCTCAAAACTCTGCCACAACTCAGCCACTTAGTTGCGAATTCTCAAACCACGCCACGTAGTTTGTCCCCTAGTGACACGACTAGAAATTACAATTGTTTAAAAGGAAATTACAAATTTAAAAACAAATTAAATAACAAAGCCTTCATTAAAAAATAAAATCCCAAACTAGATTATGAAACCAGCCCACAAAAATTAGATGATCGAAAATATGTCCCTCTTCTCTTTTTTATTTTATCGGCCTGGTTCCTTTGCTCGATCGTCTTCGTGCGTTCCTCTTTCCACAATTTTAGGGGTTCTTTAAGATTGAAATCACTGCTTAGTTGAATTAACTTCTAATGCTTCGAATTCTTTCTCCTATCAATGATTGCTTGCGGCAGCTCCAATTTATCGAGCGCGTATGCTTGGTATAAATTGGTACGTGATGTTTCTTTGATTTTAATTACGCTCGACTTTGATTCGAGTTGAATGATTATTCTTTGTTGCTTGAACTCGAATGAATCTGAAAGCCGATGATGATTGGGTTTAAATATGGTTCGAACCCTTTGATTTTCGTTCGTATATTTTATACAAATTCGTCAATTGATTTTTTTCTCGGCTGTACGATTTTGCTTGGACGTTGATGATGATTTCTGACCTTTTAAATTTCGTATATTTTGTTACTTGATTCCCACGGTGTTGATTTCTGACTTGGTTCGATTTCTTGGCCACCACGGTTTTGGTTTTGGTTTAACGATGTTGATTTATCTTGACTTGTTCATTCATGTTATCATCTGGCTTTTAGACTCGACTTGATATTGTCTGGAGCATTTTGACACGACATGATATTCTGTTGCTTCTGGCTTCACTGGATCTTCATTGACATGTACATTCGAGTCTAAACTGATGTAAGAATAGTTGTTCATGTTGTAGAAAGTTTGCATTGCATCACGTATTCATGTAGTCTGGTCTGGTCATAGTCATTGTGTAACCTGGTAGACACTTGCAGTTCACTGGTGACATTGTTTTCATTTGAATCTACATTGCAGTTCATCCTTGAGTTTGTACTGTGTATATATGTATGTGTTGGCTGCTGTGCACATTGCTCATTGTCCTGTGCCATTTGGTTGGTCTTATTCATAATTGCATTTGTAAGCCTGATCATATGTGTTTGCAGTTTTGTATATAAGTGCTCGTGCATGCTTTGAGTCTGATGTTGTCGTTGCTTTGCACTTGTAGTCTTCACTTCCATACTGCCGTGTTGTATCTGGACAGGTGCTTTGCACTTGTAGTCTTCACTGGTTCATTCTTGAACTATTGTTGATGCACTTGATATTTCACTTGACTGATCTTCATATATTTGTATTTTTCATGTTGTTATGTTCTATTGTCTGGTGGCATTTGATCTTGATGTTGTACTTCACTGTGTTGATGATCTGTTTGCACTTTTATTCATGAGTTGGTCCAGTGCAGTTTCATTATGACTTCACTTGAGTTTGCATTTTGGTCTTGGTCGAGTCTGTTGTAGTTTGCAGGCTTGCATTCGGGTTGCATATGAATACTTGTGTCTGGTCTTTGCCATTTCATTCGACTGCACAGTGCACTTTGTTTCACTGATTTGGTTAGATGCACATGTATATTTTGTTCATTTTGGTTGATGTCTAGTTGAGTCTGCTTGAAGCCTGTTTTTTGTTGCTTGCTCATGTCATCTTGTAGTGTTGTATATATATATATATGCACTGTGTATTTTGTGCCACAGTGATCATTTGTTGCATTTGTATCCTGTACTCGATAATTTTGTGATTTTTTGTAGTACACCTGAGTTGAATCCAGCTTAAAGCTTGGGTTTGACCTTGTGCTCAATATCGTGACTTAATTTGTATTTCACTTGAGTTGAACCCGGCTTTTAATTGGGTTTGACCTTGTGCTCACCTATCCCTGTTGATTTATCAAGTGTATATCGGTGTGCACGGCCTTGTGGCATGTACAGTGATGCACTGTGCATGTCACAAGCTATTCGTGTATGATGAATTCAAATTTAAATGATAAGGAACAACCCAAATAACTGAGGCAAATATTATTTTCAAAATACATTTTATTTTATACTGCAAAAATATTTCTTTTACAATTTTTCTACGTCAGTGTTTATTTTTGCAGATTGCTCAGATGCTGGATTCAATCTGGACTGGAGTTGAAGATAAATACGAGTGAATGAGTGATGTAGTGAGGTGCATTTGTAAATGTGAATTGTATAGTGACAACTCGTATTGTAACTGAAAATTGTATATATATAGTGTGAGCTCAAATTTGTACTATTCAAAATTGTAATAAATATTTATTTGAATAAAATATCTGTTTGTATTTAAATTCCGTGTTATTTATTTTATTCAGCAAATATTTATTAATTATGTGAAAAATAAAATAGTACATTAACAAATACATTTAAATGAATATATATATATATGTTTATTATCATCAAACAAAAATCATATAGTCGCATGTTCAACAGGAACTATCGAATATTGTTTTAAATAGACCGTGATCGGATAAGTATAAATTGTCCGAAAACCACTTCGATCCAACTCAAACATTTCGAACTGAAGACATCTTAAAGATGATTGAAGATGGTACTCTTTGAAGTGAAGGAGCTGCTTACTACTAATTTTGAGGGTGGTTCCAAAATGGATGTAATAGAGGTGGTACATTCGGTTTTGGTCAGACCCAAAACGAACTTGTATGGATAAATGCCGACATTTCATTTCTGCCTAGAGGGCAACGTTAGCATCCCAAGTGGGAAGTGCTAAAATAAGGCAAATCGTTGCCTCGAGCCTCACACCCCAGAAATGGCTAAAACATGGTAAATTCTACAGAGCTATTTAGGTCGCTCCCATAAGGGTGCATCATCACCTTTCTAGATTATCATATTATGGATGTGGTTGTGCATGAGAGCTCTCTATAAAGATTGGGAACAGCTGGGTGATGACATATTTGGTACTATCCAGTAAGGGGTAGGTCAGTCCTGTGTTGGTAGAGAGGTAGATGCGTCTATAGCCCTCGGCACATATTATCTTGAGATGTACTGTGCAGAATGTAGTCCCTTACCTTGCCATTGTTGGAATCCATTCTCCAATAAAAAGCCGTGCGGAGTTGATTGTATGCCTATTATGCTACAATTTAATAATGTAACAATTTCAGCTATTATTAATATGTATTGATATCCTAGACATTATTATAATATCATTGGATTTTCTATAGAAAATGTTTTGGTTATCATATGGAAAAAACTCATCCGTGTTTATGTACGGCATGGTCTTACGAGATACATTTAATTTTAAAAGGTTTTACAAGTTAAATAAATAAAATTCCATGTGATTTGAGCTTTTCACGCTAGTTTACCAGACTGATCCGGACCTTATTTTCTTATAATGCTCGGGTCAGCCCGAGCATTTTTTTCCCGATATAGCTAGATCCTTTGCAGCTTTCAAGAGACGAGCTGGATTGTCCAAGACGTATTCATGTATCTTTTATCTTCCACTGTGTTTGTTTGTTTTTGTTCGTCTGTATATATCAGCGATTGTAAGAACGGGTTTTTATACCTGTTCAGGTTGATAATTGGTTAGAGTGCTCTGATGTTGTATGTGTATTAAAGTTCTTTCTTTTTGTAAAGACTTGATTTATATATTATATGTTACTTGTTGCGTGAGATTCTTCATCTTCTTCTTTCTTCTCCCCAAATAACCTGTCTTATCTGATTTTGTTCTGCATTTTCTTTCTTTTTCCCCAAAATATGTCTTTTTGGCACTTGGATGCTCGACCCATGAATACCGCGAATGTATCAGTGTCACCTTCTGAAGATCGAAAAGGGCAGGTCATTACACAATATCAAGATAGAATCGAAGAATTGAAAAGTCAAAGCACAGAAATTTCCTATGTAGTCGAGGAAGAAGCATTTAATAGGCTTACCAACGCTATAGCTAAAAGAAAGGATCATAAACTCTATTATGGCGATATCCTTAGAGTAAATATTTAAACTTTTAGCTAAACAATTTATTTAAACGGATAATAAAAGACTAATTTGAATAAAGATATTGTTTTGAACATTCAAACTTTCACATGTTCCAAATATTAAAGAAACAAATTTAAATATTTAACTTGTTAGGACATGAATTAACCGACAAAACTATATATTTTTGAAAATGAAATAACCATATACCCAAAAGCTTAATTGTTATTTATAAACATTTAATTGTATAACCCCAGCAGTTAACAGAGCAATGTTGAGTCTTGTAACGACCCGTAAATTTTAACTGTTTTAATAACGTAATTAATTGGAATTTTGTTAAATTTTAAACAATAAAATTTTGAAATTTAAATTTTATATTTGAAATGCGTCTGTTTTAACATAGCAACTGGTAAATTTTTATAAGATAATTTGGAAGTTTATTTTCTAGTGTAATTTTATTCCAATTTATATCAGTTAAAAATTGATGATAATAAAAGTGTTTCGAAACCTAAATATGTCAACATGAGATAATTTATTTAGAACACTCTAAATCAGATTGCAAAATTCGTTTCGCGAAATTCGGACGTTTCTAGCTCCGTTTGGATTTTTCCGTACGGAATAGCAGCGTTTATCGGTACCGATTATCGACTTTTGAACGGATGATCGTACCACTGATATCTTTATACCGTTTTGATCGTCTCGTCATGCTGATCTCTGCGGTATATTCATTTCTGTGTTTCAGATTTCGGTAACCGACGAGATCCGTGAAACGGATAACCGTATCGGTACCATTTTGAGTCCTTTTGTTTTCTTGTCTTTTCAAATGCCAGCCGTGTAATCTAAGCAACCCCTAGCTTTAATTATTTCTTGAATTCAACGTATTAGCTGGAAGCCATTTAATTGATTACTTTTGTTCTCTAGTTTTGATTTTTGCCGGTTCACTTTTCTATTTTCCAGCGTTTGCTTTTATTTTGTCGGTTCATTCTTTTCATTTCTGTTTTGCTGTGAGACTATACTATATTATTAGTTCGTATATTATCTTTTGTAGCCATCTCCTTCTATTTGTTTCATGAGAACCCATTTTCCTTCCTTGCTGAAATTTCCACTGCTCCTCCTATATTTCTTTGCCGAAATCTCCATCATCCCCTTCTTTTCCACACACTCTCTCTCTCCCTCTCCTTTCACTTGCGAGCAATCACCCCTATCGGCCTTCCAATACTTCGCCTACTATTCTGATCATTTCCTCCACCCCTCCGGCTTCATCTTTCCGCCTTCTTCCCAAATCCCCTCTGCCATGATGAGGCACGCAACCCAGCCGTCCCAAACACCAGCGATGTACAGCCTCCAACCCCTGGCCGAGGTCACCGAAGCAACAGCCACCTAACTGCCTCCGCAGTTATAGCTTTTATATATATATATATATGTGTGTGTGTGTGTGTACGTGTAGTATATCTAAAGTTTTTTTGTCTTTTAAAGTATTTGTTTTGAAGTAAGTATGTATGTATATATATGTTACATCTCAGATATATAGTATAAGCTTTGTAATCTGCTGTTTATATATGCATTATAATCTGTTGTATGTATTATAAAGTCAGGTCAGTTTATATTTTGTTGTTTGTATATATAAATTTATATATATAATTTAATATGTGTTTGAAATTCAAAATATGATTTTATATAAAGGGTTATATATATAAGTTCTATTATACCATCTATCTTCATTCATCCGGTTCTGATTCGTTTTATTTGTTCCTATCTATCAGCTTGTCCGTCCAAATTCGTGTCAATCTAGCTTTGTTTCGGAAATTTGTGCTTGGATCCGTAGCTCTGTTCATTTTCAAAATCTCTCTAGCCTCGAAAGGTGAGCAATCACTCACGATTAATGTTCTTATATTTATTAAATTTGATTTCAATTGGGACGACAATTGAAATATGCTGCTGCTAGTTATTTACATTGATATATATATGCCATTATCTGTATCTGTTCACCTGTGACATCTGACACCATTATCTGTATCTGTTCACATGTGACATCTGACACCATTATATGTTATTTATCACTGATGATATATGCATGTTACTGTTGTTATGTTATTATCATATCCGCTATCACTCTGCAAGTTCCCTGTTAATATAGAATTCACTATGGATTGAAATGATACATACCCGAATGATCTGTAGAATAGGAGAAAATCGTTATGGGTTGAAATGATAAACCCAAGCGATTTTCATTGACATTGAATTTGGGATTGCGGGTTGAAAAGATATATACCTGCATATACTTAAATTGCGGATTGAAATGATAAATATTCGTATCACTTGACCATAGGATAGAAATTTGATACAGACACCGTTGGTCTATATATATATATATTTTGAAAATGATTTCTATGGTTTTGAAAAGGAATATACAATTTTTAATAAATATTGATTTTAAAGATTTATTAAATTTGATTTAATAAACTTGATATATAATATGTTTATGTATTTATTTAAAATATATATTTTCAAATATAGAATGTATATTGATTCAGGTTGGAAAGATAAATTTGAAATTGATTTGAAATGTTATTTATTTAAGAATTTTACTTAAATAAGTTTGATTTGAAATTTATTAAATTTGAGATTTTAAAGATATATTTTATAACTTGAATTTGATTAAAAGTGACTTAAATGAATTTTTCAAATTTATATAAATTTAAATGGGATATTTTGTTTATTTAAATTTGTAAATTGAAGTTGTATTTAGATGTTATTCAAATGATTAAGTAAATATTTCAAAACTAAATAATAGTAAAGTGAATTTGATATATATATATATATGAAATTATCGAATTTAGTTTTGAAATGTTGAATATTTAAAGCTTTGAAATATATTAAAATTGAAATGGCTTATTTTGTGGTTCAAATATGTATTTGAAATTGATAATTTGAAATGGTCTATTTAGAAACTGAATCGAATTGAAATTGATGATTTGAGATTTGATTAAATTTCAATTTTGGAATCCGAGTTGAGTTGAATCGATTTGTGAAATTTGAGGAAACTATTTTATTATATAAAGTATTTTAAATTATATTTAAACTATTTTATATTATTTTATAAACTATTTTTAATATAAACTATTTTAATATAACTATTTTTTAATATAAACTATTTTAAATATACTAATTATTTTAATATAGATTGTTTTAACTTATAACTATTTTATATAAATTATTTTATTTTGTAAACTATTTTATTTTATATACTATTATTAATATCTAAACCGTTTGAAGGAAAGTGTTATGACTCTAAAGCATTATGATTTCTAAATTTTGATTTCCAAAGAATTATGATTTCCAAAGTGTTTGATTTAGAAAGTGTTATAACTTTGAAGTACTAAGATTTGTAAATGGATATATATTTGAGATGGATATATTTGAAATGGAAATGATATCATATTTGGTTTTGAAATGGAAGTGATATCATATTAATATGGTTTTGAAATGGCAATGATATTTTGGTTTTGAAATATAAACTATTTTGGAAGTATTTTGAAATGACCAATCGGTGTAATAATTACGTAGTTATTGAAGAGTCCGGGATCGGTTAGGGACATACTCTCTATCTAAACCGAAAACCACTTTAATAACTATTATACGCGGAGTGTGATCCAGAATGAAGTGGTTGGAATGATGACATTGCTGGATTTGAAGAAAGAGAACGATAATGGATAGCCTTGACACTTGTGTCAAATTTGAAATGATTTAAACAGGAGCCGTGCCAGGCCAGTGAGGTTAGCAACCTCTAGCGGACACACTTCTTTGTAAACTACTCATTACTTGTTTTGATTGGTGCGCACCCTTGAATTGGGAGTGTTGTTTCGCAGTGTTGCGATCGTTGCGGCGATGCGTTCTCACCAGTCTGGATCAGGTAAACGGTACTTTCACTACCTTGGGTATTGCCTCATGTGCCTTGTCATACTTGTATCCCTATGTACGACCACTACGATTTGTTTTGTGTTATACCTATGGAGTACTCCCTGATAGCCCACTAGTTTACGGTGGAGTTTACAGTGCTGTATAGACTATGACACTTATATAAAATATGTTAATGGGGATAATGGTAACGCCTTAACGCTATTTTGATACTTTATATTACTGATAGGCATTATCTACTTAGCGTACACTACTATATATAAATAGTTTAACGGATCCTTAGAGGATGGTTATCCCAAACATCCTTTGAGTTACTTGTATTTTCAGTTGTTATTTCACTTGAGTTGGATTTATTGATATAAGAATGTTAATCCTGACTCGAGTGTTTTGTGTTTTGCTTTACGCTCGGGTCAGAATGAGTGTACCAGTATTCGAGACTCACCTTTGGAGTTGGAGCTTCACTTGGAGATCCAGCTATCTATCCAGCTTTCAGATATTCAGTTGATTCCAGCGATGTATTCTGATCTTGTATTTGACTATTGTATTCGAGACTTCTGTTGTATCTTGTTTAACTCTGTTATATATATAGTAGCTTCATGAACTACTATTCTTTTGTTTCCGCTGCACTATTGTTATATTACTCTGTGCCTGTGATTTTTTGATTATTTATTTACGGTATATGCTGAGTTTTGCCAAATTTAAATTAACAATCTGATATTTTGAGCAATTCAAATCCGACATGTATGGATGCGAATGGTTGAAAATTTCAGGATGTTACAAGTCTCCTCTTTACAAGTTTATTAAAGAGAATATTTGGTAAAATAAATTTTGTTTTTGCTGATATAAAGCTCTTCGATGTGTAAAATGCCAAATTTGGTCAATTAATTTAAATCCTAAAAGCTTACAAATCAAAATTTGTTTTCCAAATATTTCAAACACAACGAAAAAATCAAAATAGCCAAAAGGCAATAATGCTTAAAATTGGTTTTAAATAGATGCTCCATTAGTTATGATATAGATACTCCATTAAGATTGTTCCTTGCTAAGCTAAATGACAAACTTAAGACTGCATCATTAAACTTGTTGGTTTTTCCAACAAGGAGTCAAACAATAAAAAATAGCTTTAACTAGATACAAATAGCACGAAACACATAGCGGATGTCACAAATTTAAAGACAAAGATGACACCAAACAAACTACTAGTTTGAGCACTCTTTTTTATCTCTGATCATCACTTTCTCCACTATCAACATTTAACGATAAAAGGGCAAATTATGTTTCATGCCTGCAAAAGTTGAGTGACCCTTGCACAAATTGAAAATTTTAGCATAACCCTTTGAACTAAAGAGTTAATCTAAATAATAGTAAAAAAATCCAACAATAATCCACACAACTCAAGTTTTCTACTCACTGCAACAGAATTAAACCTGACTACTTCACAAGGTGAAATTCTAAACAAAAAAAGCAGTTTTGTTGTTGTTTTGGGTCAAAATTTCTTTTAAGTTATCCTATTTACCTTAATTTTACCCTAAACTATATATGATTAGATGCAATTTTATTGTTTTGGACGAGAATTATCAACGACAAGTATGAAGTTTGAGAACTAAAAAAAGAAATTTAGAAGAAAGATTTGGTGATGAGAAGGTGAATAAAGGAATTTAGAAGAAGAACAGAGAAGAATAAGGCAATGGAATGAAAAACGAAAGCTTTAAGAGAGAAAATAACAATGTAGAAGATATAAAACAAGCATTTTCATCTGTATTTCCCAATTTCATGGAGCATTTTCCATACAAATCTTAATACAGGTATGTGGAACATGTTTTTTTACTAAACTAGTTGACTTAAACCACAATATTTAATAAAATAAACAACCTAAAATTCTTAGAACTTTCACCGCTCACTTAATTCAAACACCTTAAACAAACCAAATTTCAGAAAAGATATAAAAGAAATGTATACAGAAAAAATGTAATATGAAGCTTATGAGAATTGTCGCAATGGCCTGAAGACTTCGTTTCTGAGACCTGAACGAGACTCCTAGCAACTTATATTTTTACTGCGAATCTGGTACCATGTGGAATTTTCTTTATTTAAGGAAGAACGAACTAAAACTAAGATATGAACATAACTAATTATGCACTATCAGCCGAAAATGGTGAATAATTTGTATATAATCATTATTTATTGCGGTATCTTTACATCAGTGACTGCACATAATAAAAATAATAATAGGAAAATGACCACAAAAAGATCAAATGATAGTGCAAGATAAATGTTTCATCATTAGTTATATAGAAACTAGTACGGAATTTGCATCATCATATCTCAATGATGATTATTGTCAGAAATAATATTGAAATTTACTATTAAAAAAGGAATCATACTGAACAACATAAAAGCCAGTCATCAACGTTTGATTTTCATTAGATTTAAGACTAGGGTGACAATATGTTATGTTAATCATCACACTCCATGTATAATAATAAATTTATGTTAAAATCATTTAAGATTGGTGGCAGAATTGTGTTATAAATCACTGTTGAAAACTGTATGAATGCATCAAAAATACAAGAGGGGGGGGGGGTGGGGGACTGGGGGACAAGGAACCGAAAACCGAGAGAACGAAAAAGAAACTGGGGTTGATTAGCATAAGTTGAGGGATAGGGTGGAAGATGGAATGAATTTATAAATATTGGATTAGGGTTGTCCTGAATAATTAAATGTTTCGGGTGTACTGTATGTCGGCCCAATTTTTTAAAACTTAATATGTTAAAAGCCCAAACTGAGCCTAACTTGGTTTTTATGTATAAAATTTGTACATTTTGAATGGTTTAACAACGTTTTATTGGTTTTTTCTCTTTCTTTTTCTTTCTTACTTTTGTACCCCTGTATTTGTAACAACCCTGTATTTTACAATTAATTTTAATTTGATTTTTCCAAATTTAAGAGCTTTATTTATGAAAAGAATAAATGTTGTTATTGTAAATATAAAAAACTTTGATTTTGTATGTGGATTTGAATTCCAAATATGACTAAATTTAATATTTCCAGAAAATGTGAATTTTGGTCAAATAGTCAAACTTCGACTTTTAACTTGAAAATTTAAAAGTTTGAAATTTATGAATTTTATCTTTTATTATAAAAATAGATTTAATAACTTGAATACTGCTTTTCGTTTCGTTGCAAACGGATTTAAATTGCAAAGGTTATACTATTTTCAATATTGTGTGTATATTGGGTTATTCAGCAATATTCTTTATTTTAAAATTATATAAATGACATTTTTATTTGATATATTTTATTCTAATTTGTAAATTTATGTTATATAAAATATATTTTGGCTTTTAAATATTTTTAAAGTAAGGTAGGAATTTTTCCAAAGTTAGTAGTATTTTTCTTGTAAATTTCCATGCCCTGTTTGTAAATTTTAAACATTTTTCTTTAATCCTTTTCTATTTTCTCCAATTTAATTATCTATTTTATTTTGAAAATGATAAATAAATTATTTTAATTCAAATTTTCACTTCATAATATTTTTATAATGAAGTGTATAGTTTTTCAAGACTGACAGTGATTTATTTATAATTTTTGAACACTGTTTGGTATTTTTAAGTAATTTTCTTCATTCTTTTTATATTTTTCCAAAATTTATTATTTGTTTTCTCATATTTATAATTGATTTCGGTTTGTAAATTATTTTTCTGAATATTTTTGTTTATATAAAGATTAAAAAGAAAAGAAATATGAAAGGTTGTAAAACACTTTGAAACTTAAGCCCTTTTTTGTCCAAACCCTTCATTTTCTTTAACTCCTCAAATTTTGCCCTAGCCATCTAAAACCCTAGTGTAGCCGCCACTTTTTGTTTCTCATCTTTTCACGTGAAAACAAATCAGCTCCTCATTTCTCATGGCTTCATCCAAAAATAGGTAATGGCATCTCCTTCTTTTTCTTCTTTTCTCTTCATTTTCAATGATTTTTGCCATGTTTCTCTTGCTTTGCTTGGCCTAACACCTCCACCATCTCCTCCACCGACCACCACCACTTCCTTCCCCACACCATCCACGACCAAACCCCCTCCTCCTCTGACCATGACAGGCCATGCACTCCTTTTGACTAAAAACCACACAAAACCTTGCACAAATCCCTTAAAACAATGCATAGCCACCACTAGTTGCAACATACCTTCGCCCACCACCTTGGAAACCACCTCTATCCGCCACCACCACCTTGCTACCACCACTACACATCACCATCTCCTCTGTCCAGACCTGTAGCAAGTCATGGCCAAGCCTAGGACCTTGTAGACCGAGCCAAAGATGAACCAAAACTCCACCATATTGCATAAAACTCTTCACATGCCTATGTTGTAACTTCCCCATCATCTCTAGCTTGTAGCCGTGCATCCCTTGGTCCAAACCAGACCCAAACCATGTCCAAACCTGAACCAAAACATTCCCTAGGCCATGCAAAAGGATAGAGAAAGCAAGGCAAAAGATTTGACATTCAAATCTCTTTTCGTTTAAAAGTTATTCCATTTCAAGTGCGTTGAAATTGTGTTTGTTTTGATGTATGTTTTGGGTTGTAATACAAGAGTTGTAGCTTTGGATCTTGCTCTCCACTCAAGTCCGTAGTCTTGTCATCGTGCTTTTGTTCCATTGTGTCATTGGTTTTGATATCTCCAGCACAAACAAGTGAGTTATTCTCACCAGACAATATGTACCTATATAACTGATAAACCGACACCACTTGAATCTGTAATGTATATCATCATGTTATATATGTTTATATTATTATCATATGATGTTCACACCTGTTATTACACTTATTATATCATATGTTACTATTATTTAATGTTATTCTGTTATTTATATCTGTTATCACTATTGCAAGTTCCCTGTAGATTAGAATCACTATGGGTTGAAATGATACATACCCGAACGGACTTTAGAATAGGGAAAAATCATTATGGGCTGAAATGATAGGCCTGAACGATTTTTATTTAAATTATTTTAACTTGGGATTGCGGGTTTGAAATGATAGAACCCGGATTTTTTCTTTTTTAACTGCGGATTGAAATGATACATATCCGTATCACTTGACCTAGGTTAGAAAATTATATACAGGCCCGTGGTTATTTTATAAAGTGTTTTGAATATTTTTAAGTATTTTAAAAATATAAATTTATGAAATTTGATTTAAACAGATTTTGAAATATTTTGAATTAAAGAAATTATGATTTTTCTATGTGTTAAAAATGTAATTAATGAATGGTTTAACTGGATTTTTGAAATATAACTTAAGTTGGAAATTTGGAATTTTGGTTAAAAATGATATTTAAGTTATATAAATAAAATGGATATTAAATTTTATTTGGAAATGGTAAATATGATAATTTGATTAAATTTGAATTTAAGTGATTATTAAGTATTATTGATTTTTCTATGAATTTAAGTGGTTAAATAAATGAATGTTTAAAAGTGATCTTTTAAAATATAACTTGACTAGGAAATGTGAAATTTGGTTTTAATTAAAGGTTTAAGTTAATTAAATAAAATTGGAAATTTTGTTAAATTGTGAAATGGTAATTTAAATTTGAAGTGTTAAGTCTATTTGTTGAAATGTGAAGAATTGGAACTTTTACACTTAAACTTATTAAGTAAATTGTTGAAAATTGGATTTAATTATAAGAAATTTATTGTGAAAGAAACGTGTAAAGTTCTAATTAATGAAAGAAATATGTAGAGTTTTAATTTATGAAAGAGACATGTAAAGTTTTAATTTATGGAAGAATATGTAAAGTTTTTAATTTATGAAAGAAACATGTAAAGTCTTAATTAATGAAAGAAACATGTAAGTCTTAATCAGTGTAATATTGAATAAAATAATAAATGCCCCTTTTGTAATAAAACGTAAATTAAAACGTACATTCGATAATGTAAGTTTAATTAGTGTAATATTGATTAAATGATAAATGTTCTTTACTGTAATAGGAATGTAAGTTAAAAAGTACATTTAATATGTAAGTTTTAATTAATGTAAATGACATATTTTAATGACTAAAATAATAAAGTTTCTTTATTGTAATGATAATGTAAGTTAATAAGGTACTCTTAACTTAACATAAGACTTTTAGCATTAAATTGGATATTACAGTAACAAAGTTTATTTAACTATAAGGCTATGATAAAATGACCATGTTAAAAATTTGTAAGTATATAAATACTTTGATTATATAAAATGTTAAATTGGGAAGTATTACATTCCAAAAATGCTATGATTCCTTAAGGTTACATTACCAAAATGCTATGATAATTTAAAGGAAGATTTCAAGTTTAATAAATTAAAGGAAATATTCAGTGATTTTGAAATTTGGGTTTTATTGAAATGGTATATTATTGAATTGGTTTTGAAATGGAAATGATATATTTTTGAATTGGTTTTGAATAGATATGTTTTGGGTTTGAAAGTATGTATTAGTTTGAAATAAATGATATGATTTTGAAATGGTTTAAAAGATGTATTTTGATTTGAAACATAAACTATTTTTAAAAGTTATAACCACGGGTTATAATAACGATTGGTTGGCAAAGAGACCGGGATCGGATATGGACATACTCTCTGTCGATACCGAAAACCACTTTGACAACCATGTACGCGGTGGAGATTCCAGAATGAAGTAGGATGGTGGCGACGTTCTTAAGGTATGTTACGTGGACCCAACTCCCGTGAGTTGGCATAAGGTGGCTAAAACAGGAGCGATCTCGGACCAGTGAGGTAGCACCTCTTCTCGGACACATTTCTTCGATATTATACTCTTACTTGTGATTGATTAGATGGCCATCCTCCGATTTGGGAGTGTTGTTCGAGGTGGAACGGTAGTGGCTGCTATGCGTATCCATCAGTCCGTGTGCGTAATTGGTATATCTACCCTGGCATTGCCTAGTTGTGCCGTGTCACCTACCATATCGAGCTTTACTACGATTATGATTTTAAGATCCGACCGCGTTAAGGTTCTCCATCCCCTTAACGCTATTTTCTATATGATTATACTTTACTTATTAGACATTATTATAATGGCGAATATTACTACATAGTAGATATTTTAACGGATCCTTAGAGGATGGGCGGTCCCAAGCATCTTCTAAGTTACTTGTACCTTTATTACAGTTCACTTGAGTTGGTTTACATTATATAAGTATATATTGTCCTGACTCGAGTGTTTTGTGTTTTGCTTTACGCTCGGGTCAGCCTAAGTATTCACAGATTTGGATTTCCACCTTCTGGAGATTTGAATCGCTGGAGATTATTTGCTAGTCTTGTTCTATCAACTTCGGTTCCGTTGTTCTATTCAGCCTGTACTTGGTTATTGTATTGAGACTTCTGCTGTACTTTATTTCTTATGTTGTATCTTATGTAACTCTGATATATTTTCATAGTAGCTTCATGAACTACTATTTCTTTTACTTCCGCTGCATTATTTTACTCTGTGTCTGTGATCTGTGATTATATTTATTTACTGTATATTCTGAGATTTGCCAAATTTTAATTACAACGCGGTATTTTGAGCAATTCAACTCCGGCATGAGTGTCTACCTATACACTTATAATGGATGCGAATGGTTGAAAATATCGGGTCGTTACAGTATTAGTAGGAATCCAATTAAATTTAACTTTTTCAAGAAGATGGTACTTGAATTCCTATTTTGACAAATTAATCCATGAAGTTTAGATATTTATCGTATTGAAAATGTTATAATGTAATAACTAAAAAAGTTTATTATGCGAAGGAAACCTAAAAGAAAAATGCATCATGTAATTTTGGGTAGACCTAATGATATTTAATAACAAATTTGCAATAATATGTGGAATAAAATTTAAGCAATTTAGAACAACAGTTTGCATATTAGGCGGGTACTGTATACCAAAATAGAATTAAAAGATCAAACTGCAAGAAAGTATACCAAAATATAATTATATTGTTTCCGATAGAAGTCGCATTATACAATGGACATTATAGTAAGATTGCATAAATTAGTTTAAAGATTGTTTATATGCATACTTTATTTGACATAGGGGTGTCAAATGGGTTGGGTTGGGTATAAACGGGTTAATTTAAAAATTAACCCAATCCATTTTAAACAAATAGACCCAAACCATTAGACCCATTTATTAAAGGGTACTTTTGGCACAGGTCCTTGGTAGGTTTCAAAATACACGAAAAGTCCCTGACTTAAAACTTTATAAATTAGGTCCCTGTTTTTCGAAAATCAACAAAAAACAACAAAAAACATCATAAAAAATTTCCAAACTTCAAAACTTATTTCAACATATAATCATCTTCATATCAATGCAAGAAAAACACAAAAAAATTCATCAAAACCCAAAAAACAACAAAATTCGCACTTCAGGAAATTCTGCAATTTTTCTTAAAATTACTGATATTTCAGCAACTTTAGTAAAAAATTGCGTTGTTTTATGCAATTTTTTCTGTTTAGTTCAATCTTCCAAATTTACTATCTACATTTATTCAAACAACACAATATTGCACAACAATCAAGGAAAAAATGATGAAATTTCGTATAATTGAAAAATAATCAATATTGCATAGAACACACAGCTTATTCCCAATAATTGCAGTGAAAAAAACAATAATTCATAAAAGTTGCATACAAATCAGCAATAATAAACCAAAAGTACCTTATTTTATGGAATAGCTGCGCACATATCAGCAACAATGTAGAATAATTGCACATTTTGTTTCACTAATATAAATTTTAGTTGATATATAATTATTCAGCAACAATTGTATGATTATCAGCAATAATATTCAATTGTTGTTGACATTTCAGCAACAATATTTACTATCAACAAGTATTCCTGAATAGTTGCTGAAATGTTAGCAATTATTCTGCAGCAAAAACAGGGACCTGCTTTATAATGAAACTTACACAGGGACCCGCTTTGCAATATTCTTCCGTTTTAAGGATGCGATCTAAATTTCTACTTTATTAAATGGGTTAATACCCAACCCAACCCACTAATTTAACGGGTCAACCAAACCCAACCCGTTTAACCCAATTTGAATAAAATTGCATAAAAACATGTAGAAGATCATTCTCATCAATTCAGTTTGTATAATTCAAGATCAGTACAAAAACATTCAAAATCAGTACAAAAACATTCAAAATCAGTACAAGACCATTCAAGATTTAAACTAGTACAAAGATAACATGTATCATTCAAGATCGGTTCAGTTTTCAAATAACAAAAACATCATATAAAGTGACATTAAAGATCTACAGCAAGCTAAGTATCACACACTGCATCATTTTGTAGAATTTAGTGATCTACATCATACTGTCCAACCTGCATGTGAACATGTGAAAAAGTGAGTACATATCTGCTCAAATATATCTATGGCATAGCTAAAAGAAATGATAAGAATAATAGTGAATCCTGTTTAACATTTAGATATTTTGGTACATTCAGTTGGCCAGGAAAACAGCATGACATTGTTCTACAAACACGATAAAGGTAAAAAACGGATTTACAAACTATGTATTCTATATTCCATTCATGATAAAAAACCAAAATTAAACAAACATGTGCCCCCTCGTATGAGTTTGTAGTGGAATGCTTGAAGCAATGGAGAAAACCATAACATAATTAATTATAATATACTCATTTAGTAACGTCAACCGGTATTACAAACAAAAATTCCTGAACATGTTTTCAATTTCAGTATACCACCTTTCATAATATGTGCAACGACCCCAGATTTAAATTTATTTAAATTGATAATTTATTGAATTTTTGAATAAAAATGTGAAATAAATCGATTTAAGTGATGCGAGTTCCCCCGAATCCAAATTAAAATGTATTAAATCATTTTAAATTTAGAAATTGTATATATATGTGAATCTATATAGTTGGGCCTATATGAATGGATTTGAAATAAAATCGTAAATAAATGGTTTGAAAATAAAAATACAAATTATATAAGATATAAAGTATAAAATAAAAACGTTGGATAAAATTTAATAGCATAAACTAAATCTAGAGATTTACTTATATTACGAAATGATAGGATTTAAAGATAAATTATATAAGTTATAAAATACAAAGTAAACCATTTGCTAAACCTTAACAATAATTTTTATAGCTTTATATCTATATACACAAAATAAAAACAAACTAGGCATACAAATAAAAATCTATGTACAAGCTTCAAGAAAGTAAACAAATAGATGTGTATAAGCTTACAAATGATGAAACAACATAAATATAAGATATAACTAAGCAAGCAAAAGGAAAGACAACAAATTTTATAAGTATAGGTAGGCTGAGAAAACAAGTACGAGTTGATAAAGAAATTTTTTTACAAACAAACCAGTACATACAAATAGGATAGGTTGTAACTAAGAAAGGGAACACATGCATTTAATAGCACCTCCTTAGCACACAAGTATTATCACTTCAGCCTCCATATAGAAATGTATCTCTGTCCTATGTTGTACAAAATAATATATCCTCTGTACAAAATGAAGTATCAATCTGTAAACCTTTTGTTATATACATCACCCTATTACACAAACAAAGATTTTATCACCAGTACAAATCTATTTCCTGTAAGCTTTCTTTTATATCAGCCTTCTCCCCTCGTTTTAGTTCGAGCACCATCATAACTGAAAGAAAAAAAAATGAAAGAAGTAATATCATCTCAACCTTAAACAACAACTTCAACCTGAATCAAGCATGCAAGTTCAAGCTTTGCTTCTCTGTTCTTCTTGTTCTCTGCCTTATTCAAGATCCAGGTGAGTAACTCCACCTTTAAAAATTTAAAGTATAATATAGTCAAATATTATTGCTGTGATCAATATGGTATTGTGAAGTATGTTTGCAAAATTTTGAAGTATGATGTATACAGGCATTTGAATAATTGCAAATCCCTCTGTTTCCAGATTTTGTTCATGTTGATTTAAAATTTAGAACCTTTTAAATTTAATCTTTGTTTAAGACTTAAGTTTAAATAAAACTTGTTTGTTTCATTTCAAGCTTTAGTTAGGGTTTAACTTAAGTTAAACAACTTATTTATTTTTCTGGAAATTAAGAAACATAAGCCAAACTTCAAATTTGAGAAATTTCAAACTCCTTAATCTTCGAATTCAGGATTATAAACTGAATCCTTATGCTAAATTATGATTTTTAAAACAGGAACTCAAATTTTTAGAGATAAGGATTAAGAGCAGTTCGAGTTTGACTGTTTGGGGCATTTTGAGCTACCGTGGGTGATCCTCTAGTTGGTGATGGTCGGGAATTGGGCTGGAGGCGAAGGAGTGATAGGGGAGTATGGGAAAAATGTCACGATGATCGGCCAATGATCGTGGTGGCGCCGGTGACGTTTTCTTTTCCGTAAACCTAGTTTTTAGGTGCTGTGAAATTTCGTTTCGTTTGACGTCGTGGTTTGATCGAGTTCTTCGTGATTCAAGCTGGTGATAGATGGGGTATTGTAACGACCCGTATTTTACGGATCGAAAAGTTCGTTAAAATCTGGAATTTTCTGCATTTTTAAGTTGTTTCAGATATTTGGTTGTAGTTGGTTAAGTCTTAGGTCGTGACCGACTTAAGGGCTTTAGGTCGTAAGATGTTATGTCGTGGTGGCTTAGGTCGTAGGGTATTGGAGCGATCTAAAGTCGTGACCGAGTTAAGAGATAGGTCGTAGACGAGTTAAGGAGGTTTTACGACCTAAGGGAAGTTGGGGTAGCAGTGAGCGACCTAGTATTTTAGGCGACCTATAAGATGTTAGCGACCTAAGAGTTAGCGAGTTAACAACCCAGTATTTAGCGACCTAGTAGTTAGCGTGTTAGAGTAGTTAGGTCGTAAACGACTTAAGGAGTTAAGTCGTACGAGTTAAGTCGTAAGTCTCTGTGTTGAATTAGGTCGTATACAGGCTAAGTGTTAGGTCGCGTGGGTATGTTAAGTCGTAGGTCTGTTAGGTCGCAAGGTAGTGTGCCTGTGTTAAGTCGCAGGAGCGTTAAGTCGTTGGGTTGCTGTAGCATGTGTTTTGGTTTAAGTCGTAGGTCGCAGGACTACTAAGTCGTAAGTCGTAACATGTTTTAGGTCGCGTGAAGACTTAAGGTTTTAGGTTGAGAGCGACTTAGTAGTTGTTAAGTCGCGAGCAACTTAAGAGTTGATCTGTTTTAAGTCGTAGACGACTCAGTAGTTGAGTCGTAACCCCAGTTATTTGTTAAGTCGTAGCCTACCTGTTAAGTCGCGCACAGTTAAGTCGCGAAGCACTAAGTCGTAGGTAGGTAGTTCTGTTAAGTCATAAGTCGCTGTGGCTTAGGTTGTTAAGTCGTAGTCCTTAGGTCGGAGGGGTCTTAGGTCATAAGTCGGAGACGACTTATGGAGATAGCCGAGTTACGACTTAGAGAGATTTCAGCTATAAATAGGAGGGGTTTTTCTCACTTTTTGGGATCCGGATTTCGAAGCGACGAAGTGCTGCCATTTTGAGAGCTCGACTTCTACACTTCTTCACTTCTTTTCTCCACTCCAATCTAGTGATTCCATCCATCCAATTTGAAGATCAAATTGAAGATTCAAGAGCTTAGATTGAAGATCTTCATCCTTTGAAGTGAGATTTCTTCATTTGAAGCGGATTCGTGATAGATCAAGCTTGATCCTTCGCTGTCCAGATCTGAAGCGTTTTGATTTGAGGTGGTTTAGGTGATTTGGTGAGTGGTGATTATCTCTCACACGGATCCAAAGGAGTATATCGGATTGTTGGCTCGATTTGGTGTTAAAATAGTGATTTCCATACATTTTCTTCATCCTAAGTGTAGATCCATGTAGATCCATGGTTCATGATGATTTGACAACCATTTTACTAAGTGTTAACCTATGCAAGTTCATTCATCAAGATTGTAGAGATATTTCCCATGTTTTCATGCTCGTTAGACTTTCAACTCTTTAATTACGAAATTGCCATTATTGTGATAATTGTCTACTTAGATCATATTTGAATGCTTGATTGTTTGGATTAATGTTTGACTTGGTTGATTGCTATGAATTAGATGATTGATGATTTGATTTAGACCGAAGATGATTCAAAGGCTAAGGGAAAGGCTCTTGAATTGGGAAAGCTGCTCGTGGCATATGTAGCGGGATGATGAAGCTCTTATGCATAGATTTGATGATGTGTTGTTGAGATGAGGCTTTGCGAGGATGTAATGAAGCGAGGCATCATGTGTTGAAGACTTGGTCTAATCTAGACGGGATCATTCCAAGCATGTTGATAACTCGGTGAAATGGTTCAAGTTGAGGATAATGGATGGATATGAGGATGGTCGTCGAGGAGGATGACTAGGAGGCTTGGGTCTCATCATTGTTGAAGGTTCTAGCATGCTCCAAGCAAGAGTACGTTTGGGCAGATTCGATAGTCCCAACGACTAACTGTTGATAGTCGAGTACTCTGGGCAGATTCGATAGTCCTAGGCACGGGTCACGATGACGTGCGGGAGTTATGTCTAGAACCGGGGTTACCATTAGCCCTTGACGGACGGCTGAAAGAATGTGCCGGTCATTCAATTTACGGTGAAACCGAAGCAATGATAACAGTGATAGCCAGAGTCATGGATGTTTGGTTGTATCGTCATTCGGTCTCAAGAGCGGTATTTTCTGGGTGCTTATCTGATCTTGGTTTAGGCCTTGGGGGTTTGTGCTTGGAAAACATCGCCCTTGACTCGAGTGATAATTGCTTTACTTTAAATTGTATGCTCTGATATGTTTGCTTCTGCTTAGTGTGTGTCTCGGGGGCTATCACTGTAGAAAGAGGTTGGAGTGGGAGGGTTGTATTCCTATTCCTTTTCCTTTATGCTCTTTTGGTATGTTGATTGTTAATTTACTGCTCACTAAGACCGTTGTCTGACTCAAGGCTTTATGTTTTAATTCTTATTGCCTTGGGCTGTTCGTCCATTTTGGGACGGGCAGACTAGGTAGCAGGTGACAGGTGCTGTTCTTACTTTCCACGGTGTTGATATCGAAGACGAGCTGAAGGGTTGCATATTATCTTCTTACTATATGTACTGGATGTTCCGCTGCTTTGTAATCTCTGAGTGTTGTAGTGAGGCTTGTTGTATTGACTATTCAGATGCTTGTATTCAACTATTATGAAGTTTTATAAGATGTCATTTTGTTCTGTAAAGCTTCACTATACATATGTTCTATTGTATTTTATCCATGTGCTGTGAGTAATACGATAGATTCTGCTGTTTTAATTTACTTTGACAATCGTCCATGGTCGCCTGGCACACTTTACAGCGCACTTTCTCTAGATTCTGTGCGGGGGTCATGGGCGGTCGTCACATTTGGTATCAGAGCATTGGTTAATCGATTTTACCCAACGCTCGCTGATGTAACCACGTATGAGAGACGTAATTGTAATTTTGATGGATGACTACTATATATAATATAGTAGATTAGTAGAGTTGAGTCCTTTATGTAGTTGTTCTCTAAGATGTTCTGATCATTCCCTTTTTATAGATATTGAGAATGAGTCGAAGAGGGAGACCAGCTGCTAGGGAAGGCCGTGCTACTGAGGGAACTGCTGATTATGCAGCTATGTTCGAAGCTATGATGACTTCGATCATGAGAAGGATACCAGTTCCAGGGACAGCAGTTGATGTTGGAGTTCAAGTCCAAACTCCAAAGCCGGTGGATTTTGCTAAGCTGTGTAAGGACTACACTGCTCTTGGAGGGAAGGTTATCTTGGGAACAGAATCAACTATCGAGGTCCAAAGATGGATAGATGCTTGTAGAAGGATCTTTGGTGATTTGGGAATCGATGATGCAACTAAGAGGAAGTTGGCATCAAGGCAGCTTCAAGGGAGAGCCTCTGATTGGTGGAACTCTATTACCATCAATACTACAGAGGAAGAGATTACTTGGGAGCAATTCCAAGCTAGATTTGAAGCTAAGTTCATTTCTACAGCTCAGAAGTCTGTTCTGTTCAAGAAGTTTGTGGAGCTCAAGCAAGGTGGAAGACCAGTTCTTGAGTATGTTTCTGAGTTCGAAGCTTTGTCCAAGTATGCCCGGTCATATATCGAATCTGCTTATCAGAAGAATGAGAAGTTTGTGACAGGTTTGGACAGTTATCTTGGGAGACAGTTGGTGGATCATTTGGACGATTCATTTGAGAAGCTTGTGGAGAAAGCTCTCAGGCATGAGAGTCTGTTTCCTAAGGAAGGATCTGTTGTTCCTGTGACCAAGGGAGAGTCTAAACCACAGCAGGGTGGGAACCAGAAAAGGAAGCAGCAGCAGCAGAGGGGTAAGGATGGCCAGAAGAAGCCGAAAGGCGAGGTGACTTGCTACAATTGTCAGCAGAAGGGCCATTTCTCTAAGGATTGTAAGAATCCGAAGACACCGATGAAGTGTCACAACTGTGACAAGCCAGGGCATTTCAGGAAGAATTGTCCAGAACCGAGGAGGGACAAGCAGATTGTGTAGGCTTATGCTTTGGGAGCTGTTCCGTCGTCTTCGAAGGCTCCTACAGCTGAAGAGAAGGGAAAGAGTGTGGTGGTTCAAGGTACTCTTTTCCTGTGTGGTGTTCCAGTAAGAGTTCTGTTTGATACTGGAGCGTCGCATTCGTTTGTTTGTAGTGAACTTGTAGGCCGGTTGGGTTTGGAACCGGATATTGTTGATAGGCCATTGGTTGTGACTAATCCAGTTGGGGGTTCGTCTTGTTTATGTATGATATGCCATGGTCTAGTTGTATTGTAACAACCCTAGATTTCTGCATATATTTAAATTTGACTTTATTTTATTTTAAGTAATTGTAATTTTTTTTTTCAAACATTTAATTTTTAAATATAAATGTTGATTATTATGTGAATTATAATTTCAAACTGGTATAAATTGAATATTTTCCTGAATATTGATTTTTGGTCAATTTGGGTCAAACTTTGACTTTTAAATTTTAAATTTAAATATTTGAAATTTTGAATTTTATCTTTTATTATGAAAATAGATTAAATTTTTAGAATACTGCTTTTCGTTTCGTTGAAATCGGAGTTATATTGTGAAAGTTATGCTTTTTACAATATTGAGTGTAAACTGTTTTATTTAACAATATTATTTATTTTAATTTATATAAATGATATTTTTATTTGATATATCTTATTCTAATTTGTATATTTATGCTATATTATATATATTTTGTCTTTTAAATATTTTTAAAGTGTTGATAGAATTTTTCTAAAGTTTATTGAATTTATTTTCAATTTTAAAACCTAGTTCCCATTTTCTGTGCTATTTTCTTAATTTAATTATATATAATTAATATTTATTTGTTTATATTTTGTTTATTTGTTATATTTTCGTATTTTAACTGAATTTATATATATATTTCAGTTATTTAAAATTCCAAAGGAATATGGTGGATATTTGAAGAGTTGTGACCATTGGTTTGCTTTTGCCTTTTTGTATTCACACCTTTTCACACTTCAACCAACACCTTTCCATATTTACTGCCTTAACTCTTTTCTCTTCAGCCACTTCCTCATTTTCACGTGAACTTTTCTTCTCAAACTCAAGAAAAAAATTTTTGGCCATTATCTTAAACAAACTTTGGTAAAATTCTATTCTCTTTCCATTGTTTTATACTTGTTTTCATGTAATTTTGCTCTTGCTTCCTTCACTTCTAGGTTCGGCCCCACCACTCCATCAGCCTTGCCGCCTCCACCACCACCTGAACATGTCACCACCACCTCCTCCTCACTGGCCATCCCAAGCCGTGCCACCCTTGGTGGAAGATCCATCACCAAATACTCCAAACTCCAACTATAAGACCTAGCCGAGCCATCAATGCATCACCACCTCAAATTCTTCCCCTTGGCCGCCACCTACACCACCACCACCACCTCTAACCTGACCTGACACCTCTGCCATGTCATCCCCTGACCCCACCAGAGATGGCCGTGCCCACCTGTGCTTTGGCCTAGCCCAATAGTTGCATGAAACCATGTGTGTTGCCTTGTGTTGCCATTAGCTTGTTGTTTCATATCACTTATGTTTGCACCATCTTCAAACCCATGTTAGGCCGACCATACCCAACCAAAACCTGATCCAAATCTTACCTTAGACCTGTAGTATACCTTATGGCTGAACCTAGAGTGTGTTGGAAGCAAGTGCAAAGCATTTCAGCTTTGATTTATGCAGTTATTTCTAGCCTAGTTTAGTAGTTTTGAATTAAAAACTTATGTATATTAGATTATTTTCTGTGACTTGTATTCAAGGGAATTGATACTTTGGCTCTTCCACTCATCTCTGTGTCGTGTTATCGTGCTTGTGTGGATCTCATTTGTGTATTCGTCGTTGTATCTCCAGCTCAAAACAGTGAGTTATTCTCACCAGACAATATGTACATATATAACTAGTGAATTGACCCCTTTTGAATCTGTAAAATGCATTATCATGTTACACCTGCTATGTTATGATTTTATGATGTTCACCCATGCTTAAACACCTATTATATTATATGTTACTGTTATATTATGCTGTTCTATTATTTTTATCAGTTTATCACACTGCAAGTTCCCTTTAGATTAGAATCACTATGGGTTGAAATGATACATACCCGAACGGACTTTAGAATAGGAGAAAATCATTATGGGCTGAAATGATAGGCCTGAATGATTTTCAATTATATTTCATTTACTTGGGATTGCGGGTTTGAAATGATCAAACCCGGGTTTTCTTTGTAAATTACGGGTTGAAATGATATATTACCCGTATCACTTTACCTAGGCTAAAAATGAAATACAGACCTGTAGTTAAAATATGTTTTTCTAAAAATTTTAAAATATTTTAGAAATGTAAATGTTATAATATTTTGATTTAAATTTTATTTAAATGATTTTGTAAAGCATTATTGATTTTTTTGAAAATTTATAAGTGAAATAAATTAATGGTAAAGTTAGAAAATCTGAAATGTAAGTTATTTTGGGAAATTTTAATTTGGTGATAATTGGAATTTAAATTAAATATGAAATATGATAAATTCATGATAATTTGGGTTAAAGTTAATTTAAATGGTTTTATAATATATTAATGATTTTTGAATAAAGTAAAAATGTGAAATAAATGAATATTTAAGTTGAAATTTTGAAATATAACTAAAATTGGAAATTTGTGAATTTGGCTTAAAAGTGAAATTTAAGTTAAGTAAATAAAAATGGAATTAAGTTATATTTGAAAATTTAAACTTAAGTGTTAAGTTAATTTAATTTAATGAATTTATAATTTAATATTGGAATTTAATAAGTGAATTATTATTAAATTTTGATTTTTGAATGGAGGTTTAACTTTATAAAATCATGAATATAAGGGTATTTGAATGATTGTTTTAAAAGTGAAATTATATGATTTTATAAGTTAAAAATGATTTATATAAAAATATAATTGTTTGTGAAATTATACTGAATATTTGAAGTTAATTAACTGCATTTCTGAAATGTTATTAATTCTAATGTAAATGATAATACAACATTTGTAAATGCTGTAGTTGATAATAATGAACCAAATGGCTAAATTTAATTAAAGGCTATTATAGCATTTTTGTAAATGTTATAATGGTTGAATTTAACTAAGTTTATTTGAAACTAATGTAACCCTATTACATCATTTTAAATGCTGTCTTTTGTTAAATTGAACTGTTTTAAATGTGACTTTTCGTAGCATTTTCTAAATGCTGCGAAAGTTGAATTTTCATTGTTTTAATTAATTTAAGTGAACGAATGAACTTTGAAAAGTTAAATTTTGGAAATTTAATAATTTAATTATTAAATATAATAACTTCATTTTATGATTTAAAATGAAGTAATTTGTTTTGAAATATAAACTATTTTGAATATGATATTTTGATATTTTGAAATGGATTTTTGAATGATATTGAATTTTGAAATGATATTTTATTTCGAAGTATAAAATACCATTTTGAAATTTTTAACCACGGGATGTATTTAATTTATAGTTTAACTTATCCTTAAAGGATGGGCGGTCCCAAGCATCCTTTGAGTTATTGTGCATTTCTACTACAGTTCACTTGAGTTGGTTTACATTATATAAGTATATATTGTCCTGACTCGAGTGTTTTGTGTTTTACTTTACGCTCGGGTCAGCCTGAGTATTTACAGCTTAGCTTTGGATTTTGTTCTGGAGCTAGGAATCGCTGGAGATTCTGCTTGTCTAGTTATCTATTTCCTTCCAGTTCAGTTGTTCTATTTCAGATCTGGTATTTATAAACTTCTATGTATTTGGGATTTCTATTGTATATGTTTTTAGAATGATATTATGTAATATGTTTTTGAGAGTTTGTATATAGTAGCTTCATGAACTACTATGGTATTTTATTTCCGCTGCGAGTTATTCTGATATGTTCTGTGTCTGTGATTCTGTGTATTTGATTTCATTTGCTCCAAATTTATTTACAATCTGTTATTTTGAATTATTCAAGTCAGACATGTGTGGATTATTGTCGATTTGAATGGTCCAAAATTCCGGGTCGTTACAGTTGGTATCAGAGCTTTGGTTTTAGGCAAACCTTAGCCTACGGAGCAAAAACTCATTAGAGATAGGGTAGAAATACCCTAGAATGAGTGAAATCAATCTCAGAATCATTTCTTTATGAGAGGACGTATTTTTGAAGTATAAAATGATTTTCAAATGATTTTAAAGAATTTTCAAAGATTATTTTGATATAAAATTTTCTTGCTTTGAAAGTAAAATTTTCTAAACTTCATTCCTTTCGTATCCTCCTTGTTAGTAATTTCTTTGATTAGGATCCTCTAAAATTTTGAACTTCTCTCTTGATTGATCTAGATCCATTGTTGATAGGAATCTATTTTGAGTATGGCAAAATCAGTAGTTTGTTAAGTTGTTTTGAGTAAACTCTGTTGTATCTTTTGCTTAGCTAAAGTTGTCCAACTAAAGATATTTATGCTTCTGTTTTCGTATGTTATGAATTCGAGTCTTTCCAAATTTTTATGGGAATTTTTCTGTATCGATATAGGTTATATATCTCTAATCTTCGTTTGGATTCTTATCGAATAAGATTCCTTTGAATTTTGGAACGCTCCCACTTGTTCTGAAATCCATTCCTGTCTCTCTCTATTGGTATTCTTTTGATTCTGGAGTATCCCATAACTCCACTTCGAAGGATCTCTATAAGAATAGGATCCGACCAATCTTTGAATGATTTGTGAAGGGTTGAAACTTCTTCACAATTGGCATTGATTCACTGGAGATTTCTATATCTTTGGTTTAGATGCCGCTATCTCTTGCGATCGAATGTTGATTTTTCTTGGAATTCTGCATCGATCTGTTCTTGAAGTCACGGTTGATCCGGTTAAGGTCGCCCGCGATTTATATAAATATATTCACCTTCTATTTTGAAATTTAATTATCTCATTTTCGTTCGAACTTAATTTCGAATCAGAATCATATTTGATTAGAGTCCCTCTAAGTTGAATTTCTATCTTTGTTTTGAAATCCATTCTTGAACCATCCTTTGAAAAATCAGGCTTGTTTATATTTTAGAAATTGTTTTATATATCGAAATTATTATATTCTATATATAAAAGTTAAATGTTTTCGATAAAGATTATAAACCTTTTTAAAATTAGAATTTGAGTTTTGAAAGGATTTGTAATTTTGAAAATTATATAAGAAATTGATTTATATAAAAATGATTTATAACTAAAGGATTTTAAATTTGAAATTCGAGAATTGAACTCCGGTATGTTGAAATTGGTTTTAAGATTTTGAAATATATAATAATAATATGATTTAAAGGTATTCTTTCGAATAAGAAATGTTTCAAATGATTTTAATGAGTTTCGAATGATTTCGAAGAAATTTCAAAAGAAGTTTGAGAAAATAGAAGTCCAGAACTCACTTGTGTCGCTGGAAAATAATTTCGGTGATGAGTGCACGCATCATCGACATTGATTTTCGAGTTTCTGAGTGAGGGAGAGGCCACTTTAGTAGCATTATTATGCGAGTGATTTTGTGAAACCAGTTTTGATTTTCAAATTCCGAAGTAATATTTGATATTCGAAAGATATATGTATATATATTTGAAATGATTTGAAGTAAGCCGGTGTTCAGTCCTTTAGTTTCGGATTTGAAACCTATCTTTTGAAATTGATTTACTGATTGGTTGATTTCCAACCCTTGAATTTGAAAATGATTTCTTCGACTATTTTGAAGGTTCGAGCACTTCCAAATCAAGGTTAACTTTTCAAAGCTAAATTTTTTGAAAAGTATGAATTATTTGATAAAGTATATAAATTTATTTTGAATGTTTAAGTATGAAGTAATATGATTTAAATAAGTTGAAACTGTTTTGTTAAGTAAATGAATAAGGAAATTTTAAAATTTTCTAATATGAAATTTAGATTCGAAATGCTTTGAAAAGAATTTGGTCTTCAAAATATTTTGAATAAAAGTTAGTTTAAATGTTTTAACTTAGTAACATCTTTATGAAACTATATATTTAACAAGTTGGAATAAATATATAAGTTGTACGTATGGTGTTTTATTCGCATAATTAATTTGATCCAAATTTGAGTACACAAGTTCGAGGTGGATTACACCATTTCGTGTTAGGATTTTCATTCGATTCTTGATGGCGAATATTTGATATGGATTTTGGGCTTGATTCTAGAATTCTCTATCGTAGTATATGGCTATGCAAGGAGACTGATGGCTTCTAGTCGAGAAACCATATCGAAATCCGCATTAGGGAAGTCGAATGGACAATACTAGTTCGAAAGCGAACTTGTGTGATCGAGCGAGCGATCAAATGTAGTTTTGCGAAATGATGACGTATGTACATCTTATATCCTAATATCATTTATATATTTTGACGCTGAAATTGAAAGCTGTCGAGTTAGAATATCTTTGCTTACTAAAAGAAAATTCCAATTTAAATTACAAAGATATAACCCATAAAAGCAAAGATATTCAAATCCCATATGGCTCTTCATACAGCGAAATTTATTTTGAAAATTTTGATCCTTATATAAGATGGACCTTACATAAGTATAAGATGATTTTGAAAACATTTGATTTTGGAAATGAATTGGTTGACTTAAATTATTGATTTGGAAATTTGGATTTATTTTCTAAATCTATTATTCTGGAAACGTTGAAACTAAAGATAATTAATTTGAGAAGAAATAATTCGGTGAAATTGTATATGATTTTGAAATTGAACTGATATTGAAACAAATTGAAATTTGAGAACCTTATGTTACTAAACACTTGATTTGGAAGTTGTCGAACTTATATAAAATTGATTTGTATGAGTATGAAATTGATTCGAAAACTATAGATTTGAAAAGGTACTCAATTTGAAAGTGAAATCTTATATATAATGGATATTATATAAGTACGATATTTGAAAGTGATTTGAAAAGATACTATATGATACATATTTTCGAAGTAAAGATATGGAAAGTGCCTTCTGCTTGATATCCGATTTGTGGCCACATCTTGGATTCATTCTATCGATATTATTCTCTCTGATTTTGGTTTTCCGGATATGATACTCGAGTGTCCTTCGAATTCCATGGCGTTACCCATGGTCTTACGAACTCGACTGCATAGCGTAATTCGTAAGGCAGTGATTGCTTAAAAGGTACGGATGTTTCCTGGGGGATCCAGGCGTAACCATTGTGTATCTGCGATCTATGGTCGTGTTAGTGGCGTAATCCGCAAGGCAGAGATTGCTTACGGGGTATGGATGTTTCCTGGGGGATCCAGGCGTAACCATTTTTATGTATCCTGCGGTCCACCGTTTTGTTGCATGGCGAAATTCGCAAGGCAGTGAATGCTTAAAAGGTACGGATGTTTCCTGGGGGACCCAGGCGTAACCATTGTGTATCTGCGATCCATGATTTGATTCGTTTTTGTTTGGATTGTACTTTCCATATCTGTTTTTAAAGGTTTTCCCAGTATTTTCACTAGGTGTTGAAACAGGTCTACTAAGTACCTGGAGAATTCCAGTTTTGCGCTTGATCAACGCACTACCAGAGTCTACAGGAACAAGGATAAACTTGTTGAAACATCGAGTTATAAAAGTATTTTGATAAAATATTATATAAAGGATATTTTGATCAGTTATTTTCCTTCCTAAAGGATTTTAAAGTGTTTTAAATATTTTACCTCTTTAACCAACAATTTTAATTAATGGCTCATTCTTGTCTTTCAACTTGTTTTCCCTCCTAGCTATTTTTCCCCTACCTTCTTTCGGGATGTCTTCCAACTTATTATTCTTTCTAGTTGTTCCTCCACTTCCTTCCTTTTCGAGGACGAAAAGATTTGAGTAGGGGAGAGTGTAACAACCCTAGATTTCTGCATATATTTAAATTTGACTTTATTTTATTTTAAGTAATTGTAATTTTTTTTTTCAAACATTTAATTTTTAAATATAAATGTTGATTATTATGTGAATTATAATTTCAAACTGGTATAAATTGAATATTTTCCTGAATATTGATTTTTGGTCAATTTGGGTCAAACTTTGACTTTTAAATTTTAAATTTAAATATTTGAAATTTTGAATTTTATCTTTTATTATGAAAATAGATTAAATTTTTAGAATACTGCTTTTCGTTTCGTTGAAATCGGAGTTATATTGTGAAAGTTATGCTTTTTACAATATTGAGTGTAAACTGTTTTATTTAACAATATTATTTATTTTAATTTATATAAATGATATTTTTATTTGATATATCTTATTCTAATTTGTATATTTATGCTATATTATATATATTTTGTCTTTTAAATATTTTTAAAGTGTTGATAGAATTTTTCTAAAGTTTATTGAATTTATTTTCAATTTTAAAACCTAGTTCCCATTTTCTATGCTATTTTCTTAATTTAATTATATATAATTAATATTTATTTGTTTATATTTTGTTTATTTGTTATATTTTCGTATTTTAACTGAATTTATATATATATTTCAGTTATTTAAAATTCCAAAGGAATATGGTGGATATTTGAAGAGTTGTGACCATTGGTTTGCTTTTGCCTTTTTGTATTCACACCTTTTCACACTTCAACCAACACCTTTCCATATTTACTGCCTTAACTCTTTTCTCTTCAGCCACTTCCTCATTTTCACGTGAACTTTTCTTCTCAAACTCAAGAAAAAAAATTTCGGCCATTATCTTAAACAAACTTTGGTAAAATTCTATTCTCTTTCCATTGTTTTATACTTGTTTTCATGTAATTTTGCTCTTGCTTCCTTCACTTCTAGGTTCGGCCCCACCACTCCATCAGCCTTGCCGCCTCCACCACCACCTGAACATGTCACCACCACCTCCTCCTCACTGGCCATCCCAAGCCGTGCCACCCTTGGTGGAAGATCCATCACCAAATACTCCAAACTCCAACTATAAGACCTAGCCGAGCCATCAATGCATCACCACCTCAAATTCTTCCCCTTGGCCGCCACCTACACCACCACCACCACCTCTAACCTGACCTGACACCTCTGCCATGTCATCCCCTGACCCCACCAGAGATGGCCGTGCCCACCTGTGCTTTGGCCTAGCCCAATAGTTGCATGAAACCATGTGTGTTGCCTTGTGTTGCCATTAGCTTGTTGTTTCATATCACTTATGTTTGCACCATCTTCAAACCCATGTTAGGCCGACCATACCCAACCAAAACCTGATCCAAATCTTACCTTAGACCTGTAGTATACCTTATGGCTGAACCTAGAGTGTGTTGGAAGCAAGTGCAAAGCATTTCAGCTTTGATTTATGCAGTTATTTCTAGCCTAGTTTAGTAGTTTTGAATTAAAAACTTATGTATATTAGATTGTTTTCTGTGACTTGTATTCAAGGGAATTGATACTTTGGCTCTTCCACTCATCTCTGTGTCGTGTTATCGTGCTTGTGTGGATCTCATTTGTGTATTCGTCGTTGTATCTCCAGCTCAAAACAGTGAGTTATTCTCACCAGACAATATGTACATATATAACTAGTGAATTGACCCCTTTTGAATCTGTAAAATGCATTATCATGTTACACCTGCTATGTTATGATTTTATGATGTTCACCCATGCTTAAACACCTATTATATTATATGTTACTGTTATATTATGCTGTTCTATTATTTTTATCAGTTTATCACACTGCAAGTTCCCTTTAGATTAGAATCACTATGGGTTGAAATGATACATACCCGAACGGACTTTAGAATAGGAGAAAATCATTATGGGCTGAAATGATAGGCCTGAATGATTTTCAATTATATTTCATTTACTTGGGATTGCGGGTTTGAAATGATCAAACCCGGGTTTTCTTTGTAAATTACGGGTTGAAATGATATATTACCCGTATCACTTTACCTAGGCTAAAAATGAAATACAGACCTGTAGTTAAAATATGTTTTTCTAAAAATTTTAAAATATTTTAGAAATGTAAATGTTATAATATTTTGATTTAAATTTTATTTAAATGATTTTGTAAAGCATTATTGATTTTTTTGAAAATTTATAAGTGAAATAAATTAATGGTAAAGTTAGAAAATCTGAAATGTAAGTTATTTTGGGAAATTTTAATTTGGTGATAATTGGAATTTAAATTAAATATGAAATATGATAAATTCATGATAATTTGGGTTAAAGTTAATTTAAATGATTTTATAATATATTAATGATTTTTGAATAAAGTAAAAATGTGAAATAAATGAATATTTAAGTTGAAATTTTGAAATATAACTAAAATTGGAAATTTGTGAATTTGGCTTAAAAGTGAAATTTAAGTTAAGTAAATAAAAATGGAATTAAGTTATATTTGAAAATTTAAACTTAAGTGTTAAGTTAATTTAATTTAATGAATTTATAATTTAATATTGGAATTTAATAAGTGAATTATTATTAAATTTTGATTTTTGAATGGAGGTTTAACTTTATAAAATCATGAATATAAGGGTATTTGAATGATTGTTTTAAAAGTGAAATTATATGATTTTATAAGTTAAAAATGATTTATATAAAAATATAATTGTTTGTGAAATTATACTGAATATTTGAAGTTAATTAACTGCATTTCTGAAATGTTATTAATTCTAATGTAAATGATAATACAACATTTGTAAATGCTGTAGTTGATAATAATGAACCAAATGGCTAAATTTAATTAAAGGCTATTATAGCATTTTTGTAAATGTTATAATGGTTGAATTTAACTAAGTTTATTTGAAACTAATGTAACCCTATTACATCATTTTAAATGCTGTCTTTTGTTAAATTGAACTGTTTTAAATGTGACTTTTCGTAGCATTTTCTAAATGCTGCGAAAGTTGAATTTTCATTGTTTTAATTAATTTAAGTGAACGAATGAACTTTGAAAAGTTAAATTTTGGAAATTTAATAATTTAATTATTAAATATAATAACTTCATTTTATGATTTAAAATGAAGTAATTTGTTTTGAAATATAAACTATTTTGAATATGATATTTTGATATTTTGAAATGGATTTTTGAATGATATTGAATTTTGAAATGATATTTTATTTCGAAGTATAAAATACCATTTTGAAATTTTTAACCACGGGATGTATTTAATTTATAGTTTAACTTATCCTTAAAGGATGGGCGGTCCCAAGCATCCTTTGAGTTATTGTGCATTTCTACTACAGTTCACTTGAGTTGGTTTACATTATATAAGTATATATTGTCCTGACTCGAGTGTTTTGTGTTTTACTTTACGCTCGGGTCAGCCTGAGTATTTACAGCTTAGCTTTGGATTTTGTTCTGGAGCTAGGAATCGCTGGAGATTCTGCTTGTCTAGTTATCTATTTCCTTCCAGTTCAGTTGTTCTATTTCAGATCTGGTATTTATAAACTTCTATGTATTTGGGATTTCTATTGTATATGTTTTTAGAATGATATTATGTAATATGTTTTTGAGAGTTTGTATATAGTAGCTTCATGAACTACTATGGTATTTTATTTCCGCTGCGAGTTATTCTGATATGTTCTGTGTCTGTGATTCTGTGTATTTGATTTCATTTGCTCCAAATTTATTTACAATCTGTTATTTTGAATTATTCAAGTCAGACATGTGTGGATTATTGTCGATTTGAATGGTCCAAAATTCCGGGTCGTTACATGTATTGAGTCATGATTGCTCTTTTGTTTGTGATTGCTTTGTTCTGAACTTTGCGGGGTTCGGAATTATTTTGGGTATGGACTGGCTTAGGAAGTATGCGGCAAAGGTTGATTGCGAGAGGTTGGAAGTGACAGTCGAGAATGTGGAGGGGCGAAAGGTTGTGATACGATGTAAGCATGAAGAAGGCGTCTTCATGAGCTTCATGTATTCGCTGGTTGTTCCACGGGATGGACTGTCATCAGTGCCAATCGCAAATGGATTCAAGGATGTCTTTGACGAAGTCAAAGGGTTGCCGCCGCATAGAGAGATCGAGTTTCGTATAAGATCTAGTTGAAGGAGCCAGACCTGTTGTGATGCCTCTTAGGCGGATGGCGCCTAGGGAACAACAGGAGTTGAGGGTGCAGGTTGATGATCTTTTACAGAAAGGATTCATTCGGCGTAGTGTGTCCGAATGGGGTGCACCAGTTGTGTTTGTAACCAAAGCGGATGGATCGCTAAGGTTGTGTGTGGATTATCGTGAACTGAATAAGGTGACTAAGAAGAACAAGTATCCATTGCCGAGAATAGATGACTTGTTCGATCAGCTTCACAAAGCCAAGGTGTTCTCTCAGATGGATTTGGCAACGGGATTTCACCAGTTGAGAGTGGCTAAGGATAGTGTGCCGAAGACTGCTTTCAGGACACCATCCAGTTTCTTTGAGTGGCTGGTAATGCCGTTTGGATTGACTAACGCACCAGCTTATTTTGTGGATCTTATGAATAGAGTGTTCAGAGATCAGTTGAACAAGTTTGTACTTGTGTTCGTGGATGATATTCTGATTTATTCCAGAACAGAAGAAGAGCACAAGACGCACTTGCGTATTGTTTTGGATATCTTACGGAAACATCAGCTAAAGGCTAAGTTTTCGAAGTGTCACTTCTGGAAGAGTGAAGTGAGGTTCTTAGGCCATGTGATTTCTGGAAATGGAATAGCGGTTGATCCCGCTAAGGTGGCAGCAATCCAGGATTGGGTTAGACCTAAGAATGCATCTGATGTGAGAAGTTTTCTTGGATTAGCAGGATATTATCGACGGTTTATCAAAGACTTCTCCAAGGTGGCTACACCGTTAACAGGATTGACGAAGAAGAGCCTAGTGTTCAGATGGGATGATAAGTGTGAGCAAGCTTTCAGAATCCTGAAAGAACGATTGACGAGTGCTCCTGTTTTGACTATTCCAAGCGGGAATGATGAGATGGTGGTTTACACCGATGCATGTGGTACTGGACTTGGAGCAGTGCTGATGCAGAGGGATAAAGTTGTTGCGTATGCAAGTCGATAACTGAAGCCGCATGAAAGGAATTACCCGACTCATAATTTGGAGTTGGTGGCGATTTTTTTTGCTCTGAAGATGTGGAGACATTATCTATTGGGAGTTCAATTCGAGTTGTTTACAGATCATAAGTCGTTAAAGTATCTCTTCTCCCAAAAAGATTTGAATCTTCGGCAGCAACGTTGGTTAGAGTTTTTGCCATCTTATGATTTTGGTATAGCTTATACTCCGGGAAAAGGTAACGCAGTGGCAGATGCGTTAAGTCGAAGACATGCAGGATTGGGAGCCATGTTTTCAGAATGGAAGAGTCTCGAGTATTTGGCTGGATTTGACTTCAGGCCCAGATGCGAATTGGAACCTGAGATGTTGGCAAGTTTATCAGTAAGACCGACCCTTGTGGAATGGATTGGCAAGAGTCAAAAGCGAGATGATAAGATTGTCAAGATTATCCGTGATTTGGAATCTGGATTGGATCCAGAAAAGGATAAAGGATTCGAGGTCGATCGAGAGGGCTGGCTTCGAAAGCAAGGACGACTAGTTGTTCCCGATATAGATGAATTAAGGAGTGAAGTTCTGAAGGAAAGTCATCACTCGAAGCTGACAATTCATCCAGGTGGAAATAAGATGTATCGGGATATGAAGAGAACCTACTACTGGGAAGGTATGCAGAAGGATGTTGGAAATTTTATTTCCAAATGCATGAATTGCCAGTTGGTAAAAGCAGAACAGAAGAAGCCAAGTGGATTTCTTCAGCCATTAGAAGTTCCTACATGGAAGTGGGAACAAGTGTCGATGGATTTTATTGATGGATTACCTAGAACCCGGACAGGAAATGAAGGGATTTGGGTCATTGTAGATCGTTTGACTAAGAGTGCACGATTCATTCCTGTTCGATCGACTAGGACTGCATCAAAGTTGGCTGAGTTGTATGTTAAGTGGATAGTTCGATTCCATGGTATTCCGAAGAGTATAGTGAGCGATCGAGATCCATTGTTCACTAGTGGATTTTGGAAGAGCTTCCAGGAAGTTTTGGGAACCGAGTTGTGTTTGAGTACAGCTTATCACCCTCAAACAGATGGTCAGACCGAGAGAGTCAACCGAGTTTTGGAAGATCTCCTCAGAGCTTGTGTTTTGGATTTCGGAGGATCATGGGAAGATCACCTCCATTTGGTGGAGTTTGCATATAACAATAGTTACCAGTCAAGCATTGGTATGGCACCGTATGAGGCATTGTATGGAAGACCGTGCAACTCTCCGACGTGTTGGATAGAAACTGGAGAAAAGTTGATACTTGGGCCAGAGATGATTCGACAGACTTCGGATTGCATAGAGATCATTCGGCAACGAATGAAGGCAGCCCAAGATCGTCAGAAAAGTTATGCCGATAAGCGTCGTAAGGATTTGGAATTTGACGTTGGTGATATGGTTTTTGTGAAGATTTCTCCACTGAAGAATGTTATTCGATTCGGGAAGAAAGGAAAGTTGACTCCGAGATTTGTTGGACCGTTCCCGATCATCGATCGAATTGGAAAGCTCGCCTATAGACTGGAGTTACCAGAGAAGATGTCGGGTGTGCACAATGTTTTTCATGTATCGTATCTACGGAAGTATGTGCACGACTCGAGTACGGTGGTTTCTGCTGATAGCTATGAAGATTTCGAAGTTGATCCAGTCGATAGAAGACCTCGTAAGCCGCTTCGTGTTGTTGAAACCGACACAAAACAGCTTAGGAGGAAGGTACTTAAGTTGCTCAAGATACAATGGAGTGATGATGATAACGACTGTACGTGGGAGGTGGAAGATAGGATGAAGGCAGCTCATCCTGAACTCTTTAAGGTATGGCCCTAAGGTGTCGTGTCATCTCGCGATATTGTAACTTGTTCTAATTTTAGAATTCTGTACGCTAAGTTAGAATTGGATGCATGGTTTGTTGATTGCTATGGATGGTAGGCGTACAGAATAGTCTTTGATTGCTTTGTTGCTTGGAATTTCGGGGACGAAATTCCTAAGGGGGAGAGAATGTAACGACCCGTATTTTACGGATCGAAAAGTTCGTTAAAATCTGGAATTTTTTGCATTTTTAAGTTGTTTCAGATTTTTGGTTGTAGTTGGTTAAGTCTTAGGTCGTGACCGACTTAAGGGCTTTAGGTCGTAAGATGTTATGTCGTGGTGGCTTAGGTCGTAGGGTATTGGAGCGATCTAAAGTCGTGACCGAGTTAAGAGATAGGTCGTAGACGAGTTAAGGAGGTTTTACGATCTAAGGGAAGTTGGGGTAGCAGTGAGCGACCTAGTATTTTGGGCGACCTATAAGATGTTAGCGACCTAAGAGTTAGCGAGTTAACAACCCAGTATTTAGCGACCTAGTAGTTAGCGTGTTAGAGTAGTTAGGTCGTAGACGACTTAAGGAGTTAAGTCGTACGAGTTAAGTCGTAAGTCTCTGTGTTGAATTAGGTCGTATATAGGCTAAGTGTTAGGTCGCGTGGGTATGTTAAGTCGTAGGTCTGTTAGGTCGCAAGGTAGTGTTCCTGTGTTAAGTCGCAGGAGCGTTAAGTCGTTGGGTTGCTGTAGCATGTGTTTTGGTTTAAGTCGTAGGTCGCAGGACTACTAAGTCGTAAGTCGTAACATGTTTTAGGTCGCGTGAAGACTTAAGGTGTTAGGTCGAGAGCGACTTAGTAGTTGTTAAGTCGCGAGCGACTTAAGAGTTGATCCGTTTTAAGTCGTAGACGACTCAGTAGTTGAGTCGTAACCCCAGTTATTTGTTAAGTCGTAGCCTACCTGTAAAGTCGCGCACAGTTAAGTCGCGAAGCACTAAGTCGTAGGTAGGTAGTTCTGTTAAGTCGTAAGTCACTGTGGCTTAGGTTGTTAAGTCGTAGTCCTTAGGTCGGAGGGGTCTTAGGTCGTAAGTCGGAGACGACTTATGGAGATAGCCGAGTTACGACTTAGAGAGATTTCAGCTATAAATAGGAGGGGTTTTTCTCACTTTTTGGGATCCGGATTTCGAAGCGACGAAGTGCTGCCATTTTGAGAGCTCGACTTCTACACTTCTTCACTTCTTTTCTCCACTCCAATCTAGTGATTCCATCCATCCAAGTTGAAGATCAAATTGAAGATTCAAGAGCTTAGATTGAAGATCTTCATCCTTTGAAGTGAGATTTCTTCGTTTGAAGCGGATTCGTGATAGATCAAGCTTGATCCTTCGCTGTCCAGATCTAAAGCGTTTTGATTTGAGGTGGTTTAGGTGATTTGGTGAGTGGTGATTATCTCTCACACGGATCCAAAGGAGTATATCGGATTGTTGGCTCGATTTGGTGTTAAAATAGTGATTTCCATGCATTTTCTTCATCCTAAGTGTAGATCCATGTAGATCCATGGTTCATGATGATTTGACAACCATTTTACTAAGTGTTAACCTATGCAAGTTCATTCATCAAGATTGTAGAGATATTTCCCATGTTTTCATGCTCGTTAGACTTTCAACTCTTTAATTACGAAATTGCCATTATTGTGATAATTGTCTACTTAGATCATATTTGAATGCTTGATTGTTTGGATTAATGTTTAACTTGGTTGATTGCTATGAATTAGATGATTGATGATTTGATTTAGACCGAAGATGATTCAAAGGCTAAGGGAAAGGCTCTTGAATTGGGAAAGCTGCTCGTGGCATATGTAGCGGGATGATGAAGCTCTTATGCATAGATTTGATGATGTGTTGTTGAGATGAGGCTTTGCGAGGATGTAATGAAGCGAGGCATCATGTGTTGAAGACTTGGTCTAATCCAGACGGGATCATTCCAAGCATGTTGATAACTCGGTGAAATGGTTCGAGTTGAGGATAATGGATGGATATGAGGATGGTCGTCGAGGAGGATGACTAGGAGGCTTGGGTCTCATCGTTGTTGAAGGTTCTAGCATGCTCCAAGCAAGAGTACGTTTGGGCAGATTCGATAGTCCCAACGACTAACTGTTGATAGTCGAGTACTCTGGGCAGATTCGATAGTCCTAGGCACGGGTCACGATGACGTGCGGGAGTTATGTCTAGAATCGGGGTTACCATTAGCCCTTGACGGACGACTGAAAGAATGTGCCGGTCATTCAATTTACGGTGAAACCGAAGCAATGATAACAGTGATAGCCAGAGTCATGGATGTTTGGTTGTATCGTCATTCGGTCTCAAGAGCGGTATTTTCTGGGTGCTTATCTGATCTTGGTTTAGGCCTTGGGGGTTTGTGCTTGGAAAACATCGCCCTTGACTCGAGTGATAATTGCTTTACTTTAAATTGTATGCTCTGCTATGTTTGCTTCTGCTTAGTGTGTGTCTGGGGGGCTATCACTATAGAAAGAGGTTGGAGTGGGAGGGTTGTATTCCTATTCCTTTTCCTTTATACTCTTTTGGTATGTTGATTGTTAATTTACTACTTACTAAGACTGTTGTCTGACTCAAGGCTTTATGTTTTAATTCTTATTGCCTTGGGCTGTTCGTCCATTTTGGGACGGGCAGACTAGGTAGCAGGTGACAGGTGCTGTTCTTACTTTCCACGGTGTTGATATCGAAGACGAGCTGAAGGGTTGCATATTATCTTCTTACTATATGTACTGGATGTTCCGCTGCTTTGTAATCTCTGAGTGTTGTAGTGAGGCTTGTTGTATTGACTATTCAGATGCTTGTATTCAACTATTATGAAGTTTTATAAGATGTCATTTTGTTCTGTAAAGCTTCACTATACATATGTTCTATTGTATTTTATCCATGCGCTGTGAGTAATACGATAGATTCTGCTGTTTTAATTTACTTTGACAATCGTCCATGGTCGCCTGGCACACTTTACAGCGCATTTTCTCTAGATTCCGTGCGGGGGTCATGGGCGGTCGTCATAGGTATGGAGGAGTTCGAGACCAGAGGTGAAGTTTTCCAGATGATCGGATCTTGGTGTTTGAAGCAAATTCCAAGTATCAGCATTGTTTTCTGGTTTCGAGCTCAATGCTCGATTTTGATTTGTGGTTTCTGCTATCGATTTAATGGTCGGGAATTAGTTGGAAGGTGGTCGCTGACTTGAGTGGGTGGTCGCGAGGGGTCGGAGTTGGTTGCTGTGATGGTGCAGGTGCACGGAGATCTTGGCGTATCTGATGTTGATTTGGGGAAGATGGATGCTCGAGAGTTTTGTCGAGTCAATTCATATTTTTGCCCGAAGCAGTGGGGTTTGGGACTCGAAGGAGTTGACGTGTGGGCTCGGGTGTGATAATTGTTACAGGTTTATGTATTTAACCTGTCAGTATTTGAGTTTGATTGAATTCAAATGGAATGTTGATCGAGTTATTTTAGTGTTTTACTCGAGTTATTTAGTGTTTTGCTCGAGTGAATCATGGGTTACTCGAGTTAGTTTATTCAAATTTACAACTTGACCTATCTCCCAAATTTAAACTTAAAATAATTAAGGGTTTAAACTTAAAGGTTTAAGATTTATTATTCTTAGGATAATCCAATTGAAATGGGATTTGAAAGTTAAAATGTTTTCAAATAGGGTTTGAAAAGGATAATTAAATCATTAATCAAAATAATGTTTTTATTCTAAAGTTAATTAAGAATAAATGATTATGTAATTAACTTAAGGTTAATCTATTTAATTTATTAATTAAGAATAATTAAAGTGTTTGATAAATTAATTTATATCAAATGATTTGTAATTTATAAATCAGAATTCGATAATTAATTCATAAGTAATTAATTTACTTGGAAATAAATTAAATTGATTAGGATTAAACGATTAATTAATTGTGATAACCCAGATTTTGGCATATCTGTTAATTGATAATTAACTAGGTCAATTGGTAGAAATACTGATAAATTAGGAAATAAATATTTATATCTGGATAAATATTTAGTTGATAATCTATTGGTATAATAATTTAATTTGAAAAATTATTATTCTTAAACAAAATTGAATTTGTGTTTGTTTAAATATATATTTGGGCTGATTTTAGATTGGATTTTTAAATTGAATTTGAATTTGAAATTCAAAAGATAAACATCTTAGAAATAAATTGGATCAAAAATAATATGTATACATGATTTTTGTTAGTATGTAATTAGTTTTATATCATTATCTTTAAAAGATTTTATAACTATAAATAAGGGATACATATACTGTTATATTTGTATAAATTTATTTATAAATGTATAATTGGATTCTTATAACATTTTCTTTTAAGTTATGTATAGATAAACAAAAGAAAAAGTTTAAATATAAAACATAAAATATTAAAGTTGAAAATATCATATATATGTATATTAAGGACTTATAAATACATAAGACATTTATAAAAATAAAACTAAGTTATGATTTTTTTATATACATATTAATTACAAGTAAATATAAATACAATTTAACAAATGTAAGCTTAAGAATGCATGTAGTCACAAGTGTAAACAAACCTTATCATAAAATTTACAAGTGTCTTTGGTTTTTAAAATAATTAATAAAAAGATAAAATAGGTTATATAATCCTCTCTATCCCTCTCTTTCATTTCTTTTATCCGTTCATTTTCTAAATCAACATAAAGGAAATCAGATCTGAAGCAAATCAGAACAAACGAAAAATTTTAAATCTAAAACTGGAAACAAATCAAACAAGAAGGAATAAATTTCTGTTCAAAAATTCAACTAGAAGTTCAAGTTCAAAGCTCAAAGCAAAGTTCATAATCAAACTTGAAAGCTAGTAGATCAACTTCAAAATCATATATCGGAACATCTCAAACAAAACAAATCAAAGTTAAACAGCCAGACAACTTCCAGATTTCAATTTAAAGTCTGCTCCTCTGTTCAAAACCCAGACAGGTGAGTAAACTACTATTTAAATTTAATCTGTTTATATATGTGGTTGTATGTGATAAATCCTTGGAAACTATGATGGGTAGTATGTTTACATGTTTGTTTAGAGATGATTATATATATGTATGTGAATTTGGAAGTGTATGTTTGTAAAATATATATATACAGAGCTCTTCCAGTTTAACAGTTTTAAACTTGATCCAAAAGAAAATCAAGTTCTTCTTCCCTGATCACTGTTGACATTTGTTATTTAAAAGAAACTTGTTTGAAATGATGTAATACAAATAAAAAAATATATTTGCAAGTGAAATTATTGAGTAAATATTTCAAACAATGAAATTACAGTGGAAAATCAAAAACAAGTCAAAAACCAATGTTCCTAATTTTCATGTTTGGGTTTCATAATCAGATTTGAATTAGAAAATGATGATTTTTAAAAATCGGTTCATAAATTTTAAGTTTATATTTATGGAGAATTTCGGTGTTGAACGATATTTGCATTTTCGTTAAATTCCGATGATCGATGGAGATTTGAGCATTGTGATCGAGGGTGGAGATAGCTTGGGGGACGGGGGTTGTAGGAAAAATAGCCGGTGAATCTCTAGATCACCGTGGTGGTGGGAATTGGTTGGAGTAGGGTTTTAAACCCAGTGTGCTCGTCGAAGTTTGAAGAGGGAATTCGTCAGTGTTGAGGGACGGGAGGTGATCGGACCTGGGAGGATAGATGGAGGGAACTGCGGCGGAGGTTCGGATTGGTCGGCGAGCGTTCTGGTGGACGTAGATGGCGAGACGTGGTGGTTTCCGTTGATCGTGTTGGGTTTAGTAATGCACGACTTGCTCGATTTTGTTTCCTGGGTGATCTCATCGATCTGGGTTGTGGTATTCATCGGCGAAGTCGTAGATGACCTTTTGGACGTCGCGGTGATGACCAGAGTTGATCAGTTTGGTTGTGCACATGCACGTGCATTTCCTTGTGTCAGATGGTAGCTGAGTGTTTTGGTTTTGGGGAAGAAATGATATTGTCGAGTATATACTCGAAGAAGGTGGTGGTTCGTCTCGAAGATATTCGACTGTGAGTTGCTCGGGGATATTTCAGGGTATGACTCGAGTGTTTTGAGGGTAGGCTCGGGTTTCCAGATGAGTGAATCTGTTAACAAGTTTTTTTTTAGAGCAAATAATTAAGCAAGTTCTAAGAGAAGTTGTATAAGTTTCAAAACAAACTGATTAAATTAAATTTCAAGTAAAGTAATTATCAAGTTCAAATAAATTTTTAATATACAGATTTATAAAGTCAAGTGTGTCTTGTTTTAAATTGTTTGATTTAAGGAAATTATAAAATTTGTTTAATTTAAAGTGTTAAGTTAATTGTTTAAGTTATTAAACTTAAATTAAATGATTTAATTAGGCAAGTAAATTATAAAGGTAAATGTTTTAATTATGATTTTATAATTAAGAAATTTAATAAAGATAAGTAGTTTATCTTAAGATTAATTAAGACCTTGAATGATTATGGATTAATTAAATTAATCAAGTAGTTAAAGAGTAATTAATTTATTAATTAATGATAAAAGGGTGGTAAATTAAATTAATTACAGATTAATTAATTCATAATTAAGGATAAACTAAATAAGTAATTAGAGACTAATTACTTAAATGGTAATTATTTAATGTGAGTAATTAGGGGATAAATTTGTTAAGAATTAATTAATTTAATTAATGATTAAGGTAAATTAATTAATAGTTAAAGATTAATAAATTTAGGATTTATTAATTGAGTACGGATAACCAATTAATTATTAAAGTAATTAAAGAAAAGTTAATTAAGGGAAGTAATTAAAGCCTGTTGATTAAACTGGGTTAAGTAATAAATTTATAAGTAATCAATTTAATTGGCTAAATTAAATTAATTATAATTATGTGATTTATTAATCTGGCTTAGGGATGATGAATTGAATTGAATAGAATATTTGGATTGATTAATGTCTATGGTATGTTAATCTGATATGATATTTGATGTGTGACACTTTGAATATAGCTGTGATAAATATAAGCTATTTATCTGTGATTGAGTTGCTCTGTGATTACTGTGTTATGAATTGAATTAAATTGTTTAACTGAAACATCTTGGCTTAAAGAATGACATTTGATTCGAAGAGACCGGGTTCGGGTATTAGTAAATACCCGAAACCACTTCGATTTGAAATCTTCCATAAATTCTTTATAGATTGATATGTGAAATCAATAGGCCGGTATTGAAATAATATGGACCTTTTAAACTAAATTGGATACTTAGATATTGTTTTGTGAAATAAGTGTTGACCATATAAGTTCTTTACTTGTGGTAAAGTACGAGTTACCCCGGGTTTATATAAGTTCTATGAATCGAAATTTCTTGTTAGATGAGTTTACTCACGCTGGTTTCCAGCCTGACCCGGGTGTTACTTTGATGTAATGCTCGGGTCAGACCGAGTATTACAGATTTTCAGGAAAGGACGTTCTGGAGTTCAGGTGGCAAGCTGGATGGCAGAGACGTATAGAGTGTATTCCGCTGTGTATTTGAGAGTTCTATTGATAGTAGTATGGGGCAGGTTGATATAACTGTCCAGTCTATTGTAATGATTGTAACTCTGATGAATTGTATGTAAAGTAACCATTACATCTTTCTTTTATAAAATGCTATTATTTGTTATTATATTTAATTCGCTGCGAATGTGAGATGTTGTGTTCTCTATTCTTCTTTCTTCTTTCTGTTTCTTTCTTCTATCTCTTTCTTTTTCTTCTAACTATTTGGAATTTTCGGGTTCGAAAATTCCGGGTCGTTACAGTTGGTATCAGAGCAGAAGGTTAAGTGAGAACCTTGGCTCTATTGAGATTACTCGTTAAGGATAGGGTCAATGGTACCCTAGAACGAGTTGAGTGTGTGTGTATATATATATATGAGAGCGTACTTGTTATTTTTATATATAAAGATTTTAAATGATTTTATATAAGAATATATTTTGATATATAAAATGATATTTCTTTCTGATAAATATTTTGGTAATTGGTTGTTAAAATATTGGAATTAAATTAAGTGGTAATAGTAATACAACCAAATTAAAATTGAATAAAGTTAAGTTTGAAATGAATTCAAACTGAAATTAAAATCTTGAATTTGTATAAGTGTTATCAAGAATAAAGATAATAATGAATTGGTTTCCAGATATGATAATCTTGGTTATTATCATAAATGGTAGTTGTGTTTAATAATGAAATGTTGTTAATGATTAAGTAAAATGAAATGTTTTAGGGAAATAATCTTAGATGAGTATAATTTGGAAAAATTTAAAGAAATTTGTTTTTGAATTAAACCAAAGGTGGTTTAAAAATTTAAGGTATAATATTAAGGATGATTTGAAATAACTCTTAGTGTTGAGTTTTAAATTGGAATGTGATGTAAAACCCAAAGTAAAGTAAGTTTTTAAACTTAAAAGGGGAAAGATTATTAATCTGAAGTTTAAAATTTGAATGGGAATTCAAATTGTGTAAAGTTGACCGGATTAAGTAAATATAATTTAACTTAAGGAAGTTAAATAAGTTTAGATTGAACAACTTGAATTGGAAATTTCAAGATGAAATTTAAATTTAACTTGGGTAGTTAAATGATTAATTTAAATAGGAGCTATGAGTGATCTCAAAATGGGTTTGAGATCTGGAAATGGAAAATGGATAATAAATTAGAATCTGAAATTTAATTGTTTTTGAATTCTTATTTGAACTTTGTAATAAGTTAAGTAAAGATAATTTTAAAATGGAATTTTGGAATTTGAATTCAGAATTAAATGGTTTAAAGATTTAAGTTGTTAAATTAAAATAAAGGTTGATTTGATTTAAAAATAAGGGTTGATTTGACTTAAGGGATTAAATGAACATTTAAAATATTTAACTCGAATTTATATAATTCGAGATAGTTTTAAATTGAGATTTGAATTAAATAAGTTCAAATTGAATTTGATTTGAATTAATTAGAATTGTGATTGAAGATGTATAAGTTTAAAAATTCAAATGGTAAATTAGAATTAAAATGATTTGAATTTGGAAATTGAAGCTGGTTCAATTTGAAATAAATCCAAATTGATTTAAAATAATTTGGAATTGTGATTAAAGTTGAATAAGTTTGAAAATCAAATGGAATTTGATTCGAATTTGGAAAGAAATTGAGGATTAATTCAACTTGAATTGAGGTTAAATCAATTTCAATGGAAATTGAAGTTATTTAAATTGGAATTGAGTTAATTTAAATGGATGTGGAAATTTAAATTGAATTGATGAGAATTGAACAGTTTGGCTCTGGATTATTTTCAAAATAAATTGTTTTAATACAAATATATTTTTCCAAACTATTTACTATATAATCTTTCTTCTTAAACCCCAAACTATCTCATACTTATTTTACAATTATTTTGGAACTATTTAACTATTTTGAAACTGTCTTATAAACTAATTACTATTTTTCAGTTACCTACATCTAATCACTATTTTAAATCTATTATGCAATTATCTAACTATTTTACATCTACTTAACTATTTTACAGATATTTTATAAACTAATAACTATTTTTCAACTACTTGTCTATTTTAAATTTTTTCAAGTTATTTTTAAATTTAAATAGGTCAGAGTTCAGACTGTTTGTAATTGAAGTAATAACTCAATTGGAAATGGAAGCAATTGAGATTAAGTGAATGAAATTAAAGGAAATATGAATAGAAAATGAAACTGATTTGGCTAATAACCAATAAAGATAAATACGTAGGATATACGTATATTATTCTATTCGCATAGTGATTTGATCCAGATTCGAGCACAGAATTTCGAGATAGTATTATCGATCCGAGTTGGGATTTTTCGCTCGATTTTCGACGGCGAACCTGGATATGGATTGTTGATTGGTTCTGGATATTCTCTATCATGGCTACGACTATGCAAGGAGAATGACGGTTTCTGATCAAGAAACCAGATCTGAGTCCGCACTAGGAAGTCTGGTGGACGATACTAGTTCGGAAGTGAAATTGTGTGATCGATCGAGTGATCAGATTGATATTGTGTACGGATGATATGTGTGCATCGTACGGATTTGAATGAAATTGATATTGAAGATTGAGGATAAGAACTGTAAAATGGTTTTTGAAAAGAAATATGGTTAATAACTTTATAAAAGATTTATCAAATGTGAATATTTGATTTAGAATAAAATAAAGTTATATATCCTTGATATATAAGGTAAATCTTCCCTTGTTGAATCTATTGCTAAAAGAAAAAGGTTTTGAAATATTTGAAGTATAAAAGAGGTTTTATACAAAGTTTGAAATGATCCAAAGATTTTCAAAGTATATATATCTATATCTATATATATATAAAGGATCTTATGAGAATGATTTTGGAAAAGGGTTTTGGGAACCTATGGATTTTGGAAAGGGCTTTTGATTTTTGAGAAATCAATTTTGGATTTTGGAAAGCCTAGTTTGAGAATTATCGATTTTTGGTAATCGATTTTGTGTAAAGGAGATTTTGATAAATCATAAAGGGTATGATTTGAAGATACTATAAGTATATAGTATAAAATGTTTTGAGTAAAACTCTGGGGAAAAAGGCGCTCCCTTGAAATGAACTTCTCAGGAGTGCCACTGGGTGGTACTGCCTTGAACCCCAAGGGGGGATTCTAAAGTTGATCCTGTGAGGAGTCCGGACAAAACTAGTTCCTGAGGATTATTTGTGTAGCGAAAGTCGAGGGGCTGGTGCCCACAGAGGCATTTGGGTTATTCTGTGACGACAATGTAACTCGATGTCACTGCGATCTACTGCAGACCATAGCGAAAGTCATGTGTGCCGCTGAGAGCCAACTGTCTACGTTTGATTTTATATCGGTAGACTGTGACACTATGGTAACATAGCGAAAGTCGTGTGTGCCGCTGAGAGCCAACTGTCTACGTTTGATTTTATATCGGTAGACTGCGACCTATGTGGGAGAAGTTTCATTATTTGGCAGCGAAATTCGGTGGCGCTGATGCATACAGTTATATGGGTTTGTGCTATGATAGCAACGTAAGGCCCGGGTATAACTGCGATCTGTAGCGGGTTCCATGGCGTAATCGAGGAGCGCGGAGACCTACAGTTATCTGTGTATTTTGCCGGGACGACAACGTAACCATCGGGTTAACTGCGACCATGGATGGGGGTGATGATTTCCAGAGCATTCTCATCAAAGATATTTCCTCTATTTCAAAAATGTTTTCTATATTTTCAAGAAAGTTTTCAAAAATATTTTCTTATATTTTCAATAGAACTATTTTCTAAATATTTTCGCTGGGTGTTGAAAACGGGTTTACCAAGTACTTATAGATTTTCAGTCTTACGCCTGATCAACGTATGACCGAATTTCTGTGAGAACAAGGATTGACTTGTTGAAACATCGAGTTATAAAAGTATTTTTATAAAAATATTTTTGTAATATTATATAGATTTTAAAATATTTTAAAAAAAAAAATTTAATATAAAGGGAGTTTATAGTTTAAATTGTTCCACAAGAAATTTATCTGATAATAAGTAAATAATAAATTTTAGCTTCATTCCTTTTCGAGGACGAAAAGTTTTAAAGGGGGGAGGAATGTGATAACCCAGATTTTGGCATATCTGTTAATTGATAATTAACTAGGTCAATTGGTAGAAATACTGATAAATTAGGAAATAAATATTTATATCTGGATAAATATTTAGTTGATAATCTATTGGTATAATAATTTAATTTGAAAAATTATTATTCTTAAACAAAATTGAATTTGTGTTTGTTTAAATATATATTTGGGCTGATTTTAGATTGGATTTTTAAATTGAATTTGAATTTGAAATTCAAAAGATAAACATCTTAGAAATAAATTGGATCAAAAATAATATGTATACATGATTTTTGTTAGTATGTAATTAGTTTTATAACATTATCTTTAAAAGATTTTATAACTATAAATAAGGGATACATATACTGTTATATTTGTATAAATTTATTTATAAATGTATAATTGGATTCTTATAACATTTTCTTTTAAGTTATGTATAGATAAACAAAAGAAAAAGTTTAAATATAAAACATAAAATATTAAAGTTGAAAATATCATATATATGTATATTAAGGACTTATAAATACATAAGACATTTATAAAAATAAAACTAAGTTATGATTTTTTTATATACATATTAATTACAAGTAAATATAAATACAATTTAACAAATGTAAGCTTAAGAATGCATGTAGTCACAAGTGTAAACAAACCTTATCATAAAATTTACAAGTGTCTTTGGTTTTTAAAATAATTAATAAAAAGATAAAATAGGTTATATAATCCTCTCTATCCCTCTCTTTCATTTCTTTTATCCGTTCATTTTCTAAATCAACATAAAGGAAATCAGATCTGAAGCAAATCAGAACAAACGAAAAATTTTAAATCTAAAACTGGAAACAAATCAAACAAGAAGGAATAAATTTCTGTTCAAAAATTCAACTAGAAGTTCAAGTTCAAAGCTCAAAGCAAAGTTCATAATCAAACTTGAAAGCTAGTAGATCAACTTCAAAATCATATATCGGAACATCTCAAACAAAACAAATCAAAGTTAAACAGCCAGACAACTTCCAGATTTCAATTTAAAGTCTGCTCCTCTGTTCAAAACCCAGACAGGTGAGTAAACTACTATTTAAATTTAATCTGTTTATATATGTGGTTGTATGTGATAAATCCTTGGAAACTATGATGGGTAGTATGTTTACATGTTTGTTTAGAGATGATTATATATATGTATGTGAATTTGGAAGTGTATGTTTGTAAAATATATATATACAGAGCTCTTCCAGTTTAACAGTTTTAAACTTGATCCAAAAGAAAATCAAGTTCTTCTTCCCTGATCACTGTTGACATTTGTTATTTAAAAGAAACTTGTTTGAAATGATGTAATACAAATAAAAAAATATATTTGCAAGTGAAATTATTGAGTAAATATTTCAAACAATGAAATTACAGTGGAAAATCAAAAACAAGTCAAAAACCAATGTTCCTAATTTTCATGTTTGGGTTTCATAATCAGATTTGAATTAGAAAATGATGATTTTTAAAAATCGGTTCATAAATTTTAAGTTTATATTTATGGAGAATTTCGGTGTTGAACGATATTTGCATTTTCGTTAAATTCCGATGATCGATGGAGATTTGAGCATTGTGATCGAGGGTGGAGATAGCTTGGGGGACGGGGGTTGTAGGAAAAATAGCCGGTGAATCTCTAGATCACCGTGGTGGTGGGAATTGGTTGGAGTAGGGTTTTAAACCCAGTGTGCTCGTCGAAGTTTGAAGAGGGAATTCGTCAGTGTTGAGGGACGGGAGGTGATCGGACCTGGGAGGATAGATGGAGGGAACTGCGGCGGAGGTTCGGATTGGTCGGCGAGCGTTCTGGTGGACGTAGATGGCGAGACGTGGTGGTTTCCGTTGATCGTGTTGGGTTTAGTAATGCACGACTTGCTCGATTTTGTTTCCTGGGTGATCTCATCGATCTGGGTTGTGGTATTCATCGGCGAAGTCGTAGATGACCTTTTGGACGTCGCGGTGATGACCAGAGTTGATCAGTTTGGTTGTGCACATGCACGTGCATTTCCTTGTGTCAGATGGTAGCTGAGTGTTTTGGTTTTGGGGAAGAAATGATATTGTCGAGTATATACTCGAAGAAGGTGGTGGTTCGTCTCGAAGATATTCGACTGTGAGTTGCTCGGGGATATTTCAGGGTATGACTCGAGTGTTTTGAGGGTAGGCTCGGGTTTCCAGATGAGTGAATCTGTTAACAAGTTTTTTTTTTAGAGCAAATAATTAAGCAAGTTCTAAGAGAAGTTGTATAAGTTTCAAAACAAACTGATTAAATTAAATTTCAAGTAAAGTAATTATCAAGTTCAAATAAATTTTTAATATACAGATTTATAAAGTCAAGTGTGTCTTGTTTTAAATTGTTTGATTTAAGGAAATTATAAAATTTGTTTAATTTAAAGTGTTAAGTTAATTGTTTAAGTTATTAAACTTAAATTAAATGATTTAATTAGGCAAGTAAATTATAAAGGTAAATGTTTTAATTATGATTTTATAATTAAGAAATTTAATAAAGATAAGTAGTTTATCTTAAGATTAATTAAGACCTTGAATGATTATGGATTAATTAAATTAATCAAGTAGTTAAAGAGTAATTAATTTATTAATTAATGATAAAAGGGTGGTAAATTAAATTAATTACAGATTAATTAATTCATAATTAAGGATAAACTAAATAAGTAATTAGAGACTAATTACTTAAATGGTAATTATTTAATGTGAGTAATTAGGGGATAAATTTGTTAAGAATTAATTAATTTAATTAATGATTAAGGTAAATTAATTAATAGTTAAAGATTAATAAATTTAGGATTTATTAATTGAGTACGGATAACCAATTAATTATTAAAGTAATTAAAGAAAAGTTAATTAAGGGAAGTAATTAAAGCCTGTTGATTAAACTGGGTTAAGTAATAAATTTATAAGTAATCAATTTAATTGGCTAAATTAAATTAATTATAATTATGTGATTTATTAATCTGGCTTAGGGATGATGAATTGAATTGAATAGAATATTTGGATTGATTAATGTCTATGGTATGTTAATCTGATATGATATTTGATGTGTGACACTTTGAATATAGCTGTGATAAATATAAGCTATTTATCTGTGATTGAGTTGCTCTGTGATTACTGTGTTATGAATTGAATTAAATTGTTTAACTGAAACATCTTGGCTTAAAGAATGACATTTGATTCGAAGAGACCGGGTTCGGGTATTAGTAAATACCCGAAACCACTTCGATTTGAAATCTTCCATAAATTCTTTATAGATTGATATGTGAAATCAATAGGCCGGTATTGAAATAATATGGACCTTTTAAACTAAATTGGATACTTAGATATTGTTTTGTGAAATAAGTGTTGACCATATAAGTTCTTTACTTGTGGTAAAGTACGAGTTACCCCGGGTTTATATAAGTTCTATGAATCGAAATTTCTTGTTAGATGAGTTTACTCACGCTGGTTTCCAGCCTGACCCGGGTGTTACTTTGATGTAATGCTCGGGTCAGACCGAGTATTACAGATTTTCAGGAAAGGACGTTCTGGAGTTCAGGTGGCAAGCTGGATGGCAGAGACGTATAGAGTGTATTCCGCTGTGTATTTGAGAGTTCTATTGATAGTAGTATGGGGCAGGTTGATATAACTGTCCAGTCTATTGTAATGATTGTAACTCTGATGAATTGTATGTAAAGTAACCATTACATCTTTCTTTTATAAAATGCTATTATTTGTTATTATATTTAATTCGCTGCGAATGTGAGATGTTGTGTTCTCTATTCTTCTTTCTTCTTTCTGTTTCTTTCTTCTATCTCTTTCTTTTTCTTCTAACTATTTGGAATTTTCGGGTTCGAAAATTCCGGGTCGTTACATTAATCCTGCTTATAAATGTTTATTTAATGTTTGACCTTGCTCATGAATGATTGCATTGTATGAGATGCCTTGAATTGATTGTCCTATCTGATTTGTGATGATTTGTGATACATCCTAATTTATGTTGTGATCTGAAATGTCTATTTCTGTGATATATTACTATGTGAATATGCAAACCCTTTGACCCATAGAATTACATTTGAATTTCGATGCGACAGGGAGTCGGATTCCAGTTGGTTATCCGAAACCCACATCGAATTGTAATAGTGAATCTTTGTGACTGATAAATTTATTATCTATAAATCTGTGAATGAAGATAAGCGTTATGGATTATACCGCTTATCGATATTGATATATCTGTGATGATTGATGATGTTGCACTATTGTGTGTAAAACCCCTGGACTACACTGTTACACACACAAATATGGATTTCACGTGGAAATTGGTTAAATCACAAATGATTTAAATTTGACGTTTTTGAAATTGAAATTTTAATTTCAATTGATTTTGAAATTGGAAATTTGGGTTTAAAGTGAAAAGCTTTTGAAATGGAATTTCAAAGATAAAAGTTATTTTGAATAACTTAATCGGGTTTTGAAATTTAAATAATTTGATTTAAATTTGAATTCAAGTTTGAAATTGAATTCTATGATTTGAAACTAGGGATTAAAAATGCTGTACAAGTTATATATGGGTTAAACCATTTTAAAGGTATTGATCTGGGAATTTGAATTTAATTCAAGGGTTTTAACTCGTGTAAATATAACTGGATTTTTCTGAAACGAAACTATTTGTTTCCAAATAGTGAAAGCTTTCACATAAGTAAAGGATTTCCAAATTGTGTTGAACGGTTTCAAGTTTGAAATAGAATTGAAATGTTTTAAAAACTATGAAATGAGTCTTTAATTCAAAGACCGAACGAGTTAATCCAACTTGAAATAGAATTGTTTTGAAAGCTATAAGTTAAATCTTGATTTAAAGATTTAACGAGTTAATCCAATTGAAATGGAAGTTGTTTTGAAATCTATGAATGAATCTTTGTGAACGGGGTAAACTTTGTGAATTGAATCTTTTTGTTTAAAAGATTAAAAGTGTGGAAATTGTTTAAACCATTGAAGGTTTTTGAAATGAATTTTTTGTTTAAAAGATTGGAAATGGTAATTTGTTTTACCATTCGAATGAAAAGTTTCTGACTTTAAGCTATGATTTAACTGAGACCCCAGTATCCATATGATTTTTAATTGCGCTCGTTATTCGGTTTAGTCGGGAGAGGAGCTTTGTGTCATATAACCCATTCCGAATAGTGATACGACGATATGGATAGCATTTGAAGACCGGTGGTGAAGACCGGGTATTTGCGAAAGCGATAGGATGACCTATCGATTTTCTCTACATCATGGCTCCGGTATAGAGATTCCCTAAGTGATGGGAAGTCCGATCGAGATTGTGAATACCCGGATGTGCAAGGGCTTCTTCGGAAGTGCCTTCGGTTCTGTTCGAACCCGGAACAGACTTGTATGGATGTGTGTCTGACATTACACTTTGAGATGTAAAGCTGGTTTCTATCAAATACATTTCTGTTGGTGGCGGAGAATTTATTCTCTTAGCTTAACACCCTTCTCTGAGACGTACGAGCTCAGAGGTTATGTAGTTGATGGTTACTAGTGATACATTCCCAATTTGGTAATGTGGCATACGAAGTGCTGATGATCATTTGATTGATCAAAGCGTGGCTTTGTGAAAAAGCGTGGCTTTGTGAAAAAGCGTGGCTTTGTGAAAAGGCGTGGCTTTGTGAAAAGCGTAGCTTTGTGGACGAGACTTCGTCGAGCCTCACAACCCGGTAATGGTCGAAACAGGAATGTTGCGACAAAGGTTTGTAGGGGTAGCACCCCTAGGGTATGTCATTTCCTTCTGGATAAAGGGTGGTATCATGGTATGGAGCCCAGATACTTAACTCGTGTGGACACTATACATTTATCACTTTGTGATGTTGCTTTGTTGGTTGAGGGGCCCCTCGGATAAAGGTCGGTAACAACCGGGGGATGACATGACTCGTGTGTTAGTTACCTAGTTACAGCTTGGTTAAAGCGTGAGGTAGCGTCGGCTTGTGTTTGCAGAGAACCGGTTAGGATCCGGGGCGCCTTTCCAGAGGCGTTTCTATTTCGGTAAGGAAGTTCCTTAGCCTGACCATTTGTTGGAAATCCAAAGAAACAATACGAACCCTGTACGGTTTTAGTTGTATAACCTGCCTTGGAATATGGCGGTAACCTATTATTGAACATGGTAGTTATAGTAGGCATACGATGAAATGTTGTATGCTGGCTAAGATTGATATTATACTTTCAAAATATTTTCACCACTATGCACTAGTAATAATATCAAAGAAGTTTTGTTTGCGTAGTAAGCATGTTTGACTATCATAAGAAGAAATCTCCTCCAATTCTGCGATTGCATTGTGTGTGTGACGGGAGGTCTTATGGTAGTTTCATTTTCCAAAAGCATTGCGGATTTCAATGTTTAAAAGCCTTTGTTGCTTGTTTTGAAGATAAACTATTTTTGTTGCTCACACCAGTCCCAAGACTGATCCGGAGTTTATTGTTCCCTTCCTAAACTCTGGGTGCCCACCATTTTCCACACGGGCAGTCTAGAGTTGGGTTTTCTCAGATATTCAGGTTGAGTAGATTATCTGGAGCTAGTTCAGTTCTTGGAGTTCATGGATTGACGTTGCTTATCTTGGAGCATTCTATTGGAGACATTCTATCCGCTGCTGGTGTTATCTATTTTCTTTCCGCTGCTATTTCTTGTATCATATCTTTGATATTGTTGTATCATATTGATATCATTGTTGTATATCATTCTGGATATTGTATTCATTGGAGTTGTATATGATATCATTGTTTTCTTTCTTCCGCTGTGTTGTTATACTTACTGTGTTATAAGTTCCGGCGACTCGGATTTGAACGGTCGAATCTATGGCATTCGAGTACGATGTAAAGTATGGATGTCGATTTTCAAATGCGAAAATTCGAATCGTTACATACTTTATGCCTGCTTGCGTTATCAGATGGATATTCTCAACGGTATCGTTTAGATCCATGTAAGCATCAAACCTTGGCCTAGGCCTAAACCTCTCCCGTTCCACTTTCTTTTCACCTGTCCCACCTTGATTATTTTCCTTCTTCTTTTCAGTAAAGTTGCTTCCCTTTCCCTTTACCATGGTGCTTACACTGTTGAAAATTTCTATAATTCTAGTTACTATACTAGGTTGCCTTTCAGACGTAGCATCCTCCAACCTCATTTACTTTGTTGCCTTATAGAAGAAATCCTATAGGGTGATCGGCTTCTCCTTTGTCTATTTCCTAGCAAACTTCGTTCCAGAATGCATTCCACTGCATAAGGCCATCAAGGTCAACCTTTCGTCCATGTTTTGAACTCCAACCGTTGTAGCATTAAATCGAGTTAGATACTTCTATAGCGATTCATCTTCCCTTTTCTTCACATCAAATAACAAGTATGCTTTCTTTGATTGTTCGACATACACCCGAAATCGACTAATAAACTTCTCCTTCTACATTGCCTAGGAATGGATCGAACATAGGGTGGATGAAAAAACCACATGGTTTCTAAGTGCACTAGGAACATAGGAAAGCATTTGTGCAAGACCTCTTATATAGCTCTTCTCATTAGATATGTTGAGTATATGATTATAGATGCACTATGGGGGTATTTACTCCTTTATATGGGTCCATCGGGGGCATACTGAAATCTTTGGGGTTTCGAGCGGTCTCTATCCCTATGGAGAAGGGACAACTAACCTGGATTATATACCTCACTCCACTTGCTCACATGACACACATTCTCTAATAATCCATGCCATCCTATCCTCTATGCAGGTGATTGATGGCTTCGTAAATTCCACATGTTAATGCATTTTATCAATGATGGAGACATCATAATTGAGAGAGTAAATACTAAGGATAACATCGTGGATTCATTCACTAAGACACTTTCTCATTTTAATTTAGGTAGACTGATCGAAGGCATGGGAATGAGACTTCATAATTGGCCCTAAGTGTGTGCATATTGGCAATTACATAAATAGTTATATAACCTAACTATATAAATAATCTTGTTCGAAATAAAGTATGCTTTTGGTCTTATTTTCTTTTATATATGTTGTTCTATAAAGATATAAATAATGACATAAATACATTAAACATATAAGTAAAAGACCTTTAGGAGAACTATTTTATCGACTACAGTTACAAATGTATTCATAACCACGAGTATTGAATTGATATCTAAATGCTTACTTCTTAAATGAGATGTATCGAGAAAAAGATATTGATATGTCTATTGAGATTAATGTATGTAATGCTCTCCATACGACAGACGGTGAATTACTCATGTCTGTCGAGGCACTAAGGGGTTACGTACTTGTAGTTGTTTGGAATACTAACAGAATGATTCAATGAGAGTCTTCTATAGATTAATACAACTAAGTCAAACTAAAATATATCATGGTAATGACATAAAGTTGTCGTCAGACTTGAGTGTACTGTCGATCTTAAGTAGTTACGTTGTACTTTATTATGGTCAAGCATATGGCATGGTGACCATGTTATGGCCAGTTAGGTACACTTTGAACTACATGAAGAGAACACTGCTACAGAGAGGATTTGTCTCCTTCGTTGTAAAAGGTTGTATAACCATAAGTGTAATCAACTTAAAGTCAAAATCTCTAGCCAGAGTAAATCCTTTATCGATTAATGTTATCGGATTAGACAGAAGACTTTAATGTAGTCTATGGAATAACTATAGATATTAATAGAGTTTTTGACCTTAGAACAAACTCAAAATATCTTAGTCATATAGTGTCGATGAAAAGAAAATGTGTAAAAAATATCGTTACTAGGTGAAATTTAATAAAGATTAGAAATTAGATCTGACCAAAATGATCTTGCGCTCAAAATTGTACTTTAGCAAAGTCCATATAGGCTTAAGTGTTCATTGTTTAACTATTAACTGAGGACCGAATTCACGTTAGAGAATGAACACAACCATGTTAGTTACTTTCCGAGTTCGACCAATGCAAAATTATTTTATAAACATTATAAATTAATAATAAAATTAAATGCTAATATTATGTTAAATTCTAGTGACATTTTAATTATTTATTTGAAGCTTGAAAATTAATTAAAATGACGTATAAAAGTTATACGATGATTTAATTAACGAACGGTCTTGAATAAGTTAATTGAATAACTAATTTGAATATTGGATCTGTTAGGCCCGAAATTCAGAAGCCTGGATATGGCAGGGGTGGGGTGGTAGGGCGGCACAACATGCAATAGGAGGGAGGGGATGTGGTATTCAAAAATAAGATAAAGAGGTTAGATATTTATGATCCAGTTGGCTATATATAGCCACCTCGTTCGTTCTCTCTTTACACATAACCAAACCCTACCTTTATTTCTGAGTTGTTAAATCCAAGGAGACGAAGTTGTATCTCGTAGCTAAGGAGATAGAATAAGGAGTTAGAGCAAGGAAACAACTAGCGATCAAGGTGTTCGACGATCGGTAAGATCACAACAAGAAAGTAAAAATTCCATTTTTAAATGTATTCATAAAAATGCTTATATTCGTATATGTCACCCATCACCTATATATAATCCGGCTAAAAAATCAAAACTAAATATAATTTGTAATTAATTAAATAAATAATATTTTTTTTTAAATATATACTATATGCATATAAAATTATTTACCATTTTTACTTATTAAATTATATATATATAATTTAGATCCATACACATATAAAAAAGTATTTTAAATATTAAATCATTTATAAATTATTCATGTATATATGTATATATATATGGTTTATAAATTAGAAAAATTGTCTTAGCTTCAAAAAACTTATTTAAAATATTATATATATATATATATCACCGGTTTCAAATATTAAAAAAAATTAGTTTGAAAAGACTAAATATTTTTAAATCCAAATCATTGAAATTTTCAAATATATATTATACATAAAAATATAATATATATGGATTGTATTTATACATAAAAAATATTTTTGCTCATGGATCTAAAGTGAAAAAATAAACTACTTTTTAATTTTGAAACAATAAATTGTTTTAAACTCAAAATGTTAAATTATAAAATATATAAATATTTATAAATAATTAATACTACCATATATGGATTAATAAGTCCACACAAATTAATTTAAATATATATATATATATATATATTTATATGCCAAACTTTATGTCAATGTGTGTATATATATATTAAATTTATATTATATATATAGATAATTGATAAATTAGCCATAGCTCGTATTCATTCAGTAATTCTACAGTTTTCGAATTAAATTTGAAAAATAAATAGTTTTTATTAATATAAACATAAATTATATATTTGTATGTATGTGTCTGTCTACACACACAAATGTGTGTGCGCGCGCGCATGTTTATATCATCATCGCTTACTTATGACATTAAACGTTTTTATTAACCATAAATCACAATGGTTAATTGAACACATTTGACATATACATACATCATGTTAGCCGTAGGTTAAATCACTGTTTTCACATAGTTATAATGATTGTATTATGAATACGAACATATTATAATATCAAAATAGCATTAAAGTAAATTAAATTGATACTAAAATATTATTATAAAATCATATTAAATAAACATAAATATTTGACATATAAAATTAATTAAATTAAAATCATATCTCAAACTCTTTTGTTAATCAATACCAAATATAAAACCCTACTCTCGGGAGTAGAGATAGGAAATTCGATAGGCCCGCCCCTACCGACCCTCCATTTAAGCCAAGCTCTTGCAGAAGCATGTTTTTATCCCAAGGCTTTCGCTCATTTAAAATTATTATTCATTTTTTTTGAGAAAAATAAGTTATCCTCTTTAGGAGAAGAGCATTCATATAATTTTATTCTACACTTTAAAATGGGGATGCTAAAAAACCTGGTAATTAGAAACCCCTCCCCCCAATACGTAGTAAATGAAAAAGAAAAGACCCTCCCTAACCTATTAACTAGATAAAATATACTAAGAGGAAGATTTGAAACCGAAATATATAGAAGACAAGAAGAGATGATTCAATCAAACACCAAAATATGTACTAGAGTTGAATAAGGCTGTTATGGTAACGGTAATTTTACCATTACCATACCATTACCAGTCAATCAGTTACCATTTTAAAGTAAAGTCGGTATACCAGTATAATCGGTACGATAACGGTAAATTTACCATTTTTTACAGTAAAACATCGATAATATTTTTTCAAAACCAGTGGTAACGGTAATTACCGATCCATTCATAATACATTGATATTCATGTAAGATGTTGTATTATGGGCATTTAGAAGCAAGAAAACAGTTCAATTTATTTTAGTAATTCAACTCAAATGATGATAAATACACTTCTTTTCTATGTCCTTTATTAAATGACCCAATGAGATATATAATGAAGCATCATTCAATGTAAAAATATATTAACCTATTAATTTACCATTACCGGTGTAGCGGTTACCAGTTTATTTGTATACCAATCATCGGTATATCAGTCAATCGGTAACGGTAATAGTAAACAATTTTAGTTTACCAGTAAAAACAGTACGGTAACGATATTTACAAAATGGTAACGGTAATCATTACCATTACAGCCCTAGTTGAAAGCCCTAAAACTATATCATCCATGGAAAGCCTAAAAGCACGATGATAGATCCATCAAAATCAAAGGGACATCAATCTAGCTTCAATCCAGCATTAAAATCAAAGGGCAATTAGCCCATGGCAAGTCAAAAAATGAAGACAACATCCTCAATCCAGCATCGACAAACCAATCATTGAAAACGTCGTATAAAAAGCAATCTAAACCAGAGTAACATTGAAAACCGAAAAACCTCAAAGGAGACGTGAGACCAGCACACATGTATGTATATAAGAAATGTTTATATACATATATGTGTGAGAAAAGTAAAATGCAATCAAATGCAAGACAAAATTAGCTTTCAATTAAAAGTATACCGTTCACGTTATCATTAAAAGTGTCAATTAAGTCTGTGCTTAGTGTCATATAAACAAAAAATACGATCTTGTGCAAATTAATAAAATGAATTTTTTAAGATATCCAGTGAGCGTCTCAAATGAGAAGGTGCTCACCTAGATCACCTTACGTTAACTTAGGATCACACACTCCACGCCTTAATGTTTGCTCTTGAGAAGTAAACTTCATCCTCCAAGCTTGGATACACCTCTATCCAAATGGATTTGTAGCTCTACTTACTCTCTAAATCATTGTCTCTTATACATTGATCCAGATCCGCCTCGTGCACCTCCTAGACTAGCACCTTGCTCCGATCATGGTTCCACTTCCACATCATCCAACTTACGGTATGGTGCATGAGAAAAGTTTACCTTACAGTTTCCTTAATGGACCATTTCACCACACGCAACCCATTGCACCAAGATCCGCAATCGCATTCCTATTCCTTATCGCCTACGCCATGTGATGTTGCACCATACTCCTTATGTAGGCACCAAGCTCCTTATATAGGCACCAACTTGTCCCTTGAGCCACAATACTCCGATCATTGGTTTGATATACCTAACCAATCAAAGAAACAACACCATTGAAATCAACTAGCTGATGTGTCACTCGAAACGAACGGGAGGATTAAACAACAAACAAAATGAAAAACAGTTCAAGACCACGTCCCAGTGGTATGATGCTCTGACATATATTTTGAGGTTATGAGTTTGAATTTTAAGTAGGGTAATTCGAACCTCGGACATATTCAGATTTAAAATTTATAATATGTATATGCTATATAGGACATATAGTACTAGCAGGTTAACACATTGTATTAAGTACCAAGTTTCAGAAAAAGAAAGGAAAAGAATAAAAGAGTGAAAAACAAAATTCAAGCCTAGGTGCTCCAAACCCATGCTGGAGAGCTAGCACTTACGATGGAAAATTATTTGTACTTTAGTTTAGATAAACTAAATAGCCGAATTAACTAAATTAAATAATATTTCAACTTTCAAGATTAAATTATATGTTCAAAATAAAATGTATTAAATATAATATAACGTGGAAATGTTTATTCATAATAATGTAAGGTCACTTTAAAAGATGTTTGTACGTATTTGTTCTAAATTTCCCTACATTTACACTACATAAAGGCATATGAACAAATAATATTAGATGACCTCGAATAATTCAAAGTTGCAACAAAAGTAGAACTTGCAAATTTAAATCAGATTGAAACGAAACAAACACTATGGATATCCAAAACGTCACCATAATCAACCCAACTAGTATTGCAGTACAAAACATTGCAATATATATATATACTATAATAAAAAACCTTTGGTCAACCGGTCAAAGTGAAGCCTTTTTTGGACTTCCCATACTGCCCCAATTCAAGTTAAAAACAAAACATTCCACTAGGGCAGTTCAGTCTTTTCCCCCACCCGCTCCCACGTTGTCCAGCAGTTTCTCTCACACGTCTCTGTACCTACCTCTTCCGTTTCCCTTTCCTTTTCCTCTTCGTTTTCTATTTTCCTTCAAATCCACTTTCCCCTCATTCACAAAAAATGGCAACTCTCCTCCTTAAATTCCCTTATCGCCACCCCAATATTGACCTTACTTTACTTTCCCTTCTCCTTCCCTTCTACTGTCTGCAGCCAAAGCTGATTCGGCCACGCCTACTGTCGGCCGTCACGATCGTCCACCAGCGTTACATCCACTTTCCACCTGCAACGAACGTCGACACCATCTCCGTGGCCGATTATTGTTCACACCTTCCACCATCGGCGGTCTTCATTTCCCAAGGTACGATCTCCACCTCTCTCCCACTTTTGATGTTTTGATTTTACTAGATTTATCGTCCCCTCCCTAATTGAACGTAACTCCACCTCGAATTCCATTTCCTTCCGCCTCTACGTCCACCTTCACCTCCGTCACCTAACTTCCTCCTACTATGTCCCACTGTCTTTCTGCTAAAATCCACCCATCTTTACTGAATTTACAGTAAATTTTAATCACTTCCTACCACTATTTCTCTTTAAACTGTTATCTTTTAGCAAACATCGATAGTCAGATTTCAACCACGGCACTCTACGAAGCCCTATTTTTAGTTTTTTTATCAGTTCATCTTTTATACATTCGGTTTTGATGGTCGTAGTAAATTTGTTTCCACTGAATCTCAAAGATTTGGTTACTCAACTGCTAACTTTAGATTTTGATTTTCGAAAATTGTTTTGCGTCTTCTCTGTGTCTAATTGTTTTACGTTTAAAATAACAAATACTCACAACTGTTTGATTTCTCTGGCCAAACTTTTTTCGATTTAAATGTTCCTAAATAATTAGATCCTTTGTTAGATGTTATTATTATGAAATTTGTATGAAAATAAATAATTATCTAGATGACGTTTAGGCTTTTCAAATTACGATATGGATCTATGCTATATGGATTGGATGTTTTTTACAGTTATTTTTGTTTTGTTATACTGTTGATTTTATGGTTTAGGAACCTCTGACAATGAAAAGAGGATCGATTTGTTCTGGGACTGGCAATTATGTCTACACGTTGGGGATGCTAGATTTCTATTCCAACTCAAAACCAGGTATTCACTTTCTTTCCATATTTTTTTCATGCTAAGTTTGACATTGGTTAGTAGCAAACAAAACAAATACATTTATCATAATAAGCACTGAAGCATTAGACTTTTAAGAAATTTGAACACTGAGCAATTTCGCTTTTGATTTTATCATCTGCAAACTTTCATAACTATTAAGTAGTGAGAAGTCCAATGCAATTTAATATGCGTATAAAATGATAGTAGGGGCTATAATCAACATTTTACCCATCGAATAAATGCTGACATTATTCTTCATGCCTGGAGCCCTTTCCGTATTCCATCATATTGAAATGCATGTACCTATAAGAACTTATTCTCATTTTTCAGTAAAATCTAAGAAAGAAAAAAATAGGTAGAGAGATGTTTATGGACAAGTGCCCTCCCTTATCTCACTTCTGTCATTGTCAGGTGCTCATTATAATTTGAAAGAAAATGCAAATTAACTGAAGTGGAGAATAATGATTATTTCGATTAACTAAAGTCACAATAGAACAAGCACGGTGCTGATCTTTTTCTTTATTAATTTTAACAAATGTAATTCAAATTTGGCAATATTAATTTGTTGGTTTTCTACCCTCTTTAGACGTTTCATTATAAGGCTACTTACATGATATCAAGGGAAAGAAAAAATAATATATCACTGCAAGTTTGCAATGCTTGACAAAAAATTAATTAATTAGTGCACTGACTTCAAAGTATATATGATCGTTAATCCTACACAAACTCAAGCAAATGTATTTGACATTCCCATCGTAATTTGCAACAACAAGGATATCATTATGCTCCTTTGAGGACTTGCTCTGTATATTTTTTGAAAATAAACCTCTGTTTTTCTCATCCATTGTGATTTGTGTATGTTCATATGCAATTGATTTTACTGTTCACTTTTTAACATAGGTTCATGCCCTTCACATATCATTCATGAGTATATCTAAGAGCATGATAGCACTGACTAAGATTTGGAAAAGGGCAACTTGGTCATGTAGGAATTGTAGTTATTGATTTAGTTGGTTTTTTTATTTTGGAAAAGAATCCTGGAAGGATATTGGAGCTTTTGCAAAGGTATAACAAAGTAGTCGTGCATGAAATTAGGGTAAATAATGTGCTTTGTAGATTGTATTATGTGTCCGACTAATATTTATTTTATTCTTTATTAAGGTTTTGGCTATCAAACAACATAGATTAACTTTGCATTTGTACATATTCTTTATTAAGGTTTTTAACTTGCTATGTTTCATGTTGGTGTTTAATTGTTCTTCCCCTTTACTTTGTATATAGGCTGTTTGACTATGGAAATCTAATTCTTTTTTTCCCTCTTGTGTTACATGTGCATGAATAAAAGTTGTTCATTGTGTATGTTTACATTTTAGTAATCCATTTTTTGGACTGGATTATTGGAATACGATCTACATTAATTTTCAGTGACCACTAAAATAGAGTGAAATGCTCTATATAATCTAGAGTTCTTTTATTGTTCTTTAAGACCACATATATTACTGATGTTTGAATAGTATTGAATCAGACTATGTACATTATTGATTTTTTGAGTAGAAGGAATTAGGCTATGTGTTATATTGATTTTTTAGTATCTTACTGCATCTTTTAATTTTTTTTCTACTTCTCATTTAAGTGCTGGATGGATTTTTCATTAGCTTTATGGATTTTTTTTGAATATTTTTAGGTATTCTATCCAATTGTGGCAGCTGATGGAATGTCAGAGATGTTTGTATGAATTGGTTCAAGTTGAGGAAAAGGTTGGATGAAATATTAGATAAGGCAATTCAACCACCATTCAAGGTAAAATATTCACTTTTGTGATTAAACTAGCATCTCTGAATTGTAAAAAATATTCAACTGACCTAAAACAAACCACTGTTAGAGAAAAAAGTAGTTTACTCCTATTTTGGTTTATGTATGATGTGTACACCTGTAGTTTTGTATACACTGAGTATCAAAAGCTAAAAGCTTTAAATATATAGAATTGGGTTCCTAAATAAACTGTTCAGTATATTTGGAATACATGTCAGTGTTGCATACTGCAAGTCCTAAGTATATAAGAAGTTTTAAATGATACAGTTTCTTATATGCATGAATTTAGATGACTGTTCAGGGTTTAAAACATATGAGACATATGGGTCTTATCTGCGATTTCAAATGTACTAAGTTTTCGAAAATGCAAAGTTTTGAATATATATACAATAGTTTTCAAATATACGGATCTTATATATATGGCTTCAAACTTTTAATTTTCTAACATCTATAAGCTTTGAATATATGATAGATTTTAAAAGTATCAATTTCGTACAAGTAAGTTTTTGAGAATATATAGGTTCACGTATGTTGTTTTAAACACATACAGGGTGTTGTAAAAACATAATTACATTTATATGGTTTGTGAGCACTGAATTTTGTATACGCTTGGGTTGCAAATATAAAGTGACTAATGAATGATTTCGAAAATGCAAGGTGTTTCATGAGACTGAAGTTAAAAATATATCATGTACAGATTTATAGGTACTTATTTTGGTTAAAAATAGATATGTAATATGTATGTTCATTCTTCATTTCCTTGAAGTTACTATTTCTGGACATCCTATATTATCGATTTCATTTTCTGCAAGTAGTATAATTTCTACTTGATGATTAAATCTGTTGGAAATTTTGAATAAATTCCAATTGTCCTCATGACTTCTTAGATTTGCTGCAATGGTAGAGGTTTAACTTCTACATTGCTAGCATGGGTAGTTAACATAAACAAAAGTCTACATTCACTTAATTAAAACTCCACGTACTGCACATATTAATGTTATCACTTATCAATCTGTATGAGTGTGTATATACTAACTGTCGTTCTTTAAATACTTAATTAGATTTGGAAGAACAGTTGCTTGCTTCCGGCATGCATCTATTAATGTTCACTCAGTATATCTGCAACCTTCAAAACTGGACTTTAATTATCAATATCAATCTCTTAAACTACAGACTTAATAGATTTTGATTCTATGGATACAACTAATTTGATCCAATCTAAGCAGTTTGCCTTAAGTTAGTAATGAAATCAAATTGGTTTAATATGCCTATAATCTATTCTAATTGTGCTTATCCATATTGTGATCTTTACAATTCATTTCGTGTTGCATTTTCAGGTTAAAAAATAAAATATGATACTATTATCTGTTTTATCAATTTTGATTCTAACAGAGAGTCTTTAAAAGAGAGCAATAAATATCATATTTAAAGGCAAAGGAATATATGTTAGATAGATGCTTATTCAAAAGAAGAAGCTGATGGAAGCTTTACAAAGAAACAATAATTCTTCATGATTTATTGGAGAAATTTGGCATGAGAATTAATGAGGTTATAGTTTTTACCATATATTTACAATTATTTTACAGTTGTTTGATTTTAGTCGTTTTATAAGCTGAACTTACAATATTAAAGCTATGAGTTATTTAAGCTTGCTAATTAACAATTGCTTTGTATTGGCACCATCACACAATGTATTACACTTAATTATGCAATAAGTGGTTGATATTTTGCTAAAATTAAAGAAAAACATTATTCCACGAAAGATTTTCAAACATTAGCTCTTACCTTTTATAGTAAATAAACTTACCTTTCCAAAATTGTTGAATTCTCATATTAATTGTTACTTATATTTATTTGTTCTGATGTCGAGGTTGTTGGTTATTCTTTTCTATTTTGAGACATTATGGTTACTAGAATAATGGTCATATTTATATGAGGTTTTAGTTTTATTTTATTTCATACATTCTAATGTTGCCAAAACTGAAATCTCAACTCTGCTTATACTAAATTCCCTTCTTTCTTTATTTGTTGTTATATATTATACTAAAGGCATTCGAAGAACAACTCACATAATTTTATTCTTATGATTTTTTTGAGTGTCTAGACATCATGAGTTCGATCCAAACAAACCAAGTGAAGATTCACATAAAATCATTTTTTTAATTCTAGGACTTCGTTACTTATCTCAAATTGGGCAAATTTTAATAGCATTTGATAATTAAAGAAGAAACATATCTACTAGCAATTTCAAATGGTCATTTACGGCTCATATTTTAAGGCAACCAATCCTAAATTTAACATAAAAATGACTCAAATTTACAACATGTTTGTAGTAACATTGTCAACATTTGTTAGATTATTGCTATAGACTTAATATTTTATTTCTTTTCTCTTATTTGATTAGCTACTACAAGGTAATATATATACACACTTAATGACCTAGGAAGTTAGTTATGATTGCCAAATATTTGTTTTAATTGCAGAAATATTTATTGTGTTTGCTGTAATTAAAAGTTAGTCAAAGTCCACCTACGTAAGGATAAGATACATTTACTTCTGATTGATATTCGCTTCCTTTATAGTTGGTGGATTTTCAATGCTCTTATTGTACTAACTACACAACAATGTAACAATCTGACAAAACATTTTCGTCTGATGCTGCATGGATCTACAGATTATACTGATTGATTTGATAGCCCATTTGTCGTACATATACACTTCCCCCTACTTGGCTATTGGATACCATCTCCCTACACTCAATACCATACCCGAAATCAGGCTTTATGCTACTTTCATGAACAAATCAGATTGCTCTGGCTATCACCTATATCGGTGCAGCTGTCTTCGGCCCTTTCCTGCCTCCATTTGTCTCTAAATTGAATTGCGTCGGGTACCATCATGGAACTGCTGCTGGAGGGTACACCTTATGGGGCATTTCCGTAAATCCACAATGACAGCAGGTATATAAAAGAAAAAAGAGTAGTATATCGCATATTTTTAAATGGGCTCTAAATAAATATATATTAGCAGGCTATGATAAGAGAGCAGCATCAGCATATTGCTTAGAAGCTGGCAGCCATAGCAGCAGCAACAGTAGAGAGAGAGCATGAGTTGATGATGGCAAACAGTAATAGAGTAATAATGTTCTGATGGCAGAGCCACAGTGGGGACTGGGCTGGTGCATGAGGGTTTGGGGCTGGGCCCATTGTAGTTTCATGACGGTTTCAATATGCATGGTCAGAAGGTCAGAGTGAGCTACAGCAGCAGCAGCAAAATGTTCAAATACACTATCCGAATGTGGATGTATCAGGTAATCTTGGGATCCGCAACCCGAATCCGCATCAGCAGCAGAATGGGCAACATCAAAGGACTAGCAGTGATGAAGGGAGGAGTGGTTGAATTTGTAACGACCCGAAATTTTCGACTCCGAAAATCCCTAATTGTTAAGGAAAAGAAAAAGAAAGAGATAGAAGAAGAAGAAGAAAACAGAAACATTAGCACACAGAAACCTCACATTCGCAGCGGATCAAAATATAATATCACATAAATAACAGTTTTACAAATAAGAACTGTATCCATACACTTATACATTTATACATCAGAGTTATACTATTACACAACACATGACAATTTGAAAACATGTCTTAGATAATCAATAATAATATACACAACGGATTTCACTCCATACGTTCCTGCCATCCAGCTTGCCTCCTGAGCTCCAGAACGTCCTTACTTGAAAATCTGTAATACTCGGTCTGACCCGAGCATTACATCAAAGTAACACCCGAGTCAGGCTGGAAACCAGCGTGAGTAAACTCATCTAACATGAAATTTCAATCCATAGATCTTATATAAAATCAGGGTAACTCGTATCTTCTACGAGTTCTTACTTATTATATTCAAACAATTTATTTCACAAAATAATATCTAAGTATTGTTACTTAGTTCCAATGATCCAGATTACTCGATTTATTTCATTCCAGCCTATTCGATTTACAAAACAAATCTATAAAGAATTATAGATTACAAATCGAAGTGGTTTCGGGTATATTTCTGATACCCGACCCCGGTCTATTCGAATCAAAAGTCATCCTTTAAACCAAGATTTTTCAGTTAAACAATTTAATTTAAATTCAGGATATCATATTCATATAACAAATCTATCACATATAGATAACTTACATTATCACAATTCATCCAAAATATCTCATCTCACAATCACATATCAGATATATCAACTAATCCAAGGCATCTAATATTATTCAACCAATCCATAACAAATCAATTCATTCTTAATTAATTTAATTAATCTCTAATTAAATTAATTACTAACCTTTAATTACTTGGATTACCTTAATCCATCTTACTTAACATTAATTAATTATAAATTAATTAATTATTTCTTAATTATTTATCTTAATTAATCTTCCTTGATTAATTATTCCTTAATTACAATAAGTAATTATTCTTTATAAATCTCAATAAGTGATTACCCTTAAATTAATTATACTTAATTAATTATCTTTAGTTAATCATCTTGAATTAACTTCATTAATTAACTATTTCTTAATTACTTAATAATGAATTAGTTATTCTAATTTAATTAATTGATCTTAATCAGTTAATTAACCTTAATTAATTACATTGATTAATTAACCAAAATTAATTAATCATTGATTAATCACACTTATTAATTATCCCTTATTTATTAAATATTTATATTAATTAATACTTAATTAATTAATAAATCTTAATCACCCAAACCTTAACTAAATTAAAAGATAAGTTATTTATCTTAATTAACTTCTTACTTATCTTTAAAAATCCTATTAAATAAACTTTGAATTAAACTAGAATAAATAAATTGGTTTAAAAACCTTATAAAATTCTTTTATAAATGTTAAGTGTTTCTTAACATTTGAATTTAAGAAGGATTTGTAAATTTGTTTTAAAACTTTGTTTTTAAATCCTGTTTAACATTTTGAACTTCATTTTAAATTTTTAAAACCTTGACAGGTTTTAAAACTGCAAAACAAAAATCTACCCGAGCCTTATCTAAATTTCTCCGAGCAAAAACTGGAAACCCCCGTGACCAGCTTCGAGTTTTTCCTTCTTTTATTTATACTTTGTTATAAATTAAAAAAAAACAATATAACCCATACTGTTTCCCTTTCGAAACCCCGAGCCAAGTCCTTATTTCCTCGAGTATTACTTCGAGCCCTCTCATCAATTTACTCGAGTACGCCTTCTTCTTCCACTAATTCCACATACAAACCCAACTGATACCATGTGCACGTGCACAGGCGAGTCGATCGCCTCCGACCATCGCTCCCAACTCCGTCATCTCGACCACGACTTCCACTCCCGATTCCGATCACCAGCAACTCGAACCATTTCCACAAATCGAATTCGAGTTATTCGATCATAACCTGGAACAGAACCCAAACCTGGAAACTTCCTCGAATCCAACTTCTCCGATCATCAGATCATCTGTGCTTCCAGCCAAAGCTTCGTCAACGTCCCCACTTCAATTTCCCAAAATCTGGTGGAGCTCGAACCACCAGAGGCGCCGCGATGACCAAATTTCCGATCAACTTATAAACTAGGGTTAAAAACAAAATCAATCTCCTACTATTGCCACAGTGAATTATTATTACTTCTGATATTTTTCTCAGATTCTCTGATCATTCCTACATCTCCATTGAGAACCACGACGTTCCCAAGCCCATAGATCATCAGAGATTACTCAAAGAGTAAAATCTGTTCAACCACGAACTGCTCTCTCATTCTACTTCTAAAAATCATGATTCGAATCTTAAAAATCATGGTTTCACACCAGGATTCAGATCATATGCCTGAATCGATTAATTAAGATGTTTAAATTTTGACCTATGTTAAGCTTGAACTGTTCTTATGGTTTTCAGAGTAGTTTTAAATTTTATTTTAACTTAATAAAACTTTAAACTCTAATCTATGATGAAGTAAACAAATTTTGTTTGAACTTGAATTCTTAATAAAGATTAGTCCAAGAGGAATTGAATTTTCATTTAAAATCTTAGATTTAAAACTAAGAACAGAGATGTCTCAGAGATAATAATCATGCACACATCAATACATCCAAGTATACACAAAAAATCATCAATATACATACACACTAACATACTTTATTCCAGAATTTACATGCAACCAGATTAAAATACTTAAGCTTTTTAGAAAAGGGGTTACTCACCTTTATAACTTAAGAACAAAGAAGACTGGAAATAATTTGAAACAGAAAAGCTTGCTTGAAAACTGAAACATGCATGAGTTGATTAGATGCTTGAAAACTGAGGTGATGATGTCCTATAGATCTCCCTCTTGTCTGATTACAATTTTGAAGTGGTTGTTCTTGAATTTGATTTTATTCTTGCCTTTAAACTTTGAATGTTTTCAAATTTTGGAAAAGAGGGGTGATTTTTGGTTTTAGTTTTTACTGGAATATGGTTTTACAGGCCTTTGTTCTTTAGAATTTTTTTCTTTCTTCTGTGTTTTTAGAAAGTGACGATAGGAATGGATATGGAGATGAATGGTATAAGTTAATATAGGTTTAAATTAAATTTTATTAAAAATAAAAGGAAATTAAAATAAAAGTAGACACTTGTCATTTCCCTTAGATAATTAGCTAACACATGTTACTAAGAATGATTACAAGTTAACACATGTTACTTTCATGCAAAATTAGATTTTTAAATGTTTTAGAAAGATTTTTATAATTGATTTCCTAATTTATAAATACTTATTTTAATTTATAAAAGAAATTCCTTTAAAAAGAAAATAATATAAATAATTTATGTTCTAAATAAAATTAAATAAAATACATTTAAAACCAAAGTATTATTTAAGATATAAATAACTATCTTTTTGAATTTCAATTTAAATATCCAAATTCAAATTAAATTTCAAATTCAATTTAAAAATCAATTTGATATATACATGTAATCGAAAAATCTCATGATTTAACAATCTAAAAATTATGATATGTATATTAAAATTCACCATTTTCAATCATGATTACATTCATGTAATTCAGATTAGAATTTAAAGAAGTTGATTTTTTTACAAATTTTTGAATTCCACTATATTCCTTCAAATTTAATGTAATTTCAGATTATAAAATCCTAGAACTATTTTTATAAGTTTTATTATACTTCAACCAACATTTTTCATTTATACATCAAAGTCAAATATAGATTCTATTTTAAGATTTTGAATTTATAATATCAAACCATAACCTGTAACAAGAACAGAGAAGAAGATATATAATATTTCACCAGTATAACAATTTATTCACATGCATTCATTCTAATTGTTCATATAAACCATGCATACAATATCACCACACATTAATCTCACATAACAATCATAGACATAAATTTTACTGTTTTTAAAATATTGTTTACTCACCAATAAACAGAGCAGAGAACAGGGCAGAGCATGTTCCAGGCTTTTAAACTTTGATCTGCCAAAAGCTTTTGATTTTCTTTGTTTGATTATTTAGTTGAATTGTTGCAGGTTGATTCAGTGTTTGATTTAGTTGCTTCCATTTAAATTAAATCAGCAATTCAGAAGGATTTGGTAGTTGAGATGGTTTTGAGCTTAGTCTGATATCTTGTTCAGATTTGTAGGATCAGATGAAGGAGTTCTAGATTTTTTGTAGATAGTTAGTTAAGATCCTGTAGAACGAGTATCCCGATATATATATATATATATACTTGGGGAAAACTCGAGGAAATTCTATCCAGAATTTTGACTGGATAGTTAAATTTGTTTGATTAAATTGTTTGCTATGGTTGTTAGAATATGATTGATATGTATGGTTGCTGTTTAAAATTAAAAATTTTTGCTGGGTTATTAAATTACCTTTGCTTTTAAATTTCGGGGACGAAATTATTCTAAGGAGGGAGGAATGTGATAACCCGGATTTTTGGGACATTTGATAATTGAATAATTAACTGTTTTTAATTAATTTAATAGATAAAATTCTGATAATAAAAGATATCTGGATATGTAAATGAATTTGGAAATATAATAAAATTGAATTATAAATATCTGGATAGATATGTATTTGATAATCTCCTTTATAATTATTTAAAATTGGTAAAAATTGTTGTTTTAAACAATAATAATAATTATGTTGTATATATGAAGATTTTAAATAAAAATATTATATACAAATGGAATTTGGATTTGTTAAAATTACATGTATATATAATATTTTTATTTAAAATCTTCATATATACAACACAATTATTATTATTGTTTAAAACAACAATTTTTACCAATTTTAAATAATTATAAAGGAGATTATCAAATACATATCTATCCAGATATTTATAATTCAATTTTATTATATTTCCAAATTCATTTACATATCCAGATATCTTTTATTATCAGAATTTTATCTGTTAAATTAATTAAAAATAGTTAATTATTCAATTATCAAATGTCCCAAAAATCCGGGTTATCACAGAATTATTCTGTTATACCATGGTTACTGGCCAGCTTTTAGTATGTACATTTTCTACATATATGTTTCACTGGATATTAGATATTCATTCAATTTCATATGAACTTGAAAAAAAAATTAGCATACAATTCATGACTTAAATCTATTTTCACACACTTCGGCTCTTCTTGGTACTTCCTTTTTCATCCATGCACAACTTAGCATTATGATTAACTTATTTAATCAACATTATGTAGTGTTCTTGAAATTGTACTTTATCTGACTGCAAGTAAACAGGAAATCTTCTTTCTCGCATCAAATGGTATATCTTATTTTCATAATACTGATATAAACAATATTTATTACACTCATATTCATGGGAAACCTTAATGCATGCCAATATTGTAAGTCTATGCATTATGATATTTGTCTCTTTCTAATATTTTGACTCTGAGTACTTAACTATTTTGCATATCACTTCACATGGATACTTCCCTTAGTAAGGAATTGAAATATCTATTGTCATGTTGATATTGTATATTGTCCATAATCTCTACACTCTTGACTACATGCTTTTGATATTTCCTAATTTTTAAGGTTCATATTTAGTTTAATATCCTGTACGCACACTTTTAGTTACTACAGGAATCTCATTTTTCATCTTCACTTTTATATAATAGATAGTTCCCAATATGAAGTCAATATTCTGTGATTATTTCTTCAGGATTCTTAAACCGCTCATGCTTATGTTTGTTGACTATCGTTGGACAAGAGGGTCTAAAGAGGGTCTAGCTCAACATTGAAAGAGTTAGAAACTGGCATACTTGCTTCATTAGCAATTTTTCTTGGTGTACTTAGTTGAGCTGTTAGCTTCTCTCGCAAGATGTATTTTAGTGATACGAATCTGTCACCTTCAGATAGGATTGTATTCGACTATTAAAGGTTAAAAAATATAGTTAATTTGAGTACCAATTTAGCTATACCCACTTGAGTAATAGTTGATTACTTTCTTTACATATTTAATCATTTTCTAAAATAACGTAGTCTCATTTACGTTTTGATAAATGGTTGATACATGCATGTACATGCATAAAAATGCAACATTACTTACACATCAAAGTCATTTTGTAAGATCCAAAAAATCGTACAACGGTATTTTTATTGCAAGTCCCTCTTGCGCACGTAATTAACGAAAACATTACTATAATCTCTCACAATATTATAATTATAACAAATACAAAATACGTCACTTCCTTCTTTGCACACGTCCAATGGACGTGCCACCATACTTGTATATATATATATCCAAAACACTATGGATTAAAATATCATATCGGGGTAAAACGTTTATTTTCTTTCATAAAATAAAAAACAAAGAATAGAAACTTTCATCAAATTCATTGTTCTTTTGTAGAAAAAATGGTGCTAAACCACATACACCCTTTAAAACTAATGTCATTAAATTTTCTACCCCTTCTATCAATCTGCACATTCACATTTACTTATTTTCTCCAAACTGTAGCAGTATTAAAGAAAAACAAAATTTATTTTAGGGGAGAGTTTCTTCATGGAAGAACACTCTTCACCTCCTTTCTATCGGCACCAAATACCTGAAAAATGGAAACAAGGTTTCTTAGAAGAGACTGCAAATTAATAAAAAATGACTCTATTTTATTGTAAGGGAACTTTTGGCGACACCCTTATAATTGTAAAATCAAAGTTTTAGGTCCCTTCCCATTTCTTTTTATAAAATACATTTCTATTTTCAAAAAAAAAACAGGTGTAATTTTGAGGGTATCTGGACAATTTTACTAACATTACATGTGTTCATATTATCATTTTTCATAACTCATAACTGCATTCAATACAGGACTTAGCAATCACTCTTATTTTGAAACAAGAGATGTAAAAGAGAGAACAAAATATTTAAAAAGAAAAGAAAAAATTAGGGACACGTCTCTCTCTTTCTAAAACTTATTTGTTTTTATGTCCCTTCCTTTTGAAAACTATTTTCCATATCCTCTTTTTTATAATTCTATCTTTTATCTCTATCGTTTTCAAATTTAAAAGTGGCTACCAAGGCAGGTATTTCATTCGATCACGAGTTATAAAAATTAATAAAATGGACACATGTTAAGATTAGTAAAATTATCCAAATACCTCCTAAATTACATCTATTTTTCTAAAAATAAGGATGTATTTAATAAAAGGAAATTGAAAGAGACATAGAACTTAATTTTTATAATTATAATGATGCATGTCAAAATTTCCCAAAAAAATATACAAAATAGTTTCAAAAGGGGAGAGATGTAAAACGAACAATTTTTAGGAAGAGGAACGCATCCCTAATTTCCACTTATTTATTATAAACTATATTCGATAATCATGTTAAAACATAGATTCTACTGTTAGGTATAGGAAGAAACTAATTATGGATAGTTACCTCGACACCAAAGCCTTTGACATAAACATTGGTAAATAGTTCAGAAGGATCTGGTTGAGAACTTGCCTGAAATTATTTGGTTATGCATGTATCAGATATTATTCATCAGTAGATAAACAATTTCTGTGAACAAAAATCATTTGAAAAAAACCTTGGCCTCAGCTATAGCATCGTCTACTTCTTTTCTAGCTTGTTTCTCGATATCCTGCACGAAAATTACACTGTGAGATACAGGAAGATGAAATCATTCAAGGGAAATATGTATGAACCATGGGGTTACTTTAAGATCCTCAGTGGTTGCTATATCGTGAGCTAGTATAAGTTTTCTAACTCTTTCAATTGGATCACGTTCCTGAAAACAAGTTATGCGTTAATGTATATTTATCAAAGAAAGTGTTTACTGACATTTGATTATAGGAGAAATAAACCAACCTGCCTCACACTAGTGATTTCGTCACGGGTACGATATGTGCTTCCTGGATCAGACATTGAGTGACCATGGTATCTATATGTGTCCATTTCTAATACCTGTCAAAATCACGACTCAACTTAAGCTATAGGTTACAAATACAAATTGTTATGTTTAACATAGCACGCGTAACAGTAACACATAAGCAGAAGGCGTAATGTTGCAAAAAATAAAAACCTCAAAGAAGTATTCATGAAATGGTCAGAACATTTGTAACGGTTACGAACCACAGAAAATGACTGTAATAGCTTGGCACCAAAAAAACAAAATACACGAGGGCCGGAATTTTTGGCATACTTAAATGTGTTGAAAAATATATTGTAAAAGACCTCTAGCTCAAGTGGTTAGAGATATGACGCTTTAGACAGAGGTTCTAGTTGCCATGGGTTTGAGCCCCCGAGACATCATAATGAATGCTCTCGTTGAAATAAGTATTACTTTTGTTATAAAAAAAGTGTTCAAAAATATAGATTGTCACTTGAAGGGGTATTTACGAATATGGTATGATAAAGAAAACTACATTAGTGACTACTCGCAACATAAATTCAATGCAAGTTATCTGTATGAGAATTAAACATTTGAATATTTCATGATGGCAGCTGGTCCAATATTTTTGGATTGATACCAGAAGTTTATGAATATGGTATGATGAAAGCTACATTAATGACTACTCGCAACATAAATTCAATGCAAGTTATCTGTACGTGAATTAAACATTTGAACATTCGATGATGGCAGCTGATCCAATATTTTTGGATTGATACCAGAAGCAGGATAAGTAAGTTGTGAAATTTGGATGGTAAAGAATATCTTGAAATCCTGGTATAATTGTGAAATACCTTCATAATATCTGGTTTAATTAAGTTTGTTGCAACCATGTGAATGACAGATTAGGTAGGATGAAAATTTGATCAGATCACAATATTCAGATTTCAGCTCTTTCTCCACTGTTACATTAAGCTTTAGCAAACAAGATATTGCATGTTTCAAGTCTTATCCAAATTCCACAGCTGGTGGGTCTAAACTATAAGTGGCTATTAACATCAAGGTCCAAAAATGTATTTAACAAAGACTAAACCAATGAAATAGAATCTGACAAAAGGCATCGTACCACTTTCAAGTATTTTGCCAATGTAACACGTATATTTCTAAATACACGATATAACTACATGCCACACGTTCATTGCATCTTGCATGATGTATCAGACGCAATACAATATACCAACAACACATAATACCTTTAAAAATGTTGAACCTAAGTTTAACTCCTACAAAGAATTTTTTTTGTGAATATTTTATTATCATTTTGGTGTAAATCAGTGTTACACTTGACAAATTTAGTACAGTTTCTTTGTTAGGAAAGGAAGTTCAAAGACCAAGATATGTACATTATTTAAGTATTTAACATGCAAACATTTAACTTGTTAGGTGAATATCCTAAGCTCTCTGGTGGTTATCCGAGAGCTTGTGCATCATAAATTAATGAACAGAGAGAAACCAAGTTTTGCAACAGAACATTAAAGAAATGCTTAATAAATAAGTTCCTATATATAAAATAATGACATCATGGAACATTAAGAATAAGACGAGAGGGATTTTAGTTCTTACAATAGGTCCATGACTCAAAGCATGTGCTTTAGCAAACGCACATGCTTGTTTCACAGCTAGTGCATCCATACCATCCACCTATTGCAAAATACATATAAAATTAGAACACGGAATACATAAATATAATCAAATAGAAAACATTTCAATTATTAACCCTTAAATTTATGTACGGTACCAGAATCTGGTGATCCATAGCGTAAATCAGTTTTATCATACATTTGAAGCATGATATGCCTTAATCAAGACTTCACACATGATTCACACTCGAGCCTTAACAGCCTCAGAATCACCAAGCATCATTTAGGTTTAGAAGCACATGTACAGAATCACATGTGTCCATTATATAGTATCTTACAAGAGTCTATCCTTTCATATACTCGATGTGAAACTTCTACAAAACAAAACATATCCAACAATTTTTTCGTGGGCAACTCTATCATAAAAAGAAATATGGTTACAACTAGACGGCAAAAGTGTGTGGCTTAAAGATCATGAAAATCTGCATCATTGTCCTCAATTTATGTAAGGTCCATTCATTTGTGTAACTAAAATAATGTAATTTGGTTAAATATGATTTGAAAATCATTTTTATAAATTCTATAAATTTTCCTATGATAATATTGCAAATTAAAATTAATATATGATAGAAAATATTTAACACAATGATAATTTTAAAAGCAAAGAAATGGTATTTCAAGGCTATATTCAAATAAGAAAAGTTTTCTGTCTATTAAATATAGTCAATAGACACGTTTTCAATTGATTTCAAAAGGAAGTTGGGTGAAAATATAGTCCAAGGATCAATTGGTTCAAGATGTCCCTACTAGACGTCAAAGGCCAGAGGCAGAAAAAATACTGAATTAAAAACACCAATAGCTTTTGAGCTAACTAATATTCACAAACTATAGTGACAAAAAGCAATCAAACCACTCATTGAACAAAGAGAATCTTGTTATATAACACAACAGCTTTAGATATCATTAGAACAACAAATACATAAAGCATCATGATCATTTGCATGATTCAATAATATAACATCAAATATGAATGTGTGTGCACACACACACGTATGAATGTGTGCGCGCGCGCGTATGTGTGTGTGTGTGTATATATATATATGTGTGTGTGTGTGTGTGTACGTGTGTGTGTATATATATATGTGTGTGTGTATAGATGTGTGTGTGTACACATATATGTGTGTGTGTGTGTTACATGCATGCATGCATGTATGTTACATGTATGTACGTATGTATACACACATAAAGTGGGAACACTTCATACAACACATAGATAATGTCTGCCTCGCAAATGTTAAATGACCATCAGCAACATATTGAGCAGGGCCAGCCCTAGGGTAAGGCGAGCAAGACGGCCGCATAGGGCAACCGATCTGGCAGGGGCAACAATTCCGATGGTGGCTCGGTTATGTATTATGACTACTAAAATATGTTTGTATGAAAACTTTTACAATTCAAGCTGTAGCCTAGTGGTTGTGTCTTCTATCCTTGTTTGGGGCAACCTAGTTTCAATCCTGGCAAGATGCCTTTAATTTTTGTCTGGGGCAACAGTTGTGGTTGGGCCGGCACTGATATTGAGCACCAGCTATTGTAAGGAATTCTCCTATCATTCTATATCTATCCCATAACAAAATTTCAATCTGGAACTTTTATTCAGTTATTTATTCACTTGTTTTTTAAAAAACTAAATAAATAAATATCATGGTCCCATCAAAACAAAATCCGGACTAGTTTTATATGTCCCTTCACTAGGCCAAAGGTTGGAGGCAAATAACTATAATAAATCAAATAAACTTACAGGTTGCAAACTAATTTATTCACAGATGCTTGTAAGAGTGAACCCAATGAAGAGTCGTTGAAATGTAACATACACTTACAGGTTAACTGGTTGAGAATGAGTGACAAGGAATGCAAAAGATAGCCGGCAGTAAGAAAACCCGATAACTTTTATGTTTTTTCACTGACCAATATTTGTGTTGGGTGTGTGCATATGTAAAATAGTGTTAAGTATATTAAAATAATAGAGGTCTCTATTTTTTTTTCCGAATATGAATAGAGGTCTCTACTTTTAGTATTTAGGTCCTCCTAATGTCAGTTAAATTCCTGTGCCTCCAAGTTAGCTGTCTTCATCTGTCCAATCTAATATGAACCATCAATTACATGATTTACTTAATTGTTAGAATCTACAATGCTATTAAGATAATGTGATAATACACAAATTAATGGTTGAGATGAGCTTAACACATGTAGACAGGGGAAATGGGGACAAAAAATTGAACTCATCTAATGCAAAACAATAAAAATTATCGAATCTCTCATTTGGCTCTAACAAGCCCTTAATCAAAACAAAGCATGGGTAATAAGTTCCTTTTAATCAATCTAATTCTAGGAGTCAAAAGGTAAAAACTATAATTAATATGGTAACAATGTATACTAGAAAAAAAATGAAATCTAAACTTTTGAAAGTTTTCTTGATAATAAGAGTGATACTTAATTATTAAGCGGAGCACTCATTTTTAACTTTAAAAGTTGTTAGCTTTAACCTATCCAAATTGACTTAATAAGCTTTTGAATACCAAAATGATCAATTTAAGCTATCCAAAATCATCCCTAAATTGGGATTGGAATCAACTGCCTAGCGTCTAAAAGGAGGACTACATGCTTAGGACAAGATCTAATTCCTAAATCCTAGTCAGGGGATCGAGTTAACAAAATAAAAAATAAAAAACTTGCATTCAAACTAAGCCATGTTAAACTACAAAATCTTCGTGCATTTACAAAAACAAACATGATTACCTTCAACCCAGGTACATAGTCCCCACGCTTATAATATGCTGGACTCTTGGCTGATCTCCATTCAGCAGTTCCCATGCCATCTACAAAATCAGTCAAACCATTTCATCAGACAACACCAAAACAAATCAAAAATAAAAACAACTTAATTTTGTTTTCATAACAAACTGCACGTCCAAAATCAACTTAACATACAGTGGTTATTCTCGCAAACCAAGAGGACCGGCAAGTTCCACAATGCACTCATATTCAAAGCTTCAAACAACTGCCCCTGGTTCGCAGCTCCATCCCCATACATGGCAAATGCCACACTCTCGTCCTTCATGTACTTCTGCCCAAAAAGTGTCTTTCAGTCTAAAAAACAAACTTCTTGTCCCTGAAACTAAATTTTCTCTAACTTTTTCCTTGAACCTAAAAACCCCTTTTTGATATTAACAAGAAACTCATAGTTTCTCTTCAATGAGCGAGAATACTTATTAGACATTCTAATGCAATGTGTTTGTTTAGGTTTTTCAATTTTATTTCATCTCATCTAATCAGTTCTATCTTTGGATCGTATCCAAATCCTTTTTACTACCAATAATTTCTCAAGGAAATTTCTTCACGATTAAGTTGGTATTTCTTAAAATGTTTCTCAGCGCAATAAAATAAGTATTCATAAACGTTTTATGAATTTCCTTATTTATTAAACTGATTTGGTTTTAGTTTACAAAAGTTATGTTCGAAACAAAAATATGTCATCCAATGACAGTTTTTCAAAATCCTTTTGGGAAGATTCATACAAGATCCTTCATGAACAACTATTAGATGCAATTTTTTGACTCACACAACCTGCCAACTCCTTAGCCTAGGATATGTTGGAGTTTCTTATAAACCCTTATCTTGTGTGATTTTGTAAACCGTTGTTTAGATGAAATAATATTAACCTTGTGTATTACTCTTAAGTACATGACCTTATAGAAAGAAACTAACTCAATTTCACTCACAATTAATCGCATATTGTTCAACAAAGTTCGATTACCCCTTATCGATGCATCAATATGCATCACATGGAGGAGTGACTTTTAAGATTCAATCTTTATTCATTTTAGGCACATTCCGACCTTTTTTCAATATACTCACTCATTCGATCAAATTGAATCATTTCTATTGCATGTTATTTTATCTGCTTCTGTTTTGTACTATATGAGTTTACCGTAGACATACTACATGTGTATCAAATACACATGTCCATGTCGACGATAACTCATCGGTGAATATGAGGAAGTACAAGAAATTGTTTTGGTATTTATAGAATTATGATTACATACATCTATATGTATCAATCCAAAGAGTTCATCAACTCTTACGATACTCCCACTGAATGGGTGCATAGCCCTTTATTGTTTGAGATATAATTAACAAGTATCATATGATTCAAAATCATACAATAATTAATATTATTTCTCAAAACTACGGCTTAGTCTATAATTCCAAAACAACCATAAATAATATTAGATAGTTTTGTATTTTCCAATGCATCACTTTTCTTATAACAAAAAATTACCACATTATAGTTTTATTTCACAAAGAATATTCATACTGAAATATAGCTATGTCTTTTTTTAGTCGATACCGAAAAATAATCATTATTTCATAAATAATATATGGTAAGTTTACGAAAACAATTTTCGTACTATGATGTAATTAATAAGTGCTATATTGTATGCTCCCACTATTTCCACCATTACTATATTAGCGTATTAAATTTGGAGATCCGTCATTCACTTAGTACAATTTGTTTATTTCATACACCGCAACTATTTACAGTAGAGAGTTCGTTGATCAAATATCTTGAGCTCAAAGACATAAATCTCATAGAAAACAATTTTTTATATGAAAATACATTTCAGAATAGAATTCATATTTCTTATTCCAATATTAAGTATCAATTATTGATTACAATTCATATTTCCAATGTTTCTCTATGAAGCAGAAGTGAGTACTCATTCTTTTCATTCCAACTGTACCTTAAATTACATCTATTCTTATACATTCATTTATCTTTCAAATGGTCAAACTATTCAAAAGAAAACCTTACTACAATATCATAATAAACTCATTACAAAAGCGCATTCGATTATCCTTAACATTTAAGGACATCAAATATGTTGCACTTTACGTAAACCGATCAAAATGACATTTCAACAATTGAGTTCTTATATCTATCTTGTAGTTTTTGGTCTTGTGTTACATTAACACAATATGATCTCTTTTGTAATCAACCAAATTGAATACTCGATCTCGCACTAAGGTTTATTCGGTTTTTTGGATGAACTAATTTCATCGAAATATTGTACATTACAAACTTTGACCATTCACCATATAACATTTATATGCAATTGTATATGGATCAAATATCAATAGTCCTGTATTGTTTTAGAGTTCGAAACTCATAAAATGCAATACATGGTCTTGACCAAATAAATGCATAAGTGACCAAACCATGAATGTACTCAGTAGTTGTAAAATCAGGCACTTGCATGGATGTTGAAACGTTAACCTGCAATAGGAATTTGATAGTAGGTATTATATTTCCATTTGTCAACTTTCAATTCAGTTCGTTTGTATATTTTAATTGATAAACATTTTATCAATCATATTAAATGCACAAATTTATCATTGTAGATAATTATAACACTATTTAGCATATGTTCTTACAATATTAGAAAGGTTAAATGTTACCATTTCATTTTTCTAATAAGGCTCCCACTAGCCTTTTATGATTCTTCAAACCCTAAGATGAAACACAAAAGTCTTTCGACTTCACTAGTGGGTGTTAGGACTCGTCTGTCTTGGTATTCTGACCTTGAGTTTGCTCAATAAATCATAGCCCCGCAAACGATGGATAACTCCTTATCGGTTGTATCACATACAACTCCTAACCCATTTTTCCTTGTCTTAATCTCATTTCAACCTTGAGTTTGCTCAACAAATCGAAAGAGATTATTCACTCATACCTACCATATCATGATGGCCTAAGTATAGTATATGTACCTTGAGTTTGCTCAACAAATACATATAGTTATCTTACCTCATTTGTTCAATATATTAATAATACCACACATAACATCCCCAGCTTGAGTTTGCTCAACAACTAATGAGTATGTAAGTAATTTATTAATACACATATGGTAGAGGACAACATTATATTGAAGATTCATAATCTTCAATATATTATATTGAGTGATATCAACTTATGGAATAATGTATTTCTTATGAAATACCCTCGTGATTCAAGTGTTAGACATATCAGAAATCACAGTATACGTACATTTACGTATGTATTTATTCCTTAAGTCTATTTGGGTTTCTTTAATGTTCCATTTTTAGTTTATACATTCATATCATATAAGTTCTGTTGTTAAATAACTTTTATATTTCATATTACTTATATGATAGTCTTATGTATAATATTTCATTAGTTAAATCTTATTTAATTAATTTTAATTAATTAATTCTTTAATTAATTTTATATTAGTATTCCAATACAACTTTTATATTGGACATATCTACTATAAACCTTTATAGTGTAACACATATATCTTATATATGTTTATTTTTATTTAATTAATTTATTAATTAAACAATTTTAATTAAATTATATTAATTTGAAAATTTTATCTTATATACATGCATGTATGCTTATGTTATCTTAAACACTTTAATATAACATAACATATATCAACATATATAATACATGCGTATAAGTATTAATTAATTAACCCATGTAATTAATTTATATTATTAATCTTATTAATAATTTTAAATTTCGAAATTAATATTTACATAGTTTCAAACATTTTGAACTTTTTCATTACATTTTCAAACATTTTGAAAATTTATGTTATATTATAACCTTTTATAATAAACATGTTTTATTTTAAATTTAACTTTTAAATTTAAAATCATGTCTTAATTTTCAAAACTATTTTGAAAATTAGCCCAAGGTCCAATTCAAACTGGCCCTTTTCTGTTAGGGGCAACCTTTGGGCTCACATCACCTTTCAGGCCAGGCAGGTAACCATGTAGGACATGGTACTTGATTACCCAATTCCAATCCTAGACATCATCTTTCTAGACACCGTACTAAGTGCACAAGCTTAATTAGTTAGCCCTAACATGACTAGTTTGACTGCATAGGCTATTGGGCTCTGATACCATTGTTGGAACTAGGCCAGCCCGCAACGGTAGTGGTGGGTGTATTTTAATTTTTTTTATCCTATTGGATCTTTATTGGACCTATAAAGTCTAATTCATTTAGAACAATTCTAAATTTGTTTTAAATAAAATCATGTATTTTATTTAAATTTAAGTATTTTGTAATGTAAAGTTAATTTGAATGATTTAATTTATATATATACATGTATCATATACATATACATATGTGTGTGTGCATGTGTAACATAATAATCCATGAAGGGTATAGCATGCCCGTATATAGATGATGGAATTTACATCGTAACAGACATATTAGCTCATTTTGTATGTATTGTATGTTGTCTAAATATGTGCATAAATCTATAATGCAAAGTATATTTATATAAATACGTATACATATATTTAAAATAAATTTTATAACTAAAAGTCTCAAAATTAAATAAATATATATATATATATATAATTTAAAATATTTGTATGAATATATATACATAATTAAACATATAAAATTATACATACGTATATATATATAATAATTAAAATTAAATATATATAAGGTTAAATAAAATGTATATATATGAATAATTAATTACATTCAAATACTTAAAATATAAATATATATATTTTAAAATTATTTCCAGATTGAAATTAGCATAACAAACATAAAATAATAATTTTATCATTATTATATATATATATAATAAATAGTTTTGATCATAATAATTAAAAATATTAGTAATAAATATTAAAAAAATCAAAATTTAAAATTTACGAAAATTTAGGATCATAAGGTACAGGTTCAAAAAGATTTCATGATTTTTTGAAATAAAATATTATATTTAATAAATAAAAGAAATGTTCAGCCAAAGTAATTTAATTATTAAAAATATTAAATATTAACAAAAATTCTAAAAAAATTTCAATGGGTTACTACATAGATGTAGTAATTTAAAAAAATATAAAATCAATTTTTCAGTGCAATAATTATTTTAGATATAATAAACAATTCAAATAATCAATAGAAGATAATTTATTTATATATAAAAAATTTATTTTCGAATTTGATAATTCATATTATGTATAAAGAGGTGTAAGGAAAAATTCTAAGCTATTTATACATTATAAATATACATATATGTAATTATATGTTTAAACTATGCATTAGTCTATATTTAAATTGATATAAATATACATAAAATAATTATTAATGACAAAATTTAATTTACAGCAAATTAGATTTGTTTATACATAAATTATAACACATAATAACATAACCATGCATATAACCAAATTAATTTGTGACAACTGCATATACCTACGAAAATCTCACCTAACTAGATATACAACATTAATATATATACAAATTTGAGATTAATCAATATTAAATCATAAAATATGACATGATTATTGTAATATATAAATAAAATACCAATTGATGATGCCTTTGAGTCCACTTGAATCAATGAATTCCCTTCTCTAGTTATGCTCGATCCGTCAGATTGCAAGTTTGGAATCGTCGACCTTTTCTATCAAATAGTGCTTTTATTTAACTTGAATTGATTTGAGATTCTTAGAACTGATATGGAGATTAATTTTGGCCAGCAAACTTGATAATTATGACAGTCAAAAGTTGTTTTTGATTAAGGGTTTAGAGATCCATATATATATATATATATATATATATATAGCCTTGTACAAGAGAGATATTAGGACAATCTCATTACCTATTCTCTCTTAATCTTTGCCATCCATCTCTAGGTCTAATCCTAAGTTTTAGCCACCTCCAATAACTTGTCAATATCATATATCGATTGGTACATTTATAACTATTATAAATATATAACAATTTTTATTTCTTAAACCATATTCAAATTTATAATTAATATTTCATAAATATTAATTAATTTAATTTATTTATAACAATTATAAACTAATTAAATCGTTCGGTCTTAAGGGAATTCATTTCAGTTGTGTAACTCTTGGGTGTAAATTTGGTCAGCAATTAACACCGAACTATTCAAATGTTAGCGTTCACATGTAACTTAGCAAATGATGTGACATTATGGCCAAATTTATCGCTTATTCATTTTCAGTAAAATATTATTTAATTTAATAAGCGTTACCCATTAGTGACAATTAAATACAACAGTTCTCTTCGTCAAAACCGTATCACTTTGGATTTATGGAATTTGGTAATGGTCAAAATTCCAATATTGTCCATATTCTACTCTATAGTCCAAACACAAAATCATTGGTTCAATAATAACAATTATTATTAACTGTGCTGCTCTGGCAAGAGATTTTGACTTTGTGTTGACTTGAGTTGACCATGATACTAACCTCATATAACTTAAGTGACGAATCCTCTCTTGAATAGTGTCTTCCTTCCTATACTTCCACTCGATCCAACTATAATCACTTAATGGATGTCGTTTCATGATTTGACTATAATCAAAGCAGAGGCTTTCATATTGAAGGTTGACATTATTCCCAATTTGAAAGAATTGTGTAAATTAATAACATAGTTATTTTTTGTTTGACCTTAGTTATATTAACCAACAGAAAACTACCAAGTGAGTTGTTATGTAATTATCTAATAACTATTAGTACATAACCTCTAGGTGCCCCCGGCAATCATGAGTAATACACTGCCCAACATTTGGAGAGCATTACGTACTCTAGTCTCAAATGATACATCGATATCTGTAACGACCCGCCTTTTTGGACAATTTAAATTGACGATAAACCACACACGTCAGACTCAAACCATTCAAAAGGGCAGATTGTTATGTGGTAAATAAGAAAAAGAAGAGAAAGAAAGAAAACAAAACATAGAATCTCACAGCGGAATGACAAAATATAATAATCAAATAAACAGTTCATGAAGGTGTTTTACAAATAATATTTGATTACACCTTTACAATACATAATCAGAGTACATACAGCGGTAATAAATAAGTAATGCAGCAGAACAGTATGATGTAGCAGAATAAATGAAATAAATAATAATAGTACTAAATCTTCGTCTACGTCCTCCAAAAGCAGTCTTCGATACACTGAAAACTCAGACCGACCCGAACGAACTTAAAAGACAAAACACTCGAGACAGAACTAAAAGATCTTATGTAAGTTAAATCAACAGTAAATAAATATGAGTGTAACGGCATCAGAGAGGTTTACGGGGTTTGACATCTCCTATCCAGTGTCTAACGTGAGTGTAGTAACTTAAAAGATATTCGGGATTTCCATCTCCTAAGGATCCATTAAACTATCAACATACATAGTACAATACGCTATTATAATAGTGTCTATAGTAAAGTAAAGTATTAAAATAGCGTCAAGGCGTTACCCATATCCCCATTAACACATTTTATATATTCCCATAGTCTATACAGTACCGTAAGCTCCTCCATAAACAGGAGGTTTACCCAGAGGGCACTCCATAGGTATGGTACAAAACAAACTAGTAGAAGGTGCGATAGGGCATGTGAACACGACACTCGAGGCAATGCCAGGGTAAGACTCTACCGTTTTGCAGAACCGGGCTGGTGGTAACGCATATCAGCTACTACCGCCCACATGGGAAGACACTCCCAAATCAAAATCAAGGGGTGGCCACCAAATCAATCACAAAGTCAAAATATGGTATCGAAGAAATGTGCCCGATAGGAGGAATGACCTCACTTGGCCTGGTATAGCTCCTGTTTTAGTCACATTTAAGCTGACTCATGGGAGTCAGGGCTACATAAATACCTCATACAAATTCGTTCGCCAAACCATCCTACTTTATTCTGGAATCTCCACCACGTACGCAGTTGTTAAAGTGGTTTTCGGCATTGGCGGAGAGTATGACAATATCTGATCCCGGTCTCTTTAATAACCAAACGCTTATTTCACACCGGATGGTTCTTTTACACTTCCAAAACTGATTTATAATTTATATCAAAATATCATATTCTCAAAACCATATCATTTTCGAAATCATATTTACTTTCGAAATTATATCACATTTGAAATCATATCGCTTTCCAATTCATATTTCCAAAAATAGATTAAATCCTCATTTAAAATCATATTCCTCAAATATTTCATTTAAATCCCTACTAATGTTATAACATCATTTAATCGTATTCTACTTAAAAATCAAGGATTTAAACATAAAACTTCCACTTTGCAAAACATGAAATTCAGAAAATAGTTTAGATAGTTTAAAATAGTTTAAAAGATATAGTTTAAGATAGTTTAAAATTGGTTAAAATAGATTAATATAGTTTAAAATTGATTAAAATGGATTAATATAGTTTAAATAGATTAAAATAGATTAGTACAATTTAAAATAGACTAAAATAGATTAAATATATTTAAAATACATTAAAATGGGTTAAAATACTTTAAATAGATTTAAAATATATTAAAATACTTTAGAATTTCGATTTAAACCAATTCCAATTCCAACCTTCAAACTTGGATTTTCAAATTAATTCAATTTATATAAATCAATTTCCTTCAAAATATCATTTAATCCAATTCAAGTTTTAAGGGTTTTAAAATCGTTTAATTTAACCAATCCGGTGTCCGTATATAATTTTCTACCCTATGGTCAAGTGATACAGATATTTGTCATTTCAATATGCAAAAATTTAAATTTACGGGTATATATTATTTTAACCCACAATCCCAAATTCCAAATCAATGAAAATCGCTTGGGTTTATCATTTCAATCCATAACGATTTTCTCCTATTCAATATGATCGTTCGGGTATGTATCATTTCAACCCGTTGGAATTTTCTAACAATAACTAAGGGAACTTGCAGTGTTATAACAATATAAATATAACATCAAATCATCTAATATCAATAACTAAACATACATCATAATTATCAGCCAAATCAACCAATAAACATCAATAGATAACTGATTATCATTAACAGGTATTAAATTTACAATTAAATTCAATATTAAATTAAACGATGATTAAATGCAATAAAAGTTAAATTTAACTAGAATGACAATTTAAATATACCAAACATCAACCAATCAATTCCAAATCATATCATAAATTCAATTTAACTAACATAAGATAATTTGGGAGTTGTGAGTGGGTTAAAACACTCACCTTTGATTTTAGCCCATAAAAATCCAAATAGAAGTGCAAAAACTTAACAGTCTCCAAATTCAACTAAATCAATTTCATGTTGTCTAAAATTTAAATATGAATTCAACAGAAGGAATCGCGCGTGAATCAAAGTTTATATGCAAAAGATATTCATGTTATAAGAAATATTATTAAAATAAAAATTAGTACGCATTACAAAAATAAAAAAACAAACAAACAAACAAACAAATTTTAATACTTACATTTTTCTCACGATGAGGCTTAAGGAAAAGATTAAAGATCAACTAAGATGAGGATATGACGTGTACGAAAAATGAAATAAATCATGTTTCATAAAAGAATGTGATATCCCGGGATTTCGAGGAATTTAAAATGTGATAATCTCTAAATTTAAATTATTTAAATTGATAATATTAATATAAATAACCAAATAATATAATAATAAGATGTTTTAATTATGGTATAGATTGATTTTTTAATAAGAATAATTGTTTAAATTATGTTATTTTATAAATTTGATTTTTAATAGATTTATCATTTCTAAAATTAATAAGTATTGTTTAAATATATATATATATTGTCTTGAGTTGTTTTATATCAATTTCAAACTAAATAAAGTGTTTATTTAAATAGTAAATAAATACAAAAGATATGTTTACACTTAAAAATGAATTAAAAATATTGTATATAATTTTATTAGGATATAAATGAGTTTTATTGTTTTTCTTTTAAAGGTTTCATTTATTTATAATATAGAAAAGCATTTATAACTAATAAATGTATTTATCTATTTAGGAAATAAATATATAAGCTTTTATAATCTTTTTAAAAAATAATATAAAACAATTAATGACAAGTGTTAATTTTATACACATGTAAATACATGTGTAAGATCATAAACTAATGTATGAAGACAAGTGTCATTTTATTTTCATTTTCCTTGATTTTTAATAAACCATAAATCTAGTTTATATAAGCCTACCTCTTCATTCTCTTTTCTTTTTCTAATCTCATTTCTTAAAGACAAAACTAAAATCAGAAATATTCAAACCGAAATCTCCTCCAAACCAAATCTGAAATAATCTTCTCAAACCAAAACTGAAATCATTTCCAAACCAAGAATCTACAAACTGAAATGATCATCTTCAAAACCAAAACCAGATAATTATTCAAACCAAAATCATCTCACAACCAAAAGCTAAATTCATTTCTCAAACCAAAAATATACAACCTGAAGCCATTGTTCTCAGACCTGAAATCTTATTTCAAACCAAATCAAGGCCCTGTTAAACATTGTATAAGTTCAAAACAAACCTGCAATGTTTTTAAGACCTGTGACAATCATCCTTCAAGCTTGTAAACATTTATTCTTCAAGACCAGTAATTAATGCATGCAAGTAAATCTGAAGTAAATCAAAGCAAGTTTTCGAAGCTTACAAATTCCAGAGGCCATGGTTTTCAAGTTTTCAAAGCTAGCATTACAGTTTTCAAAGCAAGCTTTCCTGTTTTTAAGAGATCAAAGCAGTCAAGTTTCAAATCCAGTTTTCCCAAAATCTTTGCCTCTTTAAACTGTGAGTAAACCCAACTTGTTTGTCTTAAATCTGGTTGCTTAAATAAATCATCAATGTTGATATAAATATTGTTTGCATGATGATGAATTAGATGTCTGAATAATTGAAATGTGCATGTTATATATCTATGTTAGCTCTGTTCATATTTTTTTAAAACTGTGAGTAAACTTTTGAATAAAAATCTAAGTATCAAATTGCATGTGAATTAATGAGTTGGTAATTACTTTGCATGTCTGAAATTATGTATGCTCTTGTATATTTGAGAAAAAAATGTGTATATCTGTTAAGTTTTAAAGTATCTACTTATTAGTTCAATATTCTGCCTATAACTGTGAACAATAAATTCCCCCTAGATTTGATACAGATAATATATGTTGGAATAAATTTGAATGTATGTCTGAAATATATTATGCATGTCTGTTTTTAAATACATGAATTATTGAAACCATGTGTACATGTTTGTTGTTTGAGCATATCTCTGTTTATTTTTCAGAGATTGAAGTTTTGATCTAAAATCAAAATCATTTCATAAATTCTCTGTTAGGCTTTAGGATTCAAATAGGATTTGTTATTAAATCCTAATCTAAGTTCTGGAATTAAAATTAAGTAAGGATGATTTAAACATCACTTGGGAAAGAAAGTGACAGTAGGAATTTTAATAAATGTTAAAAATTCAAACTATATAATCTTGTGATTTTCTTTTATAATCTGAATCCTTGTCTTAGATAATGATTTTTAAGAGTTAAATCAAAAATTTTAAGTTAGTATTGAATGAGATATTCACGATTGATTAGAAAGTGGGTTTTTGGTCTTCCCTGTCGATCTAGGAAGTTTGGGTGGCCAGTAGCTTTTCTGGTGATGGAGTGTTGCTCGTAGTTGCAGGGAAAAATGGTAGAGGGTTTTTATCTTCACCGTGGTGGCGGCAGTTCATCAAAGTAGGGTTAAAACCCAAAAAGTGTACGAATCTGGAAATGAGGGAATTATGGTATCTCGAGTGATCGAGTGATGTTATATCTTGAAGATAGTGGCTTGGAATGCTAGAGAAGATGTAGCCGGGATCGCTGTGACTCCAGTGATCGGAGACGAGAGTTTGAACCAATTTCTGGTGATGGGTTTGGGTTACAGTTCACCCTGGGTACTCGATTTTGAATCGTGGCTTCTGATGGTGGTTGGATGATTTCGATGGGTTGCTGGAAAGTTCGTGGGTGTGTGGGAAGCTTTGGCGATGGTCGGAGGATCACCGTTGGCGGTGCACGGTGCACAGTGGCACAGCGTGACAGTGTTGATTTGGGTTTGGGTTTCGTGGGTGTTTTCCTCGAAGTTGGTCTCGGGGAAGAAGGCCTTTGGTCCGAGTAATATTATGGGGAGGTACACGAGTATTTTGTGTGATAACTGTTAAGTTTTTAACAGTTTAAATTTCAAAGCGACAGTTTTAAAATTCTCGGGGAGGTCTCGGGTAGATTAGGTTTTGGCTCGGGTTTGCCTTCGGGTCGTTGTGAGCTGAGTGAAAACTGTTAGCAGTTTAAATTTCTTTAAATTCAAAACAGTTTTAAATTCTAAAATTAAATCTCTGTTTAATAAAGATGCAGATGTATTGGCTTAGATTTAAATACATATGGGTTAAAACCAAAGTAAATGTTAAACTAGTTTTTAAATTTAAGTAAAGGTAAGTTGTAAATTTAAATAATTAAGTTAAATCAATTTTCTTGAAAATTTATTACTTTGTAATAAATTGTTTAAATAAATTAAATTGTATGATTTATTTAACCTAAATATATTAAGTCAAAATCTTAAGTTATTTTCAAACTTAATATAAAGGTTAATTAATAAGGAGATGTTTTTATCTTAAAAACTTAATTAAAGTTGGATAGTTTATGAGATAATTAAAGCGTGACTTATTAATTAAATTCGTTGATGTTTAAGGATAAGTAAATTAACAATTAAGTTTTCAAGTGTTTTATTTACTTGTAATTAAGGATTGTTAATTTATAATTAAAGATAAGTAATTAATTATTTATTTTAAAACTTAATTAATGACATTTAATTAAGTAAGTTAAATTACTAAGATCAAATGTTTTAATGATAATGTTTTATCTTAAGATTAATTAAGATTTTTAAATGAGTTGAAATTAATTAATTTAATTAAGAAATTAAGATTAATTAATTTATTTAATTAATTATTGATAAGGATTAATTAAATGATTAAAGGTTAATTAAGATAATAATTAAGAAGTACTTAATAAAGTTTTATTAAGTAATAATTAAGTTTTCTTAATTAATAATTAAGAAATTATTAATTTATAATTAAAGTTATTTAAGGATTAATTAACTTTTATTAAGGTTAGTTAATTATCATTAAAGATTGATTAATAGATAATTATGGATTAATTAAATTGGTAATTAAGGTTGTTAATTAATAATTAAGTTTTATTAATTAATAATTAAGAAGTAATTAATTAGTTAATTAAGTTTAAGTAATTAATTATAAAAGTAATTAAGGATTAATTACTTTGTATTAAAGAATATTGATTAATAAATTAAGGTTTATTAATTAATAGTTAAAGAATAATTAATCAAGGATTAATTAAATTGTTTAAAGGGTAATTAAGGATGAGTTACTCAGTTACGATTTAGGAATGAATGTGATTTATTTAAGTTAATTAATTTGTTAATTAATTAAAGATAGTCACTTGGTAATTAAGTATAATTACTTAATAAGATTGGTTAAGTATAATTACTTAGTGTAAGTAATTAATAAATGAATTACTATATGTAATTGGTGAATTTAATCAAAAAGGATTTATAAAAGAAATTAAAGTAATTAAGAATAGTTAATTACTGTTAATGATTATTTAAGGTTGATTAATGAAAGTAATTAATTAATGTATGATTAATTAATGTAATTAATTAAGGAATAATGTAATTAATTAAAGGTTAATTAATTAATTAAAGTAATTAATTAAGGATCATTAATTAATGTAATTAATGAGAGTAATTAAAGGTTAATTACTGTTAATGGTTAAGAATAATTAATTTGTGAAATTAATTAAAGGATAATTACTTTATGTAATTAATGAATAATTAATCAAGAGTGATTAATATTTAAAGAATGATTAATTAATTAAAATGTATTGTAATTAATTAATGATTAATTAAGCAAGGATAGGAATTAATTCTTAAGTAATTAATTTAATTTAAGTTGATTAAATTAATTATAATAGAGATTAATAAATGGTTGCTTATGAATGATGGTTGAGTAGAATGTCTGATTTGGTTGATATCTATTGGATGATATACTATGATATTCTGTGATATGATATACTATGATATATCTGTAATAAATGTGTGATATTTATCTATGTTAATGCTATGTGAATTCAAGTATTGAATTGAATTGAATTGTTTAACCCTTTAAACAACTTGGCCTTAAAAGATACGTTTTGGATTTCGATGAGACCGGGATCGGGTTTCCGTATACCGGATTTCCAGGTCTGGAGACCCGAATACCACATCGATCCAAATTACGATAGGTCGTGAATCTCAAGTGAAGATGAAGATTCAGAGTGCAAGGGTTATTGTCGTTAACTCTGAGGGTGATTCCAAAACGAGTGTAACGAGATAATGCCTTCGGTTTCGTTCGAACCCGGAACGAACTTGTATGGATTGAATGCTTTCAGCACATCGTCAGGAGGACGATGAGCATTCTAAGTGATGTGTTCTTTTCTAAGGTAATCGTAGCCTCAAGCCTCATCAACCGGGAATGGCTAAAACAGGGGAGGTGCAGCAAGGCTTCGTGGGTAGCGCCCACTGAGAGTAAGGTCATCCCTGTCTAGATGTCCCTTTCTATTTTCGACTTAGTGGTGCGGTTGATGTACACAACCGTGGGGTGATTTTATTCGGAATTATCCAGTAAGGGATGGTTCCGGCTTTGTGTTGCAGGGGAGCGGGCGTACTCCTCGGTACGGTGATCTAGGCCACGTACTGTGACGGGCGGTACCCCAGTAGCCCTGCCATTGTATGGAATCCAAAATCCAATAAGTGCCGTACGTGTTAGTTGTGCCCAACTATGTTGGAACGTGAGATGTAAGCATTCCAGCTATTTCTGTATTTTACTTGAAAATCCTAGACCTATTATAATACAATCGAATTTCCTATCAAATGTTTTGGTTAGCGTAAGGTAAAAACTTACCCATGTTTATGTGTGGGAAGTCTTACGTGATACCTTTTGATTTCAAAGGTTTTGAAGTTAAGCAAGTTTAAACCGTTTACTCACACCAGACCCATGTCTGACCCAAGTGTTTATTTCTGTTTTATATAAACTCTTGGGTACTCAAATTTTTACGAGTAGCCAAGAGAGTCAGGTTTGCTTTGACGAGTTATCTGGAGGAGCAATGGAGCAGGAGGCTTCAGCGCTGTAGAGATATAGTAGTTCCGCTGTGTTGATCTCTGAGTCATTGTTATCTGTGTTGTATCTTATATTGTAGAAACTAGACAGGTGTTTATAACTGTCTAGTATGTGTTGTATATGTTGTGTAACTCTGATAGTTGTTGTATATGATACTATGTAATAGTTTATGTTATTAATATAATTTATTCGTTCCGCTGTTTAGATTCTGTTGTTGTTTCTTTCTTTCTTCTCTTCTTTTCTCTTTCTATCCCTTTCTTTCTTATCAGCGATACGACTTTCTGGTCGATGAAAGCCGGGTCGTCACATTTGGTATCAGAGCTATAGGTTGAGTGAATACCTAGGCTCTGGAGTGGTGTCTATCTTAAGAGAGCGTATTTGTAATATTTACTATATATATTTATTTCTACCTATTTGTTGGGTTACCTGTTCGGGTTTTCCAATATAAGATATAAAGGTAGATAGGGTAGTGATGTGTGTAACACGACTACCAATAGTTGGAGTTTGAATGTTTGAGATTGGAAGTATCTGTCGAGACTGTAGACCGAATACCGTCTCGAGTGAACTTTGATTTGGTGTTCATTTAATCTCTGAAGGAAACCTGTTAAGGTTCGGAGTCCATTATTGAAGTATAAGTTGAATCGCGCTCGTGTGGGCGGATTTTTGAGAGTTTGGATCTGTTGGTTGAACAGAAGCGAGTGATGGTATCTTGGGTAACTCAGGAAAGTAGTAACTGTGTGATGAGATGCAGTAACTATGGATATCTCCGACGATGTTTCTGTTTGGAGAAAGTTTAAGGAAGTATATCTGCATTCGGTGATGTGGCTGAGTTCAGCATGATGTTTGTGTTCGGTTTGAGGTCCGAGTTTCTCTAGAAGCTTTGGATAAGGATTCTTTGGCATCTGTGGCAGCAATGCAGCTCGAGTGTTTTGTGTTCCTGCTGGAAGATCTTTTGGGTTAGCTTTCTTAAAAGTGGAGTTCAGAAGCTGCGGAGTAAATTCATTTTTCAAATGGATTGGTCAAGCACTAGACTGTTCTGATGGATTAAGAAAGAACATTATTTTTGGATATTAGACTGGATAGAATCACAAAAGTGACTTGCGATAATTGAGTATTCTCTTGAGTAATCTTTTGCTTGGGTGAGGCATCTCTAGAAGAAATAGGAGTTATAGAGTTGTCAGAGATTTTATGGGAAGTGTTGATCTAGTTTGTGTTCGAGTTCATAGACGACATCTAGATCAGAGTTGAGCAGCGAAAGCTTGGTAGTAGTTATTCTAGAGTGGAAGCAACCAGAAATTGCAGTGTTTGGATTAGAGGGTTCCTACATGAAGTTTTCAAGTTTTGAAGGTCAGATTGGTGAGAGCATCTGTTTTGTCTTTTCCGGATAGGAGAAGTATTTGGAATCTACCGATGATTGTGGAGTAGAGTTTGAGTTCTGGATTTCTGTAAATCTTGAGAGGATCTGTTATTGGATTGTTTTTGGTCCTATTTATTTCGAGAAGCATCAGCGATAGTTGAGCTGATCAGGAAGGATGAAGGCATCCCAGAATCGTCAGAAGAGTTCTGTGGATTAGAGATGGAGAATTTTGGAATTCGAAGTTGGAGACTTCGTTGTTATTTCTTCGGTGAAGGAAGCAATTGAGTTTGGGTAAGACTAGGAAGATAGTTTCGAGTATATTAGATCTTTCTGAGTTTTTGTGAGGATATGTGTTTTGGCTTCGGTATTGAATTACCAGTTTGGATTTAATAGAGCGAGTAACCCAGTATCTGTATGGGGGAAACTCGGGATAATTTTAGGTAGTTTATCCGGATCTATGTCCGGATAGCTAGAGTGTTTGTTCGGATAAAATTGTTTGTTTAGATAAAATTGTTTGTTTGGATGAATGGTTGTTTGATTGATAGTATATGGCTGTTAAGTATAATTGAATTGTTTTAAAATTGGTTGAAATAAATATAAAAATTTGGATTATCTTTTGTTTTAAATTTCGAGGACGAAATTCTTTTAAGGGGGAAGGAATGTGATATCCCGGGATTTCGAGGAATTTAAAATGTGATAATCTCTAAATTTAAATTATTTAAATTGATAATATTAATATAAATAACCAAATAATATAATAATAAGATGTTTTAATTATGGTATAGATTGATTTTTTAATAAGAATAATTGTTTAAATTATGTTATTTTATAAATTTGATTTTTAATAGATTTATCATTTCTAAAATTAATAAGTATTGTTTAAATATATATATATATTGTCTTGAGTTGTTTTATATCAATTTCAAACTAAATAAAGTGTTTATTTAAATAGTAAATAAATACAAAAGATATGTTTACACTTAAAAATGAATTAAAAATATTGTATATAATTTTATTAGGATATAAATGAGTTTTATTGTTTTTCTTTTAAAGGTTTCATTTATTTATAATATAGAAAAGCATTTATAACTAATAAATGTATTTATCTATTTAGGAAATAAATATATAAGCTTTTATAATCTTTTTAAAAAATAATATAAAACAATTAATGACAAGTGTTAATTTTATACACATGTAAATACATGTGTAAGATCATAAACTAATGTATGAAGACAAGTGTCATTTTATTTTCATTTTCCTTGATTTTTAATAAACCATAAATCTAGTTTATATAAGCCTACCTCTTCATTCTCTTTTCTTTTTCTAATCTCATTTCTTAAAGACAAAACTAAAATCAGAAATATTCAAACCGAAATCTCCTCCAAACCAAATTTGAAATAATCTTCTCAAACCAAAACTGAAATCATTTCCAAACCAAGAATCTACAAACTGAAATGATCATCTTCAAAACCAAAACCAGATAATTATTCAAACCAAAATCATCTCACAACCAAAAGCTAAATTCATTTCTCAAACCAAAAATATACAACCTGAAGCCATTGTTCTCAGACCTGAAATCTTATTTCAAACCAAATCAAGGCCCTGTTAAACATTGTATAAGTTCAAAACAAACCTGCAATGTTTTTAAGACCTGTGACAATCATCCTTCAAGCTTGTAAACATTTATTCTTCAAGACCAGTAATTAATGCATGCAAGTAAATCTGAAGTAAATCAAAGCAAGTTTTCGAAGCTTACAAATTCCAGAGGCCATGGTTTTCAAGTTTTCAAAGCTAGCATTACAGTTTTCAAAGCAAGCTTTCCTGTTTTTAAGAGATCAAAGCAGTCAAGTTTCAAATCCAGTTTTCCCAAAATCTTTGCCTCTTTAAACTGTGAGTAAACCCAACTTGTTTGTCTTAAATCTGGTTGCTTAAATAAATCATCAATGTTGATATAAATATTGTTTGCATGATGATGAATTAGATGTCTGAATAATTGAAATGTGCATGTTATATATCTATGTTAGCTCTGTTCATATTTTTTTAAAACTGTGAGTAAACTTTTGAATAAAAATCTAAGTATCAAATTGCATGTGAATTAATGAGTTGGTAATTACTTTGCATGTCTGAAATTATGTATGCTCTTGTATATTTGAGAAAAAAATGTGTATATCTGTTAAGTTTTAAAGTATCTACTTATTAGTTCAATATTCTGCCTATAACTGTGAACAATAAATTCCCCCTAGATTTGATACAGATAATATATGTTGGAATAAATTTGAATGTATGTCTGAAATATATTATGCATGTCTGTTTTTAAATACATGAATTATTGAAACCATGTGTACATGTTTGTTGTTTGAGCATATCTCTGTTTATTTTTCAGAGATTGAAGTTTTGATCTAAAATCAAAATCATTTCATAAATTCTCTGTTAGGCTTTAGGATTCAAATAGGATTTGTTATTAAATCCTAATCTAAGTTCTGGAATTAAAATTAAGTAAGGATGATTTAAACATCACTTGGGAAAGAAAGTGACAGTAGGAATTTTAATAAATGTTAAAAATTCAAACTATATAATCTTGTGATTTTCTTTTATAATCTGAATCCTTGTCTTAGATAATGATTTTTAAGAGTTAAATCAAAAATTTTAAGTTAGTATTGAATGAGATATTCACGATTGATTAGAAAGTGGGTTTTTGGTCTTCCCTGTCGATCTAGGAAGTTTGGGTGGCCAGTAGCTTTTCTGGTGATGGAGTGTTGCTCGTAGTTGCAGGGAAAAATGGTAGAGGGTTTTTATCTTCACCGTGGTGGCGGCAGTTCATCAAAGTAGGGTTAAAACCCAAAAAGTGTACGAATCTGGAAATGAGGGAATTATGGTATCTCGAGTGATCGAGTGATGTTATATCTTGAAGATAGTGGCTTGGAATGCTAGAGAAGATGTAGCCGGGATCGCTGTGACTCCAGTGATCGGAGACGAGAGTTTGAACCAATTTCTGGTGATGGGTTTGGGTTACAGTTCACCCTGGGTACTCGATTTTGAATCGTGGCTTCTGATGGTGGTTGGATGATTTCGATGGGTTGCTGGAAAGTTCGTGGGTGTGTGGGAAGCTTTGGCGATGGTCGGAGGATCACCGTTGGCGGTGCACGGTGCACAGTGGCACAGCGTGACAGTGTTGATTTGGGTTTGGGTTTCGTGGGTGTTTTCCTCGAAGTTGGTCTCGGGGAAGAAGGCCTTTGGTCCGAGTAATATTATGGGGAGGTACACGAGTATTTTGTGTGATAACTGTTAAGTTTTTAACAGTTTAAATTTCAAAGCGACAGTTTTAAAATTCTCGGGGAGGTCTCGGGTAGATTAGGTTTTGGCTCGGGTTTGCCTTCGGGTCGTTGTGAGCTGAGTGAAAACTGTTAGCAGTTTAAATTTCTTTAAATTCAAAACAGTTTTAAATTCTAAAATTAAATCTCTGTTTAATAAAGATGCAGATGTATTGGCTTAGATTTAAATACATATGGGTTAAAACCAAAGTAAATGTTAAACTAGTTTTTAAATTTAAGTAAAGGTAAGTTGTAAATTTAAATAATTAAGTTAAATCAATTTTCTTGAAAATTTATTACTTTGTAATAAATTGTTTAAATAAATTAAATTGTATGATTTATTTAACCTAAATATATTAAGTCAAAATCTTAAGTTATTTTCAAACTTAATATAAAGGTTAATTAATAAGGAGATGTTTTTATCTTAAAAACTTAATTAAAGTTGGATAGTTTATGAGATAATTAAAGCGTGACTTATTAATTAAATTCGTTGATGTTTAAGGATAAGTAAATTAACAATTAAGTTTTCAAGTGTTTTATTTACTTGTAATTAAGGATTGTTAATTTATAATTAAAGATAAGTAATTAATTATTTATTTTAAAACTTAATTAATGACATTTAATTAAGTAAGTTAAATTACTAAGATCAAATGTTTTAATGATAATGTTTTATCTTAAGATTAATTAAGATTTTTAAATGAGTTGAAATTAATTAATTTAATTAAGAAATTAAGATTAATTAATTTATTTAATTAATTATTGATAAGGATTAATTAAATGATTAAAGGTTAATTAAGATAATAATTAAGAAGTACTTAATAAAGTTTTATTAAGTAATAATTAAGTTTTCTTAATTAATAATTAAGAAATTATTAATTTATAATTAAAGTTATTTAAGGATTAATTAACTTTTATTAAGGTTAGTTAATTATCATTAAAGATTGATTAATAGATAATTATGGATTAATTAAATTGGTAATTAAGGTTGTTAATTAATAATTAAGTTTTATTAATTAATAATTAAGAAGTAATTAATTAGTTAATTAAGTTTAAGTAATTAATTATAAAAGTAATTAAGGATTAATTACTTTGTATTAAAGAATATTGATTAATAAATTAAGGTTTATTAATTAATAGTTAAAGAATAATTAATCAAGGATTAATTAAATTGTTTAAAGGGTAATTAAGGATGAGTTACTCAGTTACGATTTAGGAATGAATGTGATTTATTTAAGTTAATTAATTTGTTAATTAATTAAAGATAGTCACTTGGTAATTAAGTATAATTACTTAATAAGATTGGTTAAGTATAATTACTTAGTGTAAGTAATTAATAAATGAATTACTATATGTAATTGGTGAATTTAATCAAAAAGGATTTATAAAAGAAATTAAAGTAATTAAGAATAGTTAATTACTGTTAATGATTATTTAAGGTTGATTAATGAAAGTAATTAATTAATGTATGATTAATTAATGTAATTAATTAAGGAATAATGTAATTAATTAAAGGTTAATTAATTAATTAAAGTAATTAATTAAGGATCATTAATTAATGTAATTAATGAGAGTAATTAAAGGTTAATTACTGTTAATGGTTAAGAATAATTAATTTGTGAAATTAATTAAAGGATAATTACTTTATGTAATTAATGAATAATTAATCAAGAGTGATTAATATTTAAAGAATGATTAATTAATTAAAATGTATTGTAATTAATTAATGATTAATTAAGCAAGGATAGGAATTAATTCTTAAGTAATTAATTTAATTTAAGTTGATTAAATTAATTATAATAGAGATTAATAAATGGTTGCTTATGAATGATGGTTGAGTAGAATGTCTGATTTGGTTGATATCTATTGGATGATATACTATGATATTCTGTGATATGATATACTATGATATATCTGTAATAAATGTGTGATATTTATCTATGTTAATGCTATGTGAATTCAAGTATTGAATTGAATTGAATTGTTTAACCCTTTAAACAACTTGGCCTTAAAAGATACGTTTTGGATTTCGATGAGACCGGGATCGGGTTTCCGTATACCGGATTTCCAGGTCTGGAGACCCGAATACCACATCGATCCAAATTACGATAGGTCGTGAATCTCAAGTGAAGATGAAGATTCAGAGTGCAAGGGTTATTGTCGTTAACTCTGAGGGTGATTCCAAAACGAGTGTAACGAGATAATGCCTTCGGTTTCGTTCGAACCCGGAACGAACTTGTATGGATTGAATGCTTTCAGCACATCGTCAGGAGGACGATGAGCATTCTAAGTGATGTGTTCTTTTCTAAGGTAATCGTAGCCTCAAGCCTCATCAACCGGGAATGGCTAAAACAGGGGAGGTGCAGCAAGGCTTCGTGGGTAGCGCCCACTGAGAGTAAGGTCATCCCTGTCTAGATGTCCCTTTCTATTTTCGACTTAGTGGTGCGGTTGATGTACACAACCGTGGGGTGATTTTATTCGGAATTATCCAGTAAGGGATGGTTCCGGCTTTGTGTTGCAGGGGAGCGGGCGTACTCCTCGGTACGGTGATCTAGGCCACGTACTGTGACGGGCGGTACCCCAGTAGCCCTGCCATTGTATGGAATCCAAAATCCAATAAGTGCCGTACGTGTTAGTTGTGCCCAACTATGTTGGAACGTGAGATGTAAGCATTCCAGCTATTTCTGTATTTTACTTGAAAATCCTAGACCTATTATAATACAATCGAATTTCCTATCAAATGTTTTGGTTAGCGTAAGGTAAAAACTTACCCATGTTTATGTGTGGGAAGTCTTACGTGATACCTTTTGATTTCAAAGGTTTTGAAGTTAAGCAAGTTTAAACCGTTTACTCACACCAGACCCATGTCTGACCCAAGTGTTTATTTCTGTTTTATATAAACTCTTGGGTACTCAAATTTTTACGAGTAGCCAAGAGAGTCAGGTTTGCTTTGACGAGTTATCTGGAGGAGCAATGGAGCAGGAGGCTTCAGCGCTGTAGAGATATAGTAGTTCCGCTGTGTTGATCTCTGAGTCATTGTTATCTGTGTTGTATCTTATATTGTAGAAACTAGACAGGTGTTTATAACTGTCTAGTATGTGTTGTATATGTTGTGTAACTCTGATAGTTGTTGTATATGATACTATGTAATAGTTTATGTTATTAATATAATTTATTCGTTCCGCTGTTTAGATTCTGTTGTTGTTTCTTTCTTTCTTCTCTTCTTTTCTCTTTCTATCCCTTTCTTTCTTATCAGCGATACGACTTTCTGGTCGATGAAAGCCGGGTCGTCACAAAGAAAGCTTTTGGATTTGCAAGAATAAGAGCTTTTGAATATGAGGTGTCAGGAGAAACAAAACGCAAATGAAGAAATAAACTGCAGGTTATTTATAATTAGGAAATGAAGGTGGAGGGATAAAAATAAATGTCACATTTTATTATGAAAGCATTAGGCATTAATAATGCATAAGGAAATGTACATAGGAATGAAAAAGTTTGCAAACCAAAGGAAAGTAAAATTTTGTATACGTGAAAACGAGGTGGCAAGAATTAACTACAACCTAAAAGTCTAGGCTCAAGTATTAAATAGAAGGAGAAATGAACGGATCAAGTATTAATAATAAGGTTACTATTTTACAATGTTCATGCAACAATTAATAACAAAAGAAATGAAAGGACCATGTACATCGCACAACCTTATGAAATTCAATTTTTTTTTGAAACGTAACCAAATTAACTTCATTAACTCAAATAATATTCGAATTTGTACGCATTTAGGTTTTTATCTATGCATAATAAATTTTTATACTTACCTTAGAAATGAAAACGTTCAATTTGGTTTTCCCAAAATGATCTTTAATTTTCATTAAAACACCCTTTTTGTTTAACACAAAACGTGCGTTTCTTTTATTAAATCTATTAATTGCAATCAACGTTTTCTTTCATTTTAATTGAAATATTTGAATTACATTAATTAAAATTACTTACAAAGTTAAGTTTCAAAATAGACAACTAAAATAGATGAAAAATAGAAAAATTGTTTATTTAAACACGTTTATAAATTTGTTGCTTATACACAAGAGTAATAAATAAGTTACTAAAATAGATTATTTTCCTATTCTTGTAATCAATCTGTAAGCTAAAACAAAGTTCAAATAAACATATATTTCTTTCTTTAAAATCAATCATTCTATTCTTTATTTTAATGAAATTAAACCTACATTAACAAATGAAACATTCATTTTATTTGATGTAAATGTTCTTTTCATTAAATCAAACTTTCCTTATATTTTCACAAAACATAAGCTACATTTAATTACACCTATTAATTTACAATTTACTATTCTCTCTCTTATTAATTGAAAATTTTCAATTACATTAATTTCAGTTGATTAAGTTTCAAAACGGACTAAATGAATGTAATGAGAAGTAGAACAATTATTTCCTATCTAATAGTAATTTAAACATATTTATACATTATTAGATACAAACAGTAATTATACATTTCTTACTAAATAATAGTTTCTTATCTCTACAATCAATCTTTCAGCTACCAAACATTTCAAATAAATAAACATATGTTTACTCCTTCACTAAACTTATTCATTTTTATTCTTTTATTTTGATTTACACTTCTACTGTTAAATCAACCAATACCTTATGTAATTATTAACATGAGTTTCTATCTTGTTATCCTCGTTTTCTAAAATTAAGGCATTTTCTTACATTAAACACAATATTTAATTACATTTAATTCCAATTAATTATATTCTAATTCCAATAAATTAATTTAATTAGATTTCAATCTTTTTATTCAATCAAACATTACTCTATGGACATAGTTAACATTTGTTTACATCTTATTGCATTAATATTATACAATTATCATCTTTTACTATATTAGTTGCAATATTTCAATTATATTGAATTTTTATCGATTTTCACATTAGTTATAATTTAAAGTCCCAATAAACTCATTTATCTTAGTTTCGCTCTTTTATTAAATAAATTATTGCCTTAAGAATATAATTGACATTTCTATACATTTTATTACTTTCACATTTTATAGCTATCGTCTTAACTGATATTAACATAATATTTAATTACATTTAATTGCAATTGATTTCCAACTTAATTCAACATATTAAATAAATTGGTAACAAATAACACTTGTTACCTTTTCTTAATTTAATCACATTTATAAGTTTGTTATCTACACACAAATGTTATAACTACTAACACAATACAAATTTTATTCAATTTCAATTTATTGCATATTATTTCATGAATTAATATAACATTTAAATTTATTTCCTTATTTTAAATTTATAACCAATTATTACTTACAATTATTACAATTACTTGAGATTATATTCAAATAGTCATCTATTACATTAATTTACATTATTAAACTTCATTCTAGTTAGCTTTCTCATTCCTATATCATAAATTTTATTTTCTTCCAACATTAAATTACAAAATCTTATTTAATTCAATATTTTAATTATCGGAAAAAATGTGGGTCATTACACTCCCTTACTCAAAACTTTTCGTCCTCGAAAAGGAAAAAGAAGGGATTGAGGAACTAATATATCTTATTCAAAATATTCAATTTATAAACAATCAATTTACATAATTAAATAATTTAAATAAAATATATCAATTGAAGATAATTAAATCATTTTATATTCAAGTTAACAAAAGTTTGGAAAACATTCACAAAAATTTTCTAAGTCCAAAACTCATAGAAAATTTCGGTAGAGTCTCCTTTGAATGAAGAGGTCTGGGAGAAATAATAATATCAATAATAACAATATATATCATATATTTTAAAATAAAATATCCCAAACCACGGGAAAATAATATAATATCGCTATAAAACCATAACCCGGAAACGTACCTATTTGTCGGGCAAACAACGCTTATTTATGAAACCAAAAGTAGTAGCTATTGTTTCCAAAAACCTGTATTTTACTTATATAATCCAAAGATGTTAATAATTAAGTAAAAGAGAATATTTATGTTGTTTCAACTTATAACAACAAATCAACACAATATAACAATAACACTTGCAAACAAAACCATACAATCATCACATGCAAATCAAAGAAATCAACCATCCATCCATAGCAATCAAAACTAATGGTTTGTTCGGATTTAGAACTTTTAATCGTATAGAATGATAAATAAACTACTAAGTATACCATACACTCAACAATCTTAGATAACTTAATAGATTATTTATACATTTTAAACAATTTAAAGTATCACTTCTCAACGTCCCATAAGCCAAAACAAACAAAGAATTCAACACATATTTTAAGTTTATTCTATTAATCCTTTTTTCACATCATTTATTGTTCATTTTTTTCTTTTTCCCTTTTTTTTCATATAATGATTTTTCTTTAATTCACATTCATTACTTACAAAATATTAATTCTCATTCATTCATATAAGGCTTATTTCATTAATTTACATTCTTTACTTATATAAGTTATATGCATTTCAATTATTTGGATCATAATGAATTCATTATTGAAGTATTGTATACATTTTATTTTAGTTTACTTCACATTTACTATTTAGTTTGATTTACCTTTTTATATAAATATTCATTTGTGAAACAACTCATACTTATAAAAGATTTTCACCTTTCACTTTTATTTCTTTCACATATAGTATCCACTTTTACTATTTACTCTAATTATAATTGGCTTCAAACATTACCTAGGTTTATAATCATTTACTTACAGTATTCCTCCTTTTTATTAAATTATAACTACTAGCGTTTTCAAATTATTAACTTAAGTTCATAACATTTTTATACACCTTAATTCTTCACTTATAAGCATAATTCCAATGAACACTTCATTTCTTAAGTTTACTTGTATAATATTCTATTACATATTCTTATTAAACATTTCAACTTTTAATATTTGGTAAGTTATACATTATGTCTTTTAGAATGTAATTGAATGTTACACAAGTTTTTCTTATTTATTTAAGCTAACAAATTGTTCAATAGTTACATTTCTTAATTTCCCTATCCTTTGATTTACATATCACAACTTCCCATCTCATATATATTTCATTAATTATTTAGCTTCCAATTTCTTATTTTCCTCATTTCAGAAGTTTCCAATTATTAATATAGTCAAGATTTCATTCATTGTAATAATTGAAAGCTATTAATTATCAAAAAGTTTTAAGAACTAAATCCCGGATTCATTTCAGTCATTTTTAGAAAATAATATATATATTTATATCCTTTATAGATCAAATCATATTTAGGGATTCAAAATCAAGATTTATTTATCAAAACAAATGTGCAGTAAAACTACTACAACTGTCTTTCCACTTTGAAACTCGAAAACGAATATCGATGATGCGTGCACTCATCACTGAAATTATATTTCTAGCGACCGAGAGGGGAGTACAGAACTTATTTCCTTCAAAAATTTTCTTTTAAAACATTCCTTTCAAATCATCTTGAAATATTTATATCAGAAAATACTTCTAAATACTACTAATATTATATTCCAAAATCGTTCGAAAGAAATTTTCAGAAGTCCCGGAACTTCAGTTCTAAACTTCTAATTTATATTTACTTTATTTGTAAATCCTATTTTTCAATCAATATTTATAAAATTTCTCTACCTAACAAACAACATATTACTTCTAACTATATCATTTATAAAATTTATTATTTTATATATACAAAATATATAATAGGCAAAATTATTTCATTTACCTATATTTCAAAACAATATTGTGTCGGTTTGTCCTAGTAAGTGTTTAGAAATTCCTATCGATGTCATAGTGTCCTATGTACCAACCAGAATTTATAAATACTAAACAGAACAAATTAACACAATACAAAACCTTTTATAACACTAACAAATACGCTCTCTCATATATATACACTCAGTGACTCATTCTAGGGTATTACTACCCTATTCTATATGAGTTAGACCCTACAAAGCTAAGGTTATCGCTAAACCAAAGCTCTGATACCAAATGTAACGATCCGCCTTTTTGGACGGTTTAAATCAACGATAAACCACACACGTCAGGCTCAAACCATTCAAAAGGGTAGATTGTTATGGGATAAATAAGAAAAAGCAGAGAAAGAAAGAAAACAAAACACAGAATCTCACAGCGAAATGACAAAATATAATAATCAAATAAATAGTTTATGAAGCTGTTTTACAAATAACATTTGATTACACCTTTACAATAAAGAATCAGAGTACATACAATAGTAATAAATAAGTAATGCAGTGGAACAGTATGATGTAGCGGAATAAATGAAATAAATAATAGTAGTACTAAATCTTCATCTTCGTCCTCCAAAAGCAGTCTTGGATACACTGAAAAGCTCAAACTGACCCGAGCGAATTGAAAGACAAAACACTCGAGTCATAACTAAAAGATCTTATGTAAGTTAAATCAACAGTAAATAAATATGAGTGTAATGGCGTCAGAGATGTTTACGGGGTTTGACATCTCCTATCCAGTGTCTAACGTGAGTGTAGTAACTTAAGAGATATTCGGGATTTCCATCTCCTAAGGATCCGTTAAACTATCTACATACATAGTACAATACGCTATTATAATAGTGTCTACAGTAAAGTAAAGTATTAAATTAGCGTTAAGGCGTTACCCATATCCCCTGTAACGACCCTGAATTTTGAACAATTTATATTGAAAATATTTAATTAATTTTAAATATTTGAACGATGATTTGACTTGAATTTCAAATTATCAGAAGGAATTGGCGATTAAATTTTTGAATTTAATCTATTGAAAGTTGAATAAAATTTGAATTTTCAATTTTAAGCCGGTTAAAAATAATTTAAGGCTGGGAAAAATTCATATAGATAATACTGAAGATAATAGAAGCTTCAGAATTGATTGTAACAGCGATTTGTTCAATTTTGAAATTGTATCGTTTGAATTGAATTTAAAAATAGCTTTCCGAGGCACAGTCTCGGAATTTGACGAAACAAATTTCATTGGGTCCGTAATATTGAATTATTACTGGATTTTCAATTTCGTATTTATCAGAATTGTTTTGTGAACATACGGCGTATAAACGCGTATAAAATTTAATTGAATTCAGTTTGATTTTCTGTAACAACTGGGATTTTGCCCAAAATTTTAATCGTCAATAAACGATCTATGTTGACAGTTAAATTTCTATTTGTCATGAGAATTTTTATAACGATAAAATCTTCGTCAATGGGCAATGTAAAATGGTTGTTAAATTTTATTTAAATTGTAAATCGATTGGAATTCTCTTATTAAATTTTATTTGTACGAAATGAATATATACACATAGTTTAAATTTAACAACTAAATTAAACAAAAAAATTAAATACAAAACAAATCAGTTTTAAAAAGAAAAAAAAAATAAAGAAAAAAAAATATCTTACACCGGCCCATACCCTAAAGCCATACCCCCCACGATCTCCTTACCCACTTATCTCTGTTAAACCCACGTCGCCCCTCTCTCCTCATTCATTATTCGATCAGAAAGAAAATCATACGAAAGAAAAAAAATGGCGACGAGAAAAAGAACTAGGGCTTCAACAATTCTGGGTTGAATCGAAGGCGGCTTCAGATTTTTCGATCGCGCTCGTTCAATTCGAAGGCTTCGACTTCCTTCGTCTCGCTCGCGGCTGCTTCAGATCTTTTCGCTTCGTGCTCTTCGTTCTAAGGTGAGTAATTTATGTTACTCACATCTGATTCGAACTGTTCGAATTCGTTTGCTTGTTTGTTTTCGTGGTCTTTGGCTTCGATTTGATTTCTTTGTTTGATGTTGATTTCGTACGTTCTTGTGGACTTTACTGTGATTTATTGCTTTGGTTTACCGGCCCTTAGGAGCTTCATCTCTGGCTATCTATTTTTGCTTGAGCATTGCGCTTATAGTTGCACTCCATCATATGTTTGAGTTCGAGTCTGATACTTTTTGGAGTTGCCATTTGTTAGCTTGTAGTCCCTGTACCCTCTGCGTCACCGCTTGCTGTTGTATGTTGTACCTGTTACTCTTGTAGGGTGTTGAAATACGTGTCTGCACATATGTTTATACTTGTAGTTGCCAGTTTCTTCTTTGCTGCACTGAGTTGTAGTTACCGTCTGGTTGAGGTTTGATCATATGTATACATACATTCTTGTATTGTATATATGTGTATGGCCATTCTTTATTTTGTCTGCACTCACTACTGCCTTTGTAGTTGGTCAATTTTGTACTGGTCAGATTTCTTGTCTGATGGTTCTGTCCACTATTTCATTTGTTGTTCTTCACTTCATATAGTCTAATTACTGTGGCCTTGTAGTTGCACTTGGGTAGATTGACTTGACTGATATTAGTTACCAATACTTGCTGTATATGACTTCAACCAGAGTCATTCCTGTTTATACTTCAACTTGCATTCCTGGTTGTTTTAGTTTGCATTGTAGTCTGCATTTATGCTGGAGCATATATGTACTGGATGTTGGGTTGCCCATTCATGTTGATTGTGTATTTGTCTTCTGTTCAGCTGCATATAGTTGGTTGTTGCATTCATGAATTTTTCTGACTTGACTCCAGTAGTTGTACTCATGTACACTGCATTGTGGTCTTGTGGCAGTTGCTATGCCTTTGATCTTTGTTTGTTGTATTCATGTCTGCATGAGTGTTCTTGTTGCATTGATGTTCATTTGTTCATGCTGCATATATCACTCTGCATTTCATATGCATCTCCCTTGCATTCCATTGATTCTGTTAGCATGCACCTTTATGCCTTTGCAGTGGTTGTTGTTGGATTTGTTGTTTGTACTTGGAGTCTGGTACTTGTACATTTTTGCTTTTGATGCATTTCAGTTTTGTTAGCTTCAGGATGTACATGTAAGTTTTCAAAAATCTGGAAAAAATTGGTGGCCTGACATGTTTGAGTTTTGAAACACTGAATCTTTTTATTTTTTTGTTGTGAGTAAAATTTTAATTAGAAAAGTTTAAATAAAAATTAGTGCAGGTGAATTTCTGATAGGTTTGATGTCTTGCATGTACATTGTATACATGTTGTAATTGAACTGTGCATATTGAATCTGCTTGATACTTCTTTGTTTCCAAGTTAAATTTAGAAATTTACATAACAAATCACTGTTAGGCTTGAGTTACAAACACTATATGTTTATTTAAACGTAAATTGAAGTTCAAAATTTTATTGAAATAAAATTTTATTGAAAGGCTTCTGTAAACAAACATGCACATTCACAGGGTTCAATAATTTCTAGTTTAAAGATACTCATGCAACATCCTTACTCAATAGATTATCAAACAAATTAAAGGTTAAAGTTTGCTTACATTTTTTTTAGTCTGGACAGAGACAGGATTGATATTTTGTAACTTGAATACGACCCACTTGCAATTGCAATTGTTGTAGATAAGTTGAAGCTTGGTCTGATGAACTTGAACATGTTGGACTTTGCACTTTAGTGCTGCAGTTTCATGTTGTTGCATTTAGCTTTGAATTTCCCTCTAGTCTCTGATCATGTTATACTGGAACTTGTTGCATTGCTGCTGTCCTGTAGCTTTTGTAATTTTCTTGATTCAGTTGCCATTGTGGTCTCTTTGTAGACTAGTCTGCATTGCACTGTTGGTGTCTGGTCTGGTTGCTTGGTATATTCCTGTAGCTTCATTGCACAATGTTCTTGACATTGTGATGTACACTGTTATACTTGTTTGAACTGATTGTTGACCATGGCTTTGACATTGATATGTTGATACCTCCTTGCTTCGGACTACTATGGCACTGAAATGTTTGATTCGACCTTGTGCACTCGAGTTGGCGAGGCAGTGCACGTTAGCGTGTACTGCAGCCACACATCTGTTTGTGGTGAGGCCGTGCACGTTAGCATGTACTGCAGCCACTCATTGTAAATTTTAAATTGATTAGTCGATTTGATAAATTGTTTATTTATCTCTGTTGATGATTTAAATCTGCTGATTTATTGTTTAACACTGTTTAGTGTTAAAATTTTCGTTATCCGGTTTCTTTGTTAAAAGAGTCGGATAGACGAGAATTATTATGACTGTCGTCTATTTAAATTATTATTGCCTATATGCACTAATAAACTGGTTTGAATTAGACTGACCTGTGTATTATTTTCTTTTGAATATAATACTCGGGTCAGACCGAGTATTTTTACAGCTTGAAGATTTTCGAACAGCGAAGTTAGAGAGAGAGTAAAGAATCACTTTAGTTTTCAGAAGAAAATTGTATTTTAAGATATTCCGCTGTATCTGTATTAAATTGTATAAACTCTGATGTATATAAAAAGATTTATAGTAATGAAATAAATTCTCATTTGTTTTAATTCATTGTTATTATTCTGTGTTTCTGTGGCTGATTCTGTTTAAACTTCATAAACTAAATAATAATTCATCTTTTTAAACGTTTCGAGTTGGTTTAATTACCGACTGGAGGCGGTCAAAAGGGGGAATGTTACAGAGTGGTATCAGAGCTTTGGTTTACACAAAGCTTAGTTTATGATGTTTAATATGAATAGTTACTAGAAACACTTTGAAAAGAAAATGTTTTCAAATCCAAAGAAGTATAAAATTGTTTTTGAAAATTAAGATTTTTAACTTAAGAAAAGTTAAATTGAATTGAGTTAGCATTAATAAATATATGATTTGAAATTTAACTAAAGGAAAGTTAAATAAATTGAATTTGATTTGATAAATTATTGAGATGAAAATTTAAACATGAAAGATAAGTGATTATATGATATGAATTGGGAAGTTTAAATTAATAAGTTGTTTAACTTATAAAATGAGAAGTTTAAGTGAAACCAATTGTTAAAATGGTTAAACGGTTTTGTTAAGAAAAACAAAATCTGAATTTTGAAATGTGATATGAATTTGACTTTAGTAAAGTTAAATAAAATAGAATTTCAAATAAATTTGAGCCGAACTTAAGTTTTATGGTGAAAATAAATGCAAGTGAAGATAAAATGGAACATAGTTAAGTAATGTTGAATGAGGTTGAATTTGATATCAAAATGAATTGATAAAGTGAAGTAATGAATATGAATTTGAGTTATATAAAGGAAATTCAACTTTAATTGTAAAAGTGAATTAGTGAATATGGTGAGTATAAAAATTCAATCTGAATTAGAATATAAACCAATTGAAATTAAGTGTGTAGAACCAAATTGAATGTAAGCAAAGTAAATAAATTTGGTTAAGTTGAATGTGCATTGGTTGCTAGTTGATCGTATGGAAATTCATTAAGTGTTAATGAAATTGTATTAATGGAATTTGAAAGCTATGTAAATTGAATTCAAATTGAAAGGTAAGTAAATCTAAATAGAATCAAATTTGATTTGAATTGAAAGCAAACTGACTTGAATATAAATTAGTGAAAGTGAACTAATTGAATATGAATGAATGTTAGTAAAATCCAATGTGAATGAATCAAATGTGATTAAATTGAAAACCAAGTCGATGAATGGTCTACTAAAGAACTAGTAGATTATCTTGGAAATGGAAAATTGATAAATTTATATAATAGTTTAAAGTGGAAATTTTGAATTATTATAAACGGGCTATATTGAAGATTTGAAAGTGTTAATAAAATATTGGAATTGTATAAGTGTTAAAAATGAAATATTAATGGATTTCATAAGTAATGGAATTTAAAAGTTTTATAATGTGAAGTTATAAAATGAATCGAAGTTGCGAAATAAAAGAATTTATAAGTAATTTACTTGTAAATTAAAATTTTGATATAAAACCGAGTTATAAAGGAATGATTAATAAAGCAATTTTTATAAATTGAAGTCTTTATGAATAGGAATAGAATTTATAAACGTTGTTTATAAATTCGAAAATGACTTATTTTGGATAAGTAAATCTTTATAGCTTGTTAAAAGATGTATATTCACAATTTTGGACCGTGAATATATTATTGAGTAAAAAGGACATGTTTTGGGAAAGTGATATTTTAAAACGAAGTTAATTGTTTTGAAAAGATGTTTTCAAAGGCATTGAATATCGAAACCATAGATTTCAACATTCATTGTTGAAATAGACGTTTTCGAGATAAAAGGAAATGGTGGACTATAACACTGTTGTTATAGTAAATGATTTCCGAAAGGAAATGTTTTGTATAGTATTGGGATTTATACATCTATCTAAATTTCGAATTCCTATACTAGTGATTTTGAGTTGTCGTAACGATGTTTTACGTAACATTCGTTTTGACTCAAATGAATATGTGAAAGAGAATGATTTTCTTAAATGATGAAATGTATACTTAATTATGATTTAAGTATATCGAATATTTTCAAATGTTGAAAATAAAATGGATTTGTGAATTACTTATTTTTAAATAAGTATGGAAATGTTTTTCCAAATATGAAATGTTGTGAATATATTCCATAAGGGATAAATGATTTGAAATTCATTTTTGAAGTCGAAGTTGAAAAGTTAAATGAGAATTTGAACAATTAGTTCAATTTGGAATTTTTCAAAAAGATTGAATCGTTGAGTTAAAATTGAGTTTAACTTCGACATCAAAGACAATATAAGTTGAGCTTTGAATTTCAGATGATGATTTGGATTGTATGTCTAACATTGTGAATTGATGACATAGCAATTGATCTCTATTAAATATATATCTGTTGGTGGCGGAGAATTTATTCTCTTAGCTTAACACCCTTCTCTGAGATGTACGAGCTCAGAGGTTATATATCGATAGACATCAATTCTGTGTTGAGAATTGACGATGTAAGCGTGAAATTCAAATTGAATGTGAAAGTCGATAATGAATGGAATTGTGAATATGAATTAGGTTTGAGATAACCTTAAATTTCCAAATCGACTTAGAGGGAAATTTTGAAATCCTCTATTTTGTTATGAATATGAGATATGTAAGTTTTTAGAACTTATATATATGAATGCGGTTAGATTGAAACCGTTAGTTTAGAAAGACATCATTATGGAAATCTTATGTATGTTTACATGGATATGATATGTACGAAATGAGAAATGAAAGTACTACATATATGATATTATGTTTTCTAAACTGAGGATATGGAAAAGTACCTTCCATTTATTATTAGAGAAGGTATTGGAACTCTCGATGAGTGTCCATTTGAAATTCGTAGCTACGTAGAATTTACATTTAGTCAGAGTGACTATTTGAATCGGAAATCCTTCGCGATAGATCATCGCGATGAGATTAGATTGATTGATGATTAGCGTAATTTGAGGGGCGAGATGCCCACAGTTACAAGCGATTCCACTGGGATAGTGGCGTAACCGCCGAGTAAACTGCAATCTAATGCCAGGCGAAATTTGAGGGGCGTGATGCCTACAGACACGAGCGATTCTACTGGGATAGTAGCGTAACCGCCGTGTGTACTGCAATCTATGGCGACAACCATGGCGAAATTTAAGAGATGAGAAATCTACAGCCACAAGCGACTCTACTGGGATAGTAGCGTAACCGCCGGGTGGAACTGTAATCCATGGGGGAACATGCTTTCCATATTCATTTTTAAAAGAATTTTTAAAAGTATTTTCACTGGGAATTGAAGCAAGTATGTTTAGTACTTGGAGATTTTTAGACCTGCGCCTGGCCAGCGTATGCCTAATGTCTGTGAGAACGAAGATGGACTTGTTAAATTTCGAGTTAGCAAGTATTTTCAAACTGTAAATAGTGAATCAATAGTTTGAAATTAAAATTACATAATTCCTACCTAATAAACTAAGGAAGAGGATCTTTGTAATGTTTTGAAAGTCCACAGCTTTGGAAGAGGTATATTATATAAATCTCTAACGTGAAGAATTTTAAGTTTGAATCTGAGTTGTAAATTAAAAATGTTAGTAAAAGACTTTTGGGTTTTGATTTTAGAAAATCATTGAATAAAAGAGAAGATAAACAAAACTAGTGAGATTAAACAAATGGAATGAATCCTATATTCATTTATTTGTAATAAGTTTTAAGTTTAGTAAAAATTGACTAGAGTATAAATATCAATGAAATTTTAACAACCTTTCCTTTTCGTGGACGAAAAGTTTTTAAGGAGGGGAGTTTGTAACGACCCTGAATTTTGAACAATTTATATTGAAAATATTTAATTAATTTTAAATATTTGAACGATGATTTGACTTGAATTTCAAATTATCAGAAGGAATTGGCGATTAAATTTTTGAATTTAATCTATTGAAAGTTGAATAAAATTTGAATTTTCAATTTTAAGCCGGTTAAAAATAATTTAAGGCTGGGAAAAATTCATATAGATAATACTGAAGATAATAGAAGCTTCAGAATTGATTTTAACAGCGATTTGTTCAATTTTGAAATTGTATCGTTTGAATTGAATTTAAAAATAGCTTTCCGAGGCACAGTCTCGGAATTTGATGAAACAAATTTCATTGGGTCCGTAATATTGAATTATTACTGGATTTTCAATTTCGTATTTATCAGAATTGTTTTGTGAACATACGGCGTATAAACGCGTATAAAATTTAATTGAATTCAGTTTGATTTTCTGTAACAACTGGGATTTTGCCCAAAATTTTAATCGTCAATAAACGATCTATGTTGACAGTTAAATTTCTGTTTGTCATGAGAATTTTTATAACGATAAAATCTTCGTCAATGGGCAATGTAAAATGGTTGTTAAATTTTATTTAAATTGTAAATCGATTGGAATTCTCTTATTAAATTTTATTTGTACGAAATGAATATATACACATAGTTTAAATTTAACAACTAAATTAAACAAAACAAATTAAATACAAAACAAATCAGTTTTAAAAAGAAAAAAAAATAAAGAAAAAAAAAATATCTTACACCGGCCCATACCCTAAAGCCATACCCCCCACGATCTCCTTACCCACTTATCTCTGTTAAACCCACGTCGCCCCTCTCTCCTCATTCATTATTCGATCAGAAAGAAAATCATACGAAAGAAAAAAAATGGCGACGAGAAAAAGAACTAGGGCTTCGGCAATTCTGGGTTGAATCGAAGGCAGCTTCAGATTTTTCGATCGCGCTCGTTCAATTCGAAGGCTTCGACTTCCTTCGTCTCGCTCGCGGCTGCTTCAGATCTTTTCGCTTCATGCTCTTCGTTCTAAGGTGAGTAATTTATGTTACTCACATCTGATTCGAACTGTTCGAATTCGTTTGCTTGTTTGTTTTCGTGGTCTTTGGCTTTGATTTGATTTCTTTGTTTGATGTTGATTTCGTACGTTCTTGTGGACTTTACTGTGATTTATTGCTTTGGTTTACCGGCCCTTGGGAGCTTCGTCTCTGGCTATCTATTTTTGCTTGAGCATTGCGCTTATAGTTGCACTCCATCATATGTTTGAGTTCGAGTCTGATACTTTTTGGAGTTGCCATTTGTTAGCTTGTAGTCCCTGTACCCTCTGCGTCACCGCTTGCTGTTGTATGTTGTACCTGTTACTCTTGTAGGGTGTTGAAATACGTGTCTGCACATATGTTTATACTTGTAGTTGCCAGTTTCTTCTTTGCTGCACTGAGTTGTAGTTACCGTCTGGTTGAGGTTTGATCATATGTATACATACATTCTTGTATTGTATATATGTGTATGGCCATTCTTTATTTTGTCTGCACTCACTACTGCCTTTGTAGTTGGTCAATTTTGTACTGGTCAGATTTCTTGTCTGATGGTTCTGTCCACTATTTCATTTGTTGTTCTTCACTTCATATAGTCTAATTACTGTGGCCTTGTAGTTGCACTTGGGTAGATTGACTTGACTGATATTAGTTACCAATACTTGCTGTATATGACTTCAACCAGAGTCATTCCTGTTTATACTTCAACTTGCATTCCTGGTTGTTTTAGTTTGCATTGTAGTCTGCATTTATGCTGGAGCATATATGTACTGGATGTTGGGTTGCCCATTCATGTTGATTGTGTATTTGTCTTCTGTTCAGCTGCATATAGTTGGTTGTTGCATTCATGAATTTTTCTGACTTGACTCCAGTAGTTGTACTCATGTACACTTCATTGTGGTCTTGTGGCAGTTGCTATGCCTTTGATCTTTGTTTGTTGTATTCATGTCTGCATGAGTGTTCTTGTTGCATTGATGTTCATTTGTTCATGATGCATATATCACTCTGCATTTCATATGCATCTCCCTTGCATTCCATTGATTCTGTTAGCATGCACCTTTATGCCTTTGCAGTGGTTGTTGTTGGATTTGTTGTTTGTACTTGGAGTCTGGTACTTGTACATTTTTGCTTTTGATGCATTCAGTTTTGTTAGCTTCAGGATGTACATGTAAGTTTTCAAAAATCTGGAAAAAATTGGTGGCCTGACATGTTTGAGTTTTGAAACACTGAATCTTTTTATTTTTTTGTTGTGAGTAAAATTTTAATTAGAAAAGTTTAAATAAAAATTAGTGCAGGTGAATTTCTGATAGGTTTGATGTCTTGCATGTACATTGTATACATGTTGTAATTGAACTGTGCATATTGAATCTGCTTGATACTTTTCTGTTTCCAAGTTAAATTTAGAAATTTACATAACAAATCACTGTTAGGCTTGAGTTACAAACACTATATGTTTATTTAAACGTAAATTGAAGTTCAAAATTTTATTGAAATAAAATTTTATTGAAAGGCTTCTGTAAACAAACATGCACATTCACAGGTTTCAATAATTTCTACTTTAAAGATACTCATGCAACATCCTTACTCAATAGATTATCAAACAAATTAAAGGTTAAAGTTTGCTTACATTTTTTTTAGTCTGGACAGAGACAGGATTGATATTTTGTAACTTGAATACGACCCACTTGCAATTGCATTTGTTGTAGATAAGTTGAAGCTTGGTCTGATGAACTTGAACATGTTGGACTTTGCACTTTAGTGCTGCAGTTTCATGTTGTTGCATTTAGCTTTGAATTTCCCTCTAGTCTCTGATCATGTTATACTGGAACTTGTTGCATTGCTGCTGTCCTGTAGCTTTTGTAATTTTCTTGATTCAGTTGCCATTGTGGTCTCTTTGTAGACTAGTCTGCATTGCACTGTTGGTGTCTGGTCTGGTTGCTTGGTATATTCCTGTAGCTTCATTGCACAGTGTTCTTGACATTGTGATGTACACTGTTATACTTGTTTGAACTGATTGTTGACCATGGCTTTGACATTGATATGTTGATACCTCCTTGCTTCGGACTACTATGGCACTGAAATGTTTGATTCGACCTTGTGCACTCGAGTTGGCGAGGCAGTGCACGTTAGCGTGTACTGCAGCCACACATCTGTTTGTAGCGAGGCTGTGCACGTTAGCATGTACTGCAGCCACTCATTGTAAATTTTAAATTGATTAGTCGATTTGATAAATTGTTTATTTATCTCTGTTGATGATTTAAATCTGCTGATTTATTGTTTAACACTGTTTAGTGTTAAAATTTTCGTTATCTGGTTTCTTTGTTAAAAGAGTCGGATAGACGAGAATTATTATGACTGTCGTCTATTTAAATTATTATTGCCTATATGCACTAATAAACTGGTTTGAATTAGACTGACCTGTGTATTATTTTCTTTTGAATATAATACTCGGGTCAGACCGAGTATTTTTACAGCTTGAAGATTTTCGAGCAGCGAAGTTAGAGAGAGAGTAAAGAATCACTTTAGTTTTCAGAAGAAAATTGTATTTTAAGATATTCCGCTGTATCTGTATTAAATTGTATAAACTCTGATGTATATAAAAAGATTTATAGTAATGAAATAAATTCTCATTTGTTTTAATTCATTGTTATTATTCTGTGTTTCTGTGGCTGATTCTGTTTAAACTTCATAAACTAAATAACAATTCGTCTTTTTGAACGTTTCGAGTTGGTTTAATTACCGACTGGAGGCGGTCAAAAGGGGGAATGTTACATCCCCCTTAACACATTTTATATATTCCCATAGTCTATACAATACCGTAAGCTCCTCCGTAAACTAGAGGTTTACCCAGAGGGCACTCCATAGGTATGGTACAAAACAAACTCGTAGAAGGCGCGATAGGGCATGTGAACACGGCACTCGAGGCAATGCCAGGGTAGGACTCTACCGTTTTGCAGAACCGAGTAGATGGTAACATATAGCAGCTACTATCACCCACCTCCGAACACACTCCCAAATCAAAATCAATGGGTGGCCACCAAATCAATCACAAAGTCAAAACATGGTATCGAAGAAATGTACCCAATAGGAGGAATGACCTCACTTGGCCCGGTATAGCTCCTGTTTTAGTCACATCTAAGCTGACTCATGGGAGTCAGGGCTACGTAAATACCTCATACAGAATTGTTCGCCAAACCATCCTACTTCATTCTGGAATCTCCACCATGTACACAGTTGTTAAAGTGGTTTTCGATATTGGCAAAGAGTATGACAATATCCGATCCCGGTCTCTTTAACAACCAAACGCTTATTTCACACCGGATGGTTCTTTTACATTTCCAAAACTGATTTATAATTTATATCAAAATATCATATTCTCAAAACCATATCATTTTTGAAATCATATTTACTTTCGAAATTATATCACATTTGAAATCATATCGCTTTCGAATTCATATTTCCAAAAATAGATTAAATCCTCATTTAAAATCATCATATTCCTTAAATATGTCATTTAAATCCCTACTTATGTTATGACATGATTTAATCGTATTCTACTTAAAATTCAAGGATTTAAATATAAAACTTCCACTTTGCAAAACATGAAATTCACAAAATAGTTTAGATAGTTTAAAATAGTTTAAAATATATAGTTTAAGATAGTTTAAAATAGGTTAAAATAGATTAATACAGTTTAAAGTAGATTAAAATGGATTAATATAGTTTAAATAGATTAAAATAGATTAGTACAATTTAAAATAGACTAAAATAGCTTAAATAGATTTAAAATAGATTAAAATTGGTTAAAATACTTTAAATAGATTTAAAATAGATTAAAATACTTTAGAATTTCGATTTAAACCAATTTCCAATTCCAACCTTCAAACTTGGATTTTCAAAGTAATTCAATTTATATAAATCAATTTCCTTCAAAATATCATTTAATCCAATTCAAGATTTAAGGGTTTTAAAATCGTTTAAATTAACTAATCCGGTGTCCGTATATAATTTTCTACCCTATGGTCAAGTGATAGGGATATTTATCATTTCAATCCGCAAAAATTTAAATTTACGGGTATATATTATTTTAACCTGCAATCTCAAATTCCAAATCAATGAAAATCGCTTGGGTTTATCATTTCAATCCATAACGATTTTCTCCTATTTTATATGATCGTTCGGGTATGTATCATTTCAACCCGTAGGGATTTTCTAACAATAACTAAGAGAACTTGCAGTGTTATAACAATATTATAACATCAAATCATCCAATATCAACAATTAAACATACATCACAATCATCACCCAAATCAACCAATAAACATCAATAAATTAATGATTATCATTAACAGGTATTAAATTTACAATAAATTCAATATTAAATTAAACGATGATTAAATGCAATAAAAGATAAATTTCACTACAATAACAATTTAAATATACCAAACATCCACCAATCAATTCCAAATCATATCATAAATTCAATTTAACTAACATAAGATAATTTAGTAGTTGTGAGTGGGTTAAAACACTCACCTTTGATTTTAGCCTATAAAAATCCAAACAGAAGCGCAAAACTCAACAGTCTCCAAATTTAACTAAATCAATTTCATGTTGTCCGGAATTTAAATATGAATCCAACAGAAGAAATCGCGCGTGAATCAAAGTTTATATGCAAAATATATTCATGTTATAAGAAATATTATTAAAATAAAAATTAGTACGCATTAAAATAAAATAAACAAACAAACAAACAAATTTTAATACTTACATTTTTCTCACGATGAGGCTTAAGGAAAAGATTAAAGAACAACTAAGATGAGGACATGACGTGTACGAAAAATGAAAAAAATCATGTTTCATAAAAGAAAGCTTTTAGATTTGCAAGAATAAAAGCTTTTGAATATGAGGTGTCAGGAGAAACAAAACGCAAATGAAGAAATAAACTGCAGGTTATTTATAATTAGGAAATGAAGGTGGAGGGACAAAAATAAACGTCACATTTTATTTTGAAAGCTTTAGGCATTAAGAATTCATAAGGAAATGTACATAGGAATGGAAAAGTTTGCAAACCAAAAGAAAGTAAAATTTTGTACACGTGAAAATGTGGTGGCAAGAATTAAATACAACATAAAAGTCGAGGCTCAGGTATTAAATAGAAGGAGAAATGAACGGATCAAGTATTAATAATAAGGTAACTATTTTAGAATGTTCATGCAACAATTAATAACAAAAGAAATGAAAGGACCATATACATCGCACAACCTTTTTAAATTCAATTTTTTTTTGAAACGTAACCAAATTAACTTCATTAACTCAAATAATATTCGAATTTGTACGCATTTAGGTTTTTATCTACGCATAATAAATTTTTTATGCTTATCCTAAAAATGAATATATTCAATTTGGTTTTCCCAAAACGATCTTTTATTTTGATTAAAACACCTTTTTTGTTTAACACAAAACGTGCGTTTCTTTTATTAAATCTATTAATTGCAATCAACGTTTTCTTTTCTTTTAATTGAAATATTTGAATTACATTAATTGCAATTACTTACAAAGTTAAATTTCAAAACAAACAACTAAAATGGATGACAATTAGAACAATTGTTTATTTAAACACGTTTATAAATTTGTTGTTTATACATAAGAGTAATAAATAACTTACTAAAATAGATTATTTTCCTATTCTTGTAATCAATCTGTAAGCTAAAACACAGTTCAAATAAACATATATTTCTACCTTTAAAATCAATCATTCTATTCTTTATTTTAATGAAATTAAACCTACATTCACAAATGAAACATTCATTTTATTTGATGTAAATGTTCTTTTCATTAAATCAAACTTTCCTTATATTTTCACAAAACATAAGCTATATTTAATTACACCTATTAATTTACAATTTACTATTCTCTCTCTTATTAATTGAAAATTTTCAATTACATTAATTTCAGTTGATTAAGTTTCAAAATGGACTAAATGAATGTAATGAGAAATAGAACAATTATTTCCTACCTAATAGTAATTTAAACATATTTATACACTATTGGATATAAACAGTAATTATACATTTCTTACAAAATAATAGTTTCTCGTATCTACAATCAATCTTTCAACTACCAAACATTTCAAATAAATAAAAATATGTCTACTCTTTTACTAATCTTATTTATTTTTATTCTTTTATTTTGATTTATACTTCTACTATTAAATCAACCAATACCTTATGAAATTATTAACATAGGTTTCTATCATGTTATCCTCTTTTTCTATAATTGACACCTTTTCTTACATTAACCATAATATTTAACTACATTTAATTCCAATTAATTATATTCTAATTCCAATAAATTGATTTAATTAGATTTCATTCTTTTTATTCTATCAAACGTTACTCTATGGGCATAGTTAACATTTGTTTACATCTTATTGCATTAATATTCTACAATTATCATATTTTACTATATTAGTTGCAATATTTCAATTATATTGAATTTTTGTCGATTTTCACATTAATTATAATTTAAAGTCCCAATAAATTCATTTATCTTAATTTCACTCTTTTTATTAAATAAATTATTGCCTTAAAAATATAATTGACATTTCTATACATTTTATTACTTTCACATTTTACAGTTATCGTCTTAACTCATATTAATGTAATATTTAATTACATTTAATTGCAATTGATTTCCAAATTAATTCAACATATTAAATGAATTGGTAACAAATAACACTTGTTACCTTTTCTTAATTTAATCACATTTATAAGTTTGTTATCTACACACAAATGTTATAACTACTAACACAACATAAATTTTATCCAATTTCAATTTATTACATATTATTTCTTCAATTAATATAATATTTAAATTTATTTTCTAATTTAAATTTATAACCAATTATAACTTGCAATTATTACAATTACTTGAGATTACATTCAAATAGCCATCTATTATATTAATTTCATTATTAAACTTCATTCTAGTTAGTTTTCTCATTCCTACATCATAAATTTTATTTTCTTCCAACATTAAATTATAAAATCTTATTTAATTCAATATTTTAATTATCGAAAAAAATGCAGGTCATTATAATTTCCAATGTCGATGTATCTTGACTAGGAATATTTAAAATGATGTGTTTTGTAACAATGTGATCCAATACTCATGATTACAACTAATTGTAATTACTATCACAAACACGTCATTTATGGATTTTCCGTTAAATATATTTTTAATTAAATTTATTAATTAATATAACCATGTTATATCAAGTATATAACAGAAAGAAAATATCTTTATTTCGAACAAGATTGGTCAACGAGTTAGATATATGTAACAAAATACATAATTGCCCCTAGGGCATACCCTTAACTCTATCATCGGGCAATAAATGAGGTTGTAGTTGTTTATCTTGTATTATGTAACTCACCTTGTTGTTAGCAGTATTACTTAGGTAAACCCAATTCCAGCCAATTAAATCAACAAGGGATTTGTGATTAATTCAAGGGTCGAACCATAAATCTGTATGCTCCCCATTGACAATAATTCAAGACATGATATTGGCAGCTAAATCACGTTGCTGTAGAATAGATTTCATCATACCAGAGAAATTGTTATTAATGGGCCAAACCCAAAAATTTGTCTTCGACAAATACTTAGTCCTCATCCATGTGGACCATAGACAATTTGTTATTAATAAATTCCAAAGTAATTTCAGTCTAGTAGTTGTATTGAGATTAGAAAACTTTTAAAGCCCTATACCACCTTCCCCTTTTGGCTTGCATACGGTATCCCAAGATACCTTATGTAATTTGCCTTTCCAAAAAAAATTTGCACATGGATGATCTATTTTCTTTAGAACTGCGGCAACCAAATGATAAATGAGAATCCAGTACATAACAATAGGAGTTATTGTACTGTGGATCAGTTCAGCACGTCCTGCTATTGCCAGTAAGTTACTGTCCCATCCTACTAATTTAGAACTGATCTTGTTTAACAGAGGAGAACAGTGGGCAGCATGGATGTAGTCTGATGTCAATGGGACCCTGAGATATTTTACAGGTAAATCCTTCTCTGTGATGTTTAGAATATTTGGAATATCTGATTTCCACATAGCACCTTTACTGAAAAATAATTGGGATTTAGTTTGATTAATTAGTAAGCCAATAGTGTCCTCCATTCTAGAAAAGATATAATTTATATAAGTATCATTCTCTCTAGTAGCGGCTAGGAAAATCATAACATCGTCAGCATACAGTAGATGGGTAATAGCAGGCTGAAACTTGTTTATATGCTCTAAATATTTATCAACAACACCCTCATCCATTAATAAAGTAAAGAATTCCATGGCTATGCAAAATAAATAAGGGGATAAAGGGTCTCCCTGCCGTAGCCCTCTATTTGAAGTGATAAACCCATGAGGTCTCTCATCAATCATTATAGAAAAAGTAGGAGTTGAAATACATTCGTGGATTAACTGTATAGTATATGTCAGAAAGCCTAAGGACTTAAGCATATGGCATACAAAATCACGGTTCACCATGTCATAAGCCTTTTGTAAATCAATTTTGATACACATTTTTGATTTATCACGTTTAGTGAAGTCCCGAACTTGTTCATGAGCCAGCAATACATTTTCACCAATGTTTCTACCCGGTATAAATGAAGATTGATTTTCTGCAATTAACAGTGGAAGAAACCTTTTAATTCTATTGCATATAATTTTAGAAACAATTTTATAAAAGACATTAGCACATGCAATAGTTCTATAATAAGAAATTAGTCGTGGCTTATCTTTTTTGGGGATTAAAGTTATAAAACTGTGATTAACTCCCCGTAGCTGTTTTTTCGATTGAATAAACTCAGACATAGCATCATACATGTCTTCTTGCAGTTCATCCCAATGTAGCTTATAGAATTTGGCTGAGAAACTGTCAGGCCCAGGGCTTTTGGAATCATTGATCGAGAATAAAGCTATGTAAATTTCTTCCATTATGACTGGAGAAGATAAGTATTCTTGCCCTGTAGTAATAATTTGCATTTTGGTATCTATGTGGGGGAAAGATGTTGTTGTGTCCTCATTAAACAGCTGTTGATAATATTCAATAGCTGCGTCTTTTATACTGTTGCAGTCGTAGATGAATTTTCCTTGAGAGTCAAGTAATGCATGTATCTTATTTCTATGCCTCCGCACAGACAGTTTGGCGTAGAAATATTTAGTATTGCTGTCCCCCTGTTGTAGCCACCGCACTTTACTTTGTTGCCTCAGAAAATTCATGATATTTTTATATTTGAACGTTTAAGCTCTGGCCTAGTTGGTACATAGTGTCATATAATATAGAATTCTCGAGATCTTAGTCCAGTTGGTGGAAAACTGAGTCGAAATCTTCCTGCAGTTTAGTAAAAGAATTATCATGAGCTCTTAACTTATGCCATATTTTCAATTTTGATTTAACTGCCTTTAATTTGTGAATAAGTTTATCAATAAATGATCCCCATGTGTTGGCAGACAGTCCTTTCGCTATACATTGAGCATAACCCTGCATATAGCACCAGTTGTTGATAAATCGTAAGCTCTTTACCTTCGTTGATGTTGTGAATTGAAAAATGTCAAGATAGAGGTGTGGTCACTTATAGAGGAAGGCAAAGCGATAGTACTGAATTGTGGGAACATAGACATAAATTCATAATTTACTAGAACTTTGTCTATGGTCGTCGCAATTCCCCTATGTCGCCAAGTGTATTTAGAACTCTGTAAAGGATTCAACCAAACCGTAGTTAAACAGACGGTTTTTGAAAGAATTCAAATAAGAAATGGGGTTTGACAAACCTCCCTTCTTATCCTTTGGGTTAAGAGCATTATTCAAATCCCCTATAGCTAGCCATGGAGACCTTATAGTTGAAGCATCGATATAAAGCAAATCCCACGATTTTCGTCGCTCGAAGAAAGAATTGCTAGCATAGACACACGTACAGTAACACAACCAACCTCCTTTATTAGTTAACAACAAGACTATATGTTGTTATGAAGTGTTTACAACAACATATTCCCAAACTGATTTGTCAAGTAAGATCAAAATACGACCTTTACACCGGTATCATTGTTATGTATAATGTTCCATGTAGATAACTTCATTTGCAGTTTATTAATATTAGAAGTAGATAATTTGGTCTTAACTAAACTTAAGAGACTAAGCTTGTGAGAAGTTAGAAGCTTGAATACCTGACTGACTTTATCGTCGGTATTCATGCCTCTAATATTCCAAGTCATTATATTCATTTACCCACCGCTGAGCTCCGTGTTGATCTTTTAAGAGGAGCCAATTTTGGTTTTTTGGGATTTGCAGAAGTTTCACACTTCTTCATGTATGTGGGGTTCTTCAATACCATGGAGGAGACATTAATTTCTAAACTAATTTTGTTACTTGTCTCTTGAATACGTGTAGCAATATCATTTATAAAAGCTTCATTATTCTCATAACAGTCAACTATGCCTTCATTGTTATTCATGATGGTCTCTCTATTTTGTGCAATATCAGTAAAAGGCATCATGTTCGTAATGGGCAGAGACATTGATGATGGTGGAATAGAAGGATTATCGTCTTTGTTATTCAGGTTGGCAGCTGCATTTTCAGTGGCAGGTGTAGTCGATGTATGCGCGGGAGGCATGGGCATTGAGGGTGGTAATTGTTTGGAAGTCGTATGTAGTTCATCCGCAATCTTGGCTGGTGAGGCAAACAAAGTTTCAGGATCATCAATTAACGTAGAGAACTAATTACTGAGAGCGATGTCTGAACTAGCCAAATAAGTAGTTGTCTAGGCACTTGAATTGCCGCAGTCATTTATTTCAACAGAACTTTGTAAATTATTTCCTGCAAAATTGGACTATGTCTGTACGATTACATTATCAGATGTTGTGTTCTTTTTTGGTTTCCATTCCTTCTTTAAAATAATGTTGCAATTTGAGTATGTATGTCTGAAAACATGACAAATTGAGCAAGCAGTGAACTTGTGTTCATACTTAACTTTTACGTTGTCTATATTTCCATTATATAACTCAATCTTTATAGAAGGTGGATAGGGGAAATTAACATCAACTTCAACTAATACACGAGCATAGTTAAGCCTATTTTCCATGGCCTTTGTAGAATTAATACGAATCGGGCGTCCTAGGATGCTGGCTATTCTACTAATACCCTCATTATTCCAATATTCTAGTTTCAAATCTATAAATTGGGCCCATATTGGAATCGTGGAAAATGATTCCTTTGAAATTTCAATACCTGGTTTCCATTTTTTAACTATCAATATTCTGGATCCAATAGTATAAGGACCAGAATGTGTAATTTTAGGTACAATCTTCAGAGTTATAAAATTTAATAAAAATGAAACCATTCTTCTTGTAGAACAACTCATATGCTCCATTAGGCTTCCATGTCTTGTCAACGAACCTTTAAAATTATCGTACGATGGTCTCCTTCCCATGATATAAACTACTAAAGTATGCTTCCATTTCTCTTCAGCAGTAGAAAATACTGTTTTAGGTAACATACCTTTCGCTATCTCCCTGTCAAGAGTTGGAGCAAAATATGTTAGATCGGTGATTTCCGCCTCTCTCTCAACGATGCATTCTCTAACTGTTTCCGCCCAAGACTAGCGCTACGTGCAACTACAATGAACTTTAATGGAGTCGGAGCTTGCGGAAAGTCCAAGTACTCATAAACAAAGGCGTTAACTGGAAACGTTCGAGTGGAAGAATCATTCGTTGGATTACTGATGCCTGGAAGGTTGCTACAATCGATGTAGATGGAGTAAGGCCACGGTGCTGTTGGGTATGAGTGCATCTCTCCTTTGAAGTAGGCACAGGATGGGTGGTCATATCTGATTGTGGAGGATCAGGAGGTTTTAGGGGAGGATGAATTATAACTGTTCCCGCCTGAAAGTCTGAATTCACCATGGCAGTAGTTTTTTTGTATACTATATATATACTTATATTTCAATTATATATTTTTATTATGTAACATCCACTACAAGAAATGTTCGATTTTCGACGGTTGAAAACCATCAGCGGCCGTCGGAAACCAACGCAAAAAACTGTCACAATTTGTCCCGTCGCCGCACTGTTTTTCCGATGGCTTCCAACAGCCTCCGTCGTAAACTCTTTGACGGCTGTTGACAGAAACCCGACAGCTCTCGACGGCCGTCGAAGACACATGGTCGATCAAGAGGAAGCAACAAAACCACCACTAGTGGTCGGAAGCCATCAGAAAATGTCGACCTGTAAGCTGTCGCCTGCCGTCGGAAGCCGTCAGAATACTTGAAGCATTTTTCAGATTTCTACTACATGCTAGCCTTACATACAAAATTTAGAAATATAATACAGTCATGAACAAGTACATATCAAATTCAAATATTCAATATAATCTCAAATCATACAAATATACTCAAATCACATAAAGAAAATTAAACTAACCATAACTCACATAACATCAAACCAACCAACACTTCGTTAACAAATCTCACACCATCAACAACTCAAATGTCATCATCAACAACTCACCACCATCAACTCACAAATGTCAAACTGACCATCACCAAATGTACCATCAAATAATATACAAAACATCTCAAAGTATCCAACCACACCATCTCAATGTATCATCAAACAATACTAAACAATGTCGTATAACAAAAAAACATACCTATTACTCTTGTCAATCACCTCCAAAACCAACTGAAGATGGAAAGCGGCCACCCTACTACTGCATGTACTCAGTAATACGCTGGTCCAGCAGCTGTGTCAACTCAATGGCTTGCCGACAGTTCTTGTAACACCCTTAATTTTTATAATATTATTCAAGAGATTTAATTAGATAAATTAAATAGAATAATGTAAATATTGAGTGGTAGGGGGATTGAGATTTGAATAAATACATAGAGGTCGTGCTTAATAAATTAAACGGGCTTAAGCATGGTTTATAAGCTAAGTAAAATACACAATGGCATAATGGGAAATAGCCGAACCCTATTTCTATAACCCTTATATATTTTCGTTCCTTATGCCATTTACGTTCGTTTCTCATTTTCACAAAACAAAACGAAAACATAAAAGGAGGAGTCGGCCATTGTTAAGGAAGAAAAAGAAGAGAAATTCAAATCAAGCACGAAATTAAAGCAAGGGGAATAAATCTTAATCTCAATCCAATCTCCTTATCTTAATCAAGGTGAATAATAATTTATTCCGTCTCTATTTTGTTTTATGATCATATGTTTTCGGATTTAGGATTAAATTCGTTTTTATGATGATTTGGATGATGATATGCTTGAATTATAATTTGTTTGATTTAAACAAGATTGTTTAAATGGAGACTTATGCGGTTTTAGGGCAAAACCGATTGTAAATGATCTTTGAATGCCATGGAAAATTTATATGTTCTGTAAAACATGATTTTGGAGTTGGGTTTTAATTTTGATAATGTTAATCCCCTTTTCGACTCACGACCTAAGAAAGTATGCCAAGTTAAGGTGCTTGCCGACCTAAGAGAGTACGCCGAGTTAAGGTGCTTGCCGACTTAAGAAAGAAGACGACCTAACAATTTGAAGGCGTAACCGACTTAAGGAAAGCTCCGAGTTAACAAGATCTCCAACTTAACAGGCTACGACCTAAGGAGAGATCTGACCCAACAGTTGCCGACCTAACTACTGAGAAGAGCTGCCGACTTAAGAGGTGTGCCGAGTTAGGAGCCTGCCGACTTAAGGTAATCTGTGACTCAAGGGCTACGACCTAAGGGAGATTCCGAGTTATGAAAGGCTCCGACTTAAGAAGGTTCCGACCTAACCCTATTCCTTAACTCGCCGCCGACCTAACCCTATTCCTTAACTCATCACCGACCTACCATAAGTCGGCTACGACTTAAATACTTAGAGAAAATTCCTGAGTCCAGATCAGCTCCTATAAATACCCCACCACTTCCAACATGAAAGGGACTTTTGGCAATTCATTTCTAAAGCGCCGTTACTCTGTCGAACTCTCCGATCATTCAGCAAACAAGGATCCTCCAAGCATTCAAGATACTACAACAAACTTCGAGAGAAATTCCTAACATCCGACATGGATTCATCGAGTTTCCTCGCCGAAGATTGAGCTAGTAGTCAAGATTGCTTCTTGTGATCGAGTTGTATTGTTTTCATAGAAGATTTGTACCAATTTGTAACCAGATTCAATAATAAAGAGATTCGAAGTGGACGTAGGCTAAATCTCAAGCCGAACCACTATAAATTGCTGTCTTTTACTGCATTTCTGCTATTTTTCTGCTTGATTTCTGTTCCCGTTGCACGGGTGGTGCTTTCACGATCTTACTACACACACCGGGTGTCGGCGTTCACATTTTGACGTCAACATTTTGGTGCTTTCACTGAGAGTCCAACTCAGGCTGCCACTCACCATTGCTTCTCAGAAGTTTGCTGAAAGAATTTCCCACAAAATCAGAAGTTTATCAGACATAATGGCTCCCGGAAGGAAACGAAAGTCTGTCAGAACTGATGATGACCGTGACAATACTGCCACTTCTCTCTCTCCGAATCAAGCAGCTCCGAGCATCGGTGTTATGCGACAGGAGTTAGATGCTGCTGTATCCGGACTATACCAGCAGATTGAAACTCAGAATAACCTGATGATGGAAAGGCTGAATGCTCTATTTGGTACGAGTCAAAGACCAGTAAATAATGAGGGAAACTTTGCTAATGCTGCTCCCAATTCCGAGGGAAGAAATATTCCTCACGGGGGGTCAGGTGCTGCCGAAGGGGCACCCCTCCAGGCCGAAGGATCTAGACCATCACCAGTTCTTCATGAGCATTTACCTAGACAATCTTAACAGAGGTGCACGGAGGAGAATGTGGAGACCATTCAGGTGGTCAAACACTTGCAAAGAAAATTCTCCGATATGGATACTTCTGGCCAGATATCAATCGAGATGCTGCAACTTTTTCCAGGAAATGTGACAGATGCCAACGATTTGCAAAAATCCCAAGAGCACCCTCCACTGAAATCACACAAATGGTCAGTCCGTGGCCATTTGCCATTTGGGGGATAGACCTAATTGGACCATTACCGATCGCCAAATCAGGAATCAAATATGCTATTGTTGCCGTTGATTATTTCACCAAGTGGGCTGAAGCTGAACCTTTGGCCACCATCACTTCTAAAAATATGATAAATTTTGTAACGAAGAATATCATTTGCAGATATGGTGTGCCACAGAAGATAATCACCGATAATGGCACTCAATTTGAAAGTGAAGAATTCCAGGATTTTTGCAAACGGTTCAGAATTCGAAAAAGCTTCTCAGCAGTGGCTCATCCGCAGGCAAATGGGCAAGTGGAAGCAGTTAACAAGATCATCAAATCAACTATCAAAAAGCAACTTGAAAAAGCAAAAGGTGGTTGGGTAGATAAGCTTCCATTAGCACTATGGGCATACAGAACGACTCACAAAACTGCGACTGGGCACACTCCATTTTCACTGGCATATGGATCTGAAGCAATGATTCCAGTAGAAGTAGAGGTTCCTTCACATAGAAGAGTTCATTTCAATAAAATCGAAAATGAAAAACTGCAACTTGAAGCGCTTGATTTTCTTGATGAAAAAAGAGAAGAAGCTAGGCTCAGAGTTTCAGCTCATCAGCAGAGGATAGCCAGGTATTTCAATTCCAAAGTTCGCCAACACAGCTTCGAAGTCGGAGACTTGGTTTTGAAAAGGATCATGACAACAACTGGTGTGTTTGGGCCAAACTGGGAAGGACCATATGTCATAGGCACTAAACTTCTCGATGGCACTTTCAAACTCATATCTGTTGAAGGAGATCCGATTCCAAGGGCCTGGAACAGCAACCATTTGCGTCCTTACTTTACCTGAAAAGAGCTCAGCTCAAAATTGTAAAATGATGATGAATGTATCAGTTGTATTGTGAAACATTGTAAATCAGTGTAAATGAATGAAAGTTATAAAGTGGACGTAGGCCCAATTTTTGGCCGAACCACTATAAATCTTGTGTTCTTTACTATTTCATGATGCCTGTTTTATTTTGATATGTAAATACTTTCAATGTATCGCTAAAATATCAATTCAAAATTGCAGGACATTATAACAGGGCTTGCTCATCACAAAGCTAAGCAACTTTCATAAATCAGCTATTATACGAAAACCAAGCCGCAAAATTTTTGTCCAAATTCAAATCCCAAGCAAGGAAAAACTTCATATAAAAAAGTTGACGACTCCACTGTGACAAACCTTTGTTCACTAGTTGAGATTGCCATTATGAATAGACATCCGACTAGATAACTTGTGTTTGTCTCGTAAAGTCATTCAACAGTGAAGTCCACTTCTTCGGATAAAGCAATTTGCTTGTAAGAGGAAAAGAAGAAGATGTGCTTGGAAACGATAATAAGAGAGCGCTAACAGGCAGATGATGAGGGAGACTCGCTAACCAACCAAAGCCCTCTAGCGAGGCACACCAACAAATGGGAGTGCTTTCCTCAACCAAAAAGATCGGCGGGATTACCGAAGGGGCATCTTGTTAATTGATTGCGGTCATTTGTACAAACAAACATCCAATCAAGCAACTTACACCTGCCCCGCGAACCCATCCGACCATGAGAAAGTAACTCCCAGGCACTCAAAAGCCCTCTTCGGAGGCACAAGCCCTCTTCGGAGGCACAAGCCCTCTTCGGAGGCACAAGCCCTCTTCGGAGGCAAAAGCCCTTTCCCAAGGCACCGCAAGCCCTCTTCGGAGGCACATGACCTCTTCGGAGGCAAAAGCCCTTTCCCAAGGCACCGCAAGCCCTCTTCGGAGGCACATGACCTCTTCGGAGGCAAAAGCCCTTTCCCAAGGCACCGCAAGCCCTCTTCGGAGGCACAAGCCCTCCTCGGAGGCACAAGCCCTTTTCGAAGGCACAAGACCTCTTCGGAGGCACAACTCTTTAAGAGGAGCCCTCTCCGGAGGCATGTCCCAAAATAAAATGCTTAAACAAAAAGCATCGTCCAGAAGCACAGTTCAACTCCCAAAGGAAGGAAGGACTAACTTGTTCATCTAGAAAGGTTCCTCCATAAAAAAAAAGGGGTTGAAGAAGGCTACAAAATTCTTTCAGAAGAAGTTCATTTCACTTCATAGGGAAATTCACTTCTTAATGAATAAAAGTGGTTATCCCCGAAAGTTGAAGCGTTCTTCAGAAAGAGAAAATAAAAATTCTTCTAAAGACTGGATATACTCTATTAAAAGCGGAATAATTGTCCTCTGAAGTAAGAGTATTAGTCTTTAAAAAAAAAAAAACTAGGGATATTGCAATGCACTTACGGCATGGGGGCAATACTGTACAATTCAAATACATTAATAAAAGCAACATGCCACAAGTTCGTTGCAATACCACGGAAAACAGATGTGGAATAAATGCATTCTCAAACGCAGACAGAAAGTTTGCACAAATAAGAAGAATTGTTTGTTCTACACTTAAGATAAAAGATAAATCATTCTCACATACACAAGAGTTTGTACAAGTAAAATAATTGTTTTATTTAGTACTGTGAAAATTCTTTACATGTGCAGATATCTCAAAAAGCAAAAGCGAGGACCGGTACTCGCACAATCCCCGGTCAATACATGTAAAGAGCAAAAATAAAAAGTAGAAAATCCAGCTTGATTATTCCTTCTTCTCACCACCCTTGGAACTCTTTCCCGGTCTGATGATTAGCTTTTGAAGTCGTTGAGAACGGGCAGGGGCAGAAGGAGAAAGCGGTACAGCCGGATCAACTACTGCTTCCTCTTCAGTGGAAGTCTTCTTCTTTCTCCTTACAGCGCGCTTCCCCTTCCTCTTTGAAGAAGACTCGCTCCCCGGAGTAGTCAGCAATGTTGAAAGCTTCGTATTGTCATCAAGAGACCGCTCCGGGGTCTTCTCGATGTCTTCAAAATCCTCCGCCTTCTGTTCCTGAGAAGCAGCCGGGTCATCCAAGCCTTGAAGAGCTTCGATTTTCTCTGCCTGTGATCCCGGTTGGGAAGCAGAGGGAGGAGTAATTTGGGAAGACAGAGGAACGGCAATCGAAGGAGAGAGAGCTTGTGTAGTGCTTAGTGCCTCCGCTGTAGAAGAAAAGAAGTTAAAATCAACATCCCCCGAAAATAAAGAAGGCATCGATTCATCAAAGTTTAAGTAACATGTAAGAAGATCATCGAATTCGGCTAAGTCAAATGACTGGTTCATTAGACCCGAGATGACACCAAGAGTACCTGGAGGAGTTGGCTTTACAAGATCCACCTCGAACTTCTCGGCTTCAATATCATCCAGTGCCTCATCTTCAGTAGGAGTAGTTGCAGTCTCCTGGGCAACTTTGGCTAAATGTAGAGAATGAGGGCTGGAATCTGTAATATTAACGTCGGCTGAAGTGGAAGTCTGAACAGGGGCAGTTAAAGGAGCTTCTTCTTTTGAAGGCTCTTCTCTCGCTGTTTCAGCTCGTACTTTGGCAAGTAGCTCCTTCCCCTTAACAAGAGCGGCGCGATCCTCATCATTGAGATAGCGCTCCTCAAGTTCCAGCTCATTATAGCCAGCCCCGCCAAGCATATCCATCGCGACTTCCCACACTTCAGCCAATGTAATTTCATAATCGGGACCAAGAAAAGAGAGGCTCCCACGACCCAGAACACTGTGTAAATAAAAATCAAATAAGGTAGAGCTGACGTCTGCTTTCGTCGCCTCATGTGATTGCTCAGCCGCTTCCTTTTCGGCGACGGCAGCGATCCGGCCAGCGGTAGCCTCATCACGCTCTGTCTCAACTTTAGCGAGTCGAGACTTTAGTAACTCAATCTCCATGTTATGGGAGGTGACCTTTTCCCGCAGTTCGGCGTTTTCTGTGCGGTACTTCTCTTTAACGTGCTGTTCGGCGGCAAGCTTCATTTCTACATCTCTTTGTGCGGCATGTGCGTCCCGCACTTGCTTCTGAAAGACTTCTTCTTTTTGGGTATATGATGCAGAAGAAGAAGCGAGATTTTCCTTAAGCTGCTTAACTTCAGACGCAAGCTTTGCATTGTCGTCTGCAATACTTGTCATTTCCGCGTCATGCTGCTTACGCCATTTGTCCCATTCTGCTTTATCATTCTCCATCGTCATCATCGCCTCAAGGTTAAGATGGTTGACCCTTTGAAGTTCATCAACCAACTTCTGCCATCCAGACATTCTTTCAATATCAAGCTTGACAGCGTCGACATTTCTCAGCATTGCCTGCTTATCGATCGGAACTATGTCCAAGTCAAAGCGCACCCCTTTTAGGCACCAATTCGGAAAACGGCTCTGAAGTGTTGGGGGGCCGTCCTTGACTTGATATTGCGGTCTACTAATAATGGTCTGAATGTCAGATTTCTTCAAAGGAGGGGAGCTAGCCAGAACATCAGAAGGAATGGGAGCATCAGTCTTTTCAGAAATTTCAGACGCGTCAGTCGGTTTAGATCGTTTGCTCGATTCATCGACAATTTGAGTTTTTCCCTTATCATCATAAGACTTCCGCTTATGAGAGTAGTCACTCCTGTGCGAAGAGTCGTATCGTTCGGCATCTTTCCTTCTTTGCCACTGATCGTAATCCCGCTTCTCCTGGGCTTTCCTTCGAGCCCTCTCTTCATCTGTTTCTTTTGGAGTATCAAGATACTTCCTAAAGTCATAAGTGCCGCGGCCTCAACGGTACTTGAATGAGTCATAATATGAACCTGTACGTCCCATTGGAGAACCTGAAAGCAGAAGAAGTGTAGAATTTAGAAATTTCCAGGAAAAAGAGGATAAATGCTTATAAGTGCTGAAAAGCCCTAAGTGTGTGTGGCGTGCAAACTACATGCGTCAAATTACAGACCACGCTTTGGTGTGGAAACAGAGACGATTGGCGTAGTAGGCATTTGGGTTTGTTTAAGGATAGAAGTTGCCTCGACAACGGGAGAAGTCGCTTTCTGATTGCTATCCCCGAAAAGCTCTTGGGAAGTTATCATAATGTCACTCAAGTCATCAAAGGTGTCGTCGCCCAAGTGTTCAGCAGATTTCTCCTTCTCAACTTCCACATCAATTGATTTTTCAGAAGCTCGAGGATTCTCTTCTTCCTCAATAATTGGGGGAAGTGCCGACTTGCCAGCCAACCCTACAACATCAGTGGATCCGGAGCACTTTATCAAAGCAGTATCCATGACAAGTGTTTTTGACGCAGCTTCTTCCGCAGAAACTGGGGCATTTGACGCCTCTGCTTGAGAATCCAAAGCAGCCGATGTTTCTGTATCAGAGCTAGGAGTTTCATGAACTCGGGTCGACCTGGAAGGGTGCAGAAGCCCAAATTGGTGCAGAAGTTCATCGTCTAATAGAAATTGGATGCTCCTCTCCTCTACAGGCACCGCCATAAGCCTCTCGAAAGTCACTTTGTGACTGAGATTTTTGGAAGGAGGAGGAAGTGCTGAAAAGGAAAAGAGAGCGAAGTTAGCATTTGATAATCCGAACTTCGGTAAGTTTGAAAGAACGTAAGAAACAAATGCAGGTGATCTTACTTCCTATTCTCCAAATAGCATAAAACCCAGGAGGGCAGCGAACATAGAAGAACGGGCTCAGAAAACTGTGAACACTTTCAGGGAGACCGGTGATCAGCTTACGATTTCTCGCACTCCTTACGACTATGATGGAGGGATGATCTTTATTTTTGGCAAAAGTACAAAGATAGCGAATTTCTCCGAAGGTAGCGAAGCGGCCCAGTGTTCTCCTAAAAAGCACGCATAGTCCCAGCAAGATGGCGTAGCCATTGGGATGTAACTGAAAAGGGGAAATAGATAGTTGGAGAAGAAGTTCTCGAATGCAGTCATTGAATGGGGGGATAGCCCCGCTCAAGCACATTTGGCGGTTAACTGCGACAAAGCCATGGGGCGGTCTGTCAGCAGTATCATTTATTTCGGGAAGCAAAGCGTCAGCCTCAGCAATGCCAAACTGGATGCATAGTTGACGAAAGGCTTTATGGCTCAAGGTAGTAGGAGTCCTCTCTGGAGGATCGTTCAGCGGGATAGCAACTGGAAATACATCTTCAGCTTGCTCTGTTCCTTCTTGTGGAGAAGACATTCTACACAATCAGCTGAATGTTCAAATGTGAAGGTGCACGTTCCTTAAAAGTGTGAAGTGTTGTGCAAAAAACTAATGAAAATAAACGACAAGCATAACTGGAATTAAATTAGTTGACAATCAATCGATTACAAAATTTCAGAACTTGTCAATGATCAAGTACAGTGTTAATACAAACAAGTCAGTTTCACTTGACTATTATGATTTTGTTTTAATACTTCACTTGAATTGGTTATTGTACAGCATCTCGTTCATATTCATTTAATTTAACTTTCTTGTTATCAACTAATCCGTCACTCAATGTGGGCAGTCGGTGATAGTATATTCGTCCCAGCGTTCTGTGAATGTTGTATTAAGCAGGATTGTTAGTTTGCAAAATTGAAGCAATGTGTAAAATGCATGCAACACAGTTCATAGTTCAACAGTTCATAGTTCAACAGTTCGAAGTTCGGGCACAGTTCAAAAATCATCTGTTGGGTGGCCGAAAGCTTAAGTCCTAACTCGGTGACAACCTAAGGAAGGTTCCCTATGGGTCAAAGCCAGAAATCGTTAAGTCCTAACTCGGTGACGACCTAAGGAAGATTCCCTATGGGTCAGAGACAGAAATCCTCTAAGTCCTAACTCGGAAGCGACACAAAACCTAGGTCGCATGAAACTGCTAAGTCGGCTCCGACTTAAGTCAAGAAAGTCACTAGATCACGTGAAATCCCTAAGTCGTGACCGAGCCAATACCTCGACTAATTTTCTTCCCTAACTCTTAACCCGTTAACCCAATAGCCTCACAGTCAACAACGATCCTCATTCCATCACACCATTGGACCACCCAAGGAGCCAATTCAAGTCGAATCAAATTTGCTACGAATCCAATGTATTACTGCCCTATTACGATTACAACACGGTCGATGGCGATTGACGAACAATCAAAAAGTTATGCATAATGAATCGCAGCATCTAAACACAAATGGAAGTCAAAAACTGGGGAGTTATCGATTCGACAGCGAGCATGGGTGAGCGACGACCAGATTGACTTACGAAGTATAACAAGAAGGTGATCGGCGTTTGGATGGTTGGAGTTTGTCTCTGAGAGCTCTAAAAGTGCTTCAATGGAAGATTCGGGAAAAGGAACAGATGAGGAAGAGGAAGAAGGATGCAACTATTTATATGCTGGAAGGCGAGTCGACTTGCACGGTGTACGACCTAAGGCATTTGTTAAGTCGGCACCGACCTAACCAAAGAATTAAGAGGATCGAAGCATACGACCTATGGCTTAGGCATATACTTCGAGGGGCAAATGTTAATCCCCTTTTCGACTCACGACCTAAGAAAGTATGCCAAGTTAAGGTGCTTGCCGACCTAAGAGAGTACGCCGAGTTAAGGTGCTTGCCGACTTAAGAAAGAAGACGACCTAACAATTTGAAGGCGTAACCGACTTAAGGAAAGCTCCGAGTTAACAAGATCTCCGACTTAACAGGCTACGACCTAAGGAGAGATCTGACCCAACAGTTGCCGACCTAACTACTGAGAAGAGCTGCCGACTTAAGAGGTGTGCCGAGTTAGGAGCCTGCCGACTTAAGGTAATCTGTGACTCAAGGGCTACGACCTAAGGGAGATTCCGAGTTATGAAAGGCTCCGACTTAAGAAGGTTCCGACCTAACCCTATTCCTTAACTCGCCGCCGACCTAACCCTATTCCTTAACTCATCACCGACCTACCATAAGTCGGCTACGACTTAAATACTTAGAGAAAATTCCTGAGTCCAGATCAGCTCCTATAAATACCCCACCACTTCCAACATGAACGGGACTTTTGGCAATTCATTTCTAAAGCGCCGTTACTCTGTCGAACTCTCCGATCATTCAGCAAACAAGGATCCTCCAAGCATTCAAGATACTACAACAAACTTCGAGAGAAATTCCTAACATCCGACATGGATTCATCGAGTTTCCTCGCCGAAGATTGAGCTAGTAGTCAAGATTGCTTCTTGTGATCGAGTTGTATTGTTTTCATAGAAGATTTGTACCAATTTGTAACCAGATTCAATAATAAAGAGATTCAAAGTGGACGTAGGCTAAATCTCAAGCCGAACCACTATAAATTGCTGTCTTTTACTGCATTTCTGCTATTTTTCTGCTTGATTTCTGTTCCCGTTGCACGGGTGGTGCTTTCACGATCTTACTACACACACCGGGTGTCGGCGTTCACATTTTGACGTCAACAGATAATTTTTCAAGCTATGGAAATATTATTATGAATTTTCAAAGGAAAATATGGTTAATTGGGTTTAGAAATTTATTTCAGAAATTATTTTGAGAATTTGGGTCTAAAATTTAGATATGTTAGATAACATGATGAAAGTGAATTTCTATGATTTTGGAGATTTTTTCTAATTGATTTACCACGGAAATTAAATTATTTTAGAAGGAAGGACTTAATTGCAATATTGTTTTTGTTTAATGGAAGGGCTTATTTGTTAAATTAATATTGATTTAGATATGGAATTATGCGGTAGTTAATTTGAGAAAGTATTTGAAAAGTTAAGGTAACCAATTAAAAGTTTACAACTAGGCAGGTTAGTTACAAAATAATTGCTTTTATTGGCTCTAATTCAGCCTTTACCTAAAAAAAGTTGTTCCGCCACTTTTAGAAGCTGCCTTTCGACCCTATGCTTCTGCCTCAGCCAAGTCGAAACCATCTCATTCGAGACTAACCCATGTCAAAACAAATACACAAGGCATCAATGAAATTGGTGCATAGTGGATTTGAGGAAGGGGGAAGGCATGGTGCCAAAAGCATTGCTTCCAATAGGGTCGAAACCTTTGTTTGTTTTCCAAAGAAAATCGCCTGCTTTGTATTACTAAAGCTTTTGAAGGAGTCAAAACATATGCTTTCGAAAGGGGTTTTCCATTAGCTTTCGAAGGGGCTGCCATTTTATGTTTTAAAATTATAGGCTTTCGAATGGGTTCCTTTACTGATAAAATGATGCATTTGAAAGTAATGGTTCCGACTTAGTCGCAACCAAGCCGCGGTTCTTTTGCCTTTCGAGTGTATTGAATTTATCAATGCTTTCGAAGGGTAGCTTTTATTTTAAAGATGTACTAAGCCACTTCCTAAATGCTTTCGAAAGAGTTCAAGGGTTTCAAAGGTAATGGCTTCGAAAGGGGGTTTCGATGCTAACTTTCAATGTTTTACTTAAAGGTTTTAAAGCTTTAGAAAGGATGGTGCCAACGCCAGTCAAGTTTTCCCCAAATAAGTTTATATGAAGATTAAAGGTTTCGAAAGAGATACTTTCGTATATATTTACTTTGACCCAAAAATAATTTTAAGGTAAAACCCAATGGTTTCGAAAAGGGTACTTTCATTGATTTCTTAGCTTTGTTTAAAGACTATTTGTAAAGGCTCGAATTTCTGAACCCTTTGAGATGGTAGTAAACCAAACATGTCCAACTCAAATTGAACGAATAAGCGGATCTTTAAGGTGTGAAAAAGAAAATAAAGAAAGAACAGAATCTCACACGAATGGAATAATATATAATATTGAACAATATCTTTACAGTGGAAAATTTTTAAAGCTACATATATCAAAGTCTAACCTAAATTCTGTTTGGAAAGTTATAAACATCCGTCCTTACAAATTCTGACAAACATTAAACAACTACAGGGAATAATAGAATACGTCCATACGTAGATGAATATCTCCAGCTCTCCTTCGGAAACTCCAACCGTCTTCACTAAACCTGAAACTACTCGGATCTGACCCGAGTATTGAAAATACCCGGGCCGGGCTTGATAAACCAGCATGAGAAACTCAAATATAAATGACAGTGTCATATATCAGTCTTTGAATAAAATCTTTTGAAAAGAAAGAGTATCTCATAAGTCCATGCCCACACATAAACACGGATGGGTTTTTTCCTTATGATAACCAAAACACTTTTATATCAAAACATTTGATATTATTTCTAATGACATATCTTTGAAACATTGCAAATAAACTTATTAATATTAGCTGAAATTGTTACCATTATTAAATTCCGGATACTAGGTTCTACAATCAAGTCCGAAGGAACTTATTGGAGAATGGATTCCATACAAATGACAAGGTATGGGACTACCTTCTGACGGTACACCTCTAGAGGGATGCACCTAGGGTCCAAATACTGGGCACCTAAACCAACACACGACTGGCCTACCCCATACGCTGGATAGTACCGAATATGTCATCACCCCATCGTTATCGATCTTTAACGGGTACCCGATTCATACATTCACCACATACTTAGACATGTGTAGAGTAAATCTAGAAGGATGATGACATCTCTTAATTGGGAGCGACCCACTTAGCCTTGCTGCTTCTACCCTGTTTCCATCATTTTCGGGTGATGAGGCCTGAGGTAAATGATTACCTTTTCACATAGCACATCTTCTTCACTTTGAATGCCACATTTCCATTCCTTTAATAACACTATTGACTTTCACGAAAATACAACCTCTGAGCTCGTACGTCTTAGAGAAGGGTGTTAAGCTAAGAGAAGTTGCCTTCTTCGCCACGAAGCAGATGTACATTTGTAAAAGTCACGTTATGATCTTAGAAATGCAATATCAGACATTCATCCATACAAGTTATCCAGGAACAGGACAAACCGAAGGTACTCTCCTACTTCATTAGCAGCGAGAAGTCCTTGCATTAGAGATTTTCATAACAGAGCACTGCTGCCACCATATGATTTGGTAATTTCACCTCGAGGGACTAGTGGCAAACAACCCTACTTCATGAAGATCCCCATCTTCAAAATCATTTGTCTTGAAACACGTTTTACTTCGAACATAGATTGGTTCGAAGTGGTTTTCGGATAGGAATTATCCAGATCCGACCCCGGTTCCTTCAAATCCAATCATCGATTAAAAAATGTTAAGTTCATGTACGATTTTCAATCATCAATTAATTATTTTATTTTTCCATTTAATCAAATATCTTTATTAGATATATTCTTTTCAATTTATTCCATTTTCTTTTCAATGAGTATATGGAATCATTAAGCCTCATTTATCAAATTATTTGGTTTATTTACCTTTTTTTTATCTTTGAATAATTTCAAATCATTTCATATTTTACATAGGAAATCATTCTCAAATCATTCATTAAATCTTAATCAAAGATTTCTTATATTCAAGTTATAACTTTTAACTTAGAGACAATATTCCCAAATCATTCATTAAATCTAAATCAAAGATTTCTTTCTTAACTTCAAATCATATTCTTGCAAATCGAAGATTTTCATAATAGAACATTACTGCCACCTTAATTCTGGTAAATTTCATCTCCAGGGACTAGTGGAAAGTAATCTTACATCATGAAGATCTTTTCTTTTATCTTGGAAAAAAACTTTAAATATGATCTTTTAGAGCATCCGGGCTTTCCTTTCGATCTGTTCCATCCCTCGTCTAAAAGATAAAGCAAAGGCCAGGTAAGTTCATGGCATTGGTTGCTCCATTCCTAATCTTAGTTACACACCTTGTTTTACCGTTTAGCTCTCAAAGGCGGGACAAAGGTACTAGTCGTTTCCACATACTCAATTTGTTATTATATTCAATATTCTTCAATTATTGTTTAAGTGTTATAAACAATTTCTCTTAACCATTTATTCAAACTCTTATTAAAACTTCCAAATCATCTTTAAATTACTTAAGTATTCTTTTAAAATCATTCACAAAAGATTTAGGAAAGAATTGTTAAGTTTAAAACTACGTTTCAAAAGTTATTAAAAACTACTGCCAAAAGCATTGCGAAAAGTGTTGCAAATATATTTTTAAAGCTAAATTCTTCAAAACGACTTTTATATCATCTAGAAATCCATATTTTCAACTTATATCTCTTTTAAAACATTTTAAAGGATTTTTAGAATTTATTTCATATTTTTAAAACATTTAAAATATCAATTTTAAACTTTGGTCAATTTGCTGCAAAAGCGCTATTTTTCTGGAAAATTGTTTTGGACATATTTTAAAATATACAAGATAAAATCTTGATTTTATTTCTTTATTTCATTAAACATATTTAAATGTTTATAAAACATTTCTAACTCATTTTAAAACTATTTCCAAAAGATTAAGAATCCCATACACACCATTTCATTTTCTAAAGGAAAGTGATTTCCTTTGTGCTTATCGACGTATATTAACGTGACTTGGTAAAACAATCATATCAAACAATCAATACTTGATGGTCAAAGCATATATAGGCATCCGTAGCAATCATAACACATCATCAAACATGTATATATATAAATATAGACGTTAAATAGAGTTTATCACCATAAACCAAAGCGATAAACTTCCTACCAACATTCTAATCAACCAACACTTCACTAACTACTTCCTACTCCATTAAACACTAGCAAACAACACCCTCTCCCTTTCAATAGCTTGGCCAAGGCTTGATATGGAGGTTGGCCGAAAGTATAGAGAAGAAGCGGTAGAGCTTTGAACTTGAATTCCCAAGATTTTGATTTGAAAAATAGGTTATCTTGTATCTGATTTTAGGCCCTCTACATCTCAAAATTTAGAAAAGTTATTAACTAAAACGTTGAAAATTCTTTTCTCTTGAATTTGAAAAAAAGAATCATTTGAATCCAAGTGGTTTGAGGGAGATATAATAGAATGAAGAAGAGGTATTGTCGGATTGACAAAAATGAAGCCCGAAAATGCACTTCAAAGAATTAAGTTTCGGGTATAGCAAACCTCAAAAATGGTAAAAGTGATCAACATAAACGTTGTAGCCACTGGAATTTCATATGATTTGAAAAAATGAATTTCTTAATTTGGATCAGTTATGATCAAAACAAAATGAGCTATTTTCTGTGTTAAAAACTTGGCTAGAGAATGCACTAAAAAGAAGTGGATTTTTGACATGGTTAAATTTAGAATGAGACAAAGTGGTCAACATGAAAGTTGTAGCCATTAGAAAAATATATGATTTGAAAATAAGAATTTTGCATTTTGGTTCAATTTGGAAGAAGTTATGGCCGAGAGAAGAAGAGGTAAAATATGGAGAAAAGAGGAGTTTGATTTGAAGAGAATGAACATTGATTTCTTTATAATTTTTGTAAATATTTTGACATTATTTCTTTCTAATTTTTTTTCTATGGCTTAGAAGCCATTAAAGAGGAGAGAAAGAAGATGAAGAAGCTTGAGAAAAGAAGGAGAAGAAATGCGAATGAAAGTGAAGAAGGAGGTTGGTATTTATAGAAAAAGAAAGAAGTGGTAAATTTACCAAAATAACCTCTTACCAAATTACCAAACTAACTTTACTTCAACCTAAAGCAACATCCACTTTTTAAACACTTAACATCATCCTTTCACTTCTTACTTGTCTTAGTCACTTAAAGATTAAGTAAAGAAAAGTAATTATTTTGTTGGATTTTGATGTGATTTGGATTTGATGTTTACTTTTGACTTTTCTTAAACTTACTTTTCTTAATGATGTTCTAGAAATTTCCTAATCATAATTAGTAAAAGTAAACATGTTTAGTTATTAAAATGTGTAATATATGTTAAAACATGTTAACAAAGGTGCGATAACGTTGCGGCAACTTATTTTGAACAAAATGTTGATTTTCGACAAAACGTTTTCCGGTCACATTTTGACGTTTTTGTTAAACTATTTATTCATGTAAACCAAACTTCAAAATTGATTTGTTATTATCTTTATATAATTAAAACAAGCATATTTGACTTACAAAATTATATAAAACAATATCCAAATCTATTTAAAAAAAATACGACATCGATTTATCAATATGCGACGAAATTTGTCAACTTTTATAGAACAACTTTTATATATTCATCGAACCATTATAAATTAAATTACTATTATTGTCAAATGGGTTTGATATCGATTATATATATATATATTTAAAAGGAATTATTTATCCTTTAAAACAAATTTCTTAGATATTTATCCTAGCTTTATCGGAATCCGACTTTTGTCAATTTTACAATGGAAATCCAAAATCTTTATTCAATATCAAAAATACGTTTACCATTCTTATTTATAAAAGATGATTGTTTAAGTTTGAAAATTCTACATTTGAATATTTAAAATAATTAAATATCACATTTTCAAAGTGGTAAAATTACGGGTCGTTACATTCTCACGAACTTAATAGAATTTCGTCCCCAAAATTATCCTGAACCTAAACCCACAATTTTTTTTACCTAAATCATTATTTCACAAACTTAAAGATGTAACCAAATCATCCGTATAAAATATCTGATTTGATCTTCTATTCGAATTAACAAATTTATTTCCGAACATGTATCGATCTCCCGATCCTCTAGTGCAGACTCAGATCAAGCTTCTAGATCAGATACGCTTGCTTTGCATAGCTCTCAACTATGATAGAAAACTTGAGTAACTAAGCACAAAACATCATCAATCCTCGCCGTCAATAAATCGAGTGATAAATTCTTTTTTGGATTGGTGTAAACACCTCAAAGTTTCGTACTCGGATATTAGATCAAAATTTGTGTGACGAAATGACTTACGTATAAACTATTGGTTTTTCTCAATTATACCAAATTCTCTTTATTCACATCCTTTATTTTTAACATTCATTTTTTTAGTATATTTTCTTTAATACTAATATTGTTTATGAATTATTTCATAAACTATTACTTAAGTTTATTATATCTTATGAACACAACTATGTAAATCCATCACTTTTAAAAACTTAAGTCCAAATCCTTAATTAATGGTAGAATTCATTAATAAAACTTTTTCTAGGTTACAATTACATTTTTAAAGAGTTGTTATTTTACTTAAGTGTATAAATAGTTCATGACTTAAATCTATTTTTGTATAATACCCTTTTACAACCTAATAGTATATATACACATCCCAAATTCCCGATCGGTTTTATATCCGGGTGAATTACAGTTTTAAAATTTGTTGTAGGTTCTATCATTTCAATCATAATTACAAAATTTATTTCTAATTTAATGCTATTATAAATTTCTCCACTTTTAAATCCTTTTTATTTATAATCACATTTATAAATTATACTTATCAAATTTCATTTACTCAAAATATTTTACAATTGTTTACCTTTTACCAAAAGTTTTCATAAATACCTTAGCTTTGAGTTTGGTGTGATTCAGTAATTTCGACAGTCCAAAATCATCGAGAATCTCACTTTATCTTATCAATTAGCGATTCCAAATTTATATTTGGTTTAAACACTTTTACAAATATTACTAATCAATTTATCAATTAATGATTCACATTATCTCTTTAACTTAAGAAAATTATATAAATTGAGTAACTCCAAAATAATACCAAGAAACTGGGTACTACCAATAGTATTATATATTCTCTTAACAAGAAGAGTAATACTTAAGAGAAGTGTTTACCATCCGAACACATCTCCTGCCCATTTTTAGCTTATTTTCGAGCCATTCGATCTAGTTATCATAAAATATCTCTTTTTATTTGAAATAATATCATTTTCAAAATCCTTTAGAGATTGCTTTTGTTTACAAAATCTATTTTATAAATTCTTTTTATAAATTCATCTTATATTAATTAGCTTCATTTAAATTACTAGAATTCTTTTAAATTACTCGAATTTTAATTCTCATTCCTTTTACATTTACCTTTTACATAATCATTTTCTATTTGTTAAATACATTTTTATCTTATATGTTCATTTCTTAATCCAATCTTATTATCAAACACTTTATACTCAAACTGTGAAATTCTAATCACAAGATGTTCATTATTTAAATTTCACTAATCTTGATTTCTAACTATATAACTTTTCAAAATATATACTTTGTAATCAAAATATAATCGCCAATTTTTCAAAAAGAAAACCTTTATATACAACATTAGCAAATACGCACTCATATATAATACTCTCAACTCATTCTAGGGTGTTACTAACCCTATCTATAACGAATTACTCATCCTAGGGTATTACTAATCCTATCTTTGATGAGTCTTTACACCACCAAACCCAAGGTTTTCACATAACCTTCAGCTCTGAAACCAAATTTAAAGGCCCGAATTTCAGTACCCTTTGAGCCGACAATAAACCACACATGTCCAACTCAAACTGCACGAATAAGTGGATCTTTAAGGTGTGAAAAAGAAAATAAAGTCAGAACAAAATCTCACACGAATGGAATAATATATAACATTGAACAATATCTTTACAGTGGAAAATTTTAAAAGCTACATATATCAGAGTCTAACCTAAATTCAGCTTGGACAGTTATAAACATCTGTCCATACAAATGCTGACAAACATCAAACAACTGCTGCGGATAATAGAATATGTCCATACGTAGATGAATATCTCCAGCTGTACTCTAGAAACTCCAACCGTCTTCACTAAACCTGAAACAACTCGGATTTGACCCGAGTATTGAAAATACCTGGATCAGGCTTGATAAACCAACGTGAGAAACTCAAATATAAATGACAGTGTCATATATCAGCCTTTGAATAAAATCTTTTGAAAAGAAAGAGTATCTCATAAGACCACGCCCACACATAAACACGGATGGGTTTTTCCCTTATGATAATCAAAAAACTTTTATATCAAAACATTTGATATTATTTCTAATGACATATCTTTGAAAACATTGCAAATAAACTTATTAATCTTAGCCGAAATTGTTACCATTATTAAATTCCGGATACTAGGTTCTGCAATTAAGTCCGAAGGCACTTATTGGAGAATGGATTCCATACAAATGACAAGGTACGGGACTACCTTCCGATAGTACACCTCTAGAGGGATGCACCTAGGGTTCAGATATTGGGCACCTAAACCAACACAAGACCGGCCTACACCTCACGCTGGATAGTACCAAATATGTCATCACCCATTAAAGGTCGTTACCAACCTTTAACGGGTACCTGATTCATACATTCACCACATACTTAGACATGTGTAGAGTAAATCTAGAAGGATGATGACATCCCCTAATTGGGAGCGACCCACTTAGCCTTGCAGCTTCTACCCCGTTTCTGTCATTTTTAGGTGATGAGGCCTGAGTTAAACGGTTACCTTTTCACATAGCACATCTTCTTCAATTTGAATGCCACATTGCCATTCCTTTGATAACACTATTAACTTTCACAAACATACAACCTCTGAGCTCGTACGTCTCAGAGAAGGGTGTTAAGCTAAGAGAAGTTGCCTTCTTCACCACCAAGCAAATGTACATTTGTAAAAGTCAACATTATGATCTAAGAAATGCAATGTCAGACATTCGTCCATACAAGTTGTCCAGGAACATGACAAACCGAAGGTACTCTCCGACTTCATTAGTAGCGAGAAGTCCTTGCATTAGAGATTTTCATAACAGAGCACTGCTGCCACCATATGATATGGTAATTTTCACCTCGAGGGACTAGTGGCAAACAGCCCTAAATCATGAAGACCCCATCTTCAAAATCATTTGTCTTCAAACACGTTTTACTTCGAACGTAGATTGGTTCGAAGTGGTTTTCAAATAGGAATTATCCAAATCCGACCTCGGTTCCTTCGAATCCAATCATCGATTAAAAAATGTTAAGTTCATGTACGATTATCAATCATCAATCAATTACTTTATTTATTCATTTAATCAAATATCTTTCTTAGATATATTCTTTTTAATTTATTCCATTTTCTTTTCAATGAGTATATGGAATCATTAAGCCTCATTTATCAAATTATTTGGTTTATTTACCTTTCTTTTTATCTTTGGATAATTTCAAATCATTTCATCTTTTACTTAGGAAAACATTCCCAAATCATTCATTAAATCTTAATCAAATATTTCTTATATTCAAGTTATAACTTTTAACTTAGGGACAATATTCCCAAATCATTAATTAAATCTAAATCAAAGATTTCTTTCTTAACTTCAAATCATATTCTTGCAAATCGAAGATTTTCATAATAGAACATTACTACCACCTTAATTATGGTAAACTTCACCTCTAGGGACTAGTGGCAAGTAATCCTACATCATGAAGATCTTTTCTTTTATCCTGGAAAAAAACTTTAAATATGATCTTTTAGAGCATCCGGGCTTTCCTTTAGATCTGGACCACCCCTCGTTTGAAAGATAAAGCAAAGGCCGGTAAGTTCAGGACACTAATTGCTCCATTCCTAACCTTAGTTACACACCTTATTTTACCGTTTAGCTCTCATAGGTGGGACAAAGTTACTATTCATTTCTGCATACTCAATTTGTTATTATATTCAATATTCTTCAATTATTGTTTAAGTGTTATAAACAATTCCTCTTAACCATTTATTCAAACTATTATTAAAACTTCCAAATCATCTTTAAATTACTTAATTATTCTTTTAAAATCATTCACAAAAGATTTAGGAAAGAATTGGTAAGTTTAAAACCACGTTTCAAAAGTTATTAAAAACTGCTGCGAAAAGCGTTGCGAAAAGTGTTACAAATATATTTTAAAAGCTATATTCTTCAAAATGACTTTTATACCATTTAGAAATCCATCTTTTCAACTTAAATCTCTTTGAAAACATTTTAAAGGATTTTTAGAATTTATTTCATATTTTTAAAACATTTAAAATATCAATTTTAAACTTTTGCCACCTTGTTGTAAAAACACGATTTTTTGGAAAATTGTTTTGGACATATTTTAAAATATACAAGATGAAATCTTTATTTTCTTTCATTATTTCTTTAAAAATATTTAAATGTTTATAAAACATTTCTAACTCATTTTAAAACTATTTCCAAAAGTTTAAGAATTCCATATACACCATTTCATTTTCAAAAGGAAAGTGATTTCCTTTGTGCTTATCGACGTATATTAACGTGACTTGATAAAAATCATATCAAACAATCAATACTTGATGATCAAAGCATATATAAGCATTTGTCGCAATCATAACACATCATCAAACATATGTGTGTGTGTGTGTGTGTGTGTGTGTTTATATATATAAATATAGATGTTAAATAGAGTTTCTCACCATAAACCAAAGCGATAAACTTCCTACCAATATTCTAATCAATCAACACTTCACTTACTACTTCCTACTCCATTAAATACTAGCAAACAACATCCTCTTCCTTTCAATAGCTTGGCCAAGTCTTGAGATGGAGGTTGGTCAAAAGTATAGAGAAGAAGCGGTAGAGCTTTGAACTTGAATTCTGATCCGAAAAATAGGTTATCTTGTATTTGATTTTAGGCCCTCTACATCTCAAAATTTAGAAAAATTGTTAACTAAAAAGTTGTTGAAAATTCTTTTCTCTTGAATTTGAGAAAAATAATCATTTGAATCCAAGTAGTTTTGAGGGATATATGATAGAATGAAGAAGAGGTATTGTCGGATTGACAAAAATGAAGCCCGAAAATGCACTTCAAAGAATTAAGTTTCAGGTATAGCAAACATCAAAAATGGAAAAAGTGATAAACATAAAAGTTGTAGCCACTAGAATTTTATGTGATTTGAAAAAATGAGTTTCTTAATTTGGATCAGTTATGATCAAAACAAAATGGGCTATTTTCTGTGTTAAAAACTGGGCTAGAGAATGCACTAAAAAGAAGTGGATTTTTGACATGGTTAATTTTAGAATGAGACAAAGTGGTCAACATGAAAGTTGTAGCCATTACAAAAATACATGATTTGAATATAAGAATTTTGCATTTTGGCTCTAGTTGGAAGAAGTTATGGCCGAGAGAAAAAGAGGTAAAATATGGAGAAGAGAGGAGTTTGATTTGAAGAGAATGAACATTGATTTCTTTATAATTTTTGTAAATATTTTGACATTATTTCTTTCTAATTTTTTTCTATGGCTTAGAAGCCATTAAGGAGAAGAGAAAGAAGATGAAGAAGCTTGAGAAAAGAAGAAGAAGAAATGTGAATGAAAGTGAAGAAGGAGGTGGGTATTTATAGAAAAAGAAAGAAGTGGTAAATTTACCAAAATAACCTCATACCAAATTACCAAACTAACGTTACTTCAACCTAAAGAAACATCCAATTTTTCAACACTTAACATCATTCTTTCACTGCTTACTTTATGTCTTAGTCACTTAAAGATTAAGTAAAGAAAAGTAATTATTTTGTTGGATTTTGATGTGATTTGGATTTGATATTTACTTTTTACTTTTCTTAAAATTACATTTCTTAATGATGTTCTAGAAGTTTCCTAATCATAATTTGTAAAAGTAAACATGTTTAGTTATTAAAATGTGTAATATATATGTTAAAATATGTTAACAAATGTGTGATAACGTTGCGGCAACTTATTTTGAACAAAACGTTTTCCAGTCACATTTTGACGTTTTTGTTAAACTATTTATTCATGTAAACCAAACTTCAAAATTGATTTGTTATTACTTTATATAATTAAAATAAGCATAGTTGACTTACAAAATTATATAAAACAATATTCAAATCTATTTAAAAAAAATACGACATCGATTTATCAATATGCGACGAAATTTGTCAACTTTTATAGAACAACTTTTATATATTTATCGAACCATTATAAATTAAATTACTATTATTATCAAATGATTTTGATATCGATTATATATATTTAAAAGGAATGATTTATCCTTCAAAACAAATTTCTTGGATATTTATCCTAACTTTATCGGAATTCGACTTTTGTCAATTTTACAATGGAAATCCAAAATCTTTATTCAATATCAAAAATAAGTTTACCATTCTTATTTATAAAAGATGATTGTTTAAGTTTGAAAATTCTACGTTTGAATATTTAAAATAATTAAATATCACATTTTCAAAGTGGTAAAATTATGGGTCGTTACACTATTAAGTAATGTTTTGATACTTTAGAAAGTTATATTCTAATTTCGAAAGAGATGATTTAAAGAGCTTCGAAAGGTTGATATGTAATGTTTTGAAAAGAGGTTTTCTATGCTTTCAAAGGAGGTTATCTAGGGGTTTCGAAAGTGATGTTTTAAGGTTTCGAAAGCCTTAGTTTTCAAAAATAAAAACCCAATCTCATTTTTAAAGGAAAACCATGACATAAATAAAGTATTTTGAAATGGAGTTTTTGAAGAAGTTTTCCTTGATTAATAGGTTAAAGAGATTAACCAAGTTTTTATGTTTGCTTCTTTATAAATGTACATATTTACATTGTAATGGACCCATAACTGTACTTTAAGGAAGGGCAGAATAACCAGTTAGGTTGACCCGATGAATATAAATTTAATTAACTCCTGAATGAGTAGAATTACATTCAAGAGGTCAGGAAGACCAGAGTATAAGATGCTAAAGTATTAATTAAGGGTATTGGTAGGGGCCAATAGGTTCGCAATAAGCCAATGAAAACTGTGTATAGGAAAAGATATTTGCAGGAGCCAATAAGTTCATAGTAAGCCCATGAAAACTATGTATACATGAAGACGTCAGGAAGACATGTTCATAGTAAGCCCATGAAAACTATGATTTGACATTGGCAAGGGCCAATAGATTTGTAGTTAGCCCATGAAAACTTTATCTGGATTAAGATATTGACAGAAGTCAATAGATTCCTAGTCAACCCATGAAAACTAGGAAAAGGGAAAATATATTGGAGTTACCAGTAGGTTCAGGGAGAACCCATGATACAATGATGATATTGGCAGGGGCCAATAGGTTCTTAGTGATCCCATGAAAACTATGAAATAGGTCAGGGAGTCCAAAAACATTTATCAGGTTATTAGTCAGCCTATGAAAACTATTAGGTTAATAGTAACCCTAAAGACTATAACTGAGACAGATAGTCAAAATGAATGGTATGGGTAATCCAGAATTGACTTACTTGTTTTGCATATCATCATATTGTTTTGAATTGTTTTAACCATTATGGATGTAGGAGCGCATTATATCATTTTAGAAAGGTTTTAGAATACTAGTGAGGGGAAAACCCGTTCCGCTAAGCGGCGTGATCTCACTAGATATCTAAATAGTTTGAGATGGTAGATTATTATTCATACCAAGCTTTATGTCCGACTCGAAATTTATGTTTTCCCCTTAAACTCTCGGGTACTCAATTAATTTTGAGTAGTTTGAGAGTTATGGCTTTCAGGTACCTCTTTAGACGAATAAGCTTCCAAAGATGTGTAGGAGGCATGATAGCTATCTAGAGTTCTCTTTTATTTTGATTCCGCCGTGTTGTTGTTGTGAAGGCAAAGTTGTTATAAATTGCCTATATATACTTTGATCATCCAATAGGTCATTTCATATGTCGCTTTTGGCGTATGTTGTAATAAACACATTTTCTTTGAACATGGTTCTCGTATTAGGATTATGTAATGAATTTGAAATGTTTCGAAATGGAATGTGGAACTTGTTTGATATTTTAATTTTTTTTTCTGTATTCTTATGTTTCTGTATATCAATGTATCTAACATTACCGTATTTGGTCGTCGAGGATTAATAAATATGGATGACTACAGCATTCTTAGCCGTTAGTTTTGGGCCTCTAAGTAGGGGATGTTACAAGTTGGTATCAGAACATAGGTTTATGAAACTTAAAAGAAATTTAAACCTAAAAGACTTTCAAACATAATCCAATGAATCTGAAAATAAGATCGGGGTTTGGGTTAAAGCTATAGTAACGTACTTGTATTTGATGTATATGTATATATATATGTATATATATATATATGTATGTATATATGTATGTATGTATGTATGTATGTATATGTATGTGTATATATATATGTATAAAAGTACATATTCCCCTCTCTCTTAGATCGTTCTTCTGTATCTTACTAAGGCTCGTATGTAGATTTACGAGAAAGAAGATATGGAAGCAAGAAACGGAAGAGGAAATCTCGGTGGAGGAAGCACCACAACCAATGAAAATGTTCGATCTAATACCAGGAGGATCGGGGTTTGGGTTAAAGCTATAGTAACGTACTTGTATTTGATATATATATGTATATGTATATGTATATATATGTATATATATATGTATATGTATATATATCTAAGTTCGTATTCCCCTCTCTCTTAGTCCGTTCTTCTGTATCTTACTAAGGCTCGTATGCAGATTTACGAGAAAGAAGATATGGAAGCAAGAAACGAAAGAGGAAATCTCGATGGAGGAAGCACCACAACCAATGAAAATGTTCGACCTAATACTAGGAGGAACCAAGGTTGACAGGTTAATACTAACCAAAACGCTGATGCTAATGTGGGTGCTGGAAATCCACCAGTAGATATGGAGGCGATGTATCAGTTCTTCATCAATATGATGCAAGCAGGAGCTGCTGCTGGTGTTGCTGGAAATGTTGGAGGAGCTAATCCTACGGCTCCAGTGGTGAATAATTATGCTAAGCTGAGCAGAGATTACACCAGTCTTGGTGGGAAGCCATTTATGGGGATGGAGAATGCCATAGTGGTAGAGAATTGGCTGTTGCATTATGAGCGTATCTTTTCTGATTTGGGTTTAGATAATGAGCAGAAGAGAAGGTTGGCCTCTAGGCAGTTGCAAGGGTCAGCGCTTCATTGGTGGAACAGTGTTACTATCGAAGTTTCGGAGAAGGAATTGACTTGTGCTAATTTCCAAAGGATATTTGAACAGAGGTTTATGTTTGAGGTTGTTAAATCAGCACTACCGAGGAAGTTTTTGGATCTAGAGCAGAGAGAGATGTCCGTTATTGAGTATGCTGCTAAGTTTGATGAGTTGTCCTATTGTGGATATAATACTATAGACACCGTTGTCAGGAGAAATGAGAGGTTCATTCGGGGATTGAAACCTGAGCTTGCCAGGGCAACCCTAACACATATCATTGATCATAGTAATGTAGTGGTGGAGATGGACAATTCACCATGAAGAAATGCTTGCTATTTGTGCTAAAGAGAAGCCAGTTGAAACCCAGGGTTCGTAGGGAAAGAAGAGGAAGTTCTTTAAGAAGAAAGGAGCCTAGAAAGGAGATGCTGCCAAGAAGGCAAAGGCTGATTTTGTTTGCTACAAGTGTGACAAGAAGGGTCATTATGCAAATGAGTGCCGGTCAGGCCAGGGGAAGAAGACTGCAGATATAAAGAGTGTAAAGTGCTTCAACAGTGACTAGGTTGGGCATTATAAGAATCAGTGTCCAAAACCGGTTAGGGCAGACAAGGGAAAGGTTTTTACTGTTGGACCATCATCTGCTAAGCCAACTACAACTGAAAAAGGAAAGACTGTGATGGAAGGTACGTTTTTGATTCAGACTATACCAGTTAGGATACTATTTGATACCAGTGCATCACATTCATTTATATCCCAATGTTTGGTTGATAGGTTATGCTTAGAACCCACATACTTTGTTACTTCCTTAAGGGTTGCGAATCTAATAGGAGGGTATGCAACTCTAGAGATGAGATGTGACCAGTTAGATCTTGACTTGTTAGGTCATAAGTTTGCATGCAGTTTATATGTTTTCGATTTCGTAGATTTCGAAATCATTTTGGGTATGGATTGGTTGAATAAGTATGAGGCTAGGATATTTTTCCAAGATGGGGATATATCACTAAGACACCCTGATAGTCATAAGCGAATTATATTCTCAGTGGAGAATTCTGACCAGAGTAGTTGTGCTTTGTTAAGCGCTATGGAAGTGGAAGAAGAGTTAAGTCAGGTTCAAGTACAAAAAAGTTTGCAGATGTCTTTGAGCCAGTCACAGGACTACCACCGAAATGAGCTATTGAATTTCGGATAGATCTTGTGCCAGGAGTTGAACCTATAAGTAGATGTAACGAACGCGATTTTTCGTCACTTGAAAATCGACATTAATACGTCCACTATATCAACTGCCGAGCAATTGAATGCCGGAAAACCGAATTGTTATGGAGAAAAAGAAGAGGTAGAAGAAAAAAGAAGAAAAGGAAAGAAGAAACAACAGAACAGAAACAATATCAGAATCTCACATTCGCAGCGGAACAACATATAATAGATAAATGAATAATCTTTAAATCAAAGAACTATATCATTTTATAGATTATATCATCATTAGAGTTTACAACAACAGTACAACACTGGACAGTTATATAAACTTTTCCTCAAACAAAATACACAGCGGAATAAATAATATCAGATACAAGTGGTATGTCTCGCCATCCAGCTCGCCACTAAGCTCCACAGCATCCCGAATCCAGAATGACCTGATAACCTAACTCTAGACTACCCGTGTGGAAATTGGTGGGCACCCAGAGTTTAGGAAGGAAACAATAAACTCCGAGTCAGTCATGGTGACTGGTGTGAGATCGTAAAACAGTTATTTTTCACAATGAAAATAAAATCTATTCGCAATGCTTTTGGAAAATGAAACTACCATAAGACCTCCCACCACACACACAATGCAAACGCAGAATTGGAGGAGATTTCTTCTTATGATAGTCAAACATGCTTACTACGCAAATCATTGGATTATTATTATTATTAATGTCTAGTGTAGAAAACATTTCAAAACTATAATATTAATCTTAGCCAACATACAACCAGTATCGTATGCCTACTATAGCTACCATCTAAACAGTGGTGACCACCGTACGTAAATTGTAAGGACCAGATTCTTCGACTTCCGAAAATCAACATCAATACGTCCACTGTATCGACTGTCGAGCCATCGAATGCCGGAAAACCGAATACTTAGGGTTTACAAGAAGAGGTAGAAGAAAAGATAGAAGAAAAAGAAAGAAGAACAACAACAGAAATCACAGAACAGAAACAATATCAGAATCTCACATATCGCAGCGGAACAATATATAATAGATAATTACTAATCTTTTAAAACAAAGAACTATATCAGTTTATACATACATCAATCAGAGTCAATATACAACTCAATACAACACAGCACATCAATGGACAGTTATATAACTTGTCCTCATACAGAATACACAGCGGAATAAATAATATCAGATACAAATACTACGTTTCGCCAACCAGCTTGCTTCCAAAGCTCCAGAATATACTGATAACATAACTCTAGGCTGCCCGTGTGGAAAAATTATGGGCACCCAGAGTTTAGAAGGGAAACAATAAACTCTGAGTCAGTCATGGTGTGATAACCCGGATTTTTGGTCATCTGAAATTTTATAATTAACTGATTTATTCAACTAAATAGATAGAAATTCTGATAATAAAAGATATCTGGATGTATAAAGTGGATTTGAAACCATAATTAATGTGTAAATGGATATATACAAAATTTATCATTTCTAAGAAAAATAAAATATGATAACTATTTTATTATTATGCATACATTTGTGGTTTGTGAGTAAAAACTTGGATTTAAAAATTCAAAGCAATATCTTAAAAATAAATTTACAACTAATATGTATAAATATATAGTTAGTAATTAGTATATAATTGGGTTTCATATATTTTATTTTCTTTTAGGTTACATGAATATTGATAAAGAGGATTTAATAAAGGATGATACTTTAAAATATACATGAGTTGTATATATAAAAGTATTATATATAAAAATAATACACATTAATATAAATACATATAAAACAAGAATAAGTTTTAACATTTGTAAATAAATAAAGCATGTAGAATACAAGTGGAAGCTTAGGATAACATGCATTGACAAATGTAGGCAAATGATACAAGTGTTCTCATAAAAAGATAAATAATAAATAAAATAAATCTGAAATACATCCTTAATCCATTCTCATTTACACTTTTACTTTTATTATCAAAGAACAAGAAATCCAAAGCCAGTAAAACTGAAACTAGGCAAGAAAAAGAAACTGAAATCAAATTTCCAAATCTGGAAACAATTTAAAAGCAATCAAAGCATTATCATCTCAGTTTTCAAGCCTTGATCATCTCTGTTTCCAAAGCAAGAAGATTCGGGATCAATGCAAATTAAAGTAAACTAAATTCCAGGTTGAATTACAAGAACAGATTTCAAAAATTTCAAAAGCAGGGTCCAAACCTGAAATCAAAGCAAACTCAAGTTTAAAAGTCTAAATCATCTCATTCAACTGAGCATTTCAGATCACTTGACAAAGCATTCCAGTTTAAAAGAAATCAAGCAATACAAGTTTTAGAGATTTAAGCATATCAGTTTTCAAAAAAAAAAATTCTGGCATCCCAGTTTTTAAAAAGCTCTGCTCATTCATTCAAGGTGAGTAAACTAAAAGCTTTAAACAGTTTTAAGTTTAATGCATGTGATAAATGTTGAAGTAAAATTTGTGATGTATGTTTGAATTTATGTTGCATGTTTGTTTTAAGCTGAATGTATGTAAATAAGTACATAGAAAGTGCGTGCATGTCTGGAACCTGGACTATCTCTGTTTTTTTTACAGGGTAAAGATTTAAACAAGATCAAGTTCACTTCAAACATTTACTTATAGGTTGTGAAATTTGAAGAAAATATGTTTGTTTTTTCATAAACTAAGTATTAAAAATATATTTAAGCATGATAAGTTGAAACTCTCTGGAAATTTAGAAAAAAACAGTGGAAATTATAACCTTATCAAATGTTTGACTTGAACAATTCTGGTTTCCAGGTTTATAATATGTTTTGTTACCTAAAATAATGATTTTTGAAAATGAAATCAGAATTTTAAGTATAAATTCAAGGAGAAATTGTGGGTTGAATGATTTTGGATGTTGGGGCAAATACTGGTGATCGATGAACGTGGAGGCCTCGGGATCATGGGTGTAGGTAGCCTGGAGGATATAGATTGGGGGAAAAATGGTAATAAAATTTTCAGTTGATCAGGCAGGCTTGGGTTCGACGAACTAGGGTTTTTAACCCAGTTTAGTTCAGTATTGAGGATACGGCGATTTCATTATCGACGTCACATCGAGATGGATTGCACCGGTGGGGATAGAGGAGTGGTGTCGTGACGAATCTACGGACGAGGTTGCGTAGCCTCTGATGGTCGGCATGGTCGTAGAGAGGCGTTTATTGATGATCTATTGTGGGATTCCAGTTTTGTTTTGAATGCTCGAATTCGATTTACGACAAATTTGGAAGATCTGGGTGGTCAGAGACATGGGGTAGGTCGTCGTCGACTTGTCAATGATGGCAGGGGTGGTCGGAGCATCGACGTTCCTCCGTACACGTGCACGACGAGGCTGGTATCTGTGGTTTTGGGAAAGAAGTTGGGTCTCGGGGAAGGTATCGGGGATATGTTTGTAACGACCCGGAAATTTCGAACCCGAAATTTCCAGATAGTTAGAAGAAAAAGAAAAGAGATAGAAGAAAGAACTGAACAAGGCACAGATTCTCACATTCGCAGCGGATCAAAATACAATATCAAATAATAATATCAGTTATACAAAGAAAACTGTATCAGTCAATTACATTTTTATACATCAGAGTTACAACATTTCACAATCACTATACAGTTAAAATAACTCGTCCCAATAATTAACAATATATCACACTCCATACGTTCCTGCCATCCAGCTCGCCTCCTGAGCTCCAGAACGTCCTTACCTGAAATCTGTAATACTCGGTCTGACCCGAGCATTACATCAAAGTAACACCCGGGTCAGGCTGGAAACCAGCGTGAGTAAACTCATCTAACAAGAAATTCCAATCCATAGAACTTATTTAAACCCGGGGTAACTCGTACTTTACCACAAGTAAACCACTTATATAGTCAACACTTATTTCACAAAACAATAGCTAAGTATCCAACTTAGTTTAAATGGTCCATATTATTTCAAACCGGACTATTGATTTCACATATCAAATTTATAAAGAATTATAGATTACTAATCGAAGTGGTGTCGGATATCGCTGATATCCGATCCCGGTCTCTTCGATTCTAATATCATCTTAATTCAAGTTATTCAAATGAATACAATTAAATTTTAAATACAGGGTGTCACTTTTACACAGCAAAACATCATAGGTAACCACATCATCATTTTTCACCCCAAACATATCATATTACAAAAACATTGCATATCACATACCATCACCATCACATACCAGGGATAACAAATAGTCCAAGGCATTCAATATCATTCAATCATCCATAAGAAAGATTAATTAGCCACACCATTTCTAGTTAATTTAAATAAATTAAATTAATTACTTCAATCACTTTTAATCCTGCTTACTTAACATTAATTAACCAATTAATTAATCATCCTTTAATTATCATTTTTAATTATATTAAGTAATTAGCCTTTACTTAATTACACAAATTAATTAACCCTCAACCATTCACATTAATTAATCCTTTAATTACTCTCATAAAGTAATTAACAATAATTTATTTCATTGATCCTTAATTAATTACTCTAATTAATTATTCTATAATCACTTATATTGATAAATTATCCTTTAATTAATCACATTAATTAACTAACCCTTTAATTCATTTTCTTAATTAATAAATCTTTTAATTAATCACATTAAGTAATTAATCCTCAATTACTTTCATTAATTAATTATTATTTACTTTTAGAAATTACCCATTAATTACCCTCCTTAATAATTGACATTAGTGATTATCCTTAAATTACTTTAATTGATTAACCAATTCTTTAATTAATTAAATAAATTAATTAATTCTCAATTTAATTACCTCAAGTAGTTAATCTTTAATTACTTACAATGATTACAATAAGTAATTAACTTTAAAATAATTACATACATTAATTATCCTTTCAATTAAAAACTGGGTTTACATTCTTTTGAAAACTTTGGTTATTAAACATAACCCGAGCCCAAACTCTAAATTACCCGAGCCAAAATCCAAAATACCTTAGCCTATTCCCGAGACACTCGCAATTATCACGCTACTTCAAGGCAATCCACTATCTACTTCGAGTTTTACCCGATATAAACCCTTCTTCCCCAAATACCACGAACAACCCAGACAACGACATACACGCGTGCACATGCACGGCTGATCCAACCATCTCCGATCAACGTTTCGAACGCCATCAAGTCGCCGACCACCTACCCGAGCATTCCGACCACCCAGAATTCCAACCCACCACGTGGAACAAAAACGAACAATTTCGAACACCCATCAAAACGAAACTCGATCACCCCAAACACCTCGCATCGCCATCTCCGTCCATCTGAACCCACGTGCTCGCACCGATAGCTACGCCAGACCTTCCTCTTCCTTTCCCCCCACCTTCGAGCCAACTCGAAACCATCGCGACGTCGCATAGCCCTCGCAATCATCGTTTATCTGAACCATACCTTAAACCCTATATCGATGTCGTTCGGCCACCATGATCATCTGATAATCCAGCGAGCATTTTTCCTAAGATCCCTGATCTTCGAACAACCTCCAGTGATAATCACGACACACCTCTATTTCCCGTTTGCCGTGAATTGACAAAAACCCAGATTCTATTCATCTCTCAATTCCTCACCATTTACAAGTTTAAAAATTATGATTCGATTGCCAAAAATCATCATTTTCAAAAACTAAACCAATTATATAATCGGATCTTGCAATCATGAAGGTCGAATTATTTGATATGTTTTGAGTTTCACTGAAAATTCCTATTTCCAAAATATTTACTGAATAATTCTACTTGGAAATTTTTTTTAAAAACAATGTTACATTGTTACTAACATTTTTCATTTAGAGAGTATAGCCTAAAACTGATTTTGTAAAGAGATACAAATTTTTTTCTTTGAATTTATAAAACCTGTTACACAACAGGGTATGTATATTACATACAGTATATTTTAAAACCTGTTTATCCAAACAACCATACAATTCATCCATGCAAACCATATTTACAATCCCTACTATCATAAATCATCACATGCATCAAGATATCAAGAAGATTTATCTTTTCAAAATTAAGTTTACTCACCTATTTCAAAGAGGCAGAGAGTTTTGAAAGAAAACTGGAAGCTTTGAAAAACTGAAATGCTTGTTTTGAAAACTTGAAAACCATGGCCTCTGGAATTTGTAAGCTTTGAAAACTTTGCTTTGATTCCTTCAGATTTACTTGCATGAACTCTTGAAAATGGTTATAGGCTTGAAGAACAAATGGTTACAGGGTTTTGGTTCGAGAAATGTTTGCAAGTCTGATTTGAAGTATGGTTTAGTTTGTAGATTGTTGGTTTGGAGATGATTTCAGTTTTGGTTTGAGAAGATTCTCTGGTTTTAGTTTTTGTTTCTGAAGATGTGAGAATTAAACAAGAAAAATGAAGGAGAGGAAAGATATAGGCTTATATAAATTCATTTAGATTTGTTTTAAAATTAAAGAAAATAAAAATAACCTATGACACTTGTCTCTACCATTGCTTAATTACCTTACACATGTATTTAACATGTTTAAAAATTCAACACTTGTCATTATTTATTTTCATTTGTTTTTAAAATTATTTAAAAGCCTTTAAAATGAATTTTCCTAATTAATTAATACATTTCTTAATTAGTAAATGCTTTCTTATATTATAAATAAATGAAACCTTTAAAAGAAAATAAAATAAAAACCCATTTATAATCTAATAAAATCATATATAATATATTTAATTCATTTTTAAGTGTAAACATAAAACTTTTATATTTAATTTACTATTAAATAAATACTTCCTAAATTTATATAAAATTTTAAAGACAATGATATAAAATCAATCACATGCTAATAAAAATCATATACACTTATTATTTTAAACTCAATTTATTTTTAAGATTATTTACATAATTATTTGCCTAAAATTCCAGGATATCACAATGTTGATCTGTCTCGGGTTTGCCTTCGAGTTGTACGTGAGTGTTAGGTTTGTGTAACGAAGTTTTTAAACTTTAATTAAACTAAGTTTTTTTTTAATAAAATGAAGATGATATACTCGGGTCAGGGCTCGAGTGTATATCGGGTTGGACCCGAAGTAAATTTAACAGTTTTAAAATTTTAATAAAGCAAGTTTAAAAATCTAAAAATGAATTTAGTTTGAATCATTCTTAAAATCTATTCCTTATATAATAAATGGTATTAAAAGTAAAGTTAAGGGAGTTATAATTTGTTCAGTTTAAAACTTTAAGTTATTTTAAACTTAATTTAAATTTTAAGTGTTAATTAAAGGATAAAATGTTTTAAATTTATATGTTAATGATAATTAAGTAATTAATTAAGATAAATGGCTTATCTTAAAAAGTTAATTAAGGTCTTGGATAATTAATGATTAATTAAATTAATGTAAGTAATTAGAATTACTTAATAAGTAATTAAAGGACTAATTTGTTGAAGGTTAATTAATTTAATTAATTATTAAAGGATAATGGATTAATAAATTAAAGATTGATTAATTATAGGATGACTAATGAACGTGATTAATTTATGATTAATTATTGAATGTGATTAATTTAAAGTAATTAATTATGATATAATTAAATAATTGAGAGTAATTAATGGTTAAAGGATAATTAATTTATGTAATTAATTAGAGGATTAATTACTTAATGTAATGATTAAGTAATTAATGTAATTAATTAATGAATAATTAAGTAATCAAAGATTAAGTAATTAAGGTAAGTAATTAAGAGTTAATTATTTAATATAATTAAAGGATAATTAATCAAAGGTGATTAATTAAGATGAAATTAAAGAAAGATTAATTAATTGGTTTGTAATTAATAAATGTTAAGTAAAGGTAATCTAAGTGATTAAAGATTAGTAATTAATTTAATTAGGGATGAATTAAATAAATTTTGGAAGTGATCAATCTTGCTTATGAATGATTGAATAATGTAAATGCCTTGAATTGGTTGATATGTCTGATATGCAATGTTTGTGATATGATATAGGTGGAAAATGATAATGTAGTTATTTATCGATGATAAATTGCTATGTATAAGTGATATCCTATTTAATGTTGAATTGTATTTCACTTGAATAACTTGGTTTAGATATGACATTAAATTCGAAGAGACCGGGGTCGGGTATCAGTAAATACCCGAAACCACTTCGATTCTGTATAAATGTGAATTTGAAAGTAAACAGGCTGGAATGAAATAAGCTATGTATCATGGATATTTAAAACTGATAACGATTCTTGGATATTGTTTTGAGATAAATGAATTGACTTAAATAAGATTAGAACTCGTAGAAAAGTACGAGTTACCCTGGTAATTCACTTATGTTATATAGCTGGGTATTTCATATTATGAGTTTACTCACGCTGGTTTCCAGCCTGACCCGGGTGTTACTTTGATGTAATGCTCGGGTCAGACCGAGTATTACAGATTTTCAGGTAAGGACGTTCAGGAGCTCAAGAGGCAAGCTGGATGGCAGGAACGTATGGAGTGATATCCGTTGTATATATTATTGTTGATTATCGGAGACATGTTTTCAAATTGTCTTATGTTGTGTAATAGTGTAATTCTGATATATAAAATGTATAAGTGTATTGATACAGTTCTTTTTGTAAAACTGTTATTTATGTGATATTATATTTTGATCCGCTGCGAATGTGAGGTTTCTGTATTTTGGTGTTTCTAATTTCTTCTTCTTCTTCCTCTTTCTTCTTTTTCTATAACTATCTGGAATTTTCGGGTTCGAAATTTCCGGGTCGTTACACATGGTGACTGGTGTGAGATCGTAAAACAGTTTATCTTTAAAACAAACAATAGGAAGATTTTAAAGTCAATTTCGCAATGCTTTTGGAAAATGAAACTACCATAAGACCTCCCGCCACACACACAATGCAAACACAGAATTGGAGGAGATTTCTTCTTATGATAGTCAAAGATGCTTACTACGCAAAATCAAATCCTTTTTGATATTATTATTAGTGCATAGTGTAGAAAACATTTCGAAAGTACAATATAAATCTTAGCCAGCATAGGTACCATTATAGTATGCCTACTATAGCTGCCATATTAGATGGTAGGTTCTACAACTAAAACCGTACAAGGCTCGTATTGTTTCTTTGGATTTCCAACAAATGGTCAGGCCAAGGAACTTCCCATTGCCACATGGAAACGCCTCTGGAATGACGTCCCGAGAACCTAACCGGATCTCTGCCAACATAAGGCCGGGTTACCCCTAACTGGGTAACTACTGACACGAATATGTCATCCCCCGATCGTAACCGATCTATATCCGAGGATCCTCGATTTCCAACAACCACATAAGAGTAATAATAATGCAGCAACCACATAGGTTAAGTATCTGGGCTCCATACCATGATACCACCTCTATCCAGAAGGAATGACATACACTAAAGGGGCGCTACCCCCTAATAACCTTGCTGCATCCTTCCTGTTTTGACCATTTCCGGGGTGTGAGGTCCGACGAAGTCTCGTCCATAAAGCTACGCTTTGTCACAAAGCCATGCTTTGGGTCAAACAAATGATCAAAGTAATGATCACAAAGATAAATGATCAAACAAATGATCATATCACAAATGATCAAACAATGATCATTTCACAGCAACACTCAGCATGCCACGTTACCAAATTGGGAGTATATCGCTGATAAATTTCAACTACATAACCTCTAAGCTCGTACGTCTCAGAGAAGGGTGTTAAGCTAAGAGAATAAATTCTCCGCCACCAGCAGATATGTATTTGAAAGAAATCAGCTTTATATCTCAATTTGTAACATCAGACATACAATCCATACAAGTCTATTTCTGGATCGAACAAAACCGAAGGCACTTCTCACGAAGCCCTTGCAAATCCGGATAATTTTCTAATCACGTCCGGACTTCCCGTCACTAAGGGTGATAAAACCTCTATATCGGAGATCAGCCGATGTAGAGTAACTCGACGGTAATCCTTCCGTTTTAAAAAATATCCGGTCTTCAACACCGGTCATCAAATGCAATCCATTATGACGTATCACATATTCAGAATGGGTTATACGACCCCAAGGTCCTTTCCCGGCTAACCCGAATAGTGAGCGCTTATTCAAAAATAAGTGTGGCATTCAATTCATCCAATTCACAACAAATACCCATTCAAGGTAATTATTGATAGTCGGTTATTTAACTATCAATAAAGATGCACAACATCATCATATTCCAAATAATTTTCCAAATAATTTAATTTCCAAAATATCTTTACTAGATATAAAGTTTCCACACTTTAAAAATAAATCAACGTTTATTTTTCTAAACAATTTCCCTTTCCGTTATAAATTCCATAGTGAATTTATATTTCAAATATCTACTGATATACGATTTTCAATCAATTTCAAATATTCACTTTCACTTTATCTGTACAAAGATAAATTCTCAAAAACGTTTCATTTCATATTGGAAAACATTTCCATACTTATTTAATAATAAGTGATTCACAAATCATCTATTTTCAATACTTGAAAAATATTTGATATACTTAAATCAAAATTAAGTATATATTTCATTCTTTAAGGAAATCATTTTCTTAAACACATTATTTGAGTCAAAACGAATGTTACGTAAAACATCGTTACGACGACTCAAAATCACTAGTATAGGGATTCGAAATTTAGATAGATATATAAATCCCAATACTATATAAAAAACATTTCCTTTCGGAAACCATTTACTATAACAACAGTGTTATAGTCCACCATTTCCTTCTATTTCTCGAAAACGTCTATTTCAACAATGAATGTTGAAATCTATGGTTTCGATTCATAATACATTTTAAAACATCTTTAAAACGTTTTCATTCTATTCCAATATCACTTTCCCAAAACAGATCCATTTTACTTAATAATATATTCACTGTCCAAAATCGTGAATATACTTCACTAACCAATTTCACTATTTTCTACACATTTTATTTCAAGAATTATCCACTATCCAAAATCGTGGATAAAATTACCAACCAACTCTTATTATTTACAACATTTAACTTAAAGGATAATTCGCTATCCAAAATCACGAATATATCTCCTTTAATAACTTCTACGTTTAAATTACCAAATTCAATTAGTTTCGGATTTATAAAACAACGTTTATAAATTCACCTTTATATTTCATAACAACTTTGATCTATAAATCTCCTTTATTAACAAATTCAATTTATAACTCAATATATATACACAAGTCCATATTATAAGTTAATAACTTATAATTCATTTATTTTAAAAGAAATCATTCTTTTAAACTTCACAAAATTTAAAACTTTCAGATTTCATTAACTTATGAAATCCCATTTATACTTCATTTTAACACTTATAAAAACTTGTCTTATAATCCCAATATTTTAAATTTATAAATATCCATTTTTGTACATCTTTTATATACATCGTTTTTAATAATTCAAAAATCCCAATCCAAACCATTTTATAAATTACTTAACCATTTATTTCAAAAAAATTACCTTTCGGTTATATTTCACAAAAATCATAATTTTTATAACTTTAAAATTGGATCCGATGATGCCACAGCACCAAATAATCAAGCACGACATCCAAACATCATATATCAATATGACAACAGAATATATAACAATATCTGTATAGTTGAGGAATCCAGTTGGATCCCTCCAACCTATTTCCCTACATCCACAGATGTTAGCACAATACCAATTCCACTTCGAGGTGGAATATCGCGGTATATGGGATTTATAAATATATCATCCACTTACTAACGACGTATAGGGTCTCATCCGCTATATAGTGCGGGAAATCAACAACTGCAATATATACATATGCCAATATATATATATTGCTATATATAATACTATATATACTATATCACATCCAAACAACAATCAATCAGTCAATAACTGCAATATCAAATTTTTCCTTTCGAGTGAGAAAATCTCACCTTAGCTATTTATTTTGCAATCCGTTTCCATCTTGACTCGATTTTCTTGATTTATACCTTGTATAAACAATTTATACGGTTTCATTAATATTCAAAATAAATCGAATAACAAATTTTCATTTTGATAATTATAAGTTCACCGGTGATTTTGTTTTATTCTTCATTTTGAAAACACATATCCTTAAAAGAAATAGTTAATATGGATTTCAAAATCTCTATAAAAATTCTATTTCCAGGTCTTATAAAATTTCCAAAACCTAAATTTTTATATAACTTTACAATTCAAAGTATTTTAAATTGCTGCCTACCTAAATCTTATATATATATAATTTAAACCTGATGTAATAGTATAAAATTTCTACATTTATATTTTATTGTTTTATCTTTCTGTAACTACTTATAAATTTGTAAAAAACTGTATTTCCTTTATTGTTAAAATTTAAAACCTTATCTATATATATTTTCTCCTACATGCTTATTAAAACTGAAAACTGCATATTATATTATTATTATTATTTTATTAGTTACAATGACTTACTGTAAAATCAAATACTGGGATATCTATATTTTTTCCCCTCTTTTATCACTTATCAAACAGATTAATTTCCAAATCCAAATTAAATTGAAACAATTTATAAATACCTTACCGCCAACTCTCTCGCGAGCATCATCGACCCAGACTGTCGCCAACAAACCTACTTCGTCTTGTACGAACACCTGCCATCGAACGCGACAGCCCAGACCCGATTTGAACTCACTCTTCTTGGCGAACTGCTACGCGAGTCAGTGCATCGTCGAAGTCGCTGGCACTTCCAAACCCAATGCCACCGAAGAACACGCTTTCAGGCTTCCCGATGATTGGCTCGACTTCGAACTAGCTGGAGAGGAATTCGATTCGATTCATTGCTCTTACTGGAAAAGTGATAGAGGAGGGAGGTTTTCGATTGACGATTCAAAAAGGGAGGGAATGGTTTCGCCGACCATTAATTCGAATGGGAAAGTCTTTGAAAATTTGAGGCTGCTGTCGACAGAAAGGAGGAAGGGAAAATCGAACGAAAAACCAAATTTAAGACCTTCATTCATTATTTTCTTCGGCCATTTTTTTGATAATTTTCTTTCATTTTGAAATGTATTAACTGAGGAATAAAGAAATGAAGTTGCGTGAGATTTGTAAAGCAATGGGGAGACAAGGAACGTGATTCAGCAGAGAATAGGTCTGCTTACTCAGGAGTAGGGTGGCAGTGATTTGATTTTTCAAAATTTTAAATTAAAATTCAATTTAATTCTTAACGCGTTTATGTGTCGTACACTCACATAATAACTCCAAACGCTACGAAATTTGAAATTCGAAAATAATTCGATATTATGGATCCAATGGAACTGGTTTCATCGAATTCCAAGACTGTGTGAAAAATGACTATTTTTAAATATCGATTCAAACGATATGATTTTCAAAACTGAACAAAACAGTTTGAAATTAAATTCTGAAGCTTCTATTATCTTCAGTATTATCAATATAAATTTTAAAAGCTTTTGAAATATTTTTCTTCAGCTTAAAACTGAAGATTCAAATTTTTATTCGACTATCAATAGATTAAATTTTATAATTTAATCGCCAATTTATTTTGATAATTTGAAATTCAAGTCAAACCATCATTCAAATATTTAAAATCAATTAAATATTTCCATTTTAAATTGTTCAAAATCCTGGGTCGTTACAATCTTCCCCCCTTAAAAGAATTTCGTCTCGAAATTACAAGTCAGGGAAAAAGGTCCTTATCTCGTCTACTATTTTTCACAATCCAATAGTTTTATCAATTTATCAAAACAAATCTTTCTACTAAAGATTCGTTATTAATTCAACTAAATTTCCAACTTCAATTATAAGTTTCAAACAACATTGTTTACTTCAAAATTCAAATTTTAAACTTTCAAAATTTTCTCAAAATTTTCTAACACTCGAAATTTTCGAAAAATTTCGCCAGCGTCTCCTTTGCGCGGCTAACACGGTATGACTACAAAACGTCCCTACGGACTCTCAAATTTCAAAAAGAAAAGAAAAAGCCAAGCGGCTAGACAAGAAAATCACCAAATCTCATATTGAAATTCAAATACGTACCTTTTGTCGAGCAATTTAAATTTATCTTTGAAATCAAATTTCAACTTCTTTATACACCTGTATATCCTACTAGCCATAATATCTAGTTACAATATTCAATTATCATTTTGCAAATTTCCATTACAAAATTTTTAATATATACTTCTTATACCATTTTTAGTTTACTACTGAAGTTACATATCTATTATCATTCAATTTTGCATTTCAAATTTCATTTGAATTCAATTTACATTTTCAATTTGATTTGGATTCAGTTTAACTTCTGAATATTGAATTTTATCAACTATCTTTCATTCATAACTGCACTATTTTAAATTAGTTCCAATAATCAATTCATCACAAATTCTAATTCACTCTATTCAATTTTTTTTTCAACATTCAGTTTCAATTCCAAATTTATTCTTTTGTTCATTCCCAAAATTTATTTTCAATTCACTATTTTGGTTTATAACCACTTATATTAACTGGATTTCAAATTCCATACGAATTTTAATTTATCTTTCATTTATAATTGTTCAATTCAATTCTATTGCTTACAAATTCGAAATGAATCTCCACTTTCAATTTCACTTTCATTAAATTGATTCACTTGTACTTACATTAATTTAACTCCATCCTTTAAGTTGAATTTATTATATCAAAATTCAAATTGTATAAGTTATCAACTTAATAATATTTCATAAATATTTTTATATAGTATTCCAGAGTCTTACCAACATTTCAAAAAATCATTTTGAAAATAATTCAAATTATCCTTTGAATTTTCTAAAACAAAATCCAAATTTTCAAAACAACTTCCATTTTAAAATAATTTGGCAGCAATTCCTCTTCTGGAAACCCAAAAATGAACACCGGTGATGCCGCGGTCATCATCGAAGTTATTTTCCAGCGACCGAAAAGAGTTTAGAGCTTTCATCTCTCCAAAATACTTTTCAAAACCTTTGAAATTCATTTTCAACTCCAAAAAGGAATTAAACTTTCCAACTTCAAAATTTTCAAATTCTTTTCAAAACATTTCCAAATACTTCTCTGGAATTCCGTTTCAAATTATAAGTCACATTTATAATTTACATTCTTAATTTCCATTTGTATGTGAATTTATTTCTTTACTTTGGAGTTTTGATTTCAATTTCTTATTCAATTTCAATAATAATGATAACAGTTCAATATTATCAGTTTCCTAACAAACATGCAACCATATACTGTAATAATTTACAGAAAATCATTTCTTTTATATACAAAAATAGTTTTGGGCAAAATTATTCCATTTACCCTATTTTTAAAACAATACTGTGTCATTTTATCTTGTTTAAGAGTTTAGAAACCCCTATCAACACAGTTAGCTAGACTACACCAACCAGAATCTATAAACAATTAACCGATAAGTCAACACAATACAAATCAATTTCATATTCACTAACAAATACGCGCTCATATCTATTATTACACTCACACTCATTCTAGAGTACTACTGACTCTATCTCTAATGAGTAACACCCAACAGAGCAGGGTTGTCGCTTAACCATATGCTCTGATACCACGTTGTAAGGACCCGATTCTTCGACTTCCGAAAATCGACATCAATACGTCCACTGTATCGACTGCCGAGCCATCGAATGCCGGAAAACCGAATACTAGGGTTTAAAAGAAGAGGTAGAAGAAAAGATAGAAGAAAAAGAAAGAAGAAGAACAACAGAAATCACAGAACAGAAACAATATCAGAATCTCACATATCGCAGCGGAACAATATATAATAGATAATTACTAGTCTTTTAAAACAAAGAACTATATTAGTTTATACATACATCAATCAGAGTCAATATACAACTCAATACAACACAGCACATCAATGGACAGTTATATAACTTGTCCTCATACAGAATACACAACGGAATAAATAATATCAGATACAAATACTACATTTCGCCAACCAGCTTGCTTCCAAAGCTCCAGAATATCCTGATAACATAACTCTAGGCTGCCCGTGTGGAAAAATTATGGGCACCCAGAGTTTAGAAGGGAAACAATAAACTCCGAGTCAGTCATGGTGACTGGTGTGAGATCGTAAAACAGTTTATCTTTAAAACAAACAACAGGAAGATTTTAAAGTCAATTTCGCAATGCTTTTGGAAAATGAAACTACCATAAGACCTCCCGCCACACACACAATGCAAACGCAGAATTGGAGGAGATTTCTTCTTATGATAGTCAAAGATGCTTACTACGCAAAATCAAAACCTTTTTGATATTATTATTAGTGCATAGTGTAGAAAACATTTCGAAAGTACAATATAAATCTTAGCCAGCATAGGTACCATTATAGTATGCCTACTATAGCTGCCATATTAGATGGCAGATTCTACAACTAAAACTGTACATGGCTCGTATTGTTTCTTTGGATTTCCAACAAATGGTCAGGCCAAGGAACTTCCCATTTCCACATGAAAACGCCTCTGGAATGACGTCCCGAGAACCTAACCGGATGTGACGACCGCCCATGACCCCTGCACCGAATCTAGAGATAGTGCGCTGTAAAGTGTGCCAGGCGACCATAGACGATTGTCAAGGTAAGATTTAAAAAAAAGGATCTATCGTATTACTCACAGCGCATGGACAAAATACAATAGAACATATGTATAGTGAAGCTTTACAGAACAAAATGACATCATATAAAACTCCATAATAGTTGAATACAAGCATCCACATAGTCAATACATCCAGCCTCACTACAAATCTCTCAGAGAATACAAAACAGCGGAATATCCAGTACATATAAGAAAATAATATGCAACCCTCTAGCTCGTCTTCGATATCAGCATCGTGAGAAGAGAACAGCACCTGTCACCTGCTACCTAGTCTGCCCGTCCCAAAATGGACGAACAGCCCAAGGCAATAAGAATTTAAAACAAAAAGCCTTGAGTCAGACAACAGTCTTAGTGAGCAGTAAATTAACTAACAACATACCAAAAGAGCATAAAGGAAAAGGAATAGGAATACAACCCTCCCACTCCAACCTCATTCTACAGTGATAGCCCCCAGACACACACTAAGCAGAAGCAAACATAGCAGAGCATACAATTTAAAGTAAAGCTACTATCACTCGAGTCAAGGGCGATGTTTTCCAAGTACCAAGGCCTAAATCAGATAAGCACCCAGAAAATACCGCTCTTGAGTCCGAATGACGATACAACCACACATCCATGACTCTGGCTATCACTGTTATCATTGCTTCGATATCACCGTTAATTGAATGACCGGCACATTCTTTCAGCCGTCCGTCAAGGGCTAATGGAAACCCCGGTTCTAGACATAACTCCCGCACGTCGTCGCAGCCCGTGCCTAGGACTATCGAATCTGCCCAGAGTACTCGACCATCAACAGTTGGCCGTTGGGACTATCGAATCTGCCCAAACGTACTCTTGCTTAGAGCATGCTAGAACCTTCAACAACGATGCTATCCAAGCCTCCTAGTCATCCTCCTCGACGACTATTCTCATATCCATTCATTATCTTCAACTCGAATCATATCACCGAGTTATCAACATGCTTGGAATGATCCCGTCTGGATTAGACCAAGTCTTCATCATATGATGCCTCGCTTCATTACACCCTTGCAAAGCTTCATCTCAACTTCACATCATCAAATCTATGCATAAGAGCTTCATCATCCCGCTACATATGCCACGAGCAGCTTTTCCAATTCAAGAGCCTTTCCCTTAGCTTTTGAATCACCTTCGATCTAAATCTAGTCATCAATCATCTAGTTCATAACAATCAATCAAATCAAACATCAATCCAAGCAATCAAGCATTCAAAAATGATCTAAGTAGACAATTATAACAATAATGGCATTTTCGTAATTAAAGAGTTGAAAGTCCAATAAGCATGAAAACATGTATTATATCTCTACAAACTTGATGAATGAACTTGCATAGGTTAACATATGATAAAATGGATGCAACATCATCATGAACAATGGATCTATATGGATCTACACATAGGATGAAGAAAATGCATGGAAATCTCTATTTTAACACCAAAACGAGCCAACAATCCGATATACTCCTTTGGATCCGTGTGAGAGATAATCACCACTCACCAAATCACCTAAACAACCTCAAATCAACACACTTCAGATCTGGACAGCGAAGGATGAAGCTAGATCTATCACAAATCCGCTTCAAATGAAGAAATCTCTCTTGAAAAGATGAAGATCTTCAATCCAAGCTTTTGAATCTTCAATCTCGATCTTCGATTTGGATGGATGGAAGCACTAGATTAGAGTGGAGAAAAGAAGTGAAGAAGTGTAGAAGTCGAGCTCTCAAAATGGCAGCACTTCGTCGCTTCAAAATCCGGATCCCAAAAAGTGAGAACAACCCCTCCTATTTATAGCTGAAAACTGCCTGAGTCGTAACTCGGCTATCTCCTTAAGTCGTTGCCGACCTAACATATGCCGACCTACGACCTAAAAACCCCCACGACTTAACAGAGCCTCCGACCTAACCCTTAGCCAACAACTCCGACCTAACAGATACGCGCGCCTCAACTCCTACGATCTAACACTTCTGCGCATACGACCTAACTATTAAGTCGACCTACGACTTAACACATACTTCGACCTAACACTTAGACGAAACCCAGCGACCTACGACTTAACAGGTTACGACCTAATTCCTTAAGCCTCCACGCGACCTAACATAAGTCGCGAACAACTGGGATGCGACCTAACTCTACCCAGACTTACGACTTAACTCCTTAAGTCGCTCACTACTACTTAGGTCGTTGCCGACCTAACTACACTGCTAACTTCTATAAGTCGTCCCAACCGACCTAACAACTTAATTACTAAGTCGCTAACCCGGAACCACTAGGTCTGCCTACCCTTGAGTCGCCATATCCTTAAGTCGGTCAGTCTTTAGGTCGTTAACTCGCCCTGCCGACCTAATTACTTAACTAAATCCTAGGTTGCACAATTTTATAGGTCGCTCCAACTAACCCACGACCTAACACAAACTCGCAAGTCCTTAACTCGGTCACGACTTAGCTCTTAGGTCGTCCACGACCTAGGACTTAGACAAATTTTCCCAAAAATCTGAAATGACTTAAAAATGCAAAAATTCCAGATTTGACAAACTTTTCGATCCGTGAAAAATACGGGTCGTTACATTCTCTCCCCCTTAGGAATTTCGCCCCCGAAATTCCAAGCAAACAAAGCAATCAAAGACTATTCTGTACGCCTACCATCCATAGCAATCAACAAACCATGCATCCAATTCTAACTTAGCGTACAGAATTCTAAAATTAGAACAAGTTACAATATCGTGAGATGACACGACACCTTAGGGCCATACCTTGAAGAGTTCAGGATGAGCTGCTTTCATCCTCTCTTCCACCTCCCACGTACAGTCGTTATCATCATCACTCCATTGTATCTTGAGCAACTTAACTACCTTCCTCCTAAGCTGTTTCGTGTCGGTTTCCACAACACGAAGTGGCTTACGAGGTCTTCTATCAACTGGATCAACTTCAAAGTCTTCATAGCTATCAGCAGAAACCACTGCATTCGAGTCATGCACATACTTCCGTAGATACGATACGTGAAAAACATTGTGCACACCCGACATCTTCTCCGGTAACTCCAATCTATAAGCGAGCTTTCCAATTCGCTCGATGATCGGGAATGGTCCAACAAATCTCGGAGTCAATTTTCCTTTCTTCCCGAATCTAATAACATTCTTCAGTGGAGAAATCTTCACAAAAACCATATCCCCTACGTCGAATTCCAAATCCTTTCGACGCTTATCGGCATAACTCTTCTGACGGTCTTGGGCTGCCTTCATTCGTTGCCGAATGATCTCTATGCAATCTGAGGTCTGACGAATCATCTCTGGCCCAAGTATCAGCTTTTCTCCAGTTTCCAACCAACATGTCGGAGAGTTACACGGTCTTCCATACAACGCTTCATACGGTGCCATACCAATGCTTGACTGGTAACTGTTGTTGTACGCAAACTCCACCAAATGAAGGTGATCTTCCCATGATCCTCCGAAATCCAGAACACAAGCTCTGAGAAGATCTTCCAAAACTCGGTTGACTCTCTCGGTCTGACCATCTGTTTGGGGATGATAAGCTGTACTCAAGCACAACTCGGTTCCCAAAACTTCCTGGAAGCTCTTCCAAAATCCACTAGTGAACAATGGGTCTCGATCGCTCACTATACTCTTCGGAATACCATGGAAACGAACTATCCACTTAACATACAACTCAGCCAACTTTGATGCGGTCCTAGTCGATCGAACAGGAATGAATCGTGCACTCTTTGTCAGACGATCCACAATGACCCAGATCCCTTCATTTCCCGTTCTGGTTCTAGGCAATCCATCGATAAAGTCCATCGACACTTGTTCCCACTTCCATGTAGGAACTTCTAATGGCTGAAGCAATCCGCTTGGCTTCTTCTGTTCAGCCTTTACCAACTGGCAGTTCATGCATTTGGAAATAAAATTTCCAACATCCTTCTTCATGCCTTCCCAGTAGTAGGTTCTCTTCATATCCCGATACATCTTGTTTCCACCTGGATGAATTGTCAACTTCGAGTGATGACTTTCCTTCAGAACTTCACTCCTCAATTCATCTATATCGGGAACAACTAGTCGTCCTTGCTTCCGAAGCCAACCCTCTCGATCGACCTCGAATCCTTTATCCTTTTCTGGATCCAATCCAGATTCCAATTCACGGATAATCTTGACAAGCTTATCATCTCGCTTTTGGCCCTCGCCAATCCTTTCCACAAGAGTGGGTCTTATCGATAAGTTTGCCAACATCTCAGGTTCCAATTCACATCTAGGCCTGAAGTCAAATCCAGCTAAATAATCGAGACTCTTCCATTCTGAAAACATGGCTCCCAATCCTGCATGTCTTCGACTTAATGCATCCGCCACTGCGTTACCCTTCCCCGGAGTATAAGCTATACCAAAATCATATGATGCCAAAAACTCTAGCCAACGTTGCTGCCGAAGATTCAAATCCTTCTGGGAGAAAAGATACTTCAACGACTTATGATCTGTAAACAACTCGAATCGAACTCCCAACAGATAATGCCTCCACATCTTCAGAGCAAATACAATCGCCGCTAACTCCAAATCATGAGTTGGGTAATTCCTTTCATGCGGCTTCAGTTGTCGACTGGCATACGCAACAACTTTATCCTTCTGCATCAGCACTGCCCCAAGTCCAGTACCACACGCGTCGGTGTAAACCACCATCTCATCATTCCCACTTGGAATAGTCAAAACAGGAGCACTCGTCAATCTCTCTTTCAGGATTCCGAAAGCTTGCTCACACTTAGCATCCCAACAGAACACTTGGTTCTTCTTCGTCAATCCTGTTAACGGTGCAGCTATCTTGGAGAAGTCTTTAATAAACCGTCGATAATATCCTGCTAATCCAAGAAAACTTCTCACATCAGACGCATTCTTAGGTCTAACCCAATCTTGGATTGCTGCCACCTTAGCGGGATCAACCGCTATTCCATTTCCAGAAATCACATGGCCTAAGAACCTCACTTCACTCTTCCAGAAGTGACACTTTGAAAACTTAGCCTTCAGCTGATGTTTCCGTAAGATTTCCAAAACAATACGCAAGTGCGTCTTGTGCTCTTCTTCCGTTCTGGAATAAATCAGAATATCATCCACGAACACAAGTACGAACTTGTTCAACTGATCTCTGAACACTCTATTCATAAGATCCACAAAATATGCTGGCGCGTTAGTCAATCCAAACGGCATTACCAGCCACTCAAAGAAACCGGATGGTGTCCTAAAAGCAGTCTTCGGCACACTATCCTTAGCCACTCTCAACTGGTGAAATCCCGTTGCCAAATCCATCTGAGAAAACACCTTAGCTTCGTGAAGCTGATCAAACAAGTCGTCTATCCTCGGCAATGGATACTTGTTCTTCTTAGTCACTTTATTCAGCTCACGATAATCCACACACAATCTCAACGACCCATCTGCCTTGGTTGCAAACACAACTGGTGCACCCCACTCGGACACACTACGCCGAATGAATCCTTTCTGTAAAAGGTCATCAACTTGCTCCCTCAACTCCTGCTGTTCCTTAGGCGCCATTCGCCTAAGAGGCATCACAACAGGTCTGGCTCCTTCAACCAGATCTATTCGAAACTCGATCTCTCTATGCGGCGGCAACCCTTTGACTTCGTCAAAGACATCCTCGAATCCATTAGCGATCGGCACTGATGACAGTCCATCCCGTGGAACAACTAGCGAATACATGAAGCTCATGAAGACGCCTTCTTCATGCTTACATCGTATCACAATCTTTCGCCCCTCCACATTCTCGACTGTCACTTCCAACCTTTCGCAATCAACCTTAGCCGCATACTTCCTAAGCCAGTCCATACCCAAGATAATTCCGAACCCCGCAAAGTTCAGAACAAAGCAATCACAAACAAAAGAGCAACCATGACTCGATACAACTAGACCACGGCATAACATACACAAACAAGACGAACCCCCAACTGGATTAGTCACTACCAATGGCCTATCAACAATATCCGGCTTCAAACCTAACCGGCCTACTAGTTCATTACAAACAAATGAATGCGACGCTCCAGTATCAAACAAAACTCTAACTGGAACACCACATAGGAAAAGAGTACCTTGAACAACCACACTCTTTCCCTTTTCTTCAGCAGTAGGAGCTTTCGAAGACGACGGAACAGCTCCCAAAGCATAGGCTTGCACAATCTGCCTGTCCTTCCTTGGTTCTGGACAATTCTTCCTGAAATGCCCCGGCTTGTCACAGTTGTGACACTTCATCGGTGCCTTTGGATTCTTACAATCCTTAGAGAAATGGCCCTTCTGCTGACAATTGTAGCAAGTCACCTCGCCTTTCGGCTTCTTCTGGCCGTCCTTACCCTTCTGCTGCTGCTGCTTCCTCTTCTGGTTTCCTCCCTGCTGTGGTTTAGATTCTCCCTTGGTAACAGCAACAACAGGTCCTTCCTTAGGAAACAAACTCTCATGCCTAAGAGCTTTCTCTACAAGCTTCTCAAATGAATCGTCCAAATGATCCACCAACTGCCTCCCAAGATAACTATCCAAGCCGGTCACAAACTTCTCATTCTTCTGATAAGCAGATTCAATATATGACCGGGCATACTTGGACAAAGCTTCAAACTCAGAAACATACTCAAGAACAGATCTTCCACCCTGCTTGAGCTCTACAAACTTCTTGAACAGAACAGACTTCTGAGCTGTAGAAATGAACTTAGCTTCAAATCTGACTTGGAATTGCTCCCAAGTAATTTCTTCTTCCGGAGTAGTGATGGTAATAGAGTTCCACCAATCAGAAGCTCTCCCTTGAAGCTGCCTCGATGCCAACTTCCTCTTAGTTGCATCATCAATTCCCAAATCACCAAAGATCCTTCTACAAGCATCTATCCATCTCTGGACTTCGATAGTTGATTCTGTTCCCAAGAAAACCTTCCCTCCAAGAGCAGTATAATCCTTGCACAACTTAGCAAAATCCACTGGTTTCGGAGTTTGGACTTGAACTCCAACATCAACTGCCGCCCCCGGAACTGGTATCCTTCTCATGATCGAAGTCATCATAGCTTCGAACATGGCTGCATAATCAGCAGTCTCTTCAGTAGCACGACCTCCCCTAGCAGCTGGTCTCCCTCTTCGACTCATTCTCAATATCTATAAAAAGGAATGATTAGAACATCTAGAGAAACAACTGCATAAAGGACTCAAACTCTACTAAGCTACTATATTATATATAGTAATCATCCATCAAAATACAATTACGTCTCTCATACGTAGTTACGACAGCGAGCGTTGGGTAAAATCGATTAACCAATGCTCTGATACCAAATGTGACGACCGCCCATGACCCCTGCACCGAATCTAGAGATAGTGCGCTGTAAAGTGTGCCAGGCGACCATAGACGATTGTCAAGGTAAGATTTAAAAAAAAGGATCTATCGTATTACTCACAGCGCATGGACAAAATACAATAGAACATATGTATAGTGAAGCTTTACAGAACAAAATGACATCATATAAAACTCCATAATAGTTGAATACAAGCATCCACATAGTCAATACATCCAGCCTCACTACAAATCTCTCAGAGAATACAAAACAGCGGAATATCCAGTACATATAAGAAAATAATATGCAACCCTCTAGCTCGTCTTCGATATCAGCATCGTGAGAAGAGAACAGCACCTGTCACCTGCTACCTAGTCTGCCCGTCCCAAAATGGACGAACAGCCCAAGGCAATAAGAATTTAAAACAAAAAGCCTTGAGTCAGACAACAGTCTTAGTGAGCAGTAAATTAACTAACAACATACCAAAAGAGCATAAAGGAAAAGGAATAGGAATACAACCCTCCCACTCCAACCTCATTCTACAGTGATAGCCCCCAGACACACACTAAGCAGAAGCAAACATAGCAGAGCATACAATTTAAAGTAAAGCTACTATCACTCGAGTCAAGGGCGATGTTTTCCAAGTACCAAGGCCTAAATCAGATAAGCACCCAGAAAATACCGCTCTTGAGTCCGAATGACGATACAACCACACATCCATGACTCTGGCTATCACTGTTATCATTGCTTCGATATCACCGTTAATTGAATGACCGGCACATTCTTTCAGCCGTCCGTCAAGGGCTAATGGAAACCCCGGTTCTAGACATAACTCCCGCACGTCGTCGCAGCCCGTGCCTAGGACTATCGAATCTGCCCAGAGTACTCGACCATCAACAGTTGGCCGTTGGGACTATCGAATCTGCCCAAACGTACTCTTGCTTAGAGCATGCTAGAACCTTCAACAACGATGCTATCCAAGCCTCCTAGTCATCCTCCTCGACGACTATTCTCATATCCATTCATTATCTTCAACTCGAATCATATCACCGAGTTATCAACATGCTTGGAATGATCCCGTCTGGATTAGACCAAGTCTTCATCATATGATGCCTCGCTTCATTACACCCTTGCAAAGCTTCATCTCAACTTCACATCATCAAATCTATGCATAAGAGCTTCATCATCCCGCTACATATGCCACGAGCAGCTTTTCCAATTCAAGAGCCTTTCCCTTAGCTTTTGAATCACCTTCGATCTAAATCTAGTCATCAATCATCTAGTTCATAACAATCAATCAAATCAAACATCAATCCAAGCAATCAAGCATTCAAAAATGATCTAAGTAGACAATTATAACAATAATGGCATTTTCGTAATTAAAGAGTTGAAAGTCCAATAAGCATGAAAACATGTATTATATCTCTACAAACTTGATGAATGAACTTGCATAGGTTAACATATGATAAAATGGATGCAACATCATCATGAACAATGGATCTATATGGATCTACACATAGGATGAAGAAAATGCATGGAAATCTCTATTTTAACACCAAAACGAGCCAACAATCCGATATACTCCTTTGGATCCGTGTGAGAGATAATCACCACTCACCAAATCACCTAAACAACCTCAAATCAACACACTTCAGATCTGGACAGCGAAGGATGAAGCTAGATCTATCACAAATCCGCTTCAAATGAAGAAATCTCTCTTGAAAAGATGAAGATCTTCAATCCAAGCTTTTGAATCTTCAATCTCGATCTTCGATTTGGATGGATGGAAGCACTAGATTAGAGTGGAGAAAAGAAGTGAAGAAGTGTAGAAGTCGAGCTCTCAAAATGGCAGCACTTCGTCGCTTCAAAATCCGGATCCCAAAAAGTGAGAACAACCCCTCCTATTTATAGCTGAAAACTGCCTGAGTCGTAACTCGGCTATATCCTTAAGTCGTTGCCGACCTAACATATGCCGACCTACGACCTAAAAACCCCCACGACTTAACAGAGCCTCCGACCTAACCCTTAGCCAACAACTCCGACCTAACAGATACGCGCGCCTCAACTCCTACGATCTAACACTTCTGCGCATACGACCTAACTATTAAGTCGACCTACGACTTAACACATACTTCGACCTAACACTTAGACGAAACCCAGCGACCTACGACTTAACAGGTTACGACCTAATTCCTTAAGCCTCCACGCGACCTAACATAAGTCGCGAACAACTGGGATGCGACCTAACTCTACCCAGACTTACGACTTAACTCCTTAAGTCGCTCACTACTACTTAGGTCGTTGCCGACCTAACTACACTGCTAACTTCTATAAGTCGTCCCAACCGACCTAACAACTTAATTACTAAGTCGCTAACCCGGAACCACTAGGTCTGCCTACCCTTGAGTCGCCATATCCTTAAGTCGGTCAGTCTTTAGGTCGTTAACTCGCCCTGCCGACCTAATTACTTAACTAAATCCTAGGTTGCACAATTTTATAGGTCGCTCCAACTAACCCACGACCTAACACAAACTCGCAAGTCCTTAACTCGGTCACGACTTAGCTCTTAGGTCGTCCACGACCTAGGACTTAGACAAATTTTCCCAAAAATCTGAAATGACTTAAAAATGCAAAAATTCCAGATTTGACAAACTTTTCGATCCGTGAAAAATACGGGTCGTTACACCGGATCTCTTCCAACACAAGGCCGGGTTACCCCTAACTGGGTAACTACTGACACGAATATGTCATCCCCCAATCATAACCGATCTATATCCGAGGATCCTAGATTTCCAACAACCACATAAGAGTAATAATAATGCAGCAACCACATAGGTTAAGTATCTGGGCTCCATACCATGATACCACCTCTATCCAGAAGGAATGACATACACTAAAGGGGCGCTACCCCCTAATAACCTTGCTGCATCCTTCCTGTTTTGACCATTTCCAAGGTGTGAGGTCCGACGAAGTCTCGTCCACAAAGCTACGCTTTGTCACAAAGCCATGCTTTGGGTCAAACAAATGATCAAAGTAATGATCACAAAGATAAATGATCAAACAAATGATCATATCACAAATGATCAAACAATGATCATTTCACAGCAACACTCAGCATGCCACGTTACCAAATTGGGAGTATATCACTGATAAATTTCAACTACATAACCTCTGAGCTCGTACGTCTCAGAGAAGGGTGTTAAGCTAAGAGAATAAATTCTCCGCTACCAACAGATATGTATTTGAAAGAAATCAGCTTTATATCTCAATTTGTAACGTCAGACATACAATCCATACAAGTCTGTTCCGAGATCGAACAGAACCGAAAGCACTTCTCACGAAGCCCTTGCAAATCCGGATAATTTTCTAATCACGTCCGGACTTCCCGTCACTAAGGGTGATAAAACCTCTATATCGGAGATCAGCCGATGTAGAGTAACTCGACGGTAATCCTTCTGTTTTCAAAAATATCCGGTCTTCAACACCAGTCATCAAATGCAATCCATTACGACATATCACATATTCGGAATGGGTTATACGACCCCAAGGTCCTTTCCCGGCTAACTCGAATAGTGAGCGCTTATTCAAAAATAAGTGTGGCATTCAATTCATCCAATTCACAACAAATACCCATTCAAGGTAATTGTTGATAGTCGGTTATTTAACTATCAATAAAGATGCGCAACATCATCAGATTCTAAATAATTTTCCAAATTATTTAATTTCCAAAATATCTTTACTAGATACAAAGTTTCCACACTTTAAAAATAAATCAACGTTTATTTTTCTAAACAATTTCCCTTTCCGTTATAAATTCCATAGTGAATTTATATTTCAAATATCTACTGATATACGATTTTCAATCGATTTCAAATATTCACTTTCAATTTATCTGTACAAAGATAAATTCTCAAAAACGTTTCATTTCATATTGGAAAACATTTCCATACTTATTTAATAATAAGTGATTCACAAATCATCTATTTTCAATACTTGAAAAATATTCGATATACTTAAATCAAAATTAAGTATATATTTCATTCTTTAAGGAAATCATTTTCTTAAACACATTATTTGAGTCAAAACGAAAGTTACATAAAACATCGTTACGACGACTCAAAATCACTAGTATAGGGATTCGAAATTTAGATAGATATATAAATCCCAATACTATATAAAATACATTTCCTTTCGGAAACCATGTACTATAACAACAGTGTTATAGTCCATCATTTCCTTCTATTTCTCGAAAACGTCTATTTCAACAATGAATGTTGAAATCTATGGTTTCGATTCATAATACATTTTAAAACATCTTTAAAACGTTTTCATTCTATTCCAATATCACTTTCCCAAAACAGATCCATTTTACTTAATAATATATTCACTGTCCAAAATCGTGAATATACTTCACTAACCAATTTCACTATTTTCTACACATTTTATTTCAAGAATTATCCACTATCCAAAATCGTGGATAAAATTCCCAACCAACTCTTATTATTTACAACATTTAACTTAAAGGATAATTCGCTGTCCAAAATCACGAATATATCTCCTTTAATAACTTCTACGTTTAAATTACCAAATTCAATTGGTTTCGGATTTATAAAACAACGTTTATAAATTCACCTTTATATTTCATAACAACTTTGATCTATAAATCTCCTTTATTAACAAATTCAATTTATAACTCAATATATATACACAAGTCCATATTATAAGTTAATAACTTATAATTCATTTATTTTAAAAGAAATCGTTCTTTTAAACTTCACAAAATTTAAAACTTTCAGATTTCATTAACTTATGAAATCCCATTTATACTTCATTTTAACACTTATAAAAACTTGTCTTATAATCCCAATATTTTAAATTTATAAATATCCATTTTTGTACATCTTTTATATACATCGTTTTTAATAATTCAAAAATCCAATCCAAACCATTTTATAAATTACTTAACCATTTATTTCAAAAAAATTACCTTTCGGTTATATTTCACAAAAATCATAATTTTTATAACTTTAAAATTGGATCCGATGATGCCACAGCACGAAATAATCAAACACGACATCCAAACATCATATATCAATATGACAACAGAATATATAACAATATCTGTAAATAAATCAATATAGTTGAGGAATCCAGTTGGATCCCTCCAACCTGTTTCCCTGCATCCACAGATGTTAGCACAATACCAATTCCACTTCGAGGTGGAATATCGCGGTATATGGGATTTATAAATATATCATCCGCTTACTAACGGCGTATAGGGTCTCATCCACTATATAGTGCAGGAAATCAACAACTGCAATATATACATATGCCAATATATATATATTGCTATATATAATACTATATATACTATATCACATCCAAACAACAATCAATCAGTCAATAACTGCAATATCAAATTTTTCCTTTCGAGTGAGAAAATCTCACCTTAGCTATTTATTTTGCAATCCATTTCCATCTTGACTCGATTTTCTTGATTTATACCTTGTATAAACAATTTATACGGTTTCATTAATATTCGAAATAAATCGAATAACAAAATTTCATTTTGATAATTATAAGTTCACCGGTGATTTTATTTTATTCTTCATTTTGAAAACACATATCCTTAAAAGAAATAGTTAATACGGATTTCAAAATCTCTATAAAAATTCTATTTCCAGGTCTTATAAAATTTCCAAAACCTAAATTTTTATATAACTTTACAATTCAAAGTATTTTAAAATTGCTGCCTACCTAAATCTTATATATATATAATTTAAACCTGATGTAACAGTATAAAATTTCTGCATTTATATTTTATTGTTTTATCTTTCTGTAACTACTTATAAATTTGGAAAAAACTGTATTTCCTTTATTGTTAAAATTTAAAACCTTATCTATATATATTTTCTCCTGCATGCTTATTAAAACTGAAAACTGCATATTATATTATTATTATTATTTTATTAGTTACAATGACTTACTGTAAAATCAAATACTGGGATATCTATATTTTTTCCCCTCTTTTATCACTTATCAAACAGATTAATTTCCAAATCCAAATTAAATTGAAACAATTTATAAATACCTTACCGCCAACTCTCTCGCGAGCATCATCGACCTAGACTGTCGCCAACAAACCTACTTCGTCTCGTACGAACACCTGCCATCGAACGCGACAGCCCAGACCCGATTTGAACTCCCTCTTCTTGGCGAACTGCTATGCGAGTCAGTGCATCGTCGAAGTCGCTGGCACCTCCAAACCCAATGCCGCCGAAGAACACGCATTCAGGCTTCCCGATGATTGGCTCGACTTCGAACTAGCTGTAGAGGAATTCGATTCGATTCATTGCTCTTACTGGAAAAGTGATAAAGGAGGGAGGTTTTCGATTGACGATTCAAAAAGGGAGGGAATGGTTTCGCCGGCCATTAATTCGATTGGGAAAGTCTTCGAAAATTTGAGGCTGCTGTCGGTAGAAAGGAGGAAGGGAAAATCGAACAAAAAACCAAATTTAAGACCTTCATTCATTATTTTCTTCGGCCATTTTTTTGATAATTTTCTTTCGTTTTGAAATGTATTAACTGAGGAAAAAAGAAATGAAGTTGCGTGAGATTTGTAAAGCAATGGGGAGACAAGGAACGTGATTCAGTAGAGAATAGGTCTTCTTACTCAGGAGTAGGTTGGCAGTGATTTGATTTTTCAAAATTTTAAATTAAAATTCAATTTAATTCTTAACGCGTTTATGTGTCGTACGCTCACATAATAACTCCAAACGCTACAAAATTTGAAATTCGATAATAATTCGATATTACGGATCCAATGGAACTGGTTTCGTTGAATTCCAAGACTGTGTGAAAAATGACTATTTTTAAATATCGATTCAAACGATATGATTTTCAAAACTGAAAAAAACAGTTTGAAATTAAATTCTGAAGCTTCTATTATCTTCAGTATTATTAATATAAATTTTAAAAGCTTTTGAAATATTTTTCTTCAGCTTAAAACCGAAGATTCAAATTTTTATTCGACTATCAATAGATTAAATTTTATAATTTAATCGCCAATTTATTCTGATAATTTGAAATTCAAGTCAAACCATCATTCAAATATTTAAAATCAATTAAATATTTCCATTTAAAATTGTTCAAAATCCTGGGTCGTTACATAAATGGCAGGTTCTACAACTAATACCGTACAAGGTGCGTATTGGAGTTTGGATTTCCAACAAATGGTCAGGCTAAGGAACTTCCCATTGCCACATAGGTACGCCTCTGGAAAAACGACCCGAGAACCTAACCAGATCTCTGCCAACACAAGGCTGGGTTACCCCTAACTGGGTAACTACTGACACGAATATGTCATCCCCTGATCGTAACCGATCTATATCCGAGGATCCTCGATTTCTAACAACCACAAAGTAATAAATTTGTAGCAACAACAGGTTAAATATCTGGGCTCCATACCATGATACAACCTCTATCCAGAAGGAAATGACATACAATAAAGGGGCGCTACCCCCTAATAACCTTGCTGCATCCTTCCTGTTTTGACCATTTCCGGGGTGTGAGGTCCAACGAAGTCTCGTCCACAAAGCTATGCTTTGGTACAAAGCCATGCTTTGGGTCAAACAAATGATCAAAGTAATGATCACAAAGATAAATGATCAAACAAATGATCATATCACAAATGATCAAACAATGATCATTACACAGCAACACTCAGCATGCCACGTTACCAAGTTGGGAATATATCACTAGTAAATTTCAACTACATAACCTCTGAGCTCGTATGTCTCAGAGAAGGGTGTTAAGCTAAGAGGATAAATTCTCCGCCACCAACAGATATGTATTTGATAGAAACCAGCTTTATATCTCAATTTGTAACGTCAGACATACTACCATACAAGTCTGTTCCGGGATCGAATAGAACAGAAGGCACTTCAAAAGAAGCCCTTGCAATCCGGATAATTTCTAATCACGTCCGGACTTCCCGTCACGAAGGGTGATAAAATCTCTATATCGGAGATCAGCCGATGTAGAGTCATTCGACGGTAATCCTTCCATTTTCAAAAATATCCGGTCTTCAACACCGGTCTTCAAATGCAATCCATTTCAATGTATCACATATTCGGAATGGGTTATACGACCCCAAGGTCCTTTCCCGGCTAACCCGAATAGTGAGCGCAATATTTTGAAAATAAGTGTGGCATTCAAATTCAAGCAAATCACAACAAATACCCATTTAAAGGTAAATATTGATAGTCGGTTATTTAACTATCAATAGGCATGCACAACATCACTAGATTCAAAATAATTTCCCAAATTATTTATTTCCCAAAAATATCTTTACAAGATATAAATTGCCACGCTTCAAAAATAAATCAACGTTTATTTTTAAGAAATTCCCTTTCCTTTATAAATTCCATAGTAAATTTACATTTCCAAAAATATCTATGAATATACGATTTTCAAATCGATTTCAAATATTCACTTTCAATTTATCTTTAAAAAGATAATTCTCAAAACGTTCATTTCATATTGGAAAAACATTTTCATACTTTATATTTAATAATAAGTATTTCACAAATCTATTTATTTTCAACATTTGGAAATATTCAATATACTTAAATCACCGTTACGTATATATTTTATTCTTTTAGGAAAACATCCTTTTAAACACATTTATTTGGGTCAAAACTAATGTTGCATAAAACATCGTTACGACGACCCAAAATCACTAGTATAGGGATTCGAAATTTAGATAGATATATAAATCCCAATACTATATAAAATATTTCCTTTCGAAAATCATTTACTATAACAACAGTGTTATAGTCCACCATTTCCTTCTATTTCTCGAAAACGTCTATTTCAAAAATAAATGTTGAAATCTATGTTTTCCATACTTGATCCATTTAAAACATCTTTAATCGTTTTAATTCTGTTTAAAATATCACTTTCCCAAAACGTCTCTGTTTTATTTAATAATATATTCACTGTCCAAAATTGTGAATAAAATTCGTTATCCAAATTCAACATTTCTACACATTTTTATTTAAAGGATTATCCACTGTCCAAAATCGTGAATATAATTCCTTTAACAAGCTATAATAATTTACTTATCAAAATAAGTCAAATTTCAGATTTATAAAACAACGTTTATAAATTCCATTTATATCTTATAACTACTTCAACTTATAAATTCCTTTTATTAACCAATTCAATTTATAACTCAATTTTATACCAAAAATCCATCCTATAAGTTAAACACTTATAATTCATTTATTTACAAAAATCATTCTTTTAAGACTTCACAAATCGTAAATTCTATCCTTTTATAAAACCCATTTTAACATCATTTTAAAATGTCTTTCAAACTCCTTTAAGATCCCATCACTTTGATTTATAAAAATCAAATTTTATAAATCGTATATATAACGCTTTTATAATAAAGTAAAAAATCTCTATTTAAATTATGTTATAAAAATCATTAACTCCATATTTTCAAAAATCATATTTCAACTGTATTTTCTCAAAAATCAAAATTTATAACAATAAAAATTTTAACTTTTATTTATTTAAAATGAATCAATTTCCAAAATTTAATAAAACATACATTTCCGAAATCACTTTAAAATCCTTTTTAAATTCGAAATCTCCACTTTAACATTTTTTAAAACTTCAAAATAGGCCTAATGATGCAACAACACCAAATAGTCAATCACAACAACAAAACATCACATATCATCATATGATAATAGAATATATCACAATATCTGTAAATAAATCAATACGGTAAGGAATCCAGTCGGATCCCTCCAACCTGTTTCCCTGCATCCACAGATGTTAGCACAATACGAATTCCACTTCGAGGTGGAATATCGCGGTATATGGGATTTGTAACGTTCCCCCTTCTGACCGCCTCCAGTCGGTAATTAAACCAACTAGAAACGTTCAAAAAGACGAATTGTTATTTAGTTTATAAGGTTTAAACAGAATCAGCCACAGAAACACAGAATAATAACAATGAATTTAAAACAAATGAATCTTTATTTCATTACTATAAATCTTTTTTGAATACATCAGAGTTTATACAATTTTAATACTGATATAGCGGAATATCTTAAAATACAATTTTCTTCTGAAAACTTAAATGATTCTTTACTCTCTCTCTAACTTCGCTGCTCGAAAATCTTCAAGCTGTAAAAATACTCGGTCTGACCCGAGTATTATATTCAAAAGAAAATAATACACAGGTCAGTCTAATTCAAACCAGTTTATTAGTGCATAGAGGCAATAATAATTTAAATAGACGACAGTCACAATAATTCCTGTCTATCCGACTCTTTAAACAAATAAATCGGATAACAGTCAATATAACACTTAACAGTGTTAAACAATAAATCAGCAGATTTAAAACATCAACAGAGATAGATGGAAAGATTTCTAAATGAAGATGATTTAGAAAAGAATGGGATTGCCGAAAATGGCGATTAACTACAAAAATTATCAATTTAAACCAAATCAAAATACGATTCAAAATATTTTGGATTTTCAACATTAAAACAATTTTAGAAACAGTAAAACATCAAGTTTTGATTGGCTGCCGTACACGCACGCATGCACGGCCTCGCCAATATGACATACGAAATATGAAACGAATCAATGAATCAAAACAAAAGAAAGATCAATTAAAATCTGTCAATTCTATGTGGCTGCAGTACACGCACGCGTGCACTGCCTCGCCACAACATAAATAAATTTCCCAAAAGATCAATGAAATTTCACAAACGAACACAAGGTCAAATCCGAGCAACAAACTGGATTCAACTCAAGTGATTTCGAAAACAATCAAATTGCATCGATGCGACGCAACAAATGAATCTCCAGTAAATCAGAATTCAAAACGAACTAATACGAATCAATGCCAACAACATGAAACTGGACAGTCCATACGTGTTAACCAGACAACAAGTAAAGTCGACAAATACTTCATGTACGAATGCACATCTGGATGCAAGAACAACACTCAGTGTCAAAATATACGAAGTCAACATGTATGCAACCGTGAATTGAGTTGAACTGTACAACTCGATTTCGACAATGCAATGGCCCTAGTTAATTCGACACAGGGGCCAACCAAAATGAAGTGAAATTAGAAATTCCGAGACCAACATCAACTAAGTTCAAAACTTCATAAAAAAAAATAAAACTGCAGCCTTCACTTGAATTCAAGGGCAGTGGCCTCATCACAATGATGACCAGGCGGCTAAGAAGGAAACACTTTAATACTGTAAAATACTTACACACGCATGTAGCTAGGAAGACTTAGACACGCAGGCAGTATCAAACTATGGTCTGTAACAAAATAATATGCACTCAAGGTACCAGGAGCAGGAGATACATGCATATACAAGTTGATGCAAACATTCATGAACACAAAGACATGACTTGAATAAACAATGACACTGCATACTACAGGGAAACAAGTACAGAGAAACCAGAATGCAAGTAGTATTACCGCAACTTGAACCAGACTAGGCAGCCAGCATATATACAACTCAACTTCTCAATGAATACCTGGAACAAAATGCCAACTGCCTCGCATGGTACAAACAATAGCAACCGATATTGATGCAATAGATATATGATGAAATGCATAACATACATAGGGCTCCAGTTACAACCTTAAGAATGCATATATGTACCAAAGATCAAACTACATCAGGGCATGACCAAGTGCAGCCACTACATGAAGACAATGTAAACACCACATAATAGTATGGACAATGAGACTGCAACCCAGATCACAGTGAAATGACCGAACCCGATGCAATAAAACAACCACTACATAATGCAACACCCAATAGTGCAGTAGTTCAAGATGATAATCAACGGAGAAACACCAAAGACCAACAGTAAGTGTCAACCAAGCCTTACTTAAATGCAGTGACAAGCTCAGCAAGTGTTCATGAATACACATATATGGTGACACAACAGTGAAACACGAAATCAAGGACAACAACTACAACCTAAATGCAAACTCAATATAACTGCATGAAAGCTACTAAAGGAAATGCACCAGGCTAAACTAGTCTCAACCAAAATGAAAGGCTTGCCAATAACAATAGAAAATGCAGACAACCGGAGTGATATCAGTTACATGAAGAACATAAACAAAATAAGCCTGTACACGAATCTTCAATCAAGTCAGAGTATAAAAATCCCAGGCTTTCACAAAATCAGGTTTGAAATGCAGGTCAAAGAAATAGTCAGACCACCCATGAGCAATGAAAACTTCGAGAAATACTATAGAGAATTAAAATCAATCATGAACAATGCAAGTCATGGAACAACAATTGCAAACAGGTTCGAGAAGACTACGGCTTCAAAACATCGCATATACATATTTATGTTTCATTGGACCTTAATATGTAGTTCAACAGCGTATAACGAAGTCATGAAACAGCAGTCTTAGTGGTGAACCATGAAATCAAGTGAACCAGTAAATGATACAATAGCAACATAAACAAGCAAATCATGGAACGACAATATCAATGTCAGGGCAGTGCCTAAGTTTCGAATCAAAATAAGGCCGCAGGTGACTTCAAACAAATTCGTATTCAAAATGTCAGAGAATTGAGATAATCCAGGGTACAAGTTTAAACAATTTCAAGTGACCCAAGTCAAATGCAAAAGAATTCGAACACTGATAACCAAGAAAATGAATGGCCTAAAGAAGGAAATCAAATAGAGTATGAATCAGATGTGAGTAGAACTCACATATTTTCACATAACAAAGCGACCGAGGTCGGAGTACCAGAGAATTCACCAAAAAATCAACACCGAAACTGTGACGACCCGAAATTTTTGTATATTTGAAATGGGAATATTTAATTTATTTTAAATATTCGAAGGTTAAATTTTAACTTTAATTTCAAATATACAGTATTTATTGGATAATTTATTATTGAATTAAACAATTAAAGGTTGGGAAAATTGTTGAATCCGGAGTTTTAAGCCGGTTAAAAATAATTTAAAGATTCAGGAAAACTTGTATTGTTAATATTGAAAGTGATGAAACTTTTAAAATTGAATTTGGAAGTGTTTTGTTCAGTTTTAAAATATATCGTTTAAATTAAATTTAAAAATAGCCTTCCGAGTCACAGTCTTGGAATTCGACGAAACCAGTTCCATTGGGTCCGTAATACCGTATTGTTATTGGATTTCAATTTTCATAGCTTTCGGAGAGATCGTTTGATCGTACGGTAGGTAAACACACTGGAATTCGAATTGAAATTTAATATAATTATTGCATAGAGAAATATTCCGCATCAGCCGATTTGTTTCAAATCACTGTAAACATCGGTCAGAGATATTTCTCCACTCGTACCCAAGAAGCCACGATTCTTTTCAAAATAGAAATATTCCTTTCGTTCTTCTCAGTTAAAACAACCGAGCTTCCTTCCTCTTTTCCAAATCAAATCGTTCTCAATAATAATAAAAATAAAAATCTGCTTCACTTCAAGTTACAGCTAATAGCAATCTCCATGGTCGCGATACTTGAACTTGAGGGAAACTAGGGTTTCAAAAAAAAAATCAACGCCTTCTAATGTATCATCGCTGCATACTCGGCTATGCCATCAGCCTCGTCGGCTCGTCCTTACCCCTACGCGATATTTTCTACTGCGATTTGAAGTTCTACTACAATCTCTTTTTACTGCTACTGCTAATTCAACTCGGAGAGTAAGGGGGTGGGCCGTGTGCGAGCCTCAGTAGTTCGAGGGCAAGGAGGGAAATCGCGACTGCCGGTGGAGGAGTGGTCGCGTTCTCGGTTCCAGGTGGTCGCGGCAGTTGAATCGCGTAAGGGATTTAGGCCCCACGATCTGGAGAGGGTCAGCGATGAAGGCGTCGATGAGGTGGGTGCGAGTGTCGATGTGGGAGGGAAGCCGTTCCTTGGGGTTCGATTTCGTGATGAAGGCGTGGTCTTTATGCGAGGCGATTTGCAGTCAGGTATACAATTTACCTGTTTTAATTTAAACATTTATAAGGAAAAGTAGCAAATATTAAAATGATTATAGAAAATATAGCTATATACTAATATGTAACTTACTGTTAGTTTTAAGAATTTCTAAATAGTGATTATGGTATATTCATATACGCTATTATAAAATTTATGTTTGGGTCAGAAAAGAAAATATAAACCTCTTTTCATTACCAGTTAACTTTAAATAATGGAGGTGTATCATTTAATAGACCAAAATTTTAGTTATTAGGAGATTTTTTTTTAAGGAAGAATTAGTCCAAATTTAAATCAATTGCCAATTTAAGTTATTCTATGGAAATTGATTTTTAAGTTAATTCTAATATAAATAAAGTGCATAACGTTATACAAGGTTCAAATCGGGGAACCAGCTGGAATGGAAATGAAATGGGGATGGACCGCAAATTTAAATAAAAGGTGAGTTAATCTCACTCAGCTGAATTTTTAATTTAAATTTAAATGGTTAAAATTTAAATAATTGATTGGATGATTGCATTGATTGATGTGTTATACTATATATAGTAGTATATAGCAATATATACATATTGGCATATGTATATATTGGAATTGTTGATATTCCCGCATTATATAGCAGATGAGACCCTATGCGCCGCATAATAGCGGATGATATTTTATAAAACCCATATACCGCGATATTCCACTTTGAAGTGGAATTGGTATTGTGCTAACGTTTGTGGATGCAGGGAAACAGGTTGGAGGGATCCAACTGGATTCCTCAAAATATTTAATTTTGTTTAAATATTCTGTGATATGATTGTTGATATCCTGTGATGATTTATATTGGATAATTTGGTTGGATTGAATTTCCCAGTATAATGAGTTACCAAAAGCAATTGAATTGGATTTTTGGAAAGAAATAAAAGAATAAAATTTAAGTTAAGTAATTCTAGTGAATTCGAATAAATTAAATATGGAAAAGAAGAATTTTGAATAAATAGAGAAATATTGAATTTAAAGAAAACTTATGTGATGTTATTTAAAAGAATAAATAATTTATTTTAATTCAATGTTTAAATGTAATTAAAAAGAAAGAAAGAATTTGGAAAATCTGAAACTTGTGTTTCAGTTTAAAGATTTTAAATCATAATGAGAAATAAAATCTGAAAGTTAATGAATTTGGAAATAAATGGATTAAGTAAGGAAATTTATTTCAAAGTAGATTGGCAAATCAATTGTAAATTGATTTAAATATTTTGGGATTTGAAATTTAAAGAGAAATGAGATTTTGAAGATATAAACTGGGTTTATAAAGTGAAATGGAATATCAGAGGATATTTGAAATATAAATTCAAGGTGGGAATTTATAAAAGAATATGGATTGGTTTAAAAATAAATGTTGATTTATTTTTAAAAGATGGAAGTGAGAAGGGTATTTCTCTGGATAGCCAAGTACGTTTTCAAAGCAATTTTAAATATAAGTTAAAAGTTCTAATTGTGTTTTTAAAAGCATGTTTTAGAAAATTGATTATTTCTAAATGTTAATTTCCAAAGTAAGTATTTCCAAAAATCTATTATTGTAGTAAGTATATAAAAGTGATTTGGTATTATGTTTTAAAGAGGAAGTTAGCTTATATTTATAAAGTGGTTTTATTTTAAATATTCTTAAAATATATATGTTGATAAAGTATTAAAGTAGTTTTAAAATTTCAATGTTATAAAGTATATTTAAATAAAGTGTTTTTAAATTATTTTAAAATTAAAAGTATTTTGTACTTGGTGATTCAGTGGAAATAATTATTTGGGAAATGTATTCCATAAGCGGAAACTGTTTTGAAATTGTTTTCAAATGAGCTTTGGAAATTTGGAAATATATCTTGGAAAGATATTTGGGCAAATAAATAATGTGGGAAATTATTTACTGTGTGATGGTTGCTTGTGGATGTTAATTGATAGTTAAATAACCGACTATCAATATTGGCCAAATGCGCTGATCGTTTCGAAGAGACCGGGATCGAGTTTCCGTATACCGGGATTCTAGGTCTGGAGACTCGAATACCACTTCGATCCGGTTTGTACGTTTCGTGTAACGTGTTCGGAGTCGAAGATGGAGCTGTGAAGTGCAAGGGCTAGTCGCTACTAATCCTGAGGATATTTCCAAAATGGATGTAGTAGGAATAGGGCCTTCGGTTCCGTTCGGACCCGGGACGGACTTGTATGGACGAATGCTTTCGTGACATCGTCAGGTGGACGATGGGCATTCTAAGGGATATGTGCTATAAAGGTATCGGTTAGCCTCAAGCCTCATCAACCGGGAATGACTGAAAATCAGGGGTTATGCAGCAAGGCTTCGTGGGTAGCCCCCACTTGAGAGTAAGGTCATCCCTGTCTAGATGTCCCTTTTATTTCGGCTTAGTGGTGCGGTTGCTGATCCCAACCGTGGGGTGATTTTATTTGGAATTATCCAGTAAGGGATGATTCCGGCCTTGTGTTGCAGGGGAGCGGGCGTACTCCTCGGTACTGTGATCTAGGCCACGTACTGTGACAGGTGGTACCCCAGTGCCTAGTCATTCGTTGGAAATCCATCCTCCCTACGTGCCTTGTACGAGTTTTGTTTTTATTACCCACTTTGTGGCTAGTATGCCGGAATTTAATAGATGTAACAATTTCGGCTATTTTAATAAGTATTTGTGAATAGACACTATTATAATATCAGAGGATTTTGATAAAAAGTGTTTTAGCTATCGTAAGGTAAAAACCCGACATGTTTATTTGTGGCGTGGTCTTACGAGATGCTTTTGTTTTCAAAGGATTTTGAAACTTTAATAATCAATTTGAGTGTGATTTTCTCACGCTGGTTTTCCAGACTGACTCGGGTATTGTTTTATATGATGCTCGGGTCAGACCGAGTATTATAGGTTACAGGATATGATGCTGTGGAGCTCAGGAGATGAGCTGGATGGCGAGACGTATCTCCCGTACTTGTTTATATATATATATTCCGCTGTGTTGATTGTTGTACTCTGTTGTATTGAGGACATGATATGGTTATTGTCCAGTTGTATGTTATGTGTTCTCTGGTGTATACTCTGATGCTATATTATATAAAACTGATATAGTTTTGATTTGTGTAAAGATCTGTTAATATATATTATATTTTATTCCGCTGCGATGGTTAGATTCTGATTTTGTTTTCTATTTTTCTTCTTCTACCTCTTCTTCTTAACTAAAATGGTTCGATTTTCCGGGTATGGAAAGTCGGGTCGTTACATTTGGTATCAGAGCAAAGGTTGGCGATAACCTTGGCTCTGGTGGGAATTTTGAGAGTATTAATAGATATGAGCGCGTATTTGTTAGTGAATATAAAATGGTTTTATATTGTGTTGGTTGATTTATTGAGTGGCATATGAACCTTCGTCGGCACAGTCTGGACAACTGTATCGAAGGGGTTTCTAAACACTTGAATAGAACAGTTCGACACAATATTGTTTTAAATAGGGTGAATGAAATAATTTTGCCCAAATTATTTTGTATATAAAAGAAATAATTATTCGAAAATTATTATAGTTATATATTTGGATGCTTGGTTGTTAGAAAATGACAATAATGAGTTAGTCTCATTATTGAGTAGAAATTGGAAACTTATAACCTAAGTTGAAGAATAAATTTATATAACAAAATAGAATTTGAAGTATAAACTATAAATGAAATTTATAAATCGAGATAAACTTTATATACAAATGTGAATTACAAATGTGATTTATAATCAAATGAGATAAATTCATAAACAAATGAAATTTGTAAATGTAAATTGTAAATATGACTTATAACTTGAAATAAAATGTGATAGAATTCCAGAGTAATGTTTGGATATAAAAATTGAATGGATTTTGAATTTGAAGTTTTGGGAAAGGTTTAAATTCCTTTGGATTTAAGAATAGTTTAAAGGTTTTGGGGAAATAATGGTGATATTATTTCATGAATATTTTTGAAATTGAAGTGAAATCTGGTGGGATTTGGGATTTAAAAATGTTTGAAATGTTTAGAGTGATAAAAGCATTAAAATTCTCTTTCGGTCGCTGGAAAATAATTTCGGTGATGACTGCAGCATCATCGATGTCTATTTTCGAGTTTCCAAAGAGAAATTGCTACCAAACTGTTTTAAATTGGAAATGATTGTGAACTGGGTTGGTTTTGAAATTCAAAGGGAGAATTGTTTGGTAAAAGCAGATTGTTTTGGAAATTTGGATTTGATGTGATATACCAGATATGTATGAGTTATTTATGGATTCAAAATGGTTTTGAAATAAAACCGGGCAATTGGATTCTGGGAATTCTATTTAAAATATAAACGTGGAAATTTAAATGAATCAACAATATAAAGTATAGAATGAAGTTGATTGAAATAAGAAGGGAATCAAAGTTTAATTATGGAATTATAATTATGAGATGAAAATAACTTAATGAGTAATATAAGTTGGTAGATAAAAGAGATAGAGAACTTGAAGGTGAACGAATTGTAAAACTTGTATAAAATTGTATCCTAGAATTAAAATTTAATTCGAGTATATGAAGGTGAATAAAATATATTTGAATTTAACTTAAGATAAGTTAAATAAAATTGAGATTTGGAATTGAATTAAATGTAAGTAAGTTGAAGTCGAATTGAATTGGATATAAAGGTAATGTAAAATGCTTATAATTGTGTAAAGAAATTCATATTCTTAAGTTCTTAATTGTAATAATTTGAAATTTGAGTGTAAAGATGAAAATGGACTTAAATGAATAGTCCCAGATCTTAAGTAAGTAAGTTAAAACTTATGAATAGAGATGAAATTGTAAGTCATAAATGGGAATCTATTACTTTGAACCATTAAGAGTTATAATTTGAAATTGTAATTATCAAATGGAAACGACTAAGATGAGCAATCTTAATTTTTAAATAAATCCAAACTTGAATTATAAAATAAATTGAACTTAAGAAAATTAAGTGAAGTAATATTTGGAATTAAAAAGCAAGTATTTAATTTTAACCAGCGGAGGAACTAATGAGATAATAAATTAGTTAATGAAATTGAATTGTGAGTTAATGAAATTGGATTAAAATAGTGATGGTTTGAATTTCGAATGAAATCCAAATAAGTGAAAATAAATTGGAAATGACCTGGTTATTAATAAAATAATTCCAGATGAATTGAGTATGGAAAATAAAATTCATAATGATTGAGTGAATGAACCACTTATATTAAATAAAGAAATGGATGGAATTTGATTAAATAAGAATCAAATGAAAGATGGAAATAAAACTTTAAATGGTTGGTTAAATGGAAAATAAACTTAAGTTATTGACTTAAGTAAATGTTGAATGGAAACTGAACTCAAACAGAGGAGTGGTTTAAATAAGTTGAGAAATAGTTATTGAATGAATTAACTTGGATTGTTTTCGAGCTAAATAAAATTCAATTTTTGGAAGTTGGAGATGAATTGAATTTAAGAAAAAAAAATTGAAATGAAGTAGTAAATTGAAGTAAGTTGAAATTCATATGAAATGGGAGTTCAATTTGAATATATACACTTCAGTGGTGGAGTAGTAAATAAATATAAGAAAATTTATATTGAACTTAAGAATTGAAGAATGAAATTCTTAAGAAAATTGGTATTGGAAATATACTTAGTAATTTTGGAATAAAATATATACTAAGTAAATAGTTGAATGAAGACTAAAACTGAAGTTGTGAAATGGGATAGTTGTGAATAAGGGGATAACAATAAAAAAGGAATGTGAATAAAAGAGAATTGATATAACTGATAATCAATTGAAATTTATACGTAAGATGTACGTATATTATTTTATTCGCATAGCAATTTGGTCCAGATGTCGAACACAGAATTTCAAGATAGATATATCGATCCGAATTAGGATTTTTCACTCGATTTTCGACGACGAACCTGGATATGGATTGTTGATTGATTCTGGAAATTCTCTATCATAGTTTGTGACTATGTAAGGAGAATGACGGTTTCTGATCAAGAAACCAGATCTGAGTCCGCACTAGGAAGTCGGGTGGACAATACTAGTTCGGAAGTGAAATTGTGTGATCGATTGAGCGATCGAATGTGATATTGCGTACGGATGATATATGTGCATTGTACGGGCTTAAGTAAAGCAAATATTGAAAATTTGTAAAGGAAAGTATAAAATGATTTTGAATGTTATGATTTGAATATTATTGCTTAGTAGGATATACAGGTGTATAAAAGCAATGGATAATTGGGATTTTTGATTTAGAAGATAAAATTTAATGGCCCGACAAAAAGGTATGTATTTGAATTTCTATATGAAATTTGATTGGGTTTTGGATCCAGCCACTTGGCTTTTTGTTTTCTTTTTGAGATTGGGAGGCCGTAGAGCCGTTTTGTAGTTGTACCGAGCTAGCCGCGCAAAGGAGACGCTGGCAAAATTTTTCGGGAATTTAGGGAGTTAGAAAAATTTTGAGAAAATTTTGATAATTCAAAATTTGAATTCAAATTTAAATTTGAATGGATAAGTAGGTGGTATGGGGTGAACTTATGAATACGTTTGGGAAGTTAAAAGATGATTAGTGTATCATTAATAAAAGATTGTTTGGGTATTGTTAAAACTGTTTGAATTTGGGAAATAGCTAACTTGGGAAATAACTAACGGGATATGGGACATTCTTCTTAACTGGTAATTTCGAGGACGAAATTCTTTTAAGGGGGAAGGAATGTGACGACCCGGAATTTTTGTATATTTGAAATGGGAATATTTAATTTATTTTAAATATTCGAAGGTTAAATTTTAACTTTAATTTCAAATATACAGTATTTATTGGATAATTTATTATTGAATTAAACAATTAAAGGTTGGGAAAATTGTTGAATCCGGAGTTTTAAGCCGGTTAAAAATAATTTAAAGATTCAGGAAAACTTGTATTGTTAATATTGAAAGTGATGAAACTTTTAAAATTGAATTTGGAAGTGTTTTGTTCAGTTTTAAAATATATCGTTTAAATTAAATTAAAAAATAGCCTTCCGAGTCACAGTCTTGGAATTCGACGAAACCAGTTCCATTGGGTCTGTAATACCGTATTGTTATTGGATTTCAATTTTCATAGCTTTCGGAGAGATCGTTTGATCGTACGGTAGGTAAACACACTGGAATTCGAATTGAAATTTAATATAATTATTGCATAGACAAATATTCCGCATCAGCCGATTTGTTTCAAATCACTGTAAACATCGGTCAGAGATATTTCTCCACTCGTACCCAAGAAGCCACGATTCTTTTCAAAATAGAAATATTCCTTTCGTTCTTCTCAGTTAAAACAACCGAGCTTCCTTCCTCTTTTCCAAATCAAATCGTTCTCAATAATAATAAAAATAAAAATCTACTTCACTTCAAGTTACAGCTAATAGCAATCTCCATGGTCGCGATACTTGAACTTGAGGGAAACTAGGGTTTCAAAAAAAAAAATCAACGCCTTCTAATGTATCATCGCTGCATACTCGGCTATGCCATCAGCCTCGTCGGCTCGTCCTTACCCCTACGCGATATTTTCTACTGCGATTTGAAGTTCTACTACAATCTCTTTTTACTGCTACTGCTAATTCAACTCGGAGAGTAAGGGGGTGGGCCGTGTGCGAGCCTCAGCAGTTCGAGGGCAAGGAGGGAAATCGCGAGTGCCGGTGGAGGAGTGGTCGCGTTCTCGGTTCCAGGTGGTCGCGGTAGTTGAATCGCGTAAGGGATTTAGGCCCCGCGATCTGGAGAGGGTCAGCGATGAACGCGTCGATGAGGTGGGTGCGAGTGTCGATGTGGGAGGGAAGCCGTTCCTTGGGGTTCGATTTCATGATGAAGGCGTGGTCTTTATGCGAGGCGATTTGCAGTCAGGTATACAATTTACATGTTTTAATTTAAACATTTATAAGGAAAAGTAGCAAATATTAAAATGATTATAGAAAATATAGCTATATACTAATATGTAACTTACTGTTAGTTTTAAGAATTTCTAAATAGTGATTATGGTATATTCATATACGCTGTTATAAAATTTATGTTTGGGTCAGAAAAGAAAATATAAACCTCTTTTCATTACCAGTTAACTTTAAATAATGGAGGTGTATCATTTAATAGACCAAAATTTTAGTTATTAGGAGATTTTTTTTTTAAGGAAGAATTAGTCCAAATTTAAATCAATTGCCAATTTAAGTTATTCTATGGAAATTGATTTTTAAGTTAATTCTAATATAAATAAAGTGCATAACGTTATACAAGGTTCAAATCGGGGAACCAGCTGGAATGGAAATGAAATGGGGATGGACCGCAAATTTAAATAAAAGGTGAGTTAATCTCACTCAGCTGAATTTTTAATTTAAATTTAAATGGTTAAAATTTAAATAATTGATTGGATGATTGCATTGATTGATGTGTTATACTATATATAGTAGTATATAGCAATATATACATATTGGCATATGTATATATTGGAATTGTTGATATTCCCGCATTATATAGCGGATGAGACCCTATGCGCCGCATAATAGCGGATGATATTTTATAAAACCCATATACCGCGATATTCCACTTTGAAGTGGAATTGGTATTGTGCTAACGTTTGTGGATGCAGGGAAACAGGTTGGAGGGATCCAACTGGATTCCTCAAAATATTTAATTTTGTTTAAATATTCTGTGATATGATTGTTGATATCCTGTGATGATTTATATTGGATAATTTGGTTGGATTGAATTTCCCAGTATAATGAGTTACCAAAAGCAATTGAATTGGATTTTTGGAAAGAAATAAAAGAATAAAATTTAAGTTAAGTAATTCTAGTGAATTCGAATAAATTAAATATGGAAAAGAAGAATTTTGAATAAATAGAGAAATATTGAATTTAAAGAAAACTTATGTGATGTTATTTAAAAGAATAAATAATTTATTTTAATTCAATGTTTAAATGTAATTAAAAAGAAAGAAAGAATTTGGAAAATCTGAAACTTGTGTTTCAGTTTAAAGATTTTAAATCATAATGAGAAATAAAATCTGAAAGTTAATGAATTTGGAAATAAATGGATTAAGTAAGGAAATTTATTTCAAAGTAGATTGGCAAATCAATTGTAAATTGATTTAAATATTTTGGGATTTGAAATTTAAAGAGAAATGAGATTTTGAAGATATAAACTGGGTTTATAAAGTGAAATGGAATATCAGAGGATATTTGAAATATAAATTCAAGGTGGGAATTTATAAAAGAATATGGATTGGTTTAAAAATAAATGTTGATTTATTTTTAAAAGATGGAAGTGAGAAGGGTATTTCTCTGGATAGCCAAGTACGTTTTCAAAGCAATTTTAAATATAAGTTAAAAGTTCTAATTGTGTTTTTAAAAGCATGTTTTAGAATATTGATTATTTCTAAATGTTAATTTCCAAAGTAAGTATTTCCAAAAATCTATTATTGTAGTAAGTATATAAAAGTGATTTGGTATTATGTTTTAAAGAGGAAGTTAGCTTATATTTATAAAGTGGTTTTATTTTAAATATTCTTAAAATATATATTTTGATAAAGTATTAAAGTAGTTTTAAAATTTCAATGTTATAAAGTATATTTAAATAAAGTGTTTTTAAATTATTTTAAAATTAAAAGTATTTTGTACTTGGTGATTCAGTGGAAATAATTATTTGGGAAATGTATTCCGTAAATAATGTGGGAAATTATTTATTGTGTGATGGTTGCCTGTGGATGTTAATTGATAGTTAAATAACCGACTATCAATATTGGCCAAATGCGCTGATCGTTTCGAAGAGACCGGGATCGAGTTTCCGTATACCGGGATTCTAGGTCTGGAGACTCGAATACCACTTCGATCCGGTTTGTACGTTTCGTGTAACGTGTTCGGAGTCGAAGATGGAGCTATGAAGTGCAAGGGCTAGTCGCTACTAATCCTGAGGATATTTCCAAAATGGATGTAGTAGGAATAGTGCCTTCGGTTCCGTTCGGACCCGGGACGGACTTGTATGGACGAATGCTTTCGTGACATCGTCAGGTGGACGATGGGCATTCTAAGGGATATGTGCTATAAAGGTATCGGTTAGCCTCAAGCCTCATCAACCGGGAATGACTGAAAATCAGGGGTTATGCAGCAAGGCTTCGTGGGTAGCCCCCACTTGAGAGTAAGGTCATCCCTGTCTAGATGTCCCTTTTATTTCGGCTTAGTGGTGCGGTTGCTGATCCCAACCGTGGGGTGATTTTATTTGGAATTATCCAGTAAGGGATGATTCCGGCCTTGTGTTGCAGGGGAGCGGGCGTACTCCTCGGTACTGTGATCTAGGCCACGTACTGTGACAGGTGGTACCCCAGTGCCTAGTCATTCGTTGGAAATCCATCCTCCCTACGTGCCTTGTACGAGTTTTGTTTTTATTACCCACTTTGTGGCTAGTATGCCGGAATTTAATAGATGTAACAATTTCGGCTATTTTAATAAGTATTTGTGAATAGACACTATTATAATATCAGAGGATTTTGATAAAAAGTGTTTTAGCTATCGTAAGGTAAAAACCCGACATGTTTATTTGTGGCGTGGTCTTACGAGATGCTTTTGTTTTCAAAGGATTTTGAAACTTTAATAATCAATTTGAGTGTGATTTTCTCACGCTGGTTTTCCAGACTGACTCGGGTATTGTTTTATATGATGCTCGGGTCAGACCGAGTATTATAGGTTACAGGATATGATGCTGTGGAGCTCAGGAGATGAGCTGGATGGCGAGACGTATCTCCCGTACTTGTTTATATATATATATTCCGCTGTGTTGATTGTTGTACTCTGTTGTATTGAGGACATGATATGGTTATTGTCCAGTTGTATGTTATGTGTTCTCTGGTGTATACTCTGATGCTATATTATATAAAACTGATATAGTTTTGATTTGTGTAAAGATCTGTTAATATATATTATATTTTATTCCGCTGCGATGGTTAGATTCTGATTTTGTTTTCTATTTTTCTTCTTCTACCTCTTCTTCTTAACTAAAATGGTTCGATTTTCCGGGTATGGAAAGTCGGGTCGTTACAGAAACAACAAATGGCTGAGACGAAGCCCAATGAAAATCAGAGAAAAATCAAAACCGAAACAGAGTATTGAAATCAAATCGAATAGTTCAAAATCAACAGCGAAACCAAGTACTGAATTTAGATGTGAGGGTCACTCACCCTTTTGTCGATGAATCGGAGCAGATGGAGTCGGCGCGAGCAAGAAGAAGACGAAGCCCTAATTTTGATGAAGAGGGACGAACGAGAGAACCGCCATTTTTTTCTTCGTTCGTCTTTCGATTTTTTTTCTTTAGTTCAGATTGAAAAGAAAGGGGGGTTCGTGGGTTTTGCAGAGGAAGGGGGTAAGGACGTGGATCGTGGGTTTGGGTATGGCTGGTATGGGTTGGGTATGGGCTGATATTATATATTTTTTCTTTTCTTTTATTTTCAATTTTCTTTTAATTTATAACTTATGTTATTTGTTTTATAAATAAAATTCACTCAATTTTTAAAACCATCATCTATATTATTTTCATTTGCTTATATCATTTAAATGTCAAAAATGTGGAGTTTTTATTTTAATTAATAAGATAAATTCGATTTTTTAAAAATCCAAAGATTTTATACAAAATTTCAAAGCAAATTGCCTTATTATTATATAAATCCCAATTCAATTTTAAATTCAAATATATTTCTCATTTTATACTTGAAAATTTCTAACACATTCACAATTTTAAATCAAAATTAAATTAAATTTTAAATTCAAAATAGTTTAAAAATTCAGGATCGTTACAAACTTCCCTCCTTAAAAACTTTTCGTCCACGAAAAAGAAAGGTTGTTAAAATTTCATTAATATTTATACTCCAGTCAATTTTACTAAGCTTAAAACTTATTACAATAAATGAATATAGGATTCATTCCATTTGTTTAATCTCACCAGTTTTGTTTATTGGTTTCTACAATCAAGACACAAAAGTCTTTTGCCAAATTTCTCAATTTATAAACTCAGTTTCGAACTTTAAAATCCGTCATGTTAGAGATTTATATAATATACCTCTTCCAAAGCTGTGGACTTTCAAAACATTTCAAAGATCTTCTTCCTTAGTTTATTAGGTAGGAATTATGTAATTCTAATTTCAAACTATTGATTTGCTATTTACAGTTTGAAAATACTTGCTAACTCGAAATTTAACAAGTCTATCGTCGTTCTCACAGACATTACGCATACGCTGGCCAGGCGCAGGTCTAAAAATCTCCAAGTACTAAATATACTTGCTTCAATTCCCAGTGAAAATACTTTTTTAAAAAAATTCCTTTAAAAATGGATATGGAAAGCACTTTCCCCCATGGATTACATCTTACCCGGCGGTTACGCTACTATCCCAGTAGAGTCGCTCGTAATCTGTAGGTTTCTCACCTCGTAAATTTCGCCATGGTTGTCGCCATAGATTGTAGTACACACGGCGGTTACGCTACTATCCCAGTAGAATCGCTCGTGTCTGTAGGCATCACGCCCCTCAAATTTCGCTTGGCATTAGATTGCAGTTTACCCGGCGGTTACGCCACTATCCCAGTGGAATCGCTTGTAACTGTGGGCATCTCGCCCCTCAAATTACGCTAATCAATCAATCTAATCCCATCGACATGATCCATCTCGAGGGATTTCCGATTCAAATAGTCACTCTGACTAAATGGAAATTCTACGTAGCTACGAATTTCAAATGGACACTCATCGAGAGTTCCAAAACCTTCTCTAATAATAAATGGAAGGTACTTTTCCATATCCTCAGTTTAGAAAACATAATGTCATATATATGTAGTACTTTCATTTCACATTTCGTACATATCATATCTATGTAAACTTACATAAGATTTCCATAACAATGACTTTCTAAACTAACGGTTTCAAATTTACCGTATTCATATATAAAAGTTCTGAAAACCTACATATCTCATATTCATAACAAAATAGAGGATTTCAAAATTTTCCTCTAAGTCAACTTGGAAATTTAAGGTTATCTCAAACCTAATTCATATTCATAATTCAATTTATTATCGACTTTCACATTCGATTTGGATTTCACGCTTACATCGTCAATTCTCAACACAGAATTGATGTCTACTGATATATAACCTCTGAGCTCGTACGTCTCAGAGAAGGGTGTTAAGCTAAGAGAATAAATTCTCCACCACCAACAGATATATATTTAATAGAGATCAATTGCTATGTCATCAATTTACAATGTTAGACATACAATCCAAATCATCATCTGAAATTCAAAGCTCAACTTATATTGTCTTTGATGTCGAAGTTAAACTCAATTTTAACTCAACGATTCAATTTTTTTGAAAAATTTCAAATTGAACAAATTGTTCAATTTCTCATTTAACTTTTCAACTTCGACTTCAAAAATGAATTTCAAATCATTTATCCCTTACGGAATATATTCACAACATTTCATATTTGGAAAAACATTTCCATACTTATTTAAAAATAAGTAATTCACAAATCCATTTATTTTCAACATTTGAAAATATTCGATATACTTAAATCAAAATTAAGTATATATTTTATCTTTAAGGAAATCATTCTGTTTCACACTTTTATTTGAGTTAAAACGAATGTTACGTAAAACATCGTTCAACTCAAAATCACTAGTACAGGGATTCGAAATTTAGATAGATGTATAAATCCCAATACTATACAAAACATTTCCTTTCGGAAATCATTTACTATAACAACAGTGTTATAGTCCACCATTTCCTTATATTCGAAAACGTCTATTTCAACAATGAATGTTGAAATCTATGGTTTCGATATTCAATGCCTTTGAAAATATCTTTAAAACAATTAACTTCGTTTTAAAATATCACTTTCCCAAAACATGTCCATTTTCTTCAATAATATATTCACGGTCCAAAATTGTGAATATACATCTTTTAACAAGCTATAAGAATTTACTTATCAAAATAAGTCAGTTTTGAATTTATAAACAATGTTCATAAATTCTATTCCTATTCATAAAGACTTCAATTCATAAAAATTACTTTATTAACCATTCCTTTATAACTCAGTTTTATATCAGAATTTTAATTTATAAGTAAATTACTTATAAATTCTTTTATTTTACAACTTCGATTCATTTTATAACTTCACAATTGTAATATCAACTCTTTCAAATCTTCTATATAAACCGTTTATAATAATTCAAAAATTCCAATTTAAACTATTATACAAATTTATCAACTTTCCATTTCCAAGATAATCAACTAGTTCTTTAGTAAATCCTTTCGTTGAATTGATTTTCACTTTAATCACATTTGATTCATTCGCATTGGATTTTTCTAACATTCATTCATATTCAATTAGTTCACATTCACTAATTTATATTCAAGTTAGTTTGCTTTCAATTCAAATCAAATTTGATTCTATTTAGATTTACTTATCTTTCAATTTGAATTCAATTACTTAGCTTCCAATTTCCATTAATTCAATTTCATTAACACTTAATGAATTTCTATACAATTAACTGGCAACCAATGCACATTCAACTTAACCAATTTATTTACTTTGCTTACATTCAATTTGGTTTAACACACTTAATTTCAACTGGTTTATATTCTAATTCAGATTGAATTCTTATACTCACCATATTCACTAATTCACTTTTACAATTAAAGTTGAATACTCTTTATATAACTCAAATTCATATTCATTACTTCACTTTATTAATTCATTTTGATATCAAATTCAACCTCATTCAACATTACTTAAGCTATGTTTCATTTTATCTTCACTTGCATTTATTTTCACCATACAACTTAAGTTCGCCTCAAATTTATTTGAAATTCTATTTTATTTAACTTTACTAAAGTCAAATTCATATCACTATTCAGAATTTAGATTTTGTTTTTCTTAACAAAATTGTTTAACCATTTTAACAATTGGTTTTAGTTAAATTTTCTTCATTTTATAAGTTATACAACTTATAAATTTAAACTTTCCAATTCATATTATATAATCACTTATCTTTCAAGTTTAAATTTCCATCTCAATAATTTATTTAATCCAGTTCAATTTATTCAACTTCCTTTAGTTAAATTTCAAATCATATATTTATTAATGCCAACTCAATTCAATTTAACTTTTCTTAAGTTAAAGATCTTTATTTCAAAAACAATTTTATACTTCTTTGGATTTGAAAACATTTTCTTTAAAGTGTTTCTAGTAACTATTCATATTAAACATCATAAACTAAGCTTTGTGTAAACCAAAGCTCTGATACCACTCTGTAACGTTCCCCCTTCTGACCGCCTCCAGTCGGTAATTAAACCAACTAGAAACGTTCAAAAAGACGAATTGTTATTTAGTTTATAAGGTTTAAACAGAATCAGCCACAGAAACACAGAATAATAACAATGAATTTAAAACAAATGAATCTTTATTTCATTACTACAAATCTTTTTTGAATACATCAGAGTTTATACAATTTTAATACTGATACAGCGGAATATCTTAAAATACAATTTTCTTCTGAAAACTTAAGTGATTCTTTACTCTCTCTCTAACTTTGCTGCTCGAAAATCTTCAAGCTGTAAAAATACTCGGTCTGACCCGAGTATTATATTCAAAAGAAAATAATACACAGGTCAGTCTAATTCAAACCAGTTTATTAGTGCATAGAGGCAATAATAATTTAAATAGACGACAGTCACAATAATTCCTGTCTATCCGACTCTTTAAACAAAGAAATCGGATAACAATCAATATAACACTTAACAGTGTTAAACAATAAATCAACATATTTAAAACATCAACAGAGATAGATGGAAAGATTTCTAAATGAAGATGATTTAGAAAAGAACGGGATTGCCGAAAACGGCGATTAACTACACAAATTATCAATTTAAACCAAATCAAAATACGATTCAAAATATTTTGGATTTTCAACATTAAAACAATTTTAGAAACAGCAAAACATCAAGTTTTGATTGGCTGCCGTACACGCACGCGTGCACGGCCTCGCCAATATGACATACGAAATATGAAACGAATCAATGAATCAAAACAAAAGAAAGATCAATTAAAATCTGTCAATTCTATGTGGCTGCAGTACACGCACGCGTGCACTGCCTCGCCACAACATAAATAAATTTCCCAAAAGATCAATGAAATTTCACAAACGAACACAAGGTCAAATCCGAGCAACAAACTGGATTCAACTCAAGTGATTTCAAAAACAATCAAATTGCATCGATGCGACGCAACAAATGAATCTCCAGTAAATCAGAATTCAAAACGAACTAATACGAATCAATGCCAACAACATGAAACTGGACAGTCCATATGTCATGGCCCGCAAATCCGTACCTCTTGATTAACCACTAATCTCCATTGATTAACTCAAAATGAACGGGAATACGAACTATGATGGTTTAAGAAGAAGAAAAAGGTAGAAGAAGAAGAAAAGAAGGAAAAGAGAAGAAAGAAAGAACAACAGACAACAACAGAACAGAAAACAATATCAGAATCTTACACATCGCAGCGGAACAATATATAATAAATAAACACTAGTCTTTTAAAACAAAGAACTATATCATTTTATACATACATCAATCATCATAGTCAATATACAACAATGGACAGTTATATAAACTTGTCCTCATACAGAATACACAGCGGAATAGATACTATCAGATACAAATACTACGTCTCGTCATCCAGCTTATCTCCAAGCTCCAGAATATCCAGAATATCCTGATAATCTAACTCTAGACTGCCCGTGTGGAAATTGGTGGGCACCCAGAGTTTAGAAGGGAAACAATAAACTCCGAGTCAGTCATGGTGACTGGTGTGAGATCGTAAAATAGTTATTCTTTAAAATAAACAACAGGAAGATTTTAAAGTAAATTTCGCAATGCTTTTGGAAAATGAAACTACCATAAGACCTCCCACCACACACACAATGCAAACGCAGACTTGGAGGAGATTTCTTCTTATGATAGTCAAAGATGCTTACTACGCAAAAATCAAATCATTTTGGATATTATTATTAGTGCATAGTGGAAACCATTTCGAAAGTATAATATAAATCTTAGCCAGCATAGGTACCATTATATTATGCCTGCTATAGCTGCCTCCTGAGGAGACAGGTTATACAATTGAAATCGTAAAGGCTCGTATTGTTTCTTTGGATTTCCAACAAATGGTCAGGCTAAGGAACTTCCTTTTCCACGATGGGTACGTCCCTGGAATAGACGACCCGAGAACCTAATCGGATCTCTGCCAACACAAGGCCGGGTTACCTCTGCAAAAATAGGTAACTACTGACACGCGTATGCCATTCCCCGATCGTCACCGATCTTCCCGAGGATCCCCGATTCACAACAACCACAAAGAAATAAATTTTGCAGCAACCACAGAGGTTAAGTATCTGGGCTCCATACCATGATGCCACCTTTATCGAGAAGGAATGACATACACTAAGGGGCGCTACTCCCTAGAACCTTGCCGCATCCTTCCTGTTTCGACCATTTCCGGGGTGTGAGGCTCGATGAAGTCTCGTCCACAAAGCTACGCTTTCTACAAATGTAACAGCCCGGAAATTTCGATCCCGAAATTTCCAGATAGTTAGAGAAAAGAAGAAGAGATAGAAGAAAAAGAAGAAGCAGAAGCATCAAAACACAGAAACCTCACATTCGCAGCGGATCAAAATATAATATCAGATAAATAATAGTTATATAAAGGAACACTGTACTTGTCAAATTACACTTTAATATATCAGAGTTACAACATATTTACAAACACAAGACAGATAAACAATCTGTTTCAGATACTATCATATATCACAGTAGAAACTCTCCATACGTTCCTGCTCTCCAGCTCAACTCCTGAGCTCCAGAACGTCCTTACCTGAAAATCTGTAATACTCGGTCTGACCCGAGCATTACATCAAAGTAACACCCGGGTCAGGCTGGAAACCAGCGTGAGTAAATCCATATAATATTAAATTCCAAGCTATATAGCTTATGTGAATTACCAGGGTAACTCGTACCTTTTACGAGTTCTTACTTATTATAACCAATCATTTATCACACACATCAGTTCTCAGGATTAAATGTCCAGGTTACTTAACTTATTTCATTCCAGCCTGATTTACTCCATATATCCAATTTATAAGGAAATTTTAAATTATTATTCGAAGTGGTTTCGGGTATTTTCGATATCCGACCCCGGTCTCTTCGAATCAAATGTCATCCTTTAAGCCAAGATGTTTAAGATAAACAATTTAATTTAAACTCAGGTTATTATATTCATATAGCAATTTTATCACAGATGAATAACTTACATTATTACAATTCATCCAAAACATCTCATATCGTAGAGCATCACAATCACATATCAAATATATCAAGCAGTCTAAGGCATTTAATATCATTCAATCATCCATAAGCAAATTTGATCATTTCCAAATTAATTCAATTGATTCTAATTGAATTTCTAACCTCAATTACTTACATTCTTTCATATAACATTAATTAATTCCAAATCAATTAATTATATTTAATTAATCAATCAACCCTTAATTATTCATCTTGATTTATCATCCTTGATTAATCATCCTTGATTAATCATTCTTTAATTACAATAAGTAATTAACTCTCAATCAATTTCTCAAATTAATTATACTTTACCCATCCATGCTAATTTCATTGATCCTTAATTAATCAATCTTTAATTAATTACACTAATTAATTAATTACACTAAGTAGTTGATCCTTGATTACTTCCATTAAGTAATTAATTGGTCACTAATTACATCTTAATCACTTAATTAACTAACCACTAGCTATTAATTTATAAATCTTGAACATTATTAAATTAAACTAATTAATCACTTTTAATTACTTCATTTAATTAATTTGTCATTAATTATTCAAATCCTAATTATCTCTCAAGATAATTCTTTATTCATTAATGACTCACTTATCATTAACCAAAATTTAAATACATTTCACCTTTAAATTAAACTTTAAATTAAATTTAACTAAACAAATTTAAGTTAAACAAACTTCAAATCTTTTAAATCAAATGTTTTAAGAAAAACATTTATTTTACATAATAGTTTAAAATTAAATTCAATTTAAATTTAAAACTTGTTGTATAAAACCCTTTAAATATTCTTGCACTTTAACCCTACTTCGGGTCCTACCTGGGAATAGCTCGAGTCTAGACTCGAGATTCATCCACTCCTTCCATTTTTTCCTTTTGTTAAAACATAAAACATGAAAACACGACTGCACTCTCGAACTACACGAAGACGAGCCCGAGCTTCCAGCCTAATTTCTCGAGCTTCCCTTCGAGACTTCTTTCCCAAAAGAAAACTGGCACACTGATACGTTGTGCACCTGCACTCAACGTCGACGACGATCCAACCTCCAAGTCCACCTCCGACGAGTCGCCTACGGCTACCATCATCGATCCCAAACATCCAAGTAGTAAAACAGAATCGAAATCGAAAAATGAACAGAACGAACCCATAGAAGCAAAGCACTGTAACCTAGATCCGCCTCGCCTAGACTACTCAGACCATCAGAGATCACGTGACTTCACCCAGAGCTTCGACAACGTCAAACACTCCTACCCTATCCACCCGATGATGTTCCGATGCTTCAACGAGTCCAATAATGCCTCGTAAAGACTCTTAACCCAAATGCAGAACAAAAACCCTACAACCACCACATGTCGTCTCCACGGTAATCGAAAAATTCAGAAGACAATCTTGCTGAGACCCCAGGCCCTTCATCCTCCTCTAAGCACGATCCCGTGACTCCAAATTACATTGATCATCAGAAAATTACTCAAACCCAATTCATGTTCATCACGCGAATTTCCCCTAAATACTCACTTAAAAATCCTGATTTCGATTTTAAAATTCATAGTTTCCAATTACGAATCAAGTTATATTCCTGAAACCTTCAATTATTGAAATCGAATTTTTTTTATATATAAAAATCAAGTTTTTACTCTAATTTCACTTCCTAGTGGAAAACTTCCTACAAACTTACCTGAAACCATTTTTAAGTTAAAACCTAGTTATTTTCTTAACAATTTATGTTTAAGCATCAATACAAATACTGATCACTGAGAGTACAATTGACTTTGGATTATTCTTGCATTCTTTAGATTAAGAACAGAGAATAATATTTGAAAATACTGTCATTCTCAAGAATATATTTATGTATTCCTGCACATAACTATTTAAATTAATCATGCAAAACATTGTCTCAATTTAAGATCAGGTTTACTGCATGCATTCAGAGATTAAACAGTTTTAAAGTTTTCAATAACATCACTCAAAATCAAACAACTAAAGAGGATTTGATTACTCACTTTTCATTTGAACAGAGAACCTGGAATATTCTTTAAATCTGGAATTGCTTGAGTTTGAATTTGGTATTGAACTTTTGTTGTTGAGATGATCTTTGAGTTGTTTACAGGTTGAAAACTGAATGCTATTGCTATGATCTTTGAAAGTTTGAAACTAGAACTTGTTTGCTGATTTCTCCCAGGTTAAAATTCTGAAGGAGATTGTTTGCTTCTTGTTTTTATTTTCTGGTTTATAATTCTTTTCAGGTTTGTACATATGCTAAAAATTTTTATTTCGAATCAAAGAAGAGAAGTAAAGATGTGTTTAGCCTTAATTTCCTAATATTTTAAAAATAAAAGAAAATAAATAATAGTGACACTTGTTATATTGCTTCCATTTGTCCTTAGCTTGAGTTAATTTTCTTACATGTGTTATTATGCATGAGTTTATTATGTTTAAATATCTTTTGTAAATCTTTATATTTAAATCCCAATTTAGTAATTACATTATCTTAATTTATATAAATAAGATCTTTTAAAGAAAATAATATAGAACAAATTATATACTAATAAAATAATATATACGATGTATTTTTAAATCCAAAATATTTTTAAGATATTTATCTTTTGAATTTCCAATTCAAATTTAATTTCAATTTTTAAAATCTAATTAAAACTCAACTCATATATATATATATATATATATATATATAAACAACACAAATTTAATTTGTTTGAAAAAAATAATTTTTCTATTTAAAATGTTCTTATATCTATATAACAATCATTATTATTTGTTAGAAGAATAAATTGCAAATTTTAAGTAATTATATTAGGAGATTATCAAATAAATAATTATCCAGATATTTATTATAGTTCAAATTCATCTATATACATATCCAGATATTCTTATTTATCAAATTTCATTTGTTTAATCAAATGAAATCAGTCTCTCAATAGTTTAAAATCAGTTAATTATCAAATTAACAGATGTAAAAAAAATCCGGGTTATCACAACAAAGCCCTGCTTTGGGTCAAACAAAATGATCAACCTATGATCACAAAGATATAAGATCAAACAAATGATCATATCACAAATGATCAAACACTGATCATTTCACAGCAACACTCAGTATGCCACGTTACCAAATTGGGATATATCGTTGATAAATTTCAACTACATAACCTCTGAGCTCGTACGTCTCAGAGAAGGGTGTTAAGCTAAGAGAATAAATTCTCCGCCACCAACAGATATGTATTTGAAAGAAATCAGCGTTATATCTCAAATTGTAACGTCAGACACACAATCCATACAAGTCTGTTCCGGGATCGAACAGAACCGAAGGCACTTCTCACGAAGACCTTGCATTTCCGGATAAATTTCTAATCACGTCCGGACTTCCCGTCACTAAGGGTGATAAAACCTCTAAATCGGAGATCAGCCGATGTAGAGTAACTCGACGGTAATCCTTCCGTTTTCAAAAATATCCGGTCTTCAACACCGGTCTTCGAATGCAATTCATTACGACGTATCACATATTCGGAATGGGTTATACGACCCCATGGCCCTTTCCCGGCTAACTCGAATAGTGAGCGCTTATTTAAAAATAAGTGTGGCATTCAATTTCATCCAATCACAACAAATACCATATTCAAGGTAATTATTGATAGTCGGTTATTTAACTATCAATAAAGATGCGCAACATCATCAGATTCCCAATAATTTTCCAAAATTATTTATTTTCCAAAAATATCTTTACTAGATATAAAATTCCCACACTTCAAAAATAAATCAACGTTTATTTTCCTAAACAGTTTCCCTTTCCTTTATAAATTCCATATTGAATTTACATTTTTCGAATATCTACTAATATTCGATTTTCAATCATTTTCAAATATTCAATTTCAATTTATCTTTAAGAAGATAAAATCTCAAAACGTTTCATTTCATTTTGGAAAACATTCCATACTTATTTAATAATAAGTGTTTCACAAATCCTTTATTTTCAACATTTGAAAATATTCGATATACTTAAATCAAATTAAGTATATATTTCATTCTTTAAGGAAATCTATTTCCTATAACAACATCAATTTGAGTCAAAACGAATGTTACGTAAAACATCGTTACGACGACTCAAAATCACTAGTATAGGGATTCGGATTTAAGATAGATATATAAATCCCAATACTACATAAAACATTTTCTTTCGAAAATCATTTACTATAACAACAGTGTTATAGTCCATCATTTCCTTATATCTTCGAAAATGCCTATTTCAACAATAAATGTTGAAATCTATGTATTCGATACTTATCACGTTTTAAAACATCTTTTAAAACAATTACTTCATTCGTAATATCCCTTTTCCAAAACATATCCATTTTATTTAATAATATACCCACTGTCCAAAATCGTGAATATACTTCGTTATCCAAATTCAATCTTTTCTACACATTTATTTTTCAAGAATTTATCCACTATCCAAAATCGTGGATAAAATTTCCTTAATAACCTTCTATATTCGATTCATCAAATTTGATTGATTTTCGAATTTATAAAACACCGTTTATAAATTCTATTTCTATTTTTTAACACTTTGATTTATAAATCTCCTTTATAAATCAATTCGATAAATATTCCATTTAAAGGCAAAAACCCAATTTATAAGTAAATTTCTTATAATCTTTTATTCTACAATTCCATTTATTTTATAACTTCATACTTTATAAATCTATAAACTTCAAATTTTATAAATCTATAAACTTCAAATCTTCACAATTTATAATTCTATAAATTCCCTATCTTTACAACTTATAATTCTATAAGTTTCATATCTTTACAAATTTAACACTTATAAAAACTTGTTTAAAATTCCAATAATTTTTAATTGATAAATATCAATTTTGTACATCTTTTATATACATCGTTTTTAATAATTCAAAAATTCAAATTTAAACTATCTTATAAATTACTTAACTATTCATTTCAAAAATCATCTTTTGGTTATATTTCACAAACATTATAATCTCCATAACTTTAAATTTATAACATTTATTTATTTAAAGTAAACCAATTCAAAGATTCAAATAAAACGTATACTTTCAAATAATCACTTTTAAAATCTCTTTTTAAAGTTAAAATCGTTATTTTTAAACTTCAAAATTTGAATCCGATGATGCAACGCATCAATTCGTCAATCACAACAGTCAATATCATATCTCAACATATGATAATAGAATACATCACAATATCTGTAAATAAATAACTACTGGTGAGGAATCCAGTCAGATCCCTCCAACCTGTTTCCCTGCATCCAAAGACGTTAGCACAATACCATTCCACTTCGAGGTGGAATATCGCGGTATATGGGTTTTTATAAAAATCCGCTTACTAACGGCGCAATAGGGTCTCATCCGCTATACGAGGCGGGAAATCATCAATCCAATATATACATATGCCAATATGTATATATTGCTATATATATAATAGATATATCCTACTATATCTAATATCACATCAAATAGCAATCAAATCATCAATCAATAAATAACTGAAAATTCCACTTTCATTTTGAGTGAGAAAAAAATCTCACCTTAGCTTTTAATTGCCATCCATTTATATCCCAGACTTGTTTTCTCGATTTTTCTTGCTTTATACCTTGTATAAATAATTATACAATTTTATTAATATTCGAAATAAATCGAATAACAATTTTCATTTGGAAAATTTAATTATTCAATGGTTTTATTTTAAACCAATTACTTTTAAATAAATTTATTTAATAGAAGAATTAAATCTTAAACTAGAATTTCTTTAATAAATTTACTTTCGGTGGTACAAATAATTAGATAGATTAATAGAACAAATAGCTCACCGAAATCAGTATTTCCAAAATCACCTATATATATAATTTGAAAACTGCTTATGTCTATTTTTACTGTATATCAAATTTTCACAAAAATAAAATTTTGATATAAATTTCGAAATAAACAGTTTCATAAACTTACTGTGATTATATTTCAAATCTATATGTATATATCAAATTCCAGATTGAATTCCTTTCAATCTATATGCTATACCTTATTTTAAAATAACCAGCAGGTATAAATTGTATATCTATTTTATTTTCTTAAAACTTCATATATATACTTATACTTATCACATTTTATTTAAACTGCACCCTTTTGTTTTCTGCAAATATATATATATATATATATATAAACATCATTTATTCGATTAAATTTAATAAAAGAAAAATTGTTACCTTACTGGAAAATCATCAGCTCGAACTCGAGCTTACGACCATCGCGACTCCACTGTTGCCTCATCGCGGTGTCGACAAACTGCTGCCCCCAACCCCCAACCGCGAGCCTCTCCTGTGCCTGACTTCCAACGTCGACTACCGCACTACTCGAACGCCTCCTCCCCAATTCGATTTCGTCTTGCTCATCGACCTCGCGCCGTCATCACCACGCCACGCGAGTTCGCCCAATGCTTCGCCATCGTGGGAACAGTCACCATCGCGACGCTGCCTAGACACCTCGTCCAACAGTCGCCGCCTCCCATCTTCATACGCGAGATCGAACTCGCTCCTTCCAATCAACTCGAGCTCGCCTTCCAGTCGCTCGCGTGTCCCCCATCGCTCGCCGCCTTGACTTCGCCACCATCGCGACCTCGTCGCTCTCCCCCGTGCACCCAGTCGCATCGCGACATCGCACACCTCGCCTCGAATGACTCCACCACACGCGCGTGCTTTGATTTTAATCCCGAGTTCTTTTTTTTTTCTTTTTTATTTGGGAACGATTGAGGGAAAAGGATTTGAATTCGATGAATTAGGTTGAAGGGGAACTCGATTTAACTGGAAACGAACTCGGCCATTATTTTTCTTTGTGAAGAGGGATTTCGTTTTAAATCTGAGAGAGGGAGAGGAGTAGTTGAAATTGAAAAAGGATGGGTTGCACGATCTTCTCCCGTGATATCAGACGCGATTTTAGGCAGAGACACGGGGCGTGATTAAAGGAAGAACGTGATGATGTTTTGACAAATTTTTAAATTTAAACTTAAATTGAATTTGCTTTTAAAATTTTGACGCGTTTATACGCCGTACGCCCGCATAACAACCTTGATAAATACAAAATTTGAAACCCGGCAATAATTCAATATTCCGGACCCAATGAAACTGGTTTCGTCGAATTCCGAGACTGCGCCTCGGACGGTTATTTTTAAAATATCGATTCGAAAAATTAAATTCAAAACTGAGCAAAACAGTTTGAAATACAATTCTGAAGTTTCTATTATCTTCAGTGTTATCACTATGAATTTTACAAACCTTCGAAATATTTTTAATCGGCTTAAAATTGAAGATTTAAATTTTTATTTAATTCAATAGATTAAACTTTTAAAATTTAATCGCCAAGATCAAATTTATATCAGGGATTCAAATTAAATCATCATTCAAATATTTAAAATTAATTAAATATTTTCAATTTAATTTGTTCAAAATTCAGGGTCGTTACAGACTTCCCCCCTTAAAAGAATTTCGTCCTCGAAATTACAAGTTAGGGAAAAAGGTCCTTAACTCGTCTACTATCTTTCACAATCTAATAGTTTTATCAATTCATCAAAACAAATCTCTCTACTAAAGATTCGTTATCAATTCAACTAACTTTCTACACTTCAATTATGAGTTTTAAACAACATTGTTTACTTCAAAATTCAAATTCGAGTTTAAATTCGAATTTTAAACTTTCAAAATTTCTCAAAAATTTTCTAACGCCCTAAATTTTCGAAAAATTTCGCCAGCGTCTCCTTTGCGCGGCTAATACGGCACGACTACAAAACGTCCCTACGGACTCTTAGATTTCAAAAAGAAAAGAAAAAGCCAAGCGGCTGGACAAGAAATCATCAAAATCTCATATTATAATTCAAATACTTACCTTTTTGTCGAGCAATTCAATTCCAATTCCTTTACACCTGTATATCCTACTAGCCATAATATCTAGTTACAGCATTCAAACCAACTTGCAAATTCCATTACAAAATTTCGATACTTACTTCCATATCATCTTTAGTTCATTATTGAAGTTATATCATTCAATTTTACATTTCAATTTTCATTTGAGTTCAATTCAAAAGTTCAATTCAATTTGAATTCTATTTAACTTCTATTCTGAAATATTGAATTTTATCTTTCAATTATAGTTGATTCATATCACTATTTTTTTTTCACTTAGTTTCGCTTACTAATTTTCTTATTTCAATACTTCACTTTGTTTATTACAAATCAAATTCAATTCAGTCTCATTTTCTTACAAATTCAAAATGAACTTTAACATTCAATTTCATTTTCTGGCACTTGCAATCGCAATTTATTCATTCATTCACTAATTTAGTCCTTTTCAATTTGAATCTTATTCCAATCAGATTTCAAATGTTTTATAAGTTATCAACTTATTTACATTTCATAAATATAGTATTCCAGAGTCTTTTCAACCTTTTCAAAATCATTTTTGAAAACAATTCAAATTATCCTTTTAATTTCCAAAACAAAATCCAAATTTTCCAAACACTTCCATTTAAAACAATTTGGCAGCAATTCCTCTTTTGGAAACCCAAAAATGAACACCAATGATGCCGCGGTCATCATCGGAATTATTTTCCAGCGACCGAAAAGAGTTTAGAGCCTTTCATTCCTTCAAAAATGCTTTTCAAACCTTTTGAAATTCATTTTCAAACCAAAAATGATTTAACTTTCCAAATCTCCAAAATTTTCAAATTCTTTTCAAAACATTTCCAAAAACTTCTCTGGAATTCCATTTTAAATTACAATTCACATTTATAATTTACATTCTTTAATTTTCATTTATATGTGAATTCATTTCTTAACTTTGGAGTTATAATTCCAATTTCTTATTCAATTTCATTGATAATAATTTAATATTATCACTTCTAACATCCATGCAACCATATACTATAATAATTCATAGAAAATCAATTCGTTTCTATACAAAAATAGTTTTGGGCAAAATTATTTCATTCGCCCTATTTTAAAACAATACTATGTCGTCTTGCCTCGTTTAAGTGTTTAGAAATCCCTATCGATAATATGGCGTCCCACATACCGACCAAAATTCACAAACATCTCAACGGATAAGCAAACACAATATAAAACATTTTTATATTCACTAACAAATATGCGCTCGTATCTATTATTACACTCAAACTCATTCTAGAGTACTACTGACTCTATCTCTAATGAGTAACACCCAACAGAGCAGGGTTGTCGCTTAACCATATGCTCCGATACCAAATGTCATGGCCCGCAAATCCGTACCTCTTGATTAACCACTAATCTCCATTGATTAACTCAAAATGAACGGGAATACGAACTATGATGGTTTAAGAAGAAGAAAAAGGTAGAAGAAGAAGAAAAGAAGGAAAAGAGAAGAAAGAAAGAACAACAGACAACAACAGAACAGAAAACAATATCAGAATCTTACACATCGCAGCGGAACAATATATAATAAATAAACACTAGTCTTTTAAAACAAAGAACTATATCATTTTATACATACATCAATCATCATAGTCAATATACAACAATGGACAGTTATATAAACTTGTCCTCATACAGAATACACAGCGGAATAGATACTATCAGATACAAATACTACGTCTCGTCATCCAGCTTATCTCCAAGCTCCAGAATATCCAGAATATCCTGATAATCTAACTCTAGACTGCCCGTGTGGAAATTGGTGGGCACCCAGAGTTTAGAAGGGAAACAATAAACTCCGAGTCAGTCATGGTGACTGGTGTGAGATCGTAAAACAGTTATTCTTTAAAATAAACAACAGGAAGATTTTAAAGTAAATTTCGCAATGCTTTTGGAAAATGAAACTACCATAAGACCTCCCACCACACACACAATGCAAACGTAGACTTGGAGGAGATTTCTTCTTATGATAGTCAAAGATGCTTACTACGCAAAAATCAAATCATTTTGGATATTATTATTAGTGCATAGTGGAAACCATTTCGAAAGTATAATATAAATCTTAGCCAGCATAGGTACCATTATATTATGCCTGCTATAGCTGCCTCCTGAGGAGACAGGTTATACAATTGAAATCGTAAAGGCTCGTATTGTTTCTTTGGATTTCCAACAAATGGTCAGGCTAAGGAACTTCCTTTTCCACGATGGGTACGTCCCTGGAATAGACGACCCGAGAACCTAACCGGATCTCTGCCAACACAAGGCCGGGTTACCTCTGCAAAAATAGGTAACTACTGACACGCGTATGCCATTCCCCGATCGTCACCGATCTTCCCGAGGATCCCCGATTCGCAACAACCACAAAGAAATAAATTTTGCAGCAACCACAGAGGTTAAGTATCTGGGCTCCATACCATGATACCACCTTTATCCAGAAGGAATGACATACACTAAGGGGCGCTACTCCCTAGAACCTTGCCGCATCCTTCCTGTTTCGACCATTTCCGGGGTGTGAGGCTCGATGAAGTCTCGTCCACAAAGCTACGCTTTCTACAAAGCCCTGCTTTGGGTCAAACAAAATGATCAACCTATGATCACAAAGATATAAGATCAAACAAATGATCATATCACAAATGATCAAACACTGTTCATTTCACAGCAACACTCAGTATGCCACGTTACCAAATTGGGATATATCGCTGATAAATTTCAACTACATAACCTCTGAGCTCGTACGTCTCAGAGAAGGGTGTTAAGCTAAGAGAATAAATTCTCCGCCACCAACAGATATGTATATGAAAGAAATCAGCTTTATATCTCAAATTGTAACGTCAGACACACAATCCATACAAGTCTGTTCCGGGATCGAACAGAACCGAAGGCACTTCTCACGAAGCCCTTGCATTTCCGGATAAATTTCTAATCACGTCCGGACTTCCCGTCACTAAGGGTGATAAAACCTCTAAATCGGAGATTAGCCGATGTAGAGTAACTCGACGGTAATCCTTCCGTTTTCAAAAATATCCGGTCTTCAACACCGGTCTTCGAATGCAATTCATTACGACGTATCACATATTCGGAATGGGTTATACGACCCCATGGCCCTTTCCCGGCTAACCCAAATAGTGAGCGCTTATTTAAAAATAAGTGTGGCATTCAATTTCATCCAATCACAACAAATACCATATTCAAGGTAATTATTGATAGTCGGTTATTTAACTATCAATAAAGATGCGCAACATCATCAGATTCCAAATAATTTTCCAAAATTATTTATTTTCCAAAAATATCTTTACTAGATATAAAATTCCCACACTTCAAAAATAAATCAACGTTTATTTTCCTAAACAGTTTCCCTTTCCTTTATAAATTCCATATTGAATTTACATTTTTCGAATATCTACTAATATTCGATTTTCAATCGTTTTCAAATATTCAATTTCGATTTATCTTTAAGAAGATAAAATCTCAAAACGTTTCATTTCATTTTGGAAAACATTCCATACTTATTTAATAATAAGTGTTTCACAAATCCTTTATTTTCAACATTTGAAAATATTCGATATACTTAAATCAAATTAAGTATATATTTCATTCTTTAAGGAAATCTATTTCCTATAACAACATCAATTTGAGTCAAAACGAATGTTACGTAAAACATCGTTACGACGACTCAAAATCACTAGTATAGGGATTCGGATTTAAGATAGATATATAAATCCCAATACTACATAAAACATTTTCTTTCGAAAATCATTTACTATAACAACAGTGTTATAGTCCATCATTTCCTTATATCTTCGAAAATGCCTATTTCAACAATAAATGTTGAAATCTATGTATTCGATACTTATCACGTTTTAAAACATCTTTTAAAACAATTACTTCATTCGTAATATCCCTTTTCCAAAACATATCCATTTTATTTAATAATATACCCACTGTCCAAAATCGTGAATATACTTCGTTATCCAAATTCAATCTTTTCTACACATTTATTTTTCAAGAATTTATCCACTATCCAAAATCGTGGATAAAATTTCCTTAATAACCTTCTATATTCGATTCATCAAATTTGATTGATTTTCGAATTTATAAAACACCGTTTATAAATTCTATTTCTATTTTTTAACACTTTGATTTATAAATCTCCTTTATAAATCAATTCAATAAATATTCCATTTAAAGGCAAAAACCCAATTTATAAGTAAATTTCTTATAATCTTTTATTCTACAATTCCATTTATTTTATAACTTCATACTTTATAAATCTATAAACTTCAAATTTTATAAATCTATAAACTTCAAATCTTCACAATTTATAATTCTATAAATTCCCTATCTTTACAACTTATAATTCTATAAGTTTCATATCTTTACAAATTTAACACTTATAAAAACTTGTTTAAAATTCCAATAATTTTTAATTGATAAATATCAATTTTGTACATCTTTTATATACATCGTTTTTAATAATTCAAAAATTCAAATTTAAACTATCTTATAAATTACTTAACTATTCATTTCAAAAATCATCTTTTGGTTATATTTCACAAACATTATAATCTCCATAACTTTAAATTTATAACATTTATTTATTTAAAGTAAACCAATTCAAAGATTCAAATAAAACGTATACTTTCAAATAATCACTTTTAAAATCTCTTTTTAAAGTTAAAATCGTTATTTTTAAACTTCAAAATTTGAATCTGATGATGCAACGCATCAATTCGTCAATCACAACAGTCAATATCATATCTCAACATATGATAATAGAATACATCACAATATCTGTAAATAAATAACTACTGGTGAGGAATCCAGTCAGATCCCTCCAACCTGTTTCCCTGCATCCAAAGACGTTAGCACAATACCATTCCACTTCGAGGTGGAATATCGCGGTATATGGGTTTTTATAAAAATCCGCTTACTAACGGCGCAATAGGGTCTCATCCGCTATACGAGGCGGGAAATCATCAATCCAATATATACATATGCCAATATGTATATATTGCTATATATATAATAGATATATCCTACTATATCTAATATCACATCAAATAGCAATCAAATCATCAATCAATAAATAACTGAAAATTCCACTTTCATTTTGAGTGAGAAAAAAATCTCACCTTAGCTTTTAATTGCCATCCATTTATATCCCAGACTTGTTTTCTCGATTTTTCTTGCTTTATACCTTGTATAAATAATTATACAATTTTATTAATATTCGAAATAAATCGAATAACAATTTTCATTTGGAAATTTTAATTATTCAATGGTTTTATTTTAAACCAATTACTTTTAAATAAATTTATTTAATAGAAGAATTAAATCTTAAACTAGAATTTCTTTAATAAATTTACTTTCGGTGGTACAAATAATTAGATAGATTAATAGAACAAATAGCTCACCGAAATCAGTATTTCCAAAATCACCTATATATATAATTTGAAAACTGCTTATGTCTATTTTTACTGTATATCAAATTTTCACAAAAATAAAATTTTGATATAAATTTCGAAATAAACAGTTTCATAAACTTACTGTGATTATATTTCAAATCTATATGTATATATCAAATTCCAGATTGAATTCCTTTCAATCTATATGCTATACCTTATTTTAAAATAACCAGCAGGTATAAATTGTATATCTATTTTATTTTCTTAAAACTTCATATATATACTTATACTTATCACATTTTATTTAAACTGCACCCTTTTGTTTTCTGCAAATATATATATATATATATAAACATCATTTATTCGATTAAATTTAATAAAAGAAAAATTGTTACCTTACTGGAAAATCATCAGCTCGAACTCGAGCTTACGACCATCGCGACTCCATTGTTGCCTCATCGCGGTGTCGACAAACTGCTGCCCCCAACCCCCAACCGCGAGCCTCTCCTGTGCCTGACTTCCAACGTCGACTACCGCACTACTCGAACGCCTCCTCCCCAATTCGATTTCGTCTTGCTCATCGACCTCGCGCCGTCATCACCACGCCACGCGAGTTCGCCCAATGCTTCGCCATCGTGGGAACAGTCACCATCGCGACGCTGCCTAGACACCTCGTCCAACAGTCGCCGCCTCCCATCTTCATACGCGAGATCGAACTCGCTCCTTCCAATCAACTCGAGCTCGCCTTCCAGTCGCTCGCGTGTCCCCCATCGCTCGCCGCCTTGACTTCGCCACCATCGCGACCTCGTCGCTCTCCCCCGTGCACCCAGTCGCATCGCGACATCGCACACCTCGCCTCGAATGACTCCACCACACGCACGTGCTTTGATTTTAATCCCGAGTTCTTTTTTTTTCTTTTTTATTTGGGAACGATTGAGGGAAAAGGATTTGAATTCGATGAATTAGGTTGAAGGGGAACTCGATTTAACTGGAAACGAACTCGGCCATTATTTTTCTTTGTGAAGAGGGATTTCGTTTTAAATCTGAGAGAGGGAGAGGAGTAGTTGAAATTGAAAAAGGATGGGTTGCACGATCTTCTCCCGTGATATCAGACGCGATTTTAGGCAGAGACACGGGGCGTGATTAAAGGAAGAACGTGCTGATGTTTTGACAAATTTTTAAATTTAAACTTAAATTGAATTTGCTTTTAAAATTTTGACGCGTTTATACGTCGTACGCCCACATAACAACCTTGATAAATACAAAATTTGAAACCCGGCAATAATTCAATATTCCGGACCCAATGAAACTGGTTTCGTCGAATTCCGAGACTGCGCCTCGGACGGTTATTTTTAAAATATCGATTCGAAAATTAAATTCAAAACTGAGCAAAACAGTTTGAAATACAATTCTGAAGTTTCTATTATCTTCAGTGTTATCACTATGAATTTTACAAACCTTCAAAATATTTTTAATCGGCTTAAAATTGAAGATTTAAATTTTTATTTAATTCAATAGATTAAACTTTTAAAATTTAATCGCCAAGATCAAATTTATATCGGGGATTCAAATTAAATCATCATTCAAATATTTAAAATTAATTAAATATTTTCAATTTAATTTGTTCAAAATTCAGGGTCGTTACAGACTTCCCCCCTTAAAAGAATTTCGTCCTCGAAATTACAAGTTAGGGAAAAAGGTCCTTAACTCGTCTACTATCTTTCACAATCTAATAGTTTTATCAATTCATCAAAACAAATCTCTCTACTAAAGATTCGTTATCAATTCAACTAACTTTCTACACTTCAATTATGAGTTTTAAACAACATTGTTTACTTCAAAATTCAAATTCGAGTTTAAATTCGAATTTTAAACTTTCAAAATTTCTCAAAAATTTTCTAACGCCCTAAATTTTCGAAAAATTTCGCCAGCGTCTCCTTTGCGCGGCTAATACGGCACGACTACAAAACGTCCCTACGGACTCTCAAATTTCAAAAAGAAAAGAAAAAGCCAAGCGGCTGGACAAGAAATCATCAAAATCTCATATTATAATTCAAATACTTACCTTTTTGTCGAGCAATTCAATTCCAATTCCTTTACACCTGTATATCCTACTAGCCATAATATCTAGTTACAGCATTCAAACCAACTTGCAAATTCCATTACAAAATTTCGATACTTACTTCCATATCATCTTTAGTTCATTATTGAAGTTATATCATTCAATTTTACATTTCAATTTTCATTTGAGTTCAATTCAAAAGTTCAATTCAATTTGAATTCTATTTAACTTCTATTCTGAAATATTGAATTTTATCTTTCAATTATAGTTGATTCATATCACTATTTTTTTTTCACTTAGTTTCGCTTACTAATTTTCTTATTTCAATACTTCACTTTGTTTATTACAAATCAAATTCAATTCAGTCTCATTTTCTTACAAATTCAAAATGAACTTTAACATTCAATTTCATTTTCTGGCACTTGCAATCGCAATTTATTCATTCATTCACTAATTTAGTCCTTTTCAATTTGAATCTTATTCCAATCAGATTTCAAATGTTTTATAAGTTATCAACTTATTTACATTTCATAAATATAGTATTCCAGAGTCTTTTCAACCTTTTCAAAATCATTTTTGAAAACAATTCAAATTATCCTTTTAATTTCCAAAACAAAATCCAAATTTTCCAAACACTTCCATTTAAAACAATTTGGCAGCAATTCCTCTTTTGGAAACCCAAAAATGAACACCAATGATGCCGCGGTCATCATCGGAATTATTTTCCAGCGACCGAAAAGAGTTTAGAGCCTTTCATTCCTTCAAAAATGCTTTTCAAACCTTTTGAAATTCATTTTCAAACCAAAAATGATTTAACTTTCCAAATCTCCAAAATTTTCAAATTCTTTTCAAAACATTTCCAAAAACTTCTCTGGAATTCCATTTTAAATTACAATTCACATTTATAATTTACATTCTTTAATTTTCATTTATATGTGAATTCATTTCTTAACTTTGGAGTTATAATTCCAATTTCTTATTCAATTTCATTGATAATAATTTAATATTATCACTTCTAACATCCATGCAACCATATACTATAATAATTCATAGAAAATCAATTCGTTTCTATACAAAAATAGTTTTGGGCAAAATTATTTCATTCGCCCTATTTTAAAACAATACTATGTCGTCTTGCCTCGTTTAAGTGTTTAGAAATCCCTATCGATAATATGGCGTCCCACATACCGACCAAAATTCACAAACATCTCAACGGATAAGCAAACACAATATAAAACATTTTTATATTCACTAACAAATATGCGCTCGTATCTATTATTACACTCAAACTCATTCTAGAGTACTACTGACTCTATCTCTAATGAGTAACACCCAACAGAGCAGGGTTGTCGCTTAACCATATGCTCCGATACCAAATGTCATGGCCCGCAAATCCGTACCTCTTGATTAACCACTAATCTCCATTGATTAACTCAAAATGAACGGGAATAAGAACTATGATGGTTTAAGAAGAAGAAAAAGGTAGAAGAAGAAGAAAAGAAGGAAAAGAGAAGAAAGAAAGAACAACAGACAACAACAGAACAGAAAACAATATCAGAATCTTACACATCGCAGCGGAACAATATATAATAAATAAACACTAGTCTTTTAAAACAAAGAACTATATCATTTTATACATACATCAATCATCATAGTCAATATACAACAATGGACAGTTATATAAACTTGTCCTCATACAGAATACACAGCGGAATAGATACTATCAGATACAAATACTACGTCTCGTCATCCAGCTTATCTCCAAGCTCCAAAATATCCAGAATATCCTGATAATCTAACTCTAGACTGCCCGTGTGGAAATTGGTGGGCACCCAGAGTTTAGAAGGGAAACAATAAACTCCGAGTCAGTCATGGTGACTGGTGTGAGATCGTAAAACAGTTATTCTTTAAAATAAACAACAGGAAGATTTTAAAGTAAATTTCGCAATGCTTTTGGAAAATGAAACTACCATAAGACCTCCCACCACACACACAATGCAAACGTAGACTTGGAGGAGATTTCTTCTTATGATAGTCAAAGATGCTTACTACGCAAAAATCAAATCATTTTGGATATTATTATTAGTGCATAGTGGAAACCATTTCGAAAGTATAATATAAATCTTAGCCAGCATAGGTACCATTATATTATGCCTGCTATAGCTGCCTCCTGAGGAGACAGGTTATACAATTGAAATCGTAAAGGCTCGTATTGTTTCTTTGGATTTCCAACAAATGGTCAGGCTAAGGAACTTCCTTTTCCACGATGGGTACGTCCCTGGAATAGACGACCCGAGAACCTAACCGGATCTCTGCCAACACAAGGCCGGGTTACCTCTGCAAAAATAGGTAACTACTGACACACGTATGCCATTCCCCGATCGTCACCGATCTTCCCGAGGATCCCCGATTCGCAACAACCACAAAGAAATAAATTTTGCAGCAACCACAGAGGTTAAGTATCTGGGCTCCATACCATGATACCACCTTTATCCAGAAGGAATGACATACACTAAGGGGCGCTACTCCCTAGAACCTTGCCGCATCCTTCCTGTTTCGACCATTTCCGGGGTGTGAGGCTCGATGAAGTCTCGTCCACAAAGCTACGCTTTCTACAAAGCCCTGCTTTGGGTCAAACAAAATGATCAACCTATGATCACAAAGATATAAGATCAAACAAATGATCATATCACAAATGATCAAACACTGTTCATTTCACAGCAACACTCAGTATGCCACGTTACCAAATTGGGATATATCGCTGATAAATTTCAACTACATAACCTCTGAGCTCGTACGTCTCAGAGAAGGGTGTTAAGCTAAGAGAATAAATTCTCCACCACCAACAGATATGTATATGAAAGAAATCAGCTTTATATCTCAAATTGTAACGTCAGACACACAATCCATACAAGTCTGTTCCGGGATCGAACAGAACCGAAGGCACTTCTCACGAAGCCCTTGCATTTCCGGATAAATTTCTAATCACGTCCGGACTTCCCGTCACTAAGGGTGATAAAACCTCTAAATCGGAGATTAGCCGATGTAGAGTAACTCGACGGTAATCCTTCCGTTTTCAAAAATATCCGGTCTTCAACACCGGTCTTCGAATGCAATTCATTACGACGTATCACATATTCGGAATGGGTTATACGACCCCATGGCCCTTTCCCGGCTAACCCGAATAGTGAGCGCTTATTTAAAAATAAGTGTGGCATTCAATTTCATCCAATCACAACAAATACCATATTCAAGGTAATTATTGATAGTCGGTTATTTAACTATCAATAAAGATGCGCAACATCATCAGATTCCAAATAATTTTCCAAAATTATTTATTTTCCAAAAATATCTTTACTAGATATAAAATTCCCACACTTCAAAAATAAATCAACGTTTATTTTCCTAAACAGTTTCCCTTTCCTTTATAAATTCCATATTGAATTTACATTTTTCGAATATCTACTAATATTCGATTTTCAATCGTTTTCAAATATTCAATTTCGATTTATCTTTAAGAAGATAAAATCTCAAAACGTTTCATTTCATTTTGGAAAACATTCCATACTTATTTAATAATAAGTGTTTCACAAATCCTTTATTTTCAACATTTGAAAATATTCGATATACTTAAATCAAATTAAGTATATATTTCATTCTTTAAGGAAATCTATTTCCTATAACAACATCAATTTGAGTCAAAACGAATGTTACGTAAAACATCATTACGACGACTCAAAATCACTAGTATAGGGATTCGGATTTAAGGTAGATATATAAATCCCAATACTACATAAAACATTTTCTTTCGAAAATCATTTACTATAACAACAGTGTTATAGTCCATCATTTCCTTATATCTTCGAAAACGCCTATTTCAACAATAAATGTTGAAATCTATGTATTCAATACTTATCACGTTTTAAAACATCTTTTAAAACAATTACTTCATTCGTAATATCCCTTTTCCAAAACATATCCATTTTATTTAATAATATACCCACTGTCCAAAATCGTGAATATACTTCGTTATCCAAATTCAATCTTTTCTACACATTTATTTTTCAAGAATTTATCCACTATCCAAAATCGTGGATAAAATTTCCTTAATAACCTTCTATATTCGATTCATCAAATTTGATTGATTTTTGAATTTATAAAACACCGTTTATAAATTCTATTTCTATTTTTTAACACTTTGATTTATAAATCTCCTTTATAAATCAATTCGATAAATATTCCATTTAAAGGCAAAAACCCAATTTATAAGTAAATTTCTTATAATCTTTTATTCTACAATTCCATTTATTTTATAACTTCATACTTTATAAATCTATAAACTTCAAATTTTATAAATCTATAAACTTCAAATCTTCACAATTTATAATTCTATAAATTCCCTATCTTTACAACTTATAATTCTATAAGTTTCATATCTTTACAAATTTAACACTTATAAAAACTCGTTTAAAATTCCAATAATTTTTAATTGATAAATATCAATTTTGTACATCTTTTATATACATCGTTTTTAATAATTCAAAAATTCAAATTTAAACTATCTTATAAATTACTTAACTATTCACTTCAAAAATCATCTTTTGGTTATATTTCACAAACATTATAATCTCCATAACTTTAAATTTATAACATTTATTTATTTAAAGTAAACCAATTCAAAGATTCAAATAAAACGTATACTTTCAAATAATCACTTTTAAAATCTCTTTTTAAAGTTAAAATCGTTATTTTTAAACTTCAAAATTTGAATCTGATGATGCAACGCATCAATTCGTCAATCACAACAGTCAATATCATATCTCAACATATGATAACAGAATACATCACAATATCTGTAAATAAATAACTACTGGTGAGGAATCCAGTTGGATCCCTCCAACCTGTTTCCCTGCATCCAAAGACGTTAGCACAATACCATTCCACTTCGAGGTGGAATATCGCGGTATATGGGTTTTTATAAAAATCCGCTTACTAACGGCGCAATAGGGTCTCATCCGCTATACGAGGCGGGAAATCATCAATCCAATATATACATATGCCAATATGTATATATTGCTATATATATAATAGATATATCCTACTATATCTAATATCACATCAAATAGCAATCAAATCATCAATCAATAAATAACTGAAAATTCCACTTTCATTTTGAGTGAGAAAAAAATCTCACCTTAGCTTTTAATTGCCATCCATTTATATCCCAGACTTGTTTTCTCGATTTTTCTTGCTTTATACCTTGTATAAATAATTATACAATTTTATTAATATTCGAAATAAATCGAATAACAATTTTCATTTGGAAATTTTAATTATTCAATGGTTTTATTTTAAACCAATTACTTTTAAATAAATTTATTTAATAGAAGAATTAAATCTTAAACTAGAATTTCTTTAATAAATTTACTTTCGGTGGTACAAATAATTAGATAGATTAATAGAACAAATAGCTCCCCGAAATCAGTATTTCCAAAATCACCTATATATATAATTTGAAAACTGCTTATGTCTATTTTTACTGTATATCAAATTTTCACAAAAATAAAATTTTGATATAAATTTCGAAATAAACAGTTTCATAAACTTACTGTGATTATATTTCAAATCTATATGTATATATCAAATTCCAGATTGAATTCCTTTCAATCTATATGCTATACCTTATTTTAAAATAACCAGCAGGTATAAATTGTATATCTATTTTATTTTCTTAAAACTTCATATATATACTTATACTTATCACATTTTATTTAAACTGTACCCTTTTGTTTTCTGCAAATATATATATATATATAAACATCATTTATTCGATTAAATTTAATAAAAGAAAAATTGTTACCTTACTGGAAAATCATCAGCTCGAACTCGAGCTTACGACCATCGCGACTCCACTGTTGCCTTATCGCGGTGTCGACAAACTGCTGCCCCCAACCCCCAACCGCGAGCCTCTCCTGTGCCTGACTTCCAACGTCGACTACCGCACTACTCGAACGCCTCCTCCCCAATTCGATTTCGTCTTGCTCATCGACCTTGCGCCGTCATCACCACGCCACGTGAGTTCGCCCAATGCTTCGCCATCGTGGGAACAGTCACCATCGCGACGCTGCCTAGACACCTCGTCCAACAGTCGCCGCCTCCCATCTTCATACGCGAGATCGAACTCGCTCCTTCCAATCAACTCGAGCTCGCCTTCCAATCGCTCGCGTGTCCCCCATCGCTCGCCGCCTTGACTTCGCCACCATCGCGACCTCGTCGCTCTCCCCCGTGCACCCAGTCGCATCGCGACATCGCACGCCTCGCCTCGAATGACTCCACCACACGCGCGTGCTTTGATTTTAATCCCGAGTTCTTTTTTTTTTCTTTTTTATTTGGGAACGATTGAGGGAAAAGGATTCGAATTCGATGAATTAGGTTGAAGGGGAACTCAATTTAACTGGAAACGAAGTCGGCCATTATTTTTCTTTGTGAAGAGGGATTTCGTTTTAAATCTGAGAGAGGGAGAGGAGTAGTTGAAATTGAAAAAGGATGGGTTGCACGATCTTCTCCCGTGATATCAGACGCGATTTTAGGCAGAGACACGGGGCGTGATTAAAGGAAGAACGTGCTGATGTTTTGACAAATTTTTAAATTTAAACTTAAATTGAATTTGCTTTTAAAATTTTGACGCGTTTATACGCCGTACGCCCGCATAACAACCTTGATAAATACAAAATTTGAAACCCGGCAATAATTCAATATTCCGGACCCAATGAAACTGGTTTCGTCGAATTCCGAGACTGCGCCTCGGACGGTTATTTTTAAAATATCGATTCGAAAAATTAAATTCAAAACTGAGCAAAACAGTTTGAAATACAATTCTGAAGTTTCTATTATCTTCAGTGTTATCACTATGAATTTTACAAACCTTCGAAATATTTTTAATCGGCTTAAAATTGAAGATTTAAATTTTTATTTAATTCAATAGATTAAACTTTTAAAATTTAATCGCCAAGATCAAATTTATATCGGGGATTCAAATTAAATCATCGTTCAAATATTTAAAATTAATTAAATATTTTCAATTTAATTTGTTCAAAATTCAGGGTCGTTACACCATACGTGTCAACCAGACAACAAGTAAAGTCGACAAATACTTCATGTACGAATGCACATCTGGATGCAAGAACAACACTCAGTGTCAAAATATACGAAGTCAACATGTATGCAACCGTGAATTGAGTTGAACTATACAACTCGATTTCAACAATGCAATGGCCCTAGTTAATTCGACACAGGGGCCAACCAAAATGAAGTGAAATTAGAAATTCCGAGACCAACATCAACTAAGTTCAAAACTTCATAAAAAAAATAAAACTACAGCCTTCACTTGAATTCAAGGGCAGTGGCCTCATCACAATGATGACCAGGCAGCTAAGAAGGAAACACTTTAATACTGTAAAATACTTACACACGCATGTAGATAGGAAGACTTACACACGCAGGCAGTATCAAACTATGGTCTGTAACAAAATAATATGCACTCAAGGTTCCAGGAGCAGGAGATACATGCATATACAAGTTGATGCGAACATTCATGAACACAAAGACATGACTTGAATAAACAATGACACTGCATACTACAGGGAAACAAGTACAGAGAAACCGGAATGCAAGTAGTATTACCGCAACTTGAACCAGACTAGGCAGCCAGCATATATACAACTCAACTTCTCAATGAATACCTGGAACAAAATGCCAACTACCTCGCATGGTACAAACAATAGCAACCGATATTGATGCAATAGATATATGATGAAATGCATAGCATACATAGGGCTCCAGTTACAACCTTAAGAATGCATATATGAACCAAAGATCAAACTACATCAGGGCATGACCAAGTGCAGCCACTACATGAAGACAATGTAAACACCACATAATAGTATGGACAATGAGACTACAACCCAGATCATAGTGAAATGACCGAACCCGATGCAATAAAACAACCACTACATAATGCAACACCCAATAGTGCAGCAGTTCAAGATGATAATCAACGGAGAAACACCAAAGACCAACAGTAAGTGTCGACCAAGCCTTACTTAAATGCAGTGACAAGCTCACCAAGTGTTCATGAATACACATATATGGTGATACAACAGTGAAACACGAAATCAAGGACAACAACTACAACCTAAATGCAAACTCAATATAACTGCATGAAAGCTACTAAAGGAAATGCACCAGGCTAAACTAGTCATCAACCAAAATGAAAGGCTTGCCAATAACAATAGAAAATGCAGACAACCGGAGTGATATCAGTTACATGAAGAACATAAACAAAATAAGCCTGTACACGAATCTTCAATCAAGTCAGAGTATAAAAATCCCAGGCTTTCACAAAATCAGGTTTGAAATGCAGGTCAAAGAAATAGTCAGACCACCCATGAGCAATGAAAACTTCGAGAAATACTATAGAGAATTAAAATCAATCATGAACAATGCAAGTCATGGAACAACAATTGCAAACAGGTTCGAGAAGACTGCGGCTTCAAAACATCGCATATACATATTTATGTTTCATTGGACCTTAATATGTAGTTCAACAGCGTATAACGAAGTCATGAAACAACAGTCTTAGTGGTGAACCATGAAATCAAGTGAACCAGTAAATGATACAATAGCAACATAAACAAGCAAATCATGGAACGACAATATCAATGTCAGGGCAGTGCCTAAGTTTCGAATCAAAATAAGGCCGCAGGTGACTTCAAACAAATTCGTATTCAAAATGTCAGAGAATTGAGATAATCCAGGGTACAAGTTTAAACAATTTCAAGCGACCCAAGTCAAATGCAAAAGAATTCGAACACTGATAACCAAGAAAATGAATGGCCTAAAGAAGGAAATCAAATAGAGTATGAATCAGATGTGAGTAGAACTCACATATTTTCACATAACAAAGCGACCGAGGTCGGAGTACCAGAGAATTCACCAAAAACATCAACACCGAAACAACAAATGGCTGAGACGAAGCCCATTGAAAATCAGAGAAAAATCAAAACTGAAACAGAGTATTGAAATCAAATCGAATAGTTCAAAATCAACAGCGAAACCAAGTACTGAATTTAGATGTGAGGGTCACTCACCCTTTTGTCAACGAATCGGAGCAGATGGAGTCGGCGCGAGCAAGAAGAAGACGAAGCCTTAATTTTGACGAAGAGGGACGAACGAGAGAACCGCCATTTTTATCTTCGTTCGTCTTTCGATTTTTTTTCTTTAGTTCAGATTGAAAAGAAAGGGGGGTTCGTGGGTTTTGCAGAGGAAGGGGGTAAGGACGTGGATCGTGGGTTTGGGTGTGGCTGGTATGGGTTGGGTATGGGCTGATATTATATTTTTTTCTTTTATTTTATTTTCATTTTTCTTTTAATTTATAACTTATGTTATTTGTTTTATAAATAAAATTCACTCAATTTTTAAAACCATCATCTATATTATTTTCATTTGCTTATATCATTTAAATGTCAAAAATGTGGAGTTTTTATTTTAATTAATAAGATAAATTCAATTTTTTAAAAATCCAAAGATTTTATACAAAATTTCAAAGCAAATTGCCTTATTATTATATAAATCCCAATTCAATTTTAAATTCAAATATATTTCTCATTTTATACTTGAAAATTTCTAACACATTCACAATTTTAAATCAAAATTAAATTAAATTTTAAATTCAAAATAGTTTAAAAATTCGGGATCGTTACAGGATTTATAAAATATTATCCACTATTATGCGGCGCAATAGGGTCTCATCCGCTATACAATGCGGGAAACCAATCAACTCCAATATATACATATACCAATATATATATATATATATTGCTATATATTACTATATATATATATATTCACATCCAAATAGCAATCAATCAATAACTACAAAATCATATTTTCCATTTTGAGTGAGAAGATCTCACCTTTGCTTTTATTTTGCAATCCATTTCCATTCCAGTTTGTTTCCTCGATTTATAGACCTTGTATAAATATTTTATACAGTTGATTAATATTCGAAATAATCGAATAATAAATTTCCCTTTTAACAAATATAATCAACTATTGATTTTATTTCAACTAATAACTTTAACTTTAAACCAATTTCTTTTTAATAAATTGATTTAACTAAAATCTAAATTTAAAATTAAATTTCCTTTAAAAATTTATTTAACAAAAATTAAATTTAAAACTAAATTTAATCCAACCTTTATTTTATAAAAGATCTTTATCGATTAAAATAATTTAATAAGTTCATTAACAGATAAATCCCATATTAAATTATTTAAATAAAATTAGTAATTGAACAAACGAATATATTACATTATTTAACAGATTACTTTTTACTGCAAAAATTTATTTTCTGCATACATACATATATTAAAATTTTAAACTGCTTAATTAAAAACATTACCTACACACACACACACATATATATATATATATCTGCTTTTACTGTATATATAAACATTTATAATTTAGCAAAATGAATTTGAAAATACCTACAGCAACTACTTCTGTATATATATATATATATATCTATACTATAATAAAAAACCTTTGGTCAACCGGTCAAAGTGAAGCCTTTTTTGAACTGACCTGTAACGACCCAGAATTTTTGATAATTAAAATTTGAATATTTAATTAATTTTAAATATTAATAAATGGAATTTGGAAGTCGAATGATTTATTTTTCGAATATTGGATTTAATTTGAGTATTAAATCGATAGATTAAATAGTGGAATTCCAGGGATAATTAAAAATCGAGTTAATATGATTGAAAATGATTTGTAAGATTTTATTTAATCATACTGGAGTTATAGAAAGGTTATAGAACTTTTAAAATTGAATTTGGAGTTAATCTATGAAAATTGAATATTTTAATATTTAATTATCGACTGTAAAAATAGCCAATTTTCGAACAGTCTCAGAATTGAACGAAACCAGTTCCATTGGGTCCGTAATATCGAATTTTTACCGGGTTTCAAATTTCGTATTTTTCAGACTTGCCGTGTGAGCATACGATAAGGAAACGCATTGAAGTTTAAACTGAATTCGATTTAAATTTAAACCTAAAATTTTGTTAAACGACAATACGTACGAGCCGCACCCAATTTGTCTCCCTCGTACCTTCTATTCTTCGAGCAGAAAAACAAAATCATGTCGTTCGATTTTAAATATCTTGCCTCCTTCTGGACAAATCAAAACGAAAATCTCGTTCCCCTTCCTTTTATAAAACGAACTCCTTTTCCTTCCCCAAGTCTCCATTTCACGAAAGAAACTGTTCTCCTCTTCACAAATAAAAGTTTCGTGCTCTGTTCTTCAGAAGCTCGATCTCGAGCGTGACGATGTCGGAGGCTCGTGAACTCGAGTTCGTAACAGGCAGTGGGGTGCTCTTCGATCTAGGGCTCGCGATGGTCTCGCGTAGGGGCGGCAGGTCAGAGGGGATCGGCGCGCGCGCATAAGCCTAGGCGGCGACTCTGGCGATGGGGTTTCTCGGAAACATTGGTGGCTTTCGCGAGAACGTCGAAGTCGCGAGGCGATGGAAACTAGGGCTGTTAGGTTGGGGCGATCGCTGATGGAAGGCTCGAGTCTTGGGGTTCTAGCGAGACGAGGGTCGCGATGCCGAGCAGCGTGGGGATGTCAGTGGGAATTCGAGCGCACTCAGGTGGTGGTCAGGATCGTTGACGAGGGCTTGGTCATCTCGAGAACGATCGAGGATGGTTCGACTTGTTTGGGGTTTAGGCAGTAAGGTATTGTCGATTTTAAATTTCTATTTAACTGAGCTTGTAAGTGTTTATTTTAGTTAATTGCTAGAGAAAAAAAAATATATATATAGCAATAAGAAAACATATCTTTACAGTAGATTTTCCCATAAACAAATTCTGCTTTCAATTTAATATATACCTACATATACAAGTCGAATGTGGTTTGAAATTCACAGTAAAGTTTTTATAAATAAAATTTAATAATTATGTATATAAAGATTTGATTTTTGAGATGGATATAGTTTATTTATGCGAAAGAAATTTGTTTTATAAAAAAGGAATGGATTTGGTGAATAAATAGTTAGATTAACTTACTAAGTTATTTTAGCAACTAACGAATTTTTTATTTAGAAAGGAAAGTTAGTTTGAAATTAAAATGTTTAGTTAAATAAATTTAGTTAAAAGAGATTGATTTAAATTTAAACCATTAAGTTAAAATATATCAATAGTTGATTTAATTGGTTAAAATGGAATTTAATTGTTCAACTTGTTTTGAATATTAATCGGTTATATAAAATATTTATACCAGGTTAAAAATCGAGAAAACAAAACTGAAATGGAAATGGATGGCAAAATAAAAGCTAAGGTGAGATTTTTCTCACTCGATTGAAAAGTGGAATTTTCAGTTATTTATTGATTGATGATTTGATTGCTATTGGATGTGGTATTAGATATGATAGGATATATCTATATATATAGCAATATATACATATTGGCATATGTATATATTGGATTGATGATTTCCCGCCTCGTATAGCGGATGAGACCCTATTGCGCCGTTAGTAAGCGGATTTATAAAAAAAAAACCTATATACCGCGATAATTCCGTACTGGAGCGGAATTGGTATTGTGCTAACATCTTTGGATGCAGGGAAACAGGTTGGAGGGATCCAACTGGACCCCTCAATATTGTTGTGAATTTATTTTATTGTGATATGAAAATTCTGTGAATGATTATATTGATACGATCGATGATATTGATGATTGGGAATTATTTTGAAAATAAAAAATTGGCCGAATGGATGTTTGATATCATTGGATTCCAAAAATATACGAAATTGGATTTTTGAAATCAAAAATAGGAATTTCTAAATGAATCAATTTTAGAAATTTAATAATTTTGAAGAAAGGAATTTTTAAAGTATAAAAAGTAAATTTTTATAACCTTATGGAATAAATTCCAGAATAAAGTGAAATTGCTAAATATAAGAATTTCATAAAACAGTGATTATAAATTTAAGAATTTAATTTAAATTTGGATTTTTAAATAGATTGAAAGAGACAAAGAAATTTATTCTCTTCAAAAGGAATTTATTTAAAATGAAATAAGTTGGAAGTCCAATTAGAAATTAAATATATGAATTGAAATAACTTGGGAAATCAATGAAAAAAAATGATTTCAAATTGAAGAATTCTTTTGAAAATAGAATATTGAATAAATTGGAAAGAATAAGGAAAATTATTTAGAAATGATAAGATTTTGGAAATCAATCTGTAATTGATGTAGTATTTGGAAATGACGTTAAAATGGGTTTATAAAAGGGTAAATTTTACAGTTGTAAAGTTTTAAAAGAATGATCTTTGTAAATAAATGAAATTATAAGTATTTAACTTATAATCTGGATTGTGGTATATAAATTGAATTGTGAATTGAATTGGTAAATAAAGAAGATTTATAAACTGAAGTTTTTATAAATAGAAATAGAATTTATAAACGTGCTTATAAATTCGAAATCGATTGAATTTGATAAATTAAATATAGAAGATTATCAAAGAAGATATATTCGCGATTTTGGATAGCGAATTTTTATTGAAATAAAAATGTGTGGAAAAGATTGAAATTGGGTTAAGTAAATTATATTCACGATTTTGGACAGTGAATATATTGTTAAGTAAAATAGATATGGTTTTGGGAAAGTGATATTCGAAATGAAGTTAAACATTTTAAAGATGTTTTAAATGTATTATGAATCGAAAGCATAGATTTCCGCAGTTCTTGTTGAAATAGACGTTTTCGAGAAATTTAAGGAAATGGTGGACTATAACACTATTGTTATAGTAAATGATTTCCGAAAGGAAATGTTTTGATGTAGTATTGGGATTTATGTTATAGTAAAAGTTATGGTTTTAAGAAAAAGAAAAAGTAGAAGAAGAAGAAGATAGAAGAAAAGGAGAAGAAAGAAAGAAGAACAACAGAACAACGGCAGAACAGAACACAATATCAGAATCTTACACATCGCAGCGGAACAATATATAATAGATAAAAGAATATCATTTAAAACAAAAGAATTATATCTGTTATTACATTACATCACATCATATCATCAGAGTCAATATACAACAATGGACAGTTATATAACTTGTCCTCATACAGAATACACAGCGGAATAAATACTATCAGATACAAATACTACGTCTCGTCATCCAGCTTATCTCCAAAGCTCCAGAATATCCAGAATATCCTGATAATATAACTCTAGACTGCCCGTGTGGAAAATTTGTGGGCACCCAGAGTTTAGAAGGGAAACAATAAACTCCGAGTCAGTCATGGTGACTGGTGTGAGATCGTAAAACAGTTATTCTTTAAAATAAACAACAGGAAACCTTTAATGTCAATTCGCAATGCTTTTGGAAAATGAAACTACCATAAGACCTCCCACCACACACACAATGCAAACGCAGAATTGGAGGAGATTTCTTCTTATGATAGTCAAAGATGCTTACTACGCAAAATCAAATCATTTTTGATATTATTATTAGTGCATAGTGTAGAAAACATTTCGAAAGTATAATATTAATCTTAGCCAGCATAGGCATTCCGCACTTATGCCTACTATAGCTACCATCCAAACAGTGGGGCGCCACCATAAGTGAATGGCAGGTTCTACAACTAATACCGTACAAGGCTCGTATTGTTTCTTTGGATTTCCAACAAATGGTCAGGCTAAGGAACTTCCTATCCACGATTGGGTACGTCCCTAGAATAGACGACCCGAGAACCTAACCGGATCTCTGCCAACACAAGGCCGGGTTACCTCTGCAAAAATAGGTAACTACTGACACGCGTATGCCATTCCCCGATCGTCACCGATCTTCCCGAGGATCCCCGATTTCCAACAAACCACATAGATAATAAAAATGCAGTAACCACAGAGGTTAAGTATCTGGGCTCCATACCATGATACCACCTTTATCCAGAAGGAATGACATACACTAAGGGGCGCTACTCCCTAGAACCTTGCTGCATTCGTCCTGTTTCGACCATTTCCGGGGTGTGAGGCTCGACGAAGTCTCGTCCACAAAGCTACGCTTTCTACAAAAAAAAGCCCTGCTTTGGGTCAAACAAAATGATCAACCTATGATCATAAAGATATAAGATCAAACAAATGATCATATCACAAATGATCAAACACTGATCATTTCACAGCAACACTCAGTATGCCACGTTACCAAATTGGGATATATCGCTGATAAATTTCAACTACATAACCTCTGAGCTCGTACGTCTCAGAGAAGGGTGTTAAGCTAAGAGAATAAATTCTCCGCCACCAACAGAAATGTATTTGAAAGAAATCAGCTTTATATCTCAAATTGTAACGTCAGACACACAATCCATACAAGTCTGTTCCGGGATCGAACAGAACCGAAGGCACTTCTCACGAAGCCCTTGCATTTCCGGATAGTTTTCAATCACGTCAGGACTTCCCGTCACTAAGGGTGATAAAACCTCTAAATCGAAGATCAGTCGATGTAGAGTAACTCGACGGTAATCCTTCCGTTTTCAAAAATATCCGGTCTTCAACACCGGTCTTCAAATGCGATTCATAACGACGTATCACATATTCGGAATGGGTTATACGACCCCATGGTCCTTTCCCGGCTAACCCGAATAGTGAGCGTTTATTTAAAAACAAGTGTGGCATTCAAATTCATCCAATCACAACAAATACCTATCTAAAGGTAATTATTGATAGTCGGTTATTTAACTATCAATAGAGATGCGCAACATCATCAGATTCCAAATAATTTTCCCAAATTATTTATCTTCAAAAATATCTTTACTAGATATAAAATTTCCACACTTAAAAATAAATCAATGTTTATTTTTCTAAACAGTTTCCCTTTCCTTTATAAATTCCATAGAGAATTTATATCTTTCAAAATATCTACTGATATACGATTTTCAAATCGTTTTCAATATTCGATTTCGATTAATCTTTAAGAAGATAAATCTCAAAAACGTTCATTTCATATTGGAAAACATTCCATACTTATTTAAAAATAAGTAATTCACAAATCATTTATTTTCAACACTTAGAAAATATTCGATATACTTAAATCAAATTAAGTATATATTCATTCTTTAAGGAAATCATAAATTTCAACATCTATTTGAGTCAAAACGAATGTTGCGTAAAACATCGTTACGACGACTCGAAATCACTAGTATAGGGATTCGGATTTAGATAGATACATAAATCCCAATACTACATCAAAACATTTCCTTTCGGAAATCATTTACTATAACAATAGTGTTATAGTCCACCATTTCCTTAAATTTCTCGAAAACGTCTATTTCAACAAGAACTGCGGAAATCTATGCTTTCGATTCATAATACATTTAAAACATCTTTAAAATGTTTAACTTCATTTCGAATATCACTTTCCCAAAACCATATCTATTTTACTTAACAATATATTCACTGTCCAAAATCGTGAATATAATTTACTTAACCCAATTTCAATCTTTTCCACACATTTTTATTTCAATAAAAATTCGCTATCCAAAATCGCGAATATATCTTCTTTGATAATCTTCTATATTTAATTTATCAAATTCAATCGATTTCGAATTTATAAGCACGTTTATAAATTCTATTTCTATTTATAAAAACTTCAGTTTATAAATCTTCTTTATTTACCAATTCAATTCACAATTCAATTTATATACCACAATCCAGATTATAAGTTAAATACTTATAATTTCATTTATTTACAAAGATCATTCTTTTAAAACTTTACAACTGTAAAATTTACCCTTTTATAAACCCATTTTAACGTCATTTCCAAATACTACATCAATTACAGATTGATTTCCAAAATCTTATCATTTCTAAATAATTTTCCTTATTCTTTCCAATTTATTCAATATTCTATTTTCAAAAGAATTCTTCAATTTGAAATCATTTTTTTTCATTGATTTCCCAAGTTATTTCAATTCATATATTTAATTTCTAATTGGACTTCCAACTTATTTCATTTTAAATAAATTCCTTTTGAAGAGAATAAATTTCTTTGTCTCTTTCAATCTATTTAAAAATCCAAATTTAAATTAAATTCTTAAATTTATAATCACTGTTTTATGAAATTCTTATATTTAGCAATTTCACTTTATTCTGGAATTTATTCCATAAGGTTATAAAAATTTACTTTTTATACTTTAAAAATTCCTTTCTTCAAAATTATTAAATTTCTAAAATTGATTCATTTAGAAATTCCTATTTTTGATTTCAAAAATCCAATTTCATATATTTTTGGAATCCAATGATATCAAACATCCATTCGGCCAATTTTTTATTTTCAAAATAATTCCCAATCATCAATATCATCGATCGTATCAATATAATCATTCACAGAATTTTCATATCACAATAAAATAAATTCACAACAATATTGAGGGGTCCAGTTGGATCCCTCCAACCTGTTTCCCTGCATCCAAAGATGTTAGCACAATACCAATTCCGCTCCAGTACGGAATTATCGCGGTATATAGGTTTTTTTTTATAAATCCGCTTACTAACGGCGCAATAGGGTCTCATCCGCTATACGAGGCGGGAAATCATCAATCCAATATATACATATGCCAATATGTATATATTGCTATATATATAGATATATCCTATCATATCTAATACCACATCCAATAGCAATCAAATCATCAATCAATAAATAACTGAAAATTCCACTTTTCAATCGAGTGAGAAAAATCTCACCTTAGCTTTTATTTTGCCATCCATTTCCATTTCAGTTTTGTTTTCTCGATTTTTAACCTGGTATAAATATTTTATATAACCGATTAATATTCAAAACAAGTTGAACAATTAAATTCCATTTTAACCAATTAAATCAACTATTGATATATTTTAACTTAATGGTTTAAATTTAAATCAATCTCTTTTAACTAAATTTATTTAACTAAACATTTTAATTTCAAACTAACTTTCCTTTCTAAATAAAAAATTCGTTAGTTGCTAAAATAACTTAGTAAGTTAATCTAACTATTTATTCACCAAATCCATTCCTTTTTTATAAAACAAATTTCTTTCGCATAAATAAACTATATCCATCTCAAAAATCAAATCTTTATATACATAATTATTAAATTTTATTTATAAAAACTTTACTGTGAATTTCAAACCACATTCGACTTGTATATGTAGGTATATATTAAATTGAAAGCAGAATTTGTTTTTGGGAAAATCTACTGTAAAGATATGTTTTCTTATTGCTATATATATATTTTTTTTCTCTAGCAATTAACTAAAATAAACACTTACAAGCTCAGTTAAATAGAAATTTAAAATCGACAATACCTTACTGCCTAAACCCCAAACAAGTCGAACCATCCTCGATCGTTCTCGAGATGACCAAGCCCTCGTCAACGATCCTGACCACCACCTGAGTGCGCTCGAATTCCCACTGACATCCCCACGCTGCTCGGCATCGCGACCCTCGTCTCGCTAGAACCCCAAGACTCGAGCCTTCCATCAGTGATCGCCCCAACCTAACAGCCCTAGTTTCCATCGCCTCGCGACTTCGACGTTCTCGCGAAAGCCACCAATGTTTCCGAGAAACCCCATCGCCAGAGTCGCCGCCTAGGCTTATGCGCGCGCGCCGATCCCCTCTGACCTGCCGCCCCTACGCGAGACCATCGCGAGCCCTAGATCGAAGAGCACCCCACTGCCTGTTACGAACTCGAGTTCACGAGCCTCCGACATCGTCACGCTCGAGATCGAGCTTCTGAAGAACAGAGCACGAAACTTTTATTTGTGAAGAGGAGAACAGTTTCTTTCGTGAAATGGAGACTTGGGGAAGGAAAAGGAGTTCGTTTTATAAAAGGAAGGGGAACGAGATTTTCGTTTTGATTTGTCCAGAAGGAGGCAAGATATTTAAAATCGAACGACATGATTTTGTTTTTCTGCTCGAAGAATAGAAGGTATGAGGGAGACAAATTGGGTGCGGCTCGTACGTATTGTCGTTTAACAAAATTTTAGGTTTAAATTTAAATCGAATTCAGTTTAAACTTCAACGCGTTTCCTTATCGTATGCTCACACGGCAAGTCTGAAAAATACGAAATTTGAAACCCGGTAAAAATTCGATATTACGGACCCAATGGAACTGGTTTCGTTCAATTCTGAGACTGTTCGAAAATTGGCTATTTTTACAGTCGATAATTAAATATTAAAATATTCAATTTTCATAGATTAACTCCAAATTCAATTTTAAAAGTTCTATAACCTTTCTATAACTCCAGTATGATTAAATAAAATCTTACAAATCATTTTCAATCATATTAACTCGATTTTTAATTATCCCTGGAATTCCACTATTTAATCTATCGATTTAATACTCAAATTAAATCCAATATTCGAAAAATAAATCATTCGACTTCCAAATTCCATTTATTAATATTTAAAATTAATTAAATATTCAAATTTTAATTATCAAAAATTCTGGGTCGTTACAGACTTCCCCCCTTAAAAGAATTTCGTCCTCGAAATTACAAGTTAGGAAGAAAGGTCCTTAACTCGTCTACTATTTTTCACAATCCAATAATTTTATCTAATTTTATCAAAACAAATCTTTCTACTAAAGATTCGTTATCAATTCAACTAAATTTCCAAACATTTCATAGTTTTCAAACAATATTGTTTGATTTCAAAATTCAAATTCAAATTCAAATTTAAACATTAAAATTTTTCTCAAAAATTTTCTAACACCCGAAATTTTCGAAAAATTTCGCCAGCGTCTCCTTTGCGCGGCTAATACGGTACGACTACAAAACGTCCCTACGGACTCTCAGATTTCAAAAAGAAAAAGAAAAAGCCAAGCGGCTAGACCAGAAATCATCAAAAACTCATATTATAATTCAAATACGTACCTTTTGTCGAGCAATTCAAATTATCTTTGAAATCAAATCCAATTTCCTTTATACCTGTATATCCACTAGCCATAATATCTAGTTATAACATCCAACTATTTTGCAAATTTTATTACAAACTTCTAATATCAACTTCTTATACCATTTCTAGTTTACTATTGAAGTTATACCTATTCAATTTTGTTCAATCTTTACATTTCAAACTTCATTTGAATTTACTTTACCATTTCAATTCAATTCAATTTGGATTCTATTTATCTCCTGAATATTGAATTTTATCGATTAGTTTCAATTACTAATTTTAGTTTAATACTTCACAATCCAATTCAAATTCAGTCTTACATTCTTACAAATTCAAAATGAATCTTAACATTTCAATTTCATTTTCTGGCACTTACAATTGCAAATTTATTTATTCGTTCACAAATTCTTTCATTTTAAATTTGAATCTCTCATTCCAATCAAATTTCACATGTTTTATAAGTTATCAACTTATTTACATTCTGATTTATACAATCATTTGTACATTCAAATTTACAGTATCATTTCATTAATGAATTTTAAATTTTCAATTACCTTCTTGAATTCTATTCCAATCAAATCTCAATATTTTATAAGTTATCAATTTCATAATATTCCAAGTCTTTTCAATCTTTCAAAACCATTTTTGAAACAATTCAATTCATCCTTTGAATTTCCAAAACAAAACCAAATTTTCCAAACAACTCCAATTTAAAATAATTTTGACAGCAATTCCTCTTTTGGAAACCCGAAAATGAACACCGGTGATGTCGCGATCATCATCGGAATTATTTTCCAGCGACCTAAAAGAGTTTAGAGCTTTTCATTCCTCCAAAACATTTTTCAAAACCCTTGAAATTCATTTTCGAATCAAAAATGATTTAACTTTCCAAATCCTCAAAATTTTCAAATTCTTTTCAAAACATTTCCAAAAACTTCTCTGGAATCCCGTTTTAAATTACAATTCACATTTATAATTTACCTTCTTAAATTTCATTCGTATGTGAATTAATTTCTTAACTTTGGAGTTATAATTTCAATTTCTTATTCGATTTCATATAAAAATGATAACTTTCAATATTATCACTTTCCTAACATCCATGCAACCATATACTGTAATAATTTACAGAAAATCAATTCTTTTATATACAAAAATAGTTTTGGGCAAAATTATCTCATTTACCCCATTTTAAAATCAATACTGTGTCGGTTTATCTTGTTTAGAGTTTAGAAACCCCTATCGATTACAGTTAGCTAGACTGCACCGACCAGAATCCATAAACAATCAACCGATAAGTCAACACCATACAAAACAATTTTATATTTACTAACAAATACGCGCTCATATCTATTATTACACTCAACTCATTCTAGAGTACTGCTGACTCTATCTCTAATGAGTAATACCCAACAGAGCAGGGTTGTCGCTTAACCATATGCTCTGATACCAAATGTAACATCCCGAAAATTTTCGACTTTCGAAAATTCAACATCGATACTCACTTTATCGACTGCTGAGCCATCGAATGCCGGAAACCCGAAACAAGTCGAACCATCCTCGATCGTTATTTTTTAAATATTCCATTATATAGACTTAATTTTATATTTTAAATTTTTTTTATATAATTATATATATTAAATTTTAATATTTATATTAATTTTTTTTATCATTTATATAATTATTACATAATAATATCATTTTATTTTTATTTTTTTTATTAATTAAATTATAATATTTATTTAATATTTATATTTTATTATATTTCCATACATAATAATAATTATTATATTTATTATATTATTTAATTCACATTATTATTATTATTAATAATATTATCTAATTATTAATAAATATATATTATGGAATATTACGATAAGGTTGAACTTTAGCTCAGGAGTATAACACGTTAAGTAGCTCATTAGAGATAGGGTGAAGTATACCCTAGAATGAGTAATCTCTAAGATATCTGTCTGTACGTCTCAGTAAATTCTCTTGCTATCCACTGATAGTGAGTATGAGTGCAAGAAGAGGATGAGATAGGGGACAGGGAAATATGACTATAATTGGTCAATAACCTGTAACAACGAGGAAACGATCTTTTCTTTATCAATCTCTTTCGTTCAACATCTTTTCTCAATTCTTCGATATTTGCTGGTAGATCCAGAAAGAAGATTCGATATATATTAATATGGGACGTAAACTCCGAATTGACCAAAACTGTTTGTTTGGATGAATTGTTTGCTTTGTTTGCTATGGTTGATAGGTATATTTTAGTTCTGAACTGAAAGTTTTGAAATTGTATCCACATATCTATCTATTCTTTGGGTTCCGATATATTCTACGAATAGTTAGTTATCCTTTCGAACTAACCGATGCCACTACATACTTCGTAGATCTGGATAACCCGAGTATTTTCTGAAGTGTTAAAACAGATTCGTTCATGTATCTATTATTGATATTCTGATTTGGTGAGCCAAATGCAGAATGAATGTTCAATTTGATTCGATGAAATATTCTTCATCTATCTTTGTGTCTTCCTGGTAATTTCGAGGACGAAATTCTTTTAAGGGGGGAAGTCTGTAACGACCCCGAATTTTATGAATATTTAAATTGATAATTAATTCAGTTTTTGAATTAAAATTGTAAAATTTATCGATAAATGAATTCGAGCTTCCCCGAATCCAAATAAAAATATATAAATATTGAGAAATGCAAGAAAGTATTTAAGTTGAAAATAAATATCTTAAAATTTTAGTTATATGAACTATAAAGATATGAAATAAACACGGTAATCAAATTAGTTAAATTAAAACCACAACAAAACCAAAGTATGTATGTATGTATACAAAGTATAAGGCTGAGAAAAGAATATAAAAAATATGTAACTGGGCTTGCAAAACAAGGGATCATCTCAACACAAACATTATTATATCAGCCGAAGTCAACGAGTATTGAAAATGAAGAAACATAAAGGACATTAGCATTGAATGTTTGCATCTCTAAGTACATACAAAAAATTATATCAGCCTCCAATTGAAGAAATATCACTGAGCTATTGTACATACAAATTATATCACCGGTACAAAGTTTATACCAAGTAACTTCACTTTTCTATATCCATCATCCTCACTCAGTTTCGTCCACTCCAAACTAAATTAAACTGAAGCAAGTATTTTCTTCAAAACTAAAAACAACAATACAAAAATCAAAGCTAGAGGATTAAAGAAGAAGTTTTCAACTTGCATTTCTCCAGCCTGTTCATTCTTTCTTTTGGAAAAAAAAACAGTGTGAGCAATTTTTCTTATTTATCTGTGAGTAACTTCACTTTTAAAGAAATTTAAGTAGGAAAATTTGTTTTCATACTATTTAATCTAAAACAAATATGAGTTATAAGATATTTGCTGTGTACATATTCATGCATGGTATACATGTTGCTTCAGAGTATTCTCTGCCTATACCTCCCAGTATTCAAGTTTGGTTCAAAACAATTCAAACCTTGTGATTTTGTCTTTGTTTAAATTTAAGTTTCAAATGAAACTTGTTTGCTTGATCATAAACTCTAGTTTTAAAATCATACTTAAGTTGAAATTAAAATACGAATGACTCTGGAAACTATTAACAGAGGAATCAACTTAGAAATAGTGGAAAAATTTGGTATCGGTTAGTTCGAAAGGATAACTAACTATTCGTAGAATATATCGGAACCCAAAGAATAGATAGATATGTGGATACAATTTCAAAACTTTCAGTTCAGAACTAAAATATACCTATCAACCATAGCAAACAAAGAATTGAAGTTAACTCGAGTCTTTACTTGATGGGCTCGGGTTTTTGTTTAATTAACTCGGGTATGTTTTAATTGACGGGTTTTACCTTAACAACTATGCTAACCAGGTTTTGTACAAGAAGTAAATTTGTTAACAGATTTTTTTTAATAAAGCACGAACAAGTTTTTAAAGTATGTTAAAAATAAATTAAATTTTCAAGGTTATTTAATAAGATTTTAAAGATAAGCGGTTTATCTTAAATAAAGATTTTGATTATCAATTAACCTTAAGGGTTTAAGTTAAATTATATGACTTTGTTAATTTGTTTCAAAGGTTATTTAAAATAAGATTTAAATGATGATTTTGTAATAAATTAAGATAAATGGGTTATCTTAAGATTCAAGGATTATAAATTTGTAATTTAATAACAATTACTTAATTAAAGATTAATCAAGTAATGATTAAAGATTAATTAATTTGTTGAAGGATAATTAAATAATTGAAGGTTAATTATTTAATGATTAAAGGTTAATTACTTAGTAATTAAAGGTTAATTAAATAATGATTAAAGGACCTTTAATCAAATGATTTGGAATCGATTAATGTTAATTAACTAATGTGATGACCCATCTGTTTTAAATAAATCAGATAATTAATTGAGGTTATTTATGGATGACTATATTCTATTGAATGCTGTATATTGGATTGATATCTCTGTTATGTGATTATGATGCTATGAATTGCTTTATGCTGAACTATGATACCTGTGATGAATATACTGCTATGTGAATATGAAAACCCTTGACCCGTAAACGACATTTAAACTTCGATGCGACAGGGAGTCGGATTCCAGTTGGTTATCCGAAACCCACATCGAATTGTAATGATGAATCTTTGTGACTGATAAATTTATTTTATCTATGAATCTGTGAATGAAGATAAACGTTATCGACTTTACCGCTAATCAATATATCTGTGATGATTGATGTTGCACTATTGTGTGAAACCCCTGGACCACACTCTTACACACACAAATATGGATTTCACGTGGAAATCGGTTAAATCACAGATGGTGGAATTTGATGTTTTTGAAATTGAAATTTTAATTTCAATTCATTTTGAAATTGGAAATTTGGGTTTAAAGTGAAAAGCTTTTGAAATGGAATTTCAAAGATAAAAGTTATTTTGAATAACTTAATCGAGTTTTGGAAATTTAAATAATTTGATTTAAATTTGAATTCAAGTTGAAATTGAATCCTATGATTTGAAACTAGAGATTAAAGATACTGTACAAGTTATATATGGGTTAAACCATTTTTAAAGGTATTGATTTGGGAATTTAAATTTAATTCAAGGGTTTTAACTCGTGTAAATATAACTGGATTTTTTCCGAAACGAAAACTACTTGTTTTCAAATAATAATAGCTTTCATTTTAAGAAAGGATTTCCAAATTGTGTTGAACGGTTTCAAGTTTGAAATAGAATTGAAATGTTTTGAAAATTATGAAATGAGTCTTTGATTCAAAGACCGGATGAGTTAATCTAACTTGAAATGGAATTATTTTGAAAGCTATAAGTTAAATCTTGACTTAAAGATTTAACGAGTTGAAATGGAAATTGTTTTGAAATCTATGAATGAATCTTTGGGAACGGGGTAATCTTTGTGAATTGAATCATTTTGTTTAAAAGATTAAAAGTGTGGAAATTGTTTAAACCATTGAAGGTTTTTGAAATGAATCTTTTATTTAAAAAATTGGAAATGGTAATTTGTTTTACCATTCGAATGAAAAGTTTTAAGCTTTAAGCTGTGATTTAACTGAGACCCCAGTATCCATATGATTTTTAATTGCGCTCGTTATTCGGTTTAGCCGGGAGAGGACCTTTGTGTCATATAACCCATTCCGAATAGTGATACGACGATATGGAATATTATGATACCCTCCTACGTTCGAAAATCAAACTCGATTCGAAGAAAATAACTCGAAATCAAATTTTGGCATCTCGAGTCGAATTGTAACCCAGACGCCACCTCAAACTCACCTCGCCAGCGTTCCTCAGACCTCCGAAGAAGCTCCGACTCCGTCCATACCACCCCAACACCCCACTCTACCATTACCTGGAGCACCACGCAACTCGATGCTTCGGCGGAGACGATCTCGTCTCGTTACAGACAGGAAAAAAAAACTTGAAGATAAACCCTAAATCGATCTCGTATTCAAAACTCACGCAATAGAAAAATTTTCTGTTAATTTTCACGAAATCCCTGATGTTTATACTTGCTTTATTTCAAGTTACAACCTTTATTATTGATTAATTCACTGGGAATTGAGAAAAATGCAAATTTCATTCACCTTCAAACTGCTCTCGAATTTCTTAATTAAAAATCCATCTTTTTGCTTTAAAAATCATGATTTGATGTATAGATTCAATATACAATCTTGAATCAGTATTTTGCAACAATCGAATATTACAAATTGTCACTTGGTTTACCTGTACATAAATATTACAGTGAAGTGCTTGATGAAAATGATTGTAATCGACCTTTAAAAATCTTAGTTTAAGTTTAGCATCTTGTTTTGTTGAGAATCAAAGCTTAGAGATGATGTAAGTAAGAATAAATTGAGTTTGATCAAAATATGGAGCCTGTACCAAATTCAGAATCACAGAGCATCTCAAAACATATGCAACTGAAGCATAAACAAACAGTTTATAAATGAAGATCGAACTGTTTAATTAACTCTAAAACTCTTAAAAATTAATTTTACTCACTTGTATTTTTCCAGAAAATACTTTAACAAATTATACTTAAATTTGTTTTCAAAACTTAAATCATGGTCGTGCAACGGATTTTTACTTAGATCTCGAAGCCTAAAATTTATTCGAGGACGAGCTCTTAGTTTCTGGAACAGGTTTTACAGCCTGTATTCTTAAAACAGAGGTGTACCTAATCAACAAACATGCACAGCCACACACCTATGTATATATATATATATATATATGGTATACATTCAAGCAGATTCACAACCTATACTTCAACCATGCATCAAATCATAAATCAGATCAAAGGTAAGGTTTGCTCACTTTGTTTTCCAGAGAAGAAGAACAGAGTTGATGAAGAACCAGACTTGAACATTTGCAAGTTGATATCTTTCTTTTCCTTTTGTTGATCTCTGAACCTTAGTTCAACGTTACAATTTTTAGACTTTACAATTGAACCCGATGATGCAACGCATCAATTAGTCCATCACAACATCAAACATCATATATCATCATATGCTGGCTAAGTACAATGTGAACAATGTAACGTCCCGGATTTTCGCGCTCGAAAATCAACATCCGTACTTCACATTGTACTCGAATGCCGTAGATTCGATCGTTCAAATCCGATTCGCCGGAGCTATAACCACATTAAGTAAACAACACAGCGGAAAAGAAAAAAAAATATAGATATACAACATCTGATACAATATCCAGATACAATGATGATACAATGAATATCTATATACATCAGAGATATGATACAACAAATAGCAGCGGAAGGAAAAGATAACAACAGCAACGGATAGAATATCTCCAATACAATGCTCCAATCCATAGCTAGCGAAAAGCAAGGTCAGTCGTCCATAGACTGACTAGCTCCAGATAATCTACTCAACCTGAATATCTGAAAAGAAACCCAACTCTAGACTGCCCGTGTGGAAAATGGTGGGCACCCAGAGTTTAGGAAGGAAACAATAAACTCCGGATCAGTCATGGGACTGGTGTGAGCAACAAAAACAGTTTATCTTTAAAACAAACACAAAAGGCTTTTAACATTGAAACCCGCAATGCTTTTCGAAAATGAAACTACCATAAGGCCTCCCGCCACACACACAATGCAATCGCAGAATTGGAGGAGATTTCTTCTTATGATAGTCAAACATGCTTACTACGCAAAATCACTCGATATTATTATCATTAGTGCATAGTGTCGAAAACCATTTCGAAAATATAATATTAATCTTAGCCAGCATACAACATTTCATTGTATGCCTATATGTACATTTTTTATTTTTTATTTTTAAAGTAATTTACACATTTAACAATTCGAAATGATTCATTCAGAATATACTTGAATCCGGGGAAACTCGCTCCATTTTATCGATTTATTCTACTATTTTTGTCCAAAAATTTATTTAATTATCAATTTAAATTTATATAAAATTCGGGGTCGTTACAGACTTCCCCCCTTAAAAGAATTTCGTCCTCGAAATTCACAGGCACGAAAACAAAGACAGATGAAGAATGTTTCATTTAATCAAACTGAACATTGATTCTGCATTTGGCTTACCAAATCAGAATATCAAAATCAGATATGAGAACGCATCTGTTTAACAATCAACAAAATACTCGGGTTATCCAGATCTACGAAGTATGCAGTGGCATCGGTCAGTTCGAAAGGGTAACTAACCATTCGTAGAACATATCCGGACCCAAAGAATAGATAGATGTATGGATACAATTTCAAAACTTTTAGTTTAGAAACTAAATTATACCTATCAATCATAGCAATCAAAGCAACCAATACATCCATACAAACAATTTTGGTCCATCCGAAGTTATCGAATCTCCTTTTCTGGATCGACCAGAAGTTATCGAAGAATTGAAAAGAGATGCTGAACAAAAGAGATTGATAGAGAAAAGATTACTTCCTTATTGTTACAGAGTATCGACCATTTATAGTCGTATTCCCCTGTCCCCTATCTCATCCTCTTCTTACACTCATCCCTACTATCAGTGGATAGTAAGAGAATTTACTGAGGCATACGAACGGATATCTGAGGAATACTCATTCTAGAGTTTACTTTACTCTATCTCTAATGAGCTACTTAATGTGTTATACTCCTGAGCTAAAGTTCAACCTTAGCTCTGATACCAAATGTAACGTCCCGGATTTTCGCGCTCGAAAATCAACATCCGTACTTCACATTGTACTCGAATGCCGTAGATTCGATCGTTCAAATCCGATTCGCCGGAGCTATAACCACATTAAGTAAACAACACAGCGGAAAAGAAAAAAAAATATAGATATACAACATCTGATACAATATCCAGATACAATGATGATACAATGAATATCTATATACATCAGAGATATGATACAACAAATAGCAGCGGAAGGAAAAGATAACAACAGCAACGGATAGAATATCTCCAATACAATGCTCCAATCCATAGCTAGCGAAAAGCAAGGTCAGTCGTCCATAGACTGACTAGCTCCAGATAATCTACTCAACCTGAATATCTGAAAAGAAACCCAACTCTAGACTGCCCGTGTGGAAAATGGTGGGCACCCAGAGTTTAGGAAGGAAACAATAAACTCCGGATCAGTCATGGGACTGGTGTGAGCAACAAAAACAGTTTATCTTTAAAACAAACACAAAAGGCTTTTAACATTGAAACCCGCAATGCTTTTCGAAAATGAAACTACCATAAGGCCTCCCGCCACACACACAATGCAATCGCAGAATTGGAGGAGATTTCTTCTTATGATAGTCAAACATGCTTACTACGCAAAATCACTCGATATTATTATCATTAGTGCATAGTGTCGAAAACCATTTCGAAAATATAATATTAATCTTAGCCAGCATACAACATTTCATCGTATGCCTACTATAGCTACTACGTTCAATAGCAGGTTACCGCCACATTCCATAGCAGGTAATACAACTAAAACCGTACAGGATTCGTATTGTTTCTTTGGATTTCCAACAAATGATCAGGCAAAGGAACTTCCTTACCGAAATAGAAACGCCTCTGGAAAGACGCCCCGAGAACCTAACCGGATCTCCGCAAACAAAAGGCCGACGCTACCTCACGCTGTACAGCTGTAACTAGGTAACTAACACACGAGTCATGTCATCCCCCGGTCGTTACCGACCTTTATCCCGGGATCCCGAAAACCAACAAAGCAACATCATACAGTAATAAATTACTGTGTCCACACGAGTTAAGTATCTGGGCTCCATACCATGATACCACCCTTTATCCAGAAGGAAATGACATACCCTAGGGGCGCTACCCCTACAAACCTTTGTCGCAACATTCCTGTTTCGACCATTACCGGGTTGTGAGGCTCGACGAAGTCTCGTCCACAAAACTACGCTTTTTCACAAAGCCACGCTTTTTCACAAAGCCACGCTTCGATCAACAAATGATCAGCAGCACTTCGTATGCCACGTTACCAAATTGGGAATGTATCACTAGTAACCATCAACTACATAACCTCTGAGCTCGTACGTCTCAGAGAAGGGTGTTAAGCTAAGAGAATAAATTCTCCGCCACCAACAGAAATGTATTTAATAGAAACCAGCTTTACATCTCAAAGTGTAACGTCAGACATACATCCATACAAGTCTGTTCCGGGTTCGAACAGAACCGAAGGCACTTCTCACGAAGCCCTTGCAAATCCGGATAATTTCCAATCACGTTCGGACTTCCCGTCACTAAGGGTGATAAAACCTCTATATCGGGGATCAGCCGATGCAGAGTAACTCGACGGTAATCCTTCCGTTTTCAAAAATATCCGGTCTTCACCACCGGTCTTCAAATGCTATCCATATACGTCGTATCATTATTCGGAATGGGTTATACGACACAAAGGTCCTCTCCTGGCTAAACCGAATAACGAGCGCAATTAAAAAATCATATGGATACTGGAGTCTCAGTTAAATCACAGCTTAAAGCCCAAAACTTTTCATTCGAATGGTAAAACAAATTACCATTTCCAATATTTTAAATAAAAGATTTATTTCAAAAACCTTCAATGGTTTAACGATTTCCACACTTTTAATCTTTTAAACAAAAAGATTCAATTCACAAAGTTTACCCCGTTCACAAAGATTCATTCATACAATTCAAATCGATTTCCAATTCAATTGAATTAACTCGTTAAATCTTTAAGTCAAGATTCAACTTATAGCTTTCAAAACTCATTTCCAAAGATTCATTCATAGCCTTTCAAAACAATTTTTATTTCAAGTTGGATTAACTCACCCGGTCTTTGAATCAAAGACTCATTTCATAGTTTTCAAAACATTTCAATTCCATTTCAAACTTGAAATTCTTTCAACACAATTTGGAAGTTCATTACTTTTGTGAAAGCTTTTACTATTTGAAAACAAATAGTTTCGTTTCAGAAAAATCTAGTTATATTTACACGAGTTAAAACCCTTGAATTAAATTCAAATTCCTAAATTAATACTTTAAAATGGTTTAACTCATATATAACTTATACAACATCTTTAATCCCCAGTTTCAAATCATAGAATTCAATTTCAAACTTGGATTCAAATTTAAATCAAATTATTTAAATTTTCAAAACTCGATTAAGTTATTCAAGATAACTTTTATCTTTGAAATTTCATTTCAAAAGCTTTTCACTTTAAACCCCAATTTCCAATTTCAAAATCAATTGAAATTAAAATTTCCATTTCAAAAACATCAAATTTAAATTATCTGTGACTTAACCGATTTCCACGTGAAATCCATATTTGTGTGTGTAACAGTGTAGTCCGGGGGTTTCACACAAAAGTGCAACATCAATGAATCATCACAGATATATCGATAAGCGGTAAAATCGATAACGCTTATCTTCATTCACAAATCATAGATAAAATAAATTTATCGGTCACAAAGATTCACTATTACAATTCGATGTGGGTTTCGGATAACCAACTGGAATCCGACTCCCTGTCGCATCGAAATTCAAATGTCGTTTATGGGTCAAGGGTTTTCATGTTCACATAGCAATATATTCATCACAGGTATCACAATTCAGCATAAAGCAATTCATAGCATCATAATCACATAACAGAGATATCAATCCAATATGCAGCATTCAATGAAATCCAAACATCATAAGTAAGGTCAATTAATCATCTGACTAACTTAAATCAGATTAGTCACTAATCCTGGTTAATTACTGATTAATTACAAACTATTTTGGTTAATTAACCTTTAATTAATTATTCTCAAATTAATCACCTTAATTAACTTATCACATTAATTAATTATCCTTTAATTAATTATTGTTCAATCACTTGATTTATCAACCTTTAATCAATAATTAATTTCTTTAAATTACTTCCATTAGGTAATCATTTTTAAGTAATTAATTACCCTCAATTACTTATATTACTTAATTATCCTTAATCACCTTCATTAATTATTAAGTAATTATTATCAAAATCTTTAACTAATCCCATACTTAAATAAAAACAATTATTCAAAAGAATAAGTTAAAAATGTTAAACTTGGATTTTGTTTAAAGTTTGAAAACTGTTATTATACCTATCCGGGACAAAACCCGAGTCAAATCTCGTTCTACCCGAGCTACTTCCCGGGTAAAATCACGTTCCCACCTACTTCGAGAAGAACTCTCGTTTCCCCGAGTACGACTTCGAGTTTCATTAGAACTTTCCCAGGCCAACTTCTTCTTCCCCAAAAATGTTCGAACCCAGATACGTGCACAACCACGTATACGTGCACGAGCAATCGGAATGTCTCCGACCATCGCCGAGTTGACCATCGAGTCGACTACGATCCCAACCACAACTCCGACCTCCCACATCATCAATCAACTGGGCGAATCGAAACTGAACCACTTGAGCACCCACTGGAACGAAACCACCATCCAAGAAATCACCTCGACCTGCCAACCTCGATCACCAGAAGTCTCGCCATCGCACCCAAACCTCCGCCACAAACCCAGGCTTCAATTCCCCCCATCGCGATCATCTCCGATCACCCATGGCCATCGCCATTTCCTCGCGAACATCCTCGTCCCAAACAGAACTTCGAACCCTAGTTCAACGAATTCCTATTGCCACCGCATTTTATAAATTTAACCCATATTTTTCCTGAGTTCATCAATGCTCCAGCTAACCTCACCAAGAGTCACGACTTCCAAGTCGCCGTATATCACCAGAAATTGACAAAAATGTCAATTCCGTTCATCTCGCTCATGCTCGAGATTTTCTAACTTAAAAATCATGAATCTATATTTAAAAATCATGGTTTGTGAAAGCGAACGAGTTCATGAAATCAAAACTCAAGTTTTAATCAATTAAATTTTGAACAAAATTTAAACTTGCTGTGCTTTTATTTTTTTCCCAGTAAACCCATTTATTTCAACTACTTAAAAGTATTTTTAAAATTTTGATCTTGCCCATTCAAACTGGTTCCTTTTAGACATCAAAGTCTATAGGTGATTATAGGATGAGATAATGATTTTTAAACAGGTTTAAAACCTGTAAATGTTGAACAGAGGCATATCTGCCTATTTTCCAGACATGTTCACAAGGTATACACACATACAGGCATATTTACACCATCATACAAGCCTATTTTACTTCCTAACTTCAAAGATATCGACATACTACCCAGATATAACAAACTTAAGAATTTAAAAAGGGTAGTCGCTCACAGGTTTTTAAAATGGACAGAGGCTCCTCCATTTAGCAACAGGCTTGAACTATACAGGCTAACACTCTTCTTTGTTCCCAGTGGTTTGCTTGATGATGTTTTAAATGAAGTTTTGTCTTAGTTTTAAAAAGAAGTTTACTTGTATTTGCTCAGCTCGAACAGATATGAAGATATATAGGAAAAGAAAGAAGACAGGGATATTTCTTTTCCTTGTTGGCTGAAATGAGATGGTATTAATTTCTTTGGTACCATTTTGTTTACCAGGCAAGATCTTGGAGGCTGATATGTTGATTTGGTGGCCAAGCATTAATTAGGCTTTTGTACAAATGGTTATTTTATTTGATTGTATATTTGAATATATACTTGCATTTCGGCTGCACAATACATATGCTACTTTCTTTTGTTTTATATAAGTATGTACATATGTACTTTATTTATTTCTTTGTCTACCTTTTCTCAATTCGGCTGAGATGTAATTGGTGCTGGCATTTATGATGCTTTGACTTGTTCATGCTTATATATTTATTTGTTTAAGAGTTAATGAAAACATAATTTTGTTTTAGTCCTTTGTATTTTAGTTCTTTAACTTATGTATATTTTATTTCTATGTCTACTTATCACAAAAAAAATCTTGTATGCCTATATGTACATTTTTTATTTTTTATTTTTAAAGTAATTTACACATTTAACAATTCGAAATGATTCATTCAGAATATACTTGAATCCGGGGAAACTCGCTCCATTTTATCGATTTATTCTACTATTTTTGTCCAAAAATTTATTTAATTATCAATTTAAATTTATATAAAATTCGGGGTCGTTACAGACTTCCCCCCTTAAAAGAATTTCGTCCTCGAAATTCACAGGCACGAAAACAAAGACAGATGAAGAATGTTTCATTTAATCAAACTGAACATTGTACTCGAATGCCGGATTTTCGCGCTCGAAAATCAACATCCGTACTTCACATTGTACTCGAATGCCGTAGATTCGATCGTTCAAATCCGATTCGCCGGAGCTATAACCACATTAAGTAAACAACACAGCGGAAAAGAAAAAAAAATATAGATATACAACATCTGATACAATATCCAGATACAATGATGATACAATGAATATCTATATACATCAGAGATATGATACAACAAATAGCAGCGGAAGGAAAAGATAACAACAGCAACGGATAGAATATCTCCAATACAATGCTCCAATCCATAGCTAGCGAAAAGCAAGGTCAGTCGTCCATAGACTGACTAGCTCCAGATAATCTACTCAACCTGAATATCTGAAAAGAAACCCAACTCTAGACTGCCCGTGTGGAAAATGGTGGGCACCCAGAGTTTAGGAAGGAAACAATAAACTCCGGATCAGTCATGGGACTGGTGTGAGCAACAAAAACAGTTTATCTTTAAAACAAACACAAAAGGCTTTTAACATTGAAACCCGCAATGCTTTTCGAAAATGAAACTACCATAAGGCCTCCCGCCACACACACAATGCAATCGCAGAATTGGAGGAGATTTCTTCTTATGATAGTCAAACATGCTTACTACGCAAAATCACTCGATATTATTATCATTAGTGCATAGTGTCGAAAACCATTTCGAAAATATAATATTAATCTTAGCCAGCATACAACATTTCATCGTATGCCTACTATAGCTACTACGTTCAATAGCAGGTTACCGCCACATTCCATAGCAGGTAATACAACTAAAACCGTACAGGATTCGTATTGTTTCTTTGGATTTCCAACAAATGATCAGGCAAAGGAACTTCCTTACCGAAATAGAAACGCCTCTGGAAAGACGCCCCGAGAACCTAACCGGATCTCCGCAAACAAAAGGCCGACGCTACCTCACGCTGTACAGCTGTAACTAGGTAACTAACACACGAGTCATGTCATCCCCCGGTCGTTACCGACCTTTATCCCGGGATCCCGAAAACCAACAAAGCAACATCATACAGTAATAAATTACTGTGTCCACACGAGTTAAGTATCTGGGCTCCATACCATGATACCACCCTTTATCCAGAAGGAAATGACATACCCTAGGGGCGCTACCCCTACAAACCTTTGTCGCAACATTCCTGTTTCGACCATTACCGGGTTGTGAGGCTCGACGAAGTCTCGTCCACAAAACTACGCTTTTTCACAAAGCCACGCTTTTTCACAAAGCCACGCTTCGATCAACAAATGATCAGCAGCACTTCGTATGCCACGTTACCAAATTGGGAATGTATCACTAGTAACCATCAACTACATAACCTCTGAGCTCGTACGTCTCAGAGAAGGGTGTTAAGCTAAGAGAATAAATTCTCCGCCACCAACAGAAATGTATTTAATAGAAACCAGCTTTACATCTCAAAGTGTAACGTCAGACATACATCCATACAAGTCTGTTCCGGGTTCGAACAGAACCGAAGGCACTTCTCACGAAGCCCTTGCAAATCCGGATAATTTCCAATCACGTTCGGACTTCCCGTCACTAAGGGTGATAAAACCTCTATATCGGGGATCAGCCGATGCAGAGTAACTCGACGGTAATCCTTCCGTTTTCAAAAATATCCGGTCTTTACCACCGGTCTTCAAATGCTATCCATATACGTCGTATCATTATTCGGAATGGGTTATACGACACAAAGGTCCTCTCCTGGCTAAACCGAATAACGAGCGCAATTAAAAAATCATATGGATACTGGAGTCTCAGTTAAATCACAGCTTAAAGCCCAAAACTTTTCATTCGAATGGTAAAACAAATTACCATTTCCAATATTTTAAATAAAAGATTTATTTCAAAAACCTTCAATGGTTTAACGATTTCCACACTTTTAATCTTTTAAACAAAAAGATTCAATTCACAAAGTTTACCCCGTTCACAAAGATTCATTCATACAATTCAAATCGATTTCCAATTCAATTGAATTAACTCGTTAAATCTTTAAGTCAAGATTCAACTTATAGCTTTCAAAACTCATTTCCAAAGATTCATTCATAGCCTTTCAAAACAATTTTTATTTCAAGTTGGATTAACTCACCCGGTCTTTGAATCAAAGACTCATTTCATAGTTTTCAAAACATTTCAATTCCATTTCAAACTTGAAATTCTTTCAACACAATTTGGAAGTTCATTACTTTTGTGAAAGCTTTTACTATTTGAAAACAAATAGTTTCGTTTCAGAAAAATCTAGTTATATTTACACGAGTTAAAACCCTTGAATTAAATTCAAATTCCTAAATTAATACTTTAAAATGGTTTAACTCATATATAACTTATACAACATCTTTAATCCCCAGTTTCAAATCATAGAATTCAATTTCAAACTTGGATTCAAATTTAAATCAAATTATTTAAATTTTCAAAACTCGATTAAGTTATTCAAGATAACTTTTATCTTTGAAATTTCATTTCAAAAGCTTTTCACTTTAAACCCCAATTTCCAATTTCAAAATCAATTGAAATTAAAATTTCCATTTCAAAAACATCAAATTTAAATTATCTGTGACTTAACCGATTTCCACGTGAAATCCATATTTGTGTGTGTAACAGTGTAGTCCGGGGGTTTCACACAAAAGTGCAACATCAATGAATCATCACAGATATATCGATAAGCGGTAAAATCGATAACGCTTATCTTCATTCACAAATCATAGATAAAATAAATTTATCGGTCACAAAGATTCACTATTACAATTCGATGTGGGTTTCGGATAACCAACTGGAATCCGACTCCCTGTCGCATCGAAATTCAAATGTCGTTTATGGGTCAAGGGTTTTCATGTTCACATAGCAATATATTCATCACAGGTATCACAATTCAGCATAAAGCAATTCATAGCATCATAATCACATAACAGAGATATCAATCCAATATGCAGCATTCAATGAAATCCAAACATCATAAGTAAGGTCAATTAATCATCTGACTAACTTAAATCAGATTAGTCACTAATCCTGGTTAATTACTGATTAATTACAAACTATTTTGGTTAATTAACCTTTAATTAATTATTCTCAAATTAATCACCTTAATTAACTTATCACATTAATTAATTATCCTTTAATTAATTATTGTTCAATCACTTGATTTATCAACCTTTAATCAATAATTAATTTCTTTAAATTACTTCCATTAGGTAATCATTTTTAAGTAATTAATTACCCTCAATTACTTATATTACTTAATTATCCTTAATCACCTTCATTAATTATTAAGTAATTATTATCAAAATCTTTAACTAATCCCATACTTAAATAAAAACAATTATTCAAAAGAATAAGTTAAAAATGTTAAACTTGGATTTTGTTTAAAGTTTGAAAACTGTTATTATACCTATCCGGGACAAAACCCGAGTCAAATCTCGTTCTACCCGAGCTACTTCCCGGGTAAAATCACGTTCCCACCTACTTCGAGAAGAACTCTCGTTTCCCCGAGTACGACTTCGAGTTTCATTAGAACTTTCCCAGGCCAACTTCTTCTTCCCCAAAAATGTTCGAACCCAGATACGTGCACAACCACGTATACGTGCACGAGCAATCGGAATGTCTCCGACCATCGCCGAGTTGACCATCGAGTCGACTACGATCCCAACCACAACTCCGACCTCCCACATCATCAATCAACTGGGCGAATCGAAACTGAACCACTTGAGCACCCACTGGAACGAAACCACCATCCAAGAAATCACCTCGACCTGCCAACCTCGATCACCAGAAGTCTCGCCATCGCACCCAAACCTCCGCCACAAACCCAGGCTTCAATTCCCCCCATCGCGATCATCTCCGATCACCCATGGCCATCGCCATTTCCTCGCGAACATCCTCGTCCCAAACAGAACTTCGAACCCTAGTTCAACGAATTCCTATTGCCACCGCATTTTATAAATTTAACCCATATTTTTCCTGAGTTCATCAATGCTCCAGCTAACCTCACCAAGAGTCACGACTTCCAAGTCGCCGTATATCACCAGAAATTGACAAAAATGTCAATTCCGTTCATCTCGCTCATGCTCGAGATTTTCTAACTTAAAAATCATGAATCTATATTTAAAAATCATGGTTTGTGAAAGCGAACGAGTTCATGAAATCAAAACTCAAGTTTTAATCAATTAAATTTTGAACAAAATTTAAACTTGCTATGCTTTTATTTTTTTCCCAGTAAACCCATTTATTTCAACTACTTAAAAGTATTTTTAAAATTTTGATCTTGCCCATTCAAACTGGTTCCTTTTAGACATCAAAGTCTATAGGTGATTATAGGATGAGATAATGATTTTTAAACAGGTTTAAAACCTGTAAATGTTGAACAGAGGCATATCTGCCTATTTTCCAGACATGTTCACAAGGTATACACACATACAGGCATATTTACACCATCATACAAGCCTATTTTACTTCCTAACTTCAAAGATATCGACATACTACCCAGATATAACAAACTTAAGAATTTAAAAAGGGTAGTCGCTCACAGGTTTTTAAAATGGACAGAGGCTCCTCCATTTAGCAACAGGCTTGAACTATACAGGCTAACACTCTTCTTTGTTCCCAGTGGTTTGCTTGATGATGTTTTAAATGAAGTTTTGTCTTAGTTTTAAAAAGAAGTTTACTTGTATTTGCTCAGCTCGAACAGATATGAAGATATATAGGAAAAGAAAGAAGACAGGGATATTTCTTTTCCTTGTTGGCTGAAATGAGATGGTATTAATTTCTTTGGTACCATTTTGTTTACCAGGCAAGATCTTGGAGGCTGATATGTTGATTTGGTGGCCAAGCATTAATTAGGCTTTTGTACAAATGGTTATTTTATTTGATTGTATATTTGAATATATACTTGCATTTCGGCTGCACAATACATATGCTACTTTCTTTTGTTTTATATAAGTATGTACATATGTACTTTATTTATTTCTTTGTCTACCTTTTCTCAATTCGGCTGAGATGTAATTGGTGCTGGCATTTATGATGCTTTGACTTGTTCATGCTTATATATTTATTTGTTTAAGAGTTAATGAAAACATAATTTTGTTTTAGTCCTTTGTATTTTAGTTGTTTAACTTATGTATATTTTATTTCTATGTCTACTTATCACAAAAAATGCCCATGCTAATATAGCCTGTAAGTTATTTACGCAGGGTTATTTTTTGAGGCGGGATACTTTTCAACGACAAATTATTGGAGGCAACAGTTATTTCCTCTTACCCATGACTGCTGCACGTTCGTTTCTGTGAACGTGATTAAGCTCTCCTTCTATTTCTCTACACACTCCAGATGATCTGCCATTTCCCCCAAATTACTCCAAATCATAAAACCGAAATTACTTCATACTAGGAAAAAAGATCAATGATGAAAAGTAGCCTCAACGAAGGAAGCTACTCCCTCTTAGACACTGACAAAGATTGTCCAATCATCCCCTCCGAATTTGGCATCCTGATATGATCTTCGATAGCAACCTGATCCTGCGTAAAGAGATCACAGTATCTGAAAGGCAACAGCTTTAAATCTTTCGACCAACGGATGAGGGAATATTGACGAGTACATGAAGTCCGTACTATTGTGGTTTTAGATTTGAGGCACATGTTGCAAGCGTTGGGGAGCAGCTTGAGCCTGCGGAGTTCAAAAAGTGGATCGTGGACGTGGATGTTGGTAAGACTTTGATTGTGATTTGAACAAGTAGAATCTGATTTGGATATCATCACAGGATTTATTGCTAATCTTAACATATTGTTGTTCAATTACGATTGACTAATTAATCATGACTATTGAATTTTGCATACGCAGCTACAGCCATTTTCGCTTTTGAAAAAGATGCATAAAGGTCCCTCTTTCTTTCCATTTCACCCCTTACATCTTTCATATTTTCAGACTTGAAATTATATCTAACAGTTGTTGCAATTTAGGAACTTTTGCAATTTATAATTATAATATAGATTAGACATTCTAAATTGGATGGCTTATCCAAGATTCAAGATGATTCCACACTAACATTGCTACACACATGTCATTGACAAATAAGATCTGGAAATAATAGTTTATTGTTTTTGTTCAAAATTGGTTTTGGAGAAGAGCCATCAGATTCAATTATTTCGTTTGTTGTTTATTTCTATGTGATAATGTTGTAGTTGATGATGTACTTTTTTAGGTGTATATATTTCTTAAATAATTTGATGATTTTGTGTTTGTCTTTATGTAGCATCATTGAATCTTAGATCTTACTGTTTATGTAATCTGTTAATGTTGCATTGTATATGTCCAAAATTTTGTTAGTTTACATAAACAGAAAAATATTGACCTTCACTGTAATGATTTTCGTTGTTGATATCATGAAATATTATAATTTCTGTGTGAGATTTTTGACAGTATACTTATATCTATCTTCTACTATACTCATTGCATGTAGTTAGGTGGGTGTCTATTTACTCTCAGTTGGGATAGTTCATTAATATCCAGTAATGTTATCAGTTTTTATGTCATCTTCAATGCATTTATTACTATATTTGTTCGGATATGGGCCCTCTTGGATACTTCGACCCATTTACATGTTCTGTTTATCCAGCGCATTTTCTATAAGGCACCCCCAGTTCATTTCCACTGCATTAATATAAACAGTATTCATAATGAAAAATCATAATGTATATTGAATAAGATGAATGCATGAACATGAATATAACTACTTCCTCATGCTTTGATGGAGAAAGGCCTTCGAAAGAATTGGTTACGACATCAATTTTATGTACTTGCACTACTAAAACATGACACACTGCACCATCTGACAATAATAAACGTACCATAATGTTTGTCATAAAAAAATTGAATGTGAATGCTTAAATACTCTAATACATAGTACTATCTTATGCTTTTACGGTTGTTGGATTGTATTAGTCTAACCCACGATACACACACACGAGACTACTGTTAAACTGACATGCAAAGGTTATATGCATGTGATTGATGCATGAAATGCCGTGTGCAAACTAATTAAGCTGCAAGCTGAAGTGATGTGTGAGCAAATTGAATTGATGAACAGGTGCATGTCTCAATGCTGCTGGAACTGCGATGCTGGCCAAACTGATGTTGTATGCAAACAGAACTTCGATGCTGATCAAATTGGGTGACTGTATAGAACAATGTACTGGAGGTTGACTTAGTGATGATGACTCTGCTATGCTAGCCAAACAGGTGGTGATGAAATAGGTGCTGGATGAAAATTTGGAATGTATTAATTATGGTAATAGTTTATTTTTTGTTTTTATCATTCTTCATTCCAACTTACTGATTTCTACTGTTTTTTTTCAATGACACTTCGAATTGTGTTTAATCTTTCGGAGTACAATTGGCATGCACCACTGCCAATAAATCCTTTACAAATTTATTTACAATAGAGCAGCATGGTTCTCAAGGCCATTGATGTTAAAGCTGCCTTTATATACTTCTTTATAGTTAAAAGAACATTAACCACATGGAAATTTGGCTTTCATGTTGAAGTTTAATTAAGCATGGTCAGTACTAACTGTATTTTTTTCTGCACAATGTGACAATAACTACATATGACATATAACACCTTATTTTTGTTTATTTGTCAACAAAACCAGTTAAGATAAAAATATATTTATCCAAATTCACTATTATATGACACTGTAACCATGAGCCCAATCATGCATTAGAATGTTACAAATTTGTTTAATATGAGTTTATATTTTATCTTTTTGGGTTTCCTTACTATAATGCCCTTATTAATCCATATTTTCATGTAGTAAAGGTGACCATGTTTTCCGAGCAAGGATAAGGTCGACAGCTGTAAGTAAAACAAGTAAAAGTCGAGTGTAAATGCATTCAATAATTTGCTTAGACTCATCATATAAATATAATTACACTAAATATGCACAATTTATGTTCACTCTTATACTTTGTACTAGAATATTCATGTTAAATTCATATATGTTATATGGGTTTGCCTACGTCCACTAGCTATATAATGATATCACTGTATGTTTACAAGAATTGGCAAAAAATTAATTTACTTATCAAACTAACTTCAAAGTATATATATGACTGTTCATCTACAAAAACTCAAGCAGAAGTCATGCAATGGCTATGATGTCATATGCTCCCTTGATGGCTTTGCTCTGTATATTGTTTGGAAAGTAAAAGCTCCCTTGAAGTGGTACTGTAAGTCTTATCCTTTGATTATCTACTGTCACTTTCCCAAGTGAAATAACCCATCTCACTATTTCTGCATAATCTTTGAAGCACAAAAAATATGTGTTAACCGTATTGTCATCAAAACAAAGCTTAATTAGGGTACTGAAATAATTTTTCAAATCATTTCTTACAATACCAACATGAATAGCATTGGTGAAAAAAACCCACTTTCAGTCCATTATTTTTAATTATTATCATGCTTTTATTCAGAAATTCCGTATTGCTATTTATCATGATTTGTTTGTTAAATACTACATATGTCATTAAACCAGTAGATAAAATCATAGTCATATAAAACCAATTTTTTTAGTACATATATTGTGCAAATAACATGCACACACATTGTACATTTGTAATGTTTTGTTGTGGTTTTCATGTAAATAATATTTTAATGTTGTCATATTACTAAATATATACCACAACAATAACGTGCACAATGTAGTTTGCATTGTTTTCTTAATATATTTTTTCATTCAAGCTGATATTCATACTGTCATTGGTTTTTCATAATTATGCCTGTCATTAGGAAAAAAATTACCTTAAGTTTTCATATATTAGAAACAGATGGTAAAACATAACAAGTTTTCCCTAAGATGATATCAACTGTAATTGTTTTTTAAAATTATCTCAAGTCTTATGACTAACCATACCTTCTCTTTACGATCCTCTAGCCACAACCACTCATATTACTGCCAATAACAAGCCTTTGACTTGGTTATCGTACAGTTACCTTTTTTGTAGCATATAATTTCTATTTATTCTTTGTGTATATGATTGAACTGTTGTGGACAATATGAATAAATGAATTGCAATCACATATCATTCATAGTATATTTTTCATGAACCATGAACTATATAGTCTTTTTAACATGTAGCCTGAATCCTCATAATTTTTAGTGCACATGCAAAGCATGTCACAAACTTTGCAATCATACTATATACATATATATATCATACGGATTCGAGTTGAGTAATCAAAAAAAGGGTTCGATGATTTTGTACCGCTGTTATTAATTATTAACCATTATAATTAATATGCTGTTTATTTTCAGTGTATTTTGATAGTTACTCCCCAACTGAAGTCGGATCTGAGAAGAAGCCTACCAAACGACTTCCAAGGTCGGTAAACATGTCACTTTTTTCATATTATTAGTTTTGAAACTGTATACATATTTTTGTCCATGTCTTAAATCCCATATTATAGAACTTTATGTTTTGTAATTTCAAAATAAAAGTTAATTCTTATGTATGAAAATCAAGATTATAATAGTAAAAACAACTGCGGCTGCAGCATACGCAACAGCAAGAAGAAAAAAATCATGTTACTGTAATTGCTGTAACGACCCCGAATTTTATAAATATTTAAATTAATAATTCATTGAATTTGGAATGAAAATAGTAGAATAAATCGATAAGGTGAAGCGAGTTTCCCCAGACTCAAATAAATTTTGTATAAATCATTTAAATTTAAAATATTGTATATTGTGTATATATGTGTACATATGAATGTATATGTAATATATGAGTAAATTTGTAAATGTATATATATATATACATTGAATTTGAATTTGAGTAATCTCAAGTAAATGGTTTAAAAAAAAATTTAAATATAAAACATTTGACACAAGTATAAAAATAAGTACAAAGACAAAACAATCCATTCACATTGTACTAGAATGCCGCAGATTCGACCGTTCAAATCCGATTCGCCGGAGCTATAACACAATTAAGTAAATAACACAGCGGAAGAAAAGAATAATACATTGATATACAATATCTGATACAACAGAGTGATACAATGAATATCAATATACATCAGAGATATGATACAAGAAATAGCAGCGGAAAATAACAGCAAATGAAAGAGATCTCCAAATGATCTTCAGACAAGAATGAATCCACAACTCCAAGATAAGCAACTCCGATGAATGAACTAGCTCCAGATAATCTACTAAACCTAAATATCTGAAAAGAAACCCAACTCTAGACTGCTCGTGTGGAAAATTATGAGCACCCAAAGTTTAGGAAGGGAACAATAAACTCCAGATCAGTCATGGGACTGGTGTGAGCAACAAAAACAGTTTATCTTTAAAAACGAACACAAAAGAATTTTAAACATAGAAATCCGCAATGCTTTTGGAAAATGAAACTACCATAAGACCTCCCACCACACACACAATGCAAGCGCAGAATTGGAGGAGATTTCTTCTTATGATAGTCAAAGATGCTTACTACGCAAAATCAAATCATTTGATATTATTACTAGTGCATAGTGTAGAAAACAATTTCGAAAGTATAATATAAATCTTAGCCAACATACGACCATTATCGTATGCCTACTATAGCTACTATGTTCAATAGCAGGTTACCGCCACATTCCATAGCAGGTTATACAACTAAAACCGTACAGGGTTCGTATTGTTTTGTTTGGATTTCCAACAAATGGTCAGGCTAAGGAACTTCCTATTCCACGAAAGAAACGCCTCTGGCGGGACGTTCCGAGAACCAACTGTTCTCTGCCAAACAAGGCCGGCAACCCCTTTTCCCAAGGGATAAAAGAAACCTCAGATATGCCACCCCCGGTCCTTTGGGACCTTTAACCGAGCGCTCGATAACCAACATCACACATCATAAAGAAAGTGTATCCACATGAGTAAGTATCTGGGCTCCATACCATGATACTACCCTTTTCCAGAAGGAATGGTCATACCCTAGGGGAGCTACCCCTGAAAACCTTGCCGCACGATTCCTGTTTCGACCATTACCGGGTTGTGAGGCTCGACGAAGTCTCATCCACAAAGCTACGCTTTTTCAAAAAGCCACGCTTTGGGTCAACAGATGATCAACCTATGATCACAAAGATAAATGATCAAACAAATGATCATATCACAAATGATCAAACGATGATTATCACACAGCAACACTCAGCATGTCACAATACCAAATTGGGATATATCGCTGATAAATTTCAACTACATAACCTCTGAGCTCGTACGTCTCAGAGAAGGGTGTTAAGCTAAGAGAATAAATTCTCCGCCACCAACAGAAATGTATTTGAAAGAAATCGGCTTTATATCTCAAAGTGTAATGTCAGACATACAATCCATACAAGTCTGTTCCGGGATCGAACAGAACCGAAGGCACTTCTCACGAAGCCCTTGCAAATCCGGATAATTTCCAATCACGTCCGGACTTCCCGTCACTAAGGATGATAAAACCTCTATATCGGGGATCAGCCGATGCAGAGTAACTCGACGGTAATCCTTCCGTTTTCAAAAATATCTGGTCTTCAACACCGGTCTTCAAATGCTATCCATATCGACGTATCACATATTCGGAATGGGTTATACGACCCAAAGGTCCTCTCCCGGCTAAACCGAATAGTGAGCGTAATATTTAAAAACATATGGATATGGGATTTCAATTAAGTCACAGCTTATTACCCAAAACTTTCTTTTCAAATGGTTTAACAAATTACCATTTTAAATCTTTAAACAAAAAGATTCAACCTTTACGGTTTAAACAGTTTCCACACTTTAATCTTTTAAACAAAAGATTCATTCACAGATTTTCCAAATCAATTTCCATTTCAATTTGATTAACTCGTTAAACCTTTAAATCAAAGATTTAACTTATAGCTTTCAAAACAATCCCATTTCAAATGATTTAAACCAATCATTATTTTAAATCTATTAAAAATAACAGATTCAAATCATAGCTTTCAAAAACAATCCATTCATAACTTGGAAAACCACTTTTCAATTCAATATTGAAATCCTTTAATTAAACTGGAATTTCATTTCTTATCTGAAAGCTTTTATCATTTGAAAACCAACAGTTTCATTTCAGAAAATCTGATTCATTCACACGAGTTGAAATCCTTGGGTTAAATTCAAATTCCCAAAATTATACTTTTAAATGGTTTAAATTCAGATAAACACATTTATAACATTTTCAATCTCTAGTTTCAAATCATAGGATTCAATTTCAAACTTGAATTCAAATTTAAATCAAATTATTTAAATTTTCAAAACTCGATTAAGTTGGAAAAATAACTTTTATCTTTGAAATTCCATTTCAAATTCTTTTCACTTTAAATCCAAATTTCCAATTTCAAAATCAATTGAAATTAAAATTTCAATTTCAAAAACATTGAATTTACATCATTTGTGACTTAACCGATTTCCACGTGAAATCCATATTTGTGTGTGTAAGAGTGTGGTCTGGGGGTTCAACCCAATAGTGCAACATGATGAATCATCACAGATCAAAATACAGGATATAGTTGATAAGCGGTATAAGAACAACGCTTATCGTTCATTCACAGATCACAGATAATATACAGATGAGTAAACTACAGATCACAACATAAATCAGAATGTATCACAAAGCATCATATATCAGGGATATCAAACAATCAAGTCATTCAATAGAATCCAAATATTCATAAGTAAGGTCAATTTATTGTCTGATTAAATTAGATTAGACACTAATCCTGGTTTAATTATCATTAATAAATCACAACCCATTTTATATTAATTTATGAAATTAATAAATAAATTCTTAATTATCCATCCTAATTAATTACCCTTAAATAATAAATAAATTGTCCTTTAATTAATCACATAATTATATTAACCTTAAGTTAATTTCATAATTAATTAACTCTTAATTTCATTAAGTAATTATATTTTCATCATAGATTTATTCACCTTTAATCATTAATTAATTCCCCTTTAATCATTAATTAAACTTTTAATTAATCATATTAATTTATTCAATCACATAAATTAAATCTTTAAATTAATTAATCTTAATTATTAAATCAACCCTTAATAAATCACATAAATTAATTTATTCTTGATTTATTGTCCTTGAATTAATTTCCATTTTCAAATTTATCTTCAACACTTAAGCTATAAAGCTTAATTTAATTTCAAACCTTGAAAATCAGATTTAGAGTTAATTCCAGATTTAACTTTTAGTTTCAACTTGCTTAAATTTTTCGTTTAAAATTTAAAAATTAAATCAATTAAATTTCTCTAGCATATTTAATTGCTTTTAAGTTATTTAAACAATTTTGATTATTAAAACTTTTTTTTATTTACAAACTACATTTCAATTTAAACTTCAATTTATATTAACATTTTAATTTAATCTCAGTTTAAAACTTTGATTTAAAGTTAAACTTAGTTTTAAAATTTTCAAAACAGAAAACAGTTTCCAGGTTGAAAACTAGAACAGGAATTCAACCCGAGCTACCCCTGACCCTGCTTCGAGTCAATCCTTCGTTTCCTCGTGCTCGAACTCGCGAGTCCTTCTTCCTCTTCGCAACTCAACAGCACATCTCTTAAACCCAAATCGACCACAACTGTGCACGTGCACAGCTCATTGTCAACATCTTGATCATCGTCGCCACTGTCCACAGGTCATCAATGACCAGCCCAATTCATCCAACCACCCAAACCATCAAAACGAACCGAGAATCGAAATTTAGCGATTTGGTCAATGCTTGTAACTCGAACAATCGAAAAAAAAAATCCCCATTCGTCGTCACCTCCAACCACTGACGAACTCGCCGCCGCTCCTACAGCTGTTCCAGACACCCACGAACATATTCCCCCACCACCGATCTTCTCCACATCACCCGTGACCACGCAACAATCACGAGAACCCGACCATTACCATCTTGACCTTAAACCCTACATTGATCCACCGCAATCACCACACCCATCAGAAAAATTCGTGAGTATTTTTCCCATAACCTATGATCACACTAGCATCTCCTTGCCAAAATTCGATCTTCAAGAATTAGCCGATCATCAGAGAATGATCAAAATCCATTTTCCAGAAAATCCCCAAATACTCTCCCATTTCAACACTAAAAATTATAATGTTTGTTTTAAAAATCATAACTTTCAACACGTATTCAACTTGTAATCTTAAAACAGTGAATTAAGATGATCGATTTTCCATGTTTAAGGTATCTCTACTGTATTTCTGGATTTCCAGAAAATTATTTCAACTGACCTTACAAAAATATAAATTTTTTTTCTTAATTCTTTGTTTAGACAAACATAAATTGTTTGAAAATTATAATCTAATAGAGATTTCAATAAGAAGATAGGAATTTTGATCAAAGATTTTAGTTCTGTAAGCTCAAAACAGAGATGTACAGATATGTATACTACATACACAGATCCATCCATCCACATATACCTATATACATTCCCAGATATTCATAAGCAACAAATTCAGAAACTTATGTTTAAATAAGGTGATGTTACTCACAAGCATCAAGGAATCAAAACAAGGTAAGCTTCTAAAAATAAGAGTTGCTCACCGTGGTTAAAAGAAAGAATAGAGCATATTTTCTTGAAACAGCAGTTTGAATTTCCTGGTTGAAATCTTTCACTTGATTCTCTGGTTTGACTTTATTTGTTTAAGTTGTTTTTAAATTTTCTTTAAACTGAAGCTTTGGTTTGAGTTTAAGGAACGAAAAGAAATGAGGAAGATGATGGATATAAACAAGCTACAAGGTGTTGTTATTCATTGTGTAAACTGGGATGAATTGTGGTACAAGTGGTATATTATTTTGTACAGGTCAATATATTTGTTTTGTACTAAAGATACCTCTGCATTAATGGCTTACAACCTTATGCAGGCTGAAATGATCCTAAGCCAACTCGAATTGACTTTGTTCCATGCCTTGCATTTAATGCATGTCCCCTATGTTTCTACACTTATCCTTTGCTTTCGGCTGCCTATACTTTGTTTTACTATTTTGCTTTGCATATGAATTTACAGCAACATACTTGCTATCAATATATATTTATTTGGTTCCTTCTTTTGCAAGTGTTTCATTTGTTTACTTGACTTCGGCTGAGGTATGTTGTATTTCCTTTTTACTTTGTTTTGTCTTTGTACTTATTTTTATACTTGTGTCAAATGTTTTATATTTAAATTTTTTTTTTTTAAACCATTTACTTGAGATTACTCAAATTCAATGTATATATATATACATTTACAAATTTACTCATATATTACATATACATTCATATGTACACATATATACACAATATACAATATTTTAAATTTAAATGATTTATACAAAATTTATTTGAGTCCGGGGAAACTCGCTTCACCTTATCGATTTATTCTACTATTTTCATTCCAAATTCAATGAATTATTAATTTAAATATTTATAAAATTCGGGGTCGTTACAATTGCTGTTTTTCCAAATGATTCCTTATGCTTTGCTTTCCCCATCCAAACTAGCTCACAATCAATAGCTACAAACGTAGTTTGTTCTATTTATATTTGGAAGATGAAGTTACAGGCAATATTTATCCCTTCAACCATGGTTAAAAAAACAATAACACTACCCACTGTTGTTTCTTCTACTAGATATTTTGTTCGCTAAATATTGGATTTTGTTAAATTTTAAAACTGAATTTATGTGCATATCCCTTACATGACCGCAAGTTATTTACAAATGGATCTTTTCTGCCAATTTCTTTCCATCATTGTCATAGTTGAATTGACTGAAACAATCACTTATAAATGTGATTGGTTAATTTCAATTCTGCAGATCAGTATCCTCATTTTGAAATGGTGGTTTCATATAGCTTTTATATACGTCCTTCAAACTAATTGATGTTTCAATTACAACCATTCTGTGCTGTATGAATTAACAAAGTATTAGTTTAGTCAAAAAGTTAACTACACTACAATACTTACTACACTGGATACAGATATCTGTCAATAATATTTACCTACCATATTGTTTGAATTTTAACACCATCTAACTCATTATATGTTAATCTCTGGACACATTATTCTAACCAAGTAAGCAACAAGCTATTCAAGTAAGCAACAAGTTCTGTTTCCCTAAATTTTAATTCAAAATTAATTTCATCTATACCTTTACAGACCCCAGTCCACTTACTGCGAAAACCAAAGTCGATTCATGCAATCTTCTTTTAAATAGCTCCATTAAGACATCATCATGTTATAGTGCCTGCGCTGATGGTATCCAACCATTTGATGAATGGCTAAAGAACGAGCTGAGCATGCAATGGATCATGAGTTCCCAGATGAATCTGCATTGCAAAGCAACTTTAGATCCCTCAGCAAAGCTTGAATCAATGGTAATTATATACGTATTCTACTCTCTCATATTTTTAAGTAAAGCAATACATAATCGCGGTTTGCAATTCAACAGCAGACCGGTAGATATATCCGAATCCTAGGAAAAATAGATTAAAAATGCATTTCAAAATAAGTCGACATTGGGCAATGCTTTCAGTGCATATGCCAAATTAGATTTGATAATTAAAATATGGTATTTGTAAGAAAAGAAAGACTTGGGAAAAAAAATAAGCAAGCGGGGTTGGCAGGGATAGAAAATGAAACCGAGTGTGGACAACCCATGTTGATATGAATATTTCTACTTAGTTACAAAATTAGAAAGTGAAATTCAATGATTTTCATTCAGGCACTATATAACTTTAGGTATGATTTCAAATTGGAGATTTTACAAGCCACAAAAGATGCAACAAAACTCATTCGTAGCTTAGCAGATGATATGAGCAACATAAAACACATGTTAATAAAACAAATTCACAACTCAACCGAACGCCTTCAACAATCCATTGAGATTCACTCTTGCTTGCTCAGCTCAACATCTCATCACGTAAATTCTTTGAAACACATTAATATTGATAGTAGCAGTAAACTATCAAGTGCCACTTCATTGAACCTCAAAGAATTGACAACAATGAACACCATTGTTAGAAGTGGCTGAAGAGGAGTCATACCATAAGAGAATGAAAGAAGCAGCAAAGAAGGTGATATTCATGGCCAAGGGAGGTAGATTACGAGTTCGAGCAAGGAAGTGGAGGAGGAATATGTGATGTTAATGAGTTGTTTAATGTTCCAAAGACGAAGACACTTGAAAGCACCACTGCCCTTTCACTCACCACTTTCAGGTCACTTCTAATTGCATTATTAGCAATGATATGCCCAATTAAGTTGTTACTGTTTTTCAATAATTAATGTCATGCTTCATTGTTTCCAGTGAGTAGCATACTATGAAGTGATGGATGAATAAAGTTAATTTGGTATTTCAGTCTGAGGTCGCATAAACTCAGATCTGTAGCCAATATCTTCTTTCGAACCGGCTATGGCGACACCAAATGCCAATCTGCCCCCAGCTCCATCACTCTAAGGCTACCTCATATTCACTTTCCTACAACTTTCCAACTTAAGAAATGCATCAATTAATGCTCGAATTTGGTTTCTCAATGAAGTTTCCTCACGCTTTTACTTGACATCCATGTCAAAGAAGGTGATATGGTTTGTTCTGAAACTAGAAGGAAGTTTCATCATGCTATACTTGATATCCATGTCTAAGAAGGATATTTGCTTTGTCGAAGAGGCTTGGCTACACAGTGTAGAGGAGTGGAAGCTAAAGGTTGTGTCGGCGCTTGGTTTGAAGGCAGACGATCATAATAGGTTTGGCTATAAGGTGAGGGGGAAGGGAAGGACTAAGGATGTGGGTGTGTTGACGCTGGGTTTGACGGCGGAGGAGCAAACTGGGTAGTATGGATAAGTTCTCTACCTATTTTTTAGCTGTTAATGTTTTTTACAGTTTCATTATGTTTTGTTTACCTATTATATAAGTTTCATGTGACCAAAGAATTGTAATATAGTTTTTTTCATACAGATAATATTATTTGGAGGACCCGTGTTCTAGCAGCTACATAAACTGTAAGAACAACTTTTGAAAAGAATTGTAACTACAAATAAAAATTTCGTACGGTAGTATTGGAAAATAGAGTTGAATATAAAACATTGAATAATCTGTAAAATATATATCCATCACTGTATTCATATTTATTTTGTATTTATTATTTCATCTCAGGTTTAATAATATCCTGAAGTGCTAGATTTACTACATTTGGCATGATACAGTATCACCTTCAACTGTAATGTTTCCCTCTTCAGAGTTGTTTGTTTCATTTAAGATTTATCCAGATTGTTTGCATATGAGGTTTATATTGTCTGATTTTTAATATATGTATTCTATTATAAGATATTAGTTACTATGCATCAGTATTGAAAAGCATGGACAATTCCTTTGTTTGACGCCAGTGATGAGTTTACAAGACCAAGTGACATCGGCAATGCAGCTCCTGTACAAAATGGTTCTACTGTATTCACATAACTAAATATTGCATGCGTATACCCCAGTACTATAATGGTCCAAGTACGTGATGCTTGGTACAACTCTTAAGATCATCAACTTAAGATCAATGCATGTACAAATAGCGTTTCTCACTAAATCAGACTTGACTATCTGAATTGTCAACTAAAGATCAATGCATGTACAGTATAATTCCTTATGAAATCATTTCTTGAAATGCTCGGCTTTTTGGATGATGCTAAATTTTGAATGGCGGAGCCATAACTATTGTATATATCATATAACTCTCCTTTTATATACAAAATACCAACATTAATGTAAATTTTTTTTTTTGCATGTACGCACACAAAAATACAACATCACATACAATGTCATTTCGTAAGGTGACAAAAAAAACTAACAAACAATGTTTCATAATACCAATTCCTCCTGCACACGTACACGTTCATCGCACCTGTCAAAGAACTCCTACAAAGGTGCTTCATCATTATCGGGTTTACCTATCGTCTTTCTTACAATACCTTATTTCTGTTTATTTGTCATATCCTCTTCCTCTTTTTTCCCGTAATTAACGAAAACATTACTATAATCTCTCACAATATCATAATTGTAACAAAGCCAAAATACGTCACTTCCTTCTTTACACACGTCCAACGGACGTGCCACCATACTTGTATATATATATAAACCGCATTTATATTTTATTGTATTCTCTTTCTGTATTTAGATTAAAATTTGAAAAACAAAAATTTTTAAAACTACCTCACTGCCTCCAGCTAGGTTGCGACCATCATTCTCGCCTACACGCGAGCTCGTCGATGAAGCCCTAGCTGCCGTGATCGATCGCGACATCGTCGCCGCGAGTATCCAAACTCGAGCGCGACCCCAGAATCGAGCTGCCTCTCCGACCTTGCCTCGATCGCGTCGCTCGAGTTCGACGATGCCGAGCTTCACCATCACCGCGAAGAAGATTGTTGCGACAACCACCTTGCGAGCGCATCTTGCCTTTGCCGCGAATTGATAAAGCCTCGAGTCGAATCGAGTTTTCGAACAGAATTGGACGTAGTAGGGTTTGAACTCGTTCGAAATGCTGGACCTTGAAAAGGATGATTTGGTTTGAATTTAGGTTCGGCCATTGATTGATTTAACGAAAAGGGGAATTTTCGATTTCTTTATAAATTCGAATTTGATTTCGAATGAGAGGGAGGGCACGGCCATTACTTTGTCTCATTTAGATTACGGTCGCCATTTTTCTCTTTCTCGTTCGATTTTGTTTTTGTTTTAAAATTTGATTTCGCTCTCCTGGAATGAAGAAGAAGGGGAACGAATATTTAAAATTGAATGCAGCATGCTTTGCACGATCATTTTCGTGATTGTAGGCGTAATTCAAGGAAAGTAACGTGCTGACGTTGACCTATTATAAAATTTAAATTTAAATTGATTTCGATTTAAGTTCAACGCGTTTATATGTCGTATGATCACACAACAACTCCAAACGCTACGAAATTTGAAATCCGTTAATAATTCAATATTACGGACCCAATGGAACTGGTTTCGTCGAATTCCGAGACTGTGCCTCGGAAGGCTATTTTTAAATATCGATTCAAACGATATAATTTCAAAACTGAATAAATCACTTTCAAATTCAATTCTGAAGCTTCTATTATCTTCAGTGTTATCAATATGAATTTTACAAGCCTTTGAAATATTTTTTTAAATCAGCTTAAAATTGAAGATTCAAATTTTTATTCAACTTTCAATAGATTAAAATTTAAAATTCAAGTCAAACCATCATTCAAATATTTAAAATAAATTAAATATTTTCAATTTAAATTGTTCAAAATTCTGGGTCGTTACAGTAGACCACCTAGAAGGATGACACCGACCAAGATGAAGGAATTAAAGGTGCATCTAGTGGATCTAGAAGGAAGGAATTTTATTAGACCAAGTAGTTCGTCTTAGGGAGCAGTTGCGGTGTTCGTGAAGAAACCAGATGGGTCATTGAGGATGTGTGTCAACTACTGTAAGTTGAACGAGAGGACGATCAAGAATAAGTATCCTTTGCCGAGAATTGATGATCTATTTGATCAGTTGTGTGGAGCCAGAGTGTTTTCCCAGTTGGATTTGGCAACAGGTTTCCATCAATTAAGAGTGGCAGAGGATAGTATTCCTTTAAAAACATTTCGAACTAGGTATGGTTCGTATGAGTGGTTAGTAATGCCATCCGAGTTACCGAATGCACCTGCTTTCTTAGTGGATTTGATGAAGCGAGTTTTTCGAGAGTACTTGGATAGGTTAGTGCTAGTGTTTATAGATTACATTTTGGTATGCTCTAAGGATGAAAGGGAGCATATAGATCATTTTATAGTTGTGCTTGAGACGCTGAGGCATCACCAGCTAAAAGTGAAGTTCTCCACGTGTCATATTTGGAAGAAAGATGTTAAGTTTCTTAGTCACGTGGTTTCAGAGAAGGCGTTGTTAGTCAATCCAGATAAGATCGAAGCTGTTGATAATTGGAAGAGACCAGAGACAGTGACTGAGATTAGAAGTTTTCTTGGACTTGCTGGCTATTATCGAAGATTCATTAAGGATTTCTCACGGATAGCAGCGCCTTTGACTAAGCTAACCAGGAAGGAGGTGAAGTTTGTCTGGTCCGACAAATGTGAGGAGGAATTCCTTAAGTTAAAGAATTTGTGGACCAATCCACCTGTGTTAGTAGTTCCAGATGGAAACCAAGGGTTAGTGGTGTATACCGATGCATGTGGAGCTGGATTGGAAGCCATGTTGATGCAAAAGCGTATAGTGATTACCTATGCTTCATGACAGCTTAGACCGCATGAAGTGAGATACCATACTCTTGATTTGGAGTTGGCTGCGGTGATATTCGCATTGAAGATTTGGAGGCATTATCTATTAGGGGAGAGATTTGAACTATACACAGATCATAAGTCTTTAAGGTACTTATTCTCTTAGAAGGAGTTGAATATCAGATAACAGAGGTGGTTGGAGTTTTTAGCTACTTATAATTTTGGTATAGAGTATACACCAGGAAAAAGTAATAAAGTAGCGGATGCTCTTAGCAGAAGACATCAGAATGTGGTGTTAGCTATGTTGGCAGAATGGAAGGATTTAGAAGCTTTGACTACCTGTACTGTGCTGTTAAAATCGACTGCTTGTTCTGTTCAGAGTACTGCCATGTTGTCCTGTTTAGAAGTTCGACCAGTGTTAATCGAGAGAATCGCTTCTAAGCAGAAGGAAGATCCATTATTAGCCGAGAAGATTAGAAGGTGATGTGCACGTAAATGTGCATATTTTTACCACCATATTTAATCTATTAAATTAAATAAATGATCATATCGGGTATTTTAACTTGTTTAAATCAAAATTCAAATTATTTTCAATTTGTCACATATTCATCTTCATCCAAGGGTAAAATGGTCATTTTTGTGCATATATTAATTTTATAAAATTTAATTGAAAATTTCTATTTTATTTTGTAGGAATTTAAATTCATATACAAGTGGTTTCATGATGATATATGCATGCACAAGAGTGAAGATAAAGGAATGAAGATGGAAATAATTCAAAGGCATGATAATAGAGGACCCCACCTACCCACCTACCTTAATGTACAAATTAGAGGCTAATGCACATGCTTATGGAATTAATGGCTTCATGTACACTTAAATAATGATTAGTAGAAGCTAATTATTACTTGGCCTCCACACTTTCTCAAGGGTATTTTGGGCATTCCCCAAAAATATGAATTAGGGTTTAACACATGTATAAATACCCCTTATGTTTCATGTAACCCCCTTCCTCTTAGTTAGTTTTAGTTTGGAAAAAAATAAAAGACAAGCTCTCTTTCTCTTCTCATGGCTATTTAGCCATTTTTATTTCATGTATTTTTTCTTTTTTTATGCAATGCAATTATTGTTTTCTTTTAATTACATGTTCATTTCCTTTCATGCTAGTAGTGTAGATTTTCTTTTATGCAATTAGAATAGTTTTCTTTCATTTAGCTTTCATTTTGCTTTCATGTTGCAAGCTACATTTGTTAATGAAATGACAAATATGAGAGGCTAAACCCCTTCGATTTAGGGGTAATGAAGCTCTCTAATTATGTAGCTTTAACTATTTGTTAATTCATGCTCTCTTTTTGTGCTTAACGATGATGCTAGAAATGGTTTACTAGTTGTTTTTGCTTTGAATTTGATAGCCTATATTGTTGACACCAAATATGCTATGCTTAAACAATCACTAGCACTAATTGCCTCTTCATCAAAATATGATTATGGCAAAAGAAAGTGATTTGAAATTAAAATTTAATGGCCTATATTTCTAGTCAATAGTTAATAGGCCATACTTAAAATAGATTTCATTTTCATTTTCATTGTCAAGTTTCATTAAAGATAGTAAGTGGTTTAAGGGGTGTGTTATAGTTTGATGGCTTATGTTGGCTAATCAATAGCACAAATATGTCATACTTATGATAAGCACATCAATTAAAGCACTAATGATCATAAAAGAGGGATCATGATTTCATACATGTTGAACTACATGATCTAGAGAGTGGATTTATTCTCCAAATTGTCACTTAACTCTTATATTTGCATCTCTTTTCTTTTAGTTAGTTAGCTAATTTTCTAATTCTCTAGCTTAACTTTCATTCCAAATTGGTATACTTTGATTGAATAGAATTTTTTAAATCATCAATTCCATGCGGATTGACCCATACTCACCACGTACGTCAATAGTACGTCGTGCGCTTGCGGTTAAATTTATTTCGAAATTCGTTTGACGGTTTTCTAAACCGATAGAAATTCCACCGACGAACAAGTTTTTGGCGCCGTTACCGGGGAGAGATGGTATGGTTGTGTTAATGTAGTGTGGGTGGGAAGTCTGTACAGGCGGTTTTGTTGAAGTATGAAGGCACAAGTACAGTGCCTGTCGAAGCAGTGAAGTACAGATTGTAAAGTTGAAAGTGATAGTGTGAATGAAGTGTTGTGTTGGGAGATATATAGGGTGTTCAGATGTGTGTTATGGTGGATGTTGGCAATGCTGTGGTGGTGACTGGTAGGGAAAGTTGAAGCAAGGTTTGGTAGAGAGTTATGTAGCATGTTTTGGCTGAGGAGTAATATTGATTGCAAGAAGAGGGATGTTTGGTTTTGTGAGTTTCAATGTCAGTGGATTGTAGAGGCTGTGTAGTTTGTATGTAATCTATTGTCGAAGTGGATGCAGGGGGGTAACAGAGAAGAGGTATTGTGTGCAATGATTCTGTGAAGTAGGAGAATCCAGTTATGGAGTTGAATGTAATTGTAGAGAGGAGTGGTGAAACTGGGGGTTGTTGTGATTGGAAATGGTTGCAATGGAGGTTTGGAGTTTGTGAAAAAGAGTTGAGTGTATGCACAGTTGTTGTTTTGGTGTGGTGTTGAGATGATGTAAGTGGTATCAATGGTGGCGGGCCACTAAAGATGGTAGGCAGAGGTGAATGTGTTGGTCACTGATATGCATAGGGAAATGTAAGGAGTTGTAGCAAGCACACAGTGCACATGAACTATGCACACAGTGCATAGGAACTATGCACACAGTGGGGGGTTTTTTTAATTTTTTTATTATGTATTTGCAATGTAAAATCTAGAAAATAATCCATGAAAAATCGAAAATGATAATGAGTCTCCCCCCACACTTGATTTTGACTGTGTCCCCACAGTCAACCCATGTGGAAGGAGAAAAACAAAAACAAAACATAACCTTTATTTAAATGAAAATTAACGGTATTTACACGAGATCAGAAAGTATATCATCAAAAAGTAAATGAAACGGTCTTTCAAAGAGCAATTCATTTATCTCGTCAAATATGCAAGACACGACTTAAGCTCGGAAAACCAAACCGTAAAAGATTTCAAAATAGCATGTTGATTTGTAAAAACGAATGTCATTTTATTAAAACTTGTACGAGTTGTTTTATTTTCAATGATTTTTAGGGTTGATAAAACAATGGATTGAAATTCAAGTTTATCATTAAAAGCTTCTTTTGAATTATCGATTTCAAAATTAAAATGGTGATTTAAATCTTCCCTTTCAAAATTCAACAACTCGTTTTCGAAAAGTCCAAAGAAATTGTGTTCATTGAATTCATCTTTCTTATTTGGATTATCAACAACTTCATTGCATATATTAAGTTCAAAATCCAAAGTTGTTGTATTCAAATTTTTGAAATCGAGAAAAGGAAGATCAAATTTTAAATTTGGTTCCATACCCTCAAAAGAATTGAAATCCAACTCAATTACCATTTTTTCAACAACTTCGTTAAGATATTCATTTTCAATTTCAAAAGTTGTTATTTAAAAATCGTCGATTTTGGAAAAAGATGGATTATTACTTTATTTGTCACACGTTGAATTTGATTTTGTTTTTCATGTTGTTTCATATATGTTTCAAACAATGAATCTGTGTGATCATTGTAGATTTCGTTCATTTGATCTATAAAATCCAATTTAAAGTTATTAGCATAAAGAATTTCATTTTGAAATCGTTGAGGACAAAAGTTTTCAATTGTAACGTGGTTAAGATATTCCCATTGCCAAATTTGTTTGAAAAGTTATTTCAATTTTCATTTTGAGTTTGAAATTCATTTTGGAGTTCGAAATTGAATTGGCATGAGTTATAACCGAAATACTTTGAATTTTGAATTGAATTCAAATTTTGAAATCCTTGACTCGAGTTGTTACACAAATATGAATTACACAAATCATTTATCATTTGATTTTGTTGTGTAAAGATTTCAAGTAGAGATGAAATGCTATTTTTGAGATTCAAGAGTTGGTCATCGTTTTAAAAACTTTGTTGTTCAAAATTCGAATTGTTTAAAGAATAGTTGTCGTTAAAATATCCATATGAATTTGGAGTGAAATCATATGGATTATATCGATTTTCACAACTATTGTAAAATTCAAGTGAGTGGGGAAACCCGGACATTTTCAAGAATGTTTTTGGTTTTTAAAGGAAAAATATTTACAGATAAATTTATTTTTCAAAATGAAAAATTGATTTTTGTTTTGTATTTTGGTTTTTCAATTTTTTTTTTTTGGTTTTTGAAATGGTTTTATAATTTTTTTTTGGATTTTGATTTTTTAAATTGTTTTTGGATTTTTGAAATTTCAACGAAAAAGAATTTAAAAATTTCAAAGGAAAATGAATATTTCTTTTATTTTGGGATTTTGAATTTTTTTTCCTTTCTAAATATGCATGAACTAATGCAACTAAATGAATGCAAGGGTTAATTACAAATGATTTATCCTAAGTTAACCCAAAATTGTATAATTACACATTGTTTTAGATAAACAAGATAGTTCTTAGCCAGGTAACGGACATGATTTATCGGTGCACCACGAATCACCATAGCAATGCAGCCGAAGGTTTAAGTACCTTCAGAGGAACAACCACTATAATATTACAAATCACCGTAATATTTATAAATGGTTATTGCTCTGCCGTAGCCTAGACACCATGAAATTAAATTGTTCAAAGAAGACAGCTTATCAATATACAATTAAGTATTATCAATGTCTAACCGTTATTATAATTCTAGAATGAGATGCAAAGCAGAAATTAAACGTGTATTGATAATGCAACTAGAATGGAATTTTTTTATATATATATACAAATTCAAATGCAAGCAACCAATAATGCAAATAAATAAAAACAACATATATATACAATGCAAGGCAAATAAAAAGAAAAATATAAATAAGCAACAGTTAATTTTTTTTGGCAAGTTCAGCAAATCAAGCAATTTATTTTAGCAAGCACTTCTGCTCCTTTTGCAATCTGCTATGGCAACCTGAAATAAAACAAGATTTATATAGTTTTTTTTACACAAATTGAAACAAACCAAATTGAAACAAAACAAAGCAAATTTAAAAATTCACTTTTTTTAAAAGGATGAAACTCAAAACAATTAAAAAACTAAACAAAACAATTTTTTTTAGGATGAAACAATTTAAACAAAACAGAGAAACAAAATAAATAATTAAACAAACTGCTATTTCTTTTTTTTAATCAACTAAAGCTAAACAAGCTAAAACCAAGGAAAACAAGGCGGCCCAAACCCCATACTACTTCAAATACTACAATCCCGATTACAACACTCAGAGGAAAGAAAAAAAAGGAAAATCAACCAAAGTTCTCTCGTTTGCTTCCCCAAAAAAATTCGAATTTTCTCAAAACTTGAAATCAGTTTCTACTCTTAATCGCTCTAGCATTAATTCGAATTTAGGTCACTGATTGAGGCGATTAAGGTTGAGTCACGGTTGAAGTTACAATCGATTTTGGAGATGGCTGTGGGGCGGTTCGATTTCGAAGGGATTGGATTTGGGGTTTGAGGTACGGAGATTTGGCGATTTCGTCTTTAAGCGAACTTTGGGTGGAGATAAGTCGAGTTCGAGTTCAGGCATGGGTTTGGGTAATTGGATTTGGGTCTGGCAATTGAAATCGCGGTTGTAGGAGGTGGTGATGTGGTGATGTTGTTTGATTGTAGAGTGTGTTGCTGTGTTGCAATGTGATAGGGTGTGTGATGCTTGCAGCAGCAAGGAGAATGTTGAGGTGAAATTGTCACGGCAAATTTGGTTGTGGCAATTTGGGATGCTGTTGCGTTGAAGTAGGGTTCGCGGTGGTGATTGGTTTGGCGATGGTTATGGAAACTTTGTAGTGTGGTAGAAGGTGATTAGAGGAGGTTCCTGCTTTTGACAGCAAGCAGCAGTCGAATTGAATGGTGCAGTCAGTTGCAAGTGGTGGTGGCTTGATGTTGAGGTGGTGATGAGGTATGTCAGAAGCAGTTGTGTGCTGTGATGATATATGGCTGTATGTCAGTGGATGGTGGAGTTGTTTGTTGAAGCACAGTGAAGTGGAAAGCAGTCAGTGAGGAGAGTGTTTGAATTGGTTTTGGGTTGCAGATGGTTGAATGGCACAATGCAAAGAATGATAGTGAACTATGATCTTTGGGTTGATGTATTGTATGCTTGGTTGATGTTGTAGTGAGTGAGAAATGTGGATGGCTGGGTGGAGTTTCGGTGTTAGGTCAGGTAGTAGATGATAGATTAGGAGCCGGTGAAGTATGCAGTTTTTTTTGTTTTTTGTTTTTTTTTTGTTTGTGATGAACCTGTGTGTTGACAGAGGGCGGAATTGATTGCCGAAACCAGTGGCTGTTGCACTCGAAAGTAGTGAGGGTATGTTGGCAGGGGTTATATTGGCAGTGTTATACGGGCAGTGTTATATGTAGAAAAGGATGTAGACACTATTACATGGGCAGTGTTTAGATGGGACAGTGGCAGTTTTGAAGTGGAGCAAGACAGAGTGAATATGCAAGTGGCTAGTACTGTTTTGTGAAGTAGGTTGAAGATTGATGGGTGGATATGTGTGAATGTGGTCACTGTTGATGGTGGGTAAACAGGGGTTTGATGTTTGAATGCGAGAACAGTGTGGATGTGTAGCAAAGTATGTGATGAAGTGTTTTAAAGCCAGTAAGGTGGTTCAAGCAGTGTAAAGGATGTGGTAATGACAGTGTTAATGTGGTTGGAGCAGTATGAATGTGTGCAGGGTTGAAGTTGTTGATGGTAGGGGATTGTGGTTTTGTGAAGTGAGTGGTGAAGTTTTGCAAGAAGGTAGTTTCAATTGGAAGTGGATGTGTGACGAACCGTAATTTTTGGATATTTGAAATCGGAATATTTAATTGATTTTAAATATTTAAAAGTTAATTTTTAAACTTGAATTTCAAATATAACAATTTATTGAGTAATTTAATTATTAAATTAAATAATTTGCAGTTTGGTAAAATGTCGAATCTGGAGTTTTAAGCTTGTTAAAAATATTTTGAAGGCTTGTAAAATCTATATTGATAATACTGAAGATAGTAAAAGTGCTAAAATTGAATTTGGAAGTGTTTTGTTAAGTTTTGAAGTTTTATCGTTTAAATTGATATTTAAAAATAGCCTTCCAAGACACAGTCTCGGAATTCGAAGAAACCAGTTCCATTGGATCCGTAATAGTGTATTATTATTGGATTTCAATTTTCGTAGTGATTGGAATTGCCGTATGATCGTACGATATATAAACGCGTTGAAATCTGTATCGAAATTTAATATAATAACTGGGTCCAAAAAGCTATCTTCTCCATACGATCGAATTAGGACTCGAAACATTTTCTATTGCGTTTGGAATAGGGGTATAACATTATGAACGCATAGCGGCACGTCTCGATTGGAAGTCGAGATTTTGTGTAACAACCCGACATTTCGTACCCATTTAATTATCGCCTCTTGACGATCTAATCTGGTTGCTAATAGCTATTGGCATTTTGATCGAATTGAAATTCTCTTCTTATCCGGTTTGAATTCTTTTCAAATTGGATTGAGATTCAATTATAAAATTGAATTTAAAAAGGTTGTGGGCTTTACAAATCATCTTGATCCATTCTTTCTTGGTGCGGTATTCATCAAAGACAACCCAAATCCCCCTTCCTCCATTCGTTAACCCGTTTCTTTATCTATCTCTGGAGATTTGAAATGGCGACGATTTCCTCTTGCAATCTGAATTAGGGGTTTCGATTTCTTTTGTGCTTGCTGTCTGGAGCCTTGTGCTTCTCGATAGCCTTGAGATACTATCGTCTTGCTTGTTCGTGGAGGCTTACCAAATTTTAGGGTTTTTCTGATTTGGGGCTTCGTTCCCTTAGTGCTCGGCTTTGCTTGAGAAGGTGATTTGGACTTTTGCCTTCGTCGATTGTTGTAGCTCTGGCTTAACTTCGTTCGTCTTCCCTCGGTTGCTCGGCTTCTTCTATATTCGGCGACAAGGTGAGTGACCCTCACATCTAATTCAGTATTATGTTTCGTGTTTGATTTTGCTAAGACTGTTGTTTGATCTTGTTTCGTTTGAATTTACTATCATCGGTTGATTCTCTTATGCTTTGTGATTTTGTTCTTGTTGTCTTCGGCACTGAGTTGACTGTGAAGATGATTCTTTTCGACTTCAACCACTTGGACTCTAATTTGAACTGTTTTTGAATTTCCTTTTATTTCTGGAGTGAAGTCTCGATATTACTTTGGTCATTGTAGCTTTGGTATAGTCTGCACTATTTATCCCCAATCTCTTGTATTCGTGATGCTGTGCATATGTGCTTTTGTAACCTCGTGTACGATATCACCTCTGTTGTCTGCACCTTTTTAAGTTTACATCTGTTGGGTTCACTTCCAATCTGTCTCAGGGCTGGAGTGCATAATTGCATATTGATGTTGCTCCATTTATGTTGTACCTGTTATGTGTTGTATTGTTGCCTTGGTCAACATTGTAGTTTCACTGCAACTATATGTGTATGCTTGCCTTTGAATTTTGCTTAGGGTTCTGTAGCTTGTATACTCCATTAGTTGTACCACCGCCATTTTTGCACTGTTAGGCTTATATTGCCTTTGTTTGTGCTCGAGTCTGATACATTGCATTGTTTCCTCATGTCACTGTTTACATGTGCACTGGTTCATGTATAGGTGTAGTCTTTTGGTAGGGATGCTGTAACGACCCAGAATTTTGAACTAATTAAATTGAGAATATTTAATTAATTTTAAATATTTGAACGATGATTTAATTTGAATCCCGAATATAATTCTGAATTTTACGATTTAATTAAAAAATTTAATCTATTGAAACTGGATAAAAATTTGAATCTTCAATTTCAGGTTGTAGAAAAATATTTTGAAAGCTTTTAAAATTCGTATTGATAACACTGAAGATAATAAAAGCTTCAGAATTGAGTTTGAAAACGATTTGTTCAGTTTTGGAATTGTATCGTTCGAACCAATATTTAAAAATAGTCGTCTGAGGCACAGTCTCGGAATTCGACGAAACCAGTTCCATTGGGTCCGTAATATTGTATTATTACCGGATTTCAAATTTCGTAGCTTTCGGAGCTATCGTGTGATCATACGAGGTATAAACGCATTGGAAATTACTGAGACAAAATTTGAATTTAAATAAAACACATTTACTTTTCTTTAACCCGACCATACGTACGAGCCGCACCCAATTTGTCTCCCTCGTACCTTCTATTCTTCGAGCAGAGAACAAAATCATTTCTCAAACAAAAATTTTTATAAAAGAAAAATCTCGTTTCCAGTTTAAATCGAGTTCCCCTCTTTCCCTTCAACGTAATTCACGAACTCAAGTCCTTCCCCCTCTGCTTTAAAATCTAGAATCAAAACTTCTCTCAAAATTGAAAACGAGCAACTTTGACTCCAAATTGAGGCTCGCGCACGCGTTCGCGGGGGAGGAGAAATCGCGGTGGAACTCGCGATTGTAGAGGGGGAGGAAGCTCGAGTAGCTGGGTCGAGCAAGGCAGCGCCTAGGGTTGGGGGCGCGATGCGAGGCGATCGAGCTAGGGCTCGTATTTGTGGCACGTATGGGTTTAGGGCTGCAGCGTTTCGAAGATTTCAAGGTCGCGTTCGATGGTAGGATTCGAGAGCTCGAAAGGGCAGTGGCGGGTCGCTTAGTGGTCGTAGCTCGATAGCTCGAAGTCGGGGTCGCGACTGCGACTAATAGAGGTGATGCAGGCGAACGTGGTGGCTCGCGTGAGCGTGAGGTCTCGCGTGTGCTTCTAGGGAAGGGAAGTGGTGTGGTCGGTCGCGATGCCGTGAGCACATCAGTGAGGTAAATGCTATTTTAAAACTAAAATTAATATATACAGTAAGGTATAATTTTAAGTTATTTCGATTTATACTAATATATGGGTATAGAAAGAAAAATAGAAAATGTTTACAGTAAAATAATTCCAGTTTTGGATAAATGTTGAAAATAAATATATATATAGATTTGAAAAAAATAAAGTGACGATGAAGTAATAAATACAGTTTTCAAATTCTATGTATATGTATATATGTAGTTTTATAAAAAAGAAAAAAAATATATATGAATGAACTGTTCAATTTTAAAGTTGTTATCAAATAGATATTTTCACATGCCTATTTTAAATTAAGAATTCAACTGTTAAAAGAATTTTAAAAAGGAATCTACTTTACTGTGAAATAAATTACTAAGTTATACATTTATTTTCTAACTTATATAATTTTAAAATAATGAATTCAAGGGATTAATTTGTTAAATTGACTTATATAATTATTTCAGTTACTATAAATTTATTTAAAAAGGGAATTTATTTATAACAAATTTAATAGTTAAAACCAATGTATTAAGAATTAATTAATCGATTAATTTAAATATTAATAGAATTGTATAAATTGTTTATACTAGGTCTGAAATGGAGAAACTAGCTGAAATGAAAATGGGATTGCTAATAAAAAGCTAAGGTGAGATTTTCTCACTCAAATTGAATGTGGAATTTTTGCAGTTATTGATGATTGCTATTGGATTTGATATTAGATATAATAGGATATATCTATATATATAGCAATATATACATATTGGCATATGTATATATTGGATTGATGATTTTCCGCCTCGTATAGCGGATGAGACCCTATTGCGCCGTTAGTAAGCGGATTTTTATAAAACCCATATACCGCGATAATTCCGTACTGGAGCGGAATTGGTATTGTGCTAACATCTTTGGATGCAGGGAAACAGGTTGGAGGGATCCAACTGGACCCCTCACATTGATTGAATTTATTTCTATTGTGATATGAATCTGTGAATGATTATAGTGATGCTATTAATCATATTGATATCTGGAAATTGTTTGAAAGCTAAAATTTAGCTGAATGGATGTTTTGACATCATTGGATTCCAAAGATAATCGAAATTGAAATTTTGAAATTCAAGTAGAAAATTTCTAAGTGAATCAATTTTTGAAATTAAAGAAATTTTGAAGAAAGGAATTTTTAAAGTATAAAAAGTAAATTTTTATAATCGTATTGAATAAATTCCAGAATAAAGTGAAAATGCTAAATAAATGGATTTCATAAAACAGTGATTATAAATTGAAGAATTTAATTTAAGAATTTGGATTTTTAAATAGATTGAAAGAAATGATTGTAATTTATTTCCTTAAAAAAGGATTTTTTTTAAAAGGAGATAAGTTGGAAATCCAATTAGAAATTTAAATTGGTAAATTGAAATGATTAGGGAAATCAATGTAAAATGAGTTCAATTTAAAGAATCCATTTAAAAAAACAGGATATTGAATGATTTGAAGGAAAATAAGGAATTTATTTTAGTAGAGATAAATAAAATTAGAAATCAATCTGTAATTGATTTAATATTTGGAAAAGAACTTTTGAGAAATCAGTATAGAATCTTTTATTTAAAGTTGAAAATAAATTCAGAAATCAATATTGAAATTGAATTGATATTGAAGTTTTTATAAATAGAATTGAAATTTATAAAAGTTGTTTAAAAATCCGAAATCACTTATTTTGATAAATTGAATATAGAAGATTATTAAAAAAGATATATTCACGATTTTGGACAGTGAATGTATTATTGAATAAAATGGATTCATTTTTGAAAAAGTGATATTAAAAATGAAGTTAAACATTTTAAAGATGTTTTAAAATGTATTATGAATCGAAAACATGGATTTCAACATTTTTATTGTTGAAATAGACGTTTTCGAAAAATAAGGAAATGGCGGACTATAACACACTGTTGTTATAGTAAATGATTCCCGAAAGGAAATGTTTTTATGTAGTATTGAGATTTATATATCTATCTTAATTCCGAATCCCTATACTATCGATTTCGAGTCGTTGTAACGATGTTTTACGCAACATTCGTTTTGACTCAAATAGATGTTAAAATTTATGATTTCCTTAAAGAACGAAATATATACTTAATATTGATTTAAGTATATTGAATATTTTCAAATGTTGAAAATAAATAGATTTGTGAATTACTTATTAAATAAGTATGGAAATACTTTTCCAATATGAAATGAACTGTTTTGAGATTTTATCTTCTTAAAGATAAATTGAAAATGAATATTGGAATCGATTTGAAAATCGTATATCAGTAGATATTTTTGAAATATAAATTCACTATGGAATTTATAAAAGAAAGGGAAGTTGTTTAAAAATAAATATCGATTTATTTTTGGAGTGTGGAAATTTTATATCTAGTAAAAGATATTTTTGAAGATGAAATAATTTGGAAAATTATTTGGAATTTGGTGATGTTGCGCATCTTTATTGATAGTTAAATAACCGACTATCAATAATTACCTTTAGATAGGTATTTGTTGTGAATTGGATGAATTTGAATGCCACACTTATTTTGAATAATCGCTCACTATTCGGGTTAGCCGGGAAAGGACCATGGGGTCGTATAACCCATTCCGAATATGTGATACGTCGTTATGAATTGCATTTGAAGACCGGTGTTGAAGACCGGATATTTTTGAAAACGGAAGGATTACCGTCGAGTTACTCTACATCGGCTGATCTCCGATTTAGAGGTTTTATCACCCTTAGTGACGGGAAGTCCGGACGTGATTAGAAAATTATCCGGATGTGCAAGGGCTTCGTGAGAAATGCCTTCGGTTCTGTTCAATCCCGGAACAGACTTGTATGGATTGTGTGTCCGACGTTACAATTTGAGATATAAAGCTGATTTCTTTCAAATACATTTCTGTTGGTGGCGGAGAATTTATTCTCTTAGCTTAACACCCTTCTCTGAGACGTACGAGCTCAGAGGTTATGTAGTTGAAATTTATCAGCGATATATCCCAATTTGGTAACGTGGCATACTGAGTGTTGCTGTGAAATGATCAGTGTTTGATCATTTGTGATATGATCATTTGTTTGATCTTATATCTTTGTGATCATAGGTTGATCATTTTGTTTGACCCGAAGCATGGCTTTGTAGAAAGCGTAGCTTTGTGGACGAGACTTCGTCGAGCCTCACACCCCGGAAATGGTCGAAACAGGAAGGATGCAGCAAGGTTCTAGGGAGTAGCGCCCCTTAGTGTATGTCATTCCTTCTGGATAGAGGTGGTATCATGGTATGGAGCCCAGATACTTAACCTATGTGGTTGCTGCATTATTATCTATGTGGTTTGTTGGAAATCGGGGATCCTCGGGAAGATCGGTTACGATCGGGGGATGGCATACGCGTGTCAGTAGTTACCTATTTTTGCAGAGGTAACCCGGCCTTGTGTTGGCAGAGATCCGGTTAGGTTCTCGGGTCGTCTATTCCAGGGACGTACCCATCGTGGAAAAGGAAGTTCCTTAGCCTGACCATTTGTTGGAAATCCAAATCCCAATACACACCTTGTACGGTATTAGTTGTAGAACCTGCCATTTACGTACGGTGGTCACCACTGTTTAGATGGTAGCTATAGTAGGCATACGATACTGGTCGTATGTTGGCTAAGATTAATATTATACTTTCGAAATGTTTTCTACACTATGCACTAATAATAATATCAAAAAGAATTTGATTTTGCGTAGTAAGCATCTTTGACTATCATAAGAAGAAATCTCCTCCAATTCTGCGTTTGCATTGTGTGTGTGGTGGGAGGTCTTATGGTAGTTTCATTTTCCAAAAGCATTGCGAATTGACTCTAAAAATATTCCCTTGTTGTTTTTAAAGATATAACTGTTTTACGATCTCACACCAGTCACCATGACTGACTCGGAGTTTATTGTTCCCTTCTAAACTCTGGGTGCCCACCAATTTCCACACGGGCAGCCTAGAGTTATGTTATCAGGATATTCTGGATATTCTGGAGCTTTGGAAGCAAGCTGGATGGCGAGACGTAGTATTTGTATCTGATAGTATTTATTCCGCTGTGTATTCTGTATGAGGACAAGTTATATAACTGTCCATTGTTGTATATTGACTCTGATGATTGATGTATGTATAAACTGATATAGTTCTTTGTTTTAAAAGACTAGTAATTATCTATTGTATATTATTACGCTGCGATATGTGAGATTCTGATATTGTTTTCTGTTCTGATGTTGTTCTGTTGTTCTTCTTCTCTGCTTTCTTTCTTCTTCTTCTCTTTTTCTTCTACTTCTTCTTTCTAAAACCCTCACTATTGGAGTTTCCGGCGTTCGATTTCTCGGCAGTCGATAAAGTGAGTATCGATGTCGAATTTTCGAAAGTCGAAAATTCCGGTACGTGACAGCGTGGTATCAGAGCATATGGTTAAGCGACAACCCTGCTCTGTTGGGTGTTACTCATTAGAGATAGGGTCAGTAGTACTCTAAATGAGTTTGAGTGTAATAATATATACGAGCGCGTATTTGTTAGTTAATATATAAAATTGTTTTATATTGTGATGATTGGTTTATTGAGTGGTATATGAACCTTCGTCGGCACAGTCTGCGCAACTGTATCGAAGGGGTTTCTAAACGCTCGAATAGAACAATTCGGCACAGTATTGTTTTTGAATAGGGTGAATGAGATAATTTTGCCCAAAACTATTTTTGTATATAAAAGAAATGTTTTTCTATGAATTACTATAGTATATGGTTGCATGGTTGCTAGAAGTAATAATATTAAATTATTATCATTGAAATTGAATAAGAAATTCAAATCGTAACTCCAAAGTTAAGAAATAAAATTCACATATACAAATGAAATTTAAAGGATATAAATTATAAATGTGAATTGTAATTTAAAACGGAGTTCCAGAAAAGTATTTGGAAATGTTTTAAAAAGAATTTGAAAATTTTGGAGATTTGGAAAGTTTATGTAACGACCCGTATTTTACGGATCGAGAAGCCTGTCAAAATCTGGAGTTTCCGGCACTTTTTAGTTGTTTCAGATTTTTGGTTGAAATTGGTTAAGTCTTAGGTCGTGACCGACCTAAGGGCTTTAGGTCGTGAGGTGTTGGAGCGACTTTAGTTAGTCAGCGACCTAAGCATTTACGACCTATAGAAGTTAGCTGGTTATACGACTTAAGGAGTTAGGAGATGGGTTGTTTGGAGCTTAGGTCGTATAGCAGTTAAGTCGTAGACGACCTAAGGAGACTTGTATTTTGGAGCGACCTAGTAGTTAGCATGTCTGACCAGTTATTTGTTAAGTCGTTGCCGTGTTAACGACCTAAGGGGTTAGCTTGTTAGCGACCTAAGGAGTTGCCGTGTTAACGACCTAAGGGGTTAGCTTGTTAGCGACCTAAGGAGTTGCCGTGTTAGCGACCTAAGGGGTTAGCTTGTTAGCGACCTAAGGAGTTAGCGTGTTAGTGACCTAAGAGTTAGCGTGTTAGCGATCTAAGGAGATAGGTCGCATAAGTGTTAGGTCGCGTGAGTTGTTAGGTCGCTGGGTTTTGCCTAAGTGCTAGGTCGCGTGAGTGATAGGTCGCGTAAGGTTTAGCTGTTAGGTCGAAGATGTGCATAAGTGTTAGGTCGCGAGAAAACACTTATGTGTTAGGTCGCGAGAAAGGCTTAAGTCTTAAGTCGCGGCACCGTTAGGTCGCGTGGGTTACTAAGTTGTTAGGTCGCTGGGTTTGGCTTAGTATTAGATCGCGTATAGTTGAGTCGCGCATTGCTTTAGGTCATTGGTCTGTTAGGTCGTGCGCATGTTAAGTCGTGCATCTGTTAGGTGGGAGAGGCTTAGGTCGGAAGGGTTAGGTCGGAGAGGCTTAGGTCGTAAGTCGGCAGCGACTTAAGGAGATAGCCAGATTTCGACTTAAGGAATTTTCTGCTATAAATAGGAGGGGTTGTTCTCACTTTTTGGGATCTGGATTTTTGAAGCGACGAAGTGCTGCCATTTTGAGAGCTCGACTTCTACACTTCTTCACTTCTTTTCTCCACTCTAATCTAGTGCTTCCATCCATCCAAATCGAAGATCAAGATTGAAGATTCAAGAGCTTAGATTGAAGATCTTCATCTTTTCAAGAGAGATTTCTTCATTTGAAGCGGATTTGTGATAGATCAAGCTTGATCCTTTGCTGTCCAGATCTGAAGCGTATTGATTTGGGTTTGTTTAGGAGATTTGGTGAGTGGTGATTATCTCTCACACGGATCCAAGGGAGTATATCGGATTGTTGGCTCGATTTGGTGTTAAAATAGTGATTTCCATGCATTTTCTTCATCCTATGTGTAGATCCATATAGATCCATTGTTCATGATGATGTTACATCCATTTTATCATATGTTAACCTATGCAAGTTCATTCATCAAGTTTGTAGAGATATAATCCATGTTTTCATGCTTATTGGACTTTCAACTCTTTAATTACGAAAATGCCATTATTGTTATAATTGTCTACTTAGATCATTTTTGAATGCTTGATTGCTTGGATTGATGTTTGATTTGATTGATTGTTATGAATTAGATGATTGATGATTAGATTTAGATCGAAGGTGATTCAAAAGCTAGGGGAAAGGCTCTTGAATTGGAAAAGCTGCTCGTGGCATATGTAGCGGGATGATGAAGCTCTTATGCATGGATTTGATGATGTGAAGTTGAGATGAGGCTTTGCGAGGATGTAATGAAGCGAGGCATCATATGATGAAGACTTGGTCTAATCCAGATGGGATCATTCCAAGCATGTTGATAACTCGGTGATATGATTCGAGTTGAGGATAATGAATGGATATGAGAATAGTCGTCGAGGAGGATGACTAGGAGGCTTGGATAGCATCGTTGTTGGAGGTTCTAGCATGCTCTAAGCAAGAGTACGTTTGGGCAGATTCGATAGTCCCAACGGCCAACTGTTGATGGTCGAGTACTCTGGGCAGATTCGATAGTCCTAGGCACGGGCTGCGACGACGTGCGGGAGTTATGTCTAGAACCGGGGTTTCCATTAGCCCTTGACGGATGGCTGAAAGAATGTGCCGGTCATTCAATTAACGGTGATATCGAAGCAATGATAACAGTGATAGCCAGAGTCATGGATGTTTGGTTGTATCGTCATTCAGACTCAAGAGCGGTATTTTCTGGGTGCTTATCTGATTTAGGCCTTGGTACTTGGAAAACATCGCCCTTGACTCGAGTGATAGTAGTTTTACTTTAAATTGTATGCTCTGCTATGTTTGCTTCTGCTTAGTGTGTGTCTGGGGGCTATCACTGTAGAATGAGGTTGGAGTGGGAGGGTTGTATTCCTATTCCTTTTCCTTTATGCTCTTTTGGTATGTTGTTAGTTAATTTACTGCTCACTAAGACTGTTGTCTGACTCAAGGCTTTATGTTTTAATTCTTATTGCCTTGGGCTGTTCGTCCATTTTGGGACGGGCAGACTAGGTAGCAGGTAACAGGTGCTGTTCTCTTCTCACGATGCTGATATCGAAGACGAGCTGGAGGGTTGCATATTATCTTCTTATTATATGTACTGGATATTCCGCTGTTATGTTTTCTCTGAGAGATATGTAGTGAGGCTTGATGTATTGACTATGTGGATGCTTGTATTCAACTATTATGGAGTTTTAAATGATGTCATTTTGTTCTGTAAAGCTTCACTATACATATGTTCTATTGTATTTTATCCATGCGCTGTGAGTAATACGATAGATTCTGTTGTGTTTATCTTACCCTGACAATCGTCCATGGTCGCCTGGCACACTTTACAGCGCACTATCTCTAGATTCGGTGCAGGGATCATGGGCGGTCGTCACATTTGGTATCAGAGCATTGGTTAATCGATTTTACCCAACGCTCGTTGAAGTAACTACGTATGAGAGACGTAATTGTATTTTGATGGATGAATACTATATATAATATAGTAGCTTGGTAGAGTTTGAGTCCTTTGTGCAGTTGTTTCTCTAGATGTTCTAATCATTCCTTTTTATAGATATTGAGAATGAGTCGAAGAGGGAGACCAGCTGCTAGGGAAGGCCGTGCTACTGAAGAGACTGCTGATTATGCAGCCATGTTCGAAGCTATGATGACTTCGATCATGAGAAGGATACCAGTTCCGGGGGCAGCAGTAGATGTAGGAGTTCAAGTCCAAACTCCGAAACCAGTGGATTTTGCTAAGCTGTGCAAGGATTATACTGCTCTTGGAGGGAAGGTTTTCTTGGGAACAGAATCTACCATTGAGGTCCAGAGGTGGATAGATGCTTGTAGAAGGATCTTTGGTGATTTGGGAATTGATGATGAAACTAAGAGGAAGTTGGCATCAAGGCAGCTTCAAGGGAGAGCTTCTGATTGGTGGAACTCTATTACCATCACTACTCCGGAAGAAGAGATTACTTGGGAGCAATTCCAAGTCAGATTTTAAGCTAAGTTCATTTCTACAGCTCAGAAGTCTGTTCTGTTCAAGAAGTTTGTGGAGCTCAAGCAGGGAGGAAGATCTGTTCTTGAGTATGTCTCTGAGTTCGAAGCTTTGTCCAAGTATGCCCGGTCGTATATTGAATCTGCTTATCAGAAGAATGAGAAGTTTGTGACCGGCTTGGATAGTTATCTTGGGAGACAGTTGGTGGATCATTTGGACGATTCATTTGAGAAGCTTGTGGAGAAAGCTCTTAGGCATGAGAGTCTGTTTCCTAAGGAAGGACCTGTTGTTGCTGTTACCAAGGGAGAGTCTAAACCACAGCAGGGTGGAAACCAGAAGAGGAAGCAGCAGCAGCAGAAGAGTAAGGATGGCCAGAAGAAGCCGAAAGGCGAGGTGACTTGCTACAATTGTCAGCAGAAGGGCCATTTCTCTAAGGATTGTAAGAATCCGAAGGCACCGATGAAGTGTCACAACTGTGACAAGCCGGGGCATTTCAGGAAGAATTGTCCAGAACCAAGGAAGGACAGGCAGATTGTGCAAGCTTATGCTTTGGGAGCTGTTCCGTCGTCTTCGAAAGCTCCTACTGCGGAAGAGAAAGGAAAGAGTGTGGTTGTTCAAGGTACTCTTTTCCTATGTGGTGTTCCAGTTAGAGTTCTGTTTGATACTGGAGCGTCGCATTCATTTGTTTGTAATGAACTAGTAGGCCGGTTAGATTTGAAGCCGGATATTGTTGATAGACCATTGGTTGTGACTAATCCAGTTGGGGGTTCGTCTTGTTTGTGTATGTTATGCCGTGGTCTAGTTGTATCGAGTCATGGTTGCTCTTTTGTTTGTGATTGCTTTGTTCTGAACTTTGCGGGGTTCGGAATTATTTTGGGTATGGACTGGCTTAGGAAGTATGCGGCTAAGGTTGATTGCGAGAGGTTGGAAGTGACAGTCGAGAATGTGGATGGGCGAAAGGTTGTGATACGATGTAAGCATGAAGAAGGCGTCTTCATGAGCTTCATGTATTCGCTAGTTGTTCCACGGGATGGACTGTCTTTAGTGCCAATCGCAAATGGATTCGAGGATGTCTTTGACGAAGTCAAAGGGTTGCCGCCGCATAGAGAGATCGAGTTTCATATAGATCTAGTTGAAGGAGCCAGACCTGTTGTGATGCCTCTTAGGCGGATGGCGCCTAGGGAACAGCAGGAGTTGAGGGTGCAAGTTGATGATCTTTTACAGAAAGGATTCATTCGGCGTAGTGTGTCCGAATGGGGTGCCCCAGTTGTGTTCGCAACCAAGGCAGATGGATCATTGAGATTGTGTGTGGATTATCGTGAGCTGAATAAGGTGACTAAGAAGAACAAGTATCCATTGCCGAGAATAGATGACTTGTTTGATCAGCTTCACGAAGCCAAGGTGTTTTCTCAGATGGACTTAGCAACGGGATTTCACCAGTTGAGAGTGGCTAAGGATAGTGTGCCGAAGACTGCTTTTCGGACACCATCTGGTTTCTTTGAGTGGCTGGTAATGCCGTTTGGATTGACTAATGCACCAGCATATTTTGTGGATCTTATGAATAGAGTGTTCAGAGATCAGTTGAACAAGTTCGTACTTGTGTTCGTGGATGATATTCTGATTTATTCCAGAACGGAAGAGGAGCACAAGATGCACTTGCGTATTGTTTTGGAGATCTTGCGGAAACATCAGCTGAAGGCTAAGTTTTCAAAGTGTCACTTCTGGAAGAGTGAAGTGAGGTTCTTAGGCCATGTGATTTCTGGAAGTGGAATAGCGGTTGATCCCGCTAAGGTGGCAGCAATCCAGGATTGGGTTAGACCTAAGAATGCATCTGATGTGAGAAGTTTTCTTGGATTAGCAGGATATTATCGACGGTTTATCAAAGACTTCTCCAAGATAGCTGCACCATTAACAGGATTGACGAAAAAGAACCAAGTGTTCAATTGGGATGCTAAGTGTGAGCAAGCTTTCGGAATCCTGAAAGAGCGATTGACAAGTGCTCCTGTTTTGACTATTCCAAGTGGGAATGATGAGATGGTGGTTTACACCGATGCATGTGGTACTGGACTTGGAGCAGTGCTGATGCAGAGGGATAAAGTTGTTGCGTATGCCAGTCGACAACTAAAGCCGCATGAAAGGAATTACCCTACTCATGATTTGGAGTTAGCGGCGATTGTATTTGCTCTGAAGATGTGGAGGCATTATTTGTTGGGAGTTCGATTCGAATTGTTTACGGATCACAAGTCGTTGAAGTATCTTTTCTCCCAAAAGGATTTGAATCTTCGGCAGCAACGTTGGCTAGAGTTTTTGGCATCTTATGATTTTGGTACAGCTTATACTCCGGGAAAAGGTAACGCAGTGGCGGATGCGTTAAGTCGAAGACATGCAGGATTGGGAGCCATGTTTTCAGAATGGAAGAGTCTCGAGTATTTAGCTGGATTTGACTTCAGGCCTAGATGCGAATTGGAACTTGAGATATTGGCAAACTTATCAATAAGACCCACTCTCGTGGAAAGGATTGGCGAGGGCCAAAAGCGAGATGATAAGCTTGTCAAGATTATCCGTGAATTGGAATCTGGATTGGATCCAGAAAAGGATAAAGGATTCGAGGTCGATCGAGAGGGTTGGCTTCGGAAGCAAGGACGACTAGTTGTTCCCGATATAGATGAATTGAGGAGTGAAGTTCTGAAGGAAAGTCATCACTCGAAGCTGACAATTCATCCAGGTGGAAATAAGATGTATCGGGATATGAAGAGAACCTACTACTGGGAAGGCATGAAGAAGGATGTTGGAGATTTCATTTCCAAGTGTATGAACTGTCAGTTGGTAAAGGCTGAACAGAAGAAGCCAAGTGGATTGCTTCAGCCCTTAGAAGTTCCTACATGGAAGTGGGAACAAGTGTCGATGGATTTTATTGATGGATTGCCTAGAACCAGAACGGGAAATGAAGGGATTTGGGTCATTGTGGATCGTCTGACTAAGAGTGCACGATTCATTCCTGTTCGATCGACTAGGACTGCATCAAAGTTGGCTGAGTTGTATGTTAAGTGGATAGTTCGATTCCATGGTATTCCGAAGAGTATAGTGAGCGATCGAGACCCGTTGTTCACTAGTGGATTTTGGAAGAGCTTCCAGGAAGTTTTGGGAACCGAGTTGTGTTTGAGTACAGCTTATCACCCTCAAACAGATGGTCAGACCGAGAGAGTTAATCGGGTTTTGGAAGATCTTCTTAGAGCTTGTGTTTTGGACTTCGGAGGATCATGGGAAGATCACCTTCATTTGGTGGAGTTTGCGTACAACAACAGTTACCAGTCAAGCATTGGTATGGCACCGTATGAGGCATTGTATGAAAGACCGTGTAACTCTCCAACATGTTGGTTGGAAACTGGAGAAAAACTGATGCTTGGGCCAGAGATGATTCGTCAGACTTCAGATTGTATAGAAATCATTCGGCAACGAATGAAGGCAGCCCAAGACCGTCAGAAGAGTTATGCTGATAAGCGTCGAAAGGATTTGGAATTCGACGTGGGAGATATGTTTTTTGTGAAGATTTCTCCACTGAAGAATGTTATTCGATTCGGGAAGAAAGGAAAATTGACTCCGAGATTTGTTGGACCATTCCCGATCATCGAGCAAATTGGAAAGCTCGCCTACAGATTGGAGTTACCAGAGAAGATGTCGAGTGTGCACAATGTTTTTCATGTATCATATCTACGGAAGTATGTGCACGATTCGAATGCAGTAGTTTCTGCAGATAGCTGTGAAGACTTAGAAGTTGATCCAGTCGATAGAAGACCTCGTAAGCCGCTTCGTGTTGTTGAGACTGACACGAAACAGCTTAGGAGGAAGGTGGTTAAGTTGCTCAAGATACAATGGAGTGATGATGATAACGACTGTACGTGGGAGGTGGAAGAGAGGATGAAGGCAGCTCATCCTGAACTCTTCAAGGTATGGCCCAACGGTGTCATCTCATCTCGCGATATTGTAACTTGTTCTAAGTCTTAGAATTCTGTACGCTAAGCTAGAATTGGATGCATGGTTTGTTGATTGCTATGGATGGTAGGCGTACAGAATAGTCTTTGATTGCTTTGTTTGCTTGGAATTTCGGGGGCGAAATTCCTAAGGGGGAGAGAATGTAACGACCCGTATTTTACGGATCGAGAAGCCTGTCAAAATCTGGAGTTTCCAGCACTTTTTAGTTGTTTCAGATTTTTGGTTGAAATTGGTTAAGTCTTAGGTCGTGACCGACCTAAGGGCTTTAGGTCGTGAGGTGTTGGAGCGACTTTAGTTAGTCAGCGACCTAAGCATTTACGACCTATAGAAGTTAGCTGGTTATACGACTTAAGGAGTTAGGAGATGGGTTGTTTGGAGCTTAGGTCGTATAGCAGTTAAGTCGTAGACGACCTAAGGAGACTTGTATTTTGGAGCGACCTAGTAGTTAGCATGTCTGACCAGTTATTTGTTAAGTCGTTGCCGTGTTAACGACCTAAGGGGTTAGCTTGTTAGCGACCTAAGGAGTTGCCGTGTTAACGACCTAAGGGGTTAGCTTGTTAGCGACCTAAGGAGTTGCCGTGTTAGCGACCTAAGGGGTTAGCTTGTTAGCGACCTAAGGAGTTAGCGTGTTAGTGACCTAAGAGTTAGCGTGTTAGCGATCTAAGGAGATAGGTCGCATAAGTGTTAGGTCGCGTGAGTTGTTAGGTCGCTGGGTTTTGCCTAAGTGCTAGGTCGCGTGAGTGATAGGTCGCGTAAGGTTTAGCTGTTAGGTCGAAGATGTGCATAAGTGTTAGGTCGCGAGAAAACACTTATGTGTTAGGTCGCGAGAAAGGCTTAAGTCTTAAGTCGCGGCACCGTTAGGTCGCGTGGGTTACTAAGTTGTTAGGTCGCTGGGTTTGGCTTAGTATTAGATCGCGTATAGTTGAGTCGCGCATTGCTTTAGGTCATTGGTCTGTTAGGTCGTGCGCATGTTAAGTCGTGCATCTGTTAGGTCGGAGAGGCTTAGGTCGGAAGGGTTAGGTCGGAGAGGCTTAGGTCGTAAGTCGGCAGCGACTTAAGGAGATAGCCAGATTTCGACTTAAGGAATTTTCTGCTATAAATAGGAGGGGTTGTTCTCACTTTTTGGGATCCGGATTTTTGAAGTGACGAAGTGCTGCCATTTTGAGAGCTCGACTTCTACACTTCTTCACTTCTTTTCTCCACTCTAATCTAGTGCTTCCATCCATCCAAATCGAAGATCAAGATTGAAGATTCAAGAGCTTAGATTGAAGATCTTCATCTTTTCAAGAGAGATTTCTTCATTTGAAGCGGATTTGTGATAGATCAAGCTTGATCCTTTGCTGTCCAGATCTGAAGCGTATTGATTTGGGTTTGTTTAGGAGATTTGGTGAGTGGTGATTATCTCTCACACGGATCCAAGGGAGTATATCGGATTGTTGGCTCGATTTGGTGTTAAAATAATGATTTCCATGCATTTTCTTCATCCTATGTGTAGATCCATATAGATCCATTGTTCATGATGATGTTACATCCATTTTATCATATGTTAACCTATGCAAGTTCATTCATCAAGTTTGTAGAGATATAATCCATGTTTTCATGCTTATTGGACTTTCAACTCTTTAATTACGAAAATGCCATTATTGTTATAATTGTCTACTTAGATCATTTTTGAATGCTTGATTGCTTGGATTGATGTTTGATTTGATTGATTGTTATGAATTAGATGATTGATGATTAGATTTAGATCGAAGGTGATTCAAAAGCTAGGGGAAAGGCTCTTGAATTGGAAAAGCTGCTCGTGGCATATGTAGCGGGATGATGAAGCTCTTATGCATGGATTTGATGATGTGAAGTTGAGATGAGGCTTTGCGAGGATGTAATGAAGCGAGGCATCATATGATGAAGACTTGGTCTAATCCAGATGGGATCATTCCAAGCATGTTGATAACTCGGTGATATGATTCGAGTTGAGGATAATGAATGGATATGAGAATAGTCGTCGAGGAGGATGACTAGGAGGCTTGGATAGCATCGTTGTTGGAGGTTCTAGCATGCTCTAAGCAAGAGTACGTTTGGGCAGATTCGATAGTCCCAACGGCCAACTGTTGATGGTCGAGTACTCTGGGCAGATTCGATAGTCCTAGGCACGGGCTGCGACGACGTGCGGGAGTTATGTCTAGAACCGGGGTTTCCATTAGCCCTTGACGGACGGCTGAAAGAATGTGCCGGTCATTCAATTAACGGTGATATCGAAGCAATGATAACAGTGATAGCCAGAGTCATGGATGTTTGGTTGTATCGACATTCAGACTCAAGAGCGGTATTTTCTGGGTGCTTATCTGATTTAGGCCTTGGTACTTGGAAAACATCGCCCTTGACTCGAGTGATAGTAGTTTTACTTTAAATTGTATGCTCTGCTATGTTTGCTTCTGCTTAGTGTGTGTCTGGGGGCTATCACTGTAGAATGAGGTTGGAGTGGGAGGGTTGTATTCCTATTCCTTTTCCTTTATGCTCTTTTGGTATGTTGTTAGTTAATTTACTGCTCACTAAGACTGTTGTCTGACTCAAGGCTTTATGTTTTAATTCTTATTGCCTTGGGCTGTTCGTCCATTTTGGGACGGGCAGACTAGGTAGCAGGTAACAGGTGCTGTTCTCTTCTCACGATGCTGATATCGAAGACGAGCTGGAGGGTTGCATATTATCTTCTTATTATATGTACTGGATATTCCGCTGTTATGTTTTCTCTGAGAGATATGTAGTGAGGCTTGATGTATTGACTATGTGGATGCTTGTATTCAACTATTATGGAGTTTTAAATGATGTCATTTTGTTCTGTAAAGCTTCACTATACATATGTTCTATTGTATTTTATCCATGCGCTGTGAGTAATACGATAGATTCTGTTGTGTTTATCTTACCCTGACAATCGTCCATGGTCGCCTGGCACACTTTACAGCGCACTATCTCTAGATTCGGTGCAGGGATCATGGGCGGTCGTCATAGTTTAAATCTTTTTTTGAATTTGAAAATGAATTTCAAAGGTTTTGAAAAGTATTCTGAAGGAATGAAAAGCTCTAAACTCTTTTCGGTCGCTGGAAAATAATTCCGATGATGATCGCGACATCATCGGTGTTCATTTTCGGGTTTCCAAAAGAGGAATTGCTGCCAAATGGTTTTAAATGGAGGTTGTTTTGGAAAATTTGGGTTTATGTTTTGGAAAATTCAAAGGATAATTTGAATTGTTTTCAAAATGGCTTCGAAATGTTGAAAAGACTCTGGAATACTATAAAAAATAAGTGGATAACTTATACAATTTGAATTTTGATTGAATAAATTTAACTTAAGGAATTTTAAGTTGAATTAAAGTAAGTATAAGTTATATAACTTATAAAATGAGAAATAAAATAGTAACCAAAGATTTGAAAATAAATTCATTTAACAAATGAGAATTATTAATGTGAATTAAGAATATAAAGAGATGAATTCATATATGAATAAAATTGTAAATATGAATTTGTAAGTGAATAAAACTAGAATTGAATTTGATTATGGAAAATGAAGTGAAGTATTAAACTAAAGTTAGTAAGTGAAGCTAATTGATTATTGAACAAATGAATAAGATTTGAACGAATTAAATTCAATGATTATAAATGAAGATAAATTGAATTTAAATAAGATTGAAATTGTGAATTAAATTCAAATGAATGTGAAATGTAAAATTGAAAGAAAATGAATACATATAACTTCAATAACGAACTTAAAGATGATACAAGCAGTTATATTGAAAATTTTGTAATTGAATGTACGAAATGGTTTGAATATATGTAACTAGATATAATGGCTAGTAGGATATACAGGTAAAAAGAAATTGGATTTAATTTTCAAAGATGAATTTGAATTTGCTCGAAAAAGGTAAGTATTTGAATTTCGATATGAGTTTTTGATGATTTCTTCTCTAGCCGCTTGGCTTTTTCTTTTTCTTTTTGAAATCTGAGGGTCCGTAGGGACGTTTTGTAGTCGTACCGTATTAGCCGCGCAAAGGAGACGCTGGCGAAATTTTTCGAAAATTTAGGGCGTTAGAAAATTTTTGAGAAAATTTTGAAAATTTAAAATTGAAATTTGAATTAAAATTTGAATTGTTAAGAAAACAATGTTGTTTTGAACTATAATTGAAGTTGGAAAGCTAGTTGAATTGATAACGAATCTGTAGTAGAGAGATTTGTTTTGAAATTTGATAAAACTATTAGATGTTGAAAAATAGTAGACGAGTTAAGGACCTTTCTTTCTAACTTGTAATTTCGAGGACGAAATTCTTTTAAGGGGGGAAGTCTGTAACGACCCAGAATTTTGAACTAATTAAATTGAGAATATTTAATTAATTTTAAATATTTGAACGATGATTTAATTTGAATCCCGAATATAACTCTGAATTTTACGATTTAATTATAAAATTTAATCTATTGAAACTGGATAAAAATTTGAATCTTCAATTTCAGGTTGTAGAAAAATATTTTGAAAGCTTTTAAAATTCGTATTGATAACACTGAAGATAATAAAAGCTTCAGAATTGAGTTTGAAAACGATTTGTTCAGTTTTGGAATTGTATCGTTCGAACCAATATTTAAAAATAGTCGTCCGAGGCACAGTCTCGGAATTCGACGAAACCAGTTCCATTGGGTCCGTAATATTGTATTATTACCGGATTTCAAATTTCGTAGCTTTCGGAGCTATCGTGTGATCATACGAGGTATAAACGCAAAGTAAATGTAAATTTCCCCGGCCCTAGCAACAAAACAGCTAAAGCCGAGTTCGATCAAGTCTCAAGCCCTCTCATTTCCATAAACCTTCCCCCAAAGAAAAGGCGACCAACGGCGTAGCTGATTCAAATCTCTTTCCAAAGCTAGGCTTCGCCGTTTGAGAATAGATTAGCGCTTAGATGAGCGTATTATTTACATGTTCCGGAAGATAGAATGAGAATCTGAGTACGGCCCTAGTCGGGGCCTTGGTCAATCAAAAGCCCGGGCTCATCCATTTAGGCCCGACTAGGAACACGTGTAAGAAAAACGAGAGTTTTTCGGGTCTCACGTGTGATAGGACATGAACAGTGATAAATGAATTATCGTGCATTTTAAGTTAATACTTTGAGTTTGAGCTAAGAATTCTATTGGAGCTTATCCTCCAAAAAGTGCACTTTTCATTTGCTTTCGGACGAAATCAACTATATTGTTCGGGAGCTTTCATTTTCGTGCTTATCCCAATTGTTGGTTCAGTTTATGCATGGCGAGGGGTGATGCGTTAGTGGTCTCCTTCGTTCTAATATTCTAAGCCTGAGCATTAAGACACTCGAACTCCGCCAAGATTCCAGTCATAGGGAGAGACATACGCGCGCATTGTGGCAAAAGAAAAAGGTAACCCTGAGCACTTATATCCATTGACGTCTAGGCGGCATGCTTAGAAATCCCGGCTCACACTTTTTGTTTTGAGACCTTATTTGGTATGACTTACTCTCTTTACCCTTATTTGGTAGAAATTACTGAGACAAAATTTGAATTTAAATAAAACACATTTACTTTTCTTTAACCCGACCATACGTACGAGCCGCACCTAATTTGTCTCCCTCGTACCTTCTATTCTTCGAGCAGAGAACAAAATCATTTCTCAAACAAAATTTTTTATAAAAGAAAAATCTCGTTTCCAGTTTAAATCGAGTTCCCCTCTTTCCCTTCAACGTAATTCACGAACTCAAATCCTTCCCCCTCTGCTTTAAAATCTAGAATCAAAACTTCTCTCAAAATTGAAAACGAGCAACTTTGACTCCAAATTGAGGCTCGCGCACGCGTTCGCGGGGGAGGAGAAATCGCGGTGGAACTCGCGATTGTAGAGGGGGAGGAAGCTCGAGTAGCTGGGTCGAGCAAGGCAGCGCCTAGGGTTGGGGGCGCGATGCGAGGCGATCGAGCTAGGGCTCGTATTTGTGGCACGTATGGGTTTAGGGCTGCAGCGTTTCGAAGATTTCAAGGTCGCGTTCGATGGTGGGATTCGAGAGCTCGAAAGGGCAGTGGCGGGTCGCTTAGTGGTCGTAGCTCGATAGCTCGAAGTCAGGGTCGCGACTGCGACTAATAGAGGTGATGCAGGCGAACGTGGTGGCTCGCGTGAGCGTGAGGTCTCGTGTGTGCTTCTAGGGAAGGGAAGTGGTGCGGTCGGTCGCGATGCCATGAGCACATCAGTGAGGTAAATGCTATTTTAAAACTGAAATTAATATATACAGTAAGGTATAATTTTAAGTTATTTCGATTTATACTAATATATGGGTATAGAAAGAAAAATAGAAAATGTTTACAGTAAAATAATTCCAGTTTTGGATAAATGTTGAAAATAAATATATATATATATATAGATTTGAAAAAAATAAAGTGACGATGAAGTAATAAATGCAGTTTTCAAATTCTATGTATATGTATATATGTAGTTTTATAAAAAAGAAAAAAAAATATATGAATGAACTGTTCAATTTTAAAGTTGTTATCAAATAGATATTTTCACATGCCTATTTTAAATTAAGAATTCAACTGTTAAAAGAATTTTAAAAAGGAATCTACTTTACTGTGAAATAAATTACTAAGTTATACATTTATTTTCTAACTTATATAATTTTAAAATAATGAATTCAAGGGATTAATTTGTTAAATTGACTTATATAATTATTTCAGTTACTATAAATTTATTTAAAAAGGGAATTTATTTATAACAATTTAATAGTTAAAACCAATGTATTAAGAATTAATTAATCGATTAATTTAAATATTAATAGAATTGTATAAATTGTTTATACTAGGTCTGAAATGGAGAAACTAGCTGAAATGAAAATGGGATTGCTAATAAAAAGCTAAGGTGAGATTTTCTCACTCAAATTGAATGTGGAATTTTTGCAGTTATTGATGATTGCTATTGGATTTGATATTAGATATAATAGGATATATCTATATATATAGCAATATATACATATTGGCATATGTATATATTGGATTGATGATTTCCCGCTTCGTATAGCGGATGAGACCCTATTGCGCCGTTAGTAAGCGGATTTTTATAAAACCCATATACTGCGATAATTCCGTACTGGAGCGTAATTGGTATTGTGCTAACATCTTTGGATGCAGGAAAACAGGTTGGAGGGATCCAACTGGACCCCTCACATTGATTGAATTTATTTCTATTGTGATATGAATCTGTGAATGATTATAGTGATGCTATTAATCATATTGATATCTGGAAATTGTTTGAAAGCTAAAATTTAGCTGAATGGATGTTTTGACATCATTGGATTCCAAAGATAATCGAAATTGAAATTTGAAATTCAAGTAGAAAATTTCTAAGTGAATCAATTTTTGAAATTGAAGAAATTTTGAAGAAAGGAATTTTTAAAGTATAAAAAGTAAATTTTTATAATCGTATTGAATAAATTCCAGAATAAAGTGAAAATGCTAAATAAATGGATTTCATAAAACAGTGATTATAAATTGAAGAATTTAATTTAAGAATTTGGATTTTTAAACAGATTGAAAGAAACGATTGAAATTTATTTCCTTAAAAAAGGATTTTTTTTAAAAGGAGATAAGTTGGAAATCCAATTAGAAATTTAAATTGGTAAATTGAAATGATTTGGGAAATCAATGTAAAATGAGTTCAATTTAAAGAATCCATTTAAAAAAACAGGATATTGAATGATTTGAAGGAAAATAAGGAATTTATTTTAGTAGAGATAAATAAAATTAGAAATCAATCTGTAATTGATTTAATATTTGGAAAAGAACTTTTGAGAAATCAGTATGGAATCTTTTATTTAAAGTTGAAAATAAATTCAGAAATCAATATTGAAATTGAATTGATATTGAAGTTTTTATAAATAGAATTGAAATTTATAAAAGTTGTTTAAAAATCCGAAATCACTTATTTTGATAAATTGAATATAGAAGATTATTAAAAAAGATATATTCACGATTTTGGACAGTGAATGTATTATTGAATAAAATGGATTCATTTTTGAAAAAGTGATATTAAAAATGAAGTTAAACATTTTAAAGATGTTTTAAAATGTATTATGAATCGAAAACATGGATTTCAACATTTTATTGTTGAAATAGACGTTTTCGAAAAATAAGGAAATGGCGGACTATAACACACTGTTGTTATAGTAAATGATTCCCGAAAGGAAATGTTTTTATGTAGTATTGGGATTTATATAGCTATCTTAATTTCGAATCCCTATACTATCGATTTCGAGTCGTCGTAACGATGTTTTACGCAACATTCGTTTTGACTCAAATAGATGTTAAAATTTATGATTTCCTTAAAGAATGAAATATATACTTAATATTGATTTAAGTATATTGAATATTTTCAAATGTTGAAAATAAATAGATTTGTGAATTACTTATTAAATAAGTATGGAAATACTTTTCCAATATGAAATGAACTGTTTTGAGATTTTATCTTCTTAAAGATAAATTGAAAATGAATATTGGAATCGATTTGAAAATCGTATATCAGTAGATATTTTTGAAATATAAATTCACTATGGAATTTATAAAAGAAAGGGAAGTTGTTTAAAAATAAATATCGATTTATTTTTGGAGTGTGGAAATTTTATATCTAGTAAAAGATATTTTTGAAGATGAAATAATTTGGAAAATTATTTGGAATCTGGTGATGTTGCGCATCTTTATTGATAGTTAAATAACCGACTATCAATAATTACCTTTAGATAGGTATTTGTTGTGAATTGGATGAATTTGAATGCCACACTTATTTTGAATAATCGCTCACTATTTGGGTTAGCCGGGAAAGGACCATGGGGTCGTATAACCCATTCCGAATATGTGATACGTCGTTATGAATTGCATTTGAAGACCGGTGTTGAAGACCGGATATTTTTGAAAACGGAAGGATTACCGTCGAGTTACTCTACATCGGCTGATCTCCGATTTAGAGGTTTTATCACCCTTAGTGACGGGAAGTCCGGACGTGATTAGAAAATTATCCGGATGTGCAAGGGCTTCGTGAGAAGTGCCTTCGGTTCTGTTCGATCTCGGAACAGACTTGTATGGATTGTGTGTCTGACGTTACAATTTGAGATATAAAGCTGATTTCTTTCAAATACATTTCTGTTGGTGGCGGAGAATTTATTCTCTTAGCTTAACACCCTTCTCTGAGACGTACGAGCTCAGAGGTTATGTAGTTGAAATTTATCAGCGATATATCCCAATTTGGTAACGTGGCATACTGAGTGTTGCTGTGAAATGATCAGTGTTTGATCATTTGTGATATGATCATTTGTTTGATCTTATATCTTTGTGATCATAGGTTGATCATTTTGTTTGACCCGAAGCATGGCTTTGTAGAAAGCGTAGCTTTGTGGACGAGACTTCGTCGAGCCTCACACCCCGGAAATGGTCGAAACAGGAAGGATGCAGTAAGGTTCTAAGGAGTAGCGCCCCTTAGTGTATGTCATTCCTTCTGGATAGAGGTGGTATCATGGTATGGAGCCCAGATACTTAACCTATGTGGTTGCTGCATTATTATCTATGTGGTTTGTTGGAAATCGGGGATCCTCGGGAAGATCGGTTACGATCGGGGGATGGCATACGCGTGTCAGTAGTTACCTATTTTTGCAGAGGTAACCCGGCCTTGTGTTGGCAGAGATCCGGTTAGGTTCTCGGGTCGTCTATTCCAGGGACGTACCCATCGTGGAAAAGGAAGTTCCTTAGCCTGACCATTTGTTGGAATCCAAATCCCAATACGCACCTTGTACGGTATTAGTTGTAGAACCTGCCATTTACATACGGTGGTCACCACTGTTTAGATGGTAGCTATAGTAGGCATACGATACTGGTCGTATGTTGGCTAAGATTAATATTATACTTTCGAAATGTTTTCTACACTATGCACTAATAATAATATCAAAAAGAATTTGATTTTGCGTAGTAAGCATCTTTGACTATCATAAGAAGAAATCTCCTCCAATTCTGCGTTTGCATTGTGTGTGTGGTGGGAGGTCTTATGGTAGTTTCATTTTCCAAAAGCATTGCGAATTGACTCTAAAAATATTCCCTTGTTGTTTTTAAAGATATAACTGTTTTACGATCTCACACCAGTCACCATGACTGACTCGGAGTTTATTGTTCCCTTCTAAACTCTGGGTGCCCACCAATTTCCACACGGGCAGCCTAGAGTTATGTTATCAGGATATTCTGGATATTCTGGAGCTTTGGAAGCAAGCTGGATGGCGAGACGTAGTATTTGTATCTGATAGTATTTATTCCGCTGTGTATTCTGTATGAGGACAAGTTATATAACTGTCCATTGTTGTATATTGACTCTGATGATTGATGTATGTATAAACTGATATAGTTCTTTGTTTTAAAAGACTAGTAATTATCTATTGTATATTATTCCACTGCGATATGTGAGATTCTGATATTGTTTTCTGTTCTGATGTTGTTCTGTTGTTCTTCTTCTCTGCTTTCTTTCTTCTTCTTCTCTTTTTCTTCTACTTCTTCTTTCTAAAACCCTCACTATTGGAGTTTCCGGCGTTCGATTTCTCGGCAGTCGATAAAGTGAGTATCGATGTCGAATTTTCGAAAGTCGAAAATTCCGGTACGTGACAGATGCTGTCATGTGTACATTCCGTACGGTTGTGTCTTTGTATCGAGTGCATTTGTTAATTAAATCTGGCTATTGGTTCAGGGTCGAATCATTAAACTAGTTTGCATACCTATATGTTGCCACTCTGTTGTGTTGAGCCTGGTCTTTGTTTCTTATTCATTTGATGGAAATTGGTCCAGATTTGTGTTCTTGTGTACATGTTCACATGGGTTTGCTTTGTGTTGCATTGCATACTGTCACTGCCCATTTATGTTGATATTCTTTGTAAGTCTGGTCTTGTTGTTTCTTGATGATACTGTCCACTGTTTCATTGTAGTGTACCCTGTCCTGTTGCACTTGTAGTATAACTTTGACCAGCCTGTTTGTTTATCACATTTGCTTCATTACTGAGCCCGTTTCACTTACTTCACCATTACTTGGTGTTGTCTGCATTTCACTTGACCATTTGTTGACACTGCATTTTCTTCACTTGGTTCCTACTTATATACCACTACATGTTGTTTATGTTACTCGACTTATGTGCATGTGTCTTTGAACCTATGCGTTTGTGGCTGCACTTCATTTATCAGTGCAGCACTCGCCTCTCTTGTTATTGCTCTTTACTAATCTGTCATGATCTTGTTTGTTGGTTCTGTATTTTTGCCTTCCATATTGTCTTGAGTTCGAGACTTCTTCATTTGCACATCTGTGCTGCCATATTGATCACTCGTTCATTTGTACATGTTTATTCTCGAGTTGTCCATCTCAGTTGAACTGCACTTGGTTCTGCTTCATGATGTACTCGAATTCGTCTCTATTGTTGTATATGCTTGAACTGTTGATGACTTTTCTGCAGTTTAGTTGCAGCCTGCCTTTGTCCTTACATCTGTTTGCCACTGCAGTTTCATTGTGGTGGTGACTTTATATTCGGTGGTGGCGAGGCAGTGTACGCGTGCGTGCACTACAGCCACCCAGAATTGACATTTTTGAATTGATTTAGTCGATTTGATAAATTGTTTATTTATCTCTGTTGATGATTTAAATCTGCTGATCTTTGTTTAACACTATTAAGTGTTATATCGACCGTCATCCGATTTCTTTGTTTAAAGAGTCGGATAGACGAGAATTATTGTGACTGTCGTCTATTCGATATTGATTATTATTGCTCCTGTGCATTAATAACTGAGTTTGAATTAGACTGACCCGGGTATTATTTTCTTTTGAATTTAATACTCGGGTCAGACCGAGTATTTACAGGTTGTAGATTTTTAGCTTTGGGTTGCTGCTAGAGCTATGAAGACTTTTTATATTATTTGAAGTGGTCTTCGTCTTGTTGCAGTAGTCAGTGTGTCTGTTTTAAGATGATAATGTATTCATGTATATTAGTCGATAATGTACTTGTATATATAACTTCTTGAGTCGACAATTGTAGTTGTATCATTTGTATTGTGTCAAATGTATTGTAACTGATATCAGTTATTATATATATGAGACTTTTCGTTCCATCTGTATTCCGCATTTATGTTATCTGTGTTATTTTTATATCTATTGTCCTAAACTATTATAGCCACTGGGTAGTAGCTTTGAGTTTGTATCGGTATGTCGGGTTTCCTCTAAAAATGAAATGCAATGTTTTATTATCTGACATATCGGTGCTCGCACAAAGCAATTACATAGATGGTCGCTCCTCAACAGCCTTATTCTCCGTGCTAGTTGACAGCACTACACCGTAGTGTTCTTGGCTAGCGTGGGTATAGAGGTGGGGCGTCACAGCTTGGTATCAGAGCCTGGGGTTTAGGACAATTATAAAACATAACTTAGATGGAGCATGTGTTACAACTATTTGTCGATGTTTATCTCTCATCTTTACATATGATTATTTTTTACTGTTAGGTATGAATTCCTAACGCTTATTCTTGTGTTTTCGGCTTTGAATTGATTTAGCCGATGTTGATTTTGTTTTAATTTGGCAAATTAAAGCCATTTTGACTTGTGGACTTTGTTCCACTTTTGTTCTATGCTATGAGTGTCATTGTGTACCTGTTACACTGTGATGAAAAAATAGCTGGACCAGTTGCAAATTGAGTAATTTTAATTTCTCATTCACTTCTAGTTTGAATCTCAGCGATTTTGAATTTGATATTTTGTGTTTTCCTCATCTTGAATTCCATTCGACTTCGGTCACTTTGTTTTTGAGAAATTGCTAATTTCTTGATTTTTAAGACTCTGATTTTGTTTGCCGTTGGTTTCTTTGATAATGATGATTGAATCATTTTGTACTCGACTGCGGCTATTAATTGTTGACTTCGACATTGACTTGATTCTTACTTTTGTTGAAGTCATTTATGCATTTCTGCTCGTTTTGCTTTGTTTTTCCAGTTGATAATCGATTCTTCTTTTCTAATTAGTTGTTATCACCTTTGTCGATTTTGATAACTTCTATTTCTGGAATTTTTGGGTATTCCTACTTTGATGAATTTGGAATCGAATTCTTTGGATTTTATTCACGTCTTCGAATGTGAAATTTTAGTGAACTGACTTGGTTTCCTAATTTAATCGATTCTTGATCATTTACCCGATTTGTTGCTATCATTTATTAGCAACTTTGATGACATTTTCTTCGGGATTTTTGTGAACATACTTTCTGATGGATTCAGTATCGATTTCTTTGGATTCCATTCACATCTTCGTATGTGAATTCTTGTGATTGATTGTTTCTACAATCATTTTTGTGATTTGTCACTTTAAAAATATAAAGGTTTTCTATAATAGTAGTAAATATTAAAATCCTTTTTTCCAAACGATTTCAAAACTATTTTACTACAAAGCTCTTTTTCTTAAACCGTTTTCCAATCTATTAGTATATACAAGCCTTTATTTCACTCGTATGAGAAATTGAATTAAACGGCCTAGTAAAACAAGTGGTATGAAACGCTTGCGTTTACTTCGTCGGTTAACTCCTGGACTTGTTCGATTGAACCTTTTGTGACAATTTTCTAGTGTAGATTTACAGTTTGTTCGTAAATATTTAAGTTAAGCAAGTGGTTATGGGACATGAAGCTAAACTTTTATATTTACTAGCTTAGTGTAGTTGACACTTCTCGTTGATCATGACGATCATTTTATGATTTAGACTAGCAATTGTGCGATGTCTTTTTGTTTGCAAGGTTAGACTAGACCGCAGTGGTGTGATTCCGACTCACACATATCTCTTTGTTCGCAAGGTTAGTCTAGACCGCAGTAGTGTGATTCCGACTCACACATATCTTTTTGTTTGCAAGGTTAGACTAGACACCACTTGTGTGATTCCATTCACACATACCTTTTTGCTTTTTGGTTAGTCTAGACCTTAAATTTGTGTGATTCCACTCACACATATCTTTTTGTTTGCAAGGTTAGACTAGACACCACTTGTGTGATTCCATTCACACATACCTTTTTGCTTTTTGGTTAGTCTGGACCTTAACTTGTGTGATTCCACTCACACATATCTTTTTGTTTGCGAGGTTAGACTAGACACCACTTGTGTGATTCCATTCACACATACCTTTTTGCTTTTTGGTTAGTCTAGACCTTAATTTGTGTGATTCCACTCACACATATCTTTTTCTCTGCGAGGTTAGCCTAGACCTCAATCTGTGTGATTCCGACTCACACATGTGGGATAGCGACCCACGGTCTTCGGACCATTCCTGTGTGAAAATTTAATGGATGGCTTCCATGAGATAGCGTCTCGTCTTGTGATACCGGTGTTTTGGAGTTTTCATGCTCCCATTTTGTGATAGGCCTTCCCCTTTTCCTTTTTATGATTTAGACTAGCAAATGTGCGATGTCTCTTTCTCTGCGAGGTTAGCCTAGACCTCAATCTGTGTGATTCCGACTCACACATGTGGGATAGCGACCCACGGTCTTCGGACCATTCCTGTGTGAAAATTTAATGGATGGCTTCCATGAGATAGCGTCTCGTCTTGTGATACCGGTGTTTTGGGGTTTCCATACTCCCATTTTGTGATAGGCCTCCCCCCCTTCTGGTATTTTCTGGATTTCTTGTGATGATTTCTGGAATTTTGTGCTTCACCAATTTTCGTGATTTCTATTGATATGTTTATCAATTTTTGTGCATTGGTGAATTCATGTGTTATTGACTTGTTATGAATACAAGTTTAGGGTATGATATCCCTTTCTATCTTTGAGAAGATTCTTGTGACATTTTTTTTATGAATGAAAATTCATTGGTATTATACTTTGATGCCAGTTATTTTGATGAAATTTTGACGTGTTAACTTCAGTAACCGTCAATTTTAAAATGGATTTACAAGCGGTTCTCCCGCAATGCTGAACTTGTTGTCCGTTTTACTGTACTTTGAGAAGTGCAATTTCCTTATCTAAGTTGCTACTGATATTGCTAATTTAATCACGTGTTTTCAAAATTCTTTATTTTTAAAAAGTTGTTTCAAAAATATAAATTAAAATTGTTTTCAAAATTTTTACAGTTTACATTTTCAGAAGAACGAGGAAGCGATTTAAACGTTTCAGAAAAATCGAGGACTATGACCCCTTTCTTTTACTGATTCGCTTAATTCCGGACTTGTCCGTTTGAGAATGTGAAATGTTATTTTTAAAACACACAATCCTGCACTTTCAAGGAAACGATAAAGAGATTTAAATGATTTAGCAAAAGTACGGAGTATGAAACCATACTTTTACTACTTCGGTTAATCCCGGACTCGTTAATTAAATATTTATGACTTCTGATTATCGTTTTTGATAATCAGATGTTTGTGTTTCTGATTATCGTTTTTGATAATCAGATATTTGTGAAATTTGATTATCGCTTGAGATAATTAAATATTTTTCGATTTGATTAATCGAATGTTTGTGTTTCTGATTATCGTTTGAGATAATTAGATATTTGATTTGTTTTCTGATTATCGTTTGAGATAATTAGATATTTGATTTGTTTTCTGATTATCGTTTGAGATAAATAGAAATTTGATTTGTCTTCTGATTATCGTTTTTGATAATCAGATATTTGTGAAATTTGATTTTCATTTGTGATAATTAAATATTTATTGATTTGATTATCGTTTGAGATAAGTAAATATTTGCGATTTGAAAATTCGATTATCGTTTTTGATGATTGAATATTTACGATTTTGAGATTCGAGCTTCGTCTTTTTCTCTGGCGATTCAGGTGAGTAATTTGATTTACTCACATTCAATTCGTGCAGTACGTGAATTCTGCTCTATTTTCTTTTTCTTTTAAATGCTGGAACTCGATTGATTCTTGCTTTTGATAGTCGTCTGATTTTGATTCCTTGATCCCCACGATTTTGGTTCTTTTGATTTGAATCAGTCGAACCTTTTGATTCTATATCTGATACTTCCATAATTCCAATACTTCCCTGTTGACCTTTGCTTTGCTTATGCATTCGACATTGTAATGTTCTTATGGTTGTTACCTTTTTCCCAATTATCCCTTAGGATTGCGAGGACGCAATTTCTTTAAGGAGGGAAGTCTGTAACAACCCGACATTTCGTACCCATTTAATTATTGCCTCTTGACGATCTAATCTGGTTGCTAATAGCTATTGGCATTTTGATCGAATTGAAATTCTCTTCTTATCCGGTTTGAATTCTTTTCAAATTGGATTGAGATTCAATTATAAAATTGAATTTAAAAAGGTTGTGGGCTTTACAAATCATCTTGATCCATTCTTTCTTGGTGCGGTATTCATCAAAGACAACCCAAATCCCCCTTCCTCCATTCGTTACCCCGTTTCTTTATCTATCTCTAGAGATTTGAAATGGCGACGATTTCCTCTTGCAATCTGAATTAGGGCTTTCGATTTCTTTTGTGCTTGCTGTCTGGAGCCTTGTGCTTCTCGATAGGCTTGAGATACTATCGTCTTGCTTGTTCGTGGAGGCTTACCAAATTTTAGGGTTTTTCTGATTTGGGGCTTCGTTCCCTTAGTGCTCGGCTTTGCTTGAGAAGGTGATTTGGACTTTTGCCTTCGTCGATTGTTGTAGCTTTGGCTTAACTTCGTTCGTCTTCCCTCGGTTGCTCGGCTTCTTCTATATTCGGCGACAAGGTGAGTGACCCTCACATCTAATTCAGTACTATGTTTCGTGTTTGATTTTGCTAAGACTGCTGCTTGATCTTGTTTCGTTTGAATTTACTATCATCGGTTGATTCTCTTATGCTTTGTTATTTTTTTCTTGTTGTCTTCGGCATTGAGTTGACTGTGAAGATGATTCTTTTCGACTTCAACCACTTGGACTCTAATTTGAACTGTTTTTGAATTTCCTTTTATTTCTGGAGTAAAGTCTCGATATTACTTTGGTCATTGTAGCTTTGGTATAGTCTGCACTATTTATCCCCAATCTCTTATATTCGTGATGCTGTGCATATGTGCTTTTGTAACCTCGTGTACGATATCACCTCTGTTGTCTGCACCTTTTTAAGTTTACATCTGTTGGGTTCACTTCCAATCTGTCTCAGGGCTGGAGTGCATAATTGCATATTGATGTTGCTCCATTTATGTTGTACCTGTTATGTGTTGTATTGTTGCCTTGGTCAACATTGTAGTTTCACTGCAACTATATGTGTATGCTTGCCTTTGAATTTTGCTTAGGGTTCTGTAGCTTGTATACTCCATTAGTTGTACCACCGCCATTTTTGCACTGTTAGGCTTATATTGCCTTTGTTTGTGCTCGAGTCTGATACATTGCATTGTTTCCTCATATCACTGTTTACATGTGCACTGGTTCATGTATAGGTGTAGTCTTTTGGTAGGAATGCTGTCATGTGTACATTCCGTACAGTTGTGTCTTTGTATCGAGTGCATTTGTTAATTAAATCTAGCTATTGGTTCAGGGTCGAATCATTAAACTAGTTTGCATACCTATATATTGCCACTCTGTTGTGTTGAGCCTGGTCTTTGTTTCTTATTCATTTGATGGAAATTGGTCCAGATTTGTGTTCCTGTGTACATGTTCACATGGGTTTGCTTTGTGTTGCATTGCATACTGTCACTGCCCATTTATGTTGATATTCTTTGTAAGTCTGGTCTTGTTGTTTCTTGATGATACTGTCCACTATTTCATTGTAGTGTACCCTGTCCTGTTGCACTTGTAGTATCACTTTGACCAGCCTGTTTGTTTATCACATTTGCTTCATTACTGAGCCCGTTTCACTTACTTCACCATTACTTGGTGTTGTCTGCATTTCACTTGACCATTTGTTGACACTGCAGTTTCTTCACTTGGTTCCTACTTATATACCACTACATGTTGTTTATGTTACTCGACTTATGTGCATGTGTCTTTGAACCTATGCGTTTGTGGCTGCACTTCATTTATCAGTGCAGCACTCGCCTCTCTTGTTATTGCTCTTTACTAATCTGTCATGATCTTGTTTGTTGGTTTTGTATTTTTGCCTTCCATATTGTCTTGAGTTCGAGACTTCTTCATTTGCACATCTGTGTTGCCATATTGATCACTTGTTCATTTGTACATGTTTATTCTCGAGTTGTCCATCTCAGTTGAACTGCACTTGGTTCTGCTTCATGATGTACTCGAATTCGTCTCTATTGCTGTATATGCTTGAACTGTTGATGACTTTTCTGCAGTTTAGTTGCAGCCTGCCTTTGTCCTTACATCTGTTTGCCACTGCAGTTTCATTGTGGTGGTGACTTTATATTCGGTGGTGGCGAGGCAGTGCACGCGTGCGTGCACTGCAGCCACCCATAATTGACATTTTTGAATTGATTTACTCGATTTGATAAATTGTTTATTTATCTCTGTTGATGATTTAAATCTGCTGATCTTTGTTTAACACTATTAAGTGTTATATCGACCGTCATCTGATTTCTTTGTTTAAAGAGTCGGATAGACGGGAATTATTGTGACTGTCGTCTATTCGATATTGATTATTATTGCTCCTGTGCATTAATAACTGAGTTTGAATTAGACTGACCCGGGTATTATTTTCTTTTGAATTTAATACTCGGGTCAGACCGAGTATTTACAGGTTGTAGATTTTTAGCTTTGGGTTGCTGCTAGAGCTATGAAGACTTTTTATATTATTTGAAGTGGTCTTCGTCTTGTTGCAGTAGTCAGTGTGTCTGTTTTAAGATGATAATGTATTCATGTATATTAGTCGATAATGTACTTGTATATATAACTTCTTGAGTCGACAATTGTAGTTGTATCATTTGTATTGTGTCAAATGTATTGTAACTGATATCAGTTATTATATATATGAGACTTTTCGTTCCATCTGTATTCCGCATTTATGTTATCTGTGTTATTTTTATATCTATTGTCCTAAACTATTATAGCCACTGGGTAGTAGCTTTGAGTTTGTATCGGTATGTCGGGTTTCCTCTAAAAATGAAATGCAATGTTTTATTATCTGACATATCGGTGCTCGCACAAAGCAATTACATAGATGGTCGCTCCTCAACAGCCTTATTCTCCGTGCTAGTTGATAGCACTACACCGTAGTGTTCTTGGCTAGCGTGGGTATAGAGGTGGGGCGTCACAGCTTGGTATCAGAGCCTGGGGTTTAGGACAATTATAAAACATAACTTAGATGGAGCATGTGTTACAACTATTTGTCGATGTTTATCTCTCATCTTTACATATGATTATTTTTGACTGTTAGGTATGAATTCCTAACGCTTATTCTTGTGTTTTTGGCTTTGAATTGATTTAGCCGATGTTGATTTTGTTTTAATTTGGCAAATTAAAGCCATTTTGACTTTTGGACTTTGTTCCACTTTTGTTCTATGCTATGAGTGTCATTGTGTACCTGTTACACTGTGATGAAAAAATAGCTGGACCAGTTGCAAATTGAGTAATTTTGATTTCTCATTCACATCTAGTTTGAATCTCAGCGATTTTGAACTTGATATTTTGTGTTTTCCTCATCTTGAATTCCATTCGACTTCGGTCACTTTGTTTTTGAGAAATTGCTAATTTCTTGATTTTTAAGACTCTGATTTTGTTTGCCGTTGGTTTCTTTGATAATGATGATTGAATCATTTTGTACTCGACTGCGGCTATTAATTGTTGACTTCGACATTGACTTGATTCTTACTTTTGTTGAAGCAATTTACTGTTTTATTATTACAGAAATATAGATAACAATGAAGTATATATATATATATATCCAGATTTATATATATATATATACCTATATCCATTTTAATTTACTAGTTTAGATTTAAAAATAATTTATTTAGGAGATTAATGTGGTTAATAAACTTATTTAAATTATTTATTTACTAAAAGATATTTTAAAGAGAAAAATTGGTTTAAACTAAATTATTAGTTGATCAATTTATTAAAAAGGAAATTGATTGTTCGATTTGTTCGAGTATTAATAAACTGTATAATGTTTATACAAGGTTTAAAACTATGAAGAAACAAGTCGAGATTTGGATTGGAATTGCAAACATCAAAGGTGAGTTAATCTCACTCATCTGGATTGTTATTTAAATTTAAATGGTTAAATTTAAATGTTTGGTTGAATGATTGAATTGATTGGATGTGTTATATTATATAGTAGTATATAGTATATATTGGAGTGATTGATTTCTCGCATTATTTAGCGGATGAGACCCTATGTGCCGCATAATAGCGGATGATATTATTTAAACCCATATACTGCGATATTCCACCTCGAAGTGGAATTGGTATTGTGCTAACATCTGTGGATGCAGGGAAACAGGTTGGAGGGATCCAACTGGATTCCTCAAAATATTTAGATTTGTTCTATGATATAATTATTCGATATTCTGTGATGAATTATATTGATAATGGGAAATGTTGGATGCTATGGTTTGATTTAATATATTTTGGTATACTGAGTTATCTAAATCTATAGAAGTGGATTTTTGGAAAGAAAATAAAAGAGTGAATTTGAATAAATTTAAGAATGAATTGGAAAATAATAAAAGTGATTCTAAAATTTTTATAAATAAATTCTGAGTATGAGAAAGGTAATTTTAAATAAATAGAGAAATATTAAATTTTAAACTTAAGTGATATTATATCAAGAAATAAAGAATTTATTTATTTTAAATTCAAGGTTTGAATTTATTTAAAAGGATAAAGAAGGAATTTGGGAAATCTAAAATTGGCATTTTCAGTTAAAAAGATTTTTATCATAATGAAGAAATAAAATCTGAAGTTAACGGATTTGAATAAATTGAGTAAGTAAAGGAGTTTATTTCAAAAAATGGAGTAATTTGAAAATCAATTTGAAATTTGATTTAAGTGTTAAAAATTGGAATTTTAAAAGTAAAATGAGACTATGGAATTTATAAACTGGGTTTATAAATGTGAAGTAATATATCCGTGGAAATAGAAAATATTTAAGTAATTCACTCCATGAGAGAAAGTTGGTTTTTGAAACCGTTTTCAAAAGGGTTGAAAATGGAAATATATCTTGCGAAGATATTTGTGAGGTAAATAAATAATTTGGAAAATTATTTATTGTTTGATGGATGTTTGTGAATGTTAATTGATAGTTAAATAACCGACTATCAATATTGGACAATGCGATGATCGTTTCGAAGAGACCGGGATCAGGATTTATTTCCCAAAAACCACTTCGATCCGGTTTGTACGTTTTCATGGGAAACGAGTTTGGAATCGAAGATGGAGCAGTAAAGTTCAAGGGCTAGTCACTACTAATCCTGAGGGTGATTCCAAAATGGATGTAGTAGGAATAGTGCCTTCGGTTCCGTTCGAACCCGGAACATACTTGTATGGATGAATGCTTTCGGAACATCGTCAGGTGGACGGTGGGCATTCTAAGAGATGTGTTCTAAAAAAGTAACGCTTAGCCTCAAGCCTCATCAACCGGGAATGACTGAAAATCAGGGGTTATGCAGCAAGGCTAAGTGGGTAGCGCCCATTAGGGTGAGGTCATCCCTGTTTAGATGTTCCTTTTTATTTCGGCTGTGTGGGCGGTTGCTGATCCCAACCGCGGGGTGATCTTACTCGGGCTATCCAGTAAGGGGTAGTCCAGTCTTGTGTTGTAGGGAATTTAGGTTGGATCCTCGGTACGCTGATCTAGACCATGTACTGTGATAGGTAGTACCCCAGTGCCTAGTCATTAGTTGGACATCCATTCTCCCTACACGCCTGTACGGTTTTGATTGTGCCAAACTATTGCTGAAACGTGAGATGCAAGCATTTCAGCTAGATTCTATTTTACTTTTTATAGACACTATTATAATATCAGACGAATTTGATAAAAGTGTTTTGGCTATCGTAAGGTAAAAACCCGACATGTTTATTTGTGGCGCGGTCTTACGAGATGCTTTTGATTTCAAAGGGTTTTGAAACTTTAATAATCCAATTGAGTGTGTTTTCTCACGCTGGTTTTCCAGACTGGCTCAGGTATTGTTTTATTATGATGCTCGGGTCAGACCGAGTATTATAGATTACAGGAAAGGATGTTGTGGAGCTCAGGAAGCGAGCTGGATAGCGATACGTACTTCCATACTTTTTTTAAATATTCCGTTGTGTTGATTAGCTGTGTATTCTGTTTGTGGGACAAGTTAATATAACTGTCCAATGTTTGCTTCTGATTGTATTATACTCTGGTGATGTAATGTATAAACAGTTAAAAATTCTTGTTTAAAGATTAGTCCTTTATCTATTATATATTGTTCTGCTGCGTATGTGAGATTCTGATGTTGTTTTTTTCTATTTTCTTCTTCTACCTCCTTCTTCTTTAACCCTCATGGTTCGTATTTCCGTTCTTTTTGAGTTGATATAATGGAGATTAGTGTCAACTAAAGGGTTACGGATTTGCAGGTCATTACAGTGGTATCGGAGCTTAGGCTGGCGATAACCTTGGCTTTGGTGGGGATTACTCATTTGAAAATAGAGTCCGTAGTACTCTAGAATGAGTTTGAGCGTATTAATATATATGAGCGCGTATTTGTTAGCGAATATAAAAATTGTTTTTATATTGTGTTGACTTATCGGTTGAGTGTTTATGGATTCTGGTTGATATGTGGGACACCATGTCATCGATAGGGGTTTCTAACGGCTCGATTATAATAATGGTTCATAAATAAACTACAATTAACCTGTTTTTTATTTAATTTTTAAATAAATTCAATTTATAAACAAAAACTTTTCAGATAATCCCCCACTTGAATTTTTTTAAAAATATTTTTCAAGCAGTTTCTGAAAACATAAGATTGTGCATAAACAAAGGTGTCTTTTGACTTGAACCTTTGCATAGTGGATAGGGTTCAGTTTTTACTAGAGTGACACGTAATCTTGAACTCGATTCCTGACATCAGACCACACACAATCTTTCTAGAGTGCAATCAAATAAGCCCGTGCATTTATGGTCATGCACGTCTATCCCAGTTTAGTGAATGCTCTAGGAATTTTGCCCAAAACTCCATAGGAAACGTCCACATTTCCACATTCACACAAGTGAGTCCATCAAGAGTACTCCTGAGCGTAAGTACTCCACTCCAAATAGAGTATAGATATCATTAAGAGTTTCTATTAACTCATCCTCTAATCACTTCAGGAATACATGCTTCTTAATATAATAATAGCATGTTCAACTAATATCATTTCACAACTTGTTCTTACGCACTGAACCTAGTTCATGGGATCTCCAGTCATTAGGTCGGGTTACCATTGTGCGTGACTCAACAATCTAAGGGCAATAGTCTCATTCTTTTAGAAGTTGTAAGGACTTTCTCTCTGGCCAGTCCTTTCGTCAAAGAATCTGTCAAATTCTCATCACTGCATACGTGATCCACTTTAACAGCACCAGAAGAGAGTAGCTCTTTAACAGTACTGTGCTTACGACGTATCTATCGTCTCTTACCATTGTAATAACGGTTTTGTACTTTTGCAATAGTCGCGGTACTATCGTAATGGATCAACATAGCTGGTATCGATTTTTCCCATAAAGAAATCTCAACTAGCAGATTTCTTAAGTACTCTGCTTCTTTACTAGCTGTGGCTAGTGCTATCATCTCAGACTCCATGTAGACTGAGCCAAAATAGTCCGTTTCTTGGATTTCCAAGAAACAACTCCTCTAGTAATGCTAAAGATATAGCCACTGGTTGCTTTTGAATCATCAGATAAAGTATTCCAGTCTGCATCGGTGTAACCTTCAAGGACAGTTGGAAATTTTCATAATGTAACCCTAGGTTCATGTTTCATTTTAGATATCTCATGACCCTCTCAATAGCGTGCCAATGCTCTATACTAGGTTTACTAGTAAACCCAGCATAATAATCCCACGACATAGGCAATGTCGGGTCTAGTACAATCAGTGGCATACCGAAGGCTGCCAATGATGCTCGCATAATCAGACTGTCTTACACGTTCACCAGTGTTCTTAAATAGCTTTACACTAGGACCATATGGTATACATGCAGGTTCACAGTCAAAGTAATTGTATTTCTTTAGAATCTTCTCAGTATAATGAGATTGATCCGAAGAAAGTCCCTTTTCGGACCTAGTAATCTTAATACCAATGATTACACTTGCTTCACCTAGATCTTTCATATCGAAATTGGCACTTAACAAAGATTTAATAGAGTTTATGGCATGAATGTTTGACCCAAAAATAAGTAGGTCATCTACATATAGACATATGATAGTACAAATGTCATTCTAAAATTTATAGTAAATGCATTTGACACTTTCATTAACTTTGAAACCATGTGAGATTATTAAATTATCAAATTTTTCATGCCATTGTTAAGGTGCTTGTTTTAAGCCATATAATGATTTATCTAACTTGCAAACTTTATGTTCTTGACCATGAACTATAAATCCTTCAGGTTGGTTCATATAAATTTCCTTTTCTAATTCACCATTTAAAAAGGCGGTTTTAACATTCATTTAGTGTATTATTAAATTATGAATAGATGCAAGTGAAATTAGTACTCGAATGGATGTAATCCTAGTTACTGGTGAAAAGGTGTCAAAAAAGTCTACATTTTCTCTTTGCTTAAATCCTTTAGCTACTAAACAGGCTTTATATTTATCAACTGTGCCATCAGGTTTCTTTTTAAGTACCCATTTACAGCCTATAGAATTACAACCAGGTAGTAGATCTACTAAGTGCCAAATCTTATTTGATTCCAAAGAATCCATTTCATCATTTATAGCCTCTTGCCAAAAATCGGCATCTAAGGAAGATAAGGCCTCTTAGAGGTTTAAGGAATCCTCCTCTATAGTAAAAGCACAAAAATCTGAACCAAAATATTTTTCGGTTCTTGCTCTTTTACTTCTTCTAGGTTCATTTTCAGAAGACTCATTAAGTTCTGTTCTAATAGACATGGTGTTACTTGATGTGCCCCCATTATTCCTCAATTTAAAAGGAAATCTAAATTCATAAAAATCAGCACCATTAGATTCTATTATATTATATGTATTCAGGTCATAAAATCTATATGATTTATTAATAGCATAGCCAATAAATACACATTCATATGCTCAACTTGCTAATTTTATTCTCTTAGGGTCTGGTATACGAACATATGCCAAACATCCCCAAGTTCTAAAATAAGACACATTTAGTTTGTAATTTTTTAAAATTTCAAATGGTGAGATTTTATGTTTTGGTTTAGGGATTATTCAATAGCATACATTCAATAAAATATTCCCCCACCAATGTTTTGCCGCACCCGAATTCAATAAGATAGCTACAACTAATTCGGTAAAGGTTCTATTTTTTCTTTCAGCTTTACCATTCATTTCAGGTGAATAAGGTGCAGTTCTCTCATGAATTATACCATGCAATTGATAGAAATCAAGAAATAAACTAGACTCATATTCTGTTCCTCTATCACTACGAAGTCTTTTAATCTTCTTATTAGATTGATTCTCAATTTCAGTTTTAAATGATTTAAACATATCAAATGCATCACTTTTATTTTTCATAAGGTGTACAAAAGTAAAATCAAAACAGTCATCAATAAAAGTGATAAAGTAACGATGTCCATGTCTAGTCAAAGTTCCATCAAGCTCACCTATACCAGAATGAATCAAATCTAAAGGTTCAGAAACTCTATCAACTAATTTATGGGGTTTCTTAGTGATTTTTGCTTGACTATAGAATTTACATTTACCAAAATCAATTTGTGACATTTTAGGGATAAGATCTAAGGTGCTTATGTTATAAATTATACGTTTATTCACATGACATAATCTAGAGTGCCAGATATTAAAACCACGCAACATATAAGCAGAGGCAGACATTTTATTACATTCAACATTCAATTTAAACATATCACCAGTTTCATAACCCATACCTACAAACATACTATTCATAGTGATGGTTTACATATCAGCCCTAATAGTCTGTGTCAAAATCAGCCTTATTAAGAAGATAACCTAAAACAAGATTCTTTCTCATCTCTGGAGTGTACATTACGTCCTTCAGAATGACGGTCTTTCCAGAGGTAAACTTCAGCTCTACGCTTCCAGTCCCAACAACAATAGTGGTGTGAGAGTCTCCCAACAACTCTTTCTTGTTCTTAGTCTTCATGTATGTTTTGAATATCGGATCTTACTCAAAAAATATGTCTCAAAACATATTTTTTGAGTACTTCTCTCATGTTTTGATTAATGACAAGAAATTCAATCGACATGAAGATTCATGAATCTACGATAAAGAACTACGAAGACCGGACTCAACAATATGAAGTATGGTTTATATATATGATGTTTAGAGTTTGTATATTATATTAGAATTATGTTCAAATCTCTCCAATATGATATATACACTGACACGTACACAAAACCATGCATATGCACAAAGCAGGCTATAATCAGCCGGCTGAATGATACCATTCAGACGGTTGAATGCTGAAATATGACATAAATTAGTATGAATTTTCAGCCGGTTGAATGGTATCATTCAAACGGCTGAATAAGGTCTAAAATAGCTATTTGCTTGTTGTTTCGAATTTAATTTAAATTAGAAGGCTGAATTAAAATTTCAAACGGCTGCTTATTTATAACGGCTAGTTTTCTGAAGGGATGCTTTTATTCAACGAAGAGAAACATCTTCAAATCTAACAGTTGCATTTGTTTCTTTTCATCATTCTCTTTCAAGAAAGATTGCAACTTTTAAATCTATATAAATAGAGTGTAGAATTCAAAAAATAATAAACTCAACTGATTTTAGTATTCTTGAATTCTTATCTCTTATTCTCTATTTTCAATTTGCACTCAAACTGTATACAATCTCTGATCGTTGATCACTCTATCTTCCACATTCTTCAAGCACATTACACTATATATCATAAAGGAGAAGATTATTAAAAGGTTGTACTTCATTGACTTAACAATGCTATTTAAAGAGCATACTACAGTTAGGTACTTTTGTTTATTTGTAAAGAAGTCCTGTTCGGTTGCTCAGGCAGTAGAAGTCCTATTCGGTTGCTTAGGTGGTAGAAGTCTTGTTCGGTTGCTCAGTCGGTGTAAACCTATTCCCCCAAGTTAAGTGAGGGTTGCTTGTTTAATTCCAGAAGGAGTCTGGGACTGGACGTAGAACGGGAGTTCGAACCAGTAAAAAACCTCTGGTATCATTTACTTTACTACTTTATTTATTTACTTACTTAGTTTTTATTCCGCACAAGTAGTTTATAAATTCGTCCATATTACACGATCCTATAGCACAGTCACTTTCATTTGGTATCAAAGCCTGGGATTCTAGATATCATAATAACATCCTAGAATAAATGGCCATAAAGAGATCTAGTCAAGGCAATAGGAAAAGAAGAGCAATAAATAAGAATCAAAGGAACAAACAAACAAATGCTTCATGGCTAAATTCAGATCACAATTGTTATGCTTAGATTCTTTACATAAAGATCTTTTGTTAGCAGATGATGAATTATTAAAAGATTGTAAAACTTTGAATAAAGTTAATAGAATTGCTTTAGTTAAGTTAAAAGATTGTGAGCAAGAAAATTCCAATTTAAAAGAGGAAAATAATTTTTTGGTAAAACAAACTAAATGTTTTGAAAATACCGTAGACGAACTTGTTTTACAAAAAGATTTCCTACAAAAAGAAAATGAGCAGTTAGAAGATAAAAACAATGATTTTTTTGGAGGAAATCAGTGTTTTGCAAAATAAAAATACATTTTTGTAAAATTCTTTAAATAATTCTAGTTCTTTAATTTTGTCTCTTGAAAAAGAGAATGAAGCTTTAATTAAAAATAATTTAGAATTATCTAAAGAATGTGAGATTTTAAAAGTTAATAATAATATTTTGCAAAAAGAAATTTGTGGTTCTAAAGCAAATTTTGAAAGATTAAATACAAAAATCATAAATTTTAACAAAGGTAAAGATATTTTATCTTCCTTAGTTACAAATTAAAAAGCTCACAATGATAAAAGCGGTTTAGACTATAAACAAGCTAAAAGTAAAAATAGTACTAGATATGCATTCTTATATACTAATTTTAGTGATAGTACTAGTAACCAAGATAGTTTTAAAACCAGTTTCAGTCATAACAGTACTTTGTTTAGAAATGATAGAAATTATTTTTCAAGTACTAAGCTAATGACTAATAGTATTAAGATATGGATTCCAGCTAATACGATTGATCATGATAAACAACTTTATATGAGAAACTATTATAAGAATGTGATTTGTGATGAAAACTATATCTATAAAGGTTCAACCACGTCCAAATGGGTATGGTTTCCTAAAAATTAGGAAATTATAAGAAACTTGGGTATCACATGCTTTAAATGTTAACTTTTTTCTGATACCTTAGATTACAAGTAGTAGTTATTTTTAAAAATTGTTTCATTATTTTTTAAAGGGTACGACCACACCTATTTTGGTAAGGTTTCATCCTATGATTAACCCTTGGACCCTAACATAGTAAGGGGGTACCAAAATGATTATTATTTATCGCAGGCACTTGGTGAAACAAAAGGAAAATGATAGATTTTGGAATTTTAAAGGATGTTTCATATATTTAATAGAATTACGTCTTCATATAAACTCTCCTTTCTGTCGATGACAAAGGGGGAGAAAGATATTGCTCTAACACTATTTGTAGCTGGAATAAAAGCACAGATTCATGGGGAGAAATTGAAAGATAAGGCGAACATATATTCAGGGGGAGATATAGAGCTACAGAGCAATATTGCCGAGATTCATTTATATCACAAATGGTGTTGTCATCATCAAAAAAGGGGAGAATGTTGGATCTTATGCTTTCATTAATGATAAGAAATTCAACCGACACGAAGATTCATGAATCTACGACAAAGAATTATAAAGACCGGACTCAACGATATGAAGTATGGCTCATATATATGATGTTTAGAGTATGTATATTATATCAGAATTATGTTAAAATCTATCCAATATGATATATACACTGACACATACACATACACAAAACCATGCATATGCACAAACCAGGCTATAATCAGCCGGCTGAATGATACCAATCAGACGGTTGAATGTTGAAACATGACATAAATTAGTATGAAGTTTCAGCCGGCTGAATGGTATCATTTAGAGGGCTGAATAAGGGTTAAAATAGCCTGTTTGCTTGTTGTTTCGAATTTAATTTAAATCAGAAGGCTAAATTAAAATTTCAGACGGCTGATTATTTATAATGGCTAGTTTTCTGAAGGGATGCTTCTCTTCAACGAATAGAAACATCTTCAAATCTAACAGTTGCATTTGTTTTTTTTCATCGTTCTCTTTCAAGAAAGATTGCAAATTTTAAATCTATATAAATAGAGTTTAGAATTCAACAAACAACTAACTCAACTGATTTTAATATTCTTAAATTCTTATATCTTATTCTCTATTTTCAATTTGTACTCAAACTGCATACAATCTCTGATCGTTGATCACTCTATCTTCCACATTATTCAAACACATTACACTATATATCATAAAGTAGAAGATTATAGGAAGATTATACTTCATTGACTTATCGGTGCTATTTAAAGAGCATACTACAGTCAGGTACTTTTGTTTATTTGTATAGAAGTCCTGTTCGGTTGCTCCGGTGGTAGAAGTTCTATTCGGTTGCTTTGGCGGTAGAAGTCATGTTCGGTTGCTCAGGTAGTGTAAACCTATTCCTCCGGGTTAAGTGAGGGTTGCTAGTTTAATTCCAGAAGGAGTCTGTAACAACCCGCATATTTATCGATTTTACATTTAAATATTTTATTTAAATATTTCATCGTTCGTCGGATTTTGGTCCGAAAAGCTACTTTTTGCAAACAGTCGAATTGGGACTCGAGACCACCTCCATTGAGTCCAAAACGTCGTTTGCGATCTTTTTGAGTGTAAGCTTCGATATGTTTGGAGCTAGTCAAAAATTTGACCATGTGCACTTTGGGTTTGGTTTTGGGTTCAGCCCCTGTGCCAACTTAACCCCCAAATCTGAACCACTCCTCCCCATTCTCCCTCACTTCCTCCTCATTTCAGTCTCAAAGCAAAAATGGTGGGAGAGATGGGAAATTAGAATTCCCAAGCCCTAGTTTCCACTTGCAAACCAAGTTCTAGCTCCATATTCAAAGAGACCCCATTGGTAAGCTTCATCTCCTTCTTCTCCAACTCTTTCTCTTTCCAATTTCAGTTTATTTCCTAAACCTAAATTCGGGAAATGCTTGTTTTGATCTTAGTTGGAGCTTCTTGTGTTGAGAGTGAAGAGTAATTGCTCTTGACATTGCTTCAAAGCTTCTTCTTCATTTGTTTGGGTTCAAAGGTGAGATTTTTATCTCACATCTTAGCCTATATTTATCTTTGATTGTTAGGTATGAATTCCTAACACTTATTCTTGTGCAAATGCTTTTGGTTTGAATTGCTTTGGCGAACATTTCAATTTTTGATGCTTTTAATTCAAACTTTGCATCTCCTTGCTTTGATTTGTGAACATGTCTTTGGTTGTGAATCGGAGTGCCTATAGGGCCGTATTATCGATTGTCAAAAAGCCCCGAAGTCCATTGCTCGATCGGGTGAAAAATGTGGGAGAGTTTGCTCTCCTACTGGGCTGAAAAACAACTTCAGCTCCTCACCAGACGTCTGCAGGTAGGCTCAGACGTCTGGAGTCTGTTTCAGGAAGTTCCCGAAACTTCCTGCAGACGTCTGAGCATTTACCTCAGACGTCTGGTGCCTGTGAGCGGCTCTACTTTGCTTGCTTTTGCCTATTTATCTCGAGATTCCAATTTCTATCGATTCAAGGTTATCCGATTCGTCGTTATCATTTATTTTCTTCATTGATGACTTCTTCTTGGGATTTTTGAGAATGTCGCTCGACCCGCCTTCCTCTTAGGTCGTTTGGCTTCACGAGGTCGCTTGCCTTCACTTAGGTCGTACCGTTTTGACGGGGCGCTGCCCCGCACCCCGCCGTGGGCGCTGCCCCCTGGACCCCCGCGACCTGACCGGGCAGGTCGAACCCCGAATTACTCTGCGTAGGCAATCTTATCCGAAAGCCATTTAACCGAACTTCTTACTTTGATGGTTTTGAGAATTGATTTCTTTGGATTTTATTCACGTCTTCGAATGTGAACTTTTATAATTGATTGTTTCTACAATCACTTCTATGATTTGTCACTTCAAAATATAAAGGTTTTCTATACTAGTATTAAATATCAAAACTCTTTCATTAAAACGATTTCAACTCTATTTTCAATATCAAAGCTCGTTTCTTAAAAACCGTTTTCCAATCTAATAGTATATACAAACCTTTACCTCATTCGTATGAGAAAATCTAATTAAACGGCTTAGCAGAACAAGTGGTATGAAACGCTTGCGTTTACTTCGTCGGTTAATTTTTGGACTTGTTCGATTGAAACTCTCTTGTGACAATTTTCTAGTGGAAATCTACAGTTTGTTCGTAAATATTTGAGTTAAGCAAGTGGTTATGGGACATGAAGCTAAACTCTTATATTCACTAGCTTAGTGTAATTGACACTTCCTTATGATCATGATGATCATTCTTGTGATTTAGACTAGCGATTGAGCGATGTCTCTTTGTTTGCGAGGTTAGACTAGACACCATTTGTGTGATTTCGATTCACACATATCTCTTTATCTTCAAGGTTAGTCTATACCTCATTGGTGTGATTTCGATTCACACATATTGAAACTCTTGTGACAATTTCCTAGTGCAGATCTACAATCTGTTCGTAAATATTTGAGTTAAGCAAGTGGTTATGGGACATGAAGCTAAACTCTTATCTTTACTAGCTTAGTGTAATCGACACTTCTTTATGATCGATGACGATCATTTTTATGATTTAGACTAGCAATGTGCGATGTCTCTCGTCCGTGTGTTCGGACTTGCCTTTCTCGTCCGTGTGTTCGGACTTGCCTTTCTCGTCCGTGTGTTCGGACTTGCCTTTCTCGTCCGTGTGTTCGGACTTGCCTTTCTCGTCCGTGTGTTCGGACTTGCCTTTCTCGTCCGTGTGTTCGGACTTGCCTTTCTCGTCCGTGTGTTCGGACTTGCCTTCGGGCCATCCGTGTGTTCGGAAAATAAAAGGGATAGCTTCCATGAGATAGCTTCTCGTCCGTGTGCTCGGACTTCCCCCTTTTTGTGATTTCTAGATTTCGTGTGTTGATTTCTGAATTTAATGTTTCACCAACTTTTACAATTGGCATTAATATGTATGTCATTTATTGTGGCTTGGTGAATTAAATAAAGAGTATGACATTATTCTTTTTTATCTTTGAGAAGATTCTTGTGGTATTGATTAATCTCTTGTTGATTTTCAAATTACGTACTTATCACAGTACGCTATTATGGTTATGATACGTTTTTGTCATATCTCTTATTCTATATCACTTTATCTGATATTTATAGCTAGACTGATCCGTTTATTATTTTCTTATAAATAATACTCGGGTCAGACTGAGATTTTACAGGTGCTTCCTCATGACTTCCTATCTGGAGCCATCATCCGACTTTTTGGCTAACTACTCTAGTTTTGTAGCTTTTGTCGTATACATTTGAGATTGAGACTCCTTGATGTATACATATTCTGTTGTCATACACTTGTATCTTTTATTTTGTGTTATTGTGGATCTTATTTGACCACTACTCTGATGTACACTTTCATGTGTTGTATATTTATTCATATCTATTTCCGCCTCTGTGATATGAATTGTCTGTGACTGATTTATGTTACGTTTATTTCTATATTTGTTTCCGAAGATTATATATATATAGCCACCGTGTGATAGCTTTGCGTTTGTGTCGGTATGTCGGATTTCCTCCTTAAAGATACGCATTCTATTCTATCTGACATATCGGTGCTCGCACAAAGAAGTTACATGGATGGTCGCTCCTCAACAGCCTTATTCTCCGTGCTAATTGACAGCACTACACCGTAGTGTTCTTGGTTAGCGTGGGTATAGAGGTGGGGCGTCACAGAGTCTAGGACTGGACGTAAAACGGGAGTTCGAACCAGTATAAAAATATTTGGTGTCATTTACTTCACTGCATTATTTTTTTTACTTACTTAGTTTTTATTCCACACAAGTAGTTTATAAATTCATCCATATTACATGATCCTATAGCACTGTCACTTTCATCTAACATAGCATGGTCATAGCAGACATGGCGTGTAGCACCAGTATCTACCCACCAATCCTTTAATCTCCCAACAAGGTGAATCTCATCAGTAATCATAGTCATTAGAGGCTCCTCGGTCAGGTTAGCCTGCGGTGCAGGCCTGGTCTGTTCCTACACTTGCGTGCCATATATTTTGGTTTTTCACGGTTGTAGCAAAGAAACAACTGTCCAGAGTCATTCTTTTCGGGTGGTTTCTGTTTGTTGCGGTTCTAACTAAGCTTGCGGTTCTGATTCTTAAAAATTTTAGGATTTGGTTTCAGAACTGTAGCTTTTTAGTGTTGCCTGTAACAGCAAGCACTTCTTCCTTCATATCTTGTTTACGTGATTCCTCATCAATACGAAGGCGAGTTATCATGCTTTCTAAAGAAAATTCTTTAGTTTTATGTCTCAGATTATTCTTAAAATCCTCCAACCAGGGGGTAGTTTATCTATCAAAACAACAACTTGGAATTGTTCATCAATAAACATACCTTCGGAGACGATCTCATGAGCTATTTTTTGAAGTTCATGAGACTGCATCTCTACTAACCTATCGTCCGTTATCTGAAATTTGAGGTAGCGGCTGATGGCATATTTCTTCGCTCCATCTTCTTCTATATCATACTTCTTTTGCAGCGCCTCCCAGATTTCCTTGGCTATCTTGTTCGAATTGTAGTAATCATAGAGTTCGTCGCTCAGGCCATTGAGTATGAAGTTCTTGCAGAGGTAATCCTGCTCTGTCCAATTCTGCAGTTTTTGGTTTTGTTCCTACCAGATCCGCAGTTGTTGTGCATCAGTTTCAGTAGGCTTCTCTGGTACTGTCGGCTTTTCTGCAGTGAGAACACCAACCACCTTCCTCATCTTCAAAAAAAATTCCATCTTTTGCCTCTAGCGCTTCAAATGGAGTCTCTCGAATCTGAAGGGCGCAGAAGCAACCATGGGGACCTGAAACATTAAGGTCGGTGCAACATCATCAATGGTTGCAGCAGAAGTCATTGTTGTCTAGACCGTCTTCAAATTGTTGGGAACAATGAACTTCGGCTGAGTCGTGTACGTTGTTACTCTCTTAAAGATGTTTTAGTGTTCTGCTCGAAGGTGCAAAGAATTTCTGAAAAACAAACGCCGATGCTTCTAGGATAAAACATCCTCTCTAATCTGAAAAAATATCAACTTGTTTGCACTGACAAAGTCGATTCTGATTTGCACTCTGAAATACTGCTCAAGGTATTTAGTTTTGTTGAAGGAAGAAGAAAAAGAAAAATGTCTGTTATTCTTACCATTTCTTTCTGTCTATCTATCATTTAAATATACAGAATGGAAATTATATATGTTACTAAAGTGATGGAATTTTAATGGATTTTAATTTATTCTCATTTAAAACAATATTATAATACCATTAGCTTTTGTAATGGCTCAATAATAATGTCACATAAATATATTACTGTTGTGCAAGTGTAACGGCTCAATTATAATAATGATTCACAATATATTACCATTATAAACTTGCAACCGCTCAATTATAATAATGATTCATAAATATATTACTGTTATAAACTTGCAACGGCTAAATTATAATAATGGTTCATCAATAAATTACCATTAACCTATTTTTTATTTAATTTTTTAATAAATTCACTTCATAAACAAAAACATTTCCAACAAAATCAGGATCTACAAATTTTTCTTTACAATTCCTACCAATACCTACCACATTAATCACGTCGAAGTGCTTAAATAAGTCCTCCAAAATCCTGATACCCTTATATCTTTGCAACCACAGACGATCGAGCAATATTCTCTTCAGCTTCATACATTTTAACACAAAGAGGAAGCCATGGTCCGTAATAGATAGATTCTACTTTGCACCTGAAGCCTAAAGAAATTTCCTCGAACACTTGTCAACTTATGCTCAAAATGACCACAATAAAAACAACGAATAGGGTCTCGACATTCTTTAGCAATATGCGAATGATCACCACAACAAAAACAAAAATGCATACCCTTTCTTCTATCGACCCTTTTCTTGAAAATAGGTTTCCTATTAAAGAACTGAGGAGGCAATATTTTCGAGTCTTTCACAACTTGAGCATATAAACGACTTTTGGAAGAAATTGAATTGATAGAGGATGGAAAGAATGTAAATTAGGGAGTGAAATTGGGTATATTAATTAATTTTTTATTATTTATTATTAAAAGGTAAAAAATTATCAATAAACATAATTTTTATATATTTATTTAATTATTTAATGAATCAAAAATGATAGATTAATTATGATAAATACAAATTAAAGGAGCCGTATTTTCTATGATTAATGAAATATTGTTGGTCATTTATATGTGAAGAAAATAATAAATTCAGAATGGTCATATTCAAAATAGGAGAATAAGTTTGGAACTTAGCTTCTTTTGAGTCCTTTAAGGATGTATATGACCTCATAGTCTATGGTATACCAATAAATAAAACATTTATGCTTCTTTTCCCACTCACTGCTTTACATTCTCTATCGTTGTGTTCCTGGTAGTAGACCTTGCAACTCAACCATCCAGTTCAAGAAGGAGCTCTTAAGGACGACGCCTTGATGGCTTAGGATGATAATGATATATAAGGCAAAATAGGTAATTTTTTTATCAATAATATTATAATTAAATACTTACAATTTATATATTTATATGAAATTTAAGCATGGAAAACTTTTAGAAAAACAATATATTAATTTTAAAAATTAATTATTTAACTAGTACTCATAAATAATTTTTAATAAAGCTAAAATGATATTAATATTTCTTTATTTTTGTATAATACTAAATTGATTTTTTTATTTTTATGTTTATATTATTTCATATATTGTTAAGATCAACTTTTGATTATTCATAAATTAACTTTGGATAAAAAATGTTTTGGAAATTAAATCTAATTAAAAAAGATGTTGTAACGACCTCATCGTTGTGCCCGTATTATTAAAGAATATTACAAGTAATATCTTCTAATAACATGGAGAATACGACATGTTAAGGGCGATCGAATATGAATATATCTTTATACTAACACTGACACGTCTTTATTACCTTTTAAGAAACTGAACTAAATTTTTTGATGTATATAGTATTAATACAAAGTAATAAACACTTCGATTAAAAATATTCAGAACATTATATGATATAGATAAATCAAAATCACATATCACAGTGTAATAATATACATCATATACATAATAAAATGCGAGTTTACAAAATATCAATAATAGACCCACATAATATACACATCGCATCTTTAATACTGTATCAAGTACATAGAGACTACTAAATAATATACATGATATATCCTCCTAAATATCAATATATACAATAATGGAGTAAACTAAAATAGTCAAAATAGTCTACTCCAATGCTAGCACAAATTCAAAAGCCAACGAGTCCCTGTACCTGTGAAGTCTCGGCCTGACCCGAGTATTTTAAAATAAACGAGTCAGACTATATCTACTAAGAGGTGAGATACTAATATTGTAATTATATGACTTAACAATAATAACAAGCCATAATAAAAATATGCCCAAAACCAAAATCATAATAATAAGGCATATCGGTCAAAAATCACCATTTCATAAATCTATATCAAGTCTCCAATGGACTATCATCAAAAATATGGTGATAACAATTCAAGATTCTTTAGAGCCAAAAGTACTAAATCTATCCAAAAATCTCTAAAGAAACAACCATCACTAATAAATAATCATAACCTTGGATCCGAAAAGATTACGATAGTTTCTTACAATTTGACCAGGTTGCTAACACCTCTCTCTCGCAGTTTGACTAAGTCGCTAACAACTTCCTTTCAGTTTGGCCAGGTTGCAAACACCTCACTTGCAGTTTCGTCCAATGACAAGGTAGCTAACACCTCTCAAGCAGTTTAGGCCAGGTTGCTAACACCTTACTCGTAGTTTAGTCAGGTCGCTAACACCTTACTTGCAATTTGGTCAAGTCGTTAACACCTCTCTCTTGTAGTTTTGTTAAATGACAAGGTCGCTAATACCTCTTAAATTGATGGATAAAATGAGTCATTGTCATGCAGGGATCTATCGGCCTGAAATTCGAACACTCTAAGATAATACAATTCTAAGTGCAGTTCACTTTCACTTTAGTAATCAGTAGAATCTAACTAACTGTCTCATACCAGAAAGTGAAACTCCAGTATATACTAAAAGCTAGTAAATTCCACTAAAACTCTATTTAACAAATTATAATAATAAGCGAAAGAATGGTACGAATTGTCCCATGTCAATTCGATAATTCAATCGTTTATTAAAATTCTTTGCTTCATAGAAAAGCATGAAATCCAATAGAAATTTAAATCAAAACTTATTCACTTCTATTTAAAAAGAAAAGAGTAAAAATATTTTTATTTTAAAATTAGAATTTCTTTAATAAATTTAGAAATCAAACCAATATTTTTCATAAAGAATAACATACTTTATTCTAAAATTTATACACACACACACACACACACACACTTTTCATAAAATATTATCAACTTTAAAACCTTATAATTATTTCGAGAAACGAATAATTTTTATTTTTTAAAAAGTATGAAATTTCCTAAGGTTTTTAAACTCTTTCTAAAATCATTTAAACAGCATTTATAACTAAAATCACTTGAAATTGAATTTATTAGTTTCATAACCACTTTTCTAAAATAATACCATATCTTATCTCTTGTCTCTAAAACATTTCAAAAATTATATACTTATAAATGGTAAATTTAAAAAGTTTTTATAAATAAATATCACTCATCTTTAAAAGCTTTAATTAGAAATTTTGAATTAAGAAATAAGTCAATAATATAATGTAATATAACTATATTCTATTAACTGAATTCCAATCAGGATCAAAATAGATAAAATCTCGTCTTAAAAATCTTTTTAAAAACATGTAAATAATTCAAACAATAAACTCATCAAAATTCAACTTCTAGAGCCATCATCGCTCTATAAAATATCATTCCACAATATGGAATTATTTAGCGAACCGAATTGCGTTCTGATAATTCTGATTACACAAAAAATGTATGTATTTCTATATAAGTTAATAGAATACAATTTGCAATCGAACAAGGTTTCATTTGCAAATTGGCCTCTTTCATCACATAACAATCTATATATCATCAAACAACCAATCAAACCTAAGTATGCAACCATATGTCATTCAGTTCAACCATTGTCACCCAAGTATTATAACATAATCAACCATATCGAGGCATCTAAAAGGAATTCATATTGATATATATATATATATAGAAGTGTGAGTTAAAATTAACTCATCTCGAGTAATTGCTCGCCTAAGATCCTTCATCACTCTCTTCTTGCATCAAATTCCACTTGTTGCAAACTCTAGTCGCAATCCTCTATTCACATCGCAACGAATTTGGCCTCACATTATTAGTTACCCCTTACCAACTCCATAATCCCGACCACCCATCTCCAACCGCAACCACCCAAAAGTTGACCTCGTCATTTGACATCATGCGATGCTCTAAGTTGCATCGATTGGTCACAACTCCCTCTACTATCGTGCATTCCCCAACACCATGCCGTCGTTGATGAGAACCTAAGGCTGCACCTCTTCTCGAGTGTGATTTATTTAGGGTTTTTATTCTACACGAGATCGAATTTTAGAGCTTGGGAAAACTGATGAAGAATGGGTATATAGGATCGAGAATAAGGAGTTTCGGGCTTGACAGTAAGGAATGTACTGGATTTAAATGTTAAGGAATGTGTTCTTTTTTTTTCATTTCCTTTTAAGCAATTCATTTTAATTTATTTAAACTACATTCCAGTTTAATTTTAAACTGATGTACACTTCATTTTATGGAATATATGCATCTTGACAACAACACAATTTCATTCAATCCAATATCATTTCACTCTATTTAATATCCATTAAACTTATATAAATGTATTCATCTTCGTCAATTTATCGATTTTATTGAATGGCAAATAAAAATTCTTTCCATCTGTTCCAATCATACAAACTTATTTACACTTTAAAATATTTTATATTTAACAATAACACTATATCCAATTTAATATATTTCCTAAAAAGAATTCATTAATTACTTCAAATTGTTATAACAAAATCCTTTATTAAATAGGCTTCAGCTGAATAGTAATTTGATTCCAAAAATAATAATTATCAAATTTGAATTCAAACACTTCTATTTAATTAAATTAGTTTAATATTACATCTTTAGAACAGGGTTGTTATAGACCTCCCTTCTTATGAAAATTGCATCCTTGCAATTTCTTATAGGGAGACATCATACAAACACTCAAGTGCTAACTCACTTCATATAGTACAATCAATTTGAAACTCATCTAGTTCTCTAAGTGGTTTACATTAAAATCAAACTTATCATAAGTGATAAACTTAATTAGAATCATTTATTAACTTTTGTTTCCTCGCATACGAAAAATTATCGAAAAATTTCTAAGTGTTAGAATTTGCGAAAAATTTCAAGAGAGTCTCCTTCGTATGGAGAACCGTTCGCAATCTCACAAATGTAATATATAATATACATCAACCACACGGTCAAAAACACAATATATACTAATAGTTTTAACACTTCTGTATTTTAATCCAAAAGCATACCTTGATTTTAGCATTTTAAAACAAGTTGTCATACTTTTTATATGAGCATAAGCAAGCTATCATCGCCATTTAGTCCACGTATGCCCCATAAGCACCTATGCTCAACTTCAATTGAACATTAGTCGCATATATAATGAAGTATGATAAATATGCATTTACACAATGTAAATCAAAACATGACAATCATATCAAGAGTCAAAAACACCAATTCAAGTCATGCTTTCTGTAAATTATTATATAGTGTGTTAGCTTTCCAAAACATCTTTCAGATTGGAAAAATATAAAATACAACTCGAGTTATGAGGGAATTTTCAAACCTACGTATAGTAGGTTTTTAAAATGTGCACAGGCTTACTCTCTTAATTCACAATTTTAGCCTAGTAAATTTAAAATTTTCAAAACACTTAAAAAAAAGTTGTTGCTTATATATCTAGCTTTCCGGAATGGGTAAAATCATCGAAATCGGATGAATCGTTCAAAAGTTACAGTCGATTGAATTGACTGCTGTTTTGACTTATTTTCATTTTCAAGATAGTGATACAATCACTTAATAATTCAACTTTTAAACTCAATAAAACTTTCTATTTTGCATTGCACTTCAAAGAGAAATCGTTCTTCGAAGATGTAGCTTTCTATGGATTTAAAATCATTGAGAATGGTTTGATAGATTGAGACTTATGAAAAAAATGGTTGTTGAGTTTTTCACTATTCCAATGTTTTACCATACAAAATTTAAACCCTTTAATCATGGTTCAAACTATGACAATATATTAACCATTTTTGATTTACTTATTAGAAAAAAATATGCCAATAGTATTAAAATACTAGACAAATTAAAAAATAAATCATGGCTTCCTCCAATTTTATTTTCTCCATAATTCAATAAGCTAAGGAAACTAATAAGAAAATTGTACTGGGTTGTTTAAAAGATATATATCCCAACTTTATATTTGCAGTAATTTAACAATTGATCTGTGTACATATTATAAAGATAGGACTTTGGAGGTTGCATCTTGCTTTATGGTATTACCATACCTTTTGTAAGTCTAAAGCTGCTACTAAGTTTTTATTACTGTATGTATATATGGATTACTAACTATATGAACTAGACTTAAAACATACATAAAGTTCAACAGTCGGCATTTCATTTATTTTTCACAGATGATTCAAAAGCATTTGGCATTCAAAATTTTGGAGCATAAGTTTTAATCAGAGGTTTTGATAACTTCTTTTACAACTCTCAAATCTCCTAAATATAAAAAAAAACATAAGTGCTAATTTTAAACCCTTTGAAGTTGTGTGTTTTATAAGGAGTTTATTTTGTTATATCATTTTATTTCTCTTGCATAATATCATTCGTTTTTCTTTTCCAAATTGATTTTTAGATTGATATTTTCTCAAGAATCAAATACTTTATAACAAATTCAAAATAACATGTATTTATATTTCAAATAATAAATCATTTCCTTGTAATATCATATTTAATTATTCACAACTTCTACCAAATTATAATATATTGTTTAGAAATTTTAAATTGAAATTTCAATCCATAATTATATATCTTCCTTTTAATTACTTCCTTATTTTCTAATTTGAAAATAGTTTATATAATCATTTTACACCTCTATAACATATAAACACCTTAAACAAATTTTAAACATTTTGAGGTGTTCAAGATATTCAACTCATTAAATATTTTTCTAAATAAGGGTGTAGAATAATTTTTAAATATTTCTCTTGTATAATACAATTACTTCACACTCTAAATTATTTTAACACAAATTGTAACGTCTCGGAGATTTTCGACTTCCGAAAATCGACATTAATATGTCAACTGTATCAACTACCGAGCAATCGAATGCCAGAAAACCGAATTATTATGGTTAAAAGAAGAGGTAGAAGAAGATAGAAAGAAAGAAAGAAGAAACAAAAGAAATAATATCAGAATCTCACATATCACAGCGGAACAACATATAATTGATAAATGAATAATCTTTAAATCAAAGAACTATATTAGTTTATACATTACATCATCATTAGAGTTTACAACAACAATATACAACACAACTGGACAATTATATGAACTTGTCCCTACGAATGAATTTTTACAGCGGAAAAGATAATATCATATACAAATGCTATGTCTCTCCATCCAGCTCGCCACTTAAGCTCCAAAGCCTCCTAAAATCCATAATGACCTGATAACCTGACTCTAGGCTGCCCGTGTGGAAAATTATGGGCACCTAGAGTTTAGGAAGGGAACAATAAACTCCAGGTCAGTCATGGGACTGGTGTGAGAACTAAAAACAGTTATTTGCACAAAGGAATACAAAGGAAAAGAGACCGCAATGTTTATGGAAAATGAAACTACCATAAGGCCTCCTGCCACACACACAATGCAAACGCAGAATTGGAGGATATTTCCTCTTATGATAGTCAAACATGCTTACTACGCAAAACAAATCATTTTTGATATTATTATTAGTGCATAGTGCAGAAAACATTTCGAAAGTATAATATTAATCTTAGCCAGCATACAACCATTATTGTATGCCTACTATAGCTACTATGTTCAATAGCAGGTTACCGCCACATTCCATAGCAGGTTATACAACTAAAATAGTACAAGGCTTGTATTGTTTCTTTGGATTTTCCAACAAATGGTCAGGCTAAGGAACTTCCTACTACCAATGGGTACGCCTCTGGCGGGACATCCCGAGAACTAACTAGCTCTCAGCCAACACAAGGCCGGGTTACCTCTTACACTAGGTAAATACTACATGAATATGACACCCCCCGGTCCTTTGGGACCTTTATCCGAGGCGCCTCAACAAAACAACAATCATACAGTAAATGAGATTGGAGTAACCACATAGGTTAAATACCAGGGCTCCATACCTGATACCACCCTTTTCCAGAAGGAAATGACATACCCTAAAGGGAGCGAACCTCATAACCTTGCCGCATCATTCCTATTTTGACCATTTCCGGGGTGTGAGGTCTGAAGAAGTCTCGTCCACAAAGCTATGCTTTTTCACAAAGCCATGCTTTGATCAACAAATGATCAGCAACACACAGCAGCACTCAGCATGCCACACTACCAAATTGGGAGTACATCATTAATAACTTTCAACTACATAACCTCTGAGCTCGTACGTATCAGAGAAGGATGTTAAGCAAAGAGAATAAATTCTCCACCACCAAATAGAAATGTATTTGAAAGAAATAAGCTTTATATCTCAAAATGTAATGTCAGACATGTAACCATACAAGTCTGTTCCGGGTTCAAACAGAACCGAAGGCACTTCCAAAGAAGCCCTTGCAATCCGGGTATTCACAATCCCGATCGAACTTCCCATCACAAAGGAAATCTCTATACCGTAGCTAACGGTGCAGAGACAATCGATAGGTCATCCTATCATTTTCACAAATACCTGGTCTTCACCACCGGTCTTCAAATGTTATCCATATCGTCATATCACTTATTCAGAATGGGTTATATGACACAAAGGTCCTTTCCCGGCTAAACCGAATAGTGAGCACAATATTTAAAACATATGGATATAGGGATTTCAATTAAGTCACAACTTATTACCCAAATACTTTCCTTTAAATGGTTTAAACAAATTACCATTTTAAATCTTTAAACAAAAAAATTTACTTCACAAAGTTTACCCAGTTTCACAAAGATTCATTCACAGATTCCCAAATAAATTTCCATTTCAATTGGATTAACCCATTAAATCTTTAAATCAAGATTTAACTTATAGCTTTTAAAACTGTAATGCCCCACCTCTATACCCATGCTAACCAAGAACACTACGATGTAGTGCTGTCAATTAGCATGGAGAATAAGGCTATGGAGGAGCGACCATCCATGTAACTTCTTTGTGCGAGCATCAATATGTCAGATAGAATAGAATGCATATCATTTAAGGAGGAAATCCGACATATCGATACAAACACAAAGCTATCACACGGTGGCTATATATAATCTTCGGAAACAAAACATAGAAGTAATCATAACATAAATCAGTCTCAGACATCCATATCACAAAGGCGGAAGAAGGTATAAATATGTTTATAACACGTGAAAGTGTACATCAGAGTAGTGGTCAGAAAGATCCACGATAATACAAAAGAATAGCAACACGTGCTATGCAAAAGAATAAGTACACAACATAGAGTCTATATCTCAAATGCGTACATCCAAAAAACTACTAATCTAAGTAGTGCCAAAAGTCAGAATAATCCTGAAGAGAAGTCAAGCAGAAGCACCTGTAACATCTCGGTCTGACCTGAGTATTATTTATAAGAAAACAATAAACGGATCAGTCTAGCTATAAATATCAGATGATAAGGTATAGAATAAATAGTATAGCATTAGCATGTAACGACCATAACAGCATACTACTATAAGTATGTAAATGATAATCAACAAAAGATTAACCAATATCACATGAATCTTCTCAAAGATAAAATAGGGTATCATACCCTAAACTTGTATTCATAACAAGTCAATAACACATAAATTCACCAATGCATAAAACTGATATCATATCAATGAAAATCATGTAAAATTGGTGAAGCACAAATTCCAGAAATCATCACCAGAAATCCAGAAAAAAAACACATAAAAAAGGGGAGGCCTAACACATGAATGGGAGCATGAAAACTCACCTACGCGTAAACACATGAATGAGAAGCTATCTCATGGAAGCTATCCATTAAATTTCCACACAGAAATGGCCCGAAGACCATGGGGTGCTACCCCATATATGTGATGGTGAAACATCACAAAAGCGGGGTCTAGTCTCCCTCGCAGACAAAGAGACATCGCTCAATCGCTAGTCTAAATCACAAAAAATGATCGTCGTGATCATAAGGAAGTGTCAACCACACCAAGCTAGTAAATATATGAGTTTAACTTCATGTCCCATAACCACTTGCTTAACTTAAATATTTACGAACAAGCTGTAAATCTTCACTAGGAAATTGTCACAAAAGGTTCAATCGAACAAGTCCAAGAGCTAACCGACGAAGTGAACGCAAGCGTTTCATACCACTCGTTTTACTAAGTCGTTTAAGTCGATTTCTCATCCGAGTGAAGTAAAGGCTTGTATATACTAGTAGATTGGAAATCGGTTTGAGAAAACGAACTTTTGATATTTAAATAGTGTTGAAATAGCTTTGATGAAAGAGTTTTGATATTTACTACTAGTATTGAAACCTTTATATTTTTAAAGTGACAAATCACAAAAATGATTGTAGAAACAATCAATCACAGGAATTCACATACGAAGACGTGAATAGAATCGAATGAAATCGATTAAAATTTGGAAACCAAATAAAAATATCAATTCCAGAATATGAATTGAAACACATAAAACAATTCAAGAAATTGAAACATCAATTCAAAACTGTCATCTCTGTGTGGCTGCAGTACACGCACGTGTGCACTGCCTCGCCACAACAACATATAAAGAAATAGCAACAAGGCACAAAGGCCAATGCTCAAGAATTCACAGTGACAACAAATGCAATAAGCAAGTGACAGTAGTGGAAATCTTCAACCAAGTGAGTTGAAGAGGTTGGCTGCCTCAAGCAACAACAACCAAACCAGTTCGGACAAGGCAGTGAAATGCCAAAGTGGTTAAGAAAAGATGACAACAAACTGCAGCCGAAAAACCAGATACATCAATCAAACGAATGTAGCAGGGGGGTAAGGCTGCCCAGGGTAAATGGTATGCGAACCAATTGCCACCAAGTAAATCTAATAACACTGCAAATTCGAGAAGGTAGGAAACTATCACGAAATGCAAGAAGGTCAAGTCTCAGACTCAACACATCTGCAGCACCAAGGCACAAGGCAGAGGTACAGGTACAAAAATAGAAGGAGGGTGAGGGCACCAGGGGTATGGCACCATAGCACACCAACACATGAATGCGATGGTGACCAAACGCAATGAAGACAAGGCATCAACGCAAGGTATCAGTTCCTAAGATGTGCAACACAGTGACACAAGTGATTCAAGACAAAGTGAAGAAAATCAATGCACTGCATGTACAAAAGGTAGATGAAGATGCAATGAAGCCAAAGCAAGCCATCATAAACAAAGTCGAAGTCAACTAGGCCGAACAACATGTAACAGCAGTTACAAGTGACTCAGGTAAATGCACAGAAGCATCAACAATTACAGATGCAACATAATGCAACAAGGGACAGGGTTAAGGCAGCCAGCATTGATGATATAAAAATATAAGCTGAATGACTTATGTGGTAAAAGAAATATGCACAATGCTCAGTGAAACTCAAGTGTCCAATAATACATCTCGAAATCAAACTTCACTTAAATAGAAAATGCACATGAACGTTGTGGCAACAGATCAAGGCAATAGTAACAACTCAAATGCAAGCTATGTCATATATGATACAGTGACAAATTGCACAAACAAGCACAAATGTGCTACAGAGAATATGCTACATGAAAGACATGAAGGCAGTAAAGTGCTGACTGGAAACGAACTACAAAGACATCAACGAGTATGACATAAGGCAGTGCAACAAAGACCACCAATGTTCAATGTAAATGCAAGCTAGTAGATCATACTACACATCAGGTCAGAGACTAATGAATTACCAGTTCAAATCAAGAATGTAACCTAGTGTACCACAACCTAGGCTAGTATCATACAACAACTTAAGCACAGTTCACCGAAGTTCAAGGGAGGTGGCAACAAGTTCGACCAAGAAACTGTTATTAACAGCAGTCATAAAAATAGTGTGACAAAAGTAAATGAAGACACATTCATGTATCAACCAAAGTCAGAGACCATAGTCAAGCATCAACAGGGATAGGTCAGTGAACAAAACCAAGTGAAAGTCGAAGTCAAATAGACATTCACGAAACCAAAGAAACTGGCAAAGTAAAAGGAAATCAACAACAATAAAAATCAAGTCGAAGCAGAGGCAACGAAAACTGAAGAAGCAAACAAGATCGAACAATTTACAGTTAGATGTGAGTAATAAAAAAAATCACTCACTTTTGCCACGAATGGAGCAGCCGAAGTCCCCTCGAGCTCGATCAAAAATCGAAGCAGTCGAAAGCCCTAATTGTTGAAGGTCGACAAACTAATGAAGCAGCCATTTTTGATGCGCCCTAGCTTTTGCAGGGGAATGAAGATCGAAAGTCCCAGGCTTTTCAGAGCGAACGAAGAACGATCGAAGAAGCCCTAATTCTCGATCGAAGAAGAAGAATGAAAACGATATGCCGCCATTTTCGTTCGATTGTTTTCATTTTAGGGTTACTGAACGAATGAAAATGGATAAAGGGGGATCTTGTCTTGGTTAGTTTTCATGGCAACCAAAAAGACTTAACCATTTTTTCAAAAGAAAATTCAAACTGGTTTAAAAATTCCAAACAACAATTAGCTAGGAAAAGAAATCGTCTAAAGACGATAGTTAATCGGCACGAAATACCGGGTTGTTACAGACTCCCCTCCTTAAAGAAATTGCGTCCTCGCAATCTTAAGGAATAAGTGGAAAAAAGGTAACAACCATAAGAGCATAACATCATAAAATAAAGAAATTTGAAATAGGAAGTTCACCATATAGGGCATGAAAGAGTAAGCTTGAACGTGTTTGCTCGATGAATTCTCTGGATTCCTAAGTGCGATTCTTAGGATTTGAGAACCATTGAGCTTCCACAAGAAAATCATCTTTATTTCGAAGGTGCTCAACCTCCGAAGCAATGATGCGAAAAGAATGTTGCTCAAAGTCAAATCTGGTGGAACTTCAATTTCTTCAATAACACCGGGCTCAAGAATAAAAATTGGAATCCCTAAGGCAATTCCGTAGAAGGAAGACGTGAGAAAACGTCATAAATAGCAGAAAATTGAGCCGGTAATAAGAGGAAATAAGCCACGGAACCAATACGTTCGGTGATGGGAAATGGACCAATATATCGTGGTGCTAACTTTCCCGATCGACTGAAACGCACATCACATTTCATAGGTGAAACACGAATAATTTGGAACAACGGCGTAGTACAATAATGGTACGTCCAACGATCCGGAAAGTCGGGACATCGATGTAGTACAATAACGGTACATCCTATGAACCGATCACCATAAAAGAACATTAGACGCTAGTCCATAAAGGAAATGAGACGAAGCTCAATAAAACGAAATACATCAAAACGTCCGATGAACTTGGTAAAAAGATGATTCCATTCGGACATCATCAAAGAAACGACTGCTTGTTTAAGTATAGAATCCAATTATACTTATAAATAAATCCTATGAAAAAAGATTTGCAAAATTTTAAATTGCTAATTTCATCCAAAAGTCAATAAATTCTGGAATGGAGTCATCGAGATATTCGAAGAATACTCAATTCATAGAATGGATGAAATAAACTGGATAAACAGAATGACATAATAAGTCATTCATAAGAATCATAACGAGTGCGGAATGCGGTAAATGGAAGGCTAATTTCCGCAACTCGAAGGTAATGAAAACCGGTGGCAAGGTCGAGTTGAAAAGACCTAAACACCACTCCAGAGATTGCTTAGGTGATAATCCTAAGACAACTCAAAAATTCCGGAAAATTCTCAAACCATATGAATGAGAGATATAACACTTTCCTTGTCAAGAGGGCTTAAAGAATAAAATGATGCCACCAAATCGGAATCAAAAATGTTTTTAAGAAAAATAGAAATCTGCTTAACAGATTGAAAGTGTCGAAGATGAATAGTCCACTCGGGACATAGGATATGGCTTCATAATAAGTAAGCCAATCCCCTTCACAAAAATCAATTCCAAAGCCTAGGTAACGCACGATAGGCAAACCGGCTTGGAAAGAAAATCACATAAAATAACTTCGACATCAAATCAAAGCGAATTGAGTGTTGAGGATCCACCAACCGGATTCGCAATTCTCAAAGAAGTTAGCAAGCCCAAAAACGTTTAAAGGAAAGGAATCAACAAGTTCTTTTGATATAAAACAGTGAGACGAAACTCATATCAAAAAGAACTCGAAAATATAAATCATAAAACAAATGTCATCAAAGATAGAATAAGAAATACCTTGACAAGGAGAAGAGTTGTTCAGGTTCCTCTCCTCCTTGCTTTGAAGTTTAGAGCAAGAAGATAAATGATGACACAGATTTTAGCAATAGCGGTAGGTGAGGGGTTTCGGACACTTAATTACATAGTGTTCCGTAGAATTACAATGGTAGCATCCTCCACGACTAGGGATTGGAGTCTTTGCTACCAAGGTAGTTTGCATCACTTTATTATTGGGATAAGGCTTTTGAAATGCCATTCAAATAATATCATAACACGAGTGCCAGGTCAAACCCGAGCATTTCAGTTGGATTCAACAAAAGTGTAATTAGAAAAAGAAATCCAATGTAGATCAGATCGTTGATGCTGAAACCCAAACCAAACTAAAATGAACCAATGGACAGAACAAGTGCAGCCCCTACATGAATAAATGGAAAGAATGAGTGATACAACAGTTCAGTGAACTGCAAGTATCGACTAGGTAGCTACAAGTGTAAAGCAATGTCCAACACAATTGAACGCAGTGAAGTGTTCAAGGATGTAACATGCACCAGATCAGGTCAGAGTGATCCAGATTCAAGTGAAGACTGCATGCAACAAACAACTCCAGATTAATGCAAATGAAACTGAATATAAAATCAAAATACTCAGCACAAACCAACAGCCAAATTCAAGGCATAGCAAAGGCAATAGTAAGGCCGAGAACTTATACAATACAAGATCCAGAAGTTGTTAGGCAAACATGAATACACCATCCAGAGAAGGACTACTGGATTGAATAGCGCTGAGACTGCCAGATCCAACCATTTCTTCTTCTTTTAAGAAAAGAAAGAAAGAAGGAGAAAATAGTATTCACTAAAATGAATTTCAATCAAACTTGATTGACAAAGCAAGGAATTCACCAAAGAAAATAGGATAGAACGGTACGAAGACTCGAATAGAACCCTAAAGCACGACCCCTAAGAAAGACTTAGGAAAATGATCCTTGCTAGATTATTCTACAATGTTCCAAAATTTGGCTCTGATACCAAGCTGTAACGCCCCACCTCTATACCCATGCTAACCAAGAACACTACGATGTAGTGTTGTCAATTAGCACGGAGAATAAGGCTGTGGAGGAGTGACCATCCATGTAACTTCTTTGTGCGAGCATCAATATGTTAGATATAATAGAATGCATATCTTTTAAGGAGGAAATACGACATACCGATACAAACACAAAGCTATCACACGGTGGCTATATATAATCTTCGGAAACAAAACATAGAAGTAATCATAACATAAATCAGTCTCAGACATCCATATCACAAAGGCGGAAGAAGGTATGAATATGTATATAACACGTGAAAGTGTACATCAGAGTAGTGGTCAGAAAGATCCACGATAATACAAAAGAATAGCAACACGTGCTATGCAAAAGAATAAGTACACAACATAGAGTCTATATCTCAAATGCGTACATCCAAAAAACTACTAATCTAAGTAGTGCCAAAAGTCAGAATAATCCTGAAGAGAAGTCAAGCAGAAGCACCTGTAACATCTCGGTCTGACCCGAGTATTATTTATAAGAAAATAATAAACGGATCAGTCTAGCTATAAATATCAGATGATAAGTTATAGAATAAATAGTATAGCATAAGTATGTAACGACCATAACAGCATACTACTATAAGTATGTAAATGATAATCAACAAAAAGTTAACCAATATCACATGAATCTTCTCAAAGATAAAATAGGGTATCATACCCTAAACTTGTATTCATAACAAGTCAATAACACATAAATTCACCAATGCACAAAACTGATATCATATCAATGAAAATCATGTAAAATTGTTGAAGCACAAATTCCAGAAATCATCACCAGAAATCCAGAAAAAAAACACATAAAAAGGGGGAGGCCTAACACATGAATGGGAGCATGAAAACTCACCTACGCGTAAACACATGAATGAGAAGCTATCTCATGGAAGCTATCCATTAAATTTCCACATAGAAATGGCCCGAAGACCATGGGGTGCTACCCCATATATGTGATGGCGAAACATCACAAAAGCGGGGTCTAGTCTCCCTCGCAAACAAAGAGACATCGCTCAATCGCTAGTCTAAATCACAAAAAATGATCGTCATGATCATAAGGAAGTGTCAACCACACCAAGCTAGTAAATATATGAGTTTAGCTTCCTGTCCCATAACCACTTGCTTAACTTAAATATTTACGAACAAGCTGTAAATCTTCACTAGGAAATTGTCACAAAAGGTTCAATCGAACAAGTCCAAGAGCTAACCGACGAAGTGAACGCAAGTGTTTCATACCACTCGTTTTACTAAGTCGTTTAAGTCGATTTCTCATCTGAGTGAAGTAAAGGCTTGTATATACTAGTAGATTGGAAATCGGTTTGAGAAAACGAACTTTTGATATTTAAAATAGTGTTGAAATAGCTTTGATGAAAGAGTTTTGATATTTACTACTAGTATTGAAACCTTTATATTTTTAAAGTGACAAATCACAAAAATGATTGTAGAAACAATCAATCACAGGAATTCATATACGAAGACGTGAATAGAATCGAATGAAATCGATTAAAATTTGGAAACCAAATAAAAATATCAATTCTAGAATATGAATTGAAACACATAAAACAATTCAAGAAATTGAAACATCAATTCAAAACTATCATCTCTGTGTGGCTGCAGTACACGCACGCGTGCACTGCCTCGCCACAACAGCATATAAAGAAATAGCAACAAGGCACAAAGGCCAATGCTCAAAAATTCACAGTGCCAACAAATGCAATAAGCAAGTGACAGTAGTGGAAAGCATCAACCAAGTGAGTTGAAGAGGTTGGCTGCCTCAAGCAACAACAACCAAACCAGTTCGGACAAGGCAGAGAAATGCCAAAGTGGTCAAGAAAAGATGACAACAAACTGTAGCCGAAAAACCAGATACATCAATCAAACGAATGCAGCAGGGGGGTAAGGCTGCCCAGGGTAAATGGTATGCAAACCAATTGCCACCAAGTAAATGTAATAACACTGCAAATTCAAGAAGGTAGGAAACTATCATGAAATGCAAGAAGGTCAAGTCTCTGACTCAACACATCTGCAGCACCAAGGCACAAGGCAGAGGTACATGTACAAAGATAGAAGGAGGGTGAGGGCACCAGGGGTATGGCACCACAGCACACCAACACATGAATGCGATGGTGACCAAACGCAATGAAGACAAGGCATCAATGTAAGGTATCAGTTCCTAAGAAGTACAACACAGTGACACAAGTGATTCAAGACAAAGTGCAGAAAATCAATGCACTGCATGTACAACAGGTAGATGAAGATGCAATGAAGCCAAAGCAAGCCATCATAAACAAAGTCAAAGTCAACTAGGCCGAACAACATGTAACAACAGTTACAAGTGACTCAGGCAAATGCACAGAAGCATCAACAATTACAGATGCAACATAATGCAACAAGGGACAGGGTCAAGGCAGCCAGCATTGATGATATAAAAATATAAGCTGAATGACTTATGTGGTAAAAGAAATATGCACAATGCTCAGTGAAACTCAAGTGTCCAATAATACATCTCGAAATCAAACTTCACTTAAATAGAAAATGCACATGAACGTTGTGGCAACAGATCAAGGCAATAGTAACAACTCAAATGCAAGCTATGTCATATATGATACAGTGACAAATTGCACAAACAAGCACAAATGTGCTACAGAGAATATGCTACATGAAAGACATGAAGGAAGTAAAGTGCTGACTGGAAACGAACTACAAAGACATCAACGAGTATGACATAAGGCAGTGAAACAAAGACCACCAATGTTCAATGTAAATGCAAGCTAGTAGATCATACTGCACATCAGGTCAGAGACTAATGAATTACCAGTTCAAATCAAGAATGTAACCTAGTGTACCACAACCCAGGCTAGTATCCTACAACAACTTAAGCACAGTTCACCGAAGTTCAAGGGAGGTGGCAACAAGTTAGACCAAGAAACTGTTATTAACAGCAGTCATAAAAATAGTGTGACAAAAGTAAATGAAGACACAATCATGTATCAACCAAAGTCAGAGACCGTAGTCAAGCATCAACAGGGATAGGTCAGTGAACAAAACCAAGTGAAAGTCGAAGTCAAACAGACATTCACGAAACCAAAGAAACTGGCAAAGTAAAAGGAAATCAACAACAATAAAAATCAAGTCGAAGCAGAGGCAATGAAAACAGAATAAGCAAACAAGATCAAACAATTTACAGTTAGATGTGAGTAATAAAAAAATCACTCACTTTTGCTACGAATGGAGCAGCCGAAGTCCCCTCGGGCTCAATCAAAAATCGAAGCAGTCTAAAGACGATAGTTAATCGGTACGAAATACCGGGTTGTTACAAAAAATATTCACAATTCAAGTCTTTTATAATATAAAAGATACACCTTTTAAAATCTTCTTTGATTTCAAGGTAAAGCTTAATCATCTTCACAAAGGTTAATTCATAGTTTTTCCTAACTATTTACAATTTCATTTCAACTTGAAATGTTTCAATACAAATTGGAAATCCTTTCTTTTTATGAAAGCTATTATTATTTGAAAACAGATAGTTTTCGTTTTGGGAAAAACTGGTTACAATTACACAGGTTAAAGCCGTCTAAGTATAAAACTTGAATTTAAATTTAAATTTCCAAAACCATATTTTAAATGGTTAAAAACCCATATAAACACCTTTTATAACTTGTACAATCTTTTAAACCAAAATTCCCAAATTATTGAATTTAATTAATTCAAATTTTAAATCAAATTATTCAAATTTCAATTTTATTAAGTTATTTAAAATAACTCTTATTTTTGAAACTCATTTTCAAAAAAACTTTCAATTCCAATTTCCAAAACTAATTTGGATTCAAAAATTCAATCTTTAGAATTGTCAAAAATCTGTGACTTAACCGATTTCCACGTGAAATCCACATTGGTGTGTGTATGGTGTAGTCCAGGGGTTTAACATAATAGTGCAACAACATCCAACCATCACAGATCAGAACACAGAAATATAGTTGATAAGCGGTATAAACTATAACGCTTATCTTTAATTCACATGTCACAGATATTCATATCATAGATAAATAGATCACAAATCACAACACAGAACAGGGTATATCACAAAGCATCACATATTTGGGATATCAAGTAATTCAACATCCAATACGATTCAAACATCCATAAGTAGGATTACTTTAATTATCTGACTAATTTAAATCAGGTAAATTTCTTTGAATAAATTTTACTAGTTATGGTAAATTAATAATCAATTAATTACAAAAATATTTAATAAGTTATCCTTTAATTGATCATAAATTAACCCTTAATTAATAACTAATACTTTATTAATTATCCTTAATTAATTACCAAAACCGATAAAATTTCCTTATAAATTTCCAAAGTTATTTCCTTTTTTTAAAATAAATTTCTTTATCTCTTCAAATCTATTTAAAAATCCAAATTTTAAATAAAATTTTCATCTTATAAATAATATTACCCGAAATCCATTTATTAAGCACCTTTTTCCCGAAATTTGAAATTTAATTCAATATGATTCAAAAATAAAACTTTATTATTTTTCAAAACTCCTTTTTAATTTATCCAATTCTCAAAATAAATTTTTACAATAACTTTCAATTTGAATTTTAAAAATCTAATTTTATTTATTTCTACTATCCAACGATACCAAAAATATATCCGGCTAAACCGTAGCTGTAACATCCCGCCCTTCTGACCGCCCCCAGTCGGTAATTAAACCAACTTGAAACGTTCAAAATGATGGATTGTTATTTAGTTTATAGAGTTTAAACAGAATCAGCCACAGAATCATAGAATAATAATAATATTTCACAATAATAAATCCTTTTACATACACCAGAGTTTATACAATGTATTAAATTGATACAGCGGAATATCTTTTAAGTACAAAATTTTTGAAATTAAAGTGAGCCTTTTACTCTCTCTCTCTAACTTTGCTGCCCGAAAATCTTCAAGCTGTAAATAACTCGGGTCTGACCCCGAGTATTACATTCAAAAGAAAATAATACACAGGTCAGTCTAATTCAAACTCAGTTATTAGTGCATAGAGGCAATAATAATCAATTAGACGACAGTCACAATAATTCCATATCCGACCCTTTTAACAAAGAAATCGGATGACGGTAATTATAACACTTAACAGTGTTATCAACAAATCAGTAGATTCAAAACATCAACACAGCTAAAGAAAAGATTTTTTAAATGAAGATGATTTAGAAAAGAATAGAATTGCCGAAACGACAATTAACAATAAAAATCATCAAATTAAACCAAATCAATTTAAACAATTTAAATTGTCACTTTAAAATATCAGTTCTGATTAGCTGCAGTACACGCACGCATGTACTGCCTCGCCAATACGGCATATGAAATACGCAAAAAGATCAATGAATCAAAAACAAAAGAATTATCACTTTAAAATTTGTCAGTTCTGATTGGCTGCAGTACACGCACGCGTGTACTGCCTCGCTAGTATAGCATTAAATACACAAAAGATCAACAAAAATCCACAGACGAGCACAAGGTCAAACCCAAGAAAAATTCGGGTTCAACACAACTGCAAATTCAAATGAAATGGTTAAGCATTAAAATCAAGTCTCGACCCAAAATCAGTGACTCAGTGCAAATGCAACAACAAATATACAAGCTGAAACTTTAGAAGAACCAGGTTGAACAACTACAAGTACAGGTACAATATAATGCAGACCTGAGTAAAACTAAGGAAGTGCATTTTGCCGAGTGCGTCATGAAGCACTTGCAACAGAAAATCAATGCAAAATGGACACATTCGAAACCAGACCCAAACAAGATGAATCAGACATGCAACTACATGTATTTGTATGTTGCAAACTCAAATAAAAATTGCATATAAAAGAGTGCAACAGTGGTGATGAAATGGAAACAACCTGAATGGTCACGCTAGGTCATACTAGCCTTAAACGAGTGCATGTAACCATCAGGTTAGCATGCGAGTGAAACACAAACAAAATAAAATCAGAAATTACAACCTAAAGGTTAACGTTACAAAGAAATACATAAAATCATGCAACGGTGAAATGATGTACACCTGAATGTAACATTGAAACTGCTACACCAAGTGCACACGTACAACATCAATGAAGTAATATCGAACCAGTTCCATTTCCAAAGTGAAGCCACCAGACTCAAGTTTAACTGGCAATGACTCAATATCAAGTGCAATATGAACTAGACAATAAACAAGAGAAAAATGAATGCAATGGTGGTTCAAATGCAAAGATGGATATGTCAACATATATGGAACAGTAAGTTGACTTATCAGCATCAAATTGTCTGCATATTAAAAATGCGGTTGTGAATAATGCAAGTTGAGGTCATGAACATGAAGGCAACAGTAACTAGAGATTGCAACGTAATTGAAAATGCACTTGAGCAATGTAAAAGACCCAAGGACTCAATAAGGCATGGATAACATGTATGAATGACTCAGTGATACATGCGACAATGCTCAATGCACAGAAATGCAATGCCACAACGAACATGGTTGTTTGTTCAAAACAACATACACCCATATACATACATGAATGTATATATACAAATGATTAACACAACACGAACCAGACCGAACCAAGAATTTAATAACTACAACATGTTGAAAACAAACTACAAAGGCACCAGTAATGCCAGAGAAACAGTGTCAAAAGACCACCAGTAAACCAAGCTTCACCATGAACACCTCAATGAATTTAAGACGTCAAAGTCAGGAAAGGTCAAACCAAGGTGAGCAAAGAAATTCAAAGCCGAAGTCACCATAGAATGCAACTTAAATCAACTGTCTCAAAATCACACAATTCAAAAAACAAGTATCACCAAATTTCATACAATTTGAAAAAGGTAAGTAACCATCTCGAACACCCATACGAAGATCGAATGGCCGAGCATAATACTGTCACCAAGCAAAGGCCAACAGAAAACGAGCCGTGGCGACCAGAAAATCAAGACCGAAGTCAATGATGTAACCATACAGTGAACAAAGTACAGTTTCAAACGCAACAATATAGTGAACAAAATCATGTAACCATGGGTTACAAATTTCATCAAGGTCAAGGTCGAAACCAATCAAAGCAAAAAGAATCATAACATGTCGAAGTGGCCAAAGTCAAACTAGTAATCATCTTAAACACCTAAACGAAGAACAATGACCAAAGAAAATTAAATAACGAATTCAAATGGATGAAGTCGAGCAGTTAAAAATCAATCCGTGATAGCCACGAAACCAAGCAACAAAAGTCACGAAATTTCAGAAGTCATAAATCATCAAAATGACTTGAATCAGATGTGAGTAAAAAAATATTACTCACCTTCGCTTGAAGCAGTCGCGAGCGCTTCAGAGATTCGAGGAGCCGAAGATCATAATTCCAGAGTCGCCACAAAGGAAGACGAAGCCGAAGCTTCAATTTGCCAGCAAAAGAACAAGGGCAAAGCCCTAATTTCAGTCGAGCAAATATTGACAAGAGATCGAGCCAGATTCGCAAGCCTAAACCAGAATCGCCGAAGCCCTAATCGCCATTTTTTTCGTCGTTCGTTTGTTTTAGGTTTTAGGGTTGTGAAAAATGGAAGAGGGGATCGGGTTTGCCTCTGATAATAACCACGGCTCAAAGAAAAAAAACATGGGCCAGTATTCAATTGAAGCCCGCAACCATTTCTAAAAAATTTATGTTGTATTGATAAAATTTATTCCTTTTTTTAAACATCATTATCTATATTACATTCATTTGTATATATCATATCATATCAAATGTCAAAAATGTAGAGTCTTAAATTTTATCGAATAAGATAAACTTGATTTTTAAAATCCAAAGATTCTATACTTAAAATTTCAAAGCAAATTTCCTTTACATTTATTTATAAATCCCAATTCAATTTAAATTCAACTATATTCCTCATATTAAACTTGAAAAATTCAAACAAATTCACAATTTTAAATCAAAATTTGATTCAATTATTAATTTAAAATAATCTAAAATTTGAGATCGTTACAGTAGCCTTCAACAATTTCAATCACAAAGATAATCACACGGAGATTATAAATAATCAACACACAACATATGAAACAAATTCAAATGTTTGAGGAATCCTGTTGGATCCTTCCAACCCGTTTCCCTGCATCCACAGGTGTTAGCACAATACCAATTCCACTTCGAGGTGGAATATCACGGTATATGGGATTTATAAAATATTATCCGCTATTATGCGGCGCAATAGGGTCTCATCCGCTATATAATGCGGGAAATCAACTCCAAATACATATATAATACCAATTCCACTTCAAGGTGGAATATCACGGTATATGTGTTTAATATAATAACCACCGCTTAATATGCGACGTATATGGTCTATTTCAATACAACATATAGCAATCATCATCCAAGCACACAATCAAGCAATTTTAAATTTAACTATTTAAAATTTAAATCGAAACACAATTCGATTGAGTGAGAAGTTCTCACCTTGGCTTCCAATAATAGTTGCAGTGTTTTATTCCGAATAAAATTAAACGAGCGTTTAATTTTACCCAAAATTCACACTAGTTCCAATCAACTCCAAACCAGCTCCATCGCGTAGTGCTCGTCAAAACGGACCCAACGCAATTCGTTTTGTCAATTTTCGACCTTGTATGACAAAGTTATGGTATTTTAAACATTGTACGAATTATAATATAAATAAATTTACAAATTTTATTTATTTTCAAACCCTAATTACTTTTGGTCGTTCGAAATATCTTGATGAAATCTCGGCCGTGCACTTCACTTTCTCCAACACCAGGTTATTACGCATGCAAGTAACCCAAACGCCGCCATCAACCTTGAATTATCACACGCACCACGCCACGTTTGAAGCTGATCCTAGACCACCCTGTCGAAGCCCATCACGAGTGCCACCTTCAGCCAGAGGCACGGCGAGCTCGGTCGCATATTCTTCTTGATAAACACGTGCAAACAACCCACAAACGTGGGCCCAAAGCTCCCTCTCCGGTCGACGAAAATCGATCTCCACCGTTGGATATCTAGATCTTGAAGTGCTCTTTCATTTTGTAGTTGGAGATTTCTTGTAAAAGTGGATGGATAGGAAGAACGAGAGGGAAGAAGTGAAGAAGACGTCGGCAATTGAAAATAGCTAGGGCCGGCTGAAGCTTGAAACCCTAGTTTGTTTGCAAATGGAAAATAAAACGTCCTTATATAGAAAATTTGACGAAGCACTATTCATCCGAGATTTTTCCGAACTCCAAACGAAGCATGCCGGCTGACGTTTGTAGTGTTTAACCCGCGTTCCGGACACAATGGAACATGTTTTGGGAGCTAATTTGATCATATGTGCGAGTTACAGAATTAAACGATCAAGCTTAAAATTAAATCGATTAAACTAACTTTCTATGCGTTTTGGATTGCCTCGGACAAACCGTACGTCCGATTGACACGAAATTTGAAACCTTACAATAATTTAAGATTACGGATCCGATGAAACATGTTTCGTCGAAATCCGAGACTGTTTGAAAAATGACTATTTTTACTAGTCAATTAAACATTAAAATATTCAATTTTCTACAAATTTACTTTTAATTCAATTTTAAAAGTTCTATAACATCATTATAACTTCAATATGATTTACTACAACTTTATAAATCATTTTTTATACACATTAAACCCAATTTCCAATTATTTCTAGAATTTCAAATATTAAATTATCGATTTAATTATCCAATTAAATCTCTATATTCGAAATATAATTTATTCGACTTACAAATCTTACTTGTTAATATTTAAAATCAATTAAATATCTAAATTTCAAATGACAAAAATTCTGGGTCGTTACAATCTTCCCCCCTTAAAAGAATTTCGTCCTCGAAATTGCAAAGTAAGAAAAATGCCCCAAATCCTTTAACTTTTCAAAAATCCACTTTGTGAAAATTTTATATTCACCTTTTCCAAAACCTTTAACTTCAAGCAAAACAATGGTTTCCATTTTCTAGTTCAATTCCTATATTTTCATTACAATTTCAAAATCAACGTTTCATTAACAAATATTTTCCCAAAAAAAAATTCAAAATTTTTCTAACTCCCAAAATTTACGGAAAATTTTGGCAGAGTCTCCTTTGTACGGAGGAGCTTTCGCAATTTCACAATAGATATAAATATATACATCGACCCACACGATCGGAAAACAGAAAAACAGTTCATATTTCCTATTTTTATTGCGTAGGCGTACCTTTTTAGCATTTTTAAGCAAAGCAGTTATTTATTAAGCATTTTGCGCAACCAAATCAGCCGAACGGTAGCCACGGCACCTTTACTTACTCAATTTAAACACGTAAGTGACATATATACGAAATCTATTAACATTTTACTCTTTTAAACAACTACAACACATGCATATTAAAAGAAATGCATAATAAACAAGGTTTATAAGCAACTTATATAATTTCGACATTACTTGTAATTGTTTACAACCAATTCATATACAACGACATTCATTTCTTCATTTTCAATTAGTTTACATTCACTAATTTAAATTCAAGTTGATTCTCTTTCAATTTAAATCCAATTACATAGCTTTCAATTTTTTATCAATTCAATTTCATTAACACTTAATGAATTATATACAATCAACCAACAACCATATAACAACCAATGTATATTCAACACAACCAAATTTATTCACTTTGTTTACCTTCAATTTGGTTTAACACTTTTTAATTTTCCAATTGGTTTTATATTCTATTGATTTTCATTTAATTATTCAATTCCCAATTACATTAGCTTTAATGAATTAACACTTACATCCATTATTCCATATCAATTCATTTACATTAGATTGATTAACATTCAATCCATTTATTAATTCAATTGCTAATTCATTTTATAACTAAGTTGAATTTCATTTATAAACCTCAAGTTCATATTCTTAATGACTTCATTTCATTAATTCACTTATTAATTTACTTCGATACCAAAATCAACTTCATTCAACATCACTTAAGTTATATTCCAATTAAACATTTGTTTAACTTAACTTAAATTTCCACTTATAAATCCAATTCAGATTCCAATTCTAAAGTAAACTCTATTTATTTTACCAAAGCTAAATTTCATCAATTATTCAAATTCATATCTCATTTTGCTTAACAAAATTGTTTAACCACTTTAATAATTGGTTTCACTTACCTTTACCCATTCTATAAGTTATACAACTTATAAATTTAAACTTCCAAATCATATTAAATAATCACCTATCAAATCCAATTCAATTTATTTAACTTTCCTTTAGTTAAATTTCCAAATCATATGTTTTATTATGCTAACTCAATTTCATTTCAACTTTACTAAAGTAAAATCTTTATTATTTCCTATTATAAGTCCAAACTCATTTCACTTATATTCATCAATTACAACTTGGATTTAATTTCAAATCTGTTTATCACAACAAAACTTCAATTTTTTTAATTTATTATGGTAGCAAATCCATCACAAAGAAACTCAAAAATGATACTGATGTTGCTGTAGTCATCACCCTTATTATTTCCCAGCAACAGTAGTGAGTTTAGTGCTTAGTATTCTTTTAAAATTTCCTTTTATTTATAAATCACATTTATAAATATTTTTCTCATGTAATTTCACTATTTAACTTTACTTATGCAAGATTATTTCACAATTGTAAATCATTTTAATTATAATTTCATACTTAATAATTCATTTGCTTATATACTTCATTCTTTTACAATTGTTGTTTTTATTTAGATTATTCAAACAACTTTTATTAACTCATATATATATTCTTACATTTTCAACAACCAAACAATTAATTTTTTATACACTTTAATAATTCTGAAAAATTATTTCCTTTATATGTAAAATATAATCAAGGTAAAATTATTTCATTTACCCAATTTAAAATGATACTGTGTCGGTTCATCTTGTTTAAGAGTTTAGAAACCCTTATCGATATAGTTAGCTAGACTGCACCGACCAGAATCTATAAACAATCAACCGATAAGTCAACACAATACAAAACAATTTATATTCACTAACAAATACACGCTCATATCTATTATTACACTCACACTCATTCTAGAGTACTATTGACTCTATCTCTAATGAGTAACACCCAACAGAGCCAAGGTTGTCGCTTAACCAAATGCTCTAATACCACATGTAACGTCTCAGAGATTTTTGACTTCCGAAAATCGACATTAATACGTCCACTGTATCAACTACCGAGCAATCGAATGCCGGAAAACCGAATTGTTATGGTTAAAAGAAGAGGTAGAAGAAGACAGAAAGAAAGAAGAAACAACATAAACAATATCAGATTCTCACATATCGCAGTGGAACAACATATAATAGATAAATGAATAATCTTTAAATCAAAGAACTATATCAGTTTATACATTACATCATCATCAGAGTTTACAACAATAATATACAACACAACTGGACAATTATATGAACTTATCCCTACGAATGAATTTTAACAGCGGAAAAGATAATATCATATACAAATGCTACGTCTCGCCATCCAGCTCGCCACTTAAGCTCCATAGCCTCCTGAAATCCAGAATGACCTGATAACCTGACTCTAGGCTGCCTGTGTGGAAAATTATGGGCACCCAGAGTTTAGGAAGGGAACAATAAACTCCAAGTCAGTCGTGGGACTAGTGTGAGAACTAAAAACAGTTATTTGCACAAAGGAATACAAAGGAAAAGAATCCGCAATGTTTTTGGAAAAAGAAACTACCATAAGGCCTCCCGCCACACACACAATGCAAACGCAGAATTGGAGGATATTTCCCCTTAGGATAGTCAAACATGCTTACTACGCAAAACAAATCATTTTTGATATTATTATTAGTGCATAGTGCAGAAAACATTTCAAAAGTATAATATTAATCTTAGCCATCATACAACCATTATTGTATGCCTACTATAGCTACTATGTTCAATAGCAGGTTACCGCCACATTCCATAGCAGGTTATACAACTAAAATAGCACAAGGCTCGTATTGTTTCTTTGGATTTTCCAACAAATGGTCAGGATAAGGAACTTCCTACTGCCAATGAGTACGCCTCTGGCGGGACGTCCCGAGAACTAACTAGCTCTCTACCAACACAAGACCGGGTTACCTCTTACACTAGGTAACTTGAAACAACCCGCGGTTCCGTACCCCTCGAATTGACAATAATCTCCATTAATAAACTCAAGAAGAACGGAAATACGAACCATTTGGATTGAAGAAGAAGAGGTAGAAGAAGAAAATAGGAAACAACATCAGAATCTAACCATCGCAGCGGAATAAAATATAATAGATATTAACAGATCTTTACACAAATTAAAACTATATCTATTTTATATAATACACCATCAGAGTATACATCAAAGTACCCATAACATACATTGGACAATAATCATATCATGTCCTCAATACAACCAGTGTACACAGCTAATCAACACAACGGAATATATATATACTGTATGGAAATACGTATCTCCATCTAGTTCGTCTCCTGAGCTCCACAGCATCCTTTCCTGTAATCTATAATACTCGGTCTGACCCGAGCATCATAATAAAACAATACCCGAGTCAGTCTGGAATACCAGCGTGAAAAAGCCACACTCAAATTGATTATTAAAGTTCCAAAAATCTTTTGAAATAAAAGCATCTCGTAAGACCACGCCACAAATAAACATGTCGGGTTTTTCCCTTACGATAGCTAAACACTTTTTATAAAAATTCCCTGATATTATAATAGTGTCTATATACAAATACTTATTAAAATAGCTGAAATTGTTACACCTATTAAATTCCAGCATACTAGCCACAATCGTGGGTAATACAAACAAAACTGTAAAGGTACGTAGGGAGAATGGATTTCCAACGAATGACTAGGCACTGGGGTACCACCTGTCATAGTACGTGGCCTAGATCACAGTACCGAGGAGTACGCCCGCTCCCCTGCAACACAAGGCCGAAACCATCCCTTACTGGATAATTCCGAATAAGATCACCCCACGGTTGTGATCAGCAACCGCACCACTAAGCCGAAATCAAAAAGGACATCTAGACAGGGATGACCTTACCCTCAAGTGGGGGCTACCCACGAAGCCCTGCTGCATATCCCCTGATTTTCAGTCATTCCCAGTTGATGAGGATTGAGGTTGAGCGTTACCTTTTTAGAACATATCCCTTAGAATGCCCATCATCCGCTGACGATGTTCCGAAAGCATTCATCCATACAAGTCCATTCCGGGTTCGAATGGAATTGAAAGCACCATTCCACCTTTGATATCAAACTCATTTTCCCTATGAAAACGTATGTTAACGCTAAAAAGTGAACGCTAACACCCGGTGTGTGTAATAGAATCGTGAAAGCACCACCCGTGTGACGGGAACAGAATTTAAGCAGTAAACTGGCAGAAAAGCAGTAAAAGACAGCAATTTATAGTGGTTTGGCTTGAGATTAAGCCTACGTCCACTTTGAATCTCCTTATTACTGAATTCGGTTACAAATCGATACAAATCTCTTATCAAAACAGTACAACTTGATCAAAAGAAACAATCTTGACTACTAGCTCAATCTTCGTCGATGAAACTCGATGAATCCATGTTGGATGTAAGGAATTATCTCTTGAAGATTGTTGTAGCGTCTTGAATGTTTGAGGATCTTTGATTGCTGGATGAATGGAGACTTCGACAGAGTAACGGCGCTTGAAGAAATGAATAGCAAAAAGTCCCTTGAATGTTGGAAGTGGTGGCCTATTTATAGGAGCTGATTTCTGAGCAGAAAATTTGCCAAGTCTTAGGTCGCGTACGACCTTAGCTAAGTCGTAGGTCGCGAGCGACCTAAGCTAGGTCGCAGTCCCCTTGCGGCTTAAGGAATTAGCTGGTGAAGCTGTACTTGTCTTCATTTGATCAAGTGGTAGGTCGCAGGCGAGTTAAGGAATAGCCGTGGGAGCTCTAGGTCGTTGAAGTCTGGCATAAAACTTTGCTCAAGTCTTAGGTCGTGTACGACCTAAGATAGGTCGCAGTCCATATGCGACTTAGGGAAGGCAGCCTGATTGAGTTGCTTCTGTTTCCATCTGAGCAAGTAGTAGGTCGTGAACGACCTATAGTAGGTCGCATTCCTTTCTCTGCTTTTAGCTCGTTAGGCTGTTAAGTCGCTAGATCACTTCAGGCTTTAGGTCGCGAGCATCTTCAGGTCGCAACACTGCTAGGTCGCGAAGTTCTTGAGATAGTTAGGTCGTAGACTCCCTTAGGTCGCAAACCTCTGTTCTTAGGTCGCAAAGATTTATGTCCTTAGGTCGCAAACCTTTCTATCCTTAGGTCGCGAGGTCCTTCTGCTGTTAGGTCGCTAGGCTTTTATGTCCTTAGGTCGCAAGCCCCTCTTAGGTCGCTAATCCCTTTTAAGTCGCTAAGTTCTGGGTCGCTGAGATAATGGAATTAACATTTGCCCCTCGAGGCATATGACTATGCCATAGGTCGTATGCTTCGACTCAACCTTGCTAAGTCGCGAACGACCTAGAACTTGCACGCCTGTTCGCCTCCCATTCGCAGTTTCATATAAATTAGTTAGGTCGCACCTTCTTCCTCACCTTACTGTTTTGAGCCTCCATCGCCATTAACGATTTTTCGAGCTTCCAAAGACAAATTCGACTCATTCAACTGACGATTCTTTCTCACCAATCATAATCCGTAAGTGGATCGACCTTTATTCGTCCATAGTCACTGCTTCGATCACGAATCATTGTTACTTGTCCTAAGCCTAATTTCATACATCATGCTTTCTGAACGGTAGTCTCAATTGACTTTCGTTTGTCATTTGACGCGTCGTGGTAATTTGCGATCATACGAAAGCTTTTACTACGGATCTGTGGGGTTTGCAATTGATTTGCTAGTTAATTGGTGGTATGTTGAAGTAGGATGAAGGGGAAGATGAACTCTTTTTTGAACTGGCGGTATTGGGTTATCGGACCCAATATGATGTTGCTTGGAGAGGAAGTCAAAAACCTATCGGATTTGAACGACCTAAGTGTTAGGTCGCGTGGGAACGCTTAGCGACTTAAGCCTTTGCGATTTGACAACATTTGTGACCTAGAGAATCTCCAACCTAAAAACAATTGTGCACGACCTAGGACTTGAAGAAAATTGCCTCATCTTAATCCATTCAACTGCAACGTGCGACTTACAGAAATCTTGACCCATAATAGGTCGCTGAACGACCTAATACTTAGACAATTTTTCACAGCCCTGAACTTTTAACCTGAACAACACAGCATAAGAACGCTGCAACCTATGTTAGGTCGTAAGCGACCTAACACTTAGAATTTTTGAGCAGAATTTGACTGATTTTCTGAATTAGAATTGTTTTGGACTTTGTACTTCTTTTCAGATTGCCTCAACTTTAATGCTGATAACCTATTTAGAAGCAACATTCACAGAAAAATGGGACGAATATACTGCTATTGATTGCCCACATCAAACAACAGATTAGTTGACAAAGAATATCAAACTTAAATGAACTTCGTGAATGAAATGCTGTGAACTAACAAATCTAAGTGAAGTATTAAAGCAAAATTGAAATGATCAACTAAAGCTGATTTATTTGCATCAACACAATACTATTCTTGGACTTAAGATATCAAGCCCTGAAACTTTATAATCGACAAGTATCAATTAATTTAGTTTCGTTTACATTTGCTTGTTATTACATTAGTTTTGCACAACACTTCACTCTTTTTAGGAAACGTGCACCTTAATATTTGATCGTCCAGTTCCTTGTGTAGAATGGAATCTCAACAAGAAGATTTGGAAACAGTTGGAGAAACCTTTCCAATTGCTACTCCATTAAATGATCCTCCGGAAAGGACTCCTACCACTTTGAGTCATAAAGTCTTCCGTCAATTATGCATCCAATTTGGCATTGCCGAAGCTGACGCTTTGTTCCCTGGGATAAATGACACTGCTGATAGGCCGCCCCGTGGCTTTGTCGCAGTTAACCGTCAGATGTGTTCGAGTGGAGCCATTCCCCCATTTAACGACTGTCTTCGAGAACTTCTCCTTCGGCTATCTATTTCTCCCTTTCAACTACACCCTAATGGATACTCCATCTTGCTGGGATTGTGTGTGCTTTTCAGGAGAACGTTGGACCGTTTTCCCACTTTTGCCGAAATTCGCTTCTTGTGTACATTTGCAAAGAACAAAGACCATCCCTCTATCATACTTGTGAGGAGTGCCAGGAACCGTAAACTAATTCTGGACTTGCCCGAAAGTGCCCATGGATTCTTGACTCAATTCTTTTATGTTCGCTGTCCTCCGGGATTTTATGCCATCTGGAGAGTCGGAAGTAAGATTGCCTTTCATCGATTCGTTTTCTAGATTTTTCAGAATTCGAACCGTCAAATGCTTAATTCCATTCTTTCTTTTTGCAGCACTTCCTTCTCTTCTTCGAGATACCAGCCACAAGTCGATTTTAGATACTTTGAGTGCCGTTGATGCTGAAGAAAGGAGTGCCAAATTCTTACTGAAAGATGAATTTCTGCACCAGTTTGGTCTTTTACATCCTTCCAGATCGACTCAAATTCATGAAATCTCCAATTCTGATGCGGAAACATTAGCTGCTTCGGGTTCTCGAGCAGAGGCCTCGAATGCCCCAGCTTCTGTAGAAGAAATTGCATCAGAAGCACCCGTCGTAGAGGCTGCTTTGATAAAATGTTCCGCATCCACCGATGCTGTAGGGTCAGTCAGCAAGTCGGCACTTGCCCCGATTATTGAGGAGGAAGAGAATCCTCGAGCTCCTGAAAAATCAATCGATATAGAAGTTGAAGAGGAGAAGTCTGCTGAACACCTGGGTGATGACACCTTTGATGGCTTAAGCGATATCATGATAACTTCTCAAGAGCTTTTCGGGGATAACAATCCAAAAGCGACTTCCCCCGTTGTTGAAGCGACTTCCACCTTAAAACAAACCCTGACGCCTACTACGCCAGTCGTCTCTGTTTCCACACTAAAGCGTGGTCTGTAGTTTGACGCATGTAGCTTGCACGCCGCACACACTTAGGATTTTTCAGCACTTATAAGCATTTATCCTCTTTTTCTGGAAATTTCTAAACTTTACTTCTTTTCCGTTTTTCAGATTCTCCGATGGGACGTACCGGCTCATACTACGACAACTTTCGGCGCTACGGAGGGCGTGATTCTTACGATTATGGACGTAATCTTCCCTCCCGCAAAGAATCTAACGAAGAGCGTGCAGCTAGAAAAGCTCAAGAAAGGCGTGCTTACGAAGAGCAGCAAAGAAGGAGAGACGATGACTCTTATAAAAGAAAATATCATGATGACAAAGGGAAGAAGCATGCTACCGATGACCCAAGTAAACGGGTTAAACTTGATGAGAAGGACGCGTCTGAAATTTCTGAAAAAACTGACGCTCCTATCCCTTTTGATACTCCGGCCGGCTCTCCTCCTCTAAAGAAGTCTGATATTCAAACAATCATTAACAGGCCACAATATCAAGTTAAAGACGGCCCTCCAACGCTTCAGAGCCGATTTCCAAATTGGTGCCTAAAAGGAGTGCGCTTTGACTTGGATTTGGTTCCGATTGATAAGCAAGACATGCTTAAAAGTCTTGACGCGGTCAGGCTTAATATCGAGAGGATGTCGCAATGGCAGAAACTTGTCGACGAACTTCAAAGGGTCAACCATTTGAACCTTGAGGCGATGATGACCATGGAGAACGATAAATCAGAATGGGACAAATGGCGTAAGCAGCATGATGCGGAGATGACAAGCATTGCAGACGACAACGCAAAGCTTGCATCTGAAGTCAAGCGACTTAAGGAAGATCTCGCCTCGTCTTCGGCATCGCATACCCAAAAAGAAGAAGTTTTTCAGAAGCAAGTGCGGGATGCACATGCTGCACAAAGAGACGCCGAAGTGAAGCTTGCAGCCGAGCAGCGCATTACCAGGGAATATCGCACAGAAAATGCTGAGCTGCAGGAAACAATTGTGTCCCAAAATGCGGAGATTGAAATACTGAAGGCTAAGCTTCTTAAAGTTGAGAAGGAGCGAGATGACGCGGTTGCTGGGCAAGTTGCGGCCGAAGAGTCTCACGAAGCCATTAAAGCTAGCATCGATTCTACTCTATTTGACTTCTACATGCACAGCATTCTGGGCCGCGGCTGCCTCTCATTCTTGGGTCCCAAATATGAGATTACACTTGCTGAAGTTTGGGAGACCATACTTGATACGTTTGCTGGCTATGCGGAGGCAGACCTTGTAGCGCTTTATCTGGATGATGAAGCACGTGATGCGCTTATTAGAGGCAAAGAGCAACTTGCCGAAGCTAGAGCCGGGACAGTGGCAGAGGAGCATTCAGAAAAAGCAATACCTTTCACTGCCCCTGTCCATACTTCGACTTTGACTGATGTTGACATCATTGGTTCTAGCTCTCAATCTCCACTTGCTGCAAAAGATGTTGAAGCTAAACTCGATACTTCCGAGAATCCTCTTTCCCAAATTGAAGAGAAGAGCCAGGAAGAAACTGAGGCTGATAAATATGAAATTGAACTTGCGAAGACAACTCCTCCAGGTAATTTTGGCGAAGTTCCGGGTCTAATGAACCAGTTATTTGATTTAACCGAGTTTGATGACCTTCTTACTTGTTACTTGAACTTTGGTGAACCGGTACCTTCTCTATTCTCGGGAGATGTTGATTTTAACTTCTTTTCTTCTACAGCGGAGGTACCAAACACTGCACAAGCTTCCACTCCTTCAGTTGTCGTTCCTCCATCTTCACAAATTACTCCTCCTTCTGCTTCCCAGTCGGGATCACAGGCAGAGAAAATCGAAGCCCTTCAAGGCCTGGATGACCCGGCAGCTTCGCAGGAGCAGAAGGCGGAGGACCTTGAAGACGTTGAGAAGACCCCGGAGCGGCCTTTAGATGACGACACGAAGCTTTCAACATTGCTTGCTACTCCGGGAAGCGAATCTTCTTCGAAGAGGAAGGGGAAGCGTGCCGTAAGGAAGAAGAAGAACATTTCCGCTGGAGAGGAAACAGCCGTACCTCTTTCTCCTTCTGCCCCGACCCGTTCACAACGACTTCAAAAACTAATCATTAGGCCGGGTAAAGGCTCCAAAGGTGGCGAGAAGAAGGAATAACAAGCTGGATTTTCTACTCCTTACTTTTGCTTTTTGCATGTATCGACCGGGGATTGTGCGGGTACCGGTCCCTGCTTTTGCTTTTTGAGATATCTGCACATGTAAAGAATTTTCATAGTACTAAATAAAACAATTATTTTACTTGTACAAACTCTTGTGTATGTGAGAATGATCTGTCTTTTATTTTTAGTGTAGAACAAACGATTCTTCTTACTTGTGCAAACTTTTTGTCTGCGTTTGAGAATGCATTTATTCCACATCATCTATTTTTCATGATATTGTGATGAACTCGCGGTATGTTGCTTGTATATTACTTTGTTCATGTAACTGAATCGTATAGTATTGCCCCCATACCGTAAGTGCATTGCAATATTCCTAGCTTTTTCAAGACTGATACTCTTATTCCAGAGAATAACTATTCCACTTTTTAAGGGAAGAATCATTCTGCTTTTAATAAAGTATATCTCGTCTTTCGAGAAGTTTTTACTTTCTCTTTCCTTCTGAAGAACACTTCAACTTTTGAGGATGATCACTTTTATTTGTTAAAAGCGAATTTTCCTACGCAGTGAAATGAACTTCCGAAGAAGGTTTTGATTTTGTGCCCTAGTAAAGGGTTTATTTTTGGTACTTCAAGCAAGGTGAAGTGCGCCTCTGAAGAGGTTTTTTGGTCTTTGAAGAGAAGCAATTTTGGTCTCCGAAGAGAAGCAATTTTGGTATTTCAACTCTGGTGAAGTGGGTCTCCGAAGAGAAGCATTTTGCACTTCTACCCTGGTGAAATGTGCCTCCGAAGAGGGCTTGTGCCTCCGAAGAGGGCTTGTGCCTCCGAAGAGGGCTTGTGCCTCCGAAAAGGGCTTTTGATTTTGTGCTTCAAGCATGGTGAAGCGTGCCTCCGAAGATGGCTTGTGCCTCCGAAGAGGGCTTGTGCCTCCGAAAAGGGCTTTTGATTTTGTGCTTCAAGCATGGTGAAGCGTGCCTCCGAAGATGGCTTGTGCCTCCGAAGAGGGCTTGTGCCTCCGAAAAGGGCTTTTGATTGCCTGGAAGTTACTTTCTCATGGTCGGAGGGGTCCACGGGGCGAACGCAAGTTGCTTGATTGGATGTTTGTTTGCACAAACGATCGCAATTAACTAACAAAGTGCCCCTTCGGTAGTCCCACCGATCTTTTTGATTGAGGAAAGCTCTCCCATTTATTGGCGTGCCTCGTTAGAGGGCTTTAGTTGGTGTGCCAGGTAGGTTGCGTCTCAGGGGCGCGTGGATCCACGGGACGGACGTAAGCTATCTGATCGGATGCATCACGACCAGTTAGAGGGGGTCCTGTTCCTTCCGCTTGAGAAGGTGTCCCTTTAGTGGAGCTTCCGGCCTTCCTGTTGAGAGGCATACCTCCCTTTGTCTGCTTCTTTGTTTGCTTGGCAACTTTCTCTCATCATCTGCCCATTAGCGATCTCTCATTATCGTTCCCAAGCACATCTTCTTCCCTTTTACAAGTAAATTGATTCATCCGAAGGAGTGGACTTCACTGTTGAATGACTTCACGAGACAAACGCGAGTTATCTAGTTGGATGTTTATTCATAACGACAATCTCAACTAGTGAACAAAGGTTTGTCACAGTGGAGCCGCCAACTTTTTATGTGAAGTTTTCCTTGCATAGGATTTGAGTTTGGAATTTTTTGTCGCTTGGTTTTCGTGTAATAGCTGATATATAGAGGTCGCTTAGCTTTGTGACGAGCAAGCATTGTTTTGATGTCCTGCAATTTTGAATCGACATTTTAGCAATACATTTAAAATATTTACATATCGAAATAAAACAAGCATTATGAAATAGTAAAGAACACAAGATTTATAGTGGTTCGGCCAAGAATCGGGCCTACATCCACTTTATTGCTTTCATTCATTCACACTGATTTACAATATTTTACAATACAACTGATACATTCATCATTATTTTACAATTTTGAACCAAGCTTTTTCTTTCAAGTAAAATAAGGACGTAAGTGGTTGCTGTTCCAGGCTCTTGGAATTGGATCTCCTTCAACAGTTATGAGTTTGAAAGTGCCATCAAGAAGTTTAGTGCTTATGACATATGGTCCTTCCCAGTTTGGCCCAAACACACCAGTTGCTGTCATGATCCTTTTCAAAACCAAGTCTCCGATCTCAAAGCTGCGTTGGCGAACCTTAGAGTTGAAATGCCTGGCAATTCTCTGCTGATGAGCTGAAACTCTGAGCCTAGCTTCTTCTCTTTTCTCATCAAGAAAATCAAGTGCTTCAAGTTGCAGTTTCTCATTTTCAGTTTCATTGAAATGAACTCTTCTATGTGAAGGAACTTCTACTTCCACTGGAATCATTGCCTCTGATCCGTATGCCAGTGAAAATGGAGTGTGCCCAGTCGCAGTTTTGTGAGTAGTTCTGTACGCCCATAGTGCTAATGGAAGCTTATCAACCCAACCACCTTTTGCTTTTTCGAGTTGCTTTTTGATAGTTGACTTGATGATCTTATTAACTGCTTCCACTTGCCCATTTGCCTGTGGATGAGCCACTGTTGAGAAGCTTTTTCGAATTCTGAACCGTTTGCAAAAATCCTGGAATTCTTCACTTTCAAACTGAGTACCGTTGTCTGTGATTATCTTTTGTGGCACACCATATCTGCAAATGATATTCTTCGTTACAAAATTTATCATCTTTTTAGAAGTGATGGTGGCCAAAGGTTCAGCTTCAGCCCATTTGGTGAAATAATCAACGACAACAATAGCATATTTAATCCATGATTTAGCGATCGGTAATGGTCCAATCAGGTCTATTCCCCAAATGGAAAATGGCCATGGGCTGACCATCTGTGTGAGTTCGATGGAAGGTGCTCTTGGGATTTTTGCAAATCTTTGGCATTTGTCACACTTCCTGGAGTAAGCTGCAGCATCTCGATTAATGTCTGGCCAGAAATACCCATATCGGAGAATTTTCTTTGCAAGTGTTTGACCACCTGAATGGTCTCCACATTCTCCTCCGTGTACCTCTGCTAAGATTGTCTTGGCTTCTTCTTTAGTTACACATTGGAGTAGTGGGATTGAAAATCCCCGCCTGTATAATCGGCCATCTTGAATTATATACCTCGACGCTTTTCTCAATAATTTTCGACGTTCCTTAGAACTTTCTGGCAGGGAACCACTGAGTAAGTATTCTTTGATTGGAGTCATCCATGATTCATGCTCTTGAGACGTAGTCATAATCCAATCAACATCCATTTCATCAATGCTCGGAGCTGACAAAACTTCTACAGGAACTAATCCTAGTAACTGAGCTTCCCCGGAACTCGAGTACTTTGCTAGAGAATCTGCCTTCAAATTTTCCTCTCGGGGTATGTGGCTTATTGAATAGTGATCCAAATCATTGAGAAGTTCGGATGTTTTTGACAAATATGCAGGCAAATTCCCTCCTTTGGCTTGAAATTCTTTCTTCACCTGGAAAACAATAAGCTGAGAGTCGCTGAAAATCTGTATCACTTTGATGTTTAGTTCCTTGGCGATTTTTAAACCGGCAATAAGGGCTTCATATTCTGCTTCATTGTTTGTCGAAGGGAATTCTAGTCTTAATGCATAACATAGTGATCGTCCTTCGGGAGTTTCAAGCACAACTCCTGCCCCAGAACAATAATCATTTCTCGAGCCATCAACATACAACTTCCACTGTATCGGAATGCAGTCAGTTGTTTCTTCCTTGATGTCACCTTTGTCAGTGGACTCTGCAATGAAATCTGGTAAAGCTTGTCCGTTAATTGCTCTTCGGGGATGGTAAGTGATGTCATATTGGCTGAGTTCTATGTTCCACTTCAAGAGACGACCCGAAGTTTCAGGACGATACAGGACTTGCTTTAGAGGTTGATCAGTCAGGACCTTGATAGGATGAGATTGAAAATAGGGCCTCAACTTCCTGGAAGCGATTAACAAACAATAAGCAAGCTTTTCTATCTTTGAATAATTCATCTCTGCCCCAGTGAACCGTTTGCTGATGTAGTAGACTGGACGTTGTATTCTCATATCTTCTCGTACGAGTGCTGCACTTAGAGCATGGGATGAAATTGCTAAATAGATAAAGAGGTCTTCGCCATCACTAGGCTTGGAAAGGACCGGAGGAGTCCTCATATGATGAATCAGTTGATCGAAAGCATTCTGGCATTCGGGAGTCCATTCAAAATTTTTCTTTCCTTTCTTTAAAGCATCAAAGAAGGGAATGCATTTGTCTGTGGCCTTGGAGATGATGCGACTAAGAGCGGCAACTTTTCCATTGAGACTTTGCAGTTCTCTCTTTGTTCTAGGGGCTTTAACTTCTCTTAGAGCTGTGATTTGAGCAGGATTGGCCTCAATACCCCTAGCGCTTATGATGTAACCCAGGAATTTCCCAGACTCTACCCCGAATGAACATTTCAATGGATTGAGCTTCATTCCATACTCTCGAAGAATTGTAAACATCTCCGCCAAATGATCCATGTGGTCTACTGCTTTCTTTGACTTTAGTAACATATCGTCAACATAGACTTCCATAGTTTTGCCGATCTGAGGTTTGAACATAGCGTTGACAAGTCTTTGGTAGGTTGCCCCTGCATTCTTCAATCCGAATGGCATGACTTTGTAACAGTAGAGTCCCACATCTGTGATAAAGCTTGTGTCTTCCTGATCTGGTTCATTCATCATAATCTGATTGTATCCGGAGTAGGCATCCATAAAAGACAACAACTCATGTCCAGCCGTCCCATCTACCAGTTGATCGATTCTAGGCAACGCGAAGCAGTCTTTGGGGGCAATCTCTGTTTAGATCTGAGAAATCAATGCATACTCTCCACTTTCCATTTGCCTTCTTAACCAGTACTGGATTTGAAACCCAATTTGGATAAGTGGATTCTTTGATGAAATTATTCTCCATGAGACGATCTACTTCTTCCTTTAAAGCTGCTGACCTTTCTGGACCTTGAGTTCTTCGTTTCTGTTTTACTGGTGTGAATTTCGGATCGACATTCAGAGTGTGAACAGCAATTGTTGGAGAGATTCCACACATATCAGCATGACACCAAGCGAACACGTCCATATTTGCTTTTAGAAATGATATCAGTGTGTTTTGAACTGTTGTACTTAGTTGCGAACCCACATTAAGTACTTTGTTTGGGTCTTTGGAGTCGACAGGTATTGGTACCGTAACTTCCACGGGCACCACTCTATTCTCCTCTGCACTGGATTTTCTGGGGTCCATTTCTCGCCTTGCACCACTATGCTCACCAGTGCAGGGACCACCCTGTATTTGCTATAAGGTTGGGTTTTTGATGCGGAGGGGAGCTGCCGCATTTTTACCCATTTCTCTCTTTCTGGCTTCTCGAAGCTCTATAAGATAACATTCGCGTCCAGCATTTTGATCTCCCTTGATGACACCAACACCATTTTCTGTAGGAAACTTCATAGTTAGGCACCACGGGGCCAAAATGGCCTTGAATGCAGCTAGAGTTGGCCTGCCTAGGAAAGCATTGTAGGCAGAAAATCCATCAACAATTACAAAGGTTTGCTTGTGAACTACCCTTTTCTGCCCTTCCCCAAGTTCCACGAACAACTCGACAGTTCCGATTGGTTGCTGTGGTTCCCCAGTGAAACCAACGATCTTTTGTGACGAAGCTTGAACGTCGGTCATTGGGATCTTCATCTGGTCAAATGTTTTCTTGAAGAGTATATTCCAGGAAGCACCGCAATCAATGAGCACTCGTCTTACTATTGCCGATCCAATTCCTGCAGAGATAACCAAGGGATCTATGGTGGGAGCTTCAATACCAATAGAATCCCTAGCTTTGAACATAATATCATCATCTGAAATCTTTTGCTATTTCAGGGGTGCAGCATTTTCTACAGCAAAAACATCTTCCTCTGCTGGGATGTATTTCAAAGCATGAGCATATCGTTCCATTTCACCCCAGCTTCTGCCCGCTGGGTGTGGGCCCCCCGTAATCACATTGATAACGGGCCTCTCAAATTCTTGTGCCGCGGTACCTTTACCTAAACCTGACGGCTGAGTAGGGAGTTGCTGACTCTGAGTTGACGAAGATGGGTCACTTCTGTTTTTCTTGACATACTGTTGCAGCTTGTTTTCCCTCAACAATTCTTCAATTAAGCTCTTTAAGTGACGACAGTCATTGGTATCATGACCGGGTTGGTTGTGAAAACGGCAGAACTTTCCATTTCTCATAGCGCCCTTTCCCGGTTTTATCTCAGCCGGTTTGGGATAATCCACAGCATCTTTGGTGGCGAAGAAGATATTTTCCAGAGTGTCGGTCAATGGAGTGAAATCTGAGGGTTTGAAGAAGCGAGGTTTCTTTGTATCCTTTTGTTTCTTCCCCTCGTGATTTTCCCTTTTCTGACCTCCGGAATCTTTCTTTTCCGAAGCGGCAGTATTATTTTCCACCTTTGCTGCCACCACCTTCATCGATGCTGGAATATTTTCCAAGCGTATGAATTCATCAGCTTTCTTGTAGAATTTCTCGAGAGAATTTGGCTCTTTCATCTTCAGTCATTTTCCAAATTCGCTCGATTTGTCGATAGCACGCATCAAATAGGTCAAGATCATTCGTGGCTCTGCGTTATCAACTTCTGCCAGAGCTATGTTGAAACGGTTCAGGAATGATTTAATAGGTTCTCCCGGATTCTGTTCAAGACTGGACAATGACATTATGTCTTTTGCCTTTGAAGCGTATAGCCTGAATTGCTCTTTGAACTTTCGGGTCAGATCGGAAAACTGATCTACTGATCGGACAGGAAGCTTGGTAAACCAGAGAAGTGCCACTCCTTCCAAATATACTAGGAAATACCGGCACTTAATTTCATCAGTTGCTCTTGCGCCGGTCATGTGCCAGTCATATTTATACAAGAATTGATTTGGATCACTTGTTCCCCGATAAGCAGGAATGGTGGAGGGAACAAATTTTCTAGGAAATTCAGCCTTTAGAATCTTCTTGGTAAACGGAGTTCTACTCGGTGCAAATCCTTATTCGCTCTCATCTTCATCCCTCTGCATGCTCTCCTTCATTATTTGTTTGATCATGCCAGAAAGATATTCCTCGTTGTTCAAAGATTTGGCGGAATAGACTTCGGCCATTTTCTCAGAAGTTTGTCCGGGCAGATGTTCGCGGAAAATCGGCGATGGCCTAGATCCTTCAGCTTGGAGGGGTGCCCCTTCAGCAGCACCTGATCCCCCTTGAGGAATATTTTTTCCTTCGGAGTTGCGAAGAGCATCAGCGATGTTTTCTTCATTACCCGCTAGTCTTTGGTTGGCGCCGAGCAGAGCATTTAGTTTTTCCATCATCATATTGTTTTGAGTTTCAATCTGTTGGTATAGTCCAGACACAGCAGCATCTAGCTCCTCTCGCGTCACCCCGACGCTTGGAGCCGCTTGACTCGGTGAAATAGAAGTGGCGGTATTATCTTGAACATTTTCAGATCTGACAGCCTTTCGTTTCCTTCCAGGAGCCATTATGTCTGATAGACTTCTAGTTTTGTAGGAAATTTTTTCAACAAACTTGTGTGAAGCAATGGTGAATGGTAGCCTGAGTTGGGTTCTCAGTGAAAGCACCAAAATGTTAACGCTAAAAAGTGAACGCTAACACCCGGTGTGTGTAATAGAATCGTGAAAGCACCACCCGTGTGACGGGAACAGAATTTAAGCAGTAAACTGGCAGAAAAGCAGTAAAAGACAGCAATTTATAGTGGTTCGGCTTGAGATTAAGCCTACGTCCACTTTGAATCTCCTTATTACTGAATTCGGTTACAAATCGATACAAATCTCTTATCAAAACAGTACAACTTGATCAAAAGAAACAATCTTGACTACTAGCTCAATCTTCGTCGATGAAATTCGATGAATCCATGTTGGATGTAAGGAATTATCTCTTGAAGATTGTTGTAGCGTCTTGAATGTTTGAGGATCTTTGATTGCTGAATGAATGGAGACTTCGACAGAGTAACGGCGCTTGAAGAAATGAATAGCAAAAAGTCCCTTGAATGTTGGAAGTGGTGGCCTATTTATAGGAGCTGATTTCTGAGCAGAAAATTTGCCAAGTCTTAGGTCGCATACGACCTTAGCTAAGTCGTAGGTCGCGAGCGACCTAAGCTAGGTCGCAGTCCCCTTGCGGCTTAAGGAATTAGCTGGTGAAGCTGTACTTGTCTTCATTTGATCAGGTGGTAGGTCGCAGGCGAGTTAAGGAATAGCCATGGGAGCTCTAGGTCGTTGAAGTCTGGCGTAAAACTTTGCTCAAGTCTTAGGTCGTGTACGACCTAAGATAGGTCGCAGTCCATATGCGACTTAGGGAAGGCAGCCTGATTGAGTTGCTTCTGTTTCCATCTGAGCAAGTAGTAGGTCGTGAACGACCTATAGTAGGTCGCATTCCTTTCTCTGCTTTTAGCTCGTTAGGCTGTTAAGTCGCTAGATCACTTCAGGCTTTAGGTCGCGAGCATCTTCAGGTCGCAACACTGCTAGGTCGCGAAGTTCTTGAGATAGTTAGGTCGTAGACTCCCTTAGGTCGCAAACCTCTGTTCTTAGGTCGCAAAGCTTTATGTCCTTAGGTCGCAAACCTTTCTATCCTTAGGTCGCGAGGTCCTTCTGTTGTTAGGTTGCTAGGCTTTTATGTCCTTAGGTCGCAAGCCCCTCTTAGGTCGCTAATCCCTTTTAAGTCGCTAAGTTCTGGGTCGCTGAGATAATGGAATTAACAACGTACAAACCGGATCGAAGTGGTTTTCGAGAAATTAATCTCGATCCCGGTCTCTTCGAAACGATCAGCGCATTGGCCAATATTGATAGTCGGTTATTTAACTATCAATCAACATTCACAACATCCATCAAATAAAAAATAATTTCCCAAATTATTTATTAACATCAAATATCTTCGCAAGACATATTTCTATTTTCAAACCCCTTTTGAAAACAGTTCAAAACAGTTTCCACTTACGGAATACATATCACAAATATTTATTTCCTCTGAATCACCAAGTACAAAATACTTTTAGATTTTAAAATAAATTTAAAGGCACTTTATTTTTATAACATTGAAATTAAAACTACTTTAATACTTAAATAAAATATATACTTTAAGGATTTTAAATAAAACCACTTTATAAAATATAAACTGAGTTTTTCTCTTTTTAAAACGTAATACTAAGTCACTTATTTATAAGTACTACCATGATAGATTTGAACATAAACACTTACTTTAGAATTTAATATTTAAAAATAATAAATTTTCTAAACCATAAGGTTTAAAACAACATTAAAACTTTTAACGAATATTTAAAATTTCTTTGAAAACGTACTTGGCTATCCAGAGAAATACACTTCTCTTCCCATCTTTTAAAAATAAATCAACGTTTATTTTTAAACCAATCCATATCCTTTTATAAATTCCCTTTTTGAATTTATATTTTCATATATCCATTGATATTTTATTTTACTTTATAAACCCAGTTTATAAATTCCAAAATCTCACTTCTCTTTAAATTTCAATTCCAAACACTTACATCAATTTCCAATTTATTTCAATTTACTTCACTTGAAATAAATTTACTTACTTACTTCATTTCTTTCAAATCACATTAACTTCCAGATTTAAATTTCTTTATTCTGAGTTAGAACCCTTTTAACTAAAATATCAATTTCAGATTTCCAAAACTCCTTATTTATCCTTTAATTAAATTTAATCCTTGAATTTAAAAATAAATTCTTTTATTCTTTTGGATAGTATCACTTTAGTTTTAAAATTTATTATTTCCCTGTTAATTCAAAATTCCCTTTTCTATATTTGTATGAATTTTGAAATTGCTTTCATTTCTTTTTCAATTCATTATTTAACTTATTCAAATTCACTAGAATTATTTCACTTAAATTTTTCTTTTTATTTCTTTTCAAAAATCTAATTCAATAGATTTTGATAATTCCTTATACTGAAATATTCAATCCAACCATATCATCCAATATTTCAATTACCAATAAAATCATCACAGGATATCAATATTCATAACATAGAATATTAAATAATCTAAATAATTTTGAGGAATCCAGTTGGATCCCTCCAACCTGTTTCCCTGCATCCACAAATGTTAGCACAATACCAATTCCACTTCGAGGTGAAATATCGCGGTATATGGGTTTAAAATATTATCATCCGCTATTATGCGGCGCATAGGGTCTCATCCGCTATATAATGCGGGAAATCAATCACTCCAATATATACTATATATATACTACTATATATTATATAGCACATCCAATCAGTGAAAACATTCAACCAAATATTTAAATTCAACTATTTAAATTTAAATTAAACCAGATGAGTGAGATTAACTCACCCTGATTTTTGTTTGCAAATCCAATCCATCTCGATAAATTTCCCCACCATCCTAGACCTTGTATAAACAATTTATATGATTTATTAATATTCGAAACAAATCGAACAACCTAATTATTGTTAATGATTTCATTTAATCTAATAATTTGATTCTAACTAATGATTTAATTTAAGTAAACGATTAAATTTTAAACTACTTTTTCTTTTACTAAATTATTCTAGTAGCTAAAATAATTAAAGAAGTTTATCAACAAATTTATCACCTGAGTCCATTTTTAAAAATTGTAAATTTAAAAAGGCATATGTATTTATATTTATTCTTCCTAGCATATATATTAAACAGAAAATGGTTTATACCTACTGTAATAAATTATTTTTCTGCTTATCTATATATATATATATACATTTACTGCAATATATTTTCTCTGTATATATAATTTTACCACATATAAAAATTTAACAAAATTTCCCTTTCATTTTTAGAAAGAGGGAAATGGGATTTGATTTTCGAACTTCAGAGAGATAATGAAAGGCTCGCGAATTTCTTTTGAACGAGCTCTGATTTGAAAATTTAGGGCGACCATTTTATAAATTTGGGAACGAAAGTGATTTCATTTGAAGCTTCCAAGTAAAATAAGAGGCTCGGCTGATGTTTAAAGAAGAAGAAGGCTTGTGCAAGAATCCTTGTTTTGTTACAGTGACTCTAAGAGAGACGAGAAAGTTCTGGTGAAGATATTTGACCAGTCAACGATTTAAATTTAAACGTCTCGAAAACACAACACAAAATTTTGACATCCAATCGAGGCGTGGCGCTAGGCGTTTATAAGGTTATACCCCTATTCCGGACGAAATGGAAAAGGTTTCGAGTCCAAATTCGATCATATGGAGAAGATAGCTTTTTGGACCCAGTTTATATTGAATTTTCGATATAAATTTCAGCGCGTTTACTTACCGTACGATCACACAACAACTCCAAACACTCCGAAATTTGAAATCCGATAATAATACAATATTACGGATCCAATGAAACTGGTTTCGTCGAATTCTGAGACTGTGCCTCGGAAGGCTATTTTTAAATTCAATTTAAACAATATATTTTCAAAACTGATCAAAACACTTTTAAATTCAATTTTAGAATTTTTGTTGTCTTTAATATCATCAATATAAATTTTACAAGCCATCAAATTATTTTTAACGAGCTTAAAACTCCAGATTTCATATTTTTACCCAATTTCTAATTGTTTAATTCAATAATTTAATTATCAAGCAAATACTGATATTTGAAATTCAAGTTGAAAATTAACTTTTAAATATTTAAAACGATTAAATATTTCAATTTCAAAAGCCTAAAATTCTAAGTCGTCAAATTCCTCCCCCCTTAAAAGAATTTCGTCCCCGAAATTACTGGTTAAGAAGAATGATCCATAACCCATTAACTATTTTCTCAAATTCAAATGGTTTCAAACAACTTTCCCGAATAATCTTTTATTAAGACACTCTAATCCTCTTCTAACTTTCTAAACCCATCCATAGGTTCCCAATAACATTACTTACTCATCAATTAAAATTAAAATTTGAAATCAAATTTTGAATTATCAAAATTTTCTCAAAATTTTCTAACTCCTTAAATTCCCGAAAATTTCGCCAGCGTCTCCTTTGCGCGGCTAGCACAGTACTACTATAAAATGCCTCAACAGGCCCCCAGATTTCAAAAGAAAAACAAAAAGTCAAGTGACTAGACCAAACCCAATCAAATTTCACATAGAAATTTAAATACATACCTTTTTGTTGGGCCATTTAAATTTATCTTCTAAAATCAAACATCAATTCCCTTCCTGCTTTTAAAACACATGTACCTTACTAAGTAACAATATCCAATTATAAATTCCAAAATCGTTTTATTTAGCTTGTTACACAATTTTCAATTGATTATCCATTATATCAATTTTCTTTTATTCTCATTCATTTTGATTGTTATTCACTTTTCCACCATTATCCCATTTCACAACTTCAGTTTTAATCTCCACTTAATTATTTACTTAGGAAAAAAAATTCTCAATACCGAATTGCTTAAAAATTTCATCCTTCATTACTTAAGTTCAATATATTTTTCTTATATTGCACTTTACTTTACTTCACTACTGAAGTTTATATCCATTTCTATTCATTGTGCCTTTACAATTTCATTTAAATTCAATTTACTTCAAGCTTTGTATATTGAATTTATTCATCATTATCTCAAAGTCTAATTTCATATCATTTGTCGTTAGTGAAAATTTTCAAAAATTTTCTAACTCCCAAAATTTTCAGAAAATTTTGGCAGAGTCTCCTTCGTACGGAGGAGCTTTTGCAATTTGACAAAAGAGATAAATATATATACATCGACCCACACGGTCGGAAAAACCAAAAACAGTTCATATTTCCTATTTTTATTGCGTAGGCGTACCTTTATTTAGCATTTTAAGCAAAGCGGCTATTAATTTAGCAGGTTGCGCAATCAAATTCATCCAACCGGCTTCCCTGAACCTGTACTAACTCAATCACAACATGTAAGTGACAAATATAGGAAGTATATAGCATTTCACTTATATTTAAATGGCTAAAACATGGATTTTATAAACGATGCATGTTATAAACTTCCATAAGCACATATGAAATGTTTCGACACTTATTTTAAATGTTTTCCACCAATATTTAAACCATCCCATTCAATTTAAGTGGTTTCACAATTTTCTTACTTAACTTCAATTCATTTTTAAGTCCAAACAAACCCATTTCAATTTGAATTACTTTCAAAAGCAATCTATTCGTTTTGCATTCCATATTCATTACATCAAATTTGTATTCAACTTGCATTTCATTAACCAACAAGTTTTATTTAGAATCATTTCATAAAACTCGACACAATCATTCACTATTTTACTTAAGCTTTTATTCGAATATTACTTAAGTTATTTATTTTCTTCAAGTTATATATTTTCCTTATAAACACTTTCCAATTTAAATCCTTATTTTGATTTTCATTTATCAAATCCATTTTATCTACTAATTTAATTTAATTAGTTTATTCAGTCATCCATTTTAAATTTCATCTTCCATACTTGATACGTTCTGAATTTATTCTTATCGATAACAAGGAAATTTTGAATTTATTTTTACTTGGATTTTATTCACAAATTCAAGCTACCACTATTATAATCCAATTCTATTTTGTTTGACTACACTTCCAATTACAATTCACCAACAATCCAAGTTGAATTTATTTATAACTCAAGTTCATTCCCAATCTCATTATTAACTCACAATTCAACTTCCATTTAACCAATTTAAGTTCTATTTCCATATTCCATTAATTAATTAATTAAATAGTTTATTCAAATCTATACCCAATATTTGATTTTTGTTACAAAAATCACTTTAACTATTTTACCGAAGTTCAATCTATTTTAAAATTTAAGTTTTTACATTTTTATTTATTTCCCAAAATACAAACAATTTTATTTTGGCTTATTTATTCCACTTCTAATTTTATAAGTCACAAACTTATTTATATCCATACTTCTATCTATTTAAAATCAATTCTATTCACATTTTACTTTTAACTTGGATTTATACATTTTATTTAGTCAAGTATATATTTTTATTATTCCATAAATATTTTAAATGAGATTCCAGAGTTTAAACAATTTCAAAATTTCAAAATCACCTTTAAAATCAACTATATCCAAAATCCTTTTCAATTTCAAAACCATACCCAGTTTTTACAAACAACTCTAATTTCCAACCTTCTGGTAGCAATTTCTCTTTTGGAAACTCGAAAATGAACATCGATGATGCTGTAGTCATCACCAAAGTTATTTTCCAGCGACCGAAGAGAGTTTAGTGCTATTGTCTCAATTAAAAGCATTTCAAATATTTTTAAATCCCAAACTTCACCAGATTTCGAATCCAATTCAAAATATTTCCCAAAATAATATCACTATTATTCCTTCAAAACCTTTGAAAACCATTTTCAAATCCACAGGAATTTAAACCTTTTCCCCAAATTCCAAATTCGAAATCCATCCAACTTTATATCCAACATTACTCTGGAATTTTATCTCATTCCAATTTCAAATATTTATCTGGGATTCTATTTCAAATTATATATCACATTTAAAATTTACATTTACAAATCTCATTAGTATATAAATTTATTTCTTGGCGTTTAGTTAAAATTTTCAATTTCATATTCAATTTTCCTCACGATAGTGTTAATAATATAATATCATCATTCCTTAACAACCAAACATCCAAATACTATAATAATCTACAAAAACTATAACTTTTATATACAAAAATAATTTGGGTAAAATTATTTCATTTACCCTATTTTAAAACAACACTGTGTCGGTTTATCTTGTTTAAGTGTTTAGAAATCCCTATCGATATTGTGGCGTCCCACACATCGACCAGAATCCATAAACACTCAACCGATAAATCAACACAGTATAAAAACAATTTTATATTCACTAAAAAATATGCGCTCATATCTGTTATTACACTCAAACTCATTCTAGAGTACTACGGACTCTATTTTCAACGAGTAATTTCCCCCAGAGCCAAAGTTATCGCTAACCTTCAACTCTGATACCAAATGAAACGACCCGCGGTTCCGTATCCCTCGAATTGACATTAATCTCCATTAATGAACTCAAGAAGAACGGAAATACGAACCATTTGGATTGAAGAAGAAGAGGTAGAAGAAGAAAATAGGAAACAACATCAGAATCTAACCATCGTAGCGGAATAAAATATAATAGATATTAACAGATCTTTACACAAATTAAAACTATATCTGTTTTATATAATACATCATCAGAGTATACATCAAAGTACCCATAACATACACTGGACAATAATCATATCCTGTCCTCAATACAAACAGTGTACACAGCTAATCAACACAGCGGAATATATATATATATATATATAGTATGGAAATACGTATCTCCATCCAGCTCGTCTCATGAGCTCCACAGCATCCTTTCCTTTAATCTATAATACTCGGTCTGACCCGAGCATCATAATAAAACAATACCCGAGTCAGTCTGGAATACCAGCGTGAGAAAACCACACTCAAATTGATTATTAAAGTTCCAAAAATCTTTTGAAATAAAAGCATCTCGTAAGACCACGCCACAAATAAACATGTCGGGTTTTTCCCTTACGATAGCTAAACACTTTTTATAAAAATTCTCTGATATTATAATTGTGTCTATATACAAATACTTATTAAAATAGCTGAAATTGTTACATCTATTAAATTCCAACATACTAGCCCCAATCGTGGGTAATACAAACAAAACCGTAAAGGAACGTAGGGATAATGGATTTCCAACGAATGACTAGGCACTGGGGTACCACCTGTGACAGTACATGGCCTAGATCACAGTACCGAGGAGTACGCCCGCTCCCCTGCAACACAAGGCCGGAACCATCCCTTTCTGGATAATTCCGAATAAGATCACCCCACGGTTGTGATCAGCAACCGCACCACTAAGCCGAAATCAAAAGGGACATCTAGACAGTGATGACCTTACCCTCAAGTGGGGGCTACCCACGAAGCCTTGCTACATATCCCCTAATTTTCATCCATTCCCGACTGATGAGGCTTAAGGCTGAGCGTTACCTTTTTAGAACATATCCCTTAGAATGCCCATCGTCCGCTGACGATGTTCCGAAAGCATTCATCCATACAAGTCCATTCCGGGTTTGAACGGAACTGAAAGCACCATTCCACCTTCGATATCAAACTTGTAACAACCCATAAATTTCAACTGTTTTAATAACGTAATTAGTTGAAATTTCGTGAAATTTTAAACAATAAAATTTTGAAATAAAAATTTAATATTTGGAATACGTCTAGTTAAACATAGCAACTGGTAAATTTTCGTCCGAAAATATGAAAGTTTATTTCGCGCGTAAATTCACTTCAATTCAATTAGTTAAAAAGTAATGAAAATAAAATGTTTTCGAAACCTAAATATTTTTACATAGAAAAATTCTAAAACATCTTCTGAGCAAGATGTCAGTTTGTCGTTTTTCCAAATTCAGACATCTTTGGCTCCGTCGATCTTATTTTTCTAAGTTTTCTTGCATTTTCTGCCAGTAGAAAAATTCGAATTTTTATAATTCAATCATACCACTGATATCTGTATACCGATGTGGTCGTCTCGTCGTGCTGATCTCTACGATATATTCGATTGTCAATTTTGGAGTCCGGTATGCGACGGAGCCATGCACTAGTTCATTGTATCGGTACGTTTGGAGCCTTTTGAATTTGTCCGTGTCCATTCAAATTCAACGTGAATTAACCAACAGCTGTTTGTTTTTATTACTTCATAAATTCGTGTGCGTATACCTCTTTCCCAACAATCAATATGAGTGATTCATTTCCTTTTACTGGTTCCAACATTTCATTTGCCACTTCCTCTCCCCTCATTCTATTTCTCTTTCCTTCCTCTTTCATTCCATTCTTGTCTACAGGAAAACAAAACAACAACAAACATTTTGCCATGCCACATTCCCTTCCACCTGCTCCTTTTTCCCTCTCTTCTTCCTGTCGCCAGAACACGCGTAACCGCCTCAAACTCCCGAGCCATCGCCCCTTGTTCTCAGTCACGTCCGCATCTTCCCTGACCCCAGCGCCTCCAACCACCACGTCTTCCCTTTCTCTCCACTCGCCTTCCCCTCGACCTTGCTTCTTCCGCCACGTCAGTCTCCCATGCCAATGACAGCCTTCGACTTTCTTCCCCGGCAACTCACCTCGCCAAAGCCCTGCATCCCCTCCGCCATCTCCTTCCACAGCCACCTCCCACATCCCCTCACCTCCACCATCCTCGGCCTCATCTGTTCCGTGACTATCACCGCGTCAGCTGCCCGATAGGCCTGGGTCGCCTAGATCGCCACCTTACCTCTTTTCCCCTCGTGAGCGGCTGCGTGTTATCAATATATATAGTGTAAGTTTTACATATTATTAGTTCATATAAAAAATTTCCTGTCAGTTATATAGATTTATAATATGTAGGTTATATATAGTAAGTTTATAATAAAAGTTAGGTGTCTGGTAGGATAATTTATAAATGGTTGATTTTAAAAGCATACGTTGAAGAAATGAGGATGGTGAAATAAAATGTCATGTCTCTAGTAGCATTTGTACATAATGTATTATATATTTTGGATTTGAGTATTTAGTCCATATAGCATACGTTTGACACATATTTTATTTTGGGTTTTGAAATGTCACATCTCTTTTAGAATGCATATAAATTTTACAAGCTGTATACACATAAATTTACAACAGTTGTATACATTGGTTCATATAAAAGTTTATGAATTCTGTTATATATATCTATATAGTATATAGGGTGTGCGTCAGCTTTAGGATTTGTTAAATATATAACTTAAAATAAGTTTATAATATGGTGGTATAAAATGTTGGATATAAAAAAAAAGTTTATGAAAGCTGTTTAAAGATATATGCAGAGTTTTAAAGTATTGTATCTCGTTTGTTTTAAGTGTGTACAGTATTGCATTTTTGTTGTTTTAAGTGTGTACGTTTAAAGCATGTTGTATTGAATTTTTGTTTTGTTTTTGATTTTATACAAGTTATGTTATACGTCTATAATATATATGGTATATATATAATACTATTTGCTGGTCAAAATTATGTGTAGGTACGGGAGCCTATGTTATATTTACGAGAGTTGTATAATAAATTATGTTATATATATTTGTAAACAATAGTGGCAGTTATATTAATGCATAAAGGATAGCTATTTATATTTTCTGTTCATAAGGTACAAAGACTTTGTATTATTATATATATGTTGGGTTATGTACCTTGGCTGAAGTGCAAGTTTCCTCTATAGTCGGTATCTTCGACTGTAGTATATATTAGTATAATAATATAATATACTTGTTTAAAACAATTTCATGTACTATAAATATCTTATATTATATCTACTAGGGGTATGGGTCGGGTTTTATATTGTTTCATTTATATTGGTTTTTAATGTGTGTAGCTTATAAATTAGTTGATATATAGTATACGTGAGTTCTATAGTGATTGCATGTATATTTTGGTAGGAGATAAGTGTGTTCACAGATTTATGATTTTAAAGATTTTATAGTATGCATTTGGTTTCTGAATATATATTTTATTTTAGAAGTGCTAAAGTTAAAAATATCGATTTGAAAAGTTTATATATATATATATAATTTTATTTAAATGTATATGAGTTTGTTTATGTTTATATACTTATTTATATGGAGATAAGTATACATAAGTTTGGGTTTATTTAAATGGACTTAGATTTTTTTTATTGGTGTTTAGATTTAGTATTTATTATATATATTATTTTCAAATAAATATTGGTTCAAGAAAATATAAACTAAAATATATTTCTTTTCAGTCTATATCAAGCAGTTCTGATCTATTTTCTTCGATTCCTCATTTACCAGCTTTGATCGTCGAATTCGTGCCAATTTAGCTTTGCTTTGAGATTCGTACCTGAATTCGTTGCTTGTTCTGCTGTCAAAATTCTCTCTAGCCTCGAAAGGTGAGCACTCACTCACGATTAACGTTCTTTTATTTATTAAATTTGATTTCAATTGAAACGACAATTGAAATATGCTGCTGTTAGTAATTACACTGCTATATATGCTATTGCCAGTATCAGTTCACCTGTGGCATCTGACACCATTATCTGTTATATATGCAATGATAATCCTGTTTGGTTGTTAAATGTTTGATTGTTTTATGTTGACATTGAACGTTAAATTGTTATTGTTGAAAGTGATAAATAATTTGAAATTGAATTTGACGTAGGACAGTTAGATTTGATATAAATGTTAAATTTGATTTAATGACATTTGTATAATATGACCCCTTTAACTGTTTAATTTATTGACACATAGGATTTGTTTAATTACATTTTGAACCACTGAATGTATGTTGTTAAATTGATGATGTATGAAATTGTAAATAGATGACAAGTGAAGAACTGTAATGTAATAATCTTTAATCTACATGAAATGATAGTGTAGATTCTAGAAATAATTATATTAATTCGCACAAATAACAATGTGAATTAATACGGTTATTTCGGGATTATTTAAATTGATTATTGGATTGTTAATTGATTGTTGTTATTGCTTGTTTATTTACTTTGACACCATCCCAGTTATCACACTGCAAGTTCCCTTTACTATGCTTTGAATTGAATTGAATTGGAATCGGGTTGAAATGATAAACACCCAAATTGAACTTTGACCTAGGATAGGAAATTAAATAAAACCTTATTGGTCAATAATTTGATTTAAAATAAAACGAAGATTTTATTTGAATAAATAATATGGTTTTGAAATGAAGTCGGAATTTAAATTTTTATGGAAGGAAAATGTTTAATAATCTTAAACAAAATATTAAAAATGTAATTGATGAAAGAATGTTGTTTAAAGTTTGAAATTATAATTAACTTTGAAATTATTAAACTTTGAAATGATTTAATAATTAAGTTTGAAATTATAATTAAGTTGAAATTATTAAACTTTGAAATTATTTAATAATTAAGTTTTGAATTATTTAATAACTAATTAAGGTTGAATTATTTAATGATTAAATTGAATTGAATTCTTTAATAAGTAAAATTGAACTTTTGAATAAGTGAATTTTCTTCGTAAATAATTGAAATTGAGTTTCTTTATTAATTAAGTTTGGAAAATTATTTAAGTAAGTAAATAAGTGAAATTGAATTTCTTTAACAAGAAATAAAGTGTGATTTATTGAAATTAATGTAAGACTTGAAATTTAAAGAATTTGATTTAATGAATTTAATTTAATTCAATTTGTAAGTTTTGATCTAATGAAGTTGAACTTAAGAAATTGATTTAATGATTTGGAAGTTTAATAGAAATTGTTTTGAATGATAAATTAATTTAACGATATTGAATGAAATCGATAAATGAATGAAAATTGATTTGAATGTTAAAACTAAATTGATTTAAATGATTTCGAAACGAAACTTTTGTACGAACTTGAATCAATATTTGAACTGTTTTGAATAAAGGTTGAAATTGAACTATAAGATTTGGAAACGGTAAATTGGAAGTTTTGAAACATAAATTTTGGAAATCGGTTTAGAAAGACAAACGAAATGTTGATTTATAAACTCTGATTGAAATTGGAATTGATTTGGTTTTGAAATAAACAAACGACCAATCGGTGAAATAAATTACGAAAGTTATTAAAGAGACCGGAATTCGGTTATGGATATACTCTCTATCTAAACCGAAAACCACTTTAATAACTATACGCGGAGTGATGATCCAGAATGAAGTGGTTGGAATGGTGATCGTGTTGACTGAAGAAAGAGAACGATGATGGATAGCCTTGACACTTGTGTCAAATTGGAAATGACTAAAACAGGAGCTGTGCCGGGCCAATGGAGGATTAGCTACCTCAAGTGGACACACTTCTTCGAACTACTTATTACTTGTTGTCGATTGGTGCACCCTTGATTTTGGGAGTGTTGTTTCACGGTGTTGCGGGCGCTGTGGCGTTGCGTTCTCACCAGTCTGGATCAGGCGAACGGTAGTATCACTACCTTGGGTATTGCCTCATGTGCCTTGTCATACTTGTATTCCATTTATTCGCGACCACTACGATTTTGATTTGTACCTTTAGTATATGGATTGCCCTCTGGTGACTTCCGGTTTTGGGGAAACTACGGTCTTGTATATGCTTTTGGGAATAAAAATGTGTTAAGGGTGGAATGGGTCATGACTTAACACTATTTTGATATCTTCTTATATTACTGATAGACATTATCTACTTAGCGTACATTACTACCTAGTAGATAGTTTAACGGATCCTTAAAGGATGGTTATTCCAAACATCCTTTGAGTTACTTGTATTTCAATTGCTATTTCACTTGAGTTGGATTTATTAATATAAGAATGTTAATCCTGACTCGAGTGTCTTGTGTTTTGCTTTACGCTCGGGTCAGACTGAGTGATCCAGTATTCGAGACTCACCTTTGGAGTTGGAGCTTTGCTTGAAGATCCAGCCATCTATTCTGCTTTCAGTATTCGATGATTCCAGTGATGTATTCTGATTTTGTATCTGATGTATCGTATTACTCTTTCATTGTATCTGGTTTAACTCTGATGTATCGTATTACTCTTCTGTTGTAAACTCTGATGTATCTTATATATTCATATAGTAGCTTCATGAACTACTATCTCTTTTACTTCCGCTGCATTTACTACTCTGTGTCTGTGATCTGTGATTATTTATTTACTGTATATGTTTAGTTTTGCCAAATTTAAATTAACAACATGGTATTTTGAGCAATTCAACTCCGGCATGAGTGTCTACCTATACACTTATAATGGACGCGAATGGTTCAAAATTCCGGGTCGTTACAGTTGGTATCAGAGCTTTGGTAGCTCTAGGCAAAACTCAACATATAGTGCAAATGTATTTACAGAATCACTCTCATTCGAGTTTCAATCTCTTCCTTCTGATTCAATTCCTTCGAATTTTGGAACGTTCCCTGCGGTTCCAGAATTCATTCGTGTCCTTCACTATTTGTCTTCTTTCAATCCTGGAGCACCCCATAACACCATTCTGAATGTTACCTATAATAGATCGGCGGTCTCGCCAATCTTCGAATGATTCGTAAAGGATTAAACTCGTTTATAATAGGCATTGATTTACCGGAGATTTCTGTATCCTCGGTTTAGGATGATACCTATTACCTGGTATACCTGAATTCCATCTCTTCAGATCGAGTGTTGATTTACCTCGGAATTCAGCATCGATCTTATTCTTGAAGTTACGGTCGACCCGGTTAAGGTTGCCCGTGGATTAAATAAGCTTATCCATCTCCCGATTCTGTTAATTGAATTATCTTATCTTCAGTTCGAACTTATTATCGAATCAAAATTTTCTTTGATTTGAGTCCATCAAATTTGAATCTATATCCTTGCTTTAAAATCCATTCTTGTATCGTCGAGCGAGGAAGTGTATTTGTAAATAAATATTAAAAATGTTTCTTTATTGTGTTGTTTGAGTTGTTGATGTTGATTTGGGTTTCCGATCGATTCGTCTGATCAACGCTATCGATAGGATTTCCAAAATACTTGAACAGAACAAACCGACACAATTGTATTTTCGAATTTGGTGAATAAAATAGTTTTGTATGATTATATTACATAAGTATAAACTTCTCTGAAATTAAATTGTTAATGAATTTGTTGTCAGAAATAATAATATTTGATTTTCATTTATTGTTTTGTAAACCATTGATTATTGCATAATATAAATAAATGAATTTATGAAACTTGGTTATAATTTGATTTGGAATTTGAAATGAATTTAATTCAGAAATCTGAGAATTTAGTTTCCGTTGATTTCGAACTTTGGTTTTAAAATTTTAAAGTATATGTTATTGGAAGTATTTTCAAATAGAAATCGTTTCAAAGGATTTTTAAAATGTTGAAATCAGTGCTCTCCTCTTTGTTGCTGGAAAATAATTTCGGTGATGGCGGCCGCATCATCGACATTCATTTTCAAGTTTTGAAGTGGAGATAATATTGTAGCTTTGCTACGGTTTTGTTTTGAAAAATATTTTGATTTGAATTTCTTCAGTATAATTTGATTTATATATACAAGTATCTTATTTTAAAATTTAATTTGATTTGATATAAATATATTATATATATCTCTAAATTGTTTAAAGTTAATCGGAAATCTAATTCTTAAATTTTGTTAAAAGATGATTTTAATCATAAATAAGACCAAAATTTGTTATAAATATTTAAACTTGAATAATTGAATTGGAAAAAAAAATTATTTGTATATTGTTTAACTGCATTCTAATACGACTTACCTAAATCATTCAGAAGTTGAATATGTAAATGGGATAACAAGATAATGAATTTAGAAATAGTTGAGATTGATTTTTGTAAAATCAAATGGATTAAATTAATTATTGAATATCAATTAATTTAAATCTGAATTTATATGGTTTAAATTAATTGTTATTTTGTATTTCAAATATGTTTTCTTCTGGTTGTTTCTATTCTCCTACCTCGTTCCTTTTCGGGGACGAAAAGTTTTGAGTGGGGGAGAGTGTAACGATCCGTAAATTTCAACTATTTTAATAACGTAATTAGTTGAAATTTCATGAAATTTTAAACAATAAAATTTTGAAATAAAAATTTAATATTTGGAATACTTCTAGTTAAACATAGCAACTGGTAAATTTTCGTCCGAAAATATGAAAGTTTATTTCGCGCATAAATTCACTTCAATTCAATCAGTTAAAAAGTAATGAAAATAGAATGTTTTCAAAACCTAAATATTTTTACATAGAAAGATTCTAAAACATCTTCTGAGCAAGATGTCAGTTTGTCGTTTTTCCAAATTCAGACATCTTTGGCTCCGTCGATCTTATTTTTCTAAGTTTTCTTGCATTTTCTACCAGTAGAAAAATTCGAATTTTTATAATTCAATCATACCACTGATATCTGTATACCGATGTGGTCGTCTCGTCGTGCTGATCTCTACGATATATTCGATTGTCAATTTCGAAGTCCGGTACGCGACGGAGCCATGCACTAGTTCATCGTATCGGTACGTTTGGAGCCTTTTGAATTTGTCTGTGTCCATTCAAATTCAACGTGAATTAACCAACAGCTGTTTGTTTTTATTACTTCATAAATTCGTGTGCGTATACCTCTTTCCCAACAATCAATATGAGTGATTCATTTCCTTTTACTGGTTCCAACATTTCATTTGCCACTTCCTCTCCCCTCATTCTATTTCTCTTTCCTTCCTCTTTCATTCCATTCTTGTCTACAGGAAAACAAAACAACAACAAACATTTTGCCATGCCACATTCCCTTCCACCTGCTCCTTTTTCCCTCTCTTCTTCCTGTCGCCAGAACACGCGTAACCGCCTCAAACTCCCGAGCCATCGCCCCTTGTTCTCAGTCACGTCCACATCTTCCCTGACCCCAGCACCTCCAACCACCACGTCTTCCCTTTCTCTCCACTCGCCTTCCCCTCGACCTTGCTTCTTCCGCCACGTCAGTCTCCCACGCCAATGACAGCCTTCGACTTTCTTCCCCGGCAACTCACCTCGCCAAAGCCCTGCATCCCCTCCGCCATCTCCTTCCACAGCCACCTCCCACATCCCCTCACCTCCACCATCCTCGGCCTCATCAGTTCCGTGACTATCACCGCGTCAGCAGCCCGATAGGCCTGGGTCGCCTAGATCGCCACCTTACCTCTTTTCCCCTCGTGAGTGGCTGCGTGTTATCAATATATATAGTGTAAGTTTTACATATTATTAGTTCATATAAAAAATTTCCTGTCAGTTATATAGATTTATAATATGTAGGTTATATATAGTAAGTTTATAATAAAAGTTAGGTGTCTGGTAGGATAATTTATAAATGGTTGATTTTAAAAGCATACGTTGAAGAAATGAGGATGGTGAAATAAAATGTCATGTCTCTAGTAGCATTTGTACAGCAATGTATTATATATTTTGGATTTGAGTATTTAGTCCATATAGCATACGTTTGACACATATTTTATTTTGGGTTTTGAAATGTCACATCTCTTTTAGAATGCATATAAAGTTTACAAGCTGTATACACATAAATTTACAACAGTTGTATACATTGGTTCATATAAAAGTTTATGAATTCTGTTATATATATCTATATAGTATATAGGGTGTGCGTCAGCTCTAGGATTTGTTAAATATATAACTTAAAATAAGTTTATAATATGGTGGTATAAAATGTTGGACATAAAAAAAAAGTTTATGAAAGATGTTTAAAGATATATGCAGAGTTTTAAAGTATTGTATCTCGTTTGTTTTAAGTGTGTACAGTATTGCATTTTTGTTGTTTTAAGTGTGTACGTTTAAAGCATGTTGTATTGAATTTTTGGTTTGTTTTTGATTTTATACAAGTTATGTTATACGTCTATAATATATATGGTATATATATAATACTATTTGCTGGTCAAAATTATGTGTAGGTACGGGAGCCTATGTTATATTTACGAGAGTTGTATAATAAATTATGTTATATATATATTTGTAAACAATAGTGGCAGTTATATTAATGCATAAAGGATATCTATATATATTTTCTGTTCATAAGGTACAAAGACTTTGTATTATTATATATATGTTGGGTTATGTACCTTGGCTGAAGTGCAAGTTTCCTCTATAGTCAGTATCTTCGACTGTAGTATATATTAGTATAATAATATAATATACTTGTTTAAAACAATTTCATGTACTATAAATATCTTATATTATATCTACTAGGGGTATGGGTCGGGTTTTATATTGTTTCATTTATATTGGTTTTTAATGTGTGTAGCTTATAAATTAGTTGATATATAGTATACGTGAGTTCTATAGTGATTGCATGTATATTTTGGTAGGAGATAAGTGTGTTCATAGATTTATGATTTTAAAGATTTTATAGTATGCATTTGGTTTCTGAATATATATTTTATTTTAGAAGTGTTAAAGTTAAAAATATCGATTTGAAAATTTTATATATATATATAATTTTATTTTAATGTATATGAGTTTGTTTATGTTTATATACTTATTTATATGGAGATAAGTATACATAAGTTTGGGTTTATTTAAATGAACTTAATTTTTTTTTTATTGGTGTTTAGATTTAGTATTTATTATATATATTATTTTCAAATAAATATTGGTTCAAGAAAATATAAACTAAAATATATTTCTTTTCAGTCTATATCAAGCAGTTCTGATCTATTGTCTTCGATTCCTCATTTACCAGCTTTGATCGTCGAATTCATGCCAATTTAGCTTTGCTTTGAGATTCGTACCTGAATTCGTTGCTTGTTCTGCTGTCAAAATTCTCTCTAGCCTCGAAAGGTGAGCACTCACTCACGATTAACGTTCTTTTATTTATTAAATTTGATTTCAATTGAAACGACAATTGAAATATGCTGCTGTTAGTAATTACACTGTTATATATGCTATTGCCTGTATCAGTTCACCTGTGACATCTGACACCATTATCTGTTATATATGCAATGATAATCTTGTTTGGTTGTTAAATGTTTGATTGTTTGATGTTGACATTGAACGTTAAATTGTTATTATTGAAAGTGATAAATAATTTGAAATTGAATTTGACGTAGGACAGTTAGATTTTATATAAATGTTAAATTTGATTTAATGACATTTGTATAATATGACCCCTTTAACTGTTGAATTTATTGACACATAGGATTTGTTTAATTACATTTTGAACCACTGAATGTATGTTGTTAAATTGATGATGTATGAAATTGTAAATAGATGACAAGTGAAGAACTGTAATGTAATAATCTTTAATCTACATGAAATGATAGTGTAGATTCTAGAAATAATTATATTAATTCGCACAAATAACAATGTGAATTAATACGGTTATTTCGGGATTATTTAAATTGATTATTGGATTGTTAATTGATTGTTGTTATTGCTTGTTTATTTACTTTGACAGCATCCCAGTTATCACACTGCAAGTTCCCTTTACTATGCTTTGATTTGAATTGAATTGGAATCGGGTTGAAATGATAAATACCCAAATTGAACTTTGACCTAGGATAGGAAATTAAATAAAACCCGATTGGTCAATAATTTGATTTAAAATAAAACGAAGATTTTATTTGAATAAATAATATGGTTTTGAAATGAAGTCGGAATTTAAATTTTTATGGAAGGAAAATGTTTAATAATCTTAAACAAAATATTAAAAATGTAATTGATGAAAGAATGTTGTTTAAAGTTTGAAATTATAATTAAGTTTGAAATTATTAAACTTTGAAATGATTTAATAATTAAGTTTGAAATTATAATTAAGTTGAAATTATTAAACTTTGAAATTATTTAATAATTAAGTTTTGAATTATTTAATAATTAAATAAGGTTGAATTATTTAATGATTAAATTGAATTGAATTCTTTAATAAGTAAAATTGAACTTTTGAATAAGTGAATTTTCTTCGTAAATAATTGAAATTGAGTTTCTTTATTAATTAAGTTTGGAAAATTATTTAAGTAAGTAAATAAGTGAAATTGGATTTCTTTAACAAGAAATAAAGTGTGATTTATTGAAATTAATGTAAGACTTGAAATTCAAAGAATTTGATTTGATGAATTTAATTTAATTCAATTTGTAAGTTTTGATCTAATGAAGTTGAACTTAAGAAATTGATTTAATGATTTGGAAGTTTAATAGAAATTGTTTTGAATGATAAATTAATTTAACGATATTGAATGAAATCGATAAATGAATGAAAATTGATTTGAATGTTAAAACTAAATTGATTTAAATGATTTCGAAACGAAACTTTTGTACGAACTTGAATCAATATTTGAACTGTTTTGAATAAAGGTTGAAATTGAACTATAAGATTTGGAAACGGTAAATTGGAAGTTTTGAAACGTAAATTTTGGAAATCGGTTTAGAAAGACAAACGAAATGTTGATTTATAAACTCTGATTGAAATTGGAATTGATTTGGTTTTGAAATAAACAAACGACCAATCGGTGAAATAAATTACGAAAGTTATTAAAGAGACCGGAATTCGGTTATGGATATACTCTCTATCTAAACCGAAAACCACTTTAATAACTATACGCGGAGTGATGATCCAGAATGAAGTGGTTGGAATGGTGATCGTGTTGACTGAAGAAAGAGAACGATGATGGATAGCCTTGACACTTGTGTCAAATTGGAAATGACTAAAACAGGAGCTGTGCCGGGCCAATGGAGGATTAGCTACCTCAAGTGGACACACTTCTTCGAACTACTTATTACTTGTTGTCGATTGGTGCACCCTTGATTTTGGGAGTGTTGTTTCACGGTGTTGCGGGCGCTGTGGCGTTGCGTTCTCACCAGTCCGGATCAGGCGAACGGTAGTATCACTACCTTGGGTATTGCCTCATGTGCCTTGTCATACTTGTATTCCATTTATTCGCGACCACTACGATTTTGATTTGTACCTTTAGTATATGGATTGCCCTCTGGTGACTTCCGGTTTAGGGGAAACTACGATCTTGTATATGCTTTTGGGAATAAAAATGTGTTAAGGGTGGAATGTGCCATGACTTAACACTATTTTGATATCTTCTTATATTATTGATAGACATTATCTAATTAGCGTACATTACTACCTAGTAGATAGTTTAACGGATCCTTAAAGGATGGTTATTCCAAACATCCTTTGAGTTACTTGTATTTCAATTGCTATTTCACTTGAGTTGGATTTATTAATATAAGAATGTTAATCCTGACTCGAGTGTCTTGTGTTTTGCTTTACGCTCGGGTCAGACTGAGTGATCCAGTATTCGAGACTCACCTTTGGAGTTGGAGCTTTGCTTGAAGATCCAGCCATCTATTCTGCTTTCAGTATTCGATGAATCCAGTGATGTATTCTGATTTTGTATCTGATGTATCGTATTACTCTTCCATTGTATCTGGTTTAACTCTGATGTATCGTATTACTCTTCTGTTGTAAACTCTGATGTATCTTATATATTCATATAGTAGCTTCATGAACTACTATCTCTTTTACTTCCGCTGCATTTACTACTCTGTGTTTGTGATCTGTGATTATTTATTTACTATATATGTTTAATTTTGCCAAATTTAAATTAACAACGCGGTATTTTGAGCAATTCAACTCCGGCATGAGTGTCTACCTATACACTTATAATGGACGCGAATGGTTCAAAATTCCGGGTCGTTACAGTTGGTATCAGAGCTTTGGTAGCTCTAGGCAAAACTCAACATATAGTGTAAATGTATTTACAGAATCACTCTCATTCGAGTTTCAATCTCTTCCTTCTGATTCAATTCCTTCGAATTTTGGAACGTTCGCTGCGGTTCCAGAATTCATTCGTGTCCTTCACTATTTGTCTTCTTTCAATCCTGGAGCACCCCATAACTCCATTCTGAATGTTACCTATAATAGATCGGCGGTCTCGCCAATCTTCGAATGATTCGTAAAGGATTAAACTCGTTTATAATAGGCATTGATTTACCGGAGATTTCTGTATCCTCGGTTTAGGATGATACCTATTACCTGCTATACCTGAATTCCATCTCTTCAGATCGAGTGTTGATTTACCTCGGAATTCAGCATCGATCTTATTCTTGAAGTTACGGTCGACCCAGTTAAGGTTGCCCGTGGATTAAATAAGCTTATCCATCTCCCGATTCTGTTAATTGAATTATCTTATCTTCAGTTCGAACTTATTATCGAATCAAAATTTTCTTTGATTTGAGTCCATCAAATTTGAATCTATATCCTTGCTTTAAAATCCATTCTTGTATCGTCGAGCGAGGAAGTGTATTTGTAAATAAATATTAAAAATGTTTCTTTATTGTGTTGTTTGAGTTGTCGATGTTGATTTGGGTTTCCGATCGATTCGTCTGATCAACGCTATCGATAGGATTTCCAAAACACTTGAACAGAACAAACTGACACAATTGTATTTTCGAATTTGGTGAATAAAATAGTTTTGTATGATTATATTACATAAGTATAAACTTCTCTGAAATTAAATTGTTAATGAATTTGTTGTAAGAAATAATAATATTTGATTTTCATTTATTGTTTTGTAAACCATTGATTATTGCATATTATAAATAAATGAATTTATGAAACTTGGTTATAATTTGATTTGGAATTTGAAATGAATTTAATTCAGAAATCTGAGAATTTAGTTTCCGTTGATTTCGAACTTTGGTTTTAAAATTTTAAAGTATATGTTATTGGAAGTATTTTCAAATAGAAATCGTTTCAAAGGATTTTTAAAATGTTGAAATCAGTGCTCTCCTCTTTATTGCTGGAAAATAATTTCGGTGATGGCGGCCGCATCATCGACATTCATTTTCAAGTTTCGAAGTGGAGATAATATTCTGTAGCTTTGCTACGGTTTTGTTTTGAAAAATATTTTGATTTGAATTTCTTCAGTATAATTTGATTTATATATACAAGTACCTTATTTTAAAATTTAATTTGATTTGATATAAATATATTATATATATCTCTAAATTGTTTAAAGTTAATCGGAAATCTAATTCTTAAATTTTGTTAAAGGATGATTTTAATTATAAATAAGACCAAAATTTGTTATAAATATTTAAACTTGAATAATTGAATTGGAAAAAAAAATTATTTGTATATTGTTTAACTGCATTCTAATACGACTTACCTAAATCATTCAGAAGTTGAATATGTAAATGGGATAACAAGATAATGAATTTAGAAATAGTTGAGATTGATTTTAGTAAAATCAAATGATTAAATTAATTATTGAACATCAATTAATTTAAATCTGAATTTATATGGTTTAAATTAATTGTTATTTTGTATTTCAAATCTGTTTTCTTCTGGTTGTTTCTATTCTCCTACCTCGTTCCTTTTCGGGGACGAAAGGTTTTGAGTGGGGGAGAGTGTAACGACCCGTAAATTTCAACTGTTTTAATAACGTAATTAGTTGAAATTTCATGAAATTTTAAACAATAAAATTTTGAAATAAAATTTTAATATTTGGAATACATCTAGTTAAACATAGCAACTGGTAAATTTTCGTCCGAAAATATGAAAGTTTATTTCACGCATAAATTCACTTCAATTCAATCAGTTAAAAAGTAATGAAAATAAAATGTTTTCGAAACCTAAATATTTTTACCTAGAAAAATTCTAAAACATCTTCTGAGCAAGATGTCAGTTTGTCGTTTTTCCAAATTCAGACATCTTTGGCTCCGTCGATCTTATTTTTCTAAGTTTTCTTGCATTTTCTACCAGTAGAAAAATTCGAATTTTTATAATTCAATCATACCACTGATATCTGTATACCGATGTGGTCGTCTCGTCGTGCTGATCTCTACGATATATTCGATTGTCAATTTCGGAGTCCGGTACGCGACGGAGCCATGCACTAGTTCATCATATCGGTACGTTTGGAGCCTTTTGAATTTGTCTGTGTCCATTCAAATTCAACGTGAATTAACCAACAGCTGTTTGTTTTTATTACTTCATAAATTCGTGTGCGTATACCTCTTTCCCAACAATCAATATGAGTGATTCATTTCCTTTTACTGGTTCCAACATTTCATTTGCCACTTCCTCTCCCCTCATTCTATTTCTCTTTCCTTCCTCTTTCATTCCATTCTTGTCTCCAGGAAAACAAAACAACAACAAACATTTTGCCATGCCACATTCCCTTCCACCTGCTCCTTTTTCCCTCTCTTCTTCCTGTCGCCAGAACACGCGTAACCGCCTCAAACTCCCGAGCCATCACCCCTTATTCTCAGTCACGTCCGCATCTTCCCTGACCCCAGCGCCTCCAACCACCACGTCTTCCCTTTCTCTCCACTCGCCTTCCCCTCGACCTTGCTTCTTCCGCCACGTCAGTCTCCCATGCCAATGACAGCCTTCGACTTTCTTCCCCGGCAACTTACCTCGCCAAAGCCCTGCATCCCCTCCGCCATCTCCTTCCACAGCCACCTCCCACATCCCCTCACCTCCACCATCCTCGGCCTCATCAGTTCCGTGACTATCACCGCATCAGCAGCCCGATAGGCCTGGGTCGCCTAGATCGCCACCTTACCTCTTTTCCCCTCGTGAGCGGCTGCGTGTTATCAATATATATAGTGTAAGTTTTACATATTATTAGTTCATATAAAAAATTTCCTGTCAGTTATATAGATTTATAATATGTAGGTTATATATAGTAAGTTTATAATAAAAGTTAGGTGTCTGGTAGGATAATTTATAAATGGTTGATTTTAAAAGCATACGTTGAAGAAATGAGGATGGTGAAATAAAATGTCATGTCTCTAGTAGCATTTGTACAGCAATGTATTATATATTTTGGATTTGAGTATTTAGTCCATATAGCATACGTTTGACACATATTTTATTTTGGGTTTTGAAATGTCACATCTCTTTTAGAATGCATATAAAGTTTACAAGTTGTATACACATAAATTTACAACAGTTGTATATATTGGTTCATATAAAAGTTTATGAATTCTGTTATATATATATCTATATAGTATATAGGGTGTGCGTCAGCTTTAGGATTTGTTAAATATATAACTTAAAATAAGTTTATAATATGGTGGTATAAAATGTTGGATATAAAAAAAAAGTTTATGAAAGCTGTTTAAAGATATATGCAGAGTTTTAAAGTATTGTATCTCGTTTGTTTTAAGTGTGTACAGTATTGCATTTTTGTTGTTTTAAGTGTGTACGTTTAAAGCATGTTGTATTGAATTTTTGTTTTGTTTTTGATTTTATACAAGTTATGTTATACGTCTATAATATATATGGTATATGTAACGTCCCAGATTTTCGCGCTCGAAAATCGACATCCATACTTTACATCGTACTCGAATGTCATAGATTCGACCGTTCAAATCCGAGTCGCCGGAGCTTATAACAACATTAAGTAAATAACACAGCGGAATAAAAAGAATAATACATTGATATACAGCATTGATACAATATCTGGTACAACAGATGATACAATAGAAAGATACAACTGAATATCAATATACATCAGAGATATGATACAACAAATAGCAGCGGAAAGAAAATAGATAACAGCAGCAGCAGATAATCTCCATCTCCAAAGCACCAATCCAGATATAGTATGAACTCTCAATAACGATGCCAAAGATAAGCAAGTGCAGTCCGATCCAAAGACTGAACTAGCTCCAGAAAATCTACTAAATCTAAATATCTGAAAAATCCAACTCTAGACTGCTCGTGTAGAAAATTTTGAGCACCCAGAGTTTAGGAAATGAACAATAAACTCCGAGTCAGTCATGGGACTGGTGTGAGCAACAAAAATAGTTTATCTTTAAAACAAACACAAAAGAATCTTAAACATTGAAATCCGCAATGCATTTGGAAAATGAAACTACCATAAGACCTCCTACCACACACACAATGCAAACGCAGAATTGGAGGAGATTTCTTCTTATGATAGTCAAACATGCTTACTACGCAAATCATTGGATATTATTACTAGTGCATAGTGCAGAAAACATTTCGAAAGTATAATATTAATCTTAGCCAACATACGACCAGTATCGTATGCCTACTATAGCTACCATCTAAACAGTGGTGACCACCGTACGTAAATGGCAGGTTCTACAACTAATACCGTACAAAGTTCGTATTGGAGTTTGGATTTCCAACAAATGGTCAGGCCAAGGAACTTCCCATTGCCACATGGAAACGCCTCTGGAATGACATCCCGAGAACCTAACCGGATCTCTGCCAACACAAGGCCGGGTTACCTCTGCAAAAATAGGTAACTACTGACACGCGTATGCCATCCCCCGATCGTAACCGATCTTCCCGAGGATCCTCGATTCCAACAACCACATCAGAATAATAATGCAGTAACCACATAGGTTAAGTATCTGGGCTCCATACCATGATACCACCTCTATCCAGAAAGAAATGACATACACTAAGGGGCGCTACTCCCTAGAACCTTGCCGCATCTTTCCTGTTTTGACCATTTCCGGGATGTGAGGTCCGACGAAGTCTCGTCCACAAAGCTACGCTTTGTCACAAAGCCATGCTTCGGGTCAAACAAATGATCAACCTATGATCACAAAGATATAAGATCAAACAAATGATCATATCACAAATGATCAAACACTGATCATCACACAGCAACACTCAGCATGTCAAATTACCAAATTGGATATATCGTTGATAAATTTCAACTACATAACCTCTGAGCTCGTACGTCTCAGAGAAGGGTGGTAAGCTAAGAGAATGAATTCTCCGCCACCAAACAGAAATGTATTTGAAAGAAATCGGCTTTATATCTCAAAGTGTAATGTCAGACATGTATCCATACAAGTCTGTTCCGGGTTAGAACAGAACCGAAGGCACATCTTACGAAGCCCTTGCAATTCCGGGTATTCACAATCCCGTCCGGACTTCCCATCACAAAGGGTGATAAAATCTCTATATCGGGGCCAGTCGATGCAGAGACATTCGACGAGTTGTCCTTTCGTTTTCGCAAATATCTGGTCTTCATCACCGGTCTTCAAATGCTATCCATATACGACGTATCATTATTCGAAATGGGTTATATGACACAAATGTCTTTTCCCGGCTAACCCGAATAGTGAGCGCAATATTTAAAAACATATGGATATGTGATTTCAATTAAGTCACAACTTATTACCCAAAACCTTCTTTTTCAAATGGTTTAACAAATTACCATTTTAATCCTTTTAAACAAAAAGATTAAATTCACAAAGTTCACTTAATTTTCACAAAGATTCATTCACAGATTTCAAAACAATTTCCGTTTCAATTGGATTAACTCGTTAAATCTTTAAATCAAAGATTCAACTTATAGCTTTCAAAACAATTTCATTTCAAATGGGTTAAACAAAACATTATTTCTAAATCTGTTAAAAATAAACAGATTCAATTCATAGCTTTTCAAAACATTTCAATTTCATTTTAAATTTGAAACTTTTCAACACAAATTGGAAGTTCACTTCTTATATGAAAGCTGTTATTATTTGAAAACAAATAGTTTTCACTTCAGAAAAATCACATTTTATATGCACGAGTTAAAGCCCTTGAATTATATTCACATTCCAAAATCAATACTTTTAAAATGGTTTAACCCTTATATAACTGGTATAACATCTTTAATCCCTAGTTTCAAATCATAGAATTCAATTTCAAATATTGAATTTAAGTTTAAATCAAATTATTTAAATTTTCAAAACTCGATTAAGTTATTCAAAATAACTTTCATCTTTGAAATTCCATTTCGAAAGCTTTTCACTTTAAACCGAAATTTCCAATTTCAAAATCAATTGAAATTAAAATTTTCAATTTCAAAAATATCAATTTGAATTATCTGTGACTTAACCGATTTCCACGTGAAATCCATATTTGTGTGTGTAACAGTGTAGTCCAGGGGTTTAACACACAATGGTGCAACATCAATCATCACAGATATATCGATAAGCGGTATAATCGATAACGCTTATCTTCATTCATAGATAAAATAAATTTATCAGTCACAAAGATTCACAATTACAATTCGATGTGGGTTTCGGATAACCAACTGGAATCCGACTCCCTGTCGCATCGAAATTCAAATGTCATTCTATGGGTCAAGGGTTTCATATTCACATAGTAATATATCACAGAAATAGAAATCACAGCTAAGTAAATTACAAATCACAGCATAAATCGGGGTATATCACAAAGTATCAAATATCAGGGATATCAAACAATTCAACATTTAATACAATTCAAATATCCAAAAGTAGGACCAATTAAATTATCTGATTTATTCAAATTAAATTAATTACTTATGAATTTCTAAACCTGGTTAATTAACATCGATAAATTACAAATTATTTTAATTATTTATTCTTTAATCATTTATTAATTAACCTTTAATCATTAGTTAATAAATCTTAATAAATCAATTAATATTTTAATCATTAAATAATTATCCTTTAATTAATTATCCTTATTTAAATTTCATTGAGTAATTATCCATTAACTACTTTCATAAATTGATTTTTCCCTTAATTGCTTTTATAACTTAATTAACTCAATTACTATAAGATAAACCATTATCTTTTATTAATTCCTTAACCATTATTAACATAAACTTTAAACATTTTGTCCTTTTACTCATCACTTGAATATATTTCTAAATTAAGTTTAAATTAACTTAAGAGTTCATTTCAATACGTTAAGTAACATAAAACATACAACTCATAAATTAGTTATTAAAACATTCATTATATAAAGACTTGATTTGATTTAAATAAAAAGGAACTTATATTTTTGTTTAAGTTAAAACTGGAAAGCTAACATCCACGTTCCCGAAGGTATACTCGAGAAAACTGCTGAATTCCCCAAGCCAAACGCTGAACCTACGCGAGTCGACCATCAAACCACACGAGCCAGCTTCACTGCAAAACCAAAACCCTTCTTCTTCGAGTCGTACACGATGGAAACGCGACCTCAAACCCGAGTTAAACTCGTCTTCCCCAACTCCACATTCCAGTGCACACACACACGCACTTGTGCACGTGTCCCACTGCCTCCTGCCACCGTTGGTCATCGCAACCATCGCCGATGATCTCTCGATCACACGTGAGCAACAATATGAACCCAGATTGAAGAATACTCGCTCGAATCAAAATTCGACCCAACCGAGCCAAACTGCAGCAACTCGAACCCATAAACTCCATCGCCGCCGACCATCTCGTCGCCATTTAACTCCGCCAACCTCACCATCGATCACCATGCCCACAAGCTTCGTCCTCCCCAAATCCTAACACCTCCGGTCCAACAGCCAAGTCGCGATGGTCACGACAGTCGAACCCATCCAAAAATCAACTTAAACCCTACTTCGATCTAATTCAAACGATTGAGACATTGGAAAAATTAAACTGCATTTTTCCCATCCTCGACAACATCAAAGCTTGCCTCACCCAAAGTTTCAACTCGAATCGTTTGTTTGATCATCGGTAATTGGCCAATTTGCCGAAACACTTCAATAATTCATTCCCAATTGAATATCACTTTAAAAATTATGATTTGCATGTTAAAAATCATTATTTTCAACTACAAATCCAACTATATAATCCAAGCAAGAATTAAAGATAACAAATTTTTTTGAATGAATCAAGATTTTCACTGCAATACCCATTTTAAAACTATTTATAAACTTAAACTTACAGAAACCATTTTTAGAATTTTCCTTCAACATTATCAAACAACTTTGATTCAAACATCAAAGTCAAATAATGATGTTAGTAGAAGATTTGAATTTAGTATATATGATGATGTTTCCAGTTCTTTGCTTTCCAGAGTTATTTTCAAACTGTTTTTAACTTAACTATATATTTAAATCTCAAATTAGAATATAACAACCAATATTGTTTTAACTCAAATCATTCATCAGTATATCAAAGAGCAAGATTTTAAATCCTAACAAGACATGGGAAAACTAGAAACAGACAGTGTATATGGTAACAGCCTGCATTCAAGGATCATTCATTATTCACAAGGCATATCTATCTAAAGATATAAACTTACTCATTCTCATACATATATGCATCAGAAATATACATCTAAATTTGTCGTTAAGTGATGTTACTCACATGGTTTTGTTGAAGCAGAGAAGAACAGAGAAGCTCTACCACCTTAAACAGGCTTGAGAAACTGAAAGCTGGAAACCTTTCCTTGTATTGATTTGGATTGATCTAAGTTGTTTGATTTTGTTAAATGATCTTGAGTTTGAAATTGTAAGGTGATGTTTTATATGTTTTCTTTTTTTTTCTCTTTGCTCAGGTTTCAAGTGAACGAACTGAAGCAGAGGAAATTGATGTATGAGAGAGCAAGTCTACATGCTATATTATATTTTGTACAATAGGTGATGTTTATTTTTGTACCAAAAGTCATGGCTGAGATGATCTTGCCCATGCTTTGATACTTTGTTTATTTTCTTTTTACAATTCTTGTTGACTTCGGCTGTGATATGTTGTATACTTAGAGATGCTTTATTTGTACTTGCTTTACAAGCTTATTTACTTTGTTTTGTTTTTATACTTACTTTCCATTTGCCTGCACACTCATCTCTTTTATTTTCTTTGTGTTCATACTTGATTGTTTTAGTTAACAACTTACAAATTAAAATTGTTTGTTTGAACAGAACATGATTCATGTATCAAGTGATAGGGAGATATATGTACAGAGCAACATATACATATGCACAGAATCATATTCAAACTGAAATATTCACAAACCATATTATAAATGAATCTTGATCTATTTTTAAATAACTTAAAGCTTTAAAATTATTGTTTACTCACTTGCAAGATTTCTGTGAACCAAGAACACCCTATTTTCTTGAATCTGCAGTTGAAAACTGCCTGTGCTCTTCCCTGTTTTGCTTTGGATTGAATGATGTTTTTTTTAGATGATGAACAAAGGACAGAGGTTGTTTGTTGAACAGGCTTTTATAATTTGCAAACTGAAGCTTTTCCAGGCTGAAGACATTGCCTTATTTTGATTTGTTTTGGTTTGAGTTGTTTGTAGCATTTTTCTTTTCACAGTTTAAAATTTGAACGAACTGATGTGAGAAAGTGTTGTATAGGAAAGAAGGTATAGGTGATATTATTTGTTTATACATAGGTATGGGTGATATGGTATGTTATTATTTTGTACAATATAGTGATATATTTTTCTTTGTTCGGCCATGCTTGCATTAATTGCTTCCTACTTGCCTTGCATCTCGGCTGAAAATCTTGTGGTGGCTTGTTTAATAATATTTGTCTTGTTAACAGTTTGTATTTCATTTGCCTATACTTGAATATATTTACTCGCTGAGGTAATCTTGTACATGATGAAGAGTAATGGCATTTATTATGTTATGGTGGCTGGTACTATCTAGCTTTAGTAGCTAAAGATACTTGCATTTATTAAGCTTGCTTTACACTGTTGTTTCCAGGTTGAGGTATTCTTCTTGTATTATGCTTTGTACGTTTACATTTGTTTATTTCTTTGTTTTCATTACTCTACAACAAAATGAATTTCTATCTTACTTTGTTGTTTTGCTATTTGATATTTATGTATTTGTTTTATCTTCTTCTTATTTTGCCTACACTTGAATATGTAAATAAGTTTCTATTTTATTCTATATGTTGTTTGTTTTTATTTGTTAATGTATTTGCTTATATTTTTACAAAGTTCATTAATATATTGTTATAATTATATTTCTAACTTAAATTATTTATTAAACCATTTATCAAAGATTCAAATCACCCATATACAATATTTAAAATTAAATGATTTAACAAATTTTTATCCAAAAATTTATTAAATTACTCAATTAAATTCAAAAATTAATTATATTATTAATTTAAATAAATTTAAATTCTGGGGTCGTTACAAACTTCCCCCCTTAAAAGAATTTCGTCCTCGAAATTCGCAGGCACGAAAGCAACACAGAGATAGATAGATTTGATCTCCTATAATTCCTCAAACACAAGATACGGATTCCGAATTCAAGTCGGAATATCTCAGAATACATAACAATTTGTCCCTCTTCAGACTTCGGTATTCAAAAGAAATTATAATAGAATTTCAAAATTGGGTTTTCAAACAATATTGTTTTATTGATTCAATTTAATTTAGCCTTCATATTCTATTAATCATTTTAACTCAAATTTAAAATTTCCAATTTCAAATTTATTAAGGTTTAAATAAAAAACTGACAAGAAATCGATGAAGATATAAAGTAAGGATTTTCTACAACGATTCGTAGGGCCATCATCACACCGAAACTTCTTTCTTATAGTTGATACGAAGCAATCAAAAAATTTGGAAACGAATCAAAGAAGATTGATAAGAAAGATTGTTTCCACTGTTGCAGGGTATTGACCATTGATAGTCGTACTCCCCTGTCCCCTATCTCGTCCTCTTCTTGCACTCATACTCACTATCAGTGGATAGTAAGAGAATTTACTGAGACATTCAGACGGATATCTTAAGGATATACTCATTCTAGAGTTTACTTCACTCTATCTCTAATGAGCTACTTAACGTGTTATACTCCTGAGCTAAAGTTCAACCTTAGCTCTGATACCAAATGTAACGTCCCAGATTTTCGCGCTCGAAAATCGACATCCATACTTTACATCGTACTCGAATGTCATAGATTCGACCGTTCAAATCCGAGTCGCCGGAGCTCATAACAACATTAAGTAAATAACACAGCGGAATAAAAAGAATAATACATTGATATACAGCATTGATACAATATCTGGTACAACATATGATACAATAGAAAGATACAACTGAATATCAATATACATCAGAGATATGATACAACAAATAGCAGCGGAAAGAAAATAGATAACAGCAGCAGCAGATAATCTCCATCTCCAAAGCACCAATCCAGATATAGTATGAACTCTCAATAACGATGCACAAAGATAAGCAAGTGCAGTCTGATCCAAAGACTGAACTAGCTCCAGAAAATCTACTAAATCTAAATATCTGAAAAACCCAACTCTAGACTGCTCGTGTAGAAAATTTTGAGCACCCAGAGTTTAGGAAATGAACAATAAACTCCGAGTCAGTCATGGGACTGGTGTGAGCAACAAAAATAGTTTATCTTTAAAACAAACACAAAAGAATCTTAAACATTGAAATCCGCAATGCTTTTGGAAAATGAAACTACCATAAGACCTCCCACCACACACACAATGCAAACGCAGAATTGGAGGAGATTTCTTCTTATGATAGTCAAACATGCTTACTACGCAAATCATTGGATATTATTACTAGTGCATAGTGCAGAAAACATTTCGAAAGTATAATATTAATCTTAGCCAACATACGACCAGTATCGTATGCCTACTATAGCTACCATCTAAACAGTGGTGACCACCGTACGTAAATGGCAGGTTCTACAACTAATACCGTACAAAGTTCGTATTGGAGTTTGGATTTCCAACAAATGGTCAGGCCAAGGAACTTCCCATTGCCACATGGAAACGCCTCTGGAATGACGTCCCGAGAACCTAACCGGATCTTTGCCAACACAAGGCCGGGTTACCTCTGCAAAAATAGGTAACTACTGACACGCGTATGCCATCCCCCGATCGTAACCGATCTTCCCGAGGATCCTCGATTCCAACAACCACATCAGAATAATAATGCAGTAACCACATAGGTTAAGTATCTGGGCTCCATACCATGATACCACCTCTATCCAGAAAGAAATGACATACACTAAGGGGCGCTACTCCCTAGAACCTTGCCGCATCTTTCCTGTTTTGACCATTTCCGGGGTGTGAGGTCCGACGAAGTCTCGTCCACAAAGCTACGCTTTGTCACAAAGCCATGCTTCGGGTCAAACAAATGATCAACCTATGATCACAAAGATATAAGATCAAACAAATGATCATATCACAAATGATCAAACACTGATCATCACACAGCAACACTCATCATGTCACATTACCAAATTGGGATATATCGCTGATAAATTTCAACTACATAACCTCTGAGCTCGTACGTCTCAGAGAAGGGTGTTAAGCTAAGAGAATGAATTCTCCGCCACCAAACAGAAATGTATTTGAAAGAAATCGGCTTTATATCTCAAAGTGTAATGTCAGACATGTATCCATACAAGTCTGTTCCGGGTTCGAACAGAACCGAAGGCACATCTTACGAAGCCCTTGCAATTCCGGGTATTCACAATCCCGTCCGGACTTCCCATCACAAAGGGTGATAAAATCTCTATATCGGGGCCAGTCGATGCAGAGACATTCGACGAGTTGTCCTTTCGTTTTCGCAAATATCCGGTCTTCATCACCGGTCTTCAAATGCTATCCATATACGACGTATCATTATTCGGAATGGGTTATATGACACAAATGTCTTTTCCCAGCTAACCCGAATAGTGAGCGCAATATTTAAAAACATATGGATATGTGATTTCAATTAAGTCACAACTTATTACCCAAAACCTTCTTTTTCAAATGGTTTAACAAATTACCATTTTAATCCTTTTAAACAAAAAGATTAAATTCACAAAGTTCACTTAATTTTCACAAAGATTCATTCACAGATTTCAAAACAATTTCCGTTTCAATTGGATTAACTCGTTAAATCTTTAAATCAAAGATTCAACTTATAGCTTTCAAAACAATTTCATTTCAAATGGGTTAAACAAAACATTATTTCTAAATCTGTTAAAAATAAACAGATTCAATTCATAGCTTTTCAAAACATTTCAATTTCATTTTAAATTTGAAACTTTTCAACACAAATTGGAAGTTCACTTCTTATATGAAAGCTGTTATTATTTGAAAACAAATAGTTTTCACTTCAGAAAAATCACATTTTATATGCACGAGTTAAAGCCCTTGAATTATATTCACATTCCAAAATCAATACTTTTAAAATGGTTTAACCCTTATATAACTGGTATAACATCTTTAATCCCTAGTTTCAAATCATAAAATTCAATTTCAAATATTGAATTTAAGTTTAAATCAAATTATTTAAATTTTCAAAACTCGATTAAGTTATTCAAAATAACTTTCATCTTTGAAATTCCATTTCGAAATCTTTTCACTTTAAACCGAAATTTCCAATTTCAAAATCAATTGAAATTAAAAATTTCAATTTCAAAAATATCAATTTGAATTATCTGTGACTTAACCGATTTCCACGTGAAATCCATATTTGTGTGTGTAACAGTGTAGTCCAGGGGTTTAACACACAATGGTGCAACATCAATCATCACAGATATATCGATAAGCGGTATAATCGATAACGCTTATCTTCATTCATAGATAAAATAAATTTATCAGTCACAAAGATTCACAATTACAATTCGATGTGGGTTTCGGATAACCAACTGGAATCCGACTCCCTGTCGCATCGAAATTCAAATGTCATTCTATGGGTCAAGGGTTTCATATTCACATAGTAATATATCACAGAAATAGAAATCACAGCTAAGTAAATTACAAATCACAGCATAAATCGGGGTATATCACAAAGTATCAAATATCAGGGATATCAAACAATTCAACATTTAATACAATTCAAATATCCAAAAGTAGGACCAATTAAATTATCTAATTTATTCAAATTAAATTAATTACTTATGAATTTCTAAACCTGGTTAATTAACATCGATAAATTACAAATTATTTTAATTATTTATTCTTTAATCATTTATTAATTAACCTTTAATCATTAGTTAATAAATCTTAATAAATCAATTAATCTTTTAATCATTAAATAATTATCCTTTAATTAATTATCCTTATTTAAATTTCATTGAGTAATTATCCATTAACTACTTTCATAAATTGATTTTTCCCTTAATTGCTTTTATAACTTAATTAACTCAATTACTATAAGATAAACCATTATCTTTTATTAATTCCTTAACCATTATTAACATAAACTTTAAACATTTTGTCCTTTTACTCATCACTTGAATATATTTCTAAATTAAGTTTAAATTAACTTAAGAGTTCATTTCAATACGTTAAGTAACATAAAACATACAACTCATAAATTAGTTATTAAAACATTCATTATATAAAGACTTGATTTGATTTAAATAAAAAGGAACTTATATTTTTGTTTAAGTTAAAACTGGAAAGCTAACATCCACGTTCCCGAAGGTATACTCGAGAAAACTACTGAATTCCCCGAGCCAAACGCTGAACCTACGCGAGTCGACCATCAAACCACACGAGCCAGCTTCACTGCAAAACCAAAACCCTTCTTCTTCGAGTCGTACACGATGGAAACGCGACCTCAAACCCGAGTTAAACTCGTCTTCCCCAACTCCACATTCCAGTGCACACACACACGCACTTGTGCACGTGTCCCACTGCCTCCTGCCGCCGTTGGTCATCGCAACCATCGCCGATGATCTCTCGATCACACGTGAGCAGCAATATGAACCCAGATTGAAGAATACTCGCTCGAATCAAAATTCAACCCAACCGAGCCAAACAGCAGCAACTCGAACCCATAAACTCCATCACCGCCGACCATCTCGTCGCCATTTAACTCCGCCAACCTCACCATCGATCACCATGCCCACAAGCTTCGTCCTCCCCAAATCCTAACACCTCCGGTCCAACAGCCAAGTCGCGATGGTCACGACAGTCGAACCCATCCAAAAATCAACTTAAACCCTACTTCGATCTAATTCAAACGATTGAGACATTGGAAAAATTAAACTGCATTTTTCCCATCCTCGACAACATCAAAGCTTGCCTCACCCAAAGTTTCAACTCGAATCGTGTGTTTGATCATCGGTAATTGGCCAATTTGCCGAAACACTTCAATAATTCATTCCCAATTGAATATCACTTTAAAAATTATGATTTGCATGTTAAAAATCATTATTTTCAACTACAAATCCAACTATATAATCCAAGCAAGAATTAAAGATAACAAATTTTTTTGAATGAATCAAGATTTTCACTGCAATACCCATTTTGCCAGGTTGAGGTATTCTTCTTGTATTATGCTTTGTACGTTTACATTTGTTTATTTCTTTGTTTTCATTACTCTACAACAAAATGAATTTCTATCTTACTTTGTTGTTTTGCTATTTGATATTTATGTATTTGTTTTATCTTCTTCTTATTTTGCCTACACTTGAATATGTAAATAAGTTTCTATTTTATTCTATATGTTGTTTGTTTTTATTTGTTAATGTATTTGCTTATATTTTTACAAAGTTCATTAATATATTGTTATAATTATATTTCTAACTTAAATTATTTATTAAACCATTTATCAAAGATTCAAATCACCCATATACAATATTTAAAATTAAATGATTTAACAAATTTTTATCCACAAATTTATTAAATTACTCAATTAAATTCAAAAATTCATTATATTATTAATTTAAATAAATTTAAATTCTGGGGTCGTTACAGTATATATATAATACTATTTGCTGGTCAAAATTATGTGTAGGTACGGGAGCCTATGTTATATTTACGAGAGTTGTATAATAAATTATGTTATATATATTTGTAAACAATAGTGGCAGTTATATTAATGCATAAAGGATATCTATATATATTTTCTGTTCATAAGGTACAAAGACTTTGTATTATTATATATATGTTGGGTTATGTACCTTGGCTGAAGTGCAAGTTTCCTCTATAGTCAGTATCTTCGACTGTAGTATATATTAGTATAATAATATAATATACTTGTTTAAAACAATTTCATGTACTATAAATATCTTATATTATATCTACTAGGGGTATGGGTCGGGTTTTATATTGTTTCATTTATATTGGTTTTTAATGTGTGTAGCTTATAAATTAGTTGATATATAGTATATGTGAGTTCTATAGTGATTGCATGTATATTTTGGTAGGAGATAAGTGTGTTCACAGATTTATGATTTTAAAGATTTTATAGTATGCATTTGGTTTCTGAATATATATTTTATTTTAGAAGTGTTAAAGTTAAAAATATCGATTTAAAAATTTTATATATATATATATATAATTTTATTTTAATGTATATGAGTTTGTTTATGTTTATATACTTATTTATATGGAGATAAGTATACATAAGTTTGGGTTTATTTAAATGGACTTAGATTTTTTTTATTGGTGTTTAGATTTAGTATTTATTATATATATTATTTTCAAATAAATATTGGTTCAAGAAAATATAAACTAAAATATATTTCTTTTCAGTCTATATCAAGCAGTTCTGATCTATTTTCTTCGATTCCTCATTTACCAGCTTTGATCGTCGAATTCATGCCAATTTAGCTTTGCTTTGAGATTCGTACCTGAATTCGTTGCTTGTTCTGCTATCAAAATTCTCTCTAGCCTCGAAAGGTGAGCACTCACTCACGATTAACGTTCTTTTATTTATTAAATTTGATTTCAATTGAAACGACAATTGAAATATGCTGCTGTTAGTAATTACACTGTTATATATGCTATTGCCTGTGTAACAACCCAGAGTTTTATAACAATTAATTTTCGTCATTTAACGATTAAGTGGTTGTTATTGCTATTGATTGTTTTAATGGGTTGAAAATTTGGTTAAGCGTTGGTTGGGCTTTTAGTAAAATCATGGCCACGTTTTCTTTTGGTATTGTGATACTTATCTAAGGCTGATACCTATTCCTATCTACCCACATTCATTCGCGAAACCCTAAAAATAAATCGAACGAAGAAAAAAAAAATGGTGGCTTTGTCTCTCGTTCTTCCCCCTTTCGAAACAAGGGCTTCAAAATAAATGGCGTTCGTTCTCGTCTTCGTTCGCCTCCAGAATTAGGGTTTTTCAAAGTCGCTTGCTCGATCAAGAACAAGGGCGTGTTCAAAGTCGAAGATGCTGACTTCTTCAATTCAATGGAATTCGACTTCATTGGTACTTGGAGTCTCCGCTCGATTCAATCTTCAGCAGCTAGGGCTTAACTTCGTTCGTTTTCTTCGATTGCTTCGGCCTCGACCTCGATAGCTCCATTCGTGGCAAAGGTGAGTAATTTATATTACTCACATCTAATTCGAAAATCATCTGACCGTGTTTGCTTGTTCTATTTTTGATGTCTTCGGTTTCAACCTGATTTTATTGATGTTGATTTCCTCTGACTTCGCCTGTTTCTTCGATTGCATGAATTTCAGATTGACTTTGACTTTCACTGGATTTTTGTGTTCATTGATCTATCCATGTGATGCTTGATTTTGGGTTTTTATAGGGTTTGAATCCCTGTATATTCGTTCGAATAGTATAATTTGAATTTGTCAATTCTGTTTGATCGGCCACTCGATTTTACTGGGATGTTTGAGATTGTAGTGACTTGTTCATAAACGTATATACTTGATTTCTTGGTTTGCACGGCTTTGTATTATTTCGTGATTGCTAAGGCTTGAATTTACTACTCCGTGAATTTCTGTTTTGACTTGTTCGATTCACGGCTTCGATCATTTAACATCACCTGACTTCGGTTTTAAAATACTCGGCTTTGAATGTTTGTTGGTATTTTGGGAGTGGCATCGCCTTGAATTGAAACCACAGTTCCGTGTTTTTGAACTCGTTTCCACTGCAACATTTACGTTGCTTTGAATTTGTTCCAAACTGCTATTGTCTTTGGTTGTTTATGAAAATCCATGACTTTGGCCATTAACTATTTCTTCATATATGTGTATATATATATATATACGATGTATGTGTGTATGCATGTATGGTTGGGTCTAACTCGTGGGTTCATTTGAAATTGGGTAACTTGTCATGGTATTGTTTCATGAGGTATCTTTGCATTGTATCTTTAAGTTGTTCTGCATTCGGGGCTTCGACTTGTGTCATTTTGTGTTCTCTGTGCACATGTTCACATGGAATTATTTTGAGTGCACTGCACTATCATTTTGTTGCATCCATATTACTGCATATATACTTGAGTCTTCGTTCGTTATTGGCCTTCATATATGGGCATACATACATTCATCGTTAGGCCTGGGCAGTTGGGTCATTTGGTATGCTGTTGCATTGCATCATGTTGTCATTGTACCTGAGCATGATGCATCTGCAGTTTCATAGGAGAAATTGCTCTATATTTATTTTCCTATCTACTGCTCGGCATGGAGTTGGGTGCTTCACTTTAGTATCTGAACATTGTTGCCTGGAGTACAATTGTGTGTACTGCATTGTTGTTATATGATGGACTTGGGTTTATCAATTAAGTTGACTTCTTTAAATATAGGTTGTCTTCATTATGGGTTCACCTGATCATTTGGTCTGACTATAGTTCCATCACTGTTTCACTTGTACTTTGTGAAGCAGTGTTGTAATTTCTTGAAGCCTTCATTACATAGTGCTATGATCTAATGCCATTTGCATATGATTCTTGTACCTGTGCATATTTGTGCAGTTTCACTCAACTTCATACATGACCTGTTGTACTTGTTTATGAAAATCCATGACTTTGGCCATTAACTATTGACATCAGTCTGGACTTTAACCTTTTCATCTACTAGAATCAAATGTATTTGCTTGCATTCGTACTGTTACGATATCAGTTATGATATGGTTTGTATTTGAGTTGAATTTGGTCCAATTCCATTGAGTTAGTTCATTGATGCATCACTGTCACCATTTATTGGGTTCGGTGGTTTGGTAGTACTGCGTGTTACCTTGATTTCACTATCTTTATATCTAGTGGTGGCTGCAGTTTTTGGTTGTAGTTTTGCCCTTGTTGGATTCATAGATCTTCTGAGTATTTGATAGACTATATTGGCGAGGCAGTACACGTTAGCGTGTACTGCAGCCAACCAGCACTGTTATTTTAAATTGACATTTCAACTGTTTAAATTGATCGAGATTGCTGATTTATTGTTTAACACTGTTTAGTGTTATACCTACCGTTATCCAATTCTCGTATCGAGAGTTGGATATACGTGATTTCTGTGACTGTCATCTATTTGAGATTATTATTGCTTCTATGCACTAATAACTGAGTTTGAATTAGGCTGACCCGTGTATTATTTTCTTTTGAATGTAATACTCGGGTCAGACCCGAGTTATTTCAGGTTGTAGATTTCCTCCTTTGAGTTGCTGTTTGGGATTTGAAGACTTTTCACATCTTTTGAAGTTGTCAGTGTCATTTTGTAGTAGTCATGTCATTGTATAGAATGATATGTATTCATGTATATTAGTCGATAATGTACTTGTATATATAACTTCTAGAGTCGTCAGTTGTAGTTGTATCATATGTATTGTGTCAACTATGTATTAACTGACATCAGTTATATATATATGAGACTTTTGTTTTTATCTGTGTTCCGCATTTATATTATCTGTGTTATTGTTGTATCTAATGTCCTAAACTATTATGAACCGTCGTAGTTTGTTTTATACTGATAATTGGATATGTCGATGGGAGTAAATAAATAATAGAAGAAAAATAAAAAGTATATACCACTCCTATCGAGATAACCAATATTAGTGTAAGGCCAATTACGGATGGTCGCTCCTATCCAGCCTTATTCTTCGTAATAATAGACAGTATTTCTTTTAATACTCTTTGTTATTATGAGCATAGAGGTGGGGCGTCACAGTTGGTATCAGAGTTTGGGGTTTATGGACATAATATAAAACATAACTTGGATGGAACATATGTTACAACTATTAGTCGACGTTTTATCTGTGATTTGAGTCAAAACTAAAGTTTTGAAATTTTGATGAAATTTTTAAATATCGTTATTTAAAAATAAAAGTGGAATTGTGTTTTGTTGTTTAGATGAAATTGTGTTCTGATGATTTGATTGATTTGTGTTCTATTTATCAGAATGCGCAGCGGAAACAGTGAAACTGTCTTCGCTGAGTACAACTGATAATCTTTTTGATTTAAAAATTGAAATACGAAATTGATATGAATTTCATTTGTTGTTTACGTAGCTGTATTTATTTTGTTTCTTTGAGAATTTCGAATCCGAATTTCGGATTCGAAGAAATTGCAGATATGTGATTTTTTGTTGAAATTTCCGCTGGCTTTCTTTTGAGCTAATCATATATTGATTAGATTTTTGGCTGTTTTGAATTATTCTCGTTGAAGAGATATTTGAATGATTTCTTTGTTTATATTGTAATGAACGTGCAAAATTTGAGTTGCACGTCATTGCATTTATTTTACGTTGAACCGATGCTTGGTTATGATACGTATTTTGTTGCCGTTATTTTTATAACGGGATTTTTACACCGATGCTGAATTTTTGAGGCACGGTGTTTTGTTGACAATTTTAATGAATGAAAATTCACTGATGTCACATTTTGATGTGAATTCTTTTGATGAGATATTTGATGTTTTAAAATTACTGTCGCTTTGACTTCAGTAACAGTCAAATTTTTAAAAAGTGGATTTTCAAGCGGTTATTCCGCAATACTGATGTGTAACCGTTTTTACGGTATTTTGAGAAGTACAATTTCCTTATCGAAATTGTTACTGATTTGCTGTTTTAATCACGTGATTGGAAAATCGTTTTAAAATGAAAATTGTTTTATAAATTTTAACGATTTGCGTTTTCAAAAGAATGAGAAAGCGACTTAAACGATTCAGCAAAATCGAGGATTATGACCCCTTTCTTTTACTGTTTCGCTTAACTCCGGACTTGTCCAGTTGAGAATGCGAATTGTTATTTTTACAAAATAAATAAAATTGTTTTCAAAAATTTTACAGTTTGCGATTTCAAAAGAATGAGGAAGCGATTTAAACGTTTCAGCAAAATCGAGGACTATGACCCCTTTCTTTTACTGATTCGCTTAATTCCGGACTTGTCCGTTTGAGAATGTGAAATGTATTTTTACAAAATACACAATTTTGCACTTTCAAGGAAACGATGAAGAGAATCAAACGATTTAGTAAAACACGTGGTATGGGACATGTGCGTTTGCTATTTCGGTTAATTCCGGACTCGTTAATTGAAATATTTGATGATTTTGTGTGCTTTCGAGCCACTCTGCGGACCTTCGGGTCATTTGTTGGGCTTTCGAGCCACTCTGCGGACCTTCGGGTCAAATACCAGTACTAGACCTTCGGGTCACTCTGCGGACCTTCGGGTCAATCTGATGGGCGCCAAAAATTATGTTGAGTACTTGGTAGGCTTTGGCCACTCTGAGATGCACGTGCGGCGAATTAAAAACTCGCCATCTGATGGGATCGATCCAAGCTTTTATGTTGATTTTCTAGTCTTCTTAATTGATTTCTAGATATTTGTTATTTCTAATTATCTGCAGGTAATTAGATATCTGATGTTATGAGATTTAATTATCGTATCGATAATTAAATATTTGTTGTTTCTAATTATCGCTTGTGATAATTAGATATTTGTTGATATGAGTTCTGATTATCGTTTTTGATAATCGGATATTTGTTGTTTCTAATTATCGCTTGTGATAATTAGATATCTGTTGATATGAGTTCTGATTATCGTTTTTGATAATCAGATATTTGTTGTTGTTAATTATCGCTTTTGATAATTAAATATTTGCTGATTTGAGATTTAATTATCGCTTTTGATAATTAAATATTTGCTGATTTGAGATTTAATTATCGCTTTTGATAATTAAATATTTGCTGATTTGAGATTTAATTATCGCTTTTGATAATTAAATATTTGCTGATTTGAGATTTAATTATCGCTTTTGATAATTAAATATTTGCTGATTTGAGATTTAATTATCGCTTTTGATAATTAAATATTTGCTGATTTGAGATTTAATTATCGCTTTTGATAATTAAATATTTGCTGATTTGAGATTTAATTATCGCTTTTGATAATTAAATATTTGCTGACTTGAGATTTAATTATCGCTTTTGATAATTAAATATTCGCTGATTTGAGATTTAATTATCGCTTTTGATAATTAAATATTCGCTGATTTGAGATTTAATTATCGCCTGATTTTAGATTTAATTATCGCCTGAGATAATTAAACATTTGTTGATTGAGATTTAATTATCGCTTTAGATAATTAAATATTGGTTGATTTCAAATTTGATTATCGCTTGTGATAATCGAATATTTGTTGATTTGAGAAATTTGATTATCGCTTTTGATGATTGAATATTTGCGATTTTTGAGATTTGAGCTTCGTCTTTTTCTCTGGCGATTCAGGTGAGTAATTTGATTTACTCACATTCAATTCGTGCTCTGTATGGGATTTCTGCTCTGTTTTTCCTTCTCTTTTAGTTGCTGGAACTCGATTGTTCTTGCTTGTGTTAGTCGTCTGATTTTGATCCCTGATTCCCACGATGTTGATTCTTTTAATTTGAAGCAATCGAACCTTTTGATTTCTTATCTAATACTTCCCCGCTGACACTTGCTTTGCTTATACCTTCGACATTGCCATGCTCTTTTGGTTGTTACCTTTTATCCATTTATTCCCTATGATTGCGTGGACGCAATTTCTTTAAGGAGGGGAGTCTGTAACAACCCAGAGTTTTATAACAATTAATTTTCGTCATTTAACGATTAAGTGGTTGTTATTGCTATTGATTGTTTTAATGGGTTGAAAATTTGGTTAAGCGTTGGTTGGGCTTTTAGTAAAATCTTGGCCACGTTTCCTTTTGGTATTGTGATACTTATCTAAGGCTGATACCTATTCCTATCTACCCACATTCATTCGCGAAACCCTAAAAATAAATCGAACGAAGAAAAAAAAAATGGTGGCTTTGTCTCTCGTTCTTCCCCCTTTCGAAACAAGGGCTTCAAAATAAATGGCGTTCGTTCTCGTCTTCGTTCGCCTCCAGAATTAGGGTTTTTCAAAGTCGCTTGCTCGATCAAGAACAAGGGCGTGTTCAAAGTCGAAGATGCTGACTTCTTCAATTCAATGGAATTCGACTTCATTGGTACTTGGAGTCTCCACTCGATTCAATCTTCAGCAGCTAGGGCTTAACTTCGTTCGTTTTCTTCGATTGCTTCGGCCTCGACCTCAATAGCTCCATTCGTGGCAAAGGTGAGTAATTTATATTACTCACATCTAATTCGAAAATCATCTGACCGTGTTTGCTTGTTCTATTTTTGATGTCTTCGGTTTCAACCTGATTTTATTGATGTTGATTTCCTCTGACTTCGCCTGTTTCTTCGATTGCGTGAATTTCAGATTGACTTTGACTTTCACTGGATTTTTGTGTTCATTGATCTATCCATGTGATGCTTGATTTTGGGTTTTTATAGGGTTTGAATCCCTGTATATTCGTTCGAATAGTATAATTTGAATTTGTCAATTCTGTTTGATCGGCCACTCGATTTTACTGGGATGTTTGAGATTGTAGTGACTTGTTCATAAACGTATATACTTGATTTCTTGGTTTGCACGGCTTTGTATTATTTCGTGATTGCTAAGGCTTGAATTTACTACTCCGTGAATTTCTGTTTTGACTTGTTCGATTCACGGCTTCGATCATTTAACATCACCTGACTTCGGTTTTAAAATACTCGGCTTTGAATGTTTGTTGGTATTTTGGGAGTGGCATCGCCTTGAATTGAAACCACAGTTCCGTGTTTTTGAACTCGTTTCCACTGCAACATTTACGTTGCTTTGAATTTGTTCCAAACTGCTATTGTCTTTGGTTGTTTATGAAAATCCATGACTTTGGCCATTAACTATTTCTTCATATATGTGTATATATATATATATATACGATGTATGTGTGTATGCATGTATGGTTGGGTCTAACTCGTGGGTTCATTTGAAATTGGGTAACTTGTCATGGTATTGTTTCATGAGGTATCTTTGCATTGTATCTTTAAGTTGTTCTGCATTCGGGGCTTCGACTTGTGTCATTTTGTGTTCTCTGTGCACATGTTCACATGGAATTATTTTGAGTGCACTGCACTATCATTTTGTTGCATCCATATTACTGCATATATACTTGAGTCTTCGTTCGTTATTGGCCTTCATATATGGGCATACATACATTCATCGTTAGGCCTAGGCAGTTGGGTCATTTGGTATGCTGTTGCATTGCATCATGTTGTCATTGTACCTGAGCATGATGCATCTGCAGTTTCATAGGAACAATTGCTCTATATTTATTTTCCTATCTACTGCTCGGCATGGAGTTGGGTGCTTCACTTTAGTATCTGAACATTGTTGCCTGGAGTACAATTGTGTGTACTGCATTGTTGTTATATGATGGACTTGGGTTTATCAATTAAGTTGACTTCTTTAAATATAGGTTGTCTTCATTATGGGTTCACCTGATCATTTGGTCTGACTATAGTTCCATCACTGTTTCACTTGTACTTTGTGAAGCAGTGTTGTAATTTCTTGAAGCCTTCATTACATAGTGCTATGATCTAATGCCATTTGCATATGATTCTTGTACCTGTGCATATTTGTGCAGTTTCACTCAACTTCATACATGACCTGTTGTACTTGTTTATGAAAATCCATGACTTTGGCCATTAACTATTGACATCAGTCTAGACTTTAACCTTTTCATCTACTGGAATCAAATGTATTTGCTTGCATTCGTACTGTTACGATATCAGTTATGATATGGTTTGTATTTGAGTTGAATTTGGTCCAATTCCATTGAGTTAGTTCATTGATGCATCACTGTCACCATTTATTGGGTTCGGTGGTTTGGTAGTACTGCGTGTTACCTTGATTTCACTATCTTTATATTAGTGGTGGCTGCAGTTTTTGGTTGTAGTTTTACCCTTGTTGGATTCATAGATCTTCTGAGTATTTGATAGACTATATTGGCGAGGCAGTACACGTTAGCGTGTACTGCAGCCAACCAGCACTGTTATTTTAAATTGACATTTCAACTGTTTAAATTGATCGGGATTGCTGATTTATTGTTTAACACTGTTTAGTGTTATACCTACCGTTATCCAATTCTCGTATCGAGAGTTGGATATACGTGATTTCTGTGACTGTCATCTATTTGAGATTATTATTGCTTCTATGCACTAATAACTGAGTTTGAATTAGACTGACCCGTGTATTATTTTCTTTTGAATGTAATACTCGGGTCAGACCCGAGTTATTTCAGGTTGTAGATTTCCTCCTTTGAGTTGCTGTTTGGGATTTGAAGACTTTTCACATCTTTTGAAGTTGTCAGTGTCATTTTGTAGTAGTCATGTCATTGTATAGAACGATATGTATTCATGTATATTAGTCGATAATGTACTTGTATATATAACTTCTAGAGTCGTCAGTTGTAGTTGTATCATATGTATTGTGTCAACTATGTATTAACTGACATCAGTTATATATATATGAGACTTTTGTTTTTATCTGTGTTCCGCATTTATATTATCTGTGTTATTGTTGTATCTAATGTCCTAAACTATTATGAACCGTCGTAGTTTGTTTTATACTGATAATTGGATATGTCGATGGGAGTAAATAAATAATAGAAGAAAAATAAAAAGTATATACCACTCCTATCGAGATAACCAATATTAGTGTAAGGCCAATTACGGATGGTCGCTCCTATCCAGCCTTATTCTTCGTAATAATAGACAGTATTTCTTTTAATACTCTTTGTTATTATGAGCATAGAGGTGGGGCGTCACAGTTGGTATCAGAGCTTGGGGTTTATGGACATAATATAAAACATAACTTGGATGGAACATATGTTACAACTATTAGTCGACGTTTTATCTGTGATTTGAGTCAAAACTAAAGTTTTGAAATTTTGATGAAATTTTTAAATATCGTTATTTAAAAATAAAAGTGGAATTGTGTTTTGTTGTTTAGATGAAATTGTGTTCTGATGATTTGATTGATTTGTGTTCTATTTATCAGAATGCGCAGCGGAAACAGTGAAACTGTCTTCGCTGAGTACAACTGATAATCTTTTTGATTTAAAAATTGAAATACGAAATTGATATGAATTTCATTTGTTGTTTACGTAGCTGTATTTATTTTGTTTCTTTGAGAATTTCGAATCCGAATTTCGGATTCGAAGAAATTGCAGATATGTGATTTTTTGTTGAAATTTCCGCTGGCTTTCTTTTGAGCTAATCATATATTGATTAGATTTTTGGCTGTTTTGAATTATTCTCGTTGAAGAGATATTTGAATGATTTCTTTGTTTATATTGTAATGAACGTGCAAAATTTGAGTTGCACGTCATTGCATTTATTTTACGTTGAACCGATGCTTGGTTATGATACGTATTTTGTTGCCGTTATTTTTATAACGGGATTTTTACACCGATGCTGAATTTTTGAGGCACGGTGTTTTGTTGACAATTTTAATGAATGAAAATTCACTGATGTCACATTTTGATGTGAATTCTTTTGATGAGATATTTGATGTTTTAAAATTACTGTCGCTTTGACTTCAGTAACAGTCAAATTTTTAAAAAGTGGATTTTCAAGCGGTTATTCCGCAATACTGATGTGTAACCGTTTTTACGGTATTTTGAGAAGTACAATTTCCTTATCGAAATTGTTACTGATTTGCTGTTTTAATCACGTGATTGGAAAATCGTTTTAAAATGAAAATTGTTTTATAAATTTTAACGATTTGCGTTTTCAAAAGAATGAGAAAGCGACTTAAACGATTCAGCAAAATCGAGGATTATGACCCCTTTCTTTTACTGTTTCGCTTAACTCCGGACTTGTCCAGTTGAGAATGCGAATTGTTATTTTTACAAAATAAATAAAATTGTTTTCAAAAATTTTACAGTTTGCGATTTCAAAAGAATGAGGAAGCGATTTAAACGTTTCAGCAAAATCGAGGACTATGACCCCTTTCTTTTACTGATTTGCTTAATTCCGGACTTGTCCGTTTGAGAATGTGAAATGTATTTTTACAAAATACACAATTTTGCACTTTCAAGGAAACGATGAAGAGAATCAAACGATTTAGTAAAACACGTGGTATGGGACATGTGCGTTTGCTATTTCGGTTAATTCCGGACTCGTTAATTGAAATATTTGATGATTTTGTGTGCTTTCGAGCCACTCTGCGGACCTTCGGGTCATTTGTTGGGCTTTCGAGCCACTCTGCGGACCTTCGGGTCAAATACCAGTACTAGACCTTCGGGTCACTCTGCGGACCTTCGGGTCAATCTGATGGGCGCCAAAAATTATGTTGAGTACTTGGTAGGCTTCGGCCACTCTGAGATGCACGTGCGGCGAATTAAAAACTCGCCATCTGATGGGATCGATCCAAGCTTTTATGTTGATTTTCTAGTCTTCTTAATTGATTTCTAGATATTTGTTATTTCTAATTATCTGCAGGTAATTAGATATCTGATGTTATGAGATTTAATTATCGTATCGATAATTAAATATTTGTTGTTTCTAATTATCGCTTGTGATAATTAGATATTTGTTGATATGAGTTCTGATTATCGTTTTTGATAATCGGATATTTGTTGTTTCTAATTATCGCTTGTGATAATTAGATATCTGTTGATATGAGTTCTGATTATCGTTTTTGATAATCAGATATTTGTTGTTTTTAATTATCGCTTTTGATAATTAAATATTTGCTGATTTGAGATTTAATTATCGCTTTTGATAATTAAATATTTGCTGATTTGAGATTTAATTATCGCTTTTGATAATTAAATATTTGCTGATTTGAGATTTAATTATCGCTTTTGATAATTAAATATTTGCTGATTTGAGATTTAATTATCGCTTTTGATAATTAAATATTTGCTGATTTGAGATTTAATTATCGCTTTTGATAATTAAATATTTGCTGATTTGAGATTTAATTATCGCTTTTGATAATTAAATATTTGCTGATTTGAGATTTAATTATCGCTTTTGATAATTAAATATTTGCTGACTTGAGATTTAATTATCGCTTTTGATAATTAAATATTCGCTGATTTGAGATTTAATTATCGCTTTTGATAATTAAATATTCGCTGATTTGAGATTTAATTATCGCCTGATTTTAGATTTAATTATCGCCTGAGATAATTAAACATTTGTTGATTGAGATTTAATTATCGCTTTAGATAATTAAATATTGGTTGATTTCAAATTTGATTATCGCTTGTGATAATCGAATATTTGTTGATTTGAGAAATTTGATTATCGCTTTTGATGATTGAATATTTGCGATTTTTGAGATTTGAGCTTCGTCTTTTTCTCTGGCGATTCAGGTGAGTAATTTGATTTACTCACATTCAATTCGTGCTCTGTATGGGATTTCTGCTCTGTTTTTCCTTCTCTTTTAGTTGCTGGAACTCGATTGTTCTTGCTTGTGTTAGTCGTCTGATTTTGATCCCTGATTCCCACGATGTTGATTCTTTTAATTTGAAGCAATCGAACCTTTTGATTTCTTATCTAATACTTCCCCGCTGACACTTGCTTTGCTTATACCTTCGACATTGCCATGCTCTTTTGGTTGTTACCTTTTATCCATTTATTCCCTATGATTGCGTGGACGCAATTTCTTTAAGGAGGGGAGTCTGTAACAACCCAGAGTTTTATAACAATTAATTTTCGTCATTTAACGATTAAGTGGTTGTTATTGCTATTGATTGTTTTAATGGGTTGAAAATTTGGTTAAGCGTTGGTTGGGCTTTTAGTAAAATCTTGGCCACGTTTCCTTTTGGTATTGTGATACTTATCTAAGGCTGATACCTATTCCTATCTACCCACATTCATTCGCGAAACCCTAAAAATAAATCGAACGAAGAAAAAAAAATGGTGGCTTTGTCTCTCGTTCTTCCCCCTTTCGAAACAAGGGCTTCAAAATAAATGGCGTTCGTTCTCGTCTTCGTTCGCCTCCAGAATTAGGGTTTTTCAAAGTCGCTTGCTCGATCAAGAACAAGGGCGTGTTCAAAGTCGAAGATGCTGACTTCTTCAATTCAATGGAATTCGACTTCATTGGTACTTGGAGTCTCCGCTCGATTCAATCTTCAGCAGCTAGGGCTTAACTTCGTTCGTTTTCTTCGATTGCTTCGGCCTCGACCTCGATAGCTCCATTCGTGGCAAAGGTGAGTAATTTATATTACTCACATCTAATTCGAAAATCGTCTGACCGTGTTTGCTTGTTCTATTTTTGATGTCTTCGGTTTCAACCTGATTTTATTGATGTTGATTTCCTCTGACTTCGCCTGTTTCTTCGATTGCGTGAATTTCAGATTGACTTCGACTTTCACTGGATTTTTGTGTTCATTGATCTATCCATGTGATGCTTGATTTTGGGTTTTTATAGGGTTTGAATCCCTGTATATTCGTTCGAATAGTATAATTTGAATTTGTCAATTCTGTTTGATCGGCCACTCGATTTTACTGGGATGTTTGAGATTGTAGTGACTTGTTCATAAACGTATATACTTGATTTCTTGGTTTGCACGGCTTTGTATTATTTCGTGATTGCTAAGGCTTGAATTTACTACTCCGTGAATTTCTGTTTTGACTTGTTCGATTCACGGCTTCGATCATTTAACATCACCTGACTTCGGTTTTAAAATACTCGGCTTTGAATGTTTGTTGGTATTTTGGGAGTGGCATCGCCTTGAATTGAAACCACAGTTCCGTGTTTTTGAACTCGTTTCCACTGCAACATTTACGTTGCTTTGAATTTGTTCCAAACTGCTATTGTCTTTGGTTGTTTATGAAAATCCATGACTTTGGCCATTAACTATTTCTTCATATATGTGCATATATATATACGATGTATGTGTGTATGCATGTATGGTTGGGTCTAACTCGTGGGTTCATTTGAAATTGGGTAACTTGTCATGGTATTGTTTCATGAGGTATCTTTGCATTGTATCTTTAAGTTGTTCTGCATTCGGGGCTTCGACTTGTGTCATTTTGTGTTCTCTGTGCACATGTTCACATGGAATTATTTTGAGTGCACTACACTATCATTTTGTTGCATCCATATTACTGCATATATACTTGAGTCTTCGTTCGTTATTGGCCTTCATATATGGGCATACATACATTCATCGTTAGGCCTGGGCAGTTGGGTCATTTGGTATGCTGTTGCATTGCATCATGTTGTCATTGTACCTGAGCATGATGCATCTGCAGTTTCATAGGAGCAATTGCTCTATATTTATTTTCCTATCTACTGCTCGGCATGGAGTTGGGTGCTTCACTTTAGTATCTGAACATTGTTGCCTGGAGTACAATTGTGTGTACTGCATTGTTGTTATATGATGGACTTAGGTTTATCAATTAAGTTGACTTCTTTAAATATAGGTTGTCTTCATTATGGGTTCACCTGATCATTTGGTCTGACTATAGTTCCATCACTGTTTCACTTGTACTTTGTGAAGCAGTGTTGTAATTTCTTGAAGCCTTCATTACATAGTGCTATGATCTAATGCCATTTGCATATGATTCTTGTACCTGTGCATATTTGTGCAGTTTCACTCAACTTTATACATGACCTGTTGTACTTGTTTATGAAAATCCATGACTTTGGCCATTAACTATTGACATCAGTCTGGACTTTAACCTTTTCATCTACTGGAATCAAATGTATTTGCTTGCATCCGTACTGTTACGATATCAGTTATGATATGGTTTGTATTTGAGTTGAAGTTGGTCCAATTCCATTGAGTTAGTTCATTGATGCATCACTGTCACCATTTATTGGGTTCGGTGGTTTGGTAGTACTGCGTGTTACCTTGATTTCACTATCTTTATATCTAGTGGTGGCTGCAGTTTTTGGTTGTAGTTTTGCCCTTGTTGGATTCATAGATCTTCTGAGTATTTGATAGACTATATTGGCGAGGCAGTACACGTTAGCGTGTACTGCAGCCAACCAGCACTGTTATTTTAAATTGACATTTCAACTGTTTAAATTGATCGAGATTGCTGATTTATTGTTTAACACTGTTTAGTGTTATACCTACCTTTATCCAATTCTCGTATCGAGAGTTGGATATACGTGATTTCTGTGACTGTCATCTATTTGAGATTATTATTGCTTCTATGCACTAATAACTGAGTTTGAATTAGACTGACCCGTGTATTATTTTCTTTTGAATGTAATACTCGGGTCAGACCCGAGTTATTTCAGGTTGTAGATTTCCTCCTTTGAGTTGCTGTTTGGGATTTGAAGACTTTTCACATCTTTTGAAGTTGTCAGTGTCATTTTGTAGTAGTCATGTCATTGTATAAAACGATATGTATTCATGTATATTAGTCGATAATGTACTTGTATATATAACTTCTAGAGTCGTCAGTTGTAGTTGTATCATATGTATTGTGTCAACTATGTATTAACTGACATCAGTTATATATATATGAGACTTTTGTTTTTATCTGTGTTCCGCATTTATATTATCTGTGTTATTGTTGTATCTAATGTCCTAAACTATTATGAACCATCGTAGTTTGTTTTATACTGATAATTGGATATGTCGATGGGAGTAAATAAATAATAGAAGAAAAATAAAAAGTATATACCACTCCTATCGAGATAACCAATATTAGTTTAAGGCCAATTACGGATGGTCGCTCCTATCCAGCCTTATTCTTCGTAATAATAGACAGTATTTATTTTAATACTCTTTGTTATTATGAGCATAGAGGTGGGGCGTCACAGCCTGTATCAGTTCACCTGTGACATCTGACACCATTATCTGTTATATATGCAATGATAATCTTGTTTGGTTGTTAAATGTTTGATTGTTTGATGTTGACATTGAACGTTAAATTGTTATTATTGAAAGTGATAAATAATTTGAAATTGAATTTGACGTAGGACAGTTAGATTTTATATAAATGTTAAATTTGATTTAATGACATTTGTATAATATGACCCCTTTAACTGTTGAATTTATTGACACATAGGATTTGTTTAATTACATTTTGAACCACTGAATGTATGTTGTTAAATTGATGATGTATGAAATTGTAAATAGATGACAAGTGAAGAACTGTAATGTAATAATCTTTAATCTACATGAAATGATAGTGTAGATTCTAGAAATAATTATATTAATTCGCACAAATAACAATGTGAATTAATACGGTTATTTCGGGATTATTTAAATTGATTATTGGATTGTTAATTGATTGTCATTATTGCTTGTTTATTTACTTTGACACCATCCCAGTTATCACACTACAAGTTCCCTTTACTATGCTTTGATTTGAATTGAATTGGAATCGGATTGAAATGATAAATACCCAAATTGAACTTTGACCTAGGATAGGAAATTAAATAAAACCCGATTGGTCAATAATTTGATTTAAAATAAAACGAAGATTTTATTTGAATAAATAATATGGTTTTGAAATGAAGTCGGAATTTAAATTTTTATGGAAGGAAAATGTTTAATAATCTTAAACAAAATATTAAAAATGTAATTGATGAAAGAATGTTGTGTAAAGTTTGAAATTATAATTAAGTTTGAAATTATTAAACTTTGAAATGATTTAATAATTAAGTTTGAAATTATAATTAAGTTGAAATTATTAAACTTTGAAATTATTTAATAATTAAGTTTTGAATTATTTAATAATTAAATAAGGTTGAATTATTTAATGATTAAATTGAATTGAATTCTTTAATAAGTAAAATTGAACTTTTGAATAAGTGAATTTTCTTCGTAAATAATTGAAATTGAGTTTCTTTATTAATTAAGTTTGGAAAATTATTTAAGTAAGTAAATAAGTGAAATTGAATTTCTTTAACAAGAAATAAAGTTTGATTTATTGAAATTAATGTAAGACTTGAAATTTAAAGAATTTGATTTGATGAATTTAATTTAATTCAATTTGTAAGTTTTGATCTAATGAAGTTGAACTTAAGAAATTGATTTAATGATTTGGAAGTTTAATAGAAATTGTTTTGAATGATAAATTAATTTAACGATATTGAATGAAATCGATAAATGAATGAAAATTGATTAGAATGTTAAAACTAAATTGATTTAAATGATTTCGAAACGAAACTTTTGTACGAACTTGAATCAATATTTGAACTGTTTTGAATAAAGGTTGAAATTGAACTATAAGATTTGGAAACGGTAAATTGGAAGTTTTGAAACGTAAATTTTGGAAATCGGTTTAGAAAGACAAATGAAATGTTGATTTATAAACTCTGATTGAAATTGGAATTGATTTGGTTTTGAAATAAACAAACGACCAATCGGTGAAATAAATTACGAAAGTTATTAAAGAGACCGAAATTCGGTTATGGATATACTCTCTATCTAAACCGAAAACCACTTTAATAACTATACGCGGAGTGATGATCCAGAATGAAGTGGTTGGAATGTTGATCATGTTGACTGAAGAAAGAGAACGATGATGGATAGCCTTGACACTTGTGTCAAATTGGAAATGACTAAAACAGGAGCTGTGCCGGGCCAATGGAGGATTAGCTACCTCAAGTGGACACACTTCTTCGAACTACTTATTACTTGTTGTCGATTGGTGCACCCTTGATTTTGGGAGTGTTGTTTCACGGTGTTGCGGGCGCTGCGGCGTTGCGTTCTCACCAGTCCGGATCAGGCGAACGGTAGTATCACTACCTTGGGTATTGCCTCATGTGCCTTGTCATACTTGTATTCCATTTATTCGCGACCACTACGATTTTGATTTGTACCTTTAGTATATGGATTGCCCTCTGGTGACTTCCGGTTTTGGGGAAACTACGGTCTTGTATATGCTTTTGGGAATAAAAATGTGTTAAGGGTGGAATGGGCCATGACTTAACACTATTTTGATATCTTCTTATATTACTGATAGACATTATCTACTTAGCGTACATTACTACCTAGTAGATAGTTTAACGGATCCTTAAAGGATGGTTATTCCAAACATCCTTTGAGTTACTTGTATTTCAATTGCTATTTTACTTGAGTTGGATTTATTAATATAAGAATGTTAATCCTGACTCAAGTGTCTTGTGTTTTGCTTTACGCTCGGGTCAGACTGAGTGATCCAGTATTCGAGACTCACCTTTGGAGTTGGAGCTTTGCTTGAAGATCCAGCCATATATTCTGCTTTCAGTATTCGATGATTCCAGTGATGTATTCTGATTTTGTATCTGATGTATCGTATTACTCTTCCGTTGTATCTGGTTTAACTCTGAAGTATCGTATTACTCTTCTGTTATAAACTCTGATGTATCTTATATATTCATATAGTAGCTTCATGAACTACTATCTCTTTTACTTCCGCTGCATTTACTACTCTGTGTCTGTGATCTGTGATCTGTGATTATTTATTTACTGTATATGTTTAGTTTTGCCAAATTTAAATTAACAACGCGGTATTTTGAGCAATTCAACTCCGGCATGAGTGTCTACCTATACACTTATAATGGACGCGAATGGTTCAAAATTCCGGGTCGTTACAAAACTCGTTTTTCCCATGAAAACGTACAAACCGGATCGAATAGGTTTTCAAGAAATTAATCTCGATCCCGGTCTCTTCGAAACGATCAACGCATTGGCCAATATTGATAGTCGGTTATTTAACTATCAATCAACATTCACAACATCCATCAAATAATAAATAATTTCCCAAATTATTTATTAACATCAAATATCTTCGCAAGACATATTTCTATTTTCATACCCCTTTTGAAAACAGTTCAAAACAGTTTCCTCTTACGGAATACATATCTCAAATATTTATTTCCTTTGAATCACCAAGTACAAAATACTTTTTGTAACGACCCAGAATTTTTAACAAATTAAATTGAGAATATTTAATTAATTTTAAATATTTGAACAATGATTTAATTTGAATCACGGATATAACTTTGAAGCTGACGATTAAATTATAAAATTTAATCTATTGTAAGTTGAATTAAATTTGAATCTTCAATTTTAAGTTGAAGAAAAATATTTCGAAAGCTTTTAAAATTCGTATTGATAATACTGAAGATAATTAAAACTTCAGAATCGAATTTAAAATAAATTTGATGAGTTTGAATTTATATTGTTCGTATCGAATTTAAAAATAGTCGTCCGAGGCACAGTCTCGGAATTCGACGAAACCAGTTCCATTGGATCCGTAATATTGTATTATTGTCGGATTTCAAATATCGTATTTTTCGGTGTTTATATGTGAGCACACGACGTGTAAACGCATCGAAATTTATTCGAATTTGAATTTAAATTTAAATTTAAATTTGTCACATATCAGCCACGTTCTTCCCTTTAAACACGCCTTCAAACCCGTCCCTTTGTTTCAGCCTAAATTCACGCAACCCATCCTTCTTCATTTTCAAATACTCTCCTTCATTCCTCAGTTTAAATGAAGAAACAAAGAAAGAAAATTTGCTCTCGTTCCAAAACAAAATAAATGGCCGACATCTTCCCACTGTAATTCAAATTCGTTCGTTCCTCTTCGAATCCAAAATCGAAACCGCCCCTTAGATAAAAATCGCGACCCACGTTTTGTTCAAATCAATTCCGACCGAACTCGATTTCAGCGAGCGATGAAGGCGAGCTCGACTTCGAGCTTTGGGATGTACGATGGGGCAATGGCGTGCGCGCAAGGCGGTGGAAAGCGACGTCAACGAGGGGAGTTCTGGGAATCGCGAGCTAGGGCACGGCAAACTCGAGTTGGGGATACTCGATCATGGAGGCGAGGGAGGAATGGGTTCGTCCACGTCGAAGTGGCATTGGGGGAATTTGCGAGTTGCGTGGGAGTCAGGCGGCGAGCGCGATGGTAGCGTTCGAGTTGAAGGCGTGGAGGATTTCGCGATGGCCGGAGGCAGTTCGATGATGGATGGCGACTCGAGTGGGGTGTCAATTTGCTTGAAGATGGGTTCGTGTGGAGGCAGAGCAGGCTCGAGTGGCTGGCTTCGTGAGATTTTCTCATGCCTGGGGCTTGCGATATGCAGAAGGTATTAGCTAATTCTACTAAGTGATTAAGTGATTGCAGTAAAACAAATGATATAAAAATAAAATAAGAGTTTTTAAAAGATTGTTTTCAAAACCAATATAGTTTATTTTTATGTGTATGCAAGGAAATATAATTTTTACAGTAAAAAGAAGAAAAGCAAATGTTTACTGTTTGTTTATTTACAGAAAGTAAAGTATAAATGTATTGTTTAATTGATTTATCTAAAACTATTTAGATTACTAGAGAAAAATTTATATAAAGGGGATTTATTTTTAAATATAAAATTTTGGGTTAAATAAATTTATTAAAAGTAATTGGTTTAAAATAAAACCATTGAGTAATTAAAATTACAAAACGGAAATTTGTTATTCGATTATTTCGAATTTTAATAAATTGTATAATGTTTATACAAGGTCAAAAAATGAAGAAATGGTCGGAATGGAAAATGGATGCAAAATAAAAGCTAAGGTGAGATTTTTCTCACTCAAATGAAGTTGGATTTTGATTGACTGATATGATTGCTATTGGATGTGATATTAGATATAGTAGGATATATCTATATATATATATATATTGCAATATATACATATTGGCATATGTATATATTGGATTGATTGATTTCCCGCCTCGTATAGCGGATGAGACCCTATTGCGCCGTTAGTAAGCGGATTATTTTTATAAAACCCATATACCGCGATATTCCACCTCGAAGTGGAATTGGTATTGTGCTAACATCTGTGGATGCAGGGAAACAGGTTGGAGGGATCCAACTGGATTCCTCACCAGAATTTATTTATTTACAGATATTGGTATATATTCTGTTATCATATGATGATGGTTGATGTTGTGATTGACTAATTGGTGCTGTTGCATCATCGGATTCAAGTTTTAAAAATAACGACTTTTAATTTAAAAGGATTTTGAGATGATTTTTGAAATAAACAGTGAAGTAATTTATAAAATAGTTTAAATTTGGATTTTCGAATTATTAAAAAACGATGTATATAAAAGATGTACAAAATTGATATTTATCAATTAAAATTTTTGGAATTTAAAACGAGTTTTTATAAATTGTGAAGATAGAAAATTTATAAAATTATAAGTTATAAAGATAGGAAATTTATAGAATTATAAATTGTGAAGATTTGAAGTTTATAGATTTATAAGATTTGAAGTTTATAGATTTATAAAGTATGAAGTTATAAAATGAATGAAATTGTAGAATAAAGACTGATAAGAAATTTACTTGTAAATTGGATTTTTGCCTTTAAGTGGAATATTGATCGAATTTGTTAATAAAAGAGATTTACAAATCGAAGTTGTAAAAAAATAGAAATAGAATTTATAAACGTTGTTTTATAAATTCGAAACCAATTTAATTTGATAAATTAAATATAGAAGGTTATTAAAGAAGATATATTCGCAATTCTGGATAGCGAATTATCCTTGAAATAAATGTGTAGAAAAGATTGAAATTGGGTTAAGTGAATTATATTCACGATTTTGGACAGTGAATATATTTTTAAGTAAAATGGATACGTTTTTGAAGAAGTGACATTGAAAATGAAGTTAAACATTTTAAAGATGTTTTTAAAATGTATTATGATATCGAATACATAGATTTCAACATTTTTATTGTTGAAATAGACGTTTTCGAAAAATAAGGAAATTGTGGACTATATCACTGTTGTTATAGTAAATGATTTCCGAAAGGAAATGTTTTATATAGTATTGGGATTTATATATCTATCTAAATTCTGAATCCCTATACTAGTGATTTTGAGTCGTCGTAACGATGTTTTACGTAACATTCGTTTTGACTCAAATAGATGTTGTCATAATAAATGTTTTCCTTAAAGAATGAATATATACTTAATATTGATTTAAGTATATTGAGTATTTTCAAATGTTGAAAATAAATAGTTTTGTGAATTACTTATTTTAAATAAGTATGGAATTGCTTTTCCAATATGAAATGAACGTTTTGAGGTTTATCTCTATAAAGATAAATTGAAAGTGAATATTGAAATCGATTTGAAAATCGTATATCAATAGATATTTTGAAAATATAAATTCACTATGGAATTTATAAAAGAAAGGGGAATTGTTTTAGAAAAATAAACGTTGATTTATTTTTGAAGTGTGGAAATTTTATATCTAGTAAAGATATTTTTGGAAAATAAATAATTTGGAAAATTATTTGGAATCTGGTGATGTTGCGCATCTTTATTGATAGTTAAATAACCGACTATCAATAATTACCTTGAATGGTATTTGTTGTGAATTGGATGAATTTGAATGCCACACTTATTTTTGAATAAACGCTCACTATTCGGATTAGCCGGGAAAGGACCATGGGGTCGTATAACCCATTCCGAATATGTGATACGTCGTTATGAATCGCATTTGATGACCGGTGTTGAAGACCGGATATTTTTGAAAACGGAAGGATTACCGTCGAGTTACTCTACATCGGCTGATCTCTGGTTTAGAGGTTTTATCACCCTTAGTGACGGGAAGTCCGGACGTGATTGAAAATTATCCGGAATTGCAAGGGCTTCATGAGAAGTGCCTTCGGTTCTGTTCGATCCCGGAACAGACTTGTATGGATTGTATGTCTGACGTTACAAATTGAGATATAAAGCTGATTTCTTTCAAATACATTTCTGTTGGTGGCGGAGAATTTATTCTCTTAGCTTAACACCCTTCTCTGAGACGTACGAGCTCAGAGGTTATGTACTTGAAATTTATCAGCAATATACTCCCAATTTGGTAACGTGGCATACTAAGTGTTGCTGTGAAATGATCAGTGTTTGATCATTTGCGATATGATCATTTGTTTGATCTTATATCTTTGTGATCATAGGTTGATCATTTGTTTGACCCGAAGCATGGCTTTGTAGAAAGCGTAGCTTTGTGGACGAGACTTCGTCGAGCCTCACACCCCGGAAATGGTCGAAACAGGAAGGATGCGGCAAGGTTCTAGGGAGTAGCGCCCCTTAGTGTATGTCATTCCTTCTGGATAAAGGTGGTATCATGGTATGGAGCCCAGATACTTAACCTCTGTGGTTACTGCATTATTATTATTATGTGGTTTGTTGCGAATCGGGGGTCCTCGGGAAGATCGGTGACGATCGGGGGATGGCATACACGTGTCAGTAGTTACCTATTTTTGCAGAGGTAACCCGGCCTTGTGTTGGCAGAGATCCGGTTAGGTTCTCGGGTCGTCTATTCCAGGGACGTACCCATCGTGGAAAAGGAAGTTCCTTAGCCTGACCATTTGTTGGAAATCCAAAGAAACAATACGAGCCTTTACGATTTCAATTGTATAACCTGTCTCCTCAGGAGGCAGCTATAGCAGGCATAATATAATGGTACCTATGCTGGCTAAGATTTATATTCTACTTTCGAAATGTTTTCTACACTATGCACTAATAATAATATCAAAAATGATTTAATTTTGCGTAGTAAGCATCTTTGACTAACATAAGAAGAAATCTCCTCCAAGTCTGCGTTTGCATTGTGTGTGTGGTGGGAGGTCTTATGGTAGTTTCATTTTCCAAAAGCATTTCGAATTGACTTCAAAAATTATTTTGTTGTTTTAAAGATAACTGTTTTACGATCTCACACCAGTCACCATGACTAACTCGGAGTTTATTGTTTCCCTTCTAAACTCTGGGTGCCCACAAATTTCCACACAGGCAGTCTAGAGTTATGTTATCAGGATATTCTGGATATTCTGGAGCTTTGGAAGCAAGCTGGATGGCGTAACGTATCACCTACACTTTGTATTATTCCGCTGTGTATTCTGTATGAGGACAAGTTATATAATTGTCCATTGTTGTATATTGACTCTGATGATTGATGTATGTATAAACTGATATAGCTCTTTGTTTTAAAAGACTAGTGTTTATTTATTATATATTGTTCCGCTGCGATGTGTAAGATTCTGATGTTGTTTTCTGTTTCTATTGTTGTTCTGTTGTTCTTCTCTTCTTCTTCTACTCTTTTCTTCTTCTTCTACCTTTTTCTTCTTTTTAAAACCATAACTTTTCGGGTTTCCGGCATTCGATGGCTCGGCAGTCGATAAAGTGAGTATCGATGTTGAATTTTCGAAAGTCGAAAATCTCGGGGATGTTACATTTGGTATCAGAGCATATGGTTAAGCGACAACCCTGCTCTGTTGGGTGTTACTCATTAGAGATAGAGTCAGTAGTACTCTAGAATGAGTTTGAGTGTAATAATAGATATGAGCGCGTATTTGTTAGTTAATATAAAAATTGTTTTATATTGTGATGATTGGTTTATTGAGTGGTATATGAACCTTCGTCGGCACAGTCTGCGCAACTGGATCGAAGGGGTTTCTAAACACTCGAATAGAACAATTCGGCACAGTATTGTTTTGAATAGGGTAAATGAGATAATTTTGCCCAAAACTATTTTTGTACATAAAAGAAATGTTTTTCTATGAATTACTATAGTATATGGTTGCATGGTTGTTAGAAGTAATAATATTAAATTATTATCATTAAAATTAAATAAGGAATCGAAATCATAACTCCGAAGTTAAGAAATAAAATTCACATACAAATGAAATTTAAGAATATAAATTATAAATGTGACTTATAATTTAAAACGGAATTCCAGAGAAGTTTTTGGAAAAGTTTTGAAAAGAATTTGAAAATTTTGGAGATTTGGAAAGTTTAAATCATTTTTGATTTGAAAGTGATTTTCAAAGGATTTTGGAAAAATGTTTTGAAGAAATGAAAAGCTCTAAACTCTTTTCGGTCGCTGGAAAATAATCCTGATGATGATGGCCACATCATTAGAATTCATTTTCGGGTTTCCAAAAGAGGAATTGCTGCCAAATTGTTTTAAATGGAAAGTGTTTGGAAAATTTGGGTTTTTGTTTTGGAAATTCAAATGGAATTTGAATTGTTTTCAAAATGGCTTTGAAATGTTGGTAAACTCTAGAATGCTATATAAAGATATTTATGAAATATTACTAAGTTGATAATTTATACCATTTGAATTTTGATAAAATAAATTTAACTAAAAAGGGTAAAGTTAAATTAAATACAAGCGAATCAATTTAATGAAAGTGAAATTAAATGTTGAAATTTATTTCGAGTTTGTAGGCAATAAATTGAATTGAATAATTATAAATGAAAGGTGAATTAAAATTCATATGGAATTGAAACTGAATGTTGAAAATGAATTGGAATTTGAAATGAATTAGTAATTGGAACTAATTTAAAATAAAGCTATGAATCAGTTGAATAAAAGATAGTTGATGAAATTCAATATTAAGAAATTGAATTGAATTCAAATGAATGTGAAATGTAAAATTGAATGAAAATAGTTATGTAACTTCAATAGTGAAGTAAAAATGTATAAGAAGTATATATTGAAAAATTGTATAATGAAATGTGCAAAATGGTTTGAATATATGCAACTAGATATTATGGCTAGTAGGATATACAGGTGTTGTAAAAGGAATTGGAATTTTGGATTTCAAAGATAATTTGAATTGCTCAACAAAAGGTAAGTATTTGAATTATAATATGAGTTTTTGATGATTTCTTGTCTAGCCGCTTGGCTTTTTCTTTTTCTTTTTGAAATCTGAGAGTCCGTAGGGACGTTTTGTAGTAGTGTCGTATTAGCCGCGCAAAGGAGACGCTGGCGAAATTTTTCGAAAATTTCGAGTGTTAGAAAATTTTTGAGAAAATTTTGAAAGTTTAAATTTGAATTTGAAATATAAATTTGAATTGTTAAGGAAACAATGTTGTTTCAAACTTAAAATTGAAGTTGGAAAAACTAGATGAATTGATAATGAATCTCTAGTAAATAGATTTAGGTTAGTGAATTGATAAAACTATTGGATTGTGAAAAATGATAGACGAGTTAAGGACCACTTTTCCTAACTTGTAATTTCGGGACGAAATTCTTTTAAGGAGGGAAGTTTGTAACGACCCAGAATTTTTAACAAATTAAATTGAGAATATTTAATTAATTTTAAATATTTGAACAATGATTTAATTTGAATCACGGATATAACTTTGAAGCTGACGATTAAATTATAAAATTTAATCTATTGTAAGTTGAATTAAATTTGAATCTTCAATTTTAAGTTGAAGAAAAATATTTCGAAAGCTTTTAAAATTCGTATTGATAATACAGAAGATAATTAAAACTTCAGAATCGAATTTAAAATAAATTTGATGAGTTTGAATTTATATTGTTCGTATCGAATTTAAAAATAGCCGTCCGAGGCACAGTCTCGAAATTCGACGAAACCAGTTCCATTGGATCCGTAATATTGTATTATTGTCGGATTTCAAATATCGTATTTTTCGGTGTTTATATGTGAGCTCACGACGTGTAAACACATCGAAATTTATTCGAATTCGAATTTAAATTTAAATTTAAATTTGTCACATATCAGCCACGTTCTTCCCTTTAAAAACGCCTTCAAACCCGTCCCTTTGTTTCAGCCTAAATTCACGCAACCCATCCTTCTTCATTTTCAAATACTCTCCTTCATTCCTCAGTTTAAACGAAGAAACAAAGAAAGAAAATTTGCTCTCGTTCCAAAACAAAATAAATGGCCGACATCTTCCCACTTTAATTCAAATTCGTTCGTTCCTCTTCGAATCCAAAATCGAAACCGCCCCTCAGATAAAAATCGCGACCCATGTTTTGTTCAAATCAATTCCGACCGAACTCGATTTCAGCGAGCGATGAAGGCGAGCTCGACTTCGAGCTTTGGGATGTACGATGGGGCAATGGCGTGCGCGCAAGGCGGTGGAAAGCGACGTCAACGAGGGGAGTTCTGGGAATCGCGAGCTAGGGCACGGCAAACTCGAGTTGGGGATACTCGATCATGGAGGCGAGGGAGGAATGGGTTCGTCCACGTCGAAGTGGCATTGGGGGAATTTGCGAGTTGCGTGGGAGTCAGGCGGCGAGCGCGATGGTGGCGTTCGAGTTGAAGGCGTGGAGGATTTCGCGATGGCCGGAGGCAGTTCGATGATGGATGGCGACTCGAGTGGGGTGTCAATTTGCTTGAAGATGGGTTCGCGTGGAGGCAGAGCAGGCTCGAGTGGCTGGCTTCGTGAGATTTTCTCATGCCTGGGGCTTGCGATATGCAGAAGGTATTAGCTAATTCTACTAAGTGATTAAGTGATTGCAGTAAAACAAATGATATAAAAATAAAATAAGAGTTTTTAAAAGATTGTTTTCAAAACCAATATAGTTTATTTTTATGTGTATGCAAGGAAATATAATTTTTACAGTAAAAAGAAGAAAAGCAAATGTTTACTGTTTGTTTATTTACACAAAATAAAGTATAAATGTATTGTTTAATTGATTTATCTAAAACTATTTAGATTACTAGAGAAAAATTTATATAAAGGGGATATATTTTTAAATATAAAATTTTGGGTTAAATAAATTTATTAAAAGTAATTGGTTTAAAATAAAACCATTGAGTAATTAAAATTACAAAACGGAAATTTGTTATTCGATTATTTCGAATTTTAATAAATTGTATAATGTTTATACAAGGTCAAAAAATGAAGAAATGGTCGGAATGGAAAATGGATGCAAAATAAAAGCTAAGGTGAGATTTTTCTCACTCAAATGAAGTTGGATTTTGATTGACTGATATGATTGCTATTGGATGTGATATTAGATATAGTAGGATATATATATATATAGCAATATATACATATTGGCATATGTATATATTGGATTGATTGATTTCTCGCCTCGTATAGCGGATGAGACCCTATTGCGCCGTTAGTAAGCGGATTATTTTTATAAAACCCATATACCGCGATATTCCACCTCGAAGTGGAATTGGTATTGTGCTAACATCTGTGGATGCAGGGAAACAGGTTGGAGGGATCCAACTAGATTCCTCACCAGTATTTATTTATTTACAGATATTGGTATATATTCTGTTATCATATGATGATGGTTGATGTTGTAATTGACTAATTGGTGTTGTTGCATCATCGGATTCAAGTTTTAAAAATAACGACTTTTAATTTAAAAGGATTTTGAGGTGATTTTTGAAATAAACAGTTAAGTAATTTATAAAATAGTTTAAATTTGGATTTTCGAATTATTAAAAAACGATGTATATAAAAGATGTACAAAATTGATATTTATCAATTAAAATTTTTGGAATTTAAAACGAGTTTTTATAAATTGTGAAGATAGAAAATTTATAAAATTATAAGTTGTAAAGATAGGAAATTTATAGAATTATAAATTGTGAAGATTTGAAGTTTATAGATTTATAAGATTTGAAGTTTATAGATTTATAAAGTATGAAGTTATAAAATGAATGAAATTGTAGAATAAAGACTGATAAGAAATTTACTTGTAAATTGGATTTTTGCCTTTAAGTGGAATATTGATCGAATTTGTTAATAAAAGAGATTTACAAATCGAAGTTGTAAAAAAATAGAAATAGAATTTATAAACGTTGTTTTATAAATTCGAAACCAATTTAATTTGATAAATTAAATATAGACGGTTATTAAAGAAGATATATTCGCAATTCTGGATAGCGAATTATCCTTGAAATAAATGTGTAGAAAAGATTGAAATTGGGTTAAGTGAATTATATTCACGATTTTGGACAGTGAATATATTTTTAAGTAAAATGGATACGTTTTTGAAGAAGTGACATTGAAAATGAAGTTAAACATTTTAAAGATGTTTTTAAAATGTATTATGGTATCGAATACATAGATTTCAACATTTTTATTGTTGAAATAGACGTTTTCAAAAAATAAGGAAATTGTGGACTATATCACTGTTGTTATAGTAAATGATTTCCGAAAGGAAATGTTTTATATAGTATTGGGATTTATATATCTATCTAAATTCTGAATCCCTATACTAGTGATTTTGAGTCGTCGTAACGATGTTTTACGTAACATTCGTTTTGACTCAAATAGATGTTGTCATAATAAATGTTTTCCTTAAAGAATGAATATATACTTAATATTGATTTAAGTATATTGAGTATTTTCAAATGTTGAAAATAAATAGTTTTGTGAATTACTTATTTTAAATAAGTATGGAATTGCTTTTCCAATATGAAATGAACGTTTTGAGGTTTATCTCTGTAAAGATAAATTGAAAGTGAATATTGAAATCGATTTGAAAATCGTATATCAGTAGATATTTTGAAAATATAAATTCACTATGGAATTTATAAAAGAAAGGGGAATTGTTTTAGAAAAATAAACGTTGATTTATTTTTGAAGTGTGGAAATTTTATATCTAGTAAAGATATTTTTGGAAAATAAATAATTTGGAAAATTATTTGGAATCTGGTGATGTTGCGCATCTTTATTGATAGTTAAATAACCGACTATCAATAATTACCTTGAATGGTATTTGTTGTGAATTGGATGAATTTGAATGCCACACTTATTTTTGAATAAACGCTCACTATTCGGGTTAGCCGGGAAAGGACCATGGGGTCGTATAACCCATTCTGAATATGTGATACGTCGTTATGAATCGCATTTGATGACCGGTGTTGAAGACCGGATATTTTTGAAAACGGAAGGATTACCGTCGAGTTACTCTACATCGGCTGATCTCTGGTTTAGAGGTTTTATCACCCTTAGTGACGGGAAGTCCGGACGTGATTGAAAATTATCCGGAATTGCAAGGGCTTCGTGAGAAGTGCCTTCGGTTCTGTTCGATCCCGGAACAGACTTGTATGGATTGTATGTCTGACGTTACAAATTGAGATATAAAGCTGATTTCTTTCAAATACATTTCTGTTGGTGGCGGAGAATTTATTCTCTTAGCTTAACACCCTTCTCTGAGACGTACGAGCTCAGAGGTTATGTAGTTGAAATTTATCAGCAATATACTCCCAATTTGGTAACGTGGCATACTGAGTGTTGCTGTGAAATGATCAGTGTTTGATCATTTGCGATATGATCATTTGTTTGATCTTATATCTTTGTGATCATAGGTTGATCATTTGTTTGACCCGAAGCATGACTTCGTAGAAAGCGTGGCTTTGTGGACGAGACTTCGTCGAGCCTCACACCCCGGAAATGGTCGAAACAGGAAGGATGCGGCAAGGTTCTAGGGAGTAGCGCCCCTTAGTGTATGTCATTCCTTCTGGATAAAGGTGGTATCATGGTATGGAGCCCAGATACTTAACCTCTGTGGTTACTGCATTATTATTATTATGTGGTTTGTTGCGAATCGGGGATCCTCGGGAAGATCGGTGACGATCGGGGGATGGCATACACGTGTCAGTAGTTACCTATTTTTGCAGAGGTAACCCGGCCTTGTGTTGGCAGAGATCCGGTTAGGTTCTCGGGTCGTCTATTCCAGGGACGTACCCATCGTGGAAAAGGAAGTTCCTTAGCCTGACCATTTGTTGGAAATCCAAAGAAACAATACGAGCCTTTACGATTTCAATTGTATAACCTGTCTCCTCAGGAGGCAGCTATAGCAGGCATAATATAATGGTACCTATGCTGGCTAAGATTTATATTCTACTTTCGAAATGTTTTCTACACTATGCACTAATAATAATATCAAAAATGATTTAATTTTGCGTAGTAAGCATCTTTGACTAACATAAGAAGAAATCTCCTCCAAGTCTGCGTTTGCATTGTGTGTGTGGTGGGAGGTCTTATGGTAGTTTCATTTTCCAAAAGCATTTCGAATTGACTTCAAAAATTATTTTGTTGTTTTAAAGATAACTGTTTTACGATCTCACACCAGTCACCATGACTGACTCGGAGTTTATTGTTTCCCTTCTAAACTCTGGGTGCCCACAAATTTCCACACGGGCAGTCTAGAGTTATGTTATCAGGATATTCTGGATATTCTGGAGCTTTGGAAGCAAGCTGGATGGCGTAACGTATCACCTACACTTTGTATTATTCCGCTGTGTTTTCTGTATGAGGACAAGTTATATAATTGTCCATTGTTGTATATTGACTCTGATGATTGATGTATGTATAAACTGATATAGCTCTTTGTTTTAAAAGACTAGTGTTTATTTATTATATATTGTTCCGCTGCGATGTGTAAGATTCTGATGTTGTTTTCTGTTTCTATTGTTGTTCTGTTGTTCTTCTCTTCTTCTTCTACGCTTTTCTTCTTCTTCTACCTTTTTCTTCTTTTTAAAACCATAACTTTTCGGGTTTCCGACATTCGATGGCTCGGCAGTCGATAAAGTGAGTATCGATGTCGAATTTTCGAAAGTCAAAAATCTCGGGGATGTTACACTTTTAGATTTTAAAATAAATTTAAAGGAACTTTATTATAAATATAGTTTATAACATTGAAATTAAAACTACTTTAATACTTAAATAAAATATATACTTTAAGGATATTTTAAATAAAACAACTTTATAAAATATAAACTAAGTTTTTCTCTTTTTAAAACGTAATACCAAGTCACTTATTTATAAGTACTACCATGATAGATTTGAACATAAACACTTACTTTAGAATTTAATATTTAAAAATAATAAATTTTCTAAACCATACGGTTTGAAACAACATTAAAACTTTTAACGAATATTTAAAATTTCTTTGAAAACGTACTTGGCTATCCAGAGAAATACACTTCTCTTCCCATCTTTTAAAAATAAATCAACATTTATTTTTAAACCAATCCATATCCTTTTATAAACTCCCTTTTTGAATTTATATTTTCATATATCCACTGATATTTTATTTTACTTTATAAACCTAGTTTATAAATTCCAAAATCTCACTTCTCTTTAAATTTCAATTCCAAACACTTACATCAATTTCCAATTTATTTCAATCTACTTCACTTGAAATAAATTTACTTACTTACTTTATTTCTTTCAAATCACATTAACTTCCAAATTTAAATTTCTTTATTCTGAGTTAGAACCCTTTTAACTAAAATATCAATTTTAGATTTCCAAAACTTCTTATTTATCCTTTAATTAAATTTAATCCTTGAATTTAAAAATAAATTCTTTTATTCTTTTAGTAGTATCACTTTAGTTTTAAAATTTATTATTTCCCTGTTAATTCAAAATTCCCTTTTCTATATTTGTTTGAATTTTGAAATTGCTTTTATTTCTTTTTCAATTCATTATTTAACTTATTCAAATTCACTAGAATTATTTCACTTAAATTTTTCTCTTTATTTCTTTCCAAAAATCCAATTCAATAGATTTTGATAATTCCTTATACTGAAATATTCAATCCGACCATATCATCCAATATTTCAATTACCAATAAAATCATCACAGGATATCAATATTCATAACATAGAATATTAAATAATCTAAATAATTTTGAGGAATCCAGTTGGATCCCTCCAACCTGTTTCCCTGCATCCACAAATGTTAGCACAATATCAATTCCACTTTGAGGTGGAATATCATAGTATATGGGTTTAAAATATTATCATCCGCTATTATGCGGCGCATAGGGTCTCATCCAACAATTTTTTATATTCACTAACAAATACGCACTCATATCTATTATTACACTCAACTCATTCTAGAGTACTGCTGACTCTATCTCTAATGAGTAACACCCAACAGAGCAGGGTTGTCGCTTAACCGGATGCTCCGATACCAAATGTAATGTTTCGACTTTTCGACGCTCGAAAATCGACATTAATACGTCCACTGTATCAAATGCCGCGTAATCGAATGCCGGAAAACCGAACCATAAGGGTTAAAAGAAGAGGTAGAAGAAAAGATAGAAGAACAACTACAGAAAAAACACAGAATCAGAGACAATATCAGAATCTCACATTTCGCAGCGGAACAAATATAATAGATAATCACTTGTCTTTTAAACAAAGAACTATATCAGTTTATACATACATCAATCGGAGTCAATATACAACTCAATACAACAATTTATTATATTCACTAACAAATACACGCTCATATCTATTATTACACTCAACTCATTCTAGAGTACTGCTGACTCTATCTCTAATGAGTAACACCCAACAGAGCATGGTTGTCGCTTAACCGGATGCTCTGATACCAAATGTAACGTTTCGACTTTTCGACGCTCGAAAATCGACATTAATACGTCCACTGTATCAAATGTCGCGTAATCGAATGCCGGAAAACCGAACCATTAGGGTTAAAAGAAGAGGTAGAAGAAAAGATAGAAGAACAACTACAGAAAAAACACAGAATCGGAGACAATATCAGAATCTCACATTTCGCAACGGAACAAGTATAATAGATAATCACTTGTCTTTTAAACAAAGAACTATATCAGTTTATACATACATCAATCAGAATCAATATACAACTCAATACAACAATGGACAGTTATAGAAACCTGTCCTCATACAGAATACACAGCGGAAATAAATTAAACAAGTACGGTAGTACGCTTCGCCATCCAGCTTGTGATATCCCGGGAATTTCATAGAAATTAAATATGATAATCTCCTTTAATAAATTAATTAAATTTGGCAAAATTGTTATATTCAAATAATAAAAATGTATTGTATATTGTATATATATATATGTGAGTGAATATAGATTTTTAAATAGAGTACTTATTTCAAATTAAAGTGATGGATGTTTAAATATATATATCAAATTGATTTTTAAGATTGATTTTAAAATTTTATTTAAAAATTGGTTTGAACTTATATTTGGATTTCAAAAAGATGATATATATATCTTAATATATATTTTGAATTTAAAGGCATGTGTAAATGATTTTTGTATAAATATAGTTTGTTTTATTCCATTTCTTTCAAAAAAAATTCCATTTATATAATTAATATATGTATTTAGTTATTAGGAAAATAAATTAAAAAGCTTTATTAAATAAATAAAATATATATAATTATGCATGAGAGATATATGTGTTAACATATAAACACTCTAAATAACATGTGTTAAGTTATCAAAAGAGTTTAGTGACAAGTGTCACATTTTTATTTTTTAAATTTTAATAAATCAAAAACTAAATGTATATAACAATACTTCTTATTCTTCTTTCATTTTTTTTTCTATCTCATTTTTCTAAGAAAGCAAACTGCAGCCACGTTTTAAATCAGAAAAAAAATAAAAAAAAATACCAAACCTGTAAACATCTTCAAGCAAAATCATTTCAAGAAATCAATTATAATCATCAGCAAGCAAGATCAAATCAGTTTAAAGGCAAATCCAGATCAGTAAGCAAATCAAAAATCAAGGGAAATTCAAATTTTCTGTTCAAGGGCAGAAGTATTTCAGGCTTCTCTGTTCTGCCAAGATTTGTGAGTAACTTTAAACTTAAAGTAAATTAAGGTTGCATGTTATTATTGTAGAAAATATTGCAATTGGGTATGTTTACAAGCATGTTTGTGCAGTTATTATTGATGAATTCTGCTATATGAAGAGTGCATTTGAATATCTGGAACATCTCTGTTCCCAGTTCTAAATTTCTGGTTTCTAATTTAAATTCAAATCTTTTAGTTTAGTCATGTTAAGAACTTAAGTTTCAAAAAGGAACTCTTGTGTTCCAGTAAAAATTTAGTTAAAATACATTTAAGTTAAATAGGATGATAACATCACTGGGAATCAAGGGGGAAGACTGAACAAACTTGATATGAGTAAAATGCAAACATCTTAATTTATAAATTTAAGAATGTAAACCTTATTATTACTCTAAATCATGATTTTTGAAGCTTAATTCATAATTTAAAATGATGGGATAATGGTGTAATTCTGTAATGAACAGAAAAAGGGAAATTAGGGGTTTTCTGATGATCTATCGATTTTGAGGGATCGGGGTTCATCTTGTGGGTAGAGGAGTTACCATTGAAGCTGGTAAAAATATGTGATGGTGAAGTAGATCATCATGGAAGTAGTGGCGAGGGTTCTTTGTCTGTAGCCCTAGTTTAAACTAGGTAAATTGTTTTAGTCAGTACAACCTATAGGTATGTTCGAGTTGAACGAGAATTTGGCAGAGGGAAGCTTGGTCGTGAGTGAAGGCATAGCCGCAGTGGTTGGATCTCTGGTGGTCGGAGCGTCATAGATGAAGAGATGACAGGTTCCGATGGGGTTTTGGTCTTCTGTTTCCAGGTTTTGGAATTTGAACTCGAATTCAAATTCGAGTTGTATATGAGCATTGTGATGTTCGTAATGGCTTGAGGGTTTGATCGTCGTTGTTAGGAAGCCACCGGAGGTGGATGGAGATGGCCGGAGGCACGGTGCACGTGCACCGTGCAATTTTTTGGGTTGTTGATGAACTCTGGGTGGCAGCAGTATTTTTGACTCGAGTTTTAACTCGAGATTTTGGTAGTTGCTCGAAGTTTATGGTTGGAGGACTCGAAGCAGGATGTTGGGTGTCTCGGGTTCAAAGAAAGGTTACAGGTTTTAAACAAACCTGTACTGTTAGTTTTAGAAATTTGTAAAACTGAAGCTTGTAAATGGAAAGAAAGGTTTAAACCTAGTTTTAAATCCAAGATTGAAATTTAGAATTCAAATTTGAGTTTAAATCTCGGTTTTAAAATAAATTAAGATTTTAAAGATTTGTAATTCATTAAATTTTTAAGGAAGTTTAATAGATAATTAATTTCTTTGATTAATTAATCATTTGGATTAATTAAATAAGTAATTAAGGTTTAAAATTAATTAATTAATTAAGATTAATTAATTAAGGATAATTAATTTGTAATTAAGAACTATTAATTAGAAAATTAATTAATAATTAGAGGTTGATTAATTAGATATTCAAGATTAATTAATTTATAATTAATATTGATTAATATAAGTTAATTACTTAAGAAAATTAATTAAAGAATGGTTAATAATTAATGAAGGTCATTAACTAAGGATTATTTAACAATTAATTAATGTGATTAATTTTTAATAATGAATAAGATTAATTAATTGATGATAATCATTTGAGAATTGTTTAAATATAATTACTTAATGGAAGTAATTTAGAAATTAATTACTTAATGTAATTAATGGAGTTTAATGTGATTGGATTAAATTAATAAATTAAGTTTAATTAATTTTAATCACTTGATGATTTGATTACCTAATGTAATTGATGAAGTATAATTACTTAGTAAAGTAATTAATGATAATTACTGGATGTAATTAGAGGAAGATGGAATTGTGAAAGTAATTTGGATTAAATTATTTTGTATAATTAATCAAGGGATTAATTAGAGATAATTAAGGAATAATCAATTTATTTGATGAAGTAATTAAGGGTAGTTAATTACTAATGTTATTAATCAAGGGTGATTAATAATTATGGTAGCAATTAATTAATGAAATAATTAAAGGTTAATTACCGTATTGGGCTAAGGATAATTAGTTTGTGAATTAATTAAGGGTTAATTACTTAAATGAAATTAAAGGATAAATAGAACGATATTGGAAGTCTTTTGTAATATCCCGGAAATTTGGGACAATATCAATTTAATAATCTGTTTAAATAATTAAATTGATTTGTTAATCTTTGATAATAAAATTTGAATTTGGTTTAATAATCTAATTAAATAAATACTTAATTAGTGAATTTATCTTTTAAAAACCAATAAAATGATTTCTATATTACAATATATATATATATGAGTATATATTGTAAATAGATTGCCTTTGATTTGGTATTTAATAAATAAATGAAATCTTGTTTTTATATTTCTAATATATATATTGATAATTTTGAAATTATGATTTAATTAATATTAACTTTTCAAAGCTATTTAAAACAAAATAACTATATGGTTTAAAATATGAATTATAATAAGATTTATTTTATTTCCTTTTTAAATATTGTTAATAAATATGATTTAAGAATGTATATATGTTTAAAATATAATTTGCATTTGAATTTAAATTAAAATTGAAATTCAAAAGGAGGTAATATTCAAATAGTTTTGAATTTTATAAATATATGTATAAGCTTTTATATATATAGGTAAGTAATTTATAAACTAAGTAAAGGCTTTTTATTTACATTTAAAATAAATAAAATTATTTAAAATACAAGTGTTATCATATTAAGGCTTGTTTAAAACATGTGTACACTAATAAAACAATGAGAGAGACAAATGTCAAGTTTTAGATTTTTCTTTTTCTTTTTATTTGAATAAATCATATCTACCTATATATGTATATGTTCTCATCTTCTTTCCTTTTTCTATTTCTTTTCAAATCTTAAAAGAAACTTTCAGCCTGCAATAAAATTCTCTAAACAAATCTATAACAAATTCCTCAATCTCAAAACAAAGATTTGTAATACATTCTTCAATTTGTAAACCAAATCTGAACTAAATCTCTCAAAGACAAATTAGTAAATTTACATTCCTCTCAAACCTAAAAGCCCCTTCAATTCTACAATGCATTTCTTCAATCTGAAAGTCTTCAGCCTGCATTTTCCAAATCAAAACAAAGCCTGTAAAAATCTTCTTCATCATTTTTCTGTAATCTGGAAGCATGTTCAAAATAAGCAAAACCTGGGATCAAAGTCTTTAGCCTGAAACCATTTTCAAAAATCTGGAAGCCTGCAATTTCTTCTTTTCGAATCTGAAGTAAGCAACCTGATTTAGAGCAACATTTCAAGAAATCAAGTCTGCATGCAAGTTTATAAAGCTAACAACTCAAGTTTTAAATAAAAACCAGAGGCTAAGGCTTTTCAAAAATGTTTCTAAAAGAGGGCTCAGTTCATCATAAAATAGGTGAGTAATTTACATTTTCCAAAACTTAAGGATATGATATATGTTTGCATGTGATGATATTGGCTGGAATTGAAGTTTCTAATTTGAATTTATATGAATTGGTAGGAATATGTGTGTGAGCCTGTCTGTGTACATATAAAAACCTATTCCCTGTTATTTATCAAGTGAGTAACATCATTTTTAAATGAGTTTAAGTATTTAATCTGTTGCATGTTGATTTATATGTTAAGTATGAATGATATGTATATATATAAGTAGATCTTCTGTGAACATATGAATAGAAAATTTTATACATGCTATTGTCTCTGCATTATACTATTCTTAAGTTCCTAGGTTCAAGAATTTTGTTCAAACCCCATTATCACATAATGTAATCTATGTTATTGTCTAAGATTCATATAAAAAAATGTTTGTTGAACCATGAATTTAAGTTTAAAAATTTATTCGAGATAAGACAATTTTGAATTGTCTGTAAAAATCAATAATAACAGAGCAAGTTTGAATAAGTGAAAATCCAAGCATTTTAGTTCATCAATTCAGGAACCTAAACTAAATCCTTAACATAAATCATGATTTTTAAGAATAAAATTATAATTTATAGCTTGAGGAGGAAGGTGTAGTTCGGGAATGAACATAAAATGGAAATTAGGAGATTTCTGGTGATCTATGGGATTGGAAGGATCGGGTTTCTTCTAGTGGATGAAGAAGTGACCAACGAAGATCGGAAAAATATTGGATGGCGATGAAAATCATCAAGGAGGCAGCGGTGTTGACTTCTTGTCTGGAACCCTAAATTTTATCTGGGTAGTGTTTTTGATTGGTTCGACCTTCCAAGTGGATCGAGTGCTACGTAACTCAGGGGATTGGAAGTAGATGAGACGGCGATGAAGTGAACGGAGGTGCAGGTGATCAGATGGTTGGAATTTCTTGGATGAGGCGATGACAGGTTTGGGTTTGGTGTTGTTTTAAATGTTCCAGGTTTTAGTTAAATGCCCAAACTCGATTTCATGATGGTGCGATTGATCTGATGATCGTATTTAGGTGTGAGGATGATCGATGACTTGGGGAGATCATCTCCGGTGATCGAAGTGGAGCGGCGTCACCGTTCACGTGCACGGTGATGATGTGGATACTGGTAAGTTAGGTTTGAAGAAGAGAGGGGTACTCGAAGGAATTGCGTGAATGGCTCGAGGATTTGTGAGTTTGACTCGAAGATGTTAGGGGAGACTCACGTGGGGTTTAACAGTTTTTTTGAAATAAAATAGAGGGAAAACTTGAAGAAGTACTCGGAGAAATGGGGTTTTGTCTCGGGTAATTTTGAGATGGGCTCGGGTAGGCTATTGGGTTCAGTTTAAAAAGGCTGGCAGGGTTTAAACTTTAAATTGAAGTTTAAAGGGTTAAGCAGGATTTAAAGCAAAGCTTAAATCAAAAATTTTAAAGTATGGATTCAATTTAATTTGTATCCTAATTGAGATAAAATAATTTTATAAATTATAATGTTTAAACAAATTTAAATGTTTTAAAGTATATTTAAAAAAAAAGGTTTTGAATTTAAATAAATTAAATGTTAAGTGTTCTTTAACATTTGGTTTAAAAAGAGTTTGTAAAATTTGATTTAAATTTGGTTAAAGTTGAATTTGAAATTTAATTTAAATCTTTAATTTGAAATAAGAGAAAAAAAAAAGAAGATTTAAAGTAAAGGATTTCAAAACCTTTTGTAAATGATAATTAAAATGTTAATGCTTTAATTTGGAGATTTAATGATATAGGAGTCATTAAATTAATAAGGTAATTAAGAAGTAATTAAAAGGTTGTTAATAATTAATGAGGGATCATTAATTAGGGATTTTTGAATAATTAATTAATGTGATTAATTTTGATAATCAATTTTATTAATTAATAAATGATAATCATTTGTAAAATTTGTTAAGTATAATTTACTTAATAAAAGTAATTAAAGAAATTAATTACTTAAGGTAATTAATTAAATTAATTTGATTAAGTTAAATTAATTAGTTAAATTTATTTAAGATAATCATTTAGAGATGCGATAAATATAATTACTTAAATGTAATTAATGAAGTGTAATTACTTAGGAAAGTAATTAAGTTAATTAGTGGATGCAATTAACTGAAGATGATTTAATAATAAAAGTAATTTGAGTTAATTACTTTAAATAATTAATCAAGGGATTAATTAAAAGATAATTAATTAATGAGTAATTAATTTATGGAAGAGTAATTAAGGGTAGTTAATTACTAAATGAGATTAATCAAAGGTGATTAATAAATGGGACTAATTAATTATTAATTTGAATAAGATAATTAATTAAGAAAAATTAAGGATCATTAATTAATATAATTAATGATGTAATTAAGAATTGATTAATGAAGATTAATTAATAAATAATGAGTGATTAAAGTAATTAATTAATTTTAATTAATTAAGGATTAATGTAATTAAATATAGTTAATTAATTAATGAAGTAATTAAAGATTAATTACTGAAATGGTTTAAGATAATTAATTTGTGAGATTAATTAAGTATTAATTACTTAAAGTAATTAAAGGGTAATTAATCAGGAATGATTAATTAAGATAAATACTTAGAATAATGATTAATTAATTGGTTTAATTAATAATTAAGTAAGAAGGATTTATAAAATGAAATAATTAATTTAATTCACTTTAAATTGATTAGAGATGATAAATCATTACTTAAGGATGATGAATGATATTGAATGCTTTGCATTGTTTGATATCTCTGATGAGATACGATTGATCTATGATATAGATGCTTTGGTTGAATTGAAATGATAATATGAATTTTCTGTTTGGATGATAATGTAGATTATCTATTGAGTTATCTATCTGTGTGTATATAGATAAGAATTGAATTGTTTTAACCTTAAAACAACTTGGCCCTTAAAAGATACGTTTTGGATTTCGATGAGACCGGGATCGGGTTTCCGTATACCGGAATTCTAGGTCTGGAGACCCGAAAACCACATCGATCCAAATTAACGATAGGTCGTGAATCTCAAGTGAAGATGAAGATTCAGAGTGCAAGGGTTATTGTCGTTAACTCTGAGGGTGATTCCAACACGAGTGTAACGAGATAATGCCTTCGGTTTCGTTCGAACCCGGAACGAACTTGTATGGATTGAATGCTTTCAGAACATCGTCAGGTGGACGATGAGCATTCTAAGTAGTGTGTTCTGATTTAAAGGTAAATCGTAGCCTCAAGCCTCATCAACCGGGAATGGCTAAAACAGGGGAGGTGCAGCAAGGCTTCGTGGGTAGCACCCACTGAGAGTAAGGTCATCCCTGTCTAGAGAAGTTCCTTTTATTTCGGCTTAGTGGTGCAGTTGGCGACGGCCATCTGTGGGGTGATTTTATTCGGGATTATCCAGTAAGGGATGGTTCCGGCTTTGTGTTGCAGGGGATTGGGAGTGATCCTCGGTACGGTGATCTAGGCCCCGTACTGTGATGAGCGGTACCCCGGTAGCTCTGCCATTGTATGGAAATCCAAATTCCAATAAGTGCTAACGGACTTGATTGTATACTTATGTATGCTGGAATTTAATAATGTAACAATTTCGGCTATTTCATATTTATTTGAAAACCCTAGACCCTATTATAATATAATCGAATTTCCTATCAAATGTTTTGGTTAGCGTAAGGTAAAAACTTACCCATGTTTATTTGTGGGGAGTCTTACGTGATACCTTTTCTTTCAAAAGGTTTTGAAGTTAAAACAAGTTTAACCTGTTACTCACACCAGACCCATGTCTGACCCAAGTTGTTTATTTCTGTTTTATAAACTCTTGGGTACTCAAATTTTTACGAGTAGCCAAGGGATTCAGGTTTAGCTTTGACGAATTGTGGAGGAGCAATGGAGCAGGAGGCTTCGGCGTTCGTAGATATAGTATTCCGCTGTGTTGATATCTGTGTTAGAGTCTTGTATTGTATTTGAGTTGTAATATCTAGACAGATGTTTATGACTGTCTAGTATGTGTTGTATAGTTGTGTAAACTCTGATAAGTGTTTTATACTATGTAATAGTTTCTTTATGTTATTAATATAATTTATTCATTCCGCTGTGAGATCGTTGTCGTTGTTTCTTCTTTCTTCTCTTCTTTTCTATTTTCTACCCCTTTCTTTCTTATTAATGATGCGTCATTCTGTGGAATGAGTGGCGGGTCGTTACATATGGTATCAGAGCATAGGTTGAGCGAATACCTAAGCTATTGGTTAAGTGAATATCAGAACACTAGGTTGAGTGAATACCTAGGTTCGAAAGGATTGTTCATTAGAGATAGGATCTGTAACAACCTGTTTGAGTCTGAGTGTATATATATATATATAAGAGCGCGTATTTGTTAGTTATATAAAATGATTTTATATTGTGTTAATTGATCGGTTAAGTGGTATATGGTTTCTGGTCAATACGAGTAGCTAACGTTATTGATAGGGATCTCTAAACACTTGGACCAGGCCAACAGACACAATATTGTTTTAAAAGGGAAGGTGAAATAATTTTACCCAGATATATTTTCTATATATAAAAAGTACCATTTTAAAAGTATATGGTATTTGTAATGATTGGTTGAGATGATAATAATTTATCATCTAGGATTAGGAGTCTGAGTGTTGAGGTTGGAAGTGTATTTGTCGAGACTGTAGATCGAATACCGTCTCGAATAAGTTTTGTTGTGGTGTAAGGACTTCACCAATCTCTGAAGGAAACCTGTTAAGGTTCGGAGTTTATCTTTGTAGTTTGGATGAGTAGAGTTGGATATGTCGGTTGGACAGAAGCGAGGGATGGTATCTTGATACTCCTGGAAGAAGTAGCTGCGTGATGAGATGCAGTGACTATGGATGTTCCCAAAGATATTTTCTTTGGAACAAGTTAATGAAGTGTGTCTGTTTCGATGTTATGGCTGAGTCCAACGTGGTGTCTCTGTTTGGTTTGGGTTCGAGTTTCTCGAAGAGCTTTGGATTGAGAAGTCTTTGGCATCTGTGGCAGCAGTGCAGCTCGGAGTGTTCTGTATTGGCAGGAAGTTTTCTGGCTGAGTAGTTTTTCTGAAGGTGGAGTTCAGAAGAAGTAGAGTATATCCATTTCTTCGATGGATTGGATAGATAAGTATGAGCTGTTCTGATTTGTAAAGATAGAACAGTTTTCTTTGCATTTTGGCTGGGTTGATCGCAAAAGTGACTTGCGATAGTTTGAGTATTCTTTTGAGTTATCTGAGATTTTCTGGGATATGTTGCCCAGTCTGTGCTTGTGTTCATCATCAGCATTTTCATTCTACTCCAGATCAGAGTGGTGCAGCAGAAGCAGTTTGGCGAGTGCTCTTGTTCGTCTTTTCCAGATAGGAGAAGTTAGTTTGGAATCTTCTAATGTTTGAGAAGTAGAGTTTTGTTTTGGATTGGGTTGATCTTGAGAAGATCATTGTGTGGAGTTATTCTTAGTCTAGTTTGTTTCTAGAAGTATCAGCGAAGGTTGAACTGATCAAGAAGGATCTGTAGACAGCCAGGATCGTCTGAAGGATTTTGTGGATAAGAAACGAAGGAATTTGAAATTCGAAATTGGAGACTTCGTTGTTGTGGAGTTTTTCTCTGGTTAAAGGGAGCTATAAGATTTGGTAAGTCTGGGAAGTCAGCTCTGAGTTATTTTGAATCTCTTCTATGTTCTGATTTGGGTAAGAGTTTGATCTACTGGATTGAATTGTCAGTTTGGATAACTGGAATTCAATATATTTTACGTATCTCTGAGGGAGTACGTGTTTAATCTATCTCTGGTTTTGGAACCAGCAGTTCCGAAAGATTTGGTTGTTGAGTCAGAATCGTCTGTAGTCTGATATCTTGTTTAGTTTTGTAGATCCAGATGAGTTAAAGCTTTATAGCTTAGTAGTATTGGTTGTTTGGATTGTTTGTAGAGCGAGTATCCCGGTATATATATACTTGGGGAAACTCGAGAAAATTTAATTCAGAATTTTGTCTGGATAATTAAAATTGTTTGTTTGTATGAATTGTTTGCTATGGTTGTTAGCATATGGATGTTAATATATGTTTGTGATTTAAATAGATTATTAAATTACCTTTGTTTTAAATTTCGGGGACGAAATTATTTTAAGGGGGAAGGAATGTAATATCCCGGAAATTTGGGACAATATCAATTTAATAATCTGTTTAAATAATTAAATTGATTTGTTAATCTTTGATAATAAAATTTGAATTTGGTTTAATAATCTAATTAAATAAATATTTAATTAGTGAATTTATCTTTTAAAAACCAATAAAATGATTTCTATATTACAATATATATATATATATGAGTATATATTATTTAAATATATATTGTTTAAATATATATATATGTAATATCCCGGAAATTTGGGACAATATCAATTTAATAATCTGTTTAAATAATTAAATTGATTTGTTAATCTTTGATAATAAAATTTGAATTTGGTTTAATAATCTAATTAAATAAATACTTAATTAGTGAATTTATCTTTTAAAAACCAATAAAATGATTTCTATATTACAATATATATATATATATGAGTATATATTGTAAATAGATTGCCTTTGATTTGATATTTAATAAATAAATGAAATCTTGTTTTTATATTTCTAATATATATATTGATAATTTTGAAATTATGATTTAATTAATATTAACTTTTCAAAGCTATTTAAAACAAAATAACTATATGGTTTAAAATATGAATTATAATAAGATTTATTTTATTTCCTTTTTAAATATTGTTAATAAATATGATTTAAGAATGTATATATGTTTAAAATATAATTTGCATTTGAATTTAAATTAAAATTGAAATTCAAAAGGAGGTAATATTCAAATAGTTTTGAATTTTATAAATATATGTATAAGCTTTTATATATATAGGTAAGTAATTTATAAACTAAGTAAAGGCTTTTTATTTACATTTAAAATAAATAAAATTATTTAAAATACAAGTGTTATCATATTAAGGCTTGTTTAAAACATGTGTACACTAATAAAACAATGAGAGAGACAAATGTCAAGTTTTAGATTTTTCTTTTTCTTTTTATTTGAATAAATCATATCTACCTATATATGTATATGTTCTCATCTTCTTTCCTTTTTCTATTTCTTTTCAAATCTTAAAAGAAACTTTCAGCCTGCAATAAAATTCTCTAAACAAATCTATAACAAATTCCTCAATCTCAAAACAAAGATTTGTAATACATTCTTCAATTTGTAAACCAAATCTGAACTAAATCTCTCAAAGACAAATTAGTAAATTTACATTCCTCTCAAACCTAAAAGCCCCTTCAATTCTACAATGCATTTCTTCAATCTGAAAGTCTTCAGCCTGCATTTTCCAAATCAAAACAAAGCCTGTAAAAATCTTCTTCATCATTTTTCTGTAATCTGGAAGCATGTTCAAAATAAGCAAAACCTGGGATCAAAGTCTTTAGCCTGAAACCATTTTCAAAAATCTGGAAGCCTGCAATTTCTTCTTTTCGAATCTGAAGTAAGCAACCTGATTTAGAGCAACATTTCAAGAAATCAAGTCTGCATGCAAGTTTATAAAGCTAACAACTCAAGTTTTAAATAAAAACCAGAGGCTAAGGCTTTTCAAAACTGTTTCTAAAAGAGGGCTCAGTTCATCATAAAATAGGTGAGTAATTTACATTTTCCAAAACTTAAGGATATGATATATGTTTGCATGTGATGATATTGGCTGGAATTGAAGTTTCTAATTTGAATTTATATGAATTGGTAGGAATATGTGTGTGAGCCTGTCTGTGTACATATAAAAACCTATTCCCTGTTATTTATCAAGTGAGTAACATCATTTTTAAATGAGTTTAAGTATTTAATCTGTTGCATGTTGATTTATATGTTAAGTATGAATGATATGTATATATATAAGTAGATCTTCTGTGAACATATGAATAGAAAATTTTATACATGCTATTGTCTCTGCATTATACTATTCTTAAGTTCCTAGGTTCAAGAATTTTGTTCAAACCCCATTATCACATAATGTAATCTATGTTATTGTCTAAGATTCATATAAAAAAATGTTTGTTGAACCATGAATTTAAGTTTAAAAATTTATTCGAGATAAGACAATTTTGAATTGTCTGTAAAAATCAATAATAACAGAGCAAGTTTGAATAAGTGAAAATCCAAGCATTTTAGTTCATCAATTCAGGAACCTAAACTAAATCCTTAACATAAATCATGATTTTTAAGAATAAAATTATAATTTATAGCTTGAGGAGGAAGGTGTAGTTCGGGAATGAACATAAAATGGAAATTAGGAGATTTCTGGTGATCTATGGGATTGGAAGGATCGGGTTTCTTCTAGTGGATGAAGAAGTGACCAACGAAGATCGGAAAAATATTGGATGGCGATGAAAATCATCAAGGAGGCAGCGGTGTTGACTTCTTGTCTGGAACCCTAAATTTTATCTGGGTAGTGTTTTTGATTGGTTCGACCTTCCAAGTGGATCGAGTGCTACGTAACTCAGGGGATTGGAAGTAGATGAGACGGCGATGAAGTGAACGGAGGTGCAGGTGATCAGATGGTTGGAATTTCTTGGATGAGGCGATGACAGGTTTGGGTTTGGTGTTGTTTTAAATGTTCCAGGTTTTAGTTAAATGCCCAAACTCGATTTCATGATGGTGCGATTGATCTGATGATCGTATTTAGGTGTGAGGATGATCGATGACTTGGGGAGATCATCTCCGGTGATCGAAGTGGAGCGGCGTCACCGTTCACGTGCACGGTGATGATGTGGATACTGGTAAGTTAGGTTTGAAGAAGAGAGGGGTACTCGAAGGAATTGCGTGAATGGCTCGAGGATTTGTGAGTTTGACTCGAAGATGTTAGGGGAGACTCACGTGGGGTTTAACAGTTTTTTTGAAATAAAATAGAGGGAAAACTTGAAGAAGTACTCGGAGAAATGGGGTTTTGTCTCGGGTAATTTTGAGATGGGCTCGGGTAGGCTATTGGGTTCAGTTTAAAAAGGCTGGCAGGGTTTAAACTTTAAATTGAAGTTTAAAGGGTTAAGCAGGATTTAAAGCAAAGCTTAAATCAAAAATTTTAAAGTATGGATTCAATTTAATTTGTATCCTAATTGAGATAAAATAATTTTATAAATTATAATGTTTAAACAAATTTAAATGTTTTAAAGTATATTTAAAAAAAAAGGTTTTGAATTTAAATAAATTAAATGTTAAGTGTTCTTTAACATTTGGTTTAAAAAGAGTTTGTAAAATTTGATTTAAATTTGGTTAAAGTTGAATTTGAAATTTAATTTAAATCTTTAATTTGAAATAAGAGAAAAAAAAAAGAAGATTTAAAGTAAAGGATTTCAAAACCTTTTGTAAATGATAATTAAAATGTTAATGCTTTAATTTGGAGATTTAATGATATAGGAGTCATTAAATTAATAAGGTAATTAAGAAGTAATTAAAAGGTTGTTAATAATTAATGAGGGATCATTAATTAGGGATTTTTGAATAATTAATTAATGTGATTAATTTTGATAATCAATTTTATTAATTAATAAATGATAATCATTTGTAAAATTTGTTAAGTATAATTTACTTAATAAAAGTAATTAAAGAAATTAATTACTTAAGGTAATTAATTAAATTAATTTGATTAAGTTAAATTAATTAGTTAAATTTATTTAAGATAATCATTTAGAGATGCGATAAATATAATTACTTAAATGTAATTAATGAAGTGTAATTACTTAGGAAAGTAATTAAGTTAATTAGTGGATGCAATTAACTGAAGATGATTTAATAATAAAAGTAATTTGAGTTAATTACTTTAAATAATTAATCAAGGGATTAATTAAAAGATAATTAATTAATGAGTAATTAATTTATGGAAGAGTAATTAAGGGTAGTTAATTACTAAATGAGATTAATCAAAGGTGATTAATAAATGGGACTAATTAATTATTAATTTGAATAAGATAATTAATTAAGAAAAATTAAGGATCATTAATTAATATAATTAATGATGTAATTAAGAATTGATTAATGAAGATTAATTAATAAATAATGAGTGATTAAAGTAATTAATTAATTTTAATTAATTAAGGATTAATGTAATTAAATATAGTTAATTAATTAATGAAGTAATTAAAGATTAATTACTGAAATGGTTTAAGATAATTAATTTGTGAGATTAATTAAGTATTAATTACTTAAAGTAATTAAAGGGTAATTAATCAGGAATGATTAATTAAGATAAATACTTAGAATAATGATTAATTAATTGGTTTAATTAATAATTAAGTAAGAAGGATTTATAAAATGAAATAATTAATTTAATTCACTTTAAATTGATTAGAGATGATAAATCATTACTTAAGGATGATGAATGATATTGAATGCTTTGCATTGTTTGATATCTCTGATGAGATACGATTGATCTATGATATAGATGCTTTGGTTGAATTGAAATGATAATATGAATTTTCTGTTTGGATGATAATGTAGATTATCTATTGAGTTATCTATCTGTGTGTATATAGATAAGAATTGAATTGTTTTAACCTTAAAACAACTTGGCCCTTAAAAGATACGTTTTGGATTTCGATGAGACCGGGATCGGGTTTCCGTATACCGGAATTCTAGGTCTGGAGACCCGAAAACCACATCGATCCAAATTAACGATAGGTCGTGAATCTCAAGTGAAGATGAAGATTCAGAGTGCAAGGGTTATTGTTGTTAACTCTGAGGGTGATTCCAACACGAGTGTAACGAGATAATGCCTTCGGTTTCGTTCGAACCCGGAACGAACTTGTATGGATTGAATGCTTTCAGAACATCGTCAGGTGGACGATGAGCATTCTAAGTGGTGTGTTCTGATTTAAAGGTAAATCGTAGCCTCAAGCCTCATCAACCGGGAATGGCTAAAACAGGGGAGGTGCAGCAAGGCTTCGTGGGTAGCACCCACTGAGAGTAAGGTCATCCCTGTCTAGAGAAGTTCCTTTTATTTCGGCTTAGTGGTGCAGTTGGCGACGGCCATCTGTGGGGTGATTTTATTCGGGATTATCCAGTAAGGGATGGTTCCGGCTTTGTGTTGCAGGGGATTGGGAGTGATCCTCGGTACGGTGATCTAGGCCCCGTACTGTGATGAGCGGTACCCCGGTAGCTCTGCCATTGTATGGAAATCCAAATTCCAATAAGTGCTAACGGACTTGATTGTATACTTATGTATGCTGGAATTTAATAATGTAACAATTTCGGCTATTTCATATTTATTTGAAAACCCTAGACCCTATTATAATATAATCGAATTTCCTATCAAATGTTTTGGTTAGCGTAAGGTAAAAACTTACCCATGTTTATTTGTGGGGAGTCTTACGTGATACCTTTTCTTTCAAAAGGTTTTGAAGTTAAAACAAGTTTAACCTGTTACTCACACCAGACCCATGTCTGACCCAAGTTGTTTATTTCTGTTTTATAAACTCTTGGGTACTCAAATTTTTACGAGTAGCCAAGGGATTCAGGTTTAGCTTTGACGAATTGTGGAGGAGCAATGGAGCAGGAGGCTTCGGCGTTCGTAGATATAGTATTCCGCTGTGTTGATATCTGTGTTAGAGTCTTGTATTGTATTTGAGTTGTAATATCTAGACAGATGTTTATGACTGTCTAGTATGTGTTGTATAGTTGTGTAAACTCTGATAAGTGTTTTATACTATGTAATAGTTTCTTTATGTTATTAATATAATTTATTCATTCCGCTGTGAGATCGTTGTCGTTGTTTCTTCTTTCTTCTCTTCTTTTCTATTTTCTACCCCTTTCTTTCTTATTAATGATGCGTCATTCTGTGGAATGAGTGGCGGGTCGTTACATCTTTGATTAATTGTTATTCCTAATATGTGGTTTGTGATGCTATGTGATAAGATATGTTGACTTAAACTGTGATGATGTGGTTATCTATTGTTGATGATTTATGTGACACCCTGTATTAAAAATTGAGTTATATTTCACTTAAATAATTTAAGTTAAGATGATATTGGTTTCGAAGAGACCGGAGTCGGGTATTAGCAAATACCCGAAACCACTTCGATTCTTTATAAATTGCTATGTGAAATCAATATGCTGAATGAAATGATTTAAGTAAATTGAACCATTTAATCTAAGTTTTGGTACTTAGAATTTGATGTGTAAAATAAGTGATGTCTATAACAACTTGCGAAGTTGTAAATTGATATAAGTTACCCCGGGTTTATATAAGTTATATGCTTTTGTATTCCATGTTAGATGGGTTAACTCACGCTGGTTTCCAGCCTGACCCGGGTGTTACTTTGGTGTAATGCTCGGGTCAGACCGAGTATTACAGATTTCAGGTAAGGACGTTCTGGAGTTTAGGAGGCGAGCTGGATGGCAGGAACGTATGGAGGATATTCCGCTGTGAGATATTATAGTTGTTAGAGACATGTTAATTCTAACTGTCTAGTATATTTGTGAATGTTGTAACTCTGATATATTAAAATGTAATTAACAAATACAGTTTTCTTTGTATAACTGATATTATTATTTGATATTGTATTTTGATCCGCTGCGAATGTGAGAATCTGTGTCTTATTCTGTTCTTTCTTCTATCTCTTTTCTTTTTCTTCTAACTATCTGGAAATTTCGGGTTCGAAATTTCCGGGTCGTTACACTTGGTATCAGAGCTGAAGGTTAAGCGAGAACCTTGGCTCTGTCGAGATTACTCATTAAGGTTAGGGTCAATAGTACCCTAGAATGAGTTGAGTGTATATATATATGAGAACGTATTTGTTATTTTCTTATATAAAGGTTTTTAAATGGTTTTAATAATAAATAATTTTTATATAAGTTTATCTTCTGATATATATATATATATATATAGAAATAATTTTCTAATTATTAAATATATTAATGAAATTGGTTGTTAAATCATTGGAATTAAATAAAATATTAAGAATTAAGTGGTAATACAACCAAATTTGAAATTGAATGAAGATAAGTTTGAAATGAATCCAAACTGAAATTAAAATCTTGAATTTGTAGAAATGTTATCAAGAATAAAGATAACAATGAATTGGTTTCCAGATATGATAATCTTGGTTATTATCATAAATGGTAATTGTGTTTAATAATGAATGTTGTTAATGATTTAGCAAAATGAAATGTTTAGGGAAGTAAACATTTAAGTGAGTATAACTTATAAATTGGAATTGAAGATAATTTTAAATTGTGAAATTTTAAATCTAATTCCAGAAAACTTGAAATTGTTTTAAAGAAGTTTGTTTTGAATTAAAACCAAAGGTGGTTTAAAAATTTAAAGTATAACTTGGTGTGTAAAGAAAATGTATATATGAGGAATATACATAATACCAATGATGATTTGAAATAAACACTTAGTGTTGAGTTTTAAATTGGAATGTGATGTGAAACCCAAAGTAAAGTAGGTTTTAAAACTTAAAAGGGGAAAGATTATTAATCTGAAGTTTAAAATTTGAATGGGAATTCAAATTGTGAAAAGTTGACCGGATTAAGTAAATTTAATTTAACTTGGAGGAAGTTAAATAAGTTTGAATGAATAACTTGAATTGGAAATTTCAAGATGAAATTTAAATTTAACTTGAGTAGTTAAATGGTTAATTTAAATGGGAGTTATGAGTAATCTCAAAATGGGATTGAGATCTGGAAATTTAAAATGGATACTGTAAATTGGTGTTAGGATAAATTTGGATGTTTATTTATCCTGATATTATTCTATTGTTATAAATAATCAATGAAATTGAGAATTGGTTTTGAAAATTGAAAATGGATAATAAATTGGAATCTGAAGAATAAATTGTTTTGAATTCTTATTTGAACTTTGTAATAAGTTAAGTAAAGATAATTTTAAAATAAAATTTTGGAATTTGGGTTCAAAATTAAATGGTTTAAAGATTTAAGTTGTTAAATAAAAAAAAAATTAAGGATGATTTGATTTAAAAAGTAAAGGTTAATTTAATTTAAAGGATTAAATCAACATTTAAAATATTTAACTCGAATTTATATAATTCGAGATGGTTTTAAGTTGAAATTTGAATAGAAGTAGTTCAAACTGAATTTGATTTGAATTAGGAAAGAAATTGAGGATTAATTCAACTTGAATTGAGGTTAAATCAATTTAAATGGAAATTGAAGTTATTTAAATTGCAATTGAGTTAATTTAAATGGAGGTGGAAATTTGAATTGAATTGATAAGAATTGACAGTTTGGCTCTGGATTATTTTCAAAATAAATTATTTTAATACAAATATATTTTTCCAAACCATTTACTATACAATCTTTCTTCTTAAACCCCAAACTATCCTATACTTATTTTACAATTATTTTGGAACTATTTAACTATTTTGAAACTGTCTTATAAACTAATTACTATTTTTCAGTTACTTATATCTAATCGCTATTTAAAAAAAAAACTATTTTGCAATTATCTAACTATTTTATACCTACTTAACTATTTTACAGCTATTTTACAACTAATAACTATTTTTCAACTACTTATCTATTTTAAAACCTTTTCAAATTATTTTTTTAAAAATTAAATAGGTCAGAGTTCAAACTATTTGTAATTGAAGTAATAACTCAATTGGAAATGGAAGCAATTGAGAATAAGTAATGGAATTAAAGGAAACGTGAATAGAAAAGAGAATTGATTTGGCTAATAACCAATAAAGATAAATACGTAGGATATACGTATATTATTCTATTCGCATAGTGATTTGATCCAGATTCGAACACAGAATTTCGAGATAGTATTATCGATCGGAGTTGGGATTTTTCGCTCGATTTTCGACGGCGAACCTGAATATGGATTTTTGATTGGTTCTGGATATTCTCTATCATAGTTATGACTATGCAAGGAGAATGACGGTTTCTGATCAAGAAACCAGATCTGAGTCCGCACTAGGAAGTCGGGTGGACGATACTAGTTCGGAAGAGAAATTGTGTGATCGAGTGAGCGATCAGATTGATATTGTGTATGGATGATATGTGTACATCGTACGGATTTGAATGAAATTGGCATTGAAAATTTGTGGATAAGAAATTTGAAATGATTTTGAAATAAAAGGTATATTTGTGAAATATAATGGAATTGGATATTTCTTTGGTTGAAATTTACTTTATGGAAGTAAGTAAATGGTAAATAACTTTATAAAGAAATCAAACTTGAATATTTGATTTGGCAATAAATAAAGTTATGTTTTGTAATATGATAAACTTCCCTTATTGAATCTAGTCAGAATAAAAAGGGTTTTGAAATATTTGAAGTATATATATATAAAAAAAAAAGTTTTATACAAGTTTGAAATGATCCAAAGTTTTCAAAGTTATATATATTTATATCTATATATATAAAGGATCTTATGAGAATGATTTTGAAAAAGGTTTTGGGAACCTATGAATTTGGAAAAGGCTTTTGATTTTTGGGAAAATCAATTTTGGGAATTTGGAAAGCCTAATTTGAGAATTATCGATTTTGGTAATCGATTTTGTGTAAAGGAGATTTTGATAAATCATAAAGGGTATGATTTGAAGATACTATAAATGTATAGTATAAAATGTTTTGAGTATAGCTCTGGGGAAAAAGGCGCTTCCTTGAAATGAACTTCTCAGGAGTGCCACTGGGTGGTACTGCCTTGAACCCCAAGGGGGGATTCTAAAGTTGATCCTATGAGGAGTCCGGACAAACTAGTTCCTGAGGATTATTTGTGTAGCGAAAGTCGAGGGGCTGGTGCCCACAGAGGCATTTGGGTTATGCTGTGACGACAGTTTAACTCGATGTCACTGCGATCTACTGCAGACCATAGCGAAAGTCATGTGTGCCGCTGAGAGCCAACTGTCTACGTTTGATTTTATATCGGTAGACTGTGACACTATGGTAACATAGCGAAAGTCGTTTGTGCCGCTGAGAGCCAACAGTCTGCGTTTGATTTTATATCGGTAGACTGCGACCTATGTGGGAGAAGTTTCATTATTTGGCAGCGAAATTCGGTGGCGCTGATGCCTACAGTTATATGGGTTTGTGCTGTGATAGCAACGTAAGGCCCGGGTATAACTGCGATCTGTAGCGGGTTCCATGGCGTAATCGAGGAGTGCGGAGACCTACAGTTATCTATGGATTTTGCCGGGACGGCAACGTAACCATCGGGTTAACTGCGACCATGGATGGGGGTGATGATTTCCAGAGCATTCTCACCAAAGATATTTCCTCTATTTTCAAAACTGTTTCCTATATTTTCATAAATTATTTTCCAAGTATTTTCACTGGGTGTTGAAAACGGGTTTGCTAAGTCCTTATAGATTTTCAGTCCTACGTCTGATCAACGTATGACCGAATTTCTGTGAGAACAAGGATGGACTTGTTGAAACATCGAGTTATAAAAGTATTTTTATAAAAACTATTTTTGTAATATTATATAGATTTTAAAGTATTTTTATAACATTATGTAAATTTTTTTTTTAAAAAAAAATGTTTTGAAAAATTTAAATAAAAAGAGTTAAGAGTTAAGATGTCTAAGGAATAATTTAACTAACAATCAACATTGTAATAAAATTCTTGCTTCGTTCCTTTTCGAGGACGAAAAGATTCAAAGGGGGGAGGAATGTGATATCCCGGGAATTTCAAAGAAATTAAATATGATAATCTCCTTTAATAAATTAATTAAATTTGGCAAAATTGTTATATTCAAATAATAAAAATGTATTGTATATTGTATATATATATATGTGAGTGAATATAGATTTTTAAATAGAGTACTTATTTCAAATTAAAGTGATGGATGTTTAAATATATATATCAAATTGATTTTTAAGATTGACTTTAAAATTTTATTTAAAAATTGGTTTGAACTTATATTTGGATTTCAAAAAGATGATATATATATCTTAATATATATTTTGAATTTAAAGGCATGTGTAAATGATTTTTGTATAAATATAGTTTGTTTTATTCCATTTCTTTCAAAAAAATTTCCATTTATATAATTAATATATGTATTTAGTTATTAGGAAAATAAATTAAAAAGCTTTATTAAATAAATAAAATATATATAATTATGCATGAGAGATATATGTGTTAACATATAAACACTCTAAATAACATGTGTTAAGTTATCAAAAGAGTTTAGTGACAAGTGTCACATTTTTATTTTTTAAATTTTAATAAATCAAAAACTAAATGTATATAACAATACTTCTTATTCTTCTTTCATTTTTTTTCTATCTCATTTTTCTAAGAAAGCAAACTGCAGCCACGTTTTAAATCAGAAAAAAAATAAAAAAAAATACCAAACCTGTAAACATCTTCAAGCAAAATCATTTCAAGAAATCAATTATAATCATCAGCAAGCAAGATCAAATCAGTTTAAAGGCAAATCCAGATCAGTAAGCAAATCAAAAATCAAGGGAAATTCAAATTTTCTGTTCAAGGGCAGAAGTATTTCAGGCTTCTCTGTTCTGCCAAGATTTGTGAGTAACTTTAAACTTAAAGTAAATTAAGGTTGCATGTTATTATTGTAGAAAATATTGCAATTGGGTATGTTTACAAGCATGTTTGTGCAGTTATTATTGATGAATTCTGTAACATCCCGAAAATTTTCGACTTTAAAAAATTCGACATCGATACTCACTTTATCGACTGCCGAGAAATCGAACGCCGGAAACCCGAAAAGTTATGGTTTTAAGAAAAAGAAAAAGTTAGAAGAAGAAGATAGAAGAAAAAGAAAGAAATACAACAACAGAACAAGAGCAGAAACAGAAAACAATATCAGAATCTCACACATCGCAGCGGAACAATATATAATAGATAAATGAATAATCTTTAAAACAAAGGACTATATCATTTTATACATACATCAACAGAGTCAATATACAACTCAATACAACAGTGGACAGTTATATAACTTGTCCTCATACAGAATACACAGCGGAATAAATACTATAAGATACAAATACTACGTCTCATCCTCCAGCTTATCTCCAAAGCTCCAGAATATCCAGAATATCCTGATAACATAACTCTAGGCTGCCCGTGTGGAAATTTGTGGGCACCCAGAGTTTAGAAGGAAACAATAAACTCCGAGTCAGTCATGGTGACTGGTGTGAGATCGTAAAACAGTTATTCTTTAAAATAAACAACAGGAAAACTTTAATGTAAATTCGCAATGCTTTTGGAAAATGAAACTACCATAAGACCTCCCACCACACACACAATGCAAACGCAGACTTGGAGGAGATTTCTTCTTATGATAGTCAAAGATGCTTACTACGCAAAATCAAATTCTTCTTGATATTATTATTAGTGCATAGTGGAAAACATTTTCGAAAGTAGAATATAAATCTTAGCCAGCATAGGTACCATTATATTATGCCTGCTATAGCTGCCTCCTGAGGAGACAGGTTATACAATTGAAATCGTAAAGGCTCGTATTGTTTCTTTGGATTTCCAACAAATGGTCAGGCTAAGGAACTTCCTATCCACGATGGGCACGTCCCTGGAATAGACGACCCGAGAACCTAACCGGATCTCTGCCAACACAAGGCCGGGTTACCTCTGCAAAAATAGGTAACTACTGACACGCGTATGCCATCCCCCGATCGTCACCGATCTTCCCGAGGATCCCCGATTCGCAACAAACCACATAGATAATAATAATGCAGTAACCACAGAGGTTAAGTATCTGGGCTCCATACCATGATACCACCTTTATCCAGAAGGAATGACATACACTAAGGGGCGCTACTCCCTAGAACCTTGCTGCATCCTTCCTGTTTCGACCATTTCCGGGGTGTGAGGCTCGATGAAGTCTCGTCCACAAAGCTACGCTTTCTACAAAGCCATGCTTCGGGTCAAACAAAAATGATCAACCTATGATCACAAAGATATAAGATCAAACAAATGATCATATCGCAAATGATCAAATACTGATCATTTCACAGCAACACTCAGTATGCCACGTTACCAAATTGGGAGTATATCGCTGATAAATCTCAACTACATAACCTCTGAGCTCGTACGTCTCAGAGAAGGGTGTTAAGCTAAGAGAATAAATTCTCCGCCACCAACAGAAATGTATTTGAAAGAAATCAGCTTTATATCTCAAATTGTAACGTCAGACACACAATCCATACAAGTCTGTTCCGGGATCGAACAGAACCGAAGGCACTTCTCACGAAGCCCTTGCATATCCGGATAATTTTCAATCACGTCAGGACTTCCCGTCACTAAGGGTGATAAAACCTCTAAATCGGAGATCAGCCGATGTAGAGTAACTCGACGGTAATCCTTCCGTTTTCAAAAATATCCGGTCTTCAACACCGGTCTTCGAATGCAATTCATAACGACGTATCACATATTCGGAATGGGTTATACGACCCCATGGTCCTTTCCCGGCTAACCCGAATAGTGAGCGTTTATTTAAAAACAAGTGTGGCATTCAAATTCATCCAATTCACAACAAATACCTACTCAAGGTAATTATTGATAGTCGGTTATTTAACTATCAATAAAGATGCGCAACATCATCAGATTCCAAATAATTCTCCAAATTATTTTATCTCCAAAAATATCTTCATTACATATAAAATTTCCACACTTAACCATTTGAAAACAATCTCAAATATTCACTTTTCAATTTATCTTTAAAAGATAAAAACTCAACCAGTTCATTTCACATTGGGAAAAGCATTTCCATACTTATTTAAAAATAAGTAATTCACAAATCATTTATTTTTAACACTTGGAAAATATTCGATATACTTAAATCAAATTAAGTATAATTTCATTCTTTAAGGAAAATATTCTTTTAACACATTTATTTGAGTCAAAACGAATGTTACGTAAAGCATCGTTACGACGACTCAAAATCACTAGTATAGGGATTCGAAATTAAGATAGGTATGTAAATCCCAATACTAGATAAAAACATTTCCTCTCGGAAATCATTTACTATAACAATAGTGTTATAGTCCACCATTTCCTTATATTTCTCGAAAACGTCTATTTTCAACAATAAATGTTGAAATCTATGCTTTCGATTCATAACACATTTTAAAACACCTTTAAAATGTTTAACTTCATTTTTAAAATATTACTTCTTCAAAAATGAATCCATTTTACTTAACAATATATTCACTGTCCAAAATCGTGAATAAAATTCACTTAACCCCATTTCAATCATTCCTACACATTTTTATTTCAATAAAAATTCGCTATTCAAAATCGTGAATATATCTTCTAAAATAATTTTCTATTAAATTTATCACATTCAATCTATTTTCGAATTTATAAGCACGTTTATAAATTCTATTTCTCCTTTTAATAACAACTTCGACTTATAAACCTTCTTTTATCAACTTCTATATTTAACTTATCAAAATAAGTGACTTTGGGTTTATAAACAACTTTTATAAATTTTAATTCTATTTATAAAAGCTTCAATACCAAATCAATTTCAATATTGATTTCTAATTTTATTTTCAACGTTTGAATAAAATTTCCATATTGATTTCTCAAAAATTCATTTCTAAATATTAAATCAATTACAGATTGATTTCAAATTTTATTTATCACTACTAAAATAAAATCCTTATTTTTCTTCAAATTTTTCAATATCCTGTTTTTAAATGGATTCTTTAAATTGAAGTCATTTTACATTGACTTCTCAAATCATTTCAATTTACCAAGTAAATTTCTAGTCGGATTTCCAACTTATCTTCTTTTAATAAATTCCTTTTTAAGAAAATAAATTTCAATCGTTTCTTTCAATCTATTTAAAAATCCAGATTCTTAAATTAATTCTTCAATTTATAATCACTATTTTACGAGATCCATTTATTTAACATTTTCACTTGATTCTGGAATTAATTCGATAAGATTATAAAAATTAACTTTTTTATACTTTAAAATTCCTTTCTTCGAATTTATTCAATTTCTAAAATTGATTCACTTAGAAATTTTCTACTTGAATTTCAAAAATTCAATTTCGTTTATCTTTGGAATCCAATGATATCAAACATCCATTCAGCTAAATTTTTAGCTTTCAATCAATTTCCAGATATCGATATGATTACTAGCATCACTATAATCATTCACAGATTCATATCACAATAGAAATAAATTCAATCAATGTGAGGGGTCCAGTTGGATCCCTCCAACTTGTTTCCCTGCATCCAAAGATGTTAGCACAATACCAATTCCGCTCCAGTACGGAATTATCGTGGTATATGGGTTTTATAAAAATCCGCTTACTAACAGCGCAATAGGGTCTCATCCGCTATACGAGGCGGGAAAATCATCAATCCAATATATACATATGCCAATATGTATATATTGCTATATATAGATATATCCTAAAATATCTAATATCACAATCCAAACAGTCAAATAATCAATCAATAACTGCAAATCAAAATTTTCCTTCGAGTGAGAAAATCTCACCTTAGCTTTTTATTTGCAATCCCATCCCATTCCAGTTTGTTTTCTTTGCAAATTTAACCTTGTATGAATAATTTATACAATTCTATTAATATCCGAACAAATTGAAAAATCTAAATTCCTATCGGATAATTTTAATTAACCAATGTTTTTAAATTTCAAAATTTAAAATCTGATTTTATATAAATTCTTCGATCATTTAAAATCCCCTATATTTTTTCAATCATCATAAACAAAAATAACCTTCTTGACCAGACTATACATTTTATTTCATTTTTTTCTTTCGACATATATATTCCCAACATTTCTATGTCTGATTTTTATAATTTCTCTAATCATATACAATATTTCTATCCCCAAAACCTCATATATATATATATATAAACCATTTTTCTGTTTTGCTGTATATACATATAACTTTTTTTTTTTTACAGTTTATATTCATTCATTTTTTTTTCAAAACTATACATTCATTTTATAAATCAAATTAAGTGAAACTTGATATTACCTTACTGATCAAACGAATCCAAATCGAAACCCCCCTCTTCCTTACTGTCGCAATCCACCACTTCACTGCCGTCACCCACTCAGACTACAATTCGACATCGCCACCTACCCACTCGCGGCATCGCTCGCAAAAACCCACTACCATTTCGAACGCCTCCAGACCCTCCTCCTTCCAGAGCAGTTTCGACTTCGAGCTTCTAGTTTCTCCCATGCCCACGACTCCATCCCATCGCGCTCGACCACGGCTTCTCCCCTCGACTTGCCGATGAACTCGCGGCATCGATTTCCATACTAGCGAATGCTCCTCGTACGCCGTGCCTCCTCAATCGAGTATCCCCTTCAAACTCGAGCAGAGCGACGTGATGAATTCGTGATTTAATGGAAAGGGGGAGGCTCGAAATTTTGTTTTGAATGAGAAGATTCTACTTTGATTCGAATTCGTTTTCGTATCCTATCGTTTTGAAGCTGCAGCCTTAAATTGATTTCGAACGAATGAAAAGGAAAGGAATCGAGTTCGTATAAATTGGAACGAACACGCACTTGATTCGGAGCTTCGCGAAATAAAACTGAAGGATTTTTAATGAAGAGGGGAGCGGCCATTATAAATTTCGAACGAAAAGGTTTCGTTTTTCTTTGATTTTGAAAGACTGGAGTGGGAGATTGTTATTTAAAATTTAGAAGAGGCATGGTTTTGCACGATCTATTACGTGATTCCAGGCGTGAGATAAGGGGAAGGTATCGTGCTGAGTTTGACCAAGTTTATAAATTTAAATTTAAATTTAAATTGAACTCATTTTAATTTCTACGCGTTTAACTATCGTGTGCTCTCAAAACAACTCCAAACGCTACGAAATTTAAAATCCGGTAATAACAAACTATTACGGACCCAATGGAACTGGTTTCGTCGTATTCCGAGACTATGCCCCGGAACACTATTTTCAAATATTGACTTGAACGATATGATTTCAAATCTGAACAAAACAGTTTGAAATTTGATTCTGAAGCTCCTGTTATCTTCAGTAATATCAACATAAATTTTACAAGCGTTCGAAATATTTTTCTTCAACTTTAAATTGAAGAATCAAATTTTTATCCAGTTTCAATAGATTAAATTTTTATAATTTAATCACCAAATTCAGACTTATATCTGGAATTCAAATTAAATTATCGTTCAAATATTAAAATTAATTAAATATTTCCAATTTAATTTGGTCAAAATTCAGGGTCGTTACAGACTTCCCTCCTTAAAAGAATTTCGTCCCGAAATTACAAGTTAGGAAGAAAAGGTCCTTAACTCGTCTACTATTTTCCACAATCTAATAGTTTTATCACTTTTCAAACGGATCTTCCTACTAAAGATTCGTTATCATCTCAACTAACTTTCCAACTTAAATTTTAAGTTTCAAACAACATTGTTTAACTTCTAAATTCAAATTCGAGTTTAAATTCAATTTTAAACTTTCAAAATTTTCTCAAAATTTTTCTAACACTCGAAATTTTCGAAAAATTCGCCAGCGTCTCCTTTGCGCGGCTAATACGGCACGACTACAAAACGTCCCTACGGACTCTCAGATTTCAAAAAGAAAAAGAAAAAGCCAAGCGGCTAGACCAGAAATCATCAAAAACTCATATTCAAATTTAAACACATACCTTTTGTCGAGCAAATCAAATTTATCTTTGAAAATCAAGTCCAATTCCTTTTTCCTGTATATCCTACTAGCCATAATATCTAGTTACAGCATTCAAACTATTTTGTAAATTCTATTACAAAATTTTCAATATATGCTTCTTATATCATTTCTACTTCACTATTGAAGTTACACATATTCATTTAATCAATTTTACATTTCAAATTCATTTGAATTCAATTCACCATTCCAATCTAATTTGGATTCGGTTTATCTCCTGAATATTGAATTTTATCAGCTTTCATTCATAACTGATTATTTTTAGATTAGTTTCAGTTACTAATTCATTTCAATTCTAATTCATTTATTCACATTCGTTTTCAACATTCAGTTCTAATTCCAGTTTTATTCACTTTTGTTCGTTCCCAAAATTTATTTACAATTCACTATTTTGGTTTACAATCACTTATATTAAACTGGATTTCAATTCGAATTCAATTTACATTCATGTACTTGCAATTGCAAATTGATTCATTCATTCACAATTTTATTTTCATAATTCAATACTCAATTCCAGAGTCTTTTCAACATTTCAAAGCCATTTTGAATACAATTCAAATTATCCTTTGAATTTTCCAAAACATAAACCCAAATTTTCCAAACACTTCCATTTAAAACAATCGGCAGCAATTTCTCTTTTGGAAACCCGAAAATGAACACCGGTGATGTCGCGATCATCATCGGAATTATTTTCCAGCGACCGAAAAGAGTTTAGAGCTTTTCATTCCTTCAGAACATTTTTCAAAACCTTTGAAATCCATTTTCAAATCAAAAGGATTTAAACTTTCCAAATCTCCAAAATTTTCAAATTCTTTTCAAAACATTTCCAAATACTCCTCTGGAATTCCGTTTTAAATTACAAATCACATTTATAATTTATATTCTCAAATTTCATTTGTATACGAATTCATTTCTTAACTTTGGAGTTATAATTCCAACTTCTTATTTAATTTCAGTGATGATAATTCACTATTATTACTTCCTAACATCCATGCAACCATATACTATAGTACTTTATAGAAAAACATTTATTTTCTATACAAAAATAGTTTTGGGCAAAGTTATTTCATTTACCCTATTTTAAAACAATACTGTGTCGAATTGTTCTATTCAAGTGTTTAGAGATCCCTATCGATAGAGTTGTACGGACAATACCGACCAGAATCCATATACCACTCAACAAACCAATCATCACAATATAAAACAATTTTATATTCACTAACAAATACGCACTCGTATCTATTATTACACTCAACTCATTCTAGAGTACTACTGACTCTATCTCTAATGAGTAACACCCAACAGAGCAGGGTTGTCGCTTAACCATATGCTCTGATACCAAATGTAACATCCCGAAAATTTTCGACTTTCGAAAATTCGACATCGATACTCACTTTATCGACTGCCGAGAAATCGAACGCCGGAAACCCGAAAAGTTATGGTTTTAAGAAAAAGAAAAAGTTAGAAGAAGAAGATAGAAGAAAAAGAAAGAAAAACAACAACAGAACAAGAGCAGAAACAGAAAACAATATCAGAATCTCACACATCGCAGCGGAACAATATATAATAGATAAATGAATAATCTTTAAAACAAAGGACTATATCATTTTATACATACATCAACAGAGTCAATATACAACTCAATACAACAGTGGACAGTTATATAACTTGTCCTCATACAGAATACACAGCGGAATAAATACTATAAGATACAAATACTACGTCTCGTCCTCCAGCTTATCTCCAAAGCTCCAGAATATCCAGAATATCCTGATAACATAACTCTAGGCTGCCCGTGTGGAAATTTGTGGGCACCCAGAGTTTAGAAGGGAACAATAAACTCCGAGTCAGTCATGGTGACTGGTGTGAGATCGTAAAACAGTTATTCTTTAAAATAAACAACAGGAAAACTTTAATGTAAATTCGCAATGCTTTTGGAAAATGAAACTACCATAAGACCTCCCACCACACACACAATGCAAACGCAGACTTGGAGGAGATTTCTTCTTATGATAGTCAAAGATGCTTACTACGCAAAATCAAATTCTTCTTGATATTATTATTAGTGCATAGTGGAAAACATTTTCGAAAGTAGAATATAAATCTTAGCCAGCATAGGTACCATTATATTATGCCTGCTATAGCTGCCTCCTGAGGAGACAGGTTATACAATTGAAATCGTAAAGGCTCGTATTGTTTCTTTGGATTTCCAACAAATGGTCAGGCTAAGGAACTTCCTATCCACGATGGGCACGTCCCTGGAATAGACGACCCGAGAACCTAACCGGATCTCTGCCAACACAAGGCCGGGTTACCTCTGCAAAAATAGGTAACTACTGACACGCGTATGCCATCCCCCGATCGTCACCGATCATCCCGAGGATCCCCGATTCGCAACAAACCACATAGATAATAATAATGCAGTAACCACAGAGGTTAAGTATCTGGGCTCCATACCATGATACCACCTTTATCCAGAAGGAATGACATACACTAAGGGGCGCTACTCCCTAGAACCTTGCTGCATCCTTCCTGTTTCGACCATTTCCGGGGTGTGAGGCTCGATGAAGTCTCGTCCACAAAGCTACGCTTTCTACAAAGCCATGCTTCGGGTCAAACAAAAATGATCAACCTATGATCACAAAGATATAAGATCAAACAAATGATCATATCGCAAATGATCAAACACTGATCATTTCACAGCAACACTCAGTATGCCACGTTACCAAATTGGGAGTATATCGCTGATAAATCTCAACTACATAACCTCTGAGCTCGTACGTCTCAGAGAAGGGTGTTAAGCTAAGAGAATAAATTCTCCGCCACCAACAGAAATGTATTTGAAAGAAATCAGCTTTATATCTCAAATTGTAACGTCAGACACACAATCCATACAAGTCTGTTCCGGGATCGAACAGAACCGAAGGCACTTCTCACGAAGCCCTTGCATATCTGGATAATTTTCAATCACGTCAGGACTTCCCGTCACTAAGGGTGATAAAACCTCTAAATCGGAGATCAGCCGATGTAGAGTAACTCGACGGTAATCCTTCCGTTTTCAAAAATATCCGGTCTTCAACACCGGTCTTCGAATGCAATTCATAACGACGTATCACATATTCGGAATGGGTTATACGACCCCATGGTCCTTTCCCGGCTAACCCGAATAGTGAGCGTTTATTTAAAAACAAGTGTGGCATTCAAATTCATCCAATTCACAACAAATACCTACTCAAGGTAATTATTGATAGTCGGTTATTTAACTATCAATAAAGATGCGCAACATCATCAGATTCCAAATAATTCTCCAAATTATTTTATCTCCAAAAATATCTTCATTACATATAAAATTTCCACACTTAACCATTTGAAAACAATCTCAAATATTCACTTTTCAATTTATCTTTAAAAGATAAAAACTCAACCAGTTCATTTCACATTGGGAAAAGCATTTCCATACTTATTTAAAAATAAGTAATTCACAAATCATTTATTTTCAACACTTGGAAAATATTCGATATACTTAAATCAAATTAAGTATAATTTCATTCTTTAAGGAAAATATTCTTTTAACACATTTATTTGAGTCAAAACGAATGTTACGTAAAGCATCGTTACGACGACTCAAAATCACTAGTATAGGGATTCGAAATTAAGATAGGTATGTAAATCCCAATACTAGATAAAAACATTTCCTCTCGGAAATCATTTACTATAACAATAGTGTTATAGTCCACCATTTCCTTATATTTCTCGAAAACGTCTATTTTCAACAATAAATGTTGAAATCTATGCTTTCGATTCATAACACATTTTAAAACACCTTTAAAATGTTTAACTTCATTTTTAAAATATTACTTTTTCAAATATGAATCCATTTTACTTAACAATATATTCACTATCCAAAATCGTGAATAAAATTTACTTAACCCCATTTCAATCATTCCTACACATTTTTATTTCAATAAAAATTCGCTATTCAAAATCGTGAATATATCTTCTAAAATAATTTTCTATTAAATTTATCACATTCAATCTATTTTCGAATTTATAAGCACGTTTATAAATTCTATTTCTCCTTTTAATAACAACTTCGACTTATAAACCTTCTTTTATCAACTTCTATATTTAACTTATCAAAATAAGTGACTTTGGGTTTATAAACAACTTTTATAAATTTTAATTCTATTTATAAAAGCTTCAATACCAAATCAATTTCAATATTGATTTCTAATTTTATTTTCAACGTTTGAATAAAATTTCCATATTGATTTCTCAAAAATTCATTTCTAAATATTAAATCAATTACAGATTGATTTCAAATTTTATTTATCACTACTAAAATAAAATCCTTATTTTTCTTCAAATTTTTCAATATCCTGTTTTTAAATGGATTCTTTAAATTGAAGTCATTTTACATTGACTTCTCAAATCATTTCAATTTACCAAGTAAATTTCTAGTCGGATTTCCAACTTATCTTCTTTTAATAAATTCCTTTTTAAGAAAATAAATTTCAATCGTTTCTTTCAATCTATTTAAAAATCCAGATTCTTAAATTAATTCTTCAATTTATAATCACTATTTTACGAGATCCATTTATTTAACATTTTCACTTGATTCTGGAATTAATTCGATAAGATTATAAAAATTAACTTTTTTATACTTTAAAATTCCTTTCTTCGAATTTATTCAATTTCTAAAATTGATTCACTTAGAAATTTTCTACTTGAATTTCAAAAATTCAATTTCGTTTATCTTTGGAATCCAATGATATCAAACATCCATTCAGCTAAATTTTTAGCTTTCAATCAATTTCCAGATATCGATATGATTACTAGCATCACTATAATCATTCACAGATTCATATCACAATAGAAATAAATTCAATCAATGTGAGGGGTCCAGTTGGATCCCTCCAACCTGTTTCCCTGCATCCAAAGATGTTAGCACAATACCAATTCCGCTGCAGTACGGAATTATCGCGGTATATGGGTTTTATAAAAATCCGCTTACTAACGGCGCAATAGGGTCTCATCCGCTATACGAGGCGGGAAAATCATCAATCCAATATATACATATGCCAATATGTATATATTGCTATATATAGATATATCCTAAAATATCTAATATCACAATCCAAACAGTCAAATAATCAATCAATAACTGCAAATCAAAATTTTCCTTCGAGTGAGAAAATCTCACCTTAGCTTTTTGTTTGCAATCCCATCCCATTCCAGTTTGTTTTCTTTGCAAATTTAACCTTGTATGAATAATTTATACAATTCTATTAATATCCGAACAAATTGAAAAATCTAAATTCCTATCGGATAATTTTAATTAACCAATGTTTTTAAATTTCAAAATTTAAAATCTGATTTTATATAAATTCTTCGATTATTTAAAATCCCCTATATTTTTTCAATCATCATAAACAAAAATAACCTTCTTGACCAGACTATACATTTTATTTCATTTTTTTCTTTCGACATATATATTCCCAACATTTCTATGTCTGATTTTTATAATTTCTCTAATCATATACAATATTTCTATCCCCAAAACCTCATATATATATATATAAACCATTTTTCTGTTTTGCTGTATATACATATAACTTTTTTTTTTTTTTACAGTTTATATTCATTCATTTTTTTTTCAAAACTATACATTCATTTTATAAATCAAATTAAGTGAAACTTGATATTACCTTACTGATCAAACGAATCCAAATCGAAACCCCCCTCTTCCTTACTGTCGCAATCCACCACTTCACTACCGTCACCCACTCAGACTACAATTCGACATCGCCACCTACCCACTCGCGGCATCGCTCGCGAAAACCCACTACCATTTCGAACGCCTCCAGACCCTCCTCCTTCCAGAGCAGTTTCGACTTCGAGCTTCTAGTTTCTCCCATGCCCACGACTCCATCCCATCGCGCTCGACCACGGCTTCTCCCCTCGACTTGCCGATGAACTCGCGGCATCGATTTCCATACTAGCGAATGCTCCTCGTACGCCGTGCCTCCTCAATCGAGTATCCCCTTCAAACTCGAGCAGAGCGACGTGATGAATTCGTGATTTAATGGAAAGGGGGAGGCTCGAAATTTTGTTTTGAATGAGAAGATTCTACTTTGATTCGAATTCGTTTTCGTATCCTATCGTTTTGAAGCTGCAGCCTTAAATTGATTTCGAACGAATGAAAAGGAAAGGAATCGAGTTCGTATAAATTGGAACGAACACGCACTTGATTCGGAGCTTCGCGAAATAAAACTGAAGGATTTTTAATGAAGAGGGGAGCGGCCATTATAAATTTCGAACGAAAAGGTTTCGTTTTTCTTTGATTTTGAAAGACTGGAGTGGGAGATTGTTATTTAAAATTTAGAAGAGGCATGGTTTTGCACGATCTATTACGTGATTCCAGGCGTGAGATAAGGGGAAGGTATCGTGCTGAGTTTGACCAAGTTTATAAATTTAAATTTAAATTTAAATTGAACTCATTTTAATTTCTACGCGTTTAACTATCGTGTGCTCTAAAAACAACTCCAAACGCTACGAAATTTAAAATCCGGTAATAACAAACTATTACGGACCCAATGGAACTGGTTTCGTCGTATTCCGAGACTATGCCCCGGAACACTATTTTCAAATATTGACTTGAACGATATGATTTCAAAACTGAACAAAACAGTTTGAAATTTGATTCTGAAGCTCCTGTTATCTTCAGTAATATCAACATAAATTTTACAAGCGTTCGAAATATTTTTCTTCAACTTTAAATTGAAGAATCAAATTTTTATCCAGTTTCAATAGATTAAATTTTTATAATTTAATCACCAAATTCAGACTTATATCTGGAATTCAAATTAAATTATCGTTCAAATATTAAAATTAATTAAATATTTCCAATTTAATTTGGTCAAAATTCAGGGTCGTTACAGACTTCCCTCCTTAAAAGAATTTCGTCCCGAAATTACAAGTTAGGAAGAAAAGGTCCTTAACTCGTCTACTATTTTCCACAATCTAATAGTTTTATCACTTTTCAAACGGATCTTCCTACTAAAGATTCGTTATCATCTCAACTAACTTTCCAACTTAAATTTTAAGTTTCAAACAACATTGTTTAACTTCTAAATTCAAATTCGAGTTTAAATTCAATTTTAAACTTTCAAAATTTTCTCAAAATTTTTCTAACACTCGAAATTTTCGAAAAATTCGCCAGCGTCTCCTTTGCGCGGCTAATACGGCACGACTACAAAACGTCCCTACGGACTCTCAGATTTCAAAAAGAAAAAGAAAAAGCCAAGCGGCTAGACCAGAAATCATCAAAAACTCATATTCAAATTTAAACACATACCTTTTGTCGAGCAAATCAAATTTATCTTTGAAAATCAAGTCCAATTCCTTTTTCCTGTATATCCTACTAGCCATAATATCTAGTTACAGCATTCAAACTATTTTGTAAATTCTATTACAAAATTTTCAATATATGCTTCTTATATCATTTCTACTTCACTATTGAAGTTACACATATTCATTTAATCAATTTTACATTTCAAATTCATTTAAATTCAATTCACCATTCCAATCTAATTTGGATTCGGTTTATCTCCTGAATATTGAATTTTATCAGCTTTCATTCATAACTGATTATTTTTAGATTAGTTTCAGTTACTAATTCATTTCAATTCTAATTCATTTATTCACATTCGTTTTCAACATTCAGTTCTAATTCCAGTTTTATTCACTTTTGTTCGTTCCCAAAATTTATTTACAATTCACTATTTTGGTTTACAATCACTTATATTAAACTGGATTTCAATTCGAATTCAATTTACATTCATGTACTTGCAATTGCAAATTGATTCATTCATTCACAATTTTATTTTCATAATTCAATACTCAATTCCAGAGTCTTTTCAACATTTCAAAGCCATTTTGAATACAATTCAAATTATCCTTTGAATTTTCCAAAACATAAACCCAAATTTTCCAAACACTTCCATTTAAAACAATCGGCAGCAATTTCTCTTTTGGAAACCCGAAAATGAACACCGGTGATGTCGCGATCATCATCGGAATTATTTTCCAGCGACCGAAAAGAGTTTAGAGCTTTTCATTCCTTCAGAACATTTTTCAAAACCTTTGAAATCCATTTTCAAATCAAAAAGATTTAAACTTTCCAAATCTCCAAAATTTTCAAATTCTTTTCAAAACATTTCCAAATACTCCTCTGGAATTCCGTTTTAAATTACAAATCACATTTATAATTTATATTCTCAAATTTCATTTGTATACGAATTCATTTCTTAACTTTGGAGTTATAATTCCAACTTCTTATTTAATTTCAGTGATGATAATTCACTATTATTACTTCCTAACATCCATGCAACCATATACTATAGTACTTTATAGAAAAACATTTATTTTCTATACAAAAATAGTTTTGGGCAAAGTTATTTCATTTACCCTATTTTAAAACAATACTGTGTCGAATTGTTCTATTCAAGTGTTTAGAGATCCCTATCGATAGAGTTGTACGGACAATACCGACCAGAATCCATATACCACTCAACAAACCAATCATCACAATATAAAACAATTTTATATTCACTAACAAATACGCACTCGTATCTATTATTACACTCAACTCATTCTAGAGTACTACTGACTCTATCTCTAATGAGTAACACCCAACAGAGCAGGGTTGTCGCTTAACCATATGCTCTGATACCAAATGTAACATCCCGAAAATTTTCGACTTTCGAAAATTCGACATCGATACTCACTTTATCGACTGCCGAGAAATCGAACGCCGGAAACCCGAAAAGTTATGGTTTTAAGAAAAAGAAAAAGTTAGAAGAAGAAGATAGAAGAAAAAGAAAGAAAAACAACAACAGAACAAGAGCAGAAACAGAAAACAATATCAGAATCTCACACATCGCAGCGGAACAATATATAATAGATAAATGAATAATCTTTAAAACAAAGGACTATATCATTTTATACATACATCAACAGAGTCAATATACAACTCAATACAACAGTGGACAGTTATATAACTTGTCCTCATACAGAATACACAGCGGAATAAATACTATAAGATACAAATACTACGTCTCGTCCTCCAGCTTATCTCCAAAGCTCCAGAATATCCAGAATATCCTGATAACATAACTCTAGGCTGCCCGTGTGGAAATTTGTGGGCACCCAGAGTTTAGAAGGGAACAATAAACTCCGAGTCAGTCATGGTGACTGGTGTGAGATCGTAAAACAGTTATTCTTTAAAATAAACAACAGGAAAACTTTAATGTAAATTCGCAATGCTTTTGGAAAATGAAACTACCATAAGACCTCCCACCACACACACAATGCAAACGCAGACTTGGAGGAGATTTCTTCTTATGATAGTCAAAGATGCTTACTACGCAAAATCAAATTCTTCTTGATATTATTATTAGTGCATAGTGGAAAACATTTTCGAAAGTAGAATATAAATCTTAGCCAGCATAGGTACCATTATATTATGCCTGCTATAGCTGCCTCCTGAGGAGACAGGTTATACAATTGAAATCGTAAAGGCTCGTATTGTTTCTTTGGATTTCCAACAAATGGTCAGGCTAAGGAACTTCCTATCCACGATGGGCACGTCCCTGGAATAGACGACCCGAGAACCTAACCGGATCTCTGCCAACACAAGGCCGGGTTACCTCTGCAAAAATAGGTAACTACTGACACGCGTATGCCATCCCCCGATCGTCACCGATCATCCCGAGGATCCCCGATTCGCAACAAACCACATAGATAATAATAATGCAGTAACCACAGAGGTTAAGTATCTGGGCTCCATACCATGATACCACCTTTATCCAGAAGGAATGACATACACTAAGGGGCGCTACTCCCTAGAACCTTGCTGCATCCTTCCTGTTTCGACCATTTCCGGGGTGTGAGGCTCGATGAAGTCTCGTCCACAAAGCTACGCTTTCTACAAAGCCATGCTTCGGGTCAAACAAAAATGATCAACCTATGATCACAAAGATATAAGATCAAACAAATGATCATATCGCAAATGATCAAACACTGATCATTTCACAGCAACACTCAGTATGCCACGTTACCAAATTGGGAGTATATCGCTGATAAATCTCAACTACATAACCTCTGAGCTCGTACGTCTCAGAGAAGGGTGTTAAGCTAAGAGAATAAATTCTCCGCCACCAACAGAAATGTATTTGAAAGAAATCAGCTTTATATCTCAAATTGTAACGTCAGACACACAATCCATACAAGTCTGTTCCAGGATCGAACAGAACCGAAGGCACTTCTCACGAAGCCCTTGCATATCCGGATAATTTTCAATCACGTCAGGACTTCCCGTCACTAAGGGTGATAAAACCTCTAAATCGGAGATCAGCCGATGTAGAGTAACTCGACGGTAATCCTTCCGTTTTCAAAAATATCCGGTCTTCAACACCGGTCTTCGAATGCAATTCATAACGACGTATCACATATTCGGAATGGGTTATACGACCCCATGGTCCTTTCCCAGCTAACCCGAATAGTGAGCGTTTATTTAAAAACAAGTGTGGCATTCAAATTCATCCAATTCACAACAAATACCTACTCAAGGTAATTATTGATAGTCGGTTATTTAACTATCAATAAAGATGCGCAACATCATCAGATTCCAAATAATTCTCCAAATTATTTTATCTCCAAAAATATCTTCATTACATATAAAATTTCCACACTTAACCATTTGAAAACAATCTCAAATATTCACTTTTCAATTTATCTTTAAAAGATAAAAACTCAACCAGTTCATTTCACATTGGGAAAAGCATTTCCATACTTATTTAAAAATAAGTAATTCACAAATCATTTATTTTCAACACTTGGAAAATATTCGATATACTTAAATCAAATTAAGTATAATTTCATTCTTTAAGGAAAATATTCTTTTAACACATTTATTTGAGTCAAAACGAATGTTACGTAAAGCATCGTTACGACGACTCAAAATCACTAGTATAGGGATTCGAAATTAAGATAGGTATGTAAATCCCAATACTAGATAAAAACATTTCCTCTCGGAAATCATTTACTATAACAATAGTGTTATAGTCCACCATTTCCTTATATTTCTCGAAAACGTCTATTTTCAACAATAAATGTTGAAATCTATGCTTTCGATTCATAACACATTTTAAAACACCTTTAAAATGTTTAACTTCATTTTTAAAATATTACTTCTTCAAAAATGTATCCATTTTACTTAACAATATATTCACTGTCCAAAATCGTGAATAAAATTTACTTAACCCCATTTCAATCATTCCTACACATTTTTATTTCAATAAAAATTCGCTATTCAAAATCGTGAATATATCTTCTAAAATAATTTTCTATTAAATTTATCACATTCAATCTATTTTCGAATTTATAAGCACGTTTATAAATTCTATTTCTCCTTTTAATAACAACTTCGACTTATAAACCTTCTTTTATCAACTTCTATATTTAACTTATCAAAATAAGTGACTTTGGGTTTATAAACAACTTTTATAAATTTTAATTCTATTTATAAAAGCTTCAATACCAAATCAATTTCAATATTGATTTCTAATTTTATTTTCAACGTTTGAATAAAATTTCCATATTGATTTCTCAAAAATTCATTTCTAAATATTAAATCAATTATAGATTGATTTCAAATTTTATTTATCACTACTAAAATAAAATCCTTATTTTTCTTCAAATTTTTCAATATCCTGTTTTTAAATGGATTCTTTAAATTGAAGTCATTTTACATTGACTTCTCAAATCATTTCAATTTACCAAGTAAATTTCTAGTCGGATTTCCAACTTATCTTCTTTTAATAAATTCCTTTTTAAGAAAATAAATTTCAATCGTTTCTTTCAATCTATTTAAAAATCCAGATTCTTAAATTAATTCTTCAATTTATAATCACTATTTTACGAGATCCATTTATTTAACATTTTCACTTGATTCTGGAATTAATTCGATAAGATTATAAAAATTAACTTTTTTATACTTTAAAATTCCTTTCTTCGAATTTATTCAATTTCTAAAATTGATTCACTTAGAAATTTTCTACTTGAATTTCAAAAATTCAATTTCGTTTATCTTTGGAATCCAATGATATCAAACATCCATTCAGCTAAATTTTTAGCTTTCAATCAATTTCCAGATATCGATATGATTACTAGCATCACTATAATCATTCACAGATTCATATCACAATAGAAATAAATTCAATCAATGTGAGGGGTCCAGTTGGATCCCTCCAACCTGTTTCCCTGCATCCAAAGATGTTAGCACAATACCAATTCCGCTCCAGTACGGAATTATCGCGGTATATGGGTTTTATAAAAATCCGCTTACTAACGGCGCAATAGGGTCTCATCCGCTATACGAGGCGGGAAAATCATCAATCCAATATATACATATGCCAATATGTATATATTGCTATATATAGATATATCCTAAAATATCTAATATCACAATCCAAACAGTCAAATAATCAATCAATAACTGTAAATCAAAATTTTCCTTCGAGTGAGAAAATCTCACCTTAGCTTTTTATTTGCAATCCCATCCCATTCCAGTTTGTTTTCTTTGCAAATTTAACCTTGTATGAATAATTTATACAATTCTATTAATATCCGAACAAATTGAAAAATCTAAATTCCTATCGGATAATTTTAATTAACCAATGTTTTTAAATTTCAAAATTTAAAATCTGATTTTATATAAATTCTTCGATCATTTAAAATCCCCTATATTTTTTCAGTCATCATAAACAAAAATAACCTTCTTGACCAGACTATACATTTTATTTCATTTTTTTCTTTCGACATATATATTCCCAACATTTCTATGTCTGATTTTTATAATTTCTCTAATCATATACAATATTTCTATCCCCAAAACCTCATATATATATATATATAAACCATTTTTCTGTTTTGCTGTATATACATATAACTTTTTTTTTTACAGTTTATATTCATTCATTTTTTTTTCAAAACTATACATTCATTTTATAAATCAAATTAAGTGAAACTTGATATTACCTTACTGATCAAACGAATCCAAATCGAAACCCCCCTCTTCCTTACTGTCGCAATCCACCACTTCACTACCGTCACCCACTCAGACTACAATTCGACATCGCCACCTACCCACTCGCGGCATCGCTCGTGAAAACCCACTACCATTTCGAACGCCTCCAGACCCTCCTCCTTCCAGAGCAGTTTCGACTTCGAGCTTCTAGTTTCTCCCATGCCCACGACTCCATCCCATCGCGCTCGACCACGGCTTCTCCCCTCGACTTGCCGATGAACTCGCGGCATCGATTTCCATACTAGCGAATGCTCCTCGTACGCCGTGCCTCCTCAATCGAGTATCCCCTTCAAACTCGAGCAGAGCGACGTGATGAATTCGTGATTTAATGGAAAGGGGGAGGCTCGAAATTTTGTTTTGAATGAGAAGATTCTACTTTGATTCGAATTCGTTTTCGTATCCTATCGTTTTGAAGCTGCAGCCTTAAATTGATTTCGAACGAATGAAAAGGAAAGGAATCGAGTTCGTATAAATTGGAACGAACACGCACTTGATTCGGAGCTTCGCGAAATAAAACTGAAGGATTTTTAATGAAGAGGGGAGCAGCCATTATAAATTTCGAACGAAAAGGTTTCGTTTTTCTTTGATTTTGAAAGACTGAAGTGGGAGATTGTTATTTAAAATTTAGAAGAGGCATGGTTTTGCACGATCTATTACGTGATTCCAGGCGTGAGATAAGGGGAAGGTATCGTGCTGAGTTTGACCAAGTTTATAAATTTAAATTTAAATTTAAATTGAACTCATTTTAATTTCTACGCGTTTAACTATCGTGTGCTCTCAAAACAACTCCAAACGCTACGAAATTTAAAATCCGGTAATAACAAACTATTACGGACCCAATGGAACTGGTTTCGTCGAATTCCGAGACTATGCCCCGGAACACTATTTTCAAATATTGACTTGAACGATATGATTTCAAAACTGAACAAAACAGTTTGAAATTTGATTCTGAAGCTCCTGTTATCTTCAGTAATATCAACATAAATTTTACAAGCGTTCGAAATATTTTTCTTCAACTTTAAATTGAAGAATCAAATTTTTATCCAGTTTCAATAGATTAAATTTTTATAATTTAATCACCAAATTCAGACTTATATCTGGAATTCAAATTAAATTATCGTTCAAATATTAAAATTAATTAAATATTTCCAATTTAATTTGGTCAAAATTCAGGGTCGTTACTAATTCTGCTGTATGAAGAGTGCATTTGAATATCTGGAACATCTCTGTTCCCAGTTCTAAATTTCTGGTTTCTAATTTAAATTCAAATCTTTTAGTTTAGTCATGTTAAGAACTTAAGTTTCAAAAAGGAACTCTTGTGTTCCAGTAAAAATTTAGTTAAAATACATTTAAGTTAAATAGGATGATAACATCACTGGGAATCAAGGGGGAAGACTGAACAAACTTGATATGAGTAAAATGCAAACATCTTAATTTATAAATTTAAGAATGTAAACCTTATTATTACTCTAAATCATGATTTTTGAAGCTTAATTCATAATTTTAAATGATGGGATAATGGTGTGATTCTGTAATGAACAGAAAAAGGGAAATTAGGGGTTTTCTGATGATCTATCGATTTTGAGGGATCGGGGTTCATCTTGTGGGTAGAGGAGTTACCATTGAAGCTGGTAAAAATATGTGATGGTGAAGTAGATCATCATGGAAGTAGTGGCGAGGGTTCTTTGTCTGTAGCCCTAGTTTAAACTAGGTAAATTGTTTTAGTCAGTACAACCTATAGGTATGTTCGAGTTGAACGAGAATTTGGCAGAGGGAAGCTTGGTCGTGAGTGAAGGCATAGCCGCAGTGGTTGGATCTCTGGTGGTCGGAGCGTCATAGATGAAGAGATGACAGGTTCCGATGGGGTTTTGGTCTTCTGTTTCCAGGTTTTGGAATTTGAACTCGAATTCAAATTCGAGTTGTATATGAGCATTGTGATGTTCGTAATGGCTTGAGGGTTTGATCGTCGTTGTTAGGAAGCCACCGGAGGTGGATGGAGATGGCCGGAGGCACGGTGCACGTGCACCGTGCAATTTTTTGGGTTGTTGATGAACTCTGGGTGGCAGCAGTATTTTTGACTCGAGTTTTAACTCGAGATTTTGGTAGTTGCTCGAAGTTTATGGTTGGAGGACTCGAAGCAGGATGTTGGGTGTCTCGGGTTCAAAGAAAGGTTACAGGTTTTAAACAAACCTGTACTGTTAGTTTTAGAAATTTGTAAAACTGAAGCTTGTAAATGGAAAGAAAGGTTTAAACCTAGTTTTAAATCCAAGATTGAAATTTAGAATTCAAATTTGAGTTTAAATCTCGGTTTTAAAATAAATTAAGATTTTAAAGATTTGTAATTCATTAAATTTTTAAGGAAGTTTAATAGATAATTAATTTCTTTGATTAATTAATCATTTGGATTAATTAAATAAGTAATTAAGGTTTAAAATTAATTAATTAATTAAGATTAATTAATTAAGGATAATTAATTTGTAATTAAGAACTATTAATTAGAAAATTAATTAATAATTAGAGGTTGATTAATTAGATATTCAAGATTAATTAATTTATAATTAATATTGATTAATATAAGTTAATTACTTAAGAAAATTAATTAAAGAATGGTTAATAATTAATGAAGGTCATTAACTAAGGATTATTTAACAATTAATTAATGTGATTAATTTTTAATAATGAATAAGATTAATTAATTGATGATAATCATTTGAGAATTGTTTAAATATAATTACTTAATGGAAGTAATTTAGAAATTAATTACTTAATGTAATTAATGGAGTTTAATGTGATTGGATTAAATTAATAAATTAAGTTTAATTAATTTTAATCACTTGATGATTTGATTACCTAATGTAATTGATGAAGTATAATTACTTAGTAAAGTAATTAATGATAATTACTAGATGTAATTAGAGGAAGATGGAATTGTGAAAGTAATTTGGATTAAATTATTTTGTATAATTAATCAAGGGATTAATTAGAGATAATTAAGGAATAATCAATTTATTTGATGAAGTAATTAAGGGTAGTTAATTACTAATGTTATTAATCAAGGGTGATTAATAATTATGGTAGCAATTAATTAATGAAATAATTAAAGGTTAATTACCGTATTGGGCTAAGGATAATTAGTTTGTGAATTAATTAAGGGTTAATTACTTAAATGAAATTAAAGGATAAATAGAACGATATTGGAAGTCTTTGATTAATTGTTATTCCTAATATGTGGTTTGTGATGCTATGTGATAAGATATGTTGACTTAAACTGTGATGATGTGGTTATCTATTGTTGATGATTTATGTGACACCCTGTATTAAAAATTGAGTTATATTTCACTTAAATAATTTAAGTTAAGATGATATTGGTTTCGAAGAGACCGGAGTCGGGTATTAGCAAATACCCGAAACCACTTCGATTCTTTATAAATTGCTATGTGAAATCAATATGCTGAATGAAATGATTTAAGTAAATTGAACCATTTAATCTAAGTTTTGGTACTTAGAATTTGATGTGTAAAATAAGTGATGTCTATAACAACTTGCGAAGTTGTAAATTGATATAAGTTACCCCGGGTTTATATAAGTTATATGCTTTTGTATTCCATGTTAGATGGGTTAACTCACGCTGGTTTCCAGCCTGACCCGGGTGTTACTTTGATGTAATGCTCGGGTCAGACCGAGTATTACAGATTTCAGGTAAGGACGTTCTGGAGTTTAGGAGGCGAGCTGGATGGCAGGAACGTATGGAGGATATTCCGCTGTGAGATATTATAGTTGTTAGAGACATGTTAATTCTAACTGTCTAGTATATTTGTGAATGTTGTAACTCTGATATATTAAAATGTAATTAACAAATACAGTTTTCTTTGTATAACTGATATTATTATTTGATATTGTATTTTGATCCGCTGCGAATGTGAGAATCTGTGTCTTGTTCTGTTCTTTCTTCTATCTCTTTTCTTTTTCTTCTAACTATCTGGAAATTTCGGGTTTGAAATTTCCGGGTCGTTACACAGCTTGCTTCCAAAGCTCCAGAATATCCAAAATATCCTGATAACATAACTCTAGGCTGCCCATGTGGAAAATTTTGGGCACCCAGAGTTTAGAAGGGAAACAATAAACTCCGAGTCAATCATGGTGACTGGTGTGAGATCGTAAAACAGTTATTTTCACAAAGAATATAAAATTTGTTCGCAATGCTTTTGGAAAATGAAACTACCATAAGACCTCCCGCCACACACACAATGCAAACACAGATTTGGAGGAGATTTCTTCTTATGATAGTCAAAGATGCTTACTACGCCAATCATTTGATTATTATTATTAATGTCTAGTATAGAAAACAATTCGAAAGTATAATATAAATCTTAGCCAGCATAGACATTCCGAACTATGCCTACTATAGCTACCATCTAAACAGTGGGGCGCCACCATAAGTAAATGGCAGGTTCTACAACTAAAACCGTAAAATTTCGTATTGGGAAAATGGATTTCCAACAAATGGTCAGGCTAAGGAACTTCCTTTCCTCCTGCCGAATAGGATCGCCTCTGGCTGGACGTCCCGAGAGACAAACTGCTCTCTGCCAAACAAGGCCGGGTTACCCTTGTAATCGATAGGGATATCTAAACTCTTAAACAAGGTAATCTGACACAGTATTGTTTTAAAAATAGGGTAAATGAAACAATTTTGCCCAAAACTATTTTTGTATAGAAAAGAAATGATTTTCTATGAATTATCATAGTATATGGATGCTTGGTTGTTAGGAAAAGATAATATTGAATTATTATCTCTATATGAAAAAAAAAGAAATAAAATGATATAACTAAAGATTGAAGATAATTCCATCTAACAAATGAAATTTATAAATATGAATTGAAAAGATAAGGAATTAAATTCATATACAAATGAGATTGTAAAAGATAAATTGCAAATGTAATTTATAATTGGAAATAGAATTTCAGAAAAGTATTTGAGAATAAAATTCATTAAGGAAATGAAATTGATAATGTAAATAAATAAATGAATTCTCTAAATTAAAATAAAGTGCCAGAGTAATTGTTTAAAAGAAACTGGGATTTCTTTAAATTGTTTTGGAATGTAAATAAGTCGATAACTTATAAAATATTTGAAATCTGATTGTAATAAGATTCAAATTGAAAAGAAATGAATTTGTGAATGAACAAATGAGTTTATATTTATGAATTGAAGAAATGGAATGAAATTTGATTTGAATAAAGTTGAATAAAAAAAATCCAAACTTGGAAAATAAATAAGATAAAGTGGATTAAAATTCAAGTAAACTAACTTGATAAATTGTTAATTCATAAGTAATGAATTGGAAGTTAGTTAAATTAAAGTTGAATTGTAAGCTAAATTTAAAATGCTTCGAATTTGCAGATAAAATTCAAGTAGGTAGAAATAAGTTTCCAAATGAATGAATGGAATTTACAATTGCAAGTAAATTAAATTTAAACTGAATGTTGAACTTTGTTTTGAATTTGTTGGTAAATGGAATTCAAGTTGAATATTGGAAATTTAATTTTATTTTTGATAAACAAAGTGAAGTATTGAAATAAAATTAGTAAGTGAAACTAATTGAAGGAATGACAAAGCAAATATGATTTGGAAATGAATTGAATTCAATAATTACAAATGAAAGGTAAATTGAATTCAAATGGAATTGGAAATCCAGTTTAAATATAAGTAGAGATTAACCGAAGTAGCAAATTGAAAATAAATATAATGTGTATATGGAATTCAATTTGTATCGAAACCATATAAATTGCTTATTGGAAATGATATTGGATGTATTGCTAATGAAATCTATATATTTGTTATTGAAATTGAATGAAATGTTAAATAGATTTCCTATATTTGTCACTTATGTGTTTAAATTGAGTAAGTGCAGGTGTTTGGAAGCCGTTTGGCTGCATTTTGGGTTGTGTAAATGCTAATAAAATAACTGCTTTGCTTAAAATGCTAAAAGGTACGCCTACGCAATAAAAATAGGAAATATGAACTGTTTTTCTGCTTTTCCGACCGAGTGGGTCGATGTATATATATTTATCTCTTTTGTAAAATTGCAAAAGCTCCTCCGTACAAAGGAGACTCCGCCAAAATTTTCTGAAAATTTTGGGAGTTAGAAAAATTTAGAATTTTTGAAAATTTTCACTTAACGACAAGTGATTTTAAATGGAATTTGGAATAAAGGTGAATAGAACTCAATATTCGAAATTAAAAGATGAATCGAATTCAAGTAAAATTCGAAATGAAAATATGAATGAAAATTTGAAAGTAATTTGAAAGTAAGATGAATTCAAATAGAACTGAAAATACAAAGTTAAATAATTTAAAGGTTTGGCTTTCAGGTTTGAAAAATCTGAAAACTGTTATATAGTAAACAGTGGTTTAAAATTCTAAGTAAAGTATAGATTCAAATCAAACTTTTGAATCATAAAGTTCTAAATTGAATTTGAATTTTTTAATTTTGAACTTAAGAAAGGATTGGCAGATAAAATTCAATATTCAAAGTTGTAAATGAATTGAATTCATATGGTAAGAGGAAAACTATTTGAATAGAAGCAGATATGAAAACTTCTGTACGAAAATGTGTGAAATAATTTTTGGGATCTGTAGTTGGATATACAGGTATTATAAGGCTAAGGAAAATTGGGTTTGATTTCGAAGATAAAATTGAAATTGCTCGATAATAAGGTATGTATTTGAATTTCAATATGAAATTTGATGATTTCTTGTCTAGCCGCTTAGCTTTTCCTTTTTCTTTTTGAAATCTGAGTGTCCATAGGGACGTTTTGTAGTCGTGCCATGTTAGCCGCGTAAAGGAGACACTGGTGAAATTTTTCGGAAATTTCGGGTGTTAGAAAAATTTTGAGAAAATTTTGAATAATTTACAGTTTGGATTCAAATTTAAATTTGAATTGTGAAGTAAATGAAGTTGTTTGAAAACTATGAAAATGTATGGAAAGTTAACTGAAGTGATAACAAATCTTTAATAAAAAGATTTGGATTTGAAAATTTGTTAAAACTATTTGAATTTAAGAAAATAGTTAATGGGAAGTAAAGCATTTTTCCTGACTTGTAATTTCGGGATGAAATTCTTTTAAGTGGGGAAGATTGTAACGACCCTGAATTTTTGACATTTGAAATTTGAATATTTAATTGAGTTTAAATATTTGAATGATAATTTAATTTGAAATTCAAATATCAGAGTGAATTTGGCGATTAAATTATTGAATTTAATTATTAAATCTGGGTAAAAAATTTTGAATCTTCAGTTTTAAGCTGATAAAAAATAATCTGAAGGCTTAGAAAATTTATATTTATAATTCTGAAGGTACTGGAACTTTCAGAATTGAATTTGGAACTGTTCTGTTCAGTTTTGAATTTATATCGTTTAAATTGAATTTAAAAATAGCGGTCTGGGGCACAGTCTCGGAATTCGACGAAACCAGTTCCATTGGATCCGTAATATTGTATTATTATCGGATTTCAATTATCGTAACATTTGGAGTTGTTGTGTGAGCGTACGATAGGTAAACGCGCTGAATTTATATCGAAATTTAATTTAAATAGCCGGTCCAAAAAGCTGGTCAAATTCCCACAACTACTTTATCTCTGCTTAATCGCGTACAAGTGCTTCCCTTAATTTAACATCTGTCTTCATTTTGAACATGCGTCCTTCCAATTTAACACGTGTCCTCTCCCCATCTGATATCACGCAACAATCTTCGTTCTAAAGCCAGATAACAAAAACAAACGAAATCAATTCAAAACAATGGCCGCGTATACCAATCTTCGTTCAAATTATAATGGCTGCTACCTCTAATTCTAGTTCAAATTTATTCGAACTCCTCTCCTTCATTTCGAGATGAAGTCATACTCGAGCAACTCGCGTTCTACCATCAAGATTTCCCAAATCGTGATTCTCTGTTCAAGCTCGCATGCGAGGAGAAGGGGTCGAAGTGGCCTAGGGTTTGGGAATCGCAGAGGCTCGTGAGATCTGGAAGCTCGCGCGAGGCGTGGAGGGAGGCGATGTGAGATCGGCATCGCGACAAAGGAGGGAGGTTCGTGGCGATCAAGAGTACTCGATCTCGAGTAGACGTTCGCGAGGCGATTCGTCGCGAGGATGTCGCAGGGAGGTCGACGACTTCGACAGGTATCTGAACATGGATCTTGAAGTCAAGTAGAAGACCGTTGGTTTGAGAGCAAGCACGAAGGAAGCAAGAGCGACGTCGTGGGAGGCATAGATCGGAAGGTTGGTGGGTGTTGGGTCGACTGCGATGATGGTTCGAGTTCGGAATCAAATTGGCATTGGTCAGTCTTCCAGTCGCGATCTGGAGTTCGATAGGCTGTGAGGTATCCTCAAAAAAAAATTTTATTAGTCTTAATTTATACAAAAATATATATATATATATATTTACAGGAATTTATAAAAGGAAATTTTTAAATGTTTGAACTTATATAGAAACGAAATTTTAATTTTACAATAAAGCATGAAAATACTTCTGTTTTGAATATTTGCATATACAAGTTTAAAGGGAAAATTTTCAGATAAAATGAAATCTATTTTAAAGAAAATATTTTTGTTAAAAGAAATTAGTTTAAAGGTCAAATTTCAATTTTTAAAATTTAAATCATTGTATAATTGAAACTTATCATGTAGAAATTGAGTTGTTCGATTTAATTCGAATATTAACGAATTGTATAATTGTTTATACAAGGTTAAAAATCAAGAAAATCGAGTCAAGCTGGAATAAAATGGATTACAAAATAAAAACTAAGGTGATATTTTTCTCACTCAAAAGAAATTTGATATTGCAGTTATTGATTTGATTGCTATTTGGATGTGATATTAGATATAGTAGGATATATCAATATATATATATATAGCAATATATACATATTGGCATATGTATATATTGGAGTTGATTGATTTCCCGCCTTGTATAGCGGATGAGACCCTATTACGCCGTTAGTAAGCAGATGATATTTATAAAATCCTATATACCGCGATATTCCACCTCGAAGTGGAATTGGTATTGTGCTAACATCTGTGAATGCAGGGAAATAGGTTGGAGGGATCCAACTGGATTCCTCAAATTGTTTGAATATTATTTCATATGTGAATGATGTGATTTATTGATAATCTGTGGATGATTTATTGATAATTGAAATTGTGAAGGCTACAATTTAGCCGAATGTATTTTTGGTATCGTTGGATACCAGAAATAAATGAAATTGGATTATTGAAATTAAAGCTGAAATTTTTAGTAAATTCTTTTTGAAAGAATTGAATAAATTTAAAATAAGGGATTTAAAAGCGTAAAGTTGATTTATGAAATCTTATCGAATTATTTTCAAAATATAGGAAAGATTTGTATAAATGGATTTTTAATAGTAATTTTCGAAAGTTGGAAAATTTATTGAAAATGAAATTTTAAATGATTTGGAAGAGAATAAAAGAATTTATTTTAAATGATGATAAATTTAGTTGAAATCAAATTTGATAATTGATGTGGTATTTAAAATAAATCCTGGGAAATCCATTTATAATCGATTTGGAGTTTGAAATAAATTTAGAAATCAATTTGTAATAAAATTGTGTTGAAATAAATTTAGAAATAAATTTGTAATTGATTCGATATTGAGATAAAGTTATAAATCAATTTGAAAATTGATTTTGGGATTAAAAATGTATATTTGGAAATGTAAATTCAAAATGGAATTTATGAAATTGAAGTGAAATTGTATTTTCACTATAAAGCTGAGTATATTTTCCAAAGTAGCTTTTTAAAATAAAAATTAAAGGTTCTAAAGCTGGTTTTTGAAAAGGTATATTTGGAAATATATTCCGTGTAAGGAAAAGTGATTTGAAATTTATTTTCAAAGTGATGAAGTGTGGAAATAAATTTACTGATTGGGATGTAAATTTGAAATAAATCGATAAAGATTTATTTAAGGGTTTTAAATGAATGTAATTTGGAAATTGTTTTCAAATGGTTGAAGTATAAACCATATATCGTGAAGATATTTGAAAATAAATAATTTGGGGAAAATTATTTGAATCTGATGATTGTTATGAATATTGTTGATAGTTAAATCACCGACTATCAATATTACCTTTGAAATGGCACTTGAATTGTTTTTAAAACAAACGCTTATTATTCGGTTTAGCCGGGAAAGGACCTTTGTGTCAGATATCCCATTTCGAATAATAATACGACGATATGGATCATATTGAAGACCGGTGGTGAAGACCGGGTGTTTATGAAAACGATAGGATGACCTATCGATTGGCTCTGCACCGTTAGCTACGGTATTGCGATTTCCTTTGTGATGGGAAGTTTTATCGGGATTGTGAATATCCGGATTTGCAAGGGCTTCTTTGGAAGTGCCTTCGGTTCTGTTCGAACCCGGAACAGACTTGTATGGTTACGTGTTTGACATTACATTTTGAGATATAAAGCTGATTTCTTTCAAATACATTTATGTTGGTGGCGGAGAATTTATTCTCTTAGCTTAACACCCTTCTCTGAGACGTACGAGCTCAGAGGTTATGTAGTTGAAATTTATCAGCGATATATTCGCAATTTGGTAATATGGCATGCTGAGTGTTGCTGTGATGATGATCATTTATTGATCATTTGCGATCAAAGCACGGCTTTGTGAAAAAGCGTAGCTTTGTAGACGAGACTTCGTCACGGCCTTAACAACCCGGAAATGGTCGAATCAGGAATGTTGCGGCAAGGTTATGAGGGTCGCGCCCTTTAGGGTATGTCATTTCCTTCTGGAAAGGGGTGGTATCATGGTATGGAGCCCAGATACTTACTCATGTGGACACACCTTATTTATTATGTGTGATGATGCCATCGAGTGCTCGGATAAAGGTCCCAAAGGACCGGGTGATGACATATTCGTGAGTTACCTGTAATAGTCCATTTTGTATCAATGGTACATCCGATTGACATGAAATTTGAAACCATACAATAATATCACATTACGGATCCAATGAAACTGTTTTCGTCGAAATCCGAGACTTTTTGAAAAATGACTATTTTAACTCGCCAATCTAAAATTAAAACAATTTCGACGCATTTCGAGCTGCCACGGTCAAATGACAATTCCGTTTGCTACGAAATTTGAAATCCGATAATAACAAACTATTAAGGATCCAATGGAACTAGTTTCGTCCAATTCTGAGACTGTCCCAAAAATGGCTAATTTCACTAGTCGATTAAATATTAAAATATTCAATTTTCACAATTCAACTTTTAATTCAATTTTAAAAGTTCTATAATATCACTATAACTTCAACATGATTTAATATACTTTATAAATCATTCTCGCTCACATTAAACCCAATTTCCAATTGTTTCTGGAATTTCAACTATTAAATTATCGATTTAAATTACCCAATTAAATCCAGATATTCGAAAAATAAATTATTCGACTTATTAATTCTACTTATTAATATTTAAAATCAATTAAATATTCGAATTTCAAATGTCATAAATTCTGGGTCGTTACAAACTCTATATAATGCGGGAAATCAATCACTCCAATATATACTATATATATACTACTATATATTATATAGCACATCCAATCAGTGCAAACATTCAACCAAATATTTAAATTCAACTATTTAAATTTAAATTAAACCAGATGAGTGAGATTAACTCACCCTGATTTTTGTTTGCAAATCCAATCCATCTCGATAAATTTCGCCACCATCCTAGACCTTGTATAAACAATTTATATGATTTATTAATATTCGAAACAAATCGAACAACCTAATTATTGTTAATGATTTCATTTAATCTAATAATTTGATTCTAACTAATGATTTAATTTAAGTAAACAATTAAATTTTAAACTACTTTTTCTTTTACTAAATTATTCTAGTAGCTAAAATAATTAAAGAAGTTTATCAACAAATTTATCACCTGAGTCCATTTTTAAAACTTGTAAATTTAAAAAGGCATATGTATATATATTTATTCTTCCTAACATATATATTAAACAGAAATGGTTTATACCTACCGTGATAAATTATTTTTCTACTTATCTATATATATATATATACATTTACTGCAATATATTTTCTCTGTATATATAATTTTTTCCACATATAAAAATTTAACAGAATTTCCCTTTCTTTTTTAGAAAGAGGGAAATGGGATTTGATTTTCGAACTTCAGAGAGATAATGAAAGGCTCGCGAATTTCTTTTGAACGAGCTCTGATTTGAAAATTTGGGGCGACCATTTTATAAATTTGGGAACGAAAGTGATTTCATTTGAAGCTTCCAAGTAAAATAAGAGGCTCGGTTGATGTTTAAAGAAGAAGAAGGCTTGTGCAAGAATCCTTGTTTTGCTACAGTGACTCTAAGAGAGACAAGAAAGTTCTGGTGAAGATGTTTGACCAGTCAATGATTTAAATTTAAACGTCTCGAAAACACAACACAAAATTTTGACATCCAATCGAGGCATGCTGCTAGGCGTTTATAAGGTTATACCCCTTTTCCAGACGAAATGGAAAAGGTTTTGAGCCCAAATTCGATCGTATGGAGAAGATAGCTTTTTGGACCCAGTTTATATTGAATTTTCGATATAAATTTCAGCACGTTTACTTACCGTACGATCACACAACAACTCCAAACACTCCGAAATTTGAAATCCGATAATAATACAATATTACGGATCCAATGAAACTGGTTTCGTCGAATTCCGAGACTATGCCTCGGAATGCTATTTTTAAATTCAATTTAAACAATATATTTTCAAAACTGATCAAAACACTTTTAAATTCAATTTTAGAATTTTTTTTGTCTTCAATATCATCAATATAAATTTTACAAGCCATCAAATTATTTTTAACGAGCTTAAAACTCCAGATTTCATATTTTTACCCAATTTCCAATTGTTTAATTCAATAATTCAATTATCAAACAAATACTGATATTTGAAATTCAAGTTGAAAATTAACTTTTAAATATTTAAAACAATTAAATATTTCAATTTCAAAAACCCAAAATTCCGAGTCGTCACATAACTACTACACGAATATGCCACCCCCCGGTCCTTTGGGACCTTTATCCGAGGCGCCTCAACAAAACAACAATCACACAGTAAATGAGATTGGAGTAACCACATAGGTTAAATACCAGGGCTCCATACCTGATACCACCCTTTTCCAGAAGGAAATGACATACCCTAAAGGGAGCGACCCTCATAACCTTGCCGCATCATTCCTGTTTTGACCATTTCCAGGGTGTGAGGTCTGACGAAGTCTCGCCCACAAAGCTACGCTTTATCACAAAGCCATGCTTTGATCAACAAATGATCAGCAACACACAGCAGCACTCAGCATGCCACACTACCAAATTGGGAGTGTATCACTGATAACTTTCAACTACATAACCTCTGAGCTCGTACGTCTCAGAGAAGGGTGTTAAGCTAAGAGAATAAATTCTCCGCTACCAAACAAAAATGTATTTGAAAGAAATCAGCTTTATATCTCAAAATGTAATGTTAGACATGTAACCATACAAGTCTGTTCCGGGTTCGAACAGAACCGAATGCACTTCCAAAGAAGCCCTTGCAATCCGGGTATTCACAATCCCGATCGAACTTCCCATCACAAAGGAAATCTCTATACCATAACTAACGGTGCAGAGACAATCGATAGGTCATCCTATCGTTTTCACAAATACCTAGTCTTTACCACCGGTCTTCAAATGTTATCCATATCGTCATATCACTTATTCGGAATGGGTTATATGACACAAAGGTCCTTTCCCGTCTAAACCGAATAGTGAGCACGATATTTAAAACATATGGATATAGGGATTTCAATTAAGTCACAACTTATTACCCAAATCCTTTCCTTTAAGTGGTTTAAACAAATTACCATTTTAAATCTTTAAACAAAAAGATTTACTTCACAAAGTTTACCCAGTTTCACAAAGATTCATTCACAGATTCCCAAATAAATTTCCATTTCAATTGGATTAACCCATTAAATCTTTAAATCAAGATTTAACTTATAGCTTTCAAAACTATTCACAATTCAAGTCATTTATAATATAAAAGATACACCTTTTGAAATTTTCTTTGATTTCAAGGTAAAGCTTAATCATCTTCACAAAGGTTAATTCATAGTTTTTCCAAACTATTTACAATTTCATTTCAACTTGAAATGTTTCGATACAAATTGGAAATCCTTTCTTTATATGACAGCTATTATTATTTGAAAACAGATAGTTTTCGTTTTGGGAAAAATGTAACGAGTCGGATTTTGCCCGTTCAAAAATCAACATCCATACTTGTTAATTCCTTTATTTCAGCGACCTAAAACTTCACGACCTAAGAGAGTTTGCGACCTAACGAAGTCACGACCTAGGGAATATTGCGACTTAGTGAAGCTGCGACCTAAGCTACAGGAACGTCACGACCTAAGGAAGCTGCGACCTAAGGAAGCTGCGACCTAAGGAAGTCGCGACCTAAAGGAGCTTGCGACCTAAGGGGCTTTGCGACCTAACGGAGTCAGCGATCTAACTACTAAAGAAGTTTGCGACCTAAGGATGCTGCGACCTAATGAAATGTTGCGACCTAAGAGGCTCTGCGACCTAAGAGAGTTCGCGACCTAACTACAGAAGAGTTCGCGACCTAAAGAAGTTAGCAACTTTACTGCTGAAAAGACTCAACGACCTAAGAGGCTTCACGACTTAAGGGGAACTGCAACTTACGACCTAAAGGTTTCACGGTTTAGCAGTGTTACGACCTAGAGCAATTTGAAGTCCATGACTTATCTTAGGTCGCTTGCGACCTAAGACCCAATTAAGGTCGTCCCCGACCTAAGACCGCACTTATAACTCAAGCTGCGAGGTTACCAAAGGAAGAGGATTTATCTTAGGTCGCTTGCGACCTAAGACCTAACTTAGGTCGTTTGCGACCTAAGACTTAGCAGAAAAATTAGCACTCAGATCAGCTTCTATAAATAGAGCCCCAACTCCAACGAGCGGGGGACTTTTGGTCATTCTTTTCTCCAAGCGCTGTTACGCTGTCGAAGCTTCCTCTCATTCAGCAATCAAAGATCTTCAAGCATTCGAGACACTACAACGATCTTCGAGAAGAGCTCCTAACATCCCACGCGGATTCGTCGAGTTTCATCATTAAAGATCAAGCTAGTAGTCAAGAATGATTTAATGATCAAATTGTATTGTATTTAGAGGGATATTGTATCGAATTGTAATCAAATCAGCAATAAAAGACTATAAAGTGGATGTAGGCTCAATTACGGGCCGAACCACTATAAATCTGTTGTTCATTTACTACTTTTCTGCTATTCTTAACTCATATTCTGTTCCCGTACCAACGGGTGGTGCTTTCACGATTCTATCCCACACACAGGGTGTTAGCGTTCACTTTTTACCGTTAACATTTTGGTGCTTTCACTGAGAATTGAACTCAGGCGATCATCCACCGTTGCTTCGCAAAGATTCATAAAAAGAACCTCTCTTTAAAAACCAGATCTGAAATAATGGCTCCTGGAAGAAGAGGCAGACCTATCAGATCCGGAAACGCTCACGAAGGAACTTCCGCTTCCCCAATAACAGACCAAGCAACTCCAACCGTTGGGGTCACCAGGGCTGAATTGGATGACGCAGTTTCTGGATTATACCAACAAATTGAAACTCAAAACGCTTTGATGATGGATAGATTAACTGCTCTGCTCGGGGCAAATCGTCAACCAGAAAACCGTCGAACTACTCTTCCTGAAATGCCACCTTTCCAAACTGATGGTTCTATGCCGCAACCAACTTGTCATGAGCAGATGCCCGGGCAAAATTCCGAGGGAAGAACTAATACTTGCCCGGAGGTGTCTTTGAACAATAAAGAGTACCTGTCTGAAATGGTTGGCCGCATCATGAAAGAGAGCATGCAAAGGGAAGAAGATGAGGCTGACTGGGGATTTGCGCCAAGCAGAACTCCGTTTACTGAAAGGATCCTAAGAGCGGAGTTTCCAAGGAAATTTGCACCTCCTACTATCCAAGCTTATAGGGGAACCAGTGACCCTAATCATTTCCTCTACAAGTACGATTGGCATATGACTGGTGCAAGAGCATCAGACGAGATCAAGTGTCGATACTTTCCGGTATACCTAGAAGGTGTGGCTTTACTTTGGTTCACAAAGCTTCCAGTTCGGTCTGTAGATAAATTCTCCGACTTAACGCAAAAGTTTAAAGAACAGTTCAGATTGTATGCTTCAAAAGCTAAGGATATAATGTCATTGTCCAACCTTGAACAAGCGCCCGGAGAATCAATCAAATCTTTCTTGAGTCGTTTCAATGTAGCTTTGGCCGAGGTAGAAAATGCGGAACCACGCATGATCCTGACTTATTTGATGAGAGCCATTGATAAATCGAGTGAATTTGGGATATGGTTAAAGATGAAAGAACCAAACTCACTTGATAAATTTTATAGAAAGGCCGATGAGTTCATTCGCCTTGAAAGCCTTTCTGCAACATCGAAAGTGGTTACCGCCCAGACTAACAATGACAATGTCGCACCTAAGAAAAGAGAATCTGAAAGTCAGAAAAGGGAGAATGAAGGAGGAAAAAGCCAGGGAAATGAAAAGAAACCTCGCCGCTTTAATCCTTCAGACTTTACTCCTTTAACTGATACACCAAGAAATATCTTTTTTGCAACAAAGGACGCTGTCAGGTACCCTAAGCCGCCTGAGATGACGAGAGGGGCAAAGCGTAATGGGAAGTTCTGCCAATTTCACAATCAACCTGGCCATGACACTGACCAGTGTCGCGAATTAAAGAAGGTGATTGAAGAATTGCTAGAGCAGGGTAAACTCCAACAATACGTTAAAAGAACCGGAGTCGATCCAACCCCATCCGCTCGGGGTCAACAACGTCCTACCCATCAATCCGATTCTCTCAGCAACACTGCAGTGCAAGACTCAGAAAAGCTTGTCATTAATGCTATCACAGGGGGACCATACCCAGCAAGCAGAAGTTGGGATGACTACTAATCACTCACAAAACTGCAACTGGGGCATCTCTCGCTTTCTCTGACATGAAAAATCCAAAAGCTATGAATCAAGCACAAATGGAAATCCAGCTTGGAGATTCTGGAACAACAATAACTAGCATTCATTTTACTTAACTGCATTGCTTGAATTTGTAAAGATAATGATGGATGTGTATTTTCTGCATTGTAAACCGCTGAGAAATCAGCGTGACTCAATAATGAAAAAACTATGCATTGTGTTTTCTATTATAAAATGCCTGTTATATTTCGATGTGTAAATACTCTAAATGTATTGCTAAAATATCGATCTAATACTGCAGGTCATTAAAGCAAAGCTCACCCATCGCAAAGCTAAGCGAGCCTTACAAATCGTTTAGCAGATTTCAAGCAACAAAAATTTCAAACTCAAATCCCATACAAGAGGAACTTCACATAAAAAGTTGACGGCTCCACTAGGTCAAGCCCTCGTTAACTGGTTGTGATCGCTGATGTAAAAAAGGCATCCAACCAAATAACTTGCGTTTACTCTGTGGAGTCATTCAACAGTGAAGTCTACTTCTTCGAATAAAGCAATTTACTTGCAAGAGAAAGAAAAAATGCGCTTGGAAACGATGATAAAGGATCGCAGATTGGTGGATGATGATACAACATGAGCAGGCAAACATGGAAGCAGCCAAAGGAAGGTATGCCTCTCAACAGGAAAACAGGTAGATCCACTAAAAGGATAACTTCCCAAGCAGAAGGAATAAGACCCTCGCTGGCTGATTGTGATGCATCCGATCAGGCAGCTTGTGTCCATCCCATGGATCTACTTGCCCCTAAGACGCAACCTTCCTGGCACACCAACCAACTGATGCTCCTTCCCAAGGATCAACAAAGCCCTCTAACGAGGCACGCCAATAAATGGAGAGCTTTCCTCAATCAAAAAGATCGGTGAGACTACCAAAAAGGGGCACCTTGTTAATCGATTGCGATCGTTTGTACAAACAAACATCCAATTGAACGACTTACGCTTGTCCCGTGGACCCCTCCGACCATGAGAAAGTAACTTCCAGGCAATCACAAGCCCTCTTCGGAGGCACAAGCCCTCTTCGGAGGCACAAGCCCTTTTCGGAGGCACATTTCACCCGTGTAGAAGTGTAAAATGCTTCTCTTCGGAGACCCACTTCACCAGTGATGAAATGCTAAAAAGCCCTTTTCGGAGGCACATTTCACCCGTGTAGAAGTGCAAAATGCTTCTCTTCGGAGACCCACTTCACCAGAGATGAAATGCCAAAAACTGCTTCTCTTCGGAGACCAAAACTGCTTCTCTTCGGAGACCAAAATCGCTTCTCTTCGGAGACCAAAAGACCTCTTCAGAGGCGTACTCCACCTTGCTTGAAGTACCAAAAATAAACCCTTTACTGGGGCACAAAAATCAAAACCTTCTTCAGAAGTTCATTTCACTGTGCAGGAAAATTCACTTTCAAACAAATAAAAGTGATCATTCCCAGAAGTCGAAGTGTTCTTCAGGAGGAAAAAGAAAATAAAGATTCCTCCAAAGACAAGATATACTCTATTAAAAGCAGAACAATTCTTCCCTGAAAAAGTGGAAAGTTATTCTCTAAAATAAGAGTATCGGTCTTGTGAAATCAAGAGATATTACAATATACTTGTGGTATGGGGGCAACATTGTACAACTCAGTTACATTAATAAAAGTAGTATACAAGCAACATACCACAAGTTCATTGCAATATCATGTAATAAAGATGTGGAGTAAATGCGTTCTTGAAACACAGACAAAAAATTTGTACAAGTGAAAAGAATCATTTACTCTACACTGCAAATGAAAAACAGATGTATTCCTACATACACAAGGATTTGTACAAGAAAAATATCTATTTATTTCAACACTATGAGAAATTTTTACATTGTACAGGTTACAAAAAGAAGCGGAGACCGGAATCCGCACAATCCCCGGTCAATACAAAAAGCAGAAAATGCAAAAACAGACTCATTTCTCCTTTTTCCCACCCTTGGAGCTTTTACCCGGTCGGATAATAAGTTTCGAAGTTCGCGTCGGAGAAAAAGGAGGAAGAGACTCAGCCGGTTCCATCTCTGCCTCATCCCCAGCAGCAGAAGAACTCTTCTTTCCTTTCTTTGAAACCACACGCTTCCCCTTCTTCTTGGAAGAAGACTCATTCCCCGGAGCAAGAAATGTAGAAAGCTTTGTGTCATAATCGAAAGACTGCTCCGGGGTCTTCTCGCTATCCTCCAGACCTTCTGCCTTCTGTTCTTCGGAAGCAGATGGTTCATCTAAACCTTGAAGGGCCGCTATTGGTTCTTCCTGTGAACCAGGTTGGGAAGCTGGAAGAGGTATAACTTGAGAAGGAGGGGGAACGGCAGCTGAAGGAAGAGTTGGGGCAGTATCTTGGGCGTCTGCTGCATAATAAAGAAATTAAAATCAGTATTCTCCGAGAAAAAAGAAGACTGTGAATCGTCAAAGTTACCTGGAGAAGCCGGTTTAGCAAGATCAATCTCAAATTCCCGAGCTTGGAAGTCTTTCATTGCCTCTTCCTCTGTAGGGGTGGTTACAGTTTCTGTGTCCACCTTAGCGGGAGGCGTGGAATAGGAACTAGAGCCAGCAATATCCGCATGAGCTAAAGCCGAAGTATAAACAGGAGCAATAGGGGGTGTTTCTTTCTCAGGAAGCTTCTCTCCCGTCGCTTCGGCCCGCACTCGGACGAGCTGCTCTTTTCCTTTGGCAAGGGCATCGCGATCGCTCTCACTTAAGTAGGTAGCTTGAAGATCTGTTTCAGAATATCCAGCACCACCAAATAAGTCAATGATTGCCTCCCACACCTCCGCTAAGGTGACTTCATACTCTGGTCCCAAAAATGAAAGGCTCCCACGCCCCAGGACACAATGCATATAGAAGTCAAACAGGGTCGCGTCAACGGTGGCTATGGTCGCCTTATGGGATTCTTCGGCTGCAGCTTTGCCAGAGAGAACTTCATCACGTTCTCTTTCAGCCTTCAGTAACTGGGACTGTAACCTAACAATTTCTAAGTCTCGAGAGTTGAGTTTCTCCTGAAGTTGAGCAGCGTCATCACGATATTTTCTAGTAACATGTTGTTCTGCTTCAAGTTTGACTTCAGTATCTCTCTGAGCAGCGTGGGCGTCCCGAACTTGCTTTTGAAGCATTTCTTCTTTCTGAGAATAAGAAGTCGAAGAAGTAGCAAGCTCTTTTTTAAGTCTTTCAACTTCGGCTTCGAGCTTCACATAACCATCGCTAATGCTTTTCATCTCCGAGTCATGCTGTTTACGCCATTTGTCCCACTCAGACTTATCATTTTCCATGGTCATCATCGCTTCAAGATTCAGATGGTTGACTCTTTGGAGTTCATCAACCAGCTTCTGCCACCCATACATTCTTTCGATATCAAGCTTTACAGCATCGACATTTTTCAGCATCGCCTGCTTGTCAATGGGGACCAAGTCCAAATCAAAACGCACTCCTTTCAGACACCAGTTCGGAAATCGGCTCTGGAGTGTGGGAGGACCATCTCCAGCTTGGTACTGTGGCCTATTAATGATGGTCTGGATGTCAGATTCCTTAAGGGCAGGAGAACCAGAAGATGTATTAGGAGGAACAGAAGCGGTTGTCTTTTCCGAGATGTTAGATGTGTCTTTCTCACCAAGTCTGGCACGTTTACTGGAATCATCAGAAGTGTGACTCTTCCCCTTATCGTCGTAAGATTTCCTTTTATAAGGATCGTCACTTCTGCGAGAAGAGTCACGTTGCTCGTCCCTTCTCCCGTAGTATTCTTCATCTTCTCTCCGGCGACGCTCTTCATGAGCTCGCCTCTCATGAGCCTTTCGAGCAGCTCTCTCCTCATCAGTTTCTTTCACGGCACTGATATAACTCCTAAAGTCGTAAGCTTCACGACTTCCGTAGCGCTGAAATTTGTTGAAGTAAGAGCCGCTTCGCCCCATCAGAGAACCTGAAATTGAAGAAAAAGACCAGTTTTAGAAATCCTCAAGTTGAAGAAGCTAAGTGCATATAAGTACCAAAATTATAAGTGTGTGTGATGTGTAAACTACGCGCGTCAGACTACAAACCACTTTTGGGTGTAGAAATGGCAATAAGTTGTGTGGAAGGTGTTGTGGATTGTTGCAAAGAGGAAGTCGCTTCAATGACAGGAGAGTTCGCTTTTGGAATATTATCCTTGAAAAGCTCTTGAGAAGTTGTCATTATGTCACTCAAGTTATCGAAGGTGTCATCATTATGATGCTCAGCAGAGTTCTCCTTCTCAATTTCCACATCAATTGATTTCTCAGAAACTCGGAGATTTTCTTCCTCTTCGATAATTGGGGCAAGTGCCGATTTGCTGACTAACCCTACAACATTAGTGGATGCGGAACACTTTATCAAAGCAGCCTCTACGACAGGTGTTTCTGATACAACTTCTCCTGCAGAAACTGGGGCATTCGATGCCTCTACTTGAGAACTCAAAGCAGCTAACGTTTCTGCATCAGAACTAGAGACTTCACAAATCTGGGTCGATCTAGAAGGGTGTAAAAGACCAAATTGGTGCAGAAATTCATCTTTCAGCAAGAATTTGGCACTCCTCTCTTCAACATCAACGGCACTCAAAGTATCTAAAATTAACTTGTGACTAGTATCTCGAAGTGGGGGAGGAAGTGCTGCAAAAAGAAAAGAACGGAGTTAAGCATTTGACAGTTCGAGTTCTGGAAAGTCTTAAAACAAATCGGAAAGAGACAATCTTACTTCCGACTCTCCAGATAGCATAAAATCCCGGAGGACAGCGGACATAAAAGAATTGAGTCAAGAACCCATGGGCACTTTCGGGCAAGTCCAGAATTAATTTACGGTTCCTGGCACTCCTCACAAGTGTAATAGAGGGATGATCTTTATTCTTTGCAAATGTGCACAAGAAGCGAATTTCGGCAAAACTGGGAAAACGTCCCAACGTTCTCCTGAAAAGCACACATAGTCCCAGCAGGATGGAGTATCCATTAGGGTGCAGTTGAAAAGGGGAGATAGATAGCCGAAGGAGAAGTTCTCGAAGACAATCATTAAAGGGCGGAATAGCTCCGCTCAAGCACATCTGGCGATTCACGGCAACAAAGCCAAGAGGCGGCCTGTCAGCAGTGTCACTTGACCCAGGAAGTAAAGCATCTGCTTCGGCAATGCCGAACTGGATGCACAATTGTCTGAAGACCTTGTGGCTTAGAGTAGTAGAAGTCCGTTCCGGAGGGTCGTTCAGTGGAGTAGCAATTGGAAAAGCCTCTCCAGCTACTTCCAAGTCTTCCTGTTGGGATGCCATTCTACACAAGGAACTGGACGATCAAATATTAAGGTGCACGTTTCCTAAAAAAGAGTGAAGTGTTGTGCAAAACTAACGCAATAACAAGCAAATATAAATGAAACTAAATTAATTGATACTTGTCGATTATAGAGTTTCGGGGCTTGATATCTTAAGTCCAATAATAGTGTTGTGTTGATGCAATTAAATCAGCTTTAGCTGACCGTTTCAATTTTGCTTTAATACTTCACTTAGATTTGTTAGTTCACAACATTTCATTCGCAAAGTTCATTTAAGTTTGATATTCTTTGTCGACTAATCTGTCATTTGGTGTGGGCAATCAATGGCAGTATATTCGTCCCATTTTTTCTGTGAATATTGCTTTTAAACAGGTTATCAGCATTAAAGTTAAGGCAATCTGAAAAGAAGTACAACGAAGTCTAAAACAATTCAAATTCAAAAATCAGCCAATTTCTGCTTAAATTTCCAAGTACTAGGTCGTTCAGCGACCTAACATAAGTCGGAGCAATTTTAAGTCGTGCTGTCCAATTTGAAGTGTTCAGGGCTTTACAAATTTGTTTCAAGTACTAGGTCGTTCAGCGACCTATCATAAGTCGGGGCATATTTAGGTCGCACAATGTAACTGGATCAAGGCAATGCAATTTACTCCATGTCCTAGGTCGCGTACGACTTAGCATGGGTTGAGAATCCTTAGGTCGCAAAAGAGGTTGGTCAGCTTCATTTTAGTTGCAGATGTTTTTTAGATCGCAAGACTTAGGTCGCCAAGAACCTTACGACCTAACTTTTAAAGCCATCCAGATCTGCTAGGTCGCTAGCGTCTTCTCCAAACAATCCTACTGATCCAATAACCCGATACTGCTAGTATAAAGGAAACGATTCATCCTCTTTTTGAATCCCATTCATCTCTACATACCAACCGAATCGCCCATTAAATCAATTTCAAGTTCTTCGATTCATTACGAACATTACCGTGCATTCACGAATCATGTTAACATGTCGATCGTGACAATCATTCAAAAAAAACGAAACACAAATGCATGGAATTAAACTTGAGTTAGACAACATAAACTCGTAATTAGGCGGCGATTATGGTGGAATGGAGATCGAAGCTCACTTACGTATTTTGTTAGAAAGGATGAATCGTCGTTTAAACAAGTTGAATTCTCTCTTGGGGGTTCAAAGATTTGTCAATAGCAACAGGAAATTAGAGCAGAAGGATTAGGAGGAAGAAGGCGACTTAACAGTTTATATGGGCTGAGAATGGAAGGCGAATAGGCACAAAGTCTTAGGTCGTCCACGACTTAGCAAGGTTGAGTCGAAGTATACGACCTATGGCATAGTCATATACCTCGAGGGGCAAATGTTAATTCCTTTATTTCAGCGACCTAAAACTTCACGACCTAAGAGAGTTTGCGACCTAACGAAGTCACGACCTAGGGAATATTGCGACTTAGTGAAGCTGCGACCTAAGCTACAGGAACGTCACGACCTAAGGAAGCTGCGACCTAAGGAAGCTGCGACCTAAGGAAGTCGCGACCTAAAGGAGCTTGCGACCTAAGGGGCTTTGCGACCTAACGGAGTCAGCGATCTAACTACTAAAGAAGTTTGCGACCTAAGGATGCTGCGACCTAATGAAATGTTGCGACCTAAGAGGCTCTGCGACCTAAGAGAGTTCGCGACCTAACTACAGAAGAGTTCGCGACCTAAAGAAGTTAGCAACTTTACTGCTGAAAAGACTCAACGACCTAAGAGGCTTCACGACTTAAGGGGAACTGCAACTTACGACCTAAAGGTTTCACGGTTTAGCAGTGTTACGACCTAGAGCAATTTGAAGTCCATGACTTATCTTAGGTCGCTTGCGACCTAAGACCCAATTAAGGTCGTCCCCGACCTAAGACCGCACTTATAACTCAAGCTGCGAGGTTACCAAAGGAAGAGGATTTATCTTAGGTCGCTTGCGACCTAAGACCTAACTTAGGTCGTTTGCGACCTAAGACTTAGCAGAAAAATTAGCACTCAGATCAGCTTCTATAAATAGAGCCCCAACTCCAACGAGCGGGGGACTTTTGGTCATTCTTTTCTCCAAGCGCTGTTACGCTGTCGAAGCTTCCTCTCATTCAGCAATCAAAGATCTTCAAGCATTCGAGACACTACAACGATCTTCGAGAAGAGCTCCTAACATCCCACGCGGATTCGTCGAGTTTCATCATTAAAGATCAAGCTAGTAGTCAAGAATGATTTAATGATCAAATTGTATTGTATTTAGAGGGATATTGTATCGAATTGTAATCAAATCAGCAATAAAAGACTATAAAGTGGATGTAGGCTCAATTACGGGCCGAACCACTATAAATCTGTTGTTCATTTACTACTTTTCTGCTATTCTTAACTCATATTCTGTTCCCGTACCAACGGGTGGTGCTTTCACGATTCTATCCCACACACAGGGTGTTAGCGTTCACTTTTTACCGTTAACAATACTTTACATCGTACTCGAATGCCGTAGATTCGACCGTTCAAATCCGAGTCGCGGGAGCTTATAACACACTTAAGTAAATAACAACACAGCGGAATAAAGAAATCAATGATATCATATACAACTCCAATGAATACAATATCCAGAATGATATACAACAATGATATCAATATGATACAACAATATCATAGATATGATACATTGACAATAGCAGCGGAAAGAAAAGATAACATCAGCAGCGGATAGAAAATCTCCAATAGAATGCTCTAATCCATAGCTAGCTCCAGCTAATCCACTCAACCTGAATATCTGAGAAAACCCAACTCTAGACTGTCCGTGTAGAAAATAGTGGACACCTAGAGTTTAGGAAGGGAACAATAAACTCCGGATCAGTCATGGGACTGGTGTGAGCAACAAAAACAGTTTATCTTTAAAACAAGCAACAAAGGCTTTTAAACATTGAAATCCGCAATGCTTTTCGAAAATGAAACTACCATAAGGCCTCCCACCACACACACAATGCAATCGCAGAATTGGAGGAGATTTCTCCTTATGATAGTCAAACATGCTTACTACGCAAAGGAAAAACTCTTTTGATATTATTACTAGTGCATAGTATGAAAACATTTCGAAAATACAATATTAATCTTAGCCAGCATACAACATTTCATCGTATACCTACTATAGCTACCATGTTCAATAACAGGTTACCACCACATTCCATAGCAGGTAATACAACTAAAACCGTACTGGGTTCGTATTGTTTCTTTGGATTTCCAACAAATGATCAGGCAAAGGAACTTCCTTACTGAAATGGAAACGCCTCTGGAAAGACGCCCCGGATCCTAACCGGATCTCTGCAAACAAAAGGCCGACGCTACCTCACGCTTTAACCAAGCTGTAACTAGGTAACTAACACATGAGTCATGTCATCCCCCGGTCGTCACCGACCTTTATCCGAGGTACCTCAATCATAAAGCAACAACCACAAAGTATAATAACCGTGCAGCATCAACATAGGTAAAATATCTGGGCTCCATACCATGATATTACCTTTTATCCAGAAGGAAATGACATACCCTAGGGGCGCTACCCCTACAAACCTTTGTCGCAACATTCCTGTTTCGACCATTATCGGGTTGTGAGGCTCGACGAAGTCTCGTCCACAAAGCTACGCTTTTTCATAAAGCCACGCTTTTTCACAAAGCCACGCTTTTTCACAAAGCAACGCTTTTTCACAAAGCACGCTTTGTCCAACAAATGATCATCAGCACTTCGTATGCCACATTACCAAATTGGGAATGTATCACTAGTAACCATCAACTACATAACCTCTGAGCTTGTACGTCTCAGAGAAGGGTGTTAAGCTAAGAGAATAAATTCTCCGCCACCAACAGAAATGTATTTGATAGAAACCAGCTTTACATCTCAAAGTGTAACGTCAGACACACATCCATACAAGTCCATTCCGGGATCGAACGGAACCGAAGGCACTTCCAAAGAAGCCCTTGCAAATCCGGATAATTTCTAATCACGCCCGGACTTCCCATCACAAAGGGTGATAAAATCTCTATACCGGGGACCAGTCGGTGCAGAGACATTCGACGAGTTGTCCTTTCATTTTCGAAAATATCCGGTCTTCACCACCGGTCTTCAAATGCTATCCATATACGTCGTATCACTATTCGGAATGGGTTATATGACACAAAGGTCCTCTCCCGGCTAAACCGAATAACGAGCGCAATTAAAAATCATATGGATACTAGGGTCTCAGTTAAATCACAGCTTAAAGCCCAAAACTTTTCATTCGAATGATTAAAACAAATTACCATTTCCAATTTTTAAACAAAAAGATTCATTACAAAAACCTTCAATGGTTTAAACAAATTTCCACACTTTTAATCTTTTAAACAAAAAGATTCAGTTCACAAAGTTCACCCCATTCACAAAGATTCATTCATAGATTTCAAAACAATTTCCATTTCAATTGGATTAACTCGTTCGGTCTTTGAATTAAAGACTCATTTCATAGTTTTCAAAACATTTCAATCACATTTCAAACTTGAAATTCTTTCAACACAAATTGGAAATTCTTTACTTATGTGAAAGCTTTTACTATTTGAAAACAAATAGTTTCGTTTTCAGAAAATCCAGTTATATTTACACGAGTTAAAACCCTTGAATTTAATTCAAATTCCCAAATCAAAACCTTCAAAATGGTTTAACCCATATATAACTTGGACAGCATCTTTAATCCCTAGTTTCAAATCATAGAATTCAATTTCTGTAATGACCCAAGATTTTAGGAATTTATTCTGAAAAATATAAATAAATTCAAAATGATTTTTAAATAAATCTTGAAAGGGAATTGATATAGCTTGATAGTGTATCAGTATGTGTGTACATGTGTGCACAGGAAATGCACATGAACTAAAGCTAAAAGTCCCTGAACTCTAAGAATAAATACATATTGATATGTATGGGAATATATATATATATATATATAGGTTAAATCCTTAAAAGCTGTATGCATAAGTAAATATACATATATGGATGCTACTGAATATTTTTGAGTGTACATGTGCATATGTGTGTCAATACAGAATGATGTATAAATATATATATAGGCGTACTAATTATTTCAGTAAGACTTATATATATATATATGTTAATGAAATACTAGAGTTCAAATTAGTAAAAAATAAAATGTACAGACATATTTTAGTATATAGGCAGAAAGAAAGAAAAACTGAGGATAGAAAAAGCAGTAGTCCTCTTGTAAATAAATAAAGGAGGTACATACCATTTACATGAAAGCTAAAAATAGGAAAAAATAAGACAAAACAGGGAAATGCTTGGTATAGGCAGAATTAGGAAGAGTATTTGGTAAATAACAAAATCAAGTCACATTTTTAGCATGATTGTAGACAAAGGAAAAAGTATTTTCTGAAAAGCAAAATTCTGAAATTAACCAAAAAGAATGTAACCACTTTTCTCTTCACCTAAATTAAGCCGGGAAGGGTAGAATTTTGGGTTCAAATAAAATACAGATAACATGATTTTTATGGTGGGCAAAAATGGCTTTAGCCAATACCCAAAACCCTAAGGAAGACCTTGTATATATACATGTATATGCAGCAGCCTCCTCTCCTTCTCAGAAAAGAACTTTGAAAAAAAAAAGGAAACAACACCATAGAAATCATAAAGCAAGGGAAGGAAAAGAGTTTGAGGCTAAAGGCAGAAGTTCATCAATTAATTAAGGAAGCAGAGAAGAGAGCTAGGTGAGAAAACTCACTCAACAACTTAAGGCACTAAGTCCTAATGAAGGCAGCCAGTTATAAATGAATTTTTCTTAAAAGAATATGTGATTGTTCTTTATAAATGAAGGATGCTTTAATGCTTGCTAAGTTGTTCTGATTGTTTCATTCTTAACATGATCAGTATGCATGAATAGGTAATTTAAAAACCCAGATCCCTTTCTGATATGATATTAGATAGAAATATAATAAATACCCAGAAAATAAGATGTTGAATAAAAGCAAGTAGTGTTGGTTTTGGCTCAACCCAGAAGAATTGATAAATAGATGGGCTGCAATATACATATGTATATGTGCTGAGGCTTATAATAAAAAGGAATTAGGAGTGTAATAGGCTTGCCTATGTGCTGATACTCCTGGTTCAAAGAAAATATACAATAACCACCTAGCAGATAGATTTTGTGATTTAGGAAGCTTGGTCAATCTGAGTTAACTAAAGCACAGATGTTTGCAACAAAATATTCCAAATAGAGCCATAAACCAATGTTAGTTGTCTATACCTCTTCTAAATTGCAAGAACATGTTTTAATGAATTGCTTGATTGCCTCTGTCTGTCTATATGAATGATGAGGAATGTTATGAGATGAATGCTTATTTTAGTGGAATGACTCACTGGCTGGGTTACCCTGAAAATTTAAAGGATAAAACACATGAGAAACTTGATTAGGAAAATGGGGTCAAGATTACTGCAGGAATGACTTGTGTTCTTGAGTAATGCAAGTTGACACATGGCTTGTTTAAGTCCTGAGATCATTGTGTAATGGAGTGAATTAGTTCATTACGGTGTGTCCATCGATTCATAAATATTGCAGATGAGACCAGGATAGATAAATATACCAAGGGAATAATATTTGAGATGATGAGAAAACTAGAGTTTTTCCCAGAATTGAAATATGAGGATGGAATAAATGATTTAACTCATATTGGTTACTTTCCTGCTTGGTATGAATGATTGTTTGACTATGACTGAATTGTATGCTTGAATGTATGTGCCATATTTATATATGTAGTCTCTGGAAAGAAAAATTAAAGTGTGCACATGCACAATGACACAGAGCATGCACACATGTATGACCTGATTCCAAAGGGCAGAACTTTATGTATATGTACCTAATTTGATTTTAACCTAATTAACTAATTTCGTTTGTTAATTTTCTCATACCAGACATGTGTCTGACCCTAGTGTGCTAATGGCATCTGGGGTGTCTCATTTAAAATGAGGCAGTTTCAAATGCTTTTTCAGGGATTGCAGCAACTAAGTAGGAGTAGGAGCAAGGCTTTGAGAAGAGGATTATAGCATGCTAAACTTAGTTAGATAAGAGCCTAAATGATAAAATCCGCATGTATTAATGATTTAAATTGTTACTTGTATTAAGTGTTGAATATGGGATGGATATTTTGTTAAGTATTTTATTAAGAGATTGACTTGTATCTGGAATTTATAAATCTAGTTAATATCTGATACTAAAGAAGTTAATCAAAATATTGTAAGTGAATTTAGTAAGAACACCATGTTAAAAATTGAATGATTACATTTTATAAATGTATTAGTCAATCTTGAGTCTTTAGAAAGGATTTTAGTTTTGGAAAATCTGGATAGTTGATTCTCAGAAAAATTAAATGGTTTTATCTTTCTACCACGGCATATGTATACAAAAGATAATAGGCATAGGTTGAATGTTTTTATATGACTGCAAGGTTCCCAAAATTTAACTTGTTTCATACAAATGTTTCATGTCTTATTTTTAATAAAGAAAGAATCTGTAATAAGGGAGTTAAAAGCCAGATCCAAATAGTTGCAGTTATATACGCACATAAACATGTTTTGTGCAAATATTAACACACCTTTTCCTTTGTATTTTTAATAGGAATCTGAATCCCATATCACTCAGATTTTAATCAAATGCATTTTAAGACCAGATGGGTTACACCAGAACAAAGAGTCTGGTTGAACCATGTGATTGACACCCATGGTTACTGGGAACCCACTCAAGTTTGCACTTCATTTAATTTAAAGCACCAGACCATTAATTTATAGACAATCATATCACATTTATCTGGTTTCTAGAATTTATACTCTCTAGAGAATTTAGCAAGGAATCAGAAGTTTAAAAATATATATATATATAGGTATTCATGCATGAATGGAATTTTTATTGCATATAACACTGTACTATGTGTGGATTGATTAAATTCAATCAATCCAATATCCTCTTGTTTTCCAGAACTCTGATTCAAACAAGAGAGGCATATACATCCTCACATGTATGTGCATATCTTTTTGAATGTACTGATATATTTATATTGGTTAATTGTTTTGATCCTGGATATATTTTGTTTATTGGAAAAAGAAATTGACCCTGGGAAATATATTTGTAATGAATGATCAATCTATATATCATCTCTGATAGTTCAAAGGAAGTTTTAATCAAACTTAAAAGTGTAAATGAATGTAGGTGGACATCCAGACACATATAAATTGAATGTGCATATGCATGTACATAGAGATCGAATTTAGACGTCAGTCTTAATAATTTAGACGTCTGAGATTAAACTTAGACGTCAGTCATAATAACTTAGACGTCTGAGGTTAAATGTAGACGTCTGTCACAAAAAAATTTGATGTTTGAATTTAGTTCAAAATGTCTTTTTCTCTCTGTTTCAATTTTAGATCTCTGAGCCGTCTGTCATAATTAGTTAGACGTCTGGGATTAAGTTTAGACGCCTGTCATAAGAATTTAGACGTCTGAACTGCTGATTTTGCCTAATTTGCCTATTTAGAAAAGAAATAAGTGGCTATGTCAATAGCTTGTATGGCATTTTGATTTCTATTTGATTTAAATTCCCTTTGATGAAGTAAAAAAAAATCCTTATGAAATTAGGGTAGAAATAGGAGGGTCATTTCATTTGGTATCAGAGCTATGTTATTCAACATAGTAGAAGTAAAGATCAAGTTCTTAGATAGAAATAAAATTTAAAGGAACTAAATATATATATCAATGTTTTCAGTGTGAAAAAAAACCACTGAAATAATAAAATTACCAATCAAACTAACCAGCTATGTAAATTATTATTATTAGCAAACTATGGTAGGGAGACCACCAAATCAGGGAGCAGGATCTTCCCATGCACCACCCATGGTCAATCTGCAAGACTTGGTGAGAGCATTTAGGGATGGGGCAGGACAAAGGCAAGAAAATCCCTATGAAGAACTCTCAAAATTACTTAAGACATATACTCATTTAGGAGGCAAAAGCTTTGAAGGGACAGAGAGTATCATGGAAATTCAAACATGGTTGAGAACATTGGAAAGAATTTTCAATGACATGCAACTTGATGATCAAAGAAAGAGGCAAGTGGCTTCAAGATAGCTAAAAGGAGTAGCTTTAGGCTGGTGGGAAGTAATCATTGCAGGAAGGAATGAGAATGAAATCACTTGGAATCAATTCAAAGAGATGTTGGAAGCAAGGTTTGTACCAGCATCAGCAAAGACTACCTTGCTAGAAGAATTTATTAGACTTAGACAAGGAACCATGACTGTCATAGAATACACTCAAAAGTTTGAGGGGCTTTCCACATATGGAGCAATGCTTGTGGCAGATGAGGCATCCAAAAATGATAGGTACATAAAAGGGTTGAACCCAGGACTTAGCAGAGCCATGTTACCCTATGCAGACAGGACTTTTGACCATGTGATAGACTTAGCTTTGAGGTTGGAACAGCATGACAAGGAAAGGGAGAAGTTCAGAAATTTTAAGAACAATAATACCAAGAAGGGTAAGGGGAGGTATCACCCTTATGATAAGAAGAAGGAAGAGGCCAGTAACAAAGGCACTAGAGATGTCAAAGCTAAGGAAACCAAGAAGAAAATTGTGTGCCATCAGTGTGGAAAGGAGGGGCATATCAAGCCTAGGTGTCCAGAATTGAAGGGAGGAGCATTCAAGTGCTATCTATGTGGGAAAGAGGGGCATATGAAGAGGAATTGTCCTGAGTACAAACAGCAAGGAAAATTGGCAAATCTGGAAGGAAAAGGCAAAGCCACAGTGGAGAGTAACACTGAAAACCATAGCCAAGTGGAAGGTAAATTACTTATTTGTACCATACCCATAGCAGTAGTATATGATACTGGGGCAACTCACTCTTTAATTTCTTATGAACTAGTTAAAATGCTAAAACTGAATTGCATATTGGTTGAAACCCCATTGCATATACAAAGTCCACTGGGGAGTTCTAGTGTTTTAAATATGATTTGTGTGGATGTGGAATTAAACATAGGAGGAAATATTTTTATTTCCAATTTATATGTTTTGAATTACCCAAATATAGGTGTTATATTGGGGGTAGACTGGTTAAGGCAATTTAAAGCCATAATTAATTTAGACTCATCCACCATATCATTGCAAAATTCTAGAGGTCAGAGAATCACAGTTTTATGTGAAGTAGCTAAGGGAGGAAAACTATATCATTTAGTTGACTCAGAAAAAGATTTCAGTGAACTAACCATTGAAGAAATTCCCATAGTCAATGAATATTTGGATGTGTTTGGTGAGGTCAAGGGTGTTCCACACCATAGACCAGTAGAGTTCCAGATCAATCTAGTTCCAGGAGCAAGCCCAGTGATTAAAAAGCCAACTAGAATGGGGCCAAATGAACTAAAGGAATTAAAGAAACAGTTAGAAGAACTGGAAGAAAAGGGTTTTATAAGACCAAGTAATTCTTGCTGGGGAGCACCAGTGGTATTTGTTAAGAAGCAAGATGGCTCCTTAAGACTCTGTATAGATTATAGAGAATTAAACAAGGTAACTATTAAAAATAAATACCCATTGCCAAGAATAGATGATCTTTTTGATCAATTAGCAGGGGCAAAAGTATTTTCTAGACTAGATTTAGCATCTGGTTTTCATCAAATGAAGGTGGAAGAATCAAGCATCAAGTACACTGCCTTTAACACTAGGTATGGGTTGTATGAATTTTTGGTTATGCCATTTGGCTTGACCAATGCACCATCATACTTTGTAGATTTAATGAACAGAACCTTTAGAGATTATTTAGACAAGTTTGTGCTTATTTTTATAGATGACATTTTGATTTATTCCAAAACAGTGGAAGAACATAAGCATCATTTGCACCTGGTTTTGTCTAGGTTAAGGGAAAAAGATTTAAAGGCAAAATTTTCAAAATGTGTATTTTGGAAAGAGGAAGTACATTTCCTTGGCCATGTTATATCTGCCCAAGGAATTTCTGTGAACCCCAATAAAGTAGTGGCTATTCAAGCATGGAAGAGGCCAAGCACCGTGAGTGAAGTGAGGTCATTTATGGGGATGGCAGGGTATTATAGGAGGTTTATAAAATATTTTTCAAAAATTTCTACACCACTCACTAACCTAACCAGGAAGAACCAAGCTTTTGTTTGGTCAGAAAAATGTGAGAAGTCTTTTGAACAGTTGAAGGAGGCATTGGTAAATGCTCCAATTTTAAAGGTACCTCATGGAAATGAAGAATTAGTTGTATACACTGATGCTAGTGGATCTGGCTTGGGTGCAGTGTTGATGCAACAAGGCCAAGTCATTGCATATGCATCCAGACAACTTAAACCCCATGAAGTAAGGTATGCCACACATGATCTCGAATTAGCAGCTGTGATCTATGCTTTAAAACTTTGGAGACATTATTTGTTAGGCACAAAGTTTGAACTTTACACTGACCACAAGTCTCTAAAATATTTATTTTCACAAAAAGATTTGAACATGAGGCAACATAGATGGGTGGAGTTCTTAGCTGCCTATGACTTTGACATACTCTATACACCAGGCAAAGCAAACAAAGTTGCCGATGCTCTAAGTAGACAGCATGCTAAATTGGCTATGTTGATGATAGAAGAATTTAAGGGCTTGTCTTTGCTAACTGAGTTAGAAATTGGGGAGAATGGTTGTGTGCACATTGATGAGCAGATGCATGGTGCTCAAGAAGATAAAGGGAAGTTAAGCTTAATGACACTTCAACCAGATTTAATTCTGAAGGTAGGAAAAATGCAAGAATAGGATGCCAACTTATTAGAGAAGAAAATGCTCCTCTCAAGAGGAGAGGAAGTGATGAATCACCATATTGATAAAAATGGTTATAGGAGATACCAGAATAGGATGTGTGTACCAGAGGACACAGAATTGAAGAAGGAGATATTGAATGAATATCACAGAAGTAAATACTCCATACACCCAGGCAGCACAAAAATGTACCAAAATTTGAAAAGAGACTTCTGGTGGAAGGGGATGAAATCTGATGTAGCTAAATACATTGCCAAATGTATGACTTGCCAACAAGTCAAGGCTGAAACCCAAAGGCCATCAGGGTTGATGCAGCCTCTTAGTGTACCACAGTGGAAGTGGGAAGACATATCTATGGACTTCATAGATGGACTGCCTAGATCTAAGAGAGGTAATACAAGTATATGGGTGATAGTTGATAGGCTAACCAAGGTAGCACACTTCATCCCAGTCAAGTCAGAAAGAACAGCACCAAAATTAGCTCAAATTTTTATAAAGGAAGTGGTAAAGTTACATGGCATTCCCAAAACCATTGTGAGTGATAGGGATACCATCTTCACTTCAAAATTCTGGAGAAGCTTTCAAGAAGCAATGGGAAGTGAACTATGTTTAAGTACTTCCTACCATCCTCAATCAGATGGGCAGACTGAGGTAGTAAACAAAGTTTTGGAGGACATATTGAGGGCATGTATACTGGATTTTGGGGGCAACTGGGAAGATTATCTTCATCTAGTTGAATTTACATACAACAACAGCTACCAAAGCACCATAGGAATGGCTCCATTTGAAGCCTTATATGGTAAACCCTGTTTGTCACCTGTTTGTTGGGTAGAAGCAGGAGAAAGGTCTATTTTAGGACCTGAGTACATACAAGAAACTAAGGAGAAAATTGAGTTGATAAGAAGAAGAATGGCAGCAGCTCAAGATAGGCAAAAGAAATTTGCAGACATGAGAAGGAGGCAGGTAGAATATGAAGTGGGAAATTTTGTTTTCATCAAAATCTCACCTATGAAAAATGTGCTGAGGTTTGGAAAACAAGGCAAGTTAACCCCGAGATATATTGGACCATACAAAATTCTGGAAAGAATTGGTCCCTTGGCATATAAGTTGGAATTACCAGAAAACATGCAAGGTATACATGATGTTTTTCATGTATCACAATTGAGAAGGTGGGTCCATGACAAGGCAGAAATTCTTGAGACCCTAACCCAAGTGCAGATAAATTCTAATTTGATTTATGAAAAGGATCCAGTGTGGATTTTGGCAAAAGAAGTGAAGAAGTTGAGAAATAAATCTCTGAAACTTGTGAAGGTACAGTGGAGTCTTTATCCTAGTGATTGCACATGGGAATTAGAGGACAAAGTTAGGATGAATTATCCTAAGCTATTTTCAGATTAAAGGTAATTCTGATCTTTGATTGTTTTCTTTTTAGATGCATATGTTTTTAGTTATTATAGAACTAAAAAAAATCTATTTGGTTGAGAATGTACTTGTTCTCTGAATTAAGTTTAAAATTTATTTTAAGCTTAGGAAAATTGTGGGACACAATTTCTAAAAGGAGGGGTGTATGTAATGACCCAAGATTTTAGGAATTTATTCTGAAAAATATAAATAAATTCAAAATGATTTTTAAATAAATCTTGAAAGGGAATTGATATAGCTTGATAGTGTATCAGTATGTGTGTACATGTGTGCACAGGAAATGCACATGAACTAAAGCTAAAAGTCCCTGAACTCTAAGAATAAATACATATTGATATGTATGGGAATATATATATATATATATAGGTTAAATCCTTAAAAGCTGTATGCATAAGTAAATATACATATATGGATGCTACTGAATATTTTTGAGTGTACATGTGCATATGTGTGTCAATACAGAATGATGTATAAATATATATATATAGGCGTACTAATTATTTCAGTAAGACTTATATATATATATATATATATATGTTAATGAAATACTAGAGTTCAAATTAGTAAAAAATAAAATGTACAGACATATTTTAGTATATAGGCAGAAAGAAAGAAAAACTGAGGATAGAAAAAGGTGTAACGACTCGGATTTTTCGCGTTCGAAAATCTACATCCGTACTTCACATTGTACTAGAATGCCGCAGATTCGACCGTTCAAATCCGATTCGCCGGAGCTTATAACAACATTAAGTATAACAACACAGCGGAAGAAAGAAAACAATGATATCATATACAATCCAATGAATACAATATCCAGAATGATATACAACAATGATATTAATATAATACAACAATATCAGAGATAAATAATGATACAGCGGAAATAACAGAACAGAAGAGATCACTCCAAATGATCTACAAAAGAGAATGACTCCAACAACTCCAACGTCAAGCTCGAACCACAAGAAGAAGCAAGTGCAGTCCTGAACTCCAAGAACTGAACCAGCTCCAGATAATCTACTAAACCTGAATATCTGAGAAAACCCAACTCTAGACTGCCCGTGTGGAAAATTGTGGGCACCCAGAGTTTAGGAAGGGAACAATAAACTCCGGATCAGTCATGGGACTGGTGTGAGCAACAAAAACAGTTTATCTTTAAACAAACACGAAAGATTTTAAACATTGAAATCCGCAATGCTTTCTGAAAATGAAACTACCATAAGACCTCCCACCACACACACAATGCAATCGCAGAATTGGAGGAGATTTCTTCTTATGATAGTCAAAAATGCTTACTACGCAAAATCATTCGATATTATTATCATTAGTGCATAGTGTCGAAAATATTTCGAAAGTATAATATCAATCTTATCCAACATACAACCATTGCTGTATGTCTACTATAACTACTACGTTCAATAGCAGGTTACCGCCACATTCCATAGCAGGTAATACAACTAAAACCGTACAGGGTTCGTATTGTTTCTTTGGATTTCCAACAAATGATCAGGCTAAGGAACTTCCTTACCGAAATAGAAACGCCTCTGGAAAGACGCCCCGGATCCTAACTGGATCTCTGCAAACAAAAGGCCGACGCTACCTCACGCTGTACAGCTGTAACTAGGTAACTAACACACTGACGCTACCTCACGCTGTACAGCTGTAACTAGGTAACTAACACACGAGCTATGTCATCCCCCGGTCGTTACCGACCTTTATCCGAGGTACCTCAATCATAAAGCAACATCACAAAGTGATAAATGTATAATGTCCACACGAGTTAAGTATTTGGGCTCCATACCATGATACCACCCTTTATCCAGAAGGAAATGACATACCCTAGGGGCGCTACCCCTACAAACCTTTGCCGCAACATTCCTGTTTCGACCATTACCGGGTTGTGAGGCTCGACGAAGTCTCGTCCACAAAACTACGCTTTTTCACAAAGCCACGCTTTTTCACAAAGCCACGCTTTGATCAAAAATTGATCAGCAGCACTTCGTATGCCACATTACCAAATTGGGAATGTATCACTAGTAACCATCAACTACATAACCTCTGAGCTCGTACGTCTCAGAGAAGGGTGTTAAGCTAAGAGAATAAATTCTCCGCCACAAACAGAAATGTATTTGATAGAAACCAGCTTTACATCTCAAAGTGTAACGTCAGACACACATCCATACAAGTCTGTTCCGGGTTCGAACAGAACCGAAGGCACTTCCGAAGAAGCCCTTGCAAATCCGGGTATTCACAATCTCGATCGGACTTCCCATCACTTAGGAAATCTCTATACCGTAGCTACTCAGTGCAGAGACAATCGATAGGTCATCCTATCGCTCTCGCAAATACCCGGTCTTCACCACCGGTCTTCAAATGCTATCCATATCGTCGTATCACTATTCGGAATGGGATATATGACACAAAGGTCCTCTCCCGGCTAAACCGAATAACGAGCGCAATTAAAAATCATATGGATACTGGGGTCTCAGTTAAATCACAGCTTAAAAGCCCAAAACTTTTCATTCGAATGGTAAAACAAATTACCATTTCCAATCTTTTAAACAAAAAGATTCATTCATAGATTTTCAAATCGATTCCCATTTCAATTGGTTTACTCGTTAAATCCTTAAATCAAGATTTAACTTATAGCTTTCAAAACTCGTTTCCAAAGATTCATTCATTCATAGTCTTCCAAAACAATTCCATTTCAAGTTAGATTAACTCATCCGGTCTTTGAAATCAAAGACTCATTTCATATTTTTCAAAACATTTCAATTCCATTTCAAACTTGAAATTCTTTCAACACAATTTGGAAGTTCATTACTTTTGTGAAAGCTTTTACTATTTGAAAACAAATAGTTTCATTTCAGAAAAATCCAGTTATATTTACACGAGTTAAAACCCTTGAATTAAATTCAAATTCCCAAATCAATACCTTTAAAATGGTTTAACCCATATATAACTTGTACAGCATCTTTAATCCCTAGTTTCAAATCATAGGATTCAATTTCAAACTTGAATTCAAATTTAAATCAAATTATTTAAATTTCAAAACTTAATCAAGTTATTCGAAATAACTTTTATCATTGAAATTCAATTTCAAAAGCTTTTCACTTTAAACCCAAATTTCCAATTTCAAAATCAATTGAAATTAAAATTTCAATTTCAAAAACATTAAATTTAAATTATCTGTGATTTAACCGATTTCCACGTGAAATCCATATTTGTGTGTGTAAAAGTGTGGTCCAGGGGTTTCACACAATAGTGCAACATCAATCATCACAGATATATCGATAAGCGGTATAATCCATAACGCTTATCTTCATTCACAGATTCATAGATAAAATAAATTTATCAATCACAAAGATTCATCATTACAATTCGATGTGGGTTTCGGATAACCAACTGGAATCCGACTCCCTATCGCATCGAAATTCAAATGTCGTTTACGGGTCAAGGGTTTTCATATTCACATAGCAGTATATATCACAGAAATAGAAATCACAGCTCGGCACAACATAAATCAGGGTATATCACCAAGCATCATATATCAGGGATATCAAACAATTAAATCAATAGAATCCAAACATTCATTAGTAAGGTCAATTTATCATCTGATAAATTTAAATCAGATTAATTACTTATGAATAAACTACTAATCCAGGTTAATGACCTCATTAACTATTAAATTTCTTTAATCACCCTTTAAAGAAAATTTCTTGTATTAATCATTATATTTATACATTGATCAACCATTAAGGATTCATTCATTAATGAATCATAAATTACTAATCTCCATTACTTAAGGTAACACTTTCATATTCATTCATTAATGATTATTTATAAGATGTTGGAAACATTGATTTCAAATTTCCCTTTTTAAATTTCATTTTTAAACTTGTTTTCAACACTTAAGTTATAAAGCTAAATTTAATTTCAAAACCTTGAAATCAAAGTTAATGTCAGATTTAACTTTTAGTTTCAGCTTTTTTAAATTTTCATTTAAAATTTCAAGCTACAGGCTGTTTAAACAAACCTGTAACCAACTAGCCCAACCCAATTCTCTGAAGCATTCTGCTTCGAGTCGCCTCCTCCATTGCTTCGAGAATCAGCTCGAATAACCCGAGGAATATCCCAAACAAAAAAAACCGAGCCCAACCATTATTTTCCCCGGGAAAAACCTTTCTTCTTCTTTTTAACTTTGTTTTTAAATTATAAAACTGTTATACTCACGCGAATGAATCCGGTAGCAATCTCGAGCCAACATACCACATTCCCGAGACCTTCTTCGAGTCTGCTTCGTCTTCTTAATACAAAAGCAACAAAACAACCCATTTCTTCCCAGTTCAACGTGCACACGGTGCACCTGAAACATCGCCGCCGACCTCTGGCGATGGTCGTGACCATCCCCAACAACCCCACGAACCTACCCGACCATGAAGGCAAACCCCAATCGAATGAAAACCCAATGATGCAAAAACGAACATCCTCGACCAAGCACAGAAACCATTACTACTGGAAATTCGCACCTCCCCATCGCCTCCGACCTTGAGAAGTCTTGCCATCATCACCAAAGCTTCGTCGAACCTTCCAGCAGCCATTCCCCCATTCCTCGTACCACTCGATCACGCGAGAGTGACGAACAAAACCAAAATCTCGACCTTACAAAAACTAGGGTTAGAAACTTCAACTACTTGCCGACGCCACCACCATGATCGATCCACCATCCATATATTTTTCCTCGACACTCCGTTGGCTCCTCCAGCTCCTCGAGAAACTCCGGCCTCCCCAGTCCAACACGTCACCGGAAATTGGCCAAAATGCCAATTCCGATCGTCCTCAATTTGCTCTCGAAATACTCAATTAAAAATCACTATATTAAACTTAAAAATCATGTCTTTGTATACTTATCCAAATTATATAATCGAATTAATGATTTAACATAACTGAATTTATCACATGATTTTGTTTATACTGTAAAACCAGTATACAGAGTCCAGTGTTTCATCCTTTGGCCTAAAACAAATATACTATGAGCAGTTGAAACAACTTATTTTATTTAAGGATCCTCAGTTAAACATATTTGTATGTAAGTGTATTTGATTTCTTTCCAACTCACTTTACTCTGAAAACAAAAACAGGAAGAACAAGTTCATATAGCAATTTCCAGAATCACAAAGCAACCTACAGAATAAATTTCTTCCCTATGCAACAACACTAAAGTTTTGTTGACTGAATACTCAGTTTTCAATCTAAGACAAAACAAGTTTACTCACAGGTAAAGGAAACAAAGAAGGTTTGCTCACCTTAGTCTCTAGAGAAAGAGAAGAACAGAGTTTGATGATGTTGAACCAGACTTGCAACAGGCTTTTTAAATGAATCAGGCTATGAATAGCTAGCTGAAATCTTGCTCGTTTGAATTGATTTAGTTGCTGTACTAGCATCATCTCTTCTTACTTATTTGAATTCTAACTGTTATGTTGTTTTCAGGTTGCTATATTTTTTTTTTCTCAGGTTAATGAACGAACTAGAAATAAGAAGATGATACATGTATGAAACTGAAAGTAAGTTTACAGGTTGAGGTGATGATATTGCTTTTACAGGGTAATGTATTTTTTTTTCTTTCTAGTACAAAGATCTGTACTATAGGCAGTGATATTTGCTAGTGAATAGAGGCTAACATTTATTACCATGTACAATTTATACTTATCTTATTTGCTTTTCTTCTTTAGTACAATACAAGGTCAGAGATTTTTTTTTTGCTTGGGGCTGATATACATCTTGCTTAGGTGGCTATAGATTCTTGCTATTTCGGCTGAGATGATGTTGTTATGTACAATATGATAAAATATTGTTTGTTCATTATGTAGATCTTGATTGGGAGATTTTGTTATATTTCTCTTCTTTGTTTTGATGGCTGCAGCTTATTGTATTGTCTTGTTAACACTTTGTATTTGTTTTGCAAGATAGAAGAAATTGTTTAGTTATTTGTATATAGATATTTTGTTTCTTCTTTTGTTATTTCCCTGGTTTACATAATTTACCTGCAACTTTGTTTTATTATTTCTTGTTTGCTTACACAACTCACATTCAATTCTAGTTGTATTTCTTTTGTTATTATTTTTATAGTTTGATTCTATGTCGCCTTATAACCATCAAATCCAAATATATATTAAATTTGCTCGTATATACCTAAATATATATATATATATATCTTCAATATACACACATATACTCACATATACACTATTTACAATATTTTAATCTCAAATGATTTATACAGAATATACTTGGATATCGGGGAAACTCGAATCAATTTATCACTTAATTTTACAAATTTTCTTCAAAAATTCAATTAATTATTAATTTAAATTTTTATAAAATCCGGGATCGTTACAGACTTCCCCCCTTAAAAGAATTTCGTCCTCGAAATTACCAAGGAGACAAAAGATAGATGAAGAATATTTCATCAAATCAAATTGAATATCTATTCTGCATTCGGCTTACCAAATAAGAATATCAATAGTAGATACAAGAACGAATCTGTTTAATTTTTCCACAAGATACTCGGGTTATCCAAATCTACGAAGTATACAATGGCATCGGTTAGTTCAAAAGGATAACTAACCATTCGTAGAACATATCGGGACCCAAAGGATAGATAGATATATGGATACGATTTCAGAACTTTCAGTTTAAAAACCAAATTATACCTATCAACCATAGCAACCAAAGCAACCAATTCATCCAACAAACAATTTTGGCCATTCCGGAGTTTATGTCCCATATTCATATATCGAATCTTCTTCCTGGATCAACCAGAAAATACCGAAGAATTGAGAAGAGATGTTGAACGAAAGAGATTGATAGAGAAAAGATTGTTTCCTTTTTGTTACAGGGTATCGACCATTTATAGTCATATTCCCCTGTCCCCTATCTCATCCTCTTCTCGCACTCATACTCACTATCAGTGGATAGTAAGAGAATTTACTAAGGTATACGGACGGATATCTGAGAATTACTCATTCTAGGGTATACTTCACCCTATCTCTAATGAGCTACTTAATGTGTTATACTCCTGAGCTAAAGTTCAACCTTAGCTCTGATACCACATGTAACGACTCGGATTTTTCGCATTCGAAAATCTACATCCGTACTTCACATTGTACTAGAATGCCGCAGATTCGACCGTTCAAATCCGATTCGCCGGAGCTTATAACAACATTAAGTATAACAACACAGCGGAAGAAAGAAAACAATGATATCATATACAATCCAATGAATACAATATCCAGAATGATATACAACAATGATATTAATATAATACAACAATATCAGAGATAAATAATGATACAGCGGAAATAACAGAACAGAAGAGATCACTCCAAATGATCTACAAAAAAGAATGACTCCAACAACTCCAACGTCAAGCTCGAACCACAAGAAGAAGCAAGTGCAGTCCTGAACTCCAAGAACTGAACCAGCTCCAGATAATCTACTAAACCTGAATATCTGAGAAAACCCAACTCTAGACTGCCCGTGTGGAAAATTGTGGGCACCCAGAGTTTAGGAAGGGAACAATAAACTCCGGATCAGTCATGGGACTGGTGTGAGCAACAAAAACAGTTTATCTTTAAACAAACACGAAAGATTTTAAACATTGAAATCCGCAATGCTTTCTGAAAATGAAACTACCATAAGACCTCCCACCACACACACAATGCAATCGCAGAATTGGAGGAGATTTCTTCTTATGATAGTCAAAAATGCTTACTACGCAAAATCATTCGATATTATTATCATTAGTGCATAGTGTCGAAAATATTTCGAAAGTATAATATCAATCTTATCCAACATACAACCATTGCTGTATGTCTACTATAACTACTACGTTCAATAGCAGGTTACCGCCACATTCCATAGCAGGTAATACAACTAAAACCGTACAGGGTTCGTATTGTTTCTTTGGATTTCCAACAAATGATCAGGCTAAGGAACTTCCTTACCGAAATAGAAACGCCTCTGGAAAGACGCCCCGGATCCTAACCGGATCTCTGCAAACAAAAGGCCGACGCTACCTCACGCTGTACAGCTGTAACTAGGTAACTAACACACTGACGCTACCTCACGCTGTACAGCTGTAACTAGGTAACTAACACACGAGCTATGTCATCCCCCGGTCGTTACCGACCTTTATCCGAGGTACCTCAATCATAAAGCAACATCACAAAGTGATAAATGTATAATGTCCACACGAGTTAAGTATCTGGGCTCCATACCATGATACCACCCTTTATCCAGAAGGAAATGACATACCCTAGGGGCGCTACCCCTACAAACCTTTGCCGCAACATTCCTGTTTCGACCATTACCGGGTTGTGAGGCTCGACGAAGTCTCGTCCACAAAACTACGCTTTTTCACAAAGCCACGCTTTTTCACAAAGCCACGCTTTTTCACAAAGCCACGCTTTGATCAAAAATTGATCAGCAGCACTTCGTATGCCACATTACCAAATTGGGAATGTATCACTAGTAACCATCAACTACATAACCTCTGAGCTCGTACGTCTCAGAGAAGGGTGTTAAGCTAAGAGAATAAATTCTCCGCCACCAACAGAAATGTATTTGATAGAAACCAGCTTTACATCTCAAAGTGTAACGTCAGACACACATCCATACAAGTCTGTTCCGGGTTCGAACAGAACCGAAGGCACTTCCGAAGAAGCCCTTGCAAATCCGGGTATTCACAATCTCGATCGGACTTCCCATCACTTAGGAAATCTCTATACCGTAGCTACTCAGTGCAGAGACAATCGATAGGTCATCCTATCGCTCTCGCAAATACCCGGTCTTCACCACCGGTCTTCAAATGCTATCCATATCGTCGTATCACTATTCGGAATGGGATATATGACACAAAGGTCCTCTCCCGGCTAAACCGAATAACGAGCGCAATTAAAAATCATATGGATACTGGGGTCTCAGTTAAATCACAGCTTAAAAGCCCAAAACTTTTCATTCGAATGGTAAAACAAATTACCATTTCCAATCTTTTAAACAAAAAGATTCATTCATAGATTTTCAAATCGATTCCCATTTCAATTGGTTTACTCGTTAAATCCTTAAATCAAGATTTAACTTATAGCTTTCAAAACTCGTTTCCAAAGATTCATTCATTCATAGTCTTCCAAAACAATTCCATTTCAAGTTAGATTAACTCATCCGGTCTTTGAAATCAAAGACTCATTTCATATTTTTCAAAACATTTCAATTCCATTTCAAACTTGAAATTCTTTCAACACAATTTGGAAGTTCATTACTTTTGTGAAAGCTTTTACTATTTGAAAACAAATAGTTTCATTTCAGAAAAATCCAGTTATATTTACACGAGTTAAAACCCTTGAATTAAATTCAAATTCCCAAATCAATACCTTTAAAATGGTTTAACCCATATATAACTTGTACAGCATCTTTAATCCCTAGTTTCAAATCATAGGATTCAATTTCAAACTTGAATTCAAATTTAAATCAAATTATTTAAATTTCAAAACTTAATCAAGTTATTCGAAATAACTTTTATCATTGAAATTCAATTTCAAAAGCTTTTCACTTTAAACCCAAATTTCCAATTTCAAAATCAATTGAAATTAAAATTTCAATTTCAAAAACATTAAATTTAAATTATCTGTGATTTAACCGATTTCCACGTGAAATCCATATTTGTGTGTGTAAAAGTGTGGTCCAGGGGTTTCACACAATAGTGCAACATCAATCATCACAGATATATCGATAAGCGGTATAATCCATAACGCTTATCTTCATTCACAGATTCATAGATAAAATAAATTTATCAATCACAAAGATTCATCATTACAATTCGATGTGGGTTTCGGATAACCAACTGGAATCCGACTCCCTGTCGCATCGAAATTCAAATGTCGTTTACGGGTCAAGGGTTTTCATATTCACATAGCAGTATATATCACAGAAATAGAAATCACAGCTCGGCACAACATAAATCAGGGTATATCACAAAGCATCATATATCAGGGATATCAAACAATTAAATCAATAGAATCCAAACATTCATTAGTAAGGTCAATTTATCATCTGATAAATTTAAATCAGATTAATTACTTATGAATAAACTACTAATCCAGGTTAATGACCTCATTAACTATTAAATTTCTTTAATCACCCTTTAAAGAAAATTTCTTGTATTAATCATTATATTTATACATTGATCAACCATTAAGGATTCATTCATTAATGAATCATAAATTACTAATCTCCATTACTTAAGGTAACACTTTCATATTCATTCATTAATGATTATTTATAAGATGTTGGAAACATTGATTTCAAATTTCCCTTTTTAAATTTCATTTTTAAACTTGTTTTCAACACTTAAGTTATAAAGCTAAATTTAATTTCAAAACCTTGAAATCAAAGTTAATGTCAGATTTAATTTTTAGTTTCAGCTTGTTTAAATTTTCATTTAAAATTTCAAGCTACAGGCTGTTTAAACAAACCTGTAACCAACTAGCCCAACCCAATTCTCTGAAGCATTCTGCTACGAGTCGCCTCCTCCATTGCTTCGAGAATCAGCTCGAATAACCCGAGGAATATCCCAAACAAAAAAAACCGAGCCCAACCATTATTTTCCCCGGGAAAAACCTTTCTTCTTCTTTTTAACTTTGTTTTTAAATTATAAAACTGTTATACTCACGCGAATGAATCCGGTAGCAATCTCGAGCCAACATACCACATTCCCGAGACCTTCTTCGAGTCTGCTTCGTCTTCTTAATACAAAAGCAACAAAACAACCCATTTCTTCCCAGTTCAACGTGCACACGGTGCACCTGAAACATCGCCGCCGACCTCTGGCGATGGTCGCGACCATCCCCAACAACCCCACGAACCTACCCGACCATGAAGGCAAACCCCAATCGAATGAAAACCCAATGATGCAAAAACGAACATCCTCGACCAAGCACAGAAACCATTACTGTTGGAAATTCGCACCTCCCCATCGCCTCCGACCTTGAGAAGTCTTGCCATCATCACCAAAGCTTCGTCGAACCTTCCAGCAGCCATTCCCCCATTCCTCGTACCACTCGATCACGCGAGAGTGACGAACAAAACCAAAATCTCGACCTTACAAAAACTAGGGTTAGAAACTTCAACTACTTGCCGACGCCACCACCATGATCGATCCACCATCCATATATTTTTCCTCGACACTCCGTTGGCTCCTCCAGCTCCTCGAGAAACTCCGGCCTTCCTAGTCCAACACGTCACCGGAAATTGGTTAAAATGCCAATTCCGATCGTCCTCAATTTGCTCTCGAAATACTCAATTAAAAATCACTATATTAAACTTAAAAATCATGTCTTTGTATACTTATCCAAATTATATAATCGAATTAATGATTTAACATAACTGAATTTATCACATGATTTTGTTTATACTGTAAAACCAGTATACAGAGTCCAGTGTTTCATCCTTTGGCCTAAAACAAATATACTATGAGCAGTTGAAACAACTTATTTTATTTAAGGATCCTCAGTTAAACATATTTGTATGTAAGTGTATTTGATTTCTTTCCAACTCACTTTACTCTGAAAACAAAAACAGGAAGAACAAGTTCATATAGCAATTTCCAGAATCACAAAGCAACCTACAGAATAAATTTCTTCCCTATGCAACAACACTAAAGTTTTGTTGACTGAATACTCAGTTTTCAATCTAAGACAAAACAAGTTTACTCACAGGTAAAGGAAACAAAGAAGGTTTGCTCACCTTAGTCTCTAGAGAAAGAGAAGAACAGAGTTTGATGATGTTGAACCAGACTTGCAACAGGCTTTTTAAATGAATCAGGCTATGAATAGCTAGCTGAAATCTTGCTCGTTTGAATTGATTTAGTTGCTGTACTAGCATCATCTCTTCTTACTTATTTGAATTCTAACTGTTATGTTGTTTTCAGGTTGCTATATTTTTTTTTTCTCAGGTTAATGAACGAACTAGAAATAAGAAGATGATACATGTATGAAACTGAAAGTAAGTTTACAGGTTGAGGTGATGATATTGCTTTTACAGGGTAATGTATTTTTTTTCTTTCTAGTACAAAGATCTGTACTATAGGCAGTGATATTTGCTAGTGAATAGAGGCTAACATTTATTACCATGTACAATTTATACTTATCTTATTTGCTTTTCTTCTTTAGTACAATACAAGGTCAGAGATTTTTTTTTTTTTGCTTGGGGCTGATATACATCTTGCTTAGGTGGCTATAGATTCTTGCTATTTCGGCTGAGATGATGTTGTTATGTACAATATGATAAAATATTGTTTGTTCATTATGTAGATCTTGATTGAGAGATTTTGTTATATTTCTCTTCTTTGTTTTGATGGCTGCAGCTTATTGTATTGTCTTGTTAACACTTTGTATTTGTTTTGCAAGATAGAAGAAATTGTTTAGTTATTTGTATATAGATATTTTGTTTCTTCTTTTGTTATTTCCCTGGTTTACATAATTTACCTGCAACTTTGTTTTATTATTTCTTGTTTGCTTACACAACTCACATTCAATTCTAGTTGTATTTCTTTTGTTATTATTTTTATAGTTTGATTCTATGTCGCCTTATAACCATCAAATCCAAATATATATTAAATTTGCTCGTATATACCTAAATATATATATATATATATATATATATCTTCAATATACACACATATACTCACATATACACTATTTACAATATTTTAATCTCAAATGATTTATACAGAATATACTTGGATATCGGGGAAACTCGAATCAATTTATCACTTAATTTTACAAATTTTCTTCAAAAATTCAATTAATTATTAATTTAAATTTTTATAAAATCCGGGATCGTTACAAAAGGAGTAGTCCTCTTATAAATAAATAAAGGAGGTACATACCATTTACATGAAAGCTAAAAATAGGAAAAAATAAGACAAAACAGGGAAATGCTTGGTATAGGCAGAATTAGGAAGAGTATTTGGTAAATAACAAAATCAAGTCACATTTTTAGCATGATTGTAGACAAAGGAAAAAGTATTTTTTGAAAAGCAAAATTCTGAAATTAACCAAAAAGAATGTAACCACTTTTCTCTTCACCTAAATTAAGCCGGGAAGGGTAGAATTTTGGGTTCAAATAAAATACAGATAACATGATTTTTCTGGTGGGAAAAAACGGCTTTAGCCAATACACAAAACCCTAAGGAAGACCCTGTATATATACATGTATATGCAGCAGCCTCCTCTCCTTCTCAGAAAAGAACTTTGAAAAAAAAAAGGAAACAACACCATAGAAATCATAAAGCAAGGGAAGGAAAAGAGTTTGAGGCTAAAGGCAGAAGTTCATCAATTAATTAAGGAAGCAGAGAAGAGAGCTAGGTGAGAAAACTCACTCAACAACTTAAGGCACTAAGTCCTAATGAAGGCAGCCAGTTATAAATGAATTTTTCTTAAAAGAATATGTGATTGTTCTTTAGAAATTAAGGATGCTTTAATGCTTGCTAAGTTGTTCTGATTGTTTCATTCTTAACATGATCAGTATGCATGAATAGGTAATTTAAAAACCCAGATCCCTTTCTGATATGATATTAGATAGAAATATAATAAATACCCAGAAAATAAGATATTGAATATAAGCAAGTAGTGTTGGTTTTGGCTCAACCCAGAAGAATTGATAAATAGATGGGCTGCAATATACATATGTATATGTGCTGAGGCTTATTATAAAAAGGAATTAGGAGTGTAATAGGCTTGCCTATGTGCTGATACTCCTGGTTCAAAGAAAATATACAATAACCACCTAGCAGATAGATTTTGTGATTTAGGAAGCTTGGTCAATCTGAGTTAACTAAAGCACAGATGTTTGCAACAAAATATTCCAAATAGAGCCATAAACCAATGTTAGTTGTCTATACCTCTTCTAAATTGCAAGAACATGTTTTAATGAATTGCTTGATTGCCTCTGTCTGTCTATATGAATGATGAGGAATGTTATGAGATGAATGCTTATTTTAGTGGAATGACTCACTGGCTGGGTTACCCTGAAAATTTAAAGGATAAAACACTTGAGAAACTTGATTAGGAAAATGGGGTCAAGATTACTGCAGGAATGACTTGTGTTCTTGAGTAATGCAAGTTGACACATGGCTTGTTTAAGTCCTGAGATCTTTGTGTAATGGAGTGAATTAGTTCATTACAGTGTGTCCATCGATTCATAAATATTGCATATGAGACCAGGATAGATAAATATACCAAGGGAATAATATTTGAGATGATGAGAAAACTAGAGTTTTTCCCAGAATTGAAATATGAGGATGGAATAAATGATTTAACTCATATTGGTTACTTTCCTGCTTGGTATGAATGATTGTTTGACTATGACTGAATTGTATGCTTGAATGTATGTGCCATATTTATATATGTAGTCTCTGGAAAGAAAAATTAAAGTGTGCACATGCACAATGACACAGAGCATGCACACATGTATGACCTGATTCCAAAGGGCAGAACTTTATGTATATGTACCTAATTTGATTTTAACCTAATTAACTAATTGCTTTTGTGAATTTTCTCATACCAGACATGTGTCTGACCCTAGTGTGCTAATGGCATCTGGGGTGTCTCATTTAAAATGAGGCAGTTTCAAATGCTTTTTCAGGGATTGCAGCAACTAAGTAGGAGTAGGAGCAAGGCTTTGAGAAGAGGATTATAGCATGCTAAACTTAGTTAGATAAGAGCCTAAATGATAAAATCCGCATGTATTAATGATTTAAATTGTTACTTGTATTAAGTGTTGAATATGGGATGGATATTTTGTTAAGTATTTTATTAAGAGATTGACTTGTATCTGGAATTTATAAATCTAGTTAATATCTGATACTAAAGAAGTTAATCAAAATATTGTAAGTGAATTTAGTAAGAACACCATGTTAAAAATTGAATGATTACATTTTATAAATGTATTAGTCAATCTTGAGTCTTTAGAAAGGATTTTAGTTTTGGAAAATCTGGATAGTTGATTCTCAGAAAAATTAAATGGTTTTATCTTTCTACCACGGCATATGTATACAAAAGATAATAGGCATAGGTTGAATGTTTTTATATGACTGCAAGGTTCCCAAAATTTAACTTGTTTCATACAAATGTTTCATGTCTTATTTTTAATAAAGAAAGAATCTGTAATAAGGGAGTTAAAAGCCAGATCCAAATAGTTGCAGTTATATACGCACATAAACATGTTTTGTGCAAATATTAACACACCTTTTCCTTTGTATTTTTAATAGGAATCTGAATCCCATATCACTCAGATTTTAATCAAATGCATTTTAAGACCAGATGGGTTACACCAGAACAAAGAGTCTGGTTGAACCATGTGATTGACACCCATGGTTACTGGGAACCCACTCAAGTTTGCACTTCATTTAATTTAAAGCACCAGACCATTAATTTATAGACAATCATATCACATTTATCTGGTTTCTAGAATTTATACTCTCTAGAGAATTTAGCAAGGAATCAGAAGTTTAAAAATATATATATATATAGGTATTCATGCATGAATGGAATTTTTATTGCATATAACACTGTACTATGTGTGGATTGATTAAATTCAATCAATCCAATATCCTCTTGTTTTCCAGAACTCTGATTCAAACAAGAGAGGCATATACATCCTCATATGTATGTGCATATCTTTGTGAATGTACTGATATATTTATATTGGTTAATTGTTTTGATCCTGGATATATTTTGTTTATTGGAAAAAGAAATTGACCCTGGGAAATATATTTGTAATGAATGATCAATCTATATATCATCTCTGATAGTTCAAAGGAAGTTTTAATCAAACTTAAAAGTGTAAATGAATGTAGGTGGACATTCAGACACATATAAATTGAATGTGCATATGCATGTACATAGAGATCGAATTTAGACGTCAGTCTTAATAATTTAGACGTCTGAGATTAAACTTAGACGTCAGTCTAATAATTTAGACGTCTGAGGTTAAATGTAGACGTCTGTCACAAAAAAATTAGATGTCTGAATTTAGTTCAAAATGTCTTTTTCTCTCTGTTTCAATTTTAGATCTCTGAGCCGTCTGTCATAATTAGTTAGATGTCTGGGATTAAGTTTAGACGCCTGTCATAAGAATTTAGACGTCTGAACTGCTGATTTTGCCTAATTTGCCTATTTAGAAAAGAAATAAGTGGCTATGTCAATAGCTTGTATGGCATTTTGATTTCTATTTGATTTAAATTCCCTTTGATGAAGTAAAAAAAATCCTTATGAAATTAGGGTAGAAATAGGAGGGTCATTTAAATTTCAAACTTGAATTCAAATTTAAATCAAATTATTTAAATTTTCAAAACTCGATTAAGTTATTCAAAATAACTTTTATCTTTGAAATTCCATTTCAAAAGCTTTTCATATTAAACCCCAATTTCCAATTTCAAAATCAATTGAAATTAAAATTTCAATTTCAAAAACATTGAATTTAAATCATCTGTGACTTAACCGATTTCCACGTGAAATCCATATTTGTGTGTGTATGGTGTAGTCCAGGGGTTTCACACAATAGTGCACAACATTAATCATCACAGATATATCGATAAGCGGTATAACCCATAACGCTTATCTTCATTCACAGATTCATAGATAAAATAGATTTATCAGTCACAAAGATTCACTATTACGATTCGATGTGGGTTTCGGATAACCAACTGGAATCCGACTCCCTGTCGCATCGAAATTCAAATGTAGTTTACGGGTCAAGGGTTTTCATATTCACATAGTAATATATCACAGAAACAGAAATCACAGATATATATATCGCAGATAAGTAAATTACAGATCACAACATAAATCAGGATGTATCACAAAGCATCATATATCAGGGATATCAAACAATCAAATCATCCAATAGAATCCAAACATTCATGAGTAAGGTCAGTTAGTTGTCTGATTAATTCAAATCAGATTAATTTCTTATGAATTACTAATCCTGATTAATCAACATTAATTAATTACAAATCATTCTGATTAATTATCCTTTAATCATTTAATTAATCAATTTTAATTATTTAATTACTTTTAATTAAGTAATTATCTTCACGTAATTAATTACCTTTAATTACTTATATTAATTTATCTTAATTAATAAATCAACCTTTAATAAATCACATAAATTAATTACCATTTAATTAATTATCCTTAATTAATTACCTTAAATAAATCATTCTTAAGTCAATCACATAATTAACCCTTAATTAATAAATTATCCTTTGGTTAATTATCCTTTAACTAAATAATCCTTTAATTTCTCACTTAATCCAATTGTTAAAAACAATTCAAAGATATTTAACTTTTAACATTTTTTTAAACTTTGAAACTTGTTTGAATAAATTCACTTGAAAATTTAGTTAATATTTTACTTAAAATTTTTAAAGCCTGAAACCAGTTTTTTTCTTTAAAATTTAAAGATTGGAATTAAAAACAAAACACCCGAGCCAACCACCTAAATTCTCGGGTCCATCCCCGAGTCATCTTCTTTCTCCCCCGTGCCTACTTCTTCTTCTTTTTTTTTCTTTTTTTTTACCTTAAGTTTAAACCCAACCACTGCTGAAACATTCACAGGTGAGCGCGAGAGAACTCGAGCCAAACCACCTTTTACTCGAATGCTCGCTCGAGTTTCTCCCCAGGCCCAAACTCCCTGACACGCGATCGACTTCGTGCATGTGCACAATGATGCGGCGGCGCTCCGATCGACGTCCCCCATTCCAGCAAGTTTCAATTCACCCATAGATTCGAAACCCAACCCCATTCATGTGCTAACACTCGAAATTGAAAAAAACAGCAGTGAGCTCGAAAAACTGCGACATAGCCCACTAACAAAAAAAGACAATCTCGCCGCCGCCACTCAAACCCCCGGAGCTGCCCCAACTCCGGCCAACGACTCATCATTCCCCCAGCCACCATCCCCGAAGACCACATGCCACTCGATCCACCACATAGGGGGAATGAATCAAACCAATCCTCTCAACCAAAACTAGGTCTCCAGAAATGAATCACTCGCCGCCACCGTCATCTTCGCCACCTCCAGTTATTTTTCCTAGCAACCCCGTATGCTCGTCTACCACCCCGAACAACCCCGACCAACACGAACCATTCGAATACCAGAAAATGATTAAAACGCATATTTTGTTCAACTATTAACTACTACTAGGATAGTTGACTAAAAATCTTCGTATTGGTTTTAAAAATCCTATCCTTGAGTGTAGATTCCAATTATATAATCGAACTAAGATTTTTCAACATTCGAATTTCCCAGAGTTTCAAGTTTGACTGTAAAAAAATTTGATTTTTCCTTCTGTATGCATTTATACTTCACGAAACTATTTTTAAATTGTAACTCATACATAAATACAAATATTTCGTTTTGAAACCAAGGTCTGATATTGTTTAGAAAACAAGAAATAGAAATTTCTTGTTATTTGGTACTTTGTAACTAAGCAGGGAAGAAGATGCATTGGCATGCATATATATACAACAGAACAATTGCAATATAGATTCAATTTACATAGCTATATGTTACTCACAGATTCACAGGCAATGAAAAAAAAGAAAAACTGGTTTTAGAAAAATTTGAAGTTGCTCACCTTGTAAAAGCAAAAACAGAGAACTCAACTTGTACAGGCTTGAAAAACTGAAACCCTTTTCTTTGATCTCTGATTTGAATTCGTATTGTTTGTTTTGATTGAATTTTTGTCTAAGTTTGAAATTATATTCACTTCAGTTTTATCAACTTGAAGAAATGAACTGAAATGAGAAAGTGATAAAGGAGATATACAAAGATATGTTTTGTGCAGGGTATAAATCTTGTTGTACATGATATATAATTTATTGTACAAAATATAACAGGGATATTTTCTTCTTTTGCTTGTTGATACTTTCCTTTGGTGGCTAATGCATTAATTAGTTTGTACCACATGCATTTTATTTTTCTTTGGCTATGCTACAATTTGATTTCGGCTGAAGATAATTGTTTTGGTTGAGTTGTCTTGTACTTAGTTTATTTGTACATTGATATATATGTTTGCTATTTTCTTTTGTTTGCTGGTTTCTTTTCGGCTGAGAAGATGTTAGTTAGTACAAATGTTTCCTTTTAAGTTTACATACAATTCTATTTTGTATGTATTTTATTTATTTTGGTTTCACACTTGAATGTATTTGGGTAGCTTGGTTTCAAGTTTGATTTATGTTCATATCTTTGCTTCATTTTTTTTCTTTTCTTTAATTTGCCTGGCAGCTTTCATTTGTTTTTAGGTCTACATATTTATTTGTTTGTTATACTTATATGCTTTGTACTTATATTAACATTTGTTTGCCTAGTTTGTTTTTATTTTGTCTTCTTTTACTTGCCTTAATTTGTTTAACAAGCTTAGTTATATCACTTTGTATTTTGTCTACATTTTATTCATATTTAAATGTATTTTATTCCCTTTAAATCTTATTACCTTGTACTAGTATGATTTCTTGCCTGCAAATATATTTCTAAAGATTATACAACTCTAGAATTTTACTTATAGTTTTCAAATTCACTCATATATGCCCAAATACATATATACACATATATATACAATATTCATTAAATTTAAATGATTTATACAAAATTTATTTGAATTCGGGGAAACTCGCATCCATTTATCCATTAATTTAACAATTTTAATTCAAAAATTCAACAAATTATTAATTTAAATTAAATTAAAATCTGGGGTCGTTACAAACTGGTTACAATTACACAGGTTAAAGCCGTCCAAGTATAAAACTTGAATTTAAATTTAAATTCCAAAACCATATTTTAAATGGTTAAAAACCCATATAAATACCTTTTATAACTTGTACAATCTTTTAAACCAAAATTCCTAAATTATTGAATTCAATTAATTCAAATTTTAAATCAAATTATTCAAATTTCAATTTTATTAAGTTTTTTAAAATAACTCTTATTTTTGAAACTCATTTTCAAAAAAACTTTCAATTCCAATTTCCAAAACTAATTTGGATTCAAAAATTCAATCTTTAGAATTGTCAAAAATCTGTGACTTAACTGATTTCCACGTGAAATCCACATTGGTGTGTGTATGGTGTAGTCCAGGGGTTTAACACAATAGTGCAACAACATCCAACCATCATAGATCAGAACACAGAAATATAGTTGATAAGCAGTATAAACTATAACGCTTATCTTTAATTCACAGATCATAGATATTCATATCATAGATAAATAGATCACAAATCACAACACAGAACAGGGTATATCACAAAGCATCACATATTTGGGATATCAAATAATTCAACATCCAATACGATTCAAACATCCATAAGTAGTATTACTTTAATTATCTGACTAATTTAAATCAGGTAAATTTCTATGAATAAATTTTACTAGTTATGGTAAATTAATAATCAATTAATTACAAAAACATTTAATAAGTTATCCTTTAATTGATCATAAATTAACCCTTAATTAATAACTAATACTTAATTAATTATCCTTAATTAATTACCAAAACCGATAAAATTTCCTTATAAATTTCCAAAGTTATTTCATTTTTTAAAATAAATTTCTTTATCTCTTCAAATCTATTTAAAAATCCAAATTTTAACTAAAATTTTCGACTTATAAATAATATTACCCGAAATCCATTTATTAAGTCCCTTTTTCCCGAAATTTGAAATTTAATTCAATATGATTCAAAAATAAAACTTTATCTTTTTTTCAAAACTCCTTCTTAATTTATCCAATTCTCAAAATAAATTTTTACAATAACTTTCAATTTGAATTTTAAAATCCAATTTTATTTATTTCTGGTATCCAACGATACCAAAAATATATCCGGCTAAACCGTAGCCTTCAACAATTTCAATCACAAAGATAATCACACGGAGATTATAAATAATCAACACACAACATATGAAACAAATTCAAATGTTTGAGGAATCCTGTTGGATCCCTCCAACCTGTTTCCCTACATCCACAGATGTTAGCACAATACCAATTCCACTTCGAGATGTAATATCGTGGTATATGGGATTTATAAAATATTATCCGCTATTATGCGGCGCAATAGGGTCTCATCCGCTATATAATGCGGGAAATCAACTCCAAATACATATATAATACCAATTCCACTTCAAGGTGGAATGTCGCGGTATATGTGTTTAATATAATAACCTCCGCTTAATATGCGGTGTATAGGGTCTATTTCAATACAACAGATAGCAATCATCATCCAAGCACACAATCAAGCAATTTTAAATTTAACTATTTAAAATTTAAATCGAAACACAATTCGATTGAGTGAGAAGTTCTCACCTTGGCTTCCAATAATAATTGAAGTGTTTTATTCCGAATAAAATTAAACGAGCATTTAATTTTACCCAAAATTCACACTAGTTCCAATCAACTACAAACCAGCTCCATCGCGTAGTGCTCGTCAAAACGGACCCAACGCAATTCGTTTTGTCAATTTTCGACCTCGTATGACAAAGTTATGGTATTTTAAACATTGTACGAATTATAATATAAATAAATTTACAAATTTTATTTATTTTCAAACCCTAATTACTTTTGGCCATTCGAAATATCTTGATGAAATCTCACCCATGCACTTCATCTTCTCCAACACCAGGTTATTATGCAGGCAAGTAACACAAACGCCACCATCAACCTTGAATTATCGCACGCACCACGCCACGTTTGAAGCTGATCCAAGACCACCCTGTCGAAGCCCATCACGAGTGCCACCTTCAGCCAGAGGCACAGCGAGCTCGGTCGTGTATTCCCCTTGATAAACACACGCAAACAACCCACAAACGCGGGCCCAAAGCTCCCTCTCCGGTCGACGAAAATCGATCTCCACCGTTGGATATATAGATCTTGGAGTGCTCTTTCATTTTGTAGTTGGAGATTTCTTGTAAAAGTGGATGGATTGGAAGAACGAGAGGGAAGAAGTGAAGAAGACGTCGGCCATTGAAAATAGCTAGGGCCGGCTGAAGCTTGAAACCCTAGTTTGTTTGCAAATGGAAAATAAAATGTCCTTATATAGAAAATTTGACGAAACACTATTCATCCGAGATTTTCCGAACTCCAAACGAAGCATGCCGGCTGACGTTTCTAAGGTTTAACCCGCGTTTCGGACACAATGGAACGTGTTTTGGGAGCTAATTTGATCATATGTGCGAGTTACGGAATTAAACGATCAAGTTTAAAATTAAATCGATTAAACTAACTTTCTATGCGTTTCGGATTGCCCCGGACAAACCGTACGTCCGATTGACATGAAATTTGAAACCTTACAATAATTTAACATTACGGATCCGATGAAGCTAGTTTCGTCGAAATCCGAGACTGTTTGAAAAATGGCTATTTTTACTCGTTAATTAAATATTAAAATATTCAATTTTTTTACAAATTAACTTTTAATTCAATTTTAAAAGTTCTATAACATCGTTATAACTTCAATATGATTTACTGCAACTTTATAAATCATTTTTTATACACAGTAAACCCAATTTCAAATTATTTCTGGAATTTCAAATATTAAATTATCGATTTAATTATCCAATTAAATCTCTATATTCGAAATATAATTTATTCGACTTACAAATCTTACTTGTTAATATTCAAAATCAATTAAATATCTGAATTTCAAATGACAGAAATTCTGGGTCGTTACGATCTTCCCTCCTTAAAAGAATTTCGTCTTCGAAATTGCAAAGTAAGAAAAATGCCCCAAATCCATTAACTTTTCAAAAATCCACTTAGTGAAAATTTTATATTCACCTTTTCCAAAACCTTTAACTTCAACCAAAACAATGGTTTCCATTTTCTAGTTCAATTCCTATATTTTCATTAAAATTTAGAAATCAACTTTTCATTAACAAAAATTTTCCCAAAAATTTTTTTCAAAATTTTTCTAACTCCTAAAATTTACGGAAACTTTTGGCAAAGTCTCCTTTGTACGGAGGAGCTTTCGCAATTTCACAATAGATATAAATATATATACATCGACCCACACGGTCGGAAAACAGAAAAACAGTTCATATTTCCTATTTTTATTGCATAGGCATACCTTTTTAGCATTTTTAAGCAAAGCAGTTATTTATTAAGCATTTTGCGCAACCAAATCAGCCGAACGGCAGCCACGGCACCTGTACTTACTCAATTTAAACACGTAAGTGACATATATACGAAATCTATTAACATTTTACTCTTTTAAACAACTACAACACATGCATATTAAAAGAAATGCATACTAAACAAGGTTTATAAGCAACTTATATAATTTCGACATTACTTGTAATTGTTTACAACCAATTCATATACAACGACATTCATTTCTTCATTTTCAATTAGTTTACATTCACTAATTTAAATTAAAGTTGATTCGCTTTCAATTTAAATCCAATTACATAGCTTTCAATTTTTTTATCAATTCAATTTCATTAACACTTAATGAATTATATACAATCAACCAACAATCATATAACAACTAATGTATATTCAACACAACCAAATTTATTCACTTTGTTTACCTTCAATTTGGTTTAACACTTTTTAATTTTCCAATTGGTTTAATATTCTATTGATTTTCATTCAATTATTCAATTCCCAATTACATTAGCTTTAATGAATTAACACTTACATCCATTATTCCATATCAATTCATTTACATTAGATTGATTAACATTCAATCCATTTATTAATTCAATTGCTAATTCATTTTATAACTAAGTTGAATTTCATTTATAAACCTCAAGTTCATATTCTTAATGACTTCATTTCATTAATTCACTTATTAATTTGCTTCGATACCAAAATCAACTTCATTCAACATCACTTAAGTTATATTCCAATTAAACATCATTTGTTTAATTTAACTTAAATTTCCACTTATAAATTCAATTTAGATTCCAATTCTAAAGTAAATTCTATTTAAATTTTACCAAAGCTAAATTTCATCAATTATTCAAATTCATATCTCATTTTGCTTAACAAAATTGTTTAACCACTTTAATAATTGGTTTCACTTACCTTTACCCATTCTATAAGTTATACAACTTATATATTTAAACTTCCAAATCATATTAAATAACCACCTATCAAATCCAATTCAATTTATTTAACTTTCCTTTAGTTAAATTTCCAAATCATATGTTTTATTATGCTAACTCAATTTCATTTCAACTTTACTAAAGTAAAATCTTTACTATTTCCTATTATAAGTCCAAACTCATTTCACTTATATTCATCAATTACAACTTGGATTTTAATTTCAAATCTGTTTATCACAACAAAACTTCAATTTTTTTAATTTATTATGGTAGCAAATCCATCACAAAGAAACTCGAAAATGATACTGATGCTGCTGCAGTCATCACCCTTATTATTTCCCAACAACAGTAGTGAATTCAGTGCTTAGTATTCTTTTAAAATTTCCTTTTATTTATAAATCACATTTATAAATCTTTTTCTCATATAATTTCACTATTTAACTTTACTTATGCAAGATGATTTCACAATTGTAAATCATTTTAATTATAATTCCATACTTAATAATTCATTTGCTTATATACTTCATTCTTTTACAATTGTTGTTTTTATTTAGATTATTCAAACAACTTTTATTAACTCATATATATATTCTTACATTTTCAACAACCAAACAATTAATTTTATATACACTTTAATAATTCTGAAAAATTATTTCCTTTATATGTAAAATATAATCAAGGTAAAATTATTTCATTTACCCAATTTAAAATGATACTGTGTCGATTCATCTTGTTTAAGAGTTTAGAAACCCCTATCGATATAGTTAGCTAGACTGCACCGACCAGAATCTATAAACAATCAACCGATAAGTCAACACAATACAAAACAATTTATATTCACTAACAAATACGCGCTCATATCTATTATTACACTCACACTCATTCTAGAGTACTACTGACTCTATCTCTAATGAGTAACACCCAACAGAGCCAAGGTTATCGCTTAACCAAATGCTCTGATACCACATGTAACGTCTCGGAGATTATTGACTTCCGAAAATCGACATTAATACGTCCACCGTATCAACTGCCGAGCAATCGAATGCCGGAAAACCGAATTGTTATGGTTAAAAGAAGAGGTAGAAGAAGACAGAAAGAAAGAAAGAAGAAACAACAGAAACAATATCAGAATCTCACATATCACAGCGGAACAACATATAATAGATAAATGAATAATCTTTAAATCAAAGAACTATATCAGTTTATACATTACATCATCATCAGAGTTTACAACAACAATATACAACACAACTGGACAATTATATGAACTTGTCCCTACGAATGAATTTTTACAACGGAAAAGATAATATCATATACAAATGCTACGTCTCGCCATCCAGCTCGCCACTTAAGCTCCAAAGCCTCCTGAAATCCAAAATGACCTGATAACCTGACTCTAGGCTGCCCGTGTGGAAAATTATGGGCAACCAGAGTTTAGGAAGGGAACAATAAACTCTAGGTCAGTCATGGGACTGTTGTGAGAACTAAAAACAGTTATTTGCACAAAGGAATACAAAGGAAAAGAATCCGCAATGTTTTTGGAAAATGAAACTACCATAAGGCCTCCTGCCACACACACAATGCAAATGCAGAATTAAAGGAGATTTCCCGTTATGATAGTCAAACATGCTTACTACGCAAAACAAATCATTTTTGATATTATTATTAGTGCATAGTGCAGAAAACATTTCGAAAGTATAATATTAATCTTAGCCAGCATACAACCATTATTGTATGCATACTATAGCTACTATGTTCAATAGCAGGTTACCGCCTCATTCCATAGCAGGTTATACAACTAAAACCGTACAAGGCTCGTATTGTTTCTTTGGATTTTCCAAGAAATGGTCCGGCTAAGGAACTTCCTACTGCTAATGGGTACGCCTCTGGCGGGACGTCCCGAGAACTAACTAGCTCTCTGCTAACACAAGGCCGGGTTACCTCTTACACTAGGTAACTACTACACGAATATGCCACCCCCGGGTCCTTTGGGACCTTTATCCGAGGCGCCTCAACAAAACAACAATCACATAGTAAATGAGATTGGAGTAACCACATAGGTTAAATACCAGGGCTCCATACCTAATACCACCCTTTTCCAGAAGGAAATGACATACCTTAAAGGGAGCGACCCTCATAACCTTGCCGCATCATTCCTGTTTTGACCATTTCCAGGGTGTGAGGTCTGACGAAGTCTCGTCCACAAAGCTATGCTTTTTCACAAAGCCATGCTTTGATCAACAAATGATCAGCAACACACAGCAGCACTGAGCATGCCACACTATCAAATTGGGAGTATATCACTGATAACTTTCAACTACATAACCTCTGAGCTCGTACGTCTCAGAGAAGGGTGTTAAGCTAAGAGAATAGATTCTCCGCTACTAAACAAAAATGTATTTGAAAGAAATCAGCTTTATATCTCAAAATGTAATGTCAGACATGTAACCATACAAGTCTGTTCCGGGTTCGAACAGAACCGAATGCACTTCCAAAGAAGCCCTTGCAATCTGGGTATTCACAATCCCGATCGAACTTCCCATCACAAAGGAACCATAACTAACGGTGCAGAGACAATCGATAGGTCATCCTATCGTTTTCACAAATACTTGGTCTTCACCACCGGTCTTCAAATGTTATCCATATCGTCATATCACTTATTCGGAATGGGTTATATGACACAAAGGTCCTTTCCCTGCTAAACCGAATAGTGATTTACTTTGATTAAGTCACAACTTATTACCCAAATCCTTTCCTTTAAATGGTTTAAACAAATTACCATTTTAAATCTTTAAACAATAAGATTTACTTCACAAAGTTTACCTAGTTTCACAAAGATTCATTCACAGATTCCCATGACACTTGATATTTATTAATTAGTAGAACACTTTAGAATAATTATTTGATAGATTTGTTGAAGTATAAAATAATGATAAAATAATGGCATTGAATTTAATTACAATAACGTAGATAAATAATTTTATTTCAGCAACGACATTCTGTTGTAGAATAAAACACCATTATGCTATATTTAAATTAAGAAAATTTATTGGATATCTATTTAGTAGAATAAACCCCCGTTCTACTATTTATTTTATTTGGGCATTTATGTTTATGCTAGTGACAAGGATAAAGTGATATGCTATATGTTGATAGATGATTATGGATTTTATTCACATATTTGTTACTTAGGTAAATATCTATGATATGACTGGTAATGTGAACTAAAATAAGTGGTAGCTTGTTTAAGTGTCATTATGGTTGCTAAGCCTCTTCCCAATTTGAAAGGAAGCAGATTTAAAATTTACTTTAACTTTATAATATTTTGAAATAAAATATTCTCTATATTTAAATGGTTAAGTTAATATTATTTTAATAATAATATTTTAAATTTAACTAATTATTTAATAATGATGATTTAAGTTAATTAGTTATCTATAAATAAAGTTATTTTAAAGTTAATTTATTATTTTATTAAAAATGATTTAAAGTTATTAATTATTTTATTAATGATATTTTAAATTAATCAATTATTTAATACTGATGTTTTTGAAATTTATTAATAGTGTTTAAGCTTAATGATCATTATATTAATAGTGTTTAAAGTTAATTATTATTTTATTAATAATTTTTAAGTTTATTAGTCATTTTATTAATAGTGTTTGCGTTTATTAATTATTTATCAATAGTGTTTAAAGTTAATTAATTATTTACCGATGAAGTTTAAAATTAATATTATTTTATTAGGGAGATTTTAAAGGTGATTAATTTATAAAATAAAACGTGTTTAAAAATAATAAATTTGTTTTGTAAAGAGAATTATTTTTATGAAGGGTTTGTTAAAGTTATAAATTGGAAAGAGATCCTGGAAATTGAAAAGGAAGTTTTGGTTTATAAAACTTTGGTAAAGAATAATATATGGAGATGTTGGAAACCATATACTTGATATTAAACTTTGAGGTAGGGAAACTTCTACCTATCCTAAAAGAGAGGAATATTGTTGAGTCAACGTAGGATGTAATAACATCCCAACTTGAATGACATCATTGTTATCTGAAGGATAGTTTAACTTTGAAGTCAAAGATTGATGCTCGGTGCATAAAGTATTATTTGTCACATATGAATTGAATCACTTATGAAAATCAAGTTTATGAAAATTAATAAATAATTCATCTTAATTATGGTGGCATGGAAGCCTTTTTCCATACTTAACACTGAAGGATAAGTGGTTTAGGTTTATAGGTAAACAATGTTTTGAATGACATTGTTTTGATCCATTTAGTATGATTTTGAAATAAGAAATCTTTCTTAAATTCTTTGTGAATATTCTTATATTGTCGTATAAGTATATGGTAAGTCTTCCAAGTATAGAAAGTAAAATGGTTTGAGAATATACTTATACCAGTGAGATAAGTATATGGATAATTTTGTAAATAACTAAAATGATTTAATTAATGAAGATTCATTAAAAAGGCTTAGTGTATTCCATATGAAAGTAAATCTATGTTTGACTATTTGTTTATTTGATAGTTAAATCACCGACTATCAAATCTGGACCAATTTTTTACTCTGGAAATATCTAGGAGAAATATGAGAATTATTTGGTACAATTATCTTCGGTGATGTTATCGTATGTATAAACTCGTTGTGTTCTTTTAGGACAAATGATAAGGAAATTCGTCCTTTTAAATGGTTAGGAGGTGATCTCCGCTCTTATCTATTCTCTATTTATTTTCAAAAGAACTGGAGTTGAGTTTACCGAAAACTACCGAATGTTGGTTCGAAGAGACCGGGATCAGATACATATGAATTATCTAAAAAACCACTTCGAACCAACTCAAGTGTTCGAATTGAAGATACCTTGAAGATGATGAAATTGAAGAAGGATCTCTTTGAAGTGCAAGGGTTACTTGCTACTAATCCTAAGGATGATTCCAAAAGGAATGAAGTAGAAGTAGTGCCTTCAGTTTGTTCATATCATGAACAACTTGTATGGATGAATGCTAGCATTGCATTGCTGCCTAGAGGGCAGTGTTAGCATTCCACGTGAGATTGCTTTATAAAAGGTAAATGTAGCCTCAAGCCTAACAACCAAGAGTGACTAAAAAAAGGGATATACTTCAAGGCTATGTGGGTTGCATTCATTAAGGTATTGGTCGTCACCCGATCTAGATCGATATTAAAAAATCTATGTATGTTAGGGGCTCAGTATGGTTGTTTGCTACAATCGAGGTGATGACATATTCAGTACTATCCAGTAAGAAGTAGGCCGGTCCTAATTCGTGGGGGGTCCATGTGAGGCCCTTGTTACATTTTATGTAGAGATGTACTGTGGCAAGTGGTAACCTAATAGCATTGTCATTGTATGGAATCCATTCTCCAATATGTGCTTTTACGGACTTGGTTATACACCTATTATGCTGGAATTTAATTAATATAAATTTTTTGGCTATGATTCCATATTTATTTTAATGCCTAGACATTATTATAATATCACTGGATTTTCTATTGAATGGTTTGGTTATCCTAGGGTAAAAACATGTTCGTGTTTATGTGTGACGTGGTCTTATGAGATACCATTTTTTTGAAAGGTTTTTACAAAATATAACAGTCCAAATGATTTGAGTTTCTCACGCTAGTTTACCAGATTGATCCAGGTGTTGTTTTCTTATAATACTCAGGTCACACCTGAGTATTTTTCCAGAGTTAGCTTCGGATGCTTTGGAGCTTCATAAGACGAGCTCGATGCCTCCAAGACGTATTTCCGTATTTTTATTTCTGCTATGTTTCTTGTTTGTATTTATCAGCATTTATAAGGATAGGCTATTATAATTTTCCAAGCTAATGATATGTTAGACTTTGATGTTGTTGAATATTAAATTTTCTTTTATAAAGATAATTGGTATATTATATGTTATTCATCATGATGTAAGATTCTGTTCTATCTTTTCTTTTCTTCCACTCCAACAATCTGTCCTTTCGACACTCGAATGCCTAGCACGTAAATACCGTGGATGTATTAGTGTCGACGTTTGAGAGTCGAAAAGGTGGGTCGTTACACTATTAACATACAAAATAATTAAATTTAGACCGTTTTATAGTAAAATGAATGTTGTATAGGTTCATGTTTTAGCTTGAGATAGAGATGAGATGTAAATTGAGATAGGGCCAAATAATAATAATGTATTCTTTATAAATAGTTCCGAAATATTTTGCTAGGGCATGTTCCCCAACATACCTAAGTCTAGCTCTGGTCTGGATCTGATACCAATTATTTGGAAAATCAAATGTAATTTCCTTACTTAAAGTAATATATTCACGGTTCCATGGAATAAAACTCCATATTAACCGAATAAGGCAACGTTATTCATAATGATAAACTAGAGTGGATATTAATGTAGAAAAACTAAAAACATCAAATTTAAGTAAGGTTTGGTGAATGTTATCTACAAATTCGCTGTCCACATTCACTATATCAACTTGAATAAGCCCCAAATATTTTTTCTGAAACTTTGCAACAGGAAGCCCAACCCGCAAACATAATGGGTTGGGTATATACACATATACACTACTTCACATCTCCTTTATACCTTCTCAAACCCTAGTGCTGCTACTTATCATGTTACAGACTCTAGAAAAAACTAGCAAAAAGAAAGTAAAAAACCTCTAGTCCTATCATGGCGTTCTTATACTAAGATCGCTTATTCTTCCTTTAATTATTTCCTACTCAATTCCCCTCTCTCCTAGTAGGATAAATCATGATTGAGGTCACTTCGTATAGCTAAACTTGTAGAAATTGGGAATTTTCCTTTGTTTTGGAGCAAGTTCATTCTCTGTTCATAAATGAACCTCTTTATTACTTCGATTATATGCCAAATCTAAAACATATGTAAGATCTGACCCAGTGCGAGGCTTCCACGATGTAGCTTTAGGGTTAGGATCACGATGAGGCTCTGAAATAGCAACAGCTGATGGTCCTTCCAGATTTGAGGAAATGAGACTTTGATTAAGAAGACGAGGTAGTTTCAGATAGTCTTCGACATTATGGATTCCTTTGCTTGAACAATCAGCAGATGCATAACCTTTCTTCTTCTTTTTGATTTTAATAAGAAAATAGAACCGTCTTTGCTTATACATATGCCTCTCTGCTCTTTATTTAATTCCTTGTTATTATGGACTCTTTATTGCACCCTTTTCATGCATGGTAGATTGTAGCAATTTATAGTATACATGCTTGATCTTTTTGTTCACATTTATCATGGAAATGATTATTGATTACTTGTACTTCTGCTCTTAAGTCCATAGAGCTTTCTAAACTGATATCTAACTGAGATTTAGCTTTATTCCATAAATATTCAACATACCTACATTGAAAAAATAGGTGCTTGCTTGTTTCAATTTCTTCATGGCATAATAAACATGTTGTATCTTCCTGTTTTCTCCATTTACTTATTTTATTCTTTTGTTGGTAATCTATCTGTAATGGCAAAAGTGAATAAAAAGACATTTTCGTGCAATTAATTTTATTCCAAATGATTTCTGCCTACTCCATTTCTGACTGTTTTCCTCTAATGAACCTAAGTCTTTTTGAAATTTTATTTTATTTTTTCATAACAGCCATTCCCATTCATTATTTTAGCATTTTCATTAATAGGTAATTTTCTAGTAATATTACTAAATGAGCTTTTTGCTGCATGAAGTTTTAGTTTCCATTGAGGATTACTGATTATTTTTGCAACTATAGTTTTTGCATTCCCCATTATACGTAAGCTATTCCATCCCCATTCATTAAAAAGTGACTCTTGATTGATCCATGGATCATACCATAAACTTGTTTTCTGACGATCTTTAAACTTTCTTTTGATAATTTTCTTTGCTATGTCACTATGTTTTAACAACATCTTCATAGAACTTGATTGATCTGTCCTTTGCACTGTATTCCAAAAAGATCAATTTTTGATGTATTTGTTTTTTAACCATTTGGCTACATAGAATCACTACTGATAAATCTCCAAACTAACTTTAAACAGCAAATTGTATTAAGATCGTTGAAATTCTTGATGCCAAAGCCACCCACTTTTCTAGTCCTGTGTAACTTTTCCCATGACATTTTATGATATCGTCTAGGGGTGGGCATGGTTGGTTAATCGAACCGATCGGTTAATTAACCGATTTAATCGACCAAAAAATACGGTTTGGTTAACCGAACCAAAAATAAATTTGGATGGTTCGTATCGACCGAACTGCTTATATTTAACCGCGGTTAACCGCACATATCGATCGGTTAACCGATTAACCTTAACCAACCAGTTAACCATCGCCCGGTTAACTATGGTAAATCGAAAGTTAACCGCTTTAGACCATAATAATTAATCATATTCTAGTTTAATCTTCATAGAGATTAGAAGTTCACATAATAAATATCGCATATGCATATTACTTAATTATTTTAAGGCATTAACATCACATACACAGCACATAAGCATTAACAACACATAAGGCATTTATAGTACACAACAATTCAAAATTTCATATAGTCCATAACATATAGCCCTCACCCCTCAGTAATTACAATGCGTGAATACAATTCATTATATTACACAGCAGTTCACACTAACTAGTCCACAACATTACCAAAGTTACCAAACTACAAAGTTGACAAATCCAAACTATCCAGCAACTCAAAGCTCCAAGATTACCAAACTATAAAGCTAGTAGCCTAAAACCAGCAAATAAATCCATGCTCTAAGCTATTGTCACCAAATATTTAGTAAAAACTGTATAGTGAGAAAGTATATAGTAAGCAAACATATAGTATAAATTATATCCAAAGTCAAGTGTCAACAACTGAGTTGCACATGTGATACTTGTTCAATGGGAAGATGGTAGCAAGTATACAATAAGCAAATGTACATGGTTTATTATCAAGCTATTTAGCTGTGTATTACACAAGCCAATGAAAATTCAATAACGAAATTTACATGGTTTATTTACAATCATGTTTAACATACTCAATAGTGATTGGCTCAATATGCCTTCTACCTTCTGGTGGAAAAATAGTTCATGAATTTTGTACATATGGCTAACTTACTTACTGATAATGAGTAATTTATAAAAGAACAAACTTGCTGCATACGAACTAACTTACTTGCAGTTTTAACTTATAATAAAGAACTGGCTGACTACATATGAACTTACTTGTAGCATAAGTGACTTATTACATATGAACTTACTTGAAGTTTTGACTTATAGTAAAAGACTAACTTATTACATATAAACTATCAACTAGTGCTGAAGATATAAAAAACACTACATGTGAACTAGATCTAAAAGATCGAATGAAGAATTAAATTACAAGTGCAAAAGATACAATCAAAAACATATATTCAAAGATCAAAAACTTGTAGTGGAAATATATTAATCCAACAACATAGTTAAATCACTGAAACTGCTAATACAGTTCCTATGTTATATATACAAAATAGAGCGCAAAAGTATAGGCACAAGCTTTCTAGACTAATTAAACTTTAATGTGGACCACAACTCATAAGTGAATTACTGCATGCTTAGTGCATCAAACATTTGACACATATGTGATCAATAGGAGAATGAACTAACATATTTCCCTAAACTAAATTCATTTAACACATGAATGATTTTATCCTATCAAACACATTAATTTTGTAAACTACAACAAATTTAACAGCCCACACCAAAATCAAAATTAACATTATTAATTTACCAACACCAAAAAAGCAATGATGCTTAGAAAAATAATCTAAACAAACAATACATGAATTTGCAGTTTACAATGATAATGATAAGCTGAAATCATTTTTGTTAGTCCTTGAGATGATGGTTTTGATGACAACAACCTTAGAATAAGATTATAAAATATAAATACTAACATTATAGTTTAGATATATATGTATATGCACGATTTAACCATGCAGGTACCAAGAATGAAGACTATACAGTATAGAGATTCAAGATATCAAGATTGAAGACTCATGAGTATCAAGAATATCAAGATTATCAAGAGTTCAAGATTTCAAAATAAGTATTGAGCCTAGAATTATGTTAAAACTTCATAATAGCACTGAAATCTTCACTCCATTTTTCTTTTTTGATGGAGCCCATTTCTACCTTTTTAGTGGCTTACAAACCCACGACAAGTAGCTTACAAACCTACGACAAGTGGCTTACAAACCCACGAACATCCTGGTTTTGTATAAGTTCTCGAGTCCTGACATGATGAGATATTCTGCAGGAAGAAGCTTGCAAAACTACTTCAAAATGATTTTCAAAACTACTTCAGAATGATTTTCAAAACTGCTTTTCAAAATGTTTTAGCCTTAAAAATTATCTTTTCAAATGATTTTCAAAAAGATGTTTTAGCTTTAAAATATTCTTTGTTTTTGTTTTTAATAAACTCTTGTTTTAAACTTCGTTTGTTTTAAACTATCTTTTAAACTTTTAATATTTACTTAGATTTAAATATAAAATTATATATATTATTCTCTATATTTATCTATGTATTTTATCTATAGTCAAGTATATTTATAAAGTTTTAAATAGTTTTAATATAAGATAAAAGTTATTTTCAAAGAAAAACTAAACATCAAAATTTCCTTTGGGATGTCAACATGCCCTAGTACCCCATGTCGACATAGTGTCAGTTAAGACCAAAAATTTAAATTTCAAAAGAAGTGTCTATTCGCCATAACCTTTCACGAATGGACATGACTGTTGTTCTTCTATAAATAGGGTTTAGTTTCAATGAATTTTATATCAGATTTTCTAGTTTTTCACTTCTCTTCTTCTTTCACATTTTCTTATTCAAAATCCTATCATTACTCTGCCGAAATCAACATTGAATCTAACTAAATAATCTCTGGTTTTATTCTCTATCACTATCTCAACAAGATCCAAGTGCTATTCAGAGTTATAGGCTTCTTTGTAATCTATCTAGCGAGAAAAGGTGTGATTGTAGCCTTGAAAATCAATCAAGCGAGAAAAGGTGTGATTGTAGCCTTGGAAATCAATTGGGTGAACTTGTCGCCCGGAAATCAAGTATCTCTACCTAGAGGATTGTGATTCTGGAGGGTGTACCCCGTAGCCTTGAAACCGAGGGTTGTAATGGTTGAATTGCTTTTGAAAGGAAATCCGTACTTAGTTGTGCGGGACTAGATGTAGGGTAACTCCGAACCAGTATAAAATCTGGTGTGTTCTTTCCTTTACTGCATTTACTTTATTTCTGCAACTGTGTTTGTTTCTGTGATTATATCAGTGTTTGAATATTACATACATTTGTGTTTAAATTAACATAAACTCAAAAAGATTTAGTAATTTCTTATAAACACTATTCACCCCCCCTCCCTCTAGTGTTATTTCCAGCCTTAAGATCCATATTTTGCATTCCTCACATTTGGTATCAGAGCATGGTTTTCAAAAGTTTCATAATCTGAATTTTGAAAAGTTTTCTAAATGGCTACCAACACTGGTACTGTTTCTAACACTAGTTCATTTGTAAAAGGTCAGTCTACTGCCAGACCACCACTTTTTAATGGCAGTAAGTATGCATATTGGGCATGTAGGATGAAAATATATTTACAATCTGTAGGATTAGATACTTGGAATATCACACAAACTGAATATTCTAAACCCACAACTAATTTTGCACAGTGGACTACTGAGCAAAAGACTGTTGCACAAAATAATTCTAAAGCAATGAATATTTTGTTTTGTTCACTTGATAGGAATGAATTTAATAGAGTGTCAGTTTGTAAGTCTGCATATGAAATCTGGAAAACTTTGCAAGTGACTCACGAAGGAACAAGCAAAGTTAAACAGAACAAAATTTTCATGCTCACAAATCAGTTTCAGTTATTTAAAATGAATACTAATGAGTCTATTTCAGATATGTATAGTCAATTTCAAGATATTGTGCATTCTTTAATATCCTTGGGAAAGGAATTTTCGAAAGAAGATCAAGTCAGAAATTTTTTAAATTCTCTCACTTCAGAATGGGATCAAAAGACACTTGCAATTGAAGAGGCAAATGACATCAGTACTTTAAAGATAGAAGAATTGATTGGAAATCTAATGTCATTTGAAGTCCAAATGATCGGGAGAAGAGAAAGCAAAGCATCTGAAAAGAAATCAATGGCATTCAATGCATTAACCGACGGATCAGACTCAAACAGTGATAATGATGAAGAGATAGCATTTATGACCAGGAATTTTCGGAAATTCCTGAAATACAGAAAGATGAATAATCTCAAGAGAAACAACTATAAGAATTCTGGAAATCAGGATGCAGTGCCAAACAATGTCAAATGTTTCAACTATGATGAACTAAGCCATATCAAAAGAGACTGTCTGTATCCAAAAAGGCAGAATCCTCCTATAAACAATGATTCAGTAAAGAAACGGAAGCGTGCATTTACTGCTACTCTAGATGACTCAAACTCGTCCTCAAGCGATGATGATCAAAAGACAGATAACTCAAATTTGTGTTTCACGGCAGTTCACGACTTCAACGAATTCAAGGAAACGGACTCAGAAAAAGGTACATATTTACAATACAATTGATTGAAATTGCATGCTTAGAATTAGATGATTGATTGCTTGATTGATTGATTTTGAATTGGTGTGTTGATTGAATTTTAAATTTATTATTTATTATTTTATTATTATTATAATTTTATTATTATTTTATTTTTATTATTTTTTAATAATATAATATTTTCTGGAATATACTATAATTCTAATAATATTCCAGATATATATATATAGACATTAAAATAATAAGTATATATATATATTAGAATACTTGGGAAAAATAAATCATAGAAATTCACAGGCATATGTCGACATGGTCCCTACCCTAATGTCGACATAGGTACCAGAATTTGAAATTCAAAATTTGAATTCAAATGGTTGAATTTCTCTCCACCTTTTCACTTCATTCAATACTCTGAAAAGGCATCTTTTGACCAGAGAACATGTCTTTCAAAAATCTATTTATTCACTATCTTTTATCACAACTTTTCACTTTCATTTTCAAATTCAAACTCTCTCTTCAAAACTTTAAGCTCTCTACTTTAATGGCTTCTTCAAGCAACACCTCCACCATGAGACTTTCCAGAAACTTGAAAGAGCAACTCCTCAATAATCCGGAGGCTATAAAAGCATACATCAATTATGCTAATTATGGAGAAGTCCATCCAGGAAAGTTTGCTACTTTTCAAGATTTTGCTTCTTATGAAATTGATACTCTTTTTGCAAACAATCAAATTCTTAATCTTGTTGATTCTTCTCAAAATGATTTTGTTTGTTACCCAAATCTTGTTAAAATTTTCTATGCAAATCTCAATCGAGAATTTTATGAAGAAAATGATAATGAAATTTGGAGTAGTGTCAAAGGCACTAAAACTGTTTTGAATTGTGATCTTTTGGGTACATTCTCAATTGCAAAAGCACGGGAATGGATCTTTCTAGTTTTCAAATCAATGAACATGATCGTGAGGCATTTCATCATATTTTTGAAGGAGATGAAAACTTTGAATTTAAAAACCGAAACTTTCATCCTAAAGCAAGAATTGTCAATCTTTTTTACAACATACTTTGACCCCAAGATCGGGAAATTTTAACAATCCTACTTCAAAAGTGTGCAAAGCACTTTTTGCTATTTTTGGAAATTATGATATCAATTGGGCGCAAGTTATTTTGGATGAACTTCGTCCTAAAAATTTTGAAATGGGAGAAAACACTTTATATCATGGAATTTACCTTACTCGGATTTTCAACTATTTTGGAGTAAATTTCAAAGGAGAAGAATTTATTTCAAGAAAAGTTTTTAATATCTCAAACATTTCTCTCATGAAAATCCCATATGTTTTTCAACCTTATGAAACTCTTGGCGAAAAGGAAGAGCGTTTGGCTCATGAAGAAATGGAAGAGGAAGAAGAAGAAGAAAGGGATGAAATGGAAATAGAAGAAGAAGAAGAAGGTGAAACATCCCTAGAAAGTATTGAATATCCCTCCAATCCTACCAATAAAACCCTTCTCAAAAACCAAAAGATTATTGTTGAGGATCAACAGGTTCTTAAAAGATCCGTTAGTAAGAAGTTGGACAAAATATCATCCAAGATGAACAAGTTTTTCTCCAAAGTCAGCAAGAAACTTGGATTATCTTCATCTTCATCATCCTCTAACTAGTTCTATATTTTAATATCATGTCGAATTAGTTTAAGTTTGTTTTAATTTGAGTGTTTATGTAGTTGTTTATGATCAATCATTGAATCACTCTTTTATGCAATGAAATTTAATTTCTTTTCTATTATCTAGCTTATCTTATCTCTGGAATAAACGTTAGTATATTATATAAATATATATATATACACAATTATTCACAAAATCAAAATTACCATCGAATTTAACTGCCTCATGTCGACATACCCTCTATGACCATGTCGACATGTACTGGTCAGAAATGACACTTCATTTTGAATTTGAAATTTGAATAACTACCATACGTCTATTCATTTCAAACGAATTTCTACACCTATATATACCCATTTCTTCCAGATTTCATTACTGAATATTATTTCTTATCTATTCTATCTTTCATTCTTCTCACAATTTCAAAAATGGCTAATTCAATTCATAACTTATCCGAGAATCTTGAAGAAACTCTTAATTCATTCAAGAATATTCTCTCGTTCATTCTTCGTAACCAGCGACACTTAGAATTGAGTCAAATGCAGATGATCAAGGAGCAAGAAAGGCATTTTGAAGCAATTCGATGGATGATTTCTTCCCTGCACAAGGATGATAAAAGCACATCCTCCTGTCTCTCTCACAAATGACAATGAAAATTGGGATGCCATCAAAGCAGACCCTATTTTCGAAGAAGAAGGATGGGTGGAAGTTCCTCGTAACGTTTAATTTGATTGCTTTATTTAATTATTTTGTTTGAATTGATTGCTTTGATTGAAATTGGTTGTTTTGATTGATTTATTAACACTTGGTGTGGTTTATATGATTGTATAAATATACATTGGTATATTTATAATCGTTGATTGAATATCATGTCTATAAGTATAGTTATTTCTTAATATACTTTATTATATAGTTTATTAATGCAGGTACTTGAGTACAAGAATGAGGGGGAGCTATATAGTTTAGAATTTGTTTGTTTTTGTTGATGACAAAGGGGGAGAAATATAAAATAGGGTAGTTAGGCATAAATTAAGGGGGAGTTATTAGATTTAGGGGGAGTTATTAGGATAGAAGTAGTATTTTATAAACAAAGGTTGTCATCATCAAAAAGAGGGAGATTGTTAGTCCTTGAGATGATGGTTTTGATGACAACAACCTTAGAATAAGATTATAAAATATAAATACTAACATTATAGTTTAGATATATATATATGTATATGCAGGATTTAACCATTCAGGTACCAAGAATGAAGACTGTACAGTATAGAGATTCAAGATATCAAGATTGAAGACTCATGAGTATCTAGAATATCAAGATTATCAAGAGTTCAAGATTTCAAGATAAGTATTGAGTCTAGAATTATGTTAAAACTTCATAATAGCACTGAAATCTTCACTCCATTTTTCTTTTGGGATGGAACTCATTTCTACCTTTTTAGTGGCTTACAAACCCACGACAAGTAACTTACAAACCTACGACAAGTGGCTTACAAACCCATGAACATCCTGGTTTTGTACAAGTTCTCGAGTCCTGACATGATGAGATATTCTACAGGAAGAAGCTTGCAAAACTACTTCAAAATGATTTTCAAAACTACTTCAGAATGATTTTCAAAACTGCTTTTCAAAATGTTTTAGCCTTAAAAATTATCTTTTCAAATGATTTTCAAAAAGATGTTTTAGCCTTAAAATATTCTTTGTTTTTGTTTTTAATAAACTCTTGTTTTAAACTTCGTTTGTTTTAAACTATCTTTTAAACTTTTAATATTTACTTAGATTTAAATATAAAATTATAGTAAAATTATATATATTATTCTCTATACTTATCTATGTATTTTATCTATAGTCAAGTATATTTATAAAGTTTTAAATAGTTTTAATATAAGATAAAAGTTATTTTCAAAGAAAAACAAAACATCAAAATTTCCTTTGGGATGTCGACATGCCCTAGTACCCCATGTCGACATAGTGTCAGTTAGGACAAAAAATTTGAATTCCAAAAGAGGTGTATATTCGCCATAACCTTTCATGAATGGACATGACTGTTGTTCTTCTATAAATAGGGGTTAGTTTCAATGAATTTTATATCAGATTTTCTAGTTTTTCACTTCTCTTCTTCTTTCACATTTTCTTATTCAAAATCCTATCATTACTCTGCCGAAATCAACATTGAATCTAACTAGATAATCTCTGGTTTGATTCTCTATCACTATCTCAACAAGATCCAAGTGCTATTCAGAGTTATAGGCTTCTTTGTAATCTATCTAGCGAGAAAAGGTGTGATTGTAGCCTTGGAAATCAATCAAGCGAGAAAAGGTGTGATTGTAGCCTTGGAAATCAATTGGGTGAACTTGTCGCCCGGAAATCAAGTATCTCTACCTAGAGGATTGTGATTCTAGAGGGTGTACCTCATAGCCTTGAAACCGAGGGTTGTAATAGTTGAATTGCTTTTGAAAGGAAATCCGTACTTAATTGTGCGGGACTGGATGTAGGGCAACTCCGAACCAGCATAAAATCCGGTGTGTTCTTTCCTTTACTGCATTTACTTTATTTATGCATCTGTGTTGTTTCTTTGATTATATATGTGTCTAAATATTACATACATTTGTGTTCAAATTAACATAAACTCAAAAAGATTTAGTAATTTCTTATAAACACTATTCACCCCCCCTTCTAGTGTTATTTCTAGCCTTAAGATCCATATTCTGCATTCCTCACAATTTTAACAATTAATTAAGAACAGAACAGTAAAACTAAAAAATCAATTAATTAACAATTACGTAAGAATTGATTCAAGTTAATTATACTCACATGCTTTCTCTTCCCACTTGACGTCATAGTTTTCTACAACAATTGAGGGTTGGCACTAGTGTGATGAGTCATGAGTAATACGACGAATCTACCAATCTAGGGATTCGATTAGTAGAGGACTATGAGCAGTAAGCACTTGAGCGAATCTATGGTTTTCGACTTTCTCTTTTTTTTTCTTTTTATTTTACTGAATGGTTGAGAGAACGCACCAAAGTAATTAATTAGTAGGGCATAGTATCAGTTTGGATATAGGCAAATAAGTACTGGGTTGAGCTGTGTTATAAAAAACTTAATTTTTGGTCGGTTAACAGTTAACCGAACGACCAAATTTTGTTAACCGTTAACCGAACCGAAAATGGTCGGTTATGGTCGGTCGATTAACCAATGACTTTGGTTAACCGTTTTTATCGGTTAAGTCGGTTCGGTGGATGTCGGTTAGATCGGTAAAATCGGTTAAACATCCTCCCCTCCATAAAAAGTTAGCACATTCTTTCTCCATTTTTGCTATGGTAGCTGCTAGAGTTTGATGAGTTTTCATCCAGTATAGAATTATTGCATATATTACTGTCTTTATAAGTTCAACTCTTCCTGCTATAGGTAGTAATTTGCATTACCATGTCTTCATTCTTTCTTTAATCTTATCTAGAAGAGCATTACAACCATTGTCTCTAATTTGATTTACAGAAAGAGGCAATCCCAGATATTTTGTTGGCATACTTCCTTCAGTAATATGTAAGCATTCTAACACCTCTGTCTTGTTATTGCGGTGTTTATTGAAGTAAATTTTGCTTTTAAATTTATTTACCTATAGGCTTGCAAACTTACACAACTCAAAGATTTCTTTAGTTGCATTTGAAAGTCCACGGGGTGGATTGTGTAGTGTATATGCAAGTATATATGACAAAATATATGATGCAACTAAAATAATATTAATCTAAGTAAATATAGAACAAGCACACCAGAATTTTATACTGGTTCGGACCTCCTGTCCAACATCCAGTCCCGAAGCTCCCCTTCGGAATTCGACTATCAATAACCCTCGCTTCGCCTGGAGGAATAGGCTTGGTTACAATGAGTTGTTCTTGTCAAATGTGTGTTCTAATATAACATGGATGTTGACTAATTAGTATAGTTGCTTCCAATATATTTCTAAGGAATATTTTCTATGAAGAACTGAGTATACGGAAGAGTGAATACAAGTAAAGATTGCTAGAGTGCAGAGATCAAGAATAGAGTATAGAATTAGAAAGCATAAGTAAGTGAAGTAAGTTCTATTCTCTTGATTCTTGATGCTATATATAGTTGTAGATAGGTATCTTGAGTAGTTACATCCATTAATGAATCCTCTAAGGTTGCTTCTGTTGATAGTGAAGAGTTGCAGCAAAGAGAAGCGAAGATGTCCATTCATATATGGCAATTGCAGTTTATTTATGAAGTTCGAGTTTGAATTCAGATGTCTGGTATTTGTTTCAAACGTCTGATACTATATTTTTTTTGAATATAGTAGAGGATCAGACGTTTAAGTGCTATTACCAGACGTTTGGTTTAGCCTGTTTGTTGTTTCCAGAGAACTATTTCAGACGTTTGGCTTGTGCACCCAGACGTTTGATATTGTGCATGTCAGTTTTTGTGCATCCTTTCTTTTACTTCCTTGTACCTATCGACTTGTAGTCTTTTGTAGTGTCCTTTGAGCGTCGTTCTTGTCTTTCTAGTTATGTTGTTCTAGCAAGTACCTGTATATAAATATATATATATATGTATATTCGATTTCCATTGTATAGTTGTTGTCATCGAAACCATGGATTGGATTTCCTGACAGCATTAGCATTAGAGATATTAACCTTGATAAATAACATAAGGTCATCTACATATATTAGATTAGTTTTGCCAGGTTTTATTCTGTTAATTGGGGTAGTATTCTTTTTAATTTCTTCTTTCTCCATCAAAATGGTGAAGTATTCCATTACAATAGTGAATAAATAATGGGAGAGAGGGTCACCTTGTCTAATACCCTTGTAACTTTTAATTAAAACCACCGATTGACCTTGATTCGGTATAGAAAATGTTGATGTATTAATACACTCATCTAATAATTCACAGAATTTTTTGTCAAACCCCATTTCTATCATCTTTTATAAATAAAATTTCTATTTACTTTGTCATAGGCCTTTTATAAATTTATCTTTATACACATATTGTTGCCCATCTTTTTATTAAAGTTTCTCACCATTTCATGAGCCAACAAAGAATTTTCATAAATATACCACCCTGGTACAAAAACACTTTGATTTTCTGAAATACTATATGGTGCAAATTTCTTTAGTCTATTATTAAGAACAGTTGAAATGATTTTGTATATATAATTATAGCAAGAAATTGGTCTAAAATCTCTTATGTTATTAAGGCTTTTGATTTTTGGCATTAAAGTTATGAAAGTATGATTAAAACTTTCAAGCAGTTTACCACTTCCAAAAAATTCATTAACCACATTTAGAATATCCCCTTTAACATTATCCCAATGGGTTTTGTAAAATTTTGAATTAAAACCATTTGGACCTAGAATTTTGTTATCATTAGAGTTAAAAATTATTTGTTTAATTCCTTTTCAGTAACTTTCTCTAGTAAGACTTCAGAAGCAATTGGATTAACTTTTTTTCTTACAAATAATACGAGGAATATACTCAGGTTCATCATGACAATTAAAAAGATCCTCATTATACTCATTTGCTTCCTTAGCCACTTTATCAAAACTATTCACAGAACTGCCATTATCATCAAAAACATTGTTTATATTATTAATATGCCTTCTGCCAGACATCCTAGCATAGAAAAATTTAGTAACTTCATCTCCTTGAGTTAACCAATCAATTTTAGCTTTTTGCTTTAGATTACTGACTTTGATTTGTAATTCTTTTGACATGTTAATTTGATTGGTAAAAAAATTCAAAGCAACCTCCATATTCTCAGGATTGCTATCTAACAAGTCCTGTAGCTTCTTACCTCTTATTTTATTTCATTGATTACATCTTCTTGTTTGGGTTTTATTTTATTCCAATGTTTGAGTTTTTGCTTTGTATGTTTTAAAATCATATTAACCTATATTGATTAGTACCCTGACATTGAAAAGAAATACAATCTTACATGATCTCTTTATAACTCTCATCTTCATTCCACCGATTCGTAAACCTAAAAGGTTTGTTAGTAATTTTATTATTGATTAATGTTTTTTAAGTTTAAAAATAGGTGTATGATCGCTTGTATTTTGCTCAACAGTTTCACATGAAATATTAGTAAATTTATTTATTTTTAAATTCATAAACAAACACCCTATCCAATTTACATTATATGTTTTTAAATTCACCTAATCTCCTAGTGAATTTATTACCATTTAGTAGAGGCTCAATTAATCTAGTTTCTAACAAAAAAATTCAATTTTTTCCAATTTTCTAAAAGGTATTGAATTACCGTCACTTTTCTCTTTAAATTTCATTACAGTGTCAAAATCCCCTACTAAAACCCAAGGATTATTACACTTTTTATTAATCTCTTTAAGTTTTTTCCATAGAATATCTCTTTCTATCTCAAAGTTACTATCGCGGATTCCTGTTATTTGAATAGCTAAACCACCAATATTGTGAATGATACAGTTTATATACTGGGAGTCTAAAATTATATCTTTAGCATTCCATATATCAGAATCCTAAAGTAACATAATTCTACATTTTCCCCCACTTATATTATTATTAATACCTTTCCAATTATTTGAGTTTTTTAGGAAAAAATGATCTAAACTAATATTATCAAGTTTATTCTCTACTACTATTGCTACTGATACTTTATACTTCCTTATAACATTAAGGACTTCTAATTGTTCATAGGGAGGAATTCATGCCCTGATATTCCATGCTATAATAGACATTATAAAGTAAGATATAAAGAGTTTCTAGTTCTCATACCAGGACTGGTTGTTTTACCTCTTTTCTTATATTTTGTTCCTCTAATCTTCAAACTCCTTGTTATATCATCACATTCTGGATTATCCTATATATATACTTTTGTTTGAAGCTTTCTGGCTCTTTTCTTTTACCACTAACCTCTCAATGATTACTCTTTGAGTGCAGTACTGTGGCTTGTTGATCCTTGGCTTGTTGATCTGGGTTGCGTAGCATATCGCTGTTGGTGTTGTACATTCTAGCATCATCGATACTACAGCTATCAAGAAACTACCTCTATCTCTGCCATTGTCATATCTGATGCCAATTCCAAATTGTATCATTATATATATTTGATTGTAACTGGCCTGTATTTAAAGAAGTATCTGAAATCGAGGGGATTTCAGATTCTAAAACCTGTATATTATTTTGATCCCCCAATATATTCTTGTTTTTTGTACTTTTTGATTACTTTGATATCTGAGGGAGTTCTTCAGCAATGATATGTGCTGAATGCTCGTTGAGTTGTACATTCCCTTCTTGCGAGCCTTTTCTTACTATTTTTGGTTTTTCAACTATTTCTCCATGCACTTGATTTTTTGGCAACTCTTTCATTTTCTTGCTTTCTTGATTTTCTTGAACATTTTTCTCCTTAGGAATCCATGCTTTCTTTGAACTGCGTTGGCTCCTATGGTGACCAAAACATGTAAAGATATCACATTTGGGTGGAACCTGTTCATGTTCCACCTTATGTACTATTATTTCACCATTGTATAATGTCAGATTGATTTCATTTGGAAGTTCTTCATTTGCTGCCACTTCTAAAAGGATTCAAGCAAAACTCAATCTCGTTTTCAAGCTGTGGCTGCATCACATTTAATTGATTTTCCGATAATACTGGCCATGATGCTGAAAGGCTCCAGATCGCATAAGTTTAGATAAACATTTGACAGTCTTATCCATATTGGCATAGTTGTTAATAAATCTCTGTCTAATTTGATGCTATTAGACCACCTTCTTAGTATGATGAGTCTTCCATCACAGAAATATGAGTTGTTTTTTAGGATTCCTTCATAATCCAATGACTTTTTTTAGTTAATCAAGAAAAAACCGTTTTCTCTGGAATATACCATAAAGTCCCCTACTGGTTTTCCATACTCTTTGAATATATGCTTTAAAAAAACCAAATAGCATTTGGCACCAGCAACATAAGCAAGAACTGCATTTTTCCGCTCCTCTTTGGTTCTTTTACAGATTTCTTCTTTCATAATACCTATTTTTTATCACTGATTTTGATTGAGGGTATAAATTCCAGATTACATTATCGTTATTGATTTTCTTACTATCCTGCAACAATATCTACTAATGTTTTCTGCCCTTGATCTCTATTTAGTGTGATCGTAGCTGGCTTTCTGATATTCACTGTTGTTTCTCTTATATTGGATGCACTGTTATGGAGGATTTAGGATCTTGTATCCTTTCTTTTCTCAACGATCCCCTTACTCTTCTTAATGTCAGCCACTGGCTCCTCCTGAATAGGTTTCTGACAATTTTAAGCAACCCTTTTTATGTTTTGCACAATTTGAAAACCTTTTTCATCAATCAAGGTAACATCTTGTGATAGATTTCTGATGTGAGAGAGATCAGATGGTCTACTTAGGTTTGAATTGGGAAATTATGGAAGGTTTTTAAGAGAATGATTATTTTTCCCCATGGCTAAGGAAGCAAACCTAAAAAAAGTTCACTGCCCAAAATATTATTATAAACTAAACATGTAGCGACCCGAAATTTTTGACCCTCGAAAATTGACATCAATACGTTTTTACTGTATAGCATGCCGAATATTCAAGTGCCAAAAATATTGATTGCTAGAGGTGAAGAAGAAAAATATAAAAGAAAACAGAAACAACAATACACAGAATCTCACAATTGCAGCGGAACGAAATATAATATATAATAACAGATCTTTATACAAAGACACTATAACTGTAATATATACACAATCATCAGAGTACAACAATAAAAAATCAATATGGACAGTTATAATAACTTGTCCTCACAATTACTGAATATACAGCATGACTCACACAGCGGATATAACCAAGTACGTATAATACGACTGAGAATCCTCCAGCTCGTCTCCAGAGCCCCATAGCCTCCTAACCTGAATACGTAATACTCGGTTTGACCCGAGTATTATAATAAAATAACACCCGAGTCGGTCAGGAAAACCAGCGTGAGAAAACACACTCAAATTGAATTTAATTATTTTCAAAAATCCTTTCAAAAAACACAATGCTATCTCGTAAGACCACGCCACACATAAACACGACAGGTTTTTACCTTACGATAACCAAAACAGTTTTATATAAAAAATTCTATGATATTATAATATTGTTTGAATATAAATGCTTATTAAAATAGCTGAAATTATTACATTAATTAAATTCCAGCATACTAGGCTTTACAATTAAAATCGTAAGGTACGTATTAGAGAATGGATTCCATACTATGACCAGGTAAGAAACTACCTCCGATGGGTACATATCTAGATCAATGCACCCGGGTTTGACAAGAAAATCTTGTACCCTGCCACACAGAACCGGCCTAGCACTTGACTACTGGTACCGAATATGTCATCATCCCGGCCTTCTGACCTTAATCAAGATCACTCATGCACAACCAATCCATAATTGTTTGCACAAAAAATGGACAAACACCTCAAAGTTGTATGATTTAGTAGATCTTATGTTATTCTTAGTGATTTGAGCGATTTATGCAAATATATGAAAAACAGGGGCTAAACTGTAAAAAGACACGCAAATTTATAGTGGTTCAGCCAGAATGTGCCTACGTCCACTTTATATGTTATTTCTCCTCTCTTATTTCGATTACAAGTACAAAGCTTTGATACAAGTAAAAGAAAGTTGTTTGAAAGTTCCTTCCGTGCTTGAGCTCTCAAACTTGTCCCCATTGTTGTACCCCTGCCCCTCTATTTATAGAGTGAGGCTAGGGGTAGGGGTCCAAGATGTGTATAGTTGCTGATGGGCCTGGGCTGATGTGATCTGGCTTGGTACGTCTTGGTTCGGCATCGCTTGGTTCGGAGGTGGTTGGAGTGTAGAATGGACCGGTAGTTGCTTGGACCGGTGGTAGGATGGTGAGGTTGGTCCGGTGTGGAGATGGTTCGGCATGGGCTGGTCCGGTTATGGAGTTGGTTCGGTGGTTCTGTGGAGGAAGGTTGGTCCGGTGAGGTGTGGAAGAGAAGTTGGTTCGGTAGGAGGTGGTTCGGTGGGAATTGGGAAGGGTCTGGTTCGGTGAGAAGTATGTTGGGTGGTCCGGCTTGTTTGGTTCGGGGAGACCGGATGAAATATATCCAACACTTGCCCCCCAAAGTGGGGTACGTGCTTATAGGTGCCGCGCTTTGTTTTCTTGTGGCTGGGATGGCTTCGTTCGGTCTTGGGTGTTAGGAAGGATCTGGTTCGATGGGAAGCTTGCTGGGTGGTCCGGCTTGTTTTGCTTATAAATAGAGGCATTAGGTTACTATCATTCTTCATCGTTTTGAGACAGCCGAACCAACTTGATTACTGAGCCAACCTGATTATCGATCCAGGTATGTTTAAATGCCGAATGAACACGAATGACGTGAATGCCGAATGAACTCGCGTATGTGAATGCCGAATGAACTCGCGTATGTGAATGCCGAATGAACACGAGTGACGTGAAAGCCGAATGAACTTTTAACCTTCATCTTACCGAATGACAATGGGAATATGAGCATTTATGAGTGAAACTCTAAACTGCACACACTCGCTTCTTTACTTCCTTTAGTCTAACGACATTCTTCTTTGTGTTTGCAGATAATGTCTCGTAAAGCGGAAACTCGATCAGACAAGAAGAAATCCGGGGGCGAAGGAGGTTCCTCTGCCGTGCCCCCAGCTCAGCCGAATCAAGAACGTCACGGACCAACCCCGAGATCGCTAGTGGACGGGTACGGCCCTCAGGAACTTCTGAACTCCCCGCCCGATTGCTTTCCTAGCTCCCTCAAGGAGGAGCAGCTTGATGTCATTTCCCGATCCTTTGGAATCGATAGGGCGCACTTGCTATTGCCTGGGAGAGACGTTATGCCGTATGACCCTCCTGAAGGGTACTTCGCCTACAGCAGATACCACTGCATGTGTGGTGCCATTCCTCCTCTTAACGCTTGGATAGCCAGCTTCCTCACATATCTAAAGGTGGCCCCGTTCCAGCTTCAACCCAACTCCTATGCTATACTGGTGAGCCTCTTCGTCATTTTCCAGAGGAAGTATGGTCGTGCTCCTTCCAACCGAGAGATCCAGTATCTATATAATCTGAGGGGCTATAAGAAGGGGTCCCCATACATTAGCTTGGAGTCAGCTGTGACCTTCAAGCCGGTCTTGGATCTGTATTCCAAGTTCAGCATGTTCAAGAAGGAATGGTTCTTTGTCAGGGACGACTCCGTTTCAATTCGGCGCTTTACTTCTGGATGTAAGTTGATGCTTTTACTTATAATTTCCATTACAATTGCGATGCTTCTTCTCATACTTTCTCATTTTTGTTAGCGACAGGTGGCTTTGCGGTTGTGGAGACTGACCGCTTGGTTGAGACGGCGGCTGAGATAGAAGCGATTCTCGGGAAATATAGATCATCTGCCTTCCTGATCAGAAATGCGACCCTTCTGGAGCATAACTTAATCCTTCCACAGCAGTCAGTAGTCAAGCTGAGGGAAACGGCGGAGGAGAGGGCGGCTGTTCAGACTAAGGGAGGTGTTACGGTAGAGAGTAGCAAGAGGAAACCCTTCACAAAACCTCCAGCCGTCGGAGGTAAGAAACTCAAGAAGTCGGACGGTCCCTCCCCCAGCAATTGTCCACTTACCCAGGAGGAGGAAGACATAGAGGAGGAAAGAGGTGAGGGTGGAGATGGTAGGGAAGGTGATAAAGGTGGCGATGGCATCGGGGCCTTGCTTCCTGGGCAAGAGGGCGAGATTCAGGAGTGGACGGATGATGCGTTCCACCAGGCTTTCGAGGGGCTGGGCGAAGATCCGGCTTTGGTAGAGAAAACTGGGAAAGCTGACAAGGTTGGAACTGGCGCAAGCGAGCCTCCTCGGACTATTCCAGCCAAGGTGGCTCCGACGACTCAAGGTGAACTTTTATTCCTGCGGGCTCCATTTATGATAGGGACTTAGGAATATTTTATGACCCGCTCCCGTCCTGGAATTAAATCCAGGACTTATTGCAGTATCCTACTCCTCCCCAGGGTTTGTACAACCACAGATGTGTTTCCTTTCTTATTATCTTTTAATTTGCCGTGTTTTCTCGAATTATAGATCAATATATGCTTGTGACACTTTTTCTTCATATCAGGAGCGGGTAAAACGGTCAAGGCCTCAGATCTTCGGCACAGGCTTGAACAGTACAAGCTTTCCAAAACTTCTGTCAAGCCGAAGCATTCGACCCACCGCTCCGGGGACGTAGTCGGCTACCGTCCTCTTCTCGGGGTTAACGAAGAGGGTATTCAGCAGAGAAAGAGGAGTCATCCTTTATCCGAACCTTCGCCCGGTCCTCAGCTCCCGGCTCAACCTCTTCATGATATCACGGAGGAGGACAGCGAGTTTGCACCCTCTCCGCACCCGTCCGGAAACCCTTCCGTTACTCATATCGACCGTCCTGACTTGGCTCGTAATCCATTTGCGGGTCATCCTGATCTGGATCCAAGTTCCCACGACATTACCTTTGACGGGGTTACTGGTGAGCACCTTCTTCCCCGCAATCCCATGGTACGGGTGCTTGATGAGGCTAAGTCCTTAGATCTTGATCTACTTACCACTCGGATAGTTACCATGGGAGACGAGGCCAAGGCTAGTATTGATCGGGTGGCGGAGGAGACTAGGAAGCTGATGGGGCATCATGCCCAGCTGGTTAAGGCTGGAGAGGAGATTGGGAGTGCCAACATCCGACTAAGATTGATGGTTTCGGACCAGGCCAAACAGCTCGCTGACCAGGCCATTCAGATTTCTCAGCATGAGGCTGCCTCCGGGCGGTTGAGGAAGGCTACGGAGGAGGCTAGTAAGGCGGAACTGCGGAAGATGGAGGCCGCCTGCAAGGAACAGATAAATATGGCCATCTCGACAGTGGATGAGGTTCGGAGGGCGGATCTTGAGCGGGTAGAGGAGCTGTCGGGGAAGCTTGAAGCTGTAGAGCTCGCTCAGGTTAGGCTGAAGGAGGAGATGGAGGCGATGTGGAAATCCCTTCAGGTTGACTGCTCGAGATACCGTTTGGAGAGAGAAGCTGTTGTTGGGAGGTTGTCGGCTTCCGAGGCCCGGATGAGGGAGTTTGAGGAGAATGAGGGGATGATGGACGAAATGCTCCAGGATATGTACTTCCGAACCTGGAAGCAGGGCGACCTATCCTGGATGGATGACTATCCTAGGGTCATGGCCAAGATCTATCTTCGGGCTCTGGAGGAGGCTAAGGCTGATGCGGATAGAGATGGTGGTGTGGCTTTCAGCATGGATGTAGTCACTGCCCAGTTTGCCAAGGAGGAGAAGATGGCGGTGAAGGAGGGTATGCGGTTGCTTGCTGCTGAGGAGGCAGGTGTGCAAGTTGAGGATGACGACCAGGATAGTCAAGAAGCAGGTGTTGGTAAGTTTTCCTTTTTAGTCTCTCCATTAACTTTGGTTGCTTATCACTAATGAATCCTTTCTCTGACTGGACAGGTGGTCAACAGGACAAGGATAAAACTCCAATGCAGCCGGCCCCTTGATCAGACCTGGAAAATTCTTTTTGTAGACTTGACATGGCCTTATACGTTAGTCTTAAAACAGTAGAGTAACTTTTAAGTTGTAATTATTTTGCTACTTGTAATAAATAGCTCTATTCTTGATGTGTAATTCTTTAACTTAAGCTGCTTTTGTCGTCTTCCGAATGTTTGTTGCTATTTTGACATGTCGTATGAGAAATATAGCTATGCATATTCTTGTAATTGAATTGTGTTTGATGTCAGGTTCTGGTTTTAAAACATAATTTCATGACTTGTAATATTAGCGTGTGGTGTGAACAAATTATAGTCATGTATTTGTACACAAAAGAAGAAAATACCGCTCTTCATGTTTTAATCGTAGATGGCAGTTTTGAATATCTTGTATGACCGAGCATGGAATGCAGTCGAGTGCCTTGCCATCCAATCGTGAGTCCCTACATCCATTGGCTAGTATCTCCTGCCCTGCATCCTGTACTTTAGGGACCGTTATAGAGGACAGGAGAAAAGCTTTTTAAGTAAAATTGAAATATGTGAAAAGGTAAAACTTCCAATCACGGAAGGCCTTCGATGTGCTTAAGTTCATGGCAAACGGGTTTTGTAGTCACTTTCCCTAGCTGTGGGTCTTGGAGACATTTGTCACCCATCTTACGCCTCCGTGGGGAGTTAATTCTTTTTTACCACAGCCGCACTTAAGACACATCGGAGCCGAGATCGCGCACAGTAACTACCCGGGCCATTATGGCCCGTAATCATGGGTATTATTCAATTTACTGTGGCCGGCTAGCGTGGTTGCCGATCGTCAACCGTGAACTGCCCCTGGCTGGCCACACCTTATGTTGGGGCTTATAGTCGGTTCACAGTTGCCGGCGAGCCTAACGCCGTAATGAGCTACCTCGGCTATAGTCGGCCTTCTCGGTGGCTTATAATCGGCTCATTACAGTTGGCTTTAAGGGCCGTCGCGAGCAATGAGTTAACCCGCAGCAGAGGGATGCTGGAGCAAAAGTGTCTCATTGGCGAAAAGGCATAGATTCGCATAGTACCTATTAGGTTTTGCCCAGGTGAAGTTGCGCCGTGGAGTGCTTTGAGTGGAGATGCTATACGCATAGGATTTTGTTCAACAGAAAAGGATAAAGTTAACAAGTAGCCAAGATATAAAGGAACAAGTTAAAAAAGAGACAAAGTTTTTTAAAGTGGTTCGGCATGAAAAGGCCTACGTCCACTGATTCTCTTTGTTAATTCACTTCATATGGGCAATACAAGTTAAGAAAAGTATCGACGGAGGTGCTGGATGTTCCATGCCCTCTGGAACACCTCTCCGTCCACTGTTGACAAAATATAAGCTCCATTGTGGAGATCTTTATGAATTACATATGGTCCATCCCAGATGGGGTCTAGTGCTCCGGGGCGAGGGAAGATTCGCTTGAGGACAAGATCCCCTTCTTGTAAGGTACGATGCTTGACTTTGGAGTTGTATTGCGCTGCCACTTTCTGCTTGTGGGCTGCTGTTTTAAGGACTGCATCATTTCTTCTCTCCTCAACTAGATCCAAAGACATGTGGAGGAGCTCTTCATTCTCTTCCGGGTTATAGTGGATCCTACGGTGGGAAGGCACAATGGTTTCAACTAGGAGCATAGCCTCCGATCCGTATGCCAAAGAGAAAGGAGTGTGCCCCGTTGATGTTCTGAAAGATGTGCGGTAGGCCCACAGTGCCGTAGGGAGTTCATCCACCCAAGCGCCCTTTGACTTTTCGAGCTTCTTTTTTATCAGAGTTTTCAGAATTTTGTTGACTGCTTCGACTTGTCCGTTTGCCTGGGGATATGCTACGGATGAGAAGCTTTTATGAATTCCGTGCTCTTGGCACCAGTTGGCGAATTCCTCGCTGTCAAACTGAAGTCCATTGTCTGATATGATTTTGAGTAGGACTCCGTACCTGCATAGAACGTTTTTGATTAAGAAGTTAATAACTTTTGCTGAAGATACTTTATTCAGAGGTTCCGCTTCCACCCATTTGGTGAAATAATCAACTGCCACTATAGCATACTTGGCCCCGCCTCGGCCCATCGGTAGCTCGTCGATTAAGTCAATTCCCCATATTGCGAAGGGCCAAGGGCTGGTCATTTGAGTAATCTCGGTTGTTGGTAGCCGCGAAATCTTAGCAAATTTTTGGCATCTGTCACACTTCTTGACGAAATCTAAGGCGTCCTTGCTTAAGGTGGGCCAGAAATATCCGTATCGGAGTATCTTTTTTGTTAATGTTTGCCCTCCGGTGTGATCTCCGCAGCTCCCCCGATGGATGTTGGATAAGATTTCCTTGGCTTCTCTTCCGGCGACACACCTTAATAACGGGTTAGAGAATCCGCGCCGATAGAGGATGTCTTCTTGTATTGTGTAGCGGGATGCTGTCCTCAAGATTTTCTTGACTTCGTTACGCCCGTTGGGTAGAGTGCCACTTTGTAGGTAGTCTCGGATGGGAGTCATCCAAGTTGCTTCTTCGGTTGCAGCTATCAGATTTACTTGCTCAAAACTTGGGGCCAGTTGCTTTGAGATGGTTACTGCCCCGAAGATGGTGATGTCTCTCACACTTGCTTGTTTTGCTAATTCGTCGGCCTCTCGGTTCTCCTCCCGAGGGATGTGTTTGACTAAGTAGTGGTCCAATCGGTTGAGAAGTAACTTGGTCTTCTTTAGATATGCTATGAGTCGTTCTTCTCGAGCTTGGAATTCTCCTAGTATTTGATTAACAATAAGTTGAGAATCGCTGTGAAGACATAAAGAATTGGCCCCGATTTCTATGGCGATTTCTAGTCCAGCTATCACTGCTTCATATTCTGCATCGTTGTTGGTGGCAGCGAACTCCAACCTTATAGCATAGTGCAGTTTGTTTCCCCTGGGGGTGATTATTACCACACCCGCCCCCGAGCCTTGTTCGTTTGATGCACCATCCACAAAGAGATTCCACTTGATATCTTCTGTTATTTCCAATTGCTCCTGATCTTCGTTGGTAGTGAATTCTGCAATGAAATCAGCCATGGCCTGTCCCTTGATGGCGGTGCGAGGATGATAGGTGATATCATACTGACTCAGTTCAATGCACCATTTAAGTAATCATCCAGAAGTGTCGGGACGATGGAGTACCTGCCTCAGCGGTTGATCGGTCAGAACTTTGATGGAATGGGACTGGAAGTAGTGACGCAATTTCCGTGATGTGATTAGTAAACAGTACGCTAACTTCTCAAGTTTAGGATATCTGACCTCTGCCCCAGTAAACCTTTTGCTGACGAAGTAAACTGGTCGTTGCGCGCGGTTGTCTTCCCTTACCAAGGCAGCGCTTAGGGCGTGAGATGACACAGCAAGGTATAGGTATAATTCTTCGCCCTCACTTGGAGTCGAGAGTACCGGTGGTTTCTGGAGGTGTTCGATTAGGTTAAGGAAAGCGGTTAAGCATTCGTCAGTCCATTCGAACTTTCCTTTGTCTTTCTTTAGAGCTTCGAAAAAGGGGACGCACTTGTCCGTTGCCTTGGAGATGAATCGGCTTAGGCGGCCACTTTTCCATTTAGGCTTTGCATTTCCTTTCGGGTGGAAGGTATCTTGATATCCCTTAGCGCTCGGACTTGTTCAGGGTTTGCTTCTATCCCTCTGGCATGAACGATGAATCCTAAGAACTTTCCTGATGACACTCCGAAGGAGCATTTTAGTGGATTCAACTTCATTCCATATTTCCGAAGTACTTGAAACATCTTGCCTAGGTGGCTTACGTGATCTTTGGCTTTCCTTGACTTTACCAGCATGTCATCCACATATACTTCCATAGTTTGTCCTATTAGCCCTGCAAACATTTTGTTGACGAGGCGCTGGTAGGTGGCTCCTGCATTTTTAAGTCCGAAAGGCATTACCTTATAGCAGTATAAACCTCGGTCGGTGATGAAACTAGTGTGGTCTTGGTCGGGAGCATGCATAGGAATTTGGTTATATCCTGAGTATGCATCCATAAAAGATAGGAGTTCGTGCCCGGCTGTGCTGTCTACAAGTTGGTCGATTCTGGGAAGTGGGAAGCAATCCTTTGGGCAGGCGTCGTTTAGGTTGGAAAAGTCAATGCAGGTTCGCCACTTCCCATTTGCCTTTTTTACCAACACCGGGTTGGCGATCCATTCCGGGTAGATAGCTTCTCGTATGAAGTCATTGGCGAGTAGATTATTTACTTCTTCATCGAGGGCTGCTGATCGCTCTGCCCCCATACTTCTCTTTTTTTGTTTTACAGGCGCCTTGGTAGGATCAATGTTTAATACGTGGCAGGCTATGTCGGGGGAGATTCCAGTCATGTCAGCGTGTGACCAAGCGAATACATCCAAGTTGTGGTGGAGAAAATCGATGAGTTGTTCCTTCAATTCGGCTTTTAGTTGGGACCCAATTTTCAATAGTCTACTCGAGTCGTGCTTGTCTACAGATATAAACTCCATAGCCTCTGCAGGCTCGGCGGTGGCCTCCTCCTCTTTGTCCCTAGGATCTAATACATTGAAAGGGTCGCTGGTGTATCGAAGAGGAGGGGCTTTCTTTAATTGCTATGCTTCTAGACTTTTTGTGCAGAGGGCAATCTCTACACCCTTCCCTTTATCCTTCTTATGGTTGTTGCGAAGTTCAGTCACATAGCAGTCTCGAGCAACGTCCTGATCATCTTCCACTTCCCCTACTCTATTGTCTGTTGGAAATTTCATCTTTAGGCACCATGGGGCTAAGACAATTTGGAAGTCAGACAAGGATGGCCTTCCTAAGAAGGCATTGTAGGCCGACTGGTTTTCTATTAGCACAAACGTCTGTTTCCGTACAGCGGAGCGGGGATGGCTTCCAATCTCAACAAAGAGGTCCAGTTGCCCGAGGGGCATTTTTGCATCTCCAGTGAAGCCGTGTAGTGGTTTATCGCAGGGAGATACATCCTTCATTGATAGCTTCATTTTGTCGAATGCGTGTTTGAACAGGATGTTTACTGAGCTTCCAGTGTCTACCAGGATTCGGTAAACTTCGGCGGGACCAAGTCGGGCAGAGATGACCATGGGATCCATGTGAGGGTACTGCCTTCCTTCTAGGTCACGCTTACCGAATGTGATGTCGTCACTTTCTTTCCGCTTCGGGTGGCGTTCTTCTATAACCGAATTGACATAGTCTTTATTGTCTCTAAGCGACTTTCCGTACCTTTCCATCTCTTTCCAGCTTCTGTCTGCGATGTGTGGCCCTCCTGAGATGGTATGGACCACTATCTTTTCTTGACTAGAGCTGCTAGCGTTGCGGTTTCCTCTGTTGGCCCCCGGGGAGGGTAGCCTTGGGTTTTCGTTGGCAGGAGCTGGAGTCCTGTCCTGACTTTTTACATAACGTTCCAGTTTCTTCCTTCTGATGTGTTCCTCAATCAGATCCCGGAGATGATGGCATTCGTTGGTATCATGCCCGTGAGATTCGTGGAAGCGGCAGAACTTTCCAGACTTCTGTGCGTTATCGGATTCCTTCTTGTATGGTGGGCGTTTGTATCTAACTTCGCCTTGGGTGGCAAGGAAGATATTTTCGACGGTCTCGTTCAAAGGAGTGTAAGTGTCGAATCTCGGTCCTGGCCGATATAGGCGCTTTTCTCCCTTCTTGCCCCCAGCATTGTCTCTGGAATCATTTCTTCGAACATCCCTTGCCACAGCAGGGGCGTTGCTAAAGGTTGTCTTATTTTGCTGTTAGACTGCCCCTCAATGGCAGCATCTTCAAGCCTCATGTATTTCCCGGCTTCATGGAAGAAATCAGGTAAAGTAGCTGGTTTTTCTTTTGTCAACCTTCTAGCAAACTTAGTGTCCGGATGCACACCACTACAGAGGGCCATTAGGATAAGCTTCTCATCGGCATCTTGGACTACGGCTGCTGCGGCGTTGAATCTGGTTAGGTATTGCTGCAGCTTCTCTCCAGGTTTCTGTTTGACACCGGATAGGGAATAAGCGTCCTTAGGTTGCTCCACATGAATGCGGAACTAACTGATAAAATTTTCTTTCAACATCTCCCACGAGCTGATGGATCCCTGGGGTAGATGACAGAACCAGGAGGTAGCAAGATCTGCTAAGAAGAGCGGAAAGCATTTGCACAGTACTCCCTCTGTCGCCCCACTCATGAGCATATGCTGCGTGTACCTCTGTAAGTGTACAACGGGATCGGAGGTTCCTTTGTAGGGTTCCATTGTTGGCATCTTCCATTCTCGGGGGGTGATAGCAATTTCGATATTGCGGGCGAAAGGGCTGGTTACCCTAGCGCCTATCCCTCGATCTCTTTGCTCCCGTTGGACACACTCTCTGAATAAGCGTGACATCCTTTCATCAGAACTTGGAGCAGATAGAAATGAGTTTGGTTCTGTTCTGTGGGATTGATTCCGTCTAGATGACCTGTAGGGATGGTATCGTCTATCATTCCTCATACTTTCCAGAGGCTGCCTTTGATCTTCTGAGAGCATGCTCGGGTCAGCTACAGTTGGCCCTTGCCTCGATCTCCCCCTGCTGGGTTCTGATCTAAGCACTTCCTCGGGTCCAACTTCGGGCTGGACTCTATCTCGGCCCCGTTCACTGGCATTTCTGTGGTTAGGCAGCATGACAGGCTCAGCTACAGTTGACCTTCGCCCGGTACCTCCCCCGTTGGGTTCGGTACCAAACATTTCCTCGGGCCTAACTTCGGGCTGTGCCCGGTCTCGGCTCCTACCATGGCTACTTCTGCCGTTAGCTCCTTCGAAGAAGGAAGATCTTTGTTGTCTCTGAGATCCTCCAGACTAGGACTCGCCCCATGATTCAGTGTTGCGGTTGGATTCTTCAGCGTCCCTTAAGCGTGACATGAGATGGTCCACCAAGGCTTCCTGCTGGGACGTGAAGCGGTTAGTTACTTCAACCACAACTCTGTCCAAATCTGCCCTAGTAATTGCTGCAGACTGTTCTGTGGCAGGAGTGGTTGGGTTAGCCTGTCCTTCATTTGTTACTGTTGCTGGAGGAGGACGATTTACTTGATTCGTGACAGCTGGATCTGGAAGACTGCTGGATGCGATGTTTTTTCCTTTGTTAACATCTTTTCTCTGTTTGGGAGGCATGTTTTCCAAGTGGCGGACGATGCTGTTTAGGAAAACTTGTTAAGTGGATGAAGCTGAAGCTTCGAGCTTCTAGTTCTCATTGAAAGCACCAAAAATGTTTGCACAAAAAATGGACAAACACCTCAAAGTTGTATGATTTAGTAGATCTTATGTTATTCTTAGTGATTTGAGCGATTTATGCAAATATATGAAAAACAGGGGCTAAACTGTAAAAAGACACGCAAATTTATAGTGGTTCAGCCAGAATGTGCCTACGTCCACTTTATATGTTATTTCTCCTCTCTTATTCTGATTACAAGTACAAAGCTTTGATACAAGTAAAAGAAAGTTGTTTGAAAGTTCCTTCCGTGCTTGAGCTCTCAAACTTGTCCCCATTGTTGTACCCCTGCCCCTCTATTTATAGAGTGAGGCTAGGGGTAGGGGTCCAAGATGTGTATAGTTGCTGATGGGCCTAGGCTGATGTGATCTGGCCTGGTACGTCTTGGTTCGGCATCGCTTGGTTCGGAGGTGGTTGGAGTGTAGAATGGACCGGTAGTTGCTTGGACCGGTGGTAGGATGGTGAGGTTGGTCCGGTGTGGAGATGGTTCGGCATGGGCTGGTCCGGTTATGGAGTTGGTTCGGTGGTTCTGTGGAGGAAGGTTGGTCCGGTGAGGTGTGGAAGAGAAGTTGGTTCGGTAGGAGGTGGTTCGGTGGGAATTGGGAAGGGTCTGGTTCGGTGAGAAGTATGTTGGGTGGTCCGGCTTGTTTGGTTCGGGGAGACCGGATGAAATATATCCAACAATAATAATATAGGGTAATCTAGAAAGATGATGACATATCCTAATGGGAGCGACCCACTTAGCCCTGTTGCATACCCTGTTTAATCATTTCCTAATTGATGAGGCTTGAGGCTACGTTTACCCTTTTGAATAGCATTCCCACTTGGAATGCTAATACTGCCTTCCAGGCAACAATGCAATGATAGCATTCATCCACACAAGTTGTTCTGGGTTTGAACAAACCAATCTCTTCAAAGATCACCATCTTCATTATCCTTAAGATTTCACAATCCGTAACACTCAAATCGGATCGAAGTGGTATCTGAATAATTAAATCCGATCCCGGTCTCTTCGAAACGATCAACGAATTTGACCAAGTTTGATAGTCGGTTATTTAACTATTAAATTACACACATAAGCAGTCACTAGGCCCATATTATAAATTTTCCAAAATATTTACTTCAAAATATCTTTACAAAGATATATATCCAAATCTCCTCCAATATTTCAATATTCGAAAACAATTTTAAATACTGATATCCATAACAGGATATTTCAACCCACATCAACCCTTAAAAATATTTCCAAATCCAACTTATAATTCATTACTTAAGAAAAATATCCCTATATAAATCATTTTGTTGCTAAAATATCCCCAAAGCCTTTAATGCCAATACTTAGGAAAATATTATAAGTCTTTTTCCCAAAATCATTTCTAATATCCATAATTAGGAAATATTCCGTACTTAACTCATTAATCTTCGGGATTTTTATTAATTTCCTTTATAATTTCCAAAAATTATCAATTATACTTATTTATAATCCATCTAACCGTTTATAATTCCTTTTATGAATTCAGATTCATTTTCAAAGTTCCCGAGTCTAACTATTTTGGAAATTTCCTAAATTTCCAGAAATCCCATTATAACACTTCACTTATACAATCACATCCATTTAACAAATCTGGATTACAATCTTGAGAGTATTTATAAATAAATAAATTACAATCACTTATTTTAAAACTATATATATATAATAATAAATTTTAAAACATGATTAAATAATTATTTAAAATATCAAAACACTTTTAAAATAACCGTCAATAACTAATTCCAATTCATTTATTAAATTACTAATCGATTTACAAACTTGTTATAAACTTAGAATTCATTTCAGCAATTTAAATATTTATATAACTATGTTTCTAAAATATTCAATCCAATTAATAATTTTTAAAACTACATAGTTTAATAAATAAAAATCCTTTTCTAAAACAAACCTTAACTTGTTATGAAAATCTATACTTAAAATTCAACATACCCATTTTTACTTATAAATCTCTCTCGATTTATCCCAAATCGATTTACATTTACAACTCCATAATTATTCCCAAATTCCAAAATAGAATTTACTATTTCTCTCTAAACCGATTTCCATATCTCATTTTAAATTCACCCCACCGTGAATTTATATTTCCAATTTATCGAACGATAATTATTCCACTTAATTTATAAACATCGTTTATAAATTTTATAAACTAATTTCCAGTTTTATAACAGGTTTATATTACAAAAATCTATTTATAAATCGATTTCGAATTAAAATTCCATTTATAAATCTATTTCTTAAATAATCCAAACTATATTCCAAAACCAATCAAATCTCGATTTCGACTTCCGTTCTATATTTTTAAGAATCTTATTTTAAATCCATTGTTTAAAAATCCCTCATTTGAAATTCTCTATTTGAAACCATTTTACGAAATAGCTAAATAAATATCTAAAACCCAATCATTTATTTTATCCAATTCAATTCCCTTAAAAATAATCCCAAAATTAATATAAATATATTCATTTCCAAATATCCTTTGAATTTCCTTTTTAAATTCAAAAATATTATTTATGGTATTTAAAATACCAAAACTTAGGCCAGTGCTACTGTAGAATCCAATCAATCAAATCACATCATAATCTATCACAGATTATTCAAACACATCATATATCATTATATATGAAATAAAAAACAACATTTTTGAGGAATCAAGTTGGATCCTAACCTGTTTCCCTGCAACCACAGATGTTATATAATATAAAATACAAATCCTTCGAGGTAGGATATCGCGGTAATATAGGGTCATCCGCTATTATGTGGGGTGCATAGTGTCTCGTCCGCTCCAATCGGCGGGAAATTATACCCAACTACTAATATATATATATATATATATATATATATATATGTACACTACTATATATAATATAACATCCAACTAATAAATTATTATCAATTCATCCAATTATCCAATAATTAATATAAATTATTATAAATTAAAACCAACAGTCCAAATTAGTGAGATTTACTCACCTTGATTTTTATTTGCAACCCGTTCCAATTCTAAATTATATTGAATAGGTGTTCAATTTAATTTAAAATTCCAACTGGCTCCAAAAATCTCCAAACCAATTTTATTTCATAGCCTACATCATTACGAATCCATTGTCGCCTGTTTCGTTCGATTTGGACCTCATACGAATTAGTAATAGCATTAATAAAATTCATGAATTTAAATATATATTCATTTTCACTAATCCTTCATTAGTTAATAAATTACCATAATTAACAAAATAACCCTCCCCCCCCATTTCAAATTGCCGCCTCCAGATTACAACTAACCCACGACCACGTCCCTCTCTTTCCTCACCATCTCCTTCATGGCCAATGAAACACCACGCTGACGCCACCATCGACCTTCTCACCACGCGAGCATCATCCTGACCAAAAATCTCCAATCTCAGTCGTCTAGCACCGATCGCGACCCAAGCTCCATCCTTCGTTCGTACACCATCGCGCCCCCACTGAAGATCGTCGAGCTCCGCCTCCCTCTGCCTGTAGCCGCTCCTCACTTCCCGGAATCCAAATATAGCCTTTACACTGGCTAATTCCATCACAAATCGCATGAAAACCAAACCCTAGATCACTCCTCCCTTAAACATCCACTGTCGACTTCATGAACGACCACCGCATCCTTTCCCAATCCCTCAGCATGTATAACTATGCATGAATAGTCCAGAGATCCACGTTTTGTTATTCTCTTGATTTTATTTACTTTGATTTCAAATTTTTTTTAAGCGTACGTTCTCTCTTTTTTCTTTTTCTTTTTTTTCTCTGCGTTTTCGAACTGAAGAAGGAAGGAAAGGAGTAGCGTGAATTTTAAAAAGAAGAGGGCGGCTATATAGAGAGTAGGGTGGCTAAGTATGATAGGGTTTGACTTTTGATTTTTCTTTTATTTTATTTTCAAAATATCTCGAATTATGTAATGTGAAATTTCGAACTCCTATTGAGGCGTGCTGTCTGGCGTTCCTAATACTATACCCCTATTCTGAACACAATGGGACAAGTTTCGAGGCTTAATTTGACCATATGTGGACGATAGCCTTTTGAACCCAATTATTATATTAAATTTTCGATATAAATTTGAACGCGTTTCTATCCCGTACGACCAAACGTTGACTCTAAACATTACGAAATTTGTAATTCGATAATAATACACTATTATGGATCCAATGGAACTGGTTTCGTCGAATTCTGAGACTATGCTCCGGATCGCTATTTTAACGCGTCGATTAATCGACGATTTCAAAAATTTACGAAATCACTTAAAATTTCAGTTTTAAAAACTTACTAACTCAATTCTAATTCAAATATAATTTATAACAACATTAGAAATCATTTCAATTCATATTCAACTCAAATTTCAATTATTCACCAGTTCCGTATTACGATAAATCGCTATATTTGAAATTTAAATTCATTCTATAATTTCAACCAAATCTTCGTATTTAAAAATCAATTTATATTCCAACTTCGATATTTAAAACCATTTAAATATTCAAAATCAAACGATGGAAAATCCAGATCGTTACAGAACATGACGGAGCAAATCAATAAGTTAAAAATTGATCGGGATCAAACTTAAAAGTGATAAATGAAAGAAATTATTACATAAAGAGGAAAAATTACACAAATTGGCGATGCTTTCAAAACAAAGGCAAAGGCTACATTTACAGCATCAAATCCCATGAAGTGTGACTAATTTGCTCACTGACCTAAGGGTTAGGTTTGTCAATCCGAACTAATACACAATGATAAAAACATAATATAATACACATGTGCTACACAAGTACCTCAAAATAAGTATTGTGTAGCTGTACATTTAAAGCGCTTAGCGGTTCTATAACAATTGAAATGGAAAACTATAATGAGGATATAGCGGTGATATAACAAAAAATAGTGGAGGTGCAAAAACCTTCATTAGATATAAAAAAAAGCATTTGTTAATTTATTCTCATTCTCACAATTTGTATAGGAAAAAGAAGTATTGTTTAATCTTATATAATAAAATCAAACAATACCGTAATTTATACTGACTAGATTTAGTGACAATAATGGATTCTAACTTATATTGAGCACTTTTGCTTTAAAATTAAGTTTTTACCCTAACTTTATTGATTTGATTTAAAAATGAACTAAACCTTTGTATATTAATTTTGTTAAAACGGATACTAAAAGGCTTTAATTTAACTGGTGTAACAGAAAATAACGGAGCATAAAGTGGATCTATTGTTCAATAACCTGATTTGAAATAGCATCCGGGAACTAACCAAGATATGAATAGAACAATATTAAACATTCGCCATACTTTGCTTCTCTTCAGATACACACAACATAATTTCTTCCATTCATAGGATATGGAAAACAAAACAAAACATAAAAATTTACACAAAATATACATCAACAATATCTTCGTAAGTACCCTAAAAAAGGTATCGTATCCATTTTCTATAACGAGGGGAAAGGCACGCGTTACCGTGTGATGATGACATGCGCTTCGCACATGATTTTTTTTTACAAATTGTATATGTTTAACTTATTCGAAAAAATATGATTTGCACAAATATCTAACCGTATTTTTGCGTTGAAATGATATGAAGTTAGTTTTAATTTTACTTTTTAAATTACAACATCTAATTTTTGTTAGTTTGAATTTTTATTTCTATTATTAATTAATAAAGAATGAATTTAATTTTTATTAGTTTGAATTTTTGTTTCTGTTATTAATTAATAAAACACAACTTTGAAAAAAGAATATTTGTTAGATCCTATTTTTAAGTGATGTTAAGATTTCGATAATATTCATAGAGGGGCGTTTTGAATTGATAAGGAAACTTATCTATTAGATCCTATTTTTAAGTGATATTATTATTCAATAATTGTGTAGAAAGGCTTTGGTAGTTCACGTTGATACCAAAAAAATGTGACACCAAAGGTATTACAACTATTATTAAAGATGAGATGGAGTAGAGTCTTTACCGTTTCCAGTATCAAAAGACAGCTCAAAGTTTTTATTAATATCAGATTCTTTATCCACTTCGGACATTGAAGACCTTGAATCTGTGTCTTCATTGCAGCATCGAAGAGTTAAAGACACGAACCTTTCAATGCATTCAGAAGGATATGATCCCATCCTATTGTCGATCACTGAAAACATTAATCCAGACTGATATGAATTTTTTACCCTTCGGTCTATGTTTCTCCCATCATCCCTACCAGGAAAACTATTCCTAAGCTATATACATTGTGTCAAGAGAGAAAAGGGGAGTATAATTTTAGAGGAGAGACAAATGAATAACTTTCTCTACTTTTAATTCAACTTTTGTTACTTCATTACAATCTTAACAACCAAAACAATAAAATGACCACTATTTATAGTGGAACACACACTCTTACAAATAGACACAACTTTTTAGATAGACACCTTTTCGTTTCAATGGACATGACCCTTCATTAAATAGACACGACTTTTCATTAAACAGACACGACTCTTCACTTCAACAAACATGACTCTTCACTCTAATAGACATGACTTTTCATTGTTTTCATTTCCCACTAATATAGCATTTAATGTTTATTCAACAAAACTCCCCTGTAAACTTAAATGCTTCTTCCATCCGTCATGCCAATCATTTTCTTGCATCTGTTGAGAAGTACTTTCGGCAGTGGTTTTGTAAAGATATCCGCAGCTTGATCCTGACTTGTCACATGCACGAATTCCACACTTCCTTCCTTCACATGATCTCGGATAAAGTGAAAACGAGCATCAATGTGTTTGCTTCTTTCATGGTTTATAGGAGTTTTTGCCAACTCAATTGCTGATTTGTTGTCAATATGAATCACGGTTGCACCAAGTTGCTTTAGCTCCATCTTGCTCAACAAATTTCTAAGCCATATTGCATGACATACACACCAAGATGCTGCCACATATTCAACTTCACACGTCGAGACCGTTATGATCGGCTGCTTCTTTGAAAGCCAAGTAAACGCAGTACCTCCCATAAAGAACACATATCCCGAAGTACTTTTCCGATCGTCTATGTCTCCGCACCAATCGCTGTCGGAATAGCCAACCAACTTGTAATCTTCTGCTTTTGAGTAGAACAGCCCCAGTGACAACGTTCCTTGGATATACCGTAGGATTCGCTTCAGTGCTTTCCAATGCGAATGAGTCGGCTCCTCCATGAACCGACTTACAATGCCGACACTAAATGAAAGATCCGGCCTTGTGCATGTGAGATAGCGAAGGCTTCCTATCAAACTCCGGTATATATTCGCATCGACACGTTCTCCTCCACCGAACTTTGAAAGTTTTGCACCTGGTTCCATTGGTGTTGATACAGGGGTGCAATTTTCCATATTGAACTTCTACAATATCTCTTTTGCATATGCCTCCTATGATATAAAAATTCCCGTCTCTACTTGTCTAATCCCCAAACCCAGGAAAAACTTCATCAAGCCCAAATCTATCATCTCGAATTCCCGTGTCATTGTGCCCTTAAACTCTTCTCCATTCTTCTTTACATAAAGGGCATGCTCATAAGGACATTGCTTGAACCCGTTCTCCTTGAAATATGAATCGATGCGTGTATTCCAAGCCCACAGTGCTTGCTTCAACCCATAAAGTGCCTTCTTCAATTTTAGCACCTTATTCTCTTCTTCGACTTTTATGTATCCGGGTGGTTGTTCGATGTAGACATCTTCTTCGAGCACTCCATTCAAGAATGCCGACTTGATATCCATTTGAAATATCAACCATTTGAATTGAGCAACTTGTGTAATGAGTAATCGGATTGTCTCCATTCTTGCAACAGGAGAAATATCTCGTCATAGTCGATTCCTTCCTTTTGCTTGTATCCCTTCGCAACAAGTCGTGCCTTGTATCGTTCTATCTCGCCTAGAGCATTCATCTTTTTCTTGAACACCCATTTCACACCAATGGGCTGACTTCCTTTCGACAATTCTACTAGCTCCCATGTATTGTTGCGGTCAATTGCCTTAATCTCCTCGTTCATGGCAGTTTGCCACTTCTTGTCTTGAACCGCCTCTTCAAAACTGATATTTTCAGCATCTGACAGAAGACATACAAGGTGTACCTTATTTGTCGAATCATACAAATCTTGCAAACTTCGTATTTTGGGTTGTAGTGGTTCATCTTCATTATCAGCAGTTTCAGGGTCTGTTGATATACTTGCTGGTGCAATGGCTGATGATTATCCAACTTCTATAATAGCCTCTGTCGAATTATTCCAGTCCCACTCGCTTGCTTCGTTTACTCGCACATCACGACTCACCATCACCTTCTTGCTTATCGGGTCGAGTAGCTTGTACCTTTTTGTCTTCTCATCATACCCAATAAAAATATACCTTTTGCTTTTGTCTTCAAGCTTCGTTCTTTGCTGATCTGGTACGTGTGCATAAGCTACACTACCGAACACTTTGAGATGAGAAACTGTCGGCTTTTGTCCGCTCCATGCCTCTTGTGGTGTTTGATCATTTAACTTCATATGTGGACATCGATTTTGTACATAGATGGCACATTGTACGGCTTCTGCTCAGAATTCCTTTGGCATCTTCTTGCTTTTTAGCATTGATCGAACCATATCGAGAATAGTCCAGTTCTTCCTCTTGGCCACACCGTTTTGTTTAGGAGAGTATGATGCGGTTAGAAATCTCCTTATGCCTTGCTCCATGCAATACTCCATAAATGCCATCGAAGTATACTCGCCACCTCTATCGGATCGTATGGCTTTGATGTGTCTACCAGTTGCCTTCTCCACTATAACTTTGAACTTTTTGAACACCTCGAATGCCTCAGACTTTCTTTCAAAAAATAACCCCAAGTTTTCCGTGAGAAGTCATTGATAAAAGAAATGAAGTACCTTTTACCGCTGAAAGATTCGGGGGTAATCGGTCCACATATGTCGGTATGAATCAACTCGAGAATATGTTTAGCTTGATATTCTGCATTCTTTTGAAACGAGGTTCTCGTTTGTTTCCCAAGCACACATTCTTCACAAAATTTGCCCTCATAGTCCATGTTTGGCGGTCCGTGCACCATATTCTTCTTTGCTAACTTCTTTAGACCACCATGATATAGGTGACCAAAGCGGAGATGCCACAGCGATGCCTTGTCTTCTATATTGACTCGCAAACATTTTTCCTTTATGCTTCTCAATTTCAGTTTGTACATCCGATTTCTTCCCATCTTGACTCGAGCAACTAAACGCCCTTCATTATCTTTCAATTGCAGTGCCCGGTTTTTCATGAATACTGAGTATCCCTTCTCCATGAGTTGCCCAATGCTCAAAATGTTGCTCTTAAGATCAGGTACAAAGTAAACATTCTCAATTGATCCTTTTGTACCATCTTTTTGTGAATAATAAACTGTACCTTGGCCTTTTACTTGGATCCTTGACGCGTCTCCAAATGAAACGTATCCATCTTCAACCTCTCGCATCCCCCTGAACAGGTGCTTGTGCCCGCACATGTGGTTACTAGCGCCGGTATCGAGATACCACTCCGTGTCGTTGTCGGAAACGGTATTTTTGTAAGCCATCATGAGAACACCATCTTCTCTTGTCTCCTCTTCAGCGACTAAATTTACGTTTTCTTATACCTTTTTCTCGGAATAGCACTCCTTTGCATAGTGTCCATATTTACCACAATTATAGCAATCGATGTTTGATTTGCACTCTTTTGCGTAGTGTCCATGCTTGCCGCAGTTGTGGCATTCGACATTTGAATAATTTGACCGGCCACCTCTACCACGACTACGTCCTATACCTCGACTATTTTGTTGGCTTTACTGCCCCTTTTTCTCATAATATTCACCCTAACCGCGGCCTACACCACCGCGACCATTGTTGCGACCTCCACGGCCACGCCCTCTACCACGAAAATTTTGTGCATGAGGTACCTTTTCGTCTTTGATTGACACCTTGGTTTGAAGTGCCTGCTCAAGTGTCTCCTTCTTTTTCTTCTTACGTTGTTCGTGTGCCTCGAGAGAACCGGTAAGTTCGTCGACTGTAAGCGTCGCAAGGTCCTTTGATTCTTCTATCGCGTACACAACATTCTCAAAATTGTCGGTCAATGATCTCAAAATCTTTTCCACAACACGCGCATCAGTCAGCGCTTCGCCATTACGATTGAGTTGGTTCACCACAGCCTGTACACGTGTGATGTAGTCAGATACAGTTTCTGACTCCTTCATCTTAATGCTCTCCAACTCACCACGAAGAGTTTGGAGACGCACTTGCTTAACTCAATCGGCTCCTCTAAACACCTTTTTTAAAATGTCCCATGCTTCTTTTGAAGTAGTTGCACCAGCAATCTTCTCAAAGCCCGACTCGTCGACGGCTCGGAATAACATGTATAGTGTCGCCTTATCCTTCGATCGTAACTCTTTCAGCGCCTTGTTTTGAGCTGCCGTATATCCCGTGGTATTTGTTGGTTCTTCAAAACCTTCTTGGACCACCTCCCATGCATCTTGAGATCCGAGGAGAGCTTTCATTTGAATGCTCCAGTTCTCATAATTCGCCTTCGTTAGTCGTGGTAGCGGCATTTGGCTCATCATACTCTCCATTAGCTTTGATACCAATTTGTCAAGAGAGAAAAGGGGAGTATAATTTTAGAGGAGAGACAAATGAATAACTTTCTTTACTTTTAATTCAACTTTTGTTACTTCATTACAATCTTAACAACCAACACAATAAAATGACCACTATTTATAGTGGAACACACACTCTTACAAATAGACACAACTTTTTAGATAGACATCTTTTCGTTTCAACGGACACGACCCTTCATTAAACAGACACGACTTTTCATTAAACAGACACGACTCTTCACTTCAATAGACATGACTCTTCACTCTAATAGACATGACTTTTCATTGTTTTCATTTCCCACTAATATAGCATTTAATGTTTATTCAACACATTGCTCTTACCTGTCAACTTGTGTGTATTGAAACAAATATACACAGAGTTAGACAGTTTGTAAGTGCTTTTAGCTGTCAAACGAGCTCTTGAAGTTCAAGATGCGTAGTTAGTTCATATGTAAACTTCTAAGTGCTAACAGTATCAGCTTCTTCTAAGTCAAAATCACACAAGTTTCTACATTTTAAATGGTATTGAATCTTGCTGGAGTTTTGTGTTATGTCTGTTAGGTTTCGATGCTCGATGCAATCAGATCCCTTCCATGCGCCCATCGATCGATGAATTATGCATATGACTTAACAAACACCTTCTAAAAAATAAATCTTAAACTTTAAATGCTAACCAACTTAAATTTGTACACCACACATCTCAATTTATAGCTGGTGTGAGATCATTTTTAGTTTCCATTGAACATTATACATGCAAAACAATTCCTAACAATCTCTTACTTATTCACATCCATTTGAGTTATCCTTTAGATTTGTTCCTATGTCTGCACTATCCAAAAATCACCATACCACTATTAGGTTTCGTTCCTCCATATCGATGCAGTTGAATCCAATCCATGTGATCGACGCTTTGCTTGCTTAACAAAAAATTCAATATATTATATGTAAATTAGCTCCTATGAATACAACACATCTCTTAATGTATAGCCGATGTGCAACTATTTTTGTACACTTTATACATGGTAGACAACTTCTAAAAGTGTGTTTGAAACTCACTCATGTTTGTGCGAGAGTTTACCACAGTATGTTCGTTAGTGTACTCATGAGAATACAATATGTGCAAGCATATGCATTTTAACTTTTACACATGCGTTCTTCCTTGACATCAAGCAAAACATCAAAGTAAATTCACAAATTCTGTAAAGTATTGTCATGGAATCTGAGTTGATCAAACTATATCTGGAATAAGGATGAACTAATCATAGGTAATGGATAAAAGAATAAGAGAAAACTTACATAGTTGTGGCATTTACTGGAAAGTTGAATGTGACCTGATATATTTATGAGCAAGTTATTTAGCAGATCCCTAGAAAAATGGACTGTGAATTTAACTGCTGAAAGAGTTAATGGAATAACATGTTCAGGATCATATTCAAATAAAATGAGCTTACACAATAAGACTACTATTACCAGAGAAAATTGTTGAAGGCGGAATAGAACCATGTTGACTATTGTTCTCAAGAGACCAGTAAACAATAAACATGCTACCTTCATTATGTGGTTTCTGACTCTCACATTAAAATGAATATTTCTATCCAAAATTTTTTATAAGGTTATAAATTTTTCATTTTCAATAATATAGTGAAAAGAATTGCACCTTAATCTCTGGATGTCAGAGCATCCCAAATCTAGGGGTTAGTCAGTGGTGTCACGTGGTCAATTTCACTGACTAATCTGTAATGTTACCCCAACATAATAAAAAAGAACTTGAGTTATTCAGCATTTATAATGTTGGATAACTCAAGATCGAATAATGAAACCCCACGTGGCAATCCACGTGAGATTTCGTTATTCAGTCTTGGCCGTTAGTTTATTTAGCATTATTAATGTCGGATAAACTATTATAGAATAGTCGGTTTATTCTTTAGCTGAGTATTCGTTCTTTCCTCTTTTTCCAATCGGAACAAAAATTTCCTAAACTCTTTTTCCAATTTGAAAATTATCCCAAACTCATTTTCCAATTCAAAGACTACCCAAACCCCACTAATTTTTAACTCCTTTTCTACCCTATTTTGCAAAAGATTTAACCGAAGATAAGAAGAATATTACGTGCAGTTCACCGTGGTGGTAGATCTTTCCAAAATATTGGAGGCAGCGGAGATGATGGTGGTGAAGGTCCTAACTTTAGTTCTTCAATAAGGCATGGGGGTGATTGAACAATAGTATCTCAAAGGCGATGCATGGAGGTTATTTCCGAAGATTCTGCTTTGACTATGAATATCCATCACAACTTAGGATCGGACAAAGAGTTGATCAATTTTCGTGTTTTGGTCGATGAGCAAGTACATGTTTCTTCCCGTGTCGACATCACTATAACTAAAATTTTAAATTTAGGCACAACAATAATGATTAGCGACAATAACTATAAATTTATTACATATTCAAAAAATATGGTATATAGTGTATGGTTCTGTACTAACTGTATGGTTCTCTATTTAGGCTTGATACAATGATCACATTTTAGTTTATAAATTGTATAATTATACATTTAGTTTACGAATTAATAGCCAAAATGGTTTTCTAAATAAACGAGGAAAGGAAAAACTCGTAGGTCTCTTGCATCCGTTTTTCGTCTATATCGAAAAATCATAGCAGTCGATGTCGATTAATATATTATTGGATTTTTGGATAACATTGGATTTCAGGATTTTTTGGTATGTTGTTATTTTTTAATAAATATTTACATGTTAAACCACATTGAATTTTGCTTATCCCTACATATTCCTTATTATGGGCATATAGTTGACTTTAAATTCTGATGCATAATTATGTAGTGCATTAGCTTCTTTTTGGTGGAAGACCACCCACACATTTTACTTCGCTTTTGGGGAGATGGGAATTAGTCCTCTAGATTTTGTTATGCTTACAAGTATTTCCATTGGGTTACACCTTCATTTACCTTAGAGTGATACCAGAGACATGATAACATATTACATGTTTTACCTAGCATTACTATTCCATCATGCTTATCATAGGGTACACAAATCAAAGTAAGTTTCCTCAGGGACACTATTAGAAAAATGCTTTGACAATACGACTCTACTAATGATTTAGAGGTAGCTAGGCTATTTGTTCTGTACAACATGTTGCAGCGGTTGCAGACTTTAATCTTTCTTCCTCTATTCTTTACGATCGAAGAACGGCTATCATGGCCTACTTGTATAGATCATTGGACGTAGTGTATGGTTACTAGTCATGGTACATCATTATGTGGCTTTTGCGAGGTTTCACAGTATTGATGGTACAAGTATAGCCACAATCTGGATCACCTGACTAAAGACAATCAGTTATCACTACTTTTTCCTAAGATTTGTGCATGGTCACCGTAGAATAGGAAGAGATTACATGGTGATAAGGCTGGTCATGTTTCACAATTGCACGAAACCAGATAATGTTACGGAGTACATGTTATGACATCATTGGAAGCCGTATAATGAATCTCCATATATGACATATCCTAATACTTCACACGCATTATTTTTTCGGGCAGACAGTTTCGATTGGTATCATCTTCTTTGATCATTAGTTATATGTTGTATCACGGTGAGTGATGCTAACATCAGATATACGGAGGAGACATGGTTCCTAATGATCCTCATCCACATACATCTTTTTTTAGAGTGTATTCCATGGTGTCTGTTAGCTTGCAATGACAAACGGTTGGTAAAAGCGAGTTACTTCATTATTCCCCATAAGGATTTTCTTTAGTTTTGGCGTAGATTCTACACCTCATCACCATCTACGGATTTTACACATAGAGAAGATGTCGATTTCGTTGGACTATCCACCATCCGTCTCGATGTTACACCCCCAGTTGTGCATGACTTATCTCAGCCCACTCAATGGTTTGTTGCTCCATGACCTGAGGTTCCAAATAGAGTATATGGATGGTCTATTGCTATACCTACTTCATCCGGTCAAGATCATTATGTTGACATACCATGTTTATCAATCATCAATTATCCCGATCCAGCATCATTTTTGTATGAGGATTTATTTTAGATGCAGGTTGGTCTTAGGGATGTTACATACAGAGAGCACAGACAGAACATAGAGGAGTACGAGTAGAGATTCTAGATCTTACGAGACATGTTCAGGATTTGATTGTTAAGGATGAGGCCATATACCACCATTTATGTAGAACATTCTTTGTCTAGATACAGTAGTTGATTTGGGTGATGCTTCAAGTTTCATGCATGCTAAAGTTAATGGGGTTGGCCTTGAAAGCGAGATTCCATATTATGACAATGACGATAATGATGGTGAGGATGATTACAACAACGATGATTAGTTGTTTTATTTGGTTTGTTAGTTGGTCTCATTTATGCACTTTTATTTGAGGATTGTTTCTTTTGTTCCATGCACATGACTATTTTTTTATGTATTTTTATTATATTATATTGTATCATATTTGACTTTATTGCACTTTTTCGAAGTATATCCTATGTTATTCATATTGTATTCTACTTGTTTTGGAGTATGTTATTCATGTGTATCTATTTTGGATTATATTCTGTCATCTATCTATGATTAATATTATAGTACTGCCATATAAATATCTGACTATATACTTCAAACTTCAATAAACATCTGAGTGGGTGGGACAATGTATAATAAATATCTAAGTAGGTGGAACAAGCTATAGTAAATATCTAAACAAATAGCATAAACTTCAACAAATATCTGAGTAGATTTAAGATATTTTTACAAGTCCAAGAGCTTATACATAGATGTTATTTTTAAAACATAAAACACACATCAAATATAAACATGAATCCAATAAAAAGGTTATTTTGCTTCTCTTCTTCCTTCTCCACTTCGTTAATTTCGAATGATATTCATATACGTGAAGATTCTCAACAACGAACAATAACATCTAAAGCAATAGAGCTTATTCAGTTACAATAGAAGGAGGAATATTCCAAACAAGGTGTGAGTGTCATGGGGCATAAAAATATTCGAAAAAATGAAATTACAAATCGAGGCATGATCGAATAGTGGCATATTACTTTAATGACGATCCATGTTTTGACAAGGTGAAGTTTATATTAAGGTATTGAATATTCAGAAACATATTTGAGCAAGTTATAACAAGATTGGAGGAGAGAAACTTACATTTCACATAAAAAATAAAATGCATGGTCAATTGGGTTTTTCGCCGCATCAAAAAATGAAAAGTGTATTACGGATGTTAACGCATGGGGAAAGCACTGAAAGGCAAGATGAGTACGTCCGAACCGTAGATTCTATCACTTACGAATGCTTAAAAGAATTTTGTAAAATAGTGGTCCTAGCATTTGGTGCGGAGTATCTTAGAGCACCGAACCATAATGATATCAATCGATTATTGGCTATGGGTGAACATCGTGGATTTTCAGGTATGTTTGGTAGTTTAAATTATATGCATTAGGGTTGGAAAAATTATTCCATTGCAATGCAAGGACAATACATCGGACATTACCACGAAGCAACCATGATTTTGGAAGCTATAGCTTCATTTGATTTATATATATGACACGCTTTTTTGGGTATACTTGGATCTTCAAATGATATTAATGTTCTATATAGTCTTACTTATTTAACTCATTATCTAATGATACTGCACCAGCTTGTAATTACATGATATGGGATATACAACATAATATAGGATACTACCTTTTTGATGGAATATATCCGACTTGGAAAGTTTTAGTCAAAGGTTCCAAAAAGCCTCATAATGAGAAGGAACGCAAATTTACTGCACAACAAGCTAGTTTAAGAAAAGACGTTGGGTATGCTTTTAGGGTTCTATAAGGTAGATTCCAAATTTTGAGAAAGGAGATGTACTACCATAACACGATTAGACAATGTACCGTTATATAATTCACATCATGATTGTTGAAGAAGATATAGGTGGTTATAAAATACAGTCGCATAATTATTCAAAACTAGCATGTGCTTTTGAGACTTCTACTTTTAAAGAACCAGACACTTTTGCATAATACATGAATAGAGTTATGGAGATTAGAGATCCCGAGGCTTATATGAATTTGTGTAGAGAACTAATAGACCACTATCATAATTTTGTAGTACAGTTGAGCAATAAGGGAATATTTATTGTAACGACCCGTATTTTACGGATCGAAACATTGTAAAAACAGTTGACATTCGGTCACACTGTTGATAAGTCGTTTAGAGTTTAATTCCTAGGTCGTATGTTAAGGGTTAGGTCGGCAACGACCTATGGGATTGGTGAGTGGCGACCTAAGAGTTAACTCTTGGGAGAATTAGGTCGTAATGGGATGGCTTAGGTCGAGTGACCGACTTAGGAAGTGTACGACCTAAGAAATAGACTATCTAAGGAACTGACCGACCTATAGGATTTAGACGACTTAAGAGAGTGAACGACCTAGCAGTTAGGTCATATAGTGGTTTAAGTCGTGTGCGACCTAAGGATGTTGGGGTTAGGTCATGAGGTGGTTAGGTCGTAGGGTAGTTTAGGTCGGTCGAGCGACCTAAAAGTTGACGACTTATAGAGGCTAGCGACTTAGGAGATAGACAGGTTAGCGACCTAAGGAAGTTAGGTCGTTGGACGACTTAAGGTCAGGCAGTGACCTATAGAAGTGAGAGACCTATAGGAGTTAGCGACCTAAGGGTTAGTAACCTACAGTAGTTAGCGACCTAGTGGTGAGCGAGTTAGCATGGTTAGGTCGTTAGACGACCTAAGGAGTTAGGTCGTATCCCGGCTAAGTGTTAGGTCGCGTGTGTGTGTTGGGTCGTATTATTAGTTAAGTCTTAGGTCGTGATGTTTTAGGTCGCGTGAAGGCTTAAGTTGATAGGTCGCTGGGTGTTAGGTCGTGAGCGACCTAGGAGTTGTTGAGTCGAATGTGCGTTAGGTCGCGAAGAGGTGGTCTGAGTTTAGTCGCTAGGCTGCATTTTTGTTAGGTCGTAAGTCGCGCATAGTTAAGTCGCGCATTGTGTTAAGTCGTTGGATCTGTGAGTCGCGCGCTTGCGCTAGGTCGTAAGGTCTGGATAGGTCGAGAGTTTTAGGTCGTGGGGTTTTAGGTCGTAAGTCGTGGACGACCTAATTCCGAGCTAGCGACCTAAGGTGAATTTCAGCTATAAATAGGAGGGCTTTGCTCCATTTTTGGGATCCGGATTTCGAAGCGACGAAGTGTTGCCATTTTGAGAGCTCGACTTCTACACTTCTTCACTTCTTTTTTCCACTCTAATCTAGTGATTCCATCCATCCAAGTTGAAGATTCAAGAGCTTAGATTGAAGATCTTCATCCATCAAAGAGAGATTTCTTCATTTGAAGCGGATTTGTGATAGATCAAGCTTGATCCTTCGCTATCCAGATCTGAAGCGTATTGATTTGGGGTTGTTTAGGTGATTTGGTGAGTGGTGATTATCTCTCACACGAATCCAAAGGAGTATATCGGATTGTTGGCCCGATTTGGTGTTAAAATAGTGATTTCCATACATTTTCTTCATCCTAAGTGTAGATCCATATAGATCCATTGTTCATGATGATTTGATAACCACTTTACTACATGTTAACCTATGCAAGTTCATTCATCGAGATTATAGAGATATTGTTCATGTTTTCATGCTTATTAGACTTTCAACTCTTTAATTACGAAATTGCCATTATTGTGATAATTGTCTACTTAGATCATATTTGAATGCTTGATTGCTTGGATTAATGTTTGATTTGGTTGATTGCTATGAATTAGATGATTGATGATTTGATTTAGATCGAGGATGATTCAAAAGCTAAGGGAAAGGCTCTTGAATGGGAAAAGCTGCTTGTGGCATTTGTAGCGGATGATGAAGCTCTTATGCATAGATTTGATGATGATGTTGAGATGAGACTTTGCGAGGATGTGATGAAGCGAAGTATGATATGAGATAGTCTTGGTCTAATCCAGACGGGATCATTCCAAGCGGGTTGAGGATAATGGATGCTCGAGAGGCGCTTGAGCTAGTATGGAAATAGTTGTCGAGGAGGACGACTAGAAGGCTGAGATCTCATCGTTGTTGAAGGTTCTAGCATGCTCAAAGCAAGAGTACGTTGGGCAGATTCGATAGTCCCTGAAGGCTACTGATTGGGTAGTCAAGTACTCTGGGCAGATTCGATAGTCCTAGGCACGGGTCACGATGACGTGCGGGAGTTATGTCTAGAACCGGGGTTTCCATTAGCCCTTGACGGCCGGCTGAAAGAATGTGCCGGTCATTCAATTAACGGTGATATCGAAGCAATGATAACAGTGATAGCGAGAGTTATGGATGTTTGGTTGTATCGTCATTCGGTCTCAAGAGCAGTGTTTTCTGGGTGCTTATCTGATCTTGGTTTAGGCCTTGGGGGTTTGTGCTTGGAAAACATCGCCCTTGACTCGAGTGATAATTTCTTTACTTTACATTGTATGCTCTGCTATGTTTGCTTCTGCTTAGTGTGTGTCCGGGGGCTATCACTGTAGAAAGAAGGTTGGAGTGGGAGGGTTGTATTCCTATTCCTTTTCCTTTATGCTCTTTTGGTATGTTGTTAGTTAATTTACTGCTCACTAAGACTGATGTCTGACTCAAGGCTTTATGTTTTAACTCTTATTGCCTTGGGCTGTTCGTCCATTTTGGGACGGGCAGACTAGGTAGCAGGTGACAGGTGCTGCTCTTTCTTTCCACGATGCTGATGATGAGGACGAGCTGGAGTATTGCATATTATCTTCTTACTATATGTACTGGATGTTCCGCTGCTTTGTATTCTCTGAGTGATATGTAGTGAGGCTTGTTGTATTGACTATTCAGATGTTTGTATTCAACTATTATGAAGTTTTATTGTTGAGATTCTATTCTGTGAAGCTTCACTATATACATGTTCTATTGTATTTTGTCCATGCGCTGTGAGTAATACGATAGATTCTGTTGTTTTAATTTACCTTGACAATCGTCCATGGCTGTCTGGCACACTTTACAGCGCACTTTCTCTAGGTTCAGTGCAGGGGTTATGGGCGGTCGTCTCATTTGGTATCAGAGCATTGGTTAATCGATTTTACCCAACGCTCGCTGACGTAACTACGTATGAGAGAGTAATTGTATTTTGATGGATGAATACTATATATAATATAGTAGCTTAGTAGAGTTTGAGTCCTTTATGCAGTTGTTTCTCTAGATGTTCTGATCATTCCTTTTTATAGATATTGAGAATGAGTCGAAGAGGGAGACCAGCTGCTAGGGAAGGCCGAGCTGCTGAAGGAACTGCTGATTATGCAGCCATGTTCGAAGCTATGATGACTTCGATCATGAGAAGGATGCCAGCTCCAGGGCCATCAGTTGATGTTGGAGTTCAGGTTTAGACTCCAATTCCGATGGATTTTGCTAAGTTGTGTAAAGACTTTACTGCTCTTAGAGGGAAGGTTTTCTTGGGAACAGAATCAACCATTGAGGTCCAGAGGTGGATAGATGCTTGTAGAAGGATTTTTGGAGATTTGGGAATTGAGGATGCGACTAAGAGGAAGTTGGCATCGAGACAGCTTCAAGGGAGAGCCTGTGATTGGTGGAACTCTATTACCATCAATACTCCAGAGGAAGAGATTACTTGGGAGCAATTCCAAGTCAGATTTGAGGCTAAGTTCATTTCTACAGCTTAGAAGTCTATTCTGTTCAAGAAGTTTGTGGAGCTCAAGCAAGGTGGAAGACCAGTTCTTGAGTATGTTTCTGAGTTTGAAGCTTTGTCCAAATATGCCCGGTCATATATAGAATCTGCTTATCAGAAGAATGAGAAGTTTGTGACAGGCTTGGACAGTTATCTTGGGAGACAGCTGGTGGATCATTTGGACGATTCATTTGAGAAGCTTGTGGAGAAAGCTCTCAGGCATGAGAGTCTGTTTACTAAGGAAGGATCTGTTGTTGCTGTGACCAGGGAAGAGTCTAAACCCCAGCAGGGTGGAAACAAGAAGAGGAAGCAGCAGCAGCAGAAGGGTAAGGATGGCCAGAAGAAGCCGAAAGGCGAGGTGACTTGCTACAATTGTTAGCAGAAGGGCCATTTCTCGAAGGATTGTAAGAATCCGAAGGCACCGATGAAGTGTCACAACTGTGACAAGCCGGGGCATTTCAGGAAGAATTGTCCAGAACCGAGGAGGGACAAGCAGATTGTGCAAGCTTATGCTTTGGGAGTTGTTCCGTCATCTTCAAAAGCTCCTACCGCTGAAGAGAAAGGAAAGAGTATGGTGGTTCAAGGTACTCTTTTCCTATGTGGTGTTCCAGTTAGAGTTCTGTTTGATACTGGAGCGTCGCATTCGTTTGTTTGTAGTGAACTCGTAGGCCGGTTAGGTTTAGAACCGGATATTGTTGATAGGCCATTGGTTGTGACTAATCCAGTTGGGGGTTCGTCTTGTTTGTGTATGTTATGTCGTGGTCTGATTGTGTCGAGTCATGGTTGCTCTTTTGTTTGTGATTGTTTTGTTCTGAACTTTGCGGGGTTCGGAATTATTTTGGGTATGGACTGGCTTAGGAGGTATGCGGCAAAGGTTGATTGTGAGAGGCTGGAAGTGACAGTCGAGAATGTGGAGGGGCGAAAGATTGTGATACGATGTAAGCATGAAGAAGGCGTCTTCATGAGCTTCATGTATTCGCTAGTTGTTCCACGGGATGGACTGTCATTAGTGCCAATCGCGAATGGATTCGAGGATGTCTTTGACGAAGTCAAAGGGTTGCCGCCGCATAGAGAGATCGAGTTTCGTATAGATCTAGTTGAAGGAGCCAGACCTGTTGTGATGCCTCTTAGGCGGATGGCGCCTAGGGAACAGCAAGAGTCGAGGGTGCAAGTTGATGATCTTTTGCAGAAAGGATTCATTCGGCGTAGTGTGTCCGAGTGGGGTGCACCAGTGGTGTTTGCAACCAAGGCAGATGGGTCATTGAGATTGTGTGTGGATTATCATGAGCTGAATAAGGTGACTAAGAAGAACAAGTATCCATTGCCGAGAATAGATGACTTGTTTGATCAGCTTCACGAAGCTAAGGTGTTTTCTCAAATGGATTTGGCAACGGGATTTCACCAGTTGAGAGTGGCTAAGGATAGTGTGCCGAAGACAGCTTTTAGGACACCATCCGGTTTCTTTGAGTGGCTGGTAATGCCATTTGGATTGACTAACGCGCCAGCATATTTTGTGGATCTTATGAATAGAGTGTTCAGGGATCAGTTGAACAAGTTTGTACTTGTGTTCGTGGATGATATTCTGATTTATTCCAGAACTGAAGAAGAGCACAAGACACACTTGCGAATTGTTTTGGAAATCTTACGGAAACATCAGCTGAAGGCTAAGTTTTCGAAGTGTCACTTCTGGAAGAGTGAAGTGAGGTTCTTAGGCCATGATATCTCTGGAAATGGAATAGCGGTTGATCCCGCTAAGGTGGCAGCAATCCAGGATTGGGTTAGACCTAAGAATGCAACGGATGTGAGAAGTTTTCTTGGATTAGCAGGATATTATCGACGGTTTATCAAAGACTTCTCCAAGGTGGCTGCACCATTGACAGGATTGACGAAAAAGAACCAAGTGTTCAGATGGGATGCTAAGTGTGAGCAAGCTTTCGGAATCCTGAAAGAGCGATTGACGAGTGCTCCTGTTTTGACTATTCCAAGTGGGAATGATGAGATGGTGGTTTACACCGACGCATGTGGTACTGGACTTGGAGCAGTGCTGATGCAGAGGGATAAAGTTGTTGCGTATGCTAGTCGACAACTGAAGCCGCATGAAAGGAATTACCCGACTCATGATTTGGAGTTAGCGGCGATTGTATTTGCTCTGAAGATGTGGAGACATTATCTATTGGGAGTTCGATTCGAGTTGTTTACAGATCATAAGTCATTGAAGTATCTTTTCTCCCAAAAGGATTTGAATCTTCGGCAGCAACGGTGGCTAGAGTTTTTGGCATCATATGATTTTGGTATAGCTTATACTCCGGGAAAAGGTAACGCAGTGGCAGATGCGTTAAGTCGAAGACATGCAGGATTGGGAGCCATGTTTTCAGAATGGAAGAATCTCGAGTATTTAGCTGGATTTGACTTCAGGCCTAGATGTGAATTGGAACCTGGGATGTTGGCAAACTTATCGATAAGACCTACTCTTGTGGAAAGGATTGGCGAGAGCCAAAAGCGAGACGATAAGCTTGTCAAGATTATCTATGATTTGGAATCTGGATTGGAACCAGAAAAGGATAAAGAATTCAAGGTCGATCAAGAAGGTTGGCTTCGGAAGCAAGGACGACTAGTTGTTCCCGATATAGATGAATTGAGGAGTGAAGTGCTGAAGGAAAGTCATCACTCGAAGTTGACAATTCATCCAGGAGGAAATAAGATGTATCGGGATATGAAGAGAACCTACTACTGGGAAGGCATGAAGAAGGATGTTGGAAATTTTATTTCCAAGTGTATGAACTGCCAGTTGGTAAAAGCTGAACAGAAGAAGCCAAGTGGATTGCTTCAGCCATTAGAAGTTCCTACATGGAAGTGGGAGCAGATATCGATGGATTTTATTGATGGACTACCTAGAACAAGAACGGGAAATGAAGGGATTTGGGTCATTGTAGATAGTCTGACCAAGAGTGCGAGGTTCATTCCTGTTCGATCGACTAGGACTGCATCAAAGTTGGCTGAGTTGTATGTGAAGTGGATAGTTCGATTCCATGGCATTCCGAAGAGTATAGTGAGCGATCGAGACCCACTGTTCACTAGTGGATTTTGGAAGAGCTTCCAGGAAGTTTTGGGAACCGAGTTGTGTTTGAGTACAGCTTATCACCCTCAAATAGATGGTCAGACCGAGCGAGTCAACTGAGTTTTGGAAGATCTCCTCAGAGCTTGTGTTTTGGATTTCGGAGGATCATAGGAAGATCATCTTCATTTGGTGGAATTTTCATACAACAATAGTTACCAGTCAAGCATTGGTATGGCACCGTATGAGGCATTGTATGGAAAACCGTGTAACTCTCCGACATGTTGGTTAGAGACAGGAGAAAAGCTGATGCTTGGGCCAGAGATGATTCGACAGACTTCGGATTGCATAGAGATCATTCGACAACGAATGAAGGCAGCCCAAGACCGTCAGAAAAGTTATGCAGATAAGCGTCGTAAGGATTTGGAGTTCGACGTAGGTGATATGGTTTTTGTGAAGATTTCTCCACTGAAGAATGTTATTCGATTCGGGAAGAAAGGAAAGTTAACTCCGAGATTTGTTGGACCATTCCCGATCATCGAGCGAATTGGAAAGCTCGCCTACAGATTGGAGTTACCAGAAAAGATGTCGAGTGTGCACAATGTTTTTCATGTATCATATCTACGGAAGTATGTGCACGACTCGAATACAGTGGTTTCTGTTGATAGCTGTGAAGATTTCGAAGTTGATCCAGTCGATAGAAGACCTCATAAGCCGCTTCGTGTTGTGGAAACCGACACGAAACAGCTCAGGAGGAAGGTAGTTAAGTTGCTCAAGATACAATGGAGTGATGATGATAACGACTGTACGTGGGAGGTGGAAGAGAGGATGAAGGCAGCTCATCCTGAACTCTTCAAGGTATGGCCCTAAAGTGTCGTATCATCTCACGATATTGTAACTTGTTCTAGTGTTAGAATTCTGTACGCTAAGCTAGAATTGGATGCATGGTTTGTTGGTTGCTATGGTTGGTAGGCGTACAGAATAGTCTTTGATTGCCTTGTTTGTTTGGAATTTCGGGGGCGAAATTCCTAAGGGGGAGAGAATGTAACGACCCGTATTTTACGGATCGAAACATCGTAAAAACAGTTAACATTTGGTCACACCGTTGATAAGTCGTTTAGAGTTTAATTCCTAGGTCATATGTTAACGGTTAGGTCGGCAACGACCTAAGGGATTGGTGAGTGGCGACCTAAGAGTTAACTCTTGGGAGAATTAGGTCGTAATGGGATGGCTTAGGTCGAGTGACCGACTTAGGAAGTGTACGACCTAAGAAATAGACTATCTAAGGAACTGACCGACCTATAGGATTTAGACGACTTAAGAGAGTGAACGACCTAGCAGTTAGGTCGTATAGTGGTTTAAGTCGTGTGCGACCTAAGGATGTTGGGGTTAGGTCGTGAGGTGGTTAGGTCGTAGGGTAGTTTAGGTCGGTTGAGCGACCTAAAAGTTGACGACTTATAGAGGCTAGCGACTTAGGAGATAGACAGGTTAGCGACCTAAGGAAGTTAGGTCGTTAGACGACTTAAGGTCAGGCAGCGACCTATAGAAGTGAGCGACCTATAGGAGTTAGCGGCCTAAGGGTTAGTAACCTACAGTAGTTAGCGACCTAGTGGTGAGCGAGTTAGCATGGTTTAAGTCGTTAGACGACCTAAGGAGTTAGGTCGTATCCCGGCTAAGTGTTAGGTCGCGTGTGTGTGTTGGGTCGTATTATTAGTTAAGTCTTAGGTCGTGATGTTTTAGGTCGCATGAAGGCTTAAGTTGATAGGTCGCTGGGTGTTAGGTCATGAGCGACCTAGGAGTTGTTGAGTCGAATGTGCGTTAGGTCGCGAAGAGGTGGTTTGAGTTTAGTCGCTAGGCTGCATTTTTGTTAGGTCGTAAGTCGCGCATAGTTAAGTCGCGCATTGTGTTAAGTCGTTGGATCTGTGAGTCGCGCGCTTGCGCTAGGTCGTAGGTCGTAAGGTCTGGATAGGTCGAGAGTTTTAGGTCGTGGGGTTTTAGGTCGTAAGTCGTGGACGACCTAATTCCGAGCTAGCGACCTAAGGTGAATTTCAGCTATAAATAGGAGGGCTTTGCTCCATTTTTGGGATCCGGATTTTGAAGCGACGAAGTGCTGCCATTTTGAGAGCTCGACTTCTACACTTCTTCACGTCTTTTCTCCACTCTAATCTAGTGATTCCATCCATCCAAGTTGAAGATTCAAGAGCTTAGATTGAAGATCTTCATCCATCAAAGAGAGATTTCTTCGTTTGAAGTGAATTTGTGATAGATCAAGCTTGATCCTTCGCTGTCCAGATCTGAAGCGTATTGATTTGGGGTTGTTTAGGTGATTTGGTGAGTGGCGATTATCTCTCACACGGATCCAAAGGAGTATATCGGATTGTTGGCCCGATTTAGTGTTAAAATAGTGATTTCCATACATTTTCTTCATCCTAAGTGTAGATCCATATAGATCCATTGTTCATGATGATTTGATAACCACTTTACTACATGTTAACCTATGCAAGTTCATTCATCGAGATTATAGAGATATTGTTCATGTTTTCATGCTTATTAGACTTTCAACTCTTTAATTACGAAATTGCCATTATTGTGATAATTGTCTACTTAGATCATATTTGAATGCTTGATTGCTTGGATTAATGTTTGATTTGGTTGATTGCTATGAATTAGATGATTGATGATTTGATTTAGATCGAGGATGATTCAAAAGCTAAGGGAAAGGCTCTTGAATGGGAAAAGCTGCTTGTGGCATTTGTAGCGGATGATGAAGCTCTTATGCATAGATTTGATGATGATGTTGAGATGAGACTTTGCGAGGATGTGATGAAGCGAAGTATGATATGAGATAGTCTTGGTCTAATCCAGACGGGATCATTCCAAGCGGGTTGAGGATAATGGATGCTCGAGAGGCGCTTGAGCTAGTATGGAAATAGTTGTCGAGGAGGACGACTAGAAGGCTGAGATCTCATCGTTGTTGAAGGTTCTAGCATGCTCAAAGCAAGAGTACGTTGGGCAGATTCGATAGTCCCTGAAGGCTACTGATTGGGTAGTCAAGTACTCTGGGCAGATTCGATAGTCCTAGGCACGGGTCACGATGACGTGCGGGAGTTATGTCTAGAACCGGGGTTTCCATTAGCCCTTGACGGCCGGCTGAAAGAATGTGCCGGTCATTCAATTAACGGTGATATCGAAGCAATGATAACAGTGATAGCGAGAGTTATGGATGTTTGGTTGTATCGTCATTCGGTCTCAAGAGCAGTGTTTTCTGGGTGCTTATCTGATCTTGGTTTAGGCCTTGGGGGTTTGTGCTTGGAAAACATCGCCCTTGACTCGAGTGATAATTTCTTTACTTTACATTGTATGCTCTGCTATGTTTGCTTCTGCTTAGTGTGTGTCCGGGGGCTATCACTGTAGAAAGAAGGTTGGAGTGGGAGGGTTGTATTCCTATTCCTTTTCCTTTATGCTCTTTTGGTATGTTGTTAGTTAATTTACTGCTCACTAAGACTGATGTCTGACTCAAGGCTTTATGTTTTAACTCTTATTGCCTTGGGCTGTTCGTCCATTTTGGGACGGGCAGACTAGGTAGCAGGTGACAGGTGCTGCTCTTTCTTTCCACGATGCTGATGATGAGGACGAGCTGGAGTATTGCATATTATCTTCTTACTATATATACTGGATGTTCCGCTGCTTTGTATTCTCTGAGTGATATGTAGTGAGGCTTGTTGTATTGACTATTCAGATGTTTGTATTCAACTATTATGAAGTTTTATTGATGAGATTCTATTCTGTGAAGCTTCACTATATATATGTTCTATTGTATTTTGTCCATGCGCTGTGAGTAATACGATAGATTCTGTTGTTTTAATTTACCTTGACAATCGTCCATGGCTGCCTGGCACACTTTACAGCGCACTTTCTCTAGGTTCAGTGCAGGGGTTATGGGCGGTCGTCTCATTTATTATGTATTTATTTCCACTGTTGGACATTACACTAGCTGCAGCTATTATATTTATGATTTAACATCATTGTATGAATTTGCTGAGATTATGAATTGTTGTTGCATATAGGTTCAGAAGAATATATTGAAGGAATAAAATAAAACACATAATAAGTACTGACTTTCAAAAACAAATACATTATGGTAATCATCCAACACATGATAATCATTGCCTAAAATACATCATAGTACAAATACAAACAAGGACGATAACTACCTATGAAGCATAAACACACATACTTGAAAGTTATCCAGATATTTTTGTTTCTTAAGTACGATTGTTAAGAAGAAGTTTTAATCTTCTCAGTCTTGATTGCTTTTCAAACGGATACTCTCTACCTCATTGACAGAGTTGTGGATCAGTCCATTAGAAGTAGCCACATCCATTTCAATTATCCTTGCATGCGAAGTATCTTCGACCTACATTTTTATATGATTCAAAAATTAGTATGATCCCTTCAACTCTACATTCACAATGGACTCTTCAACTTTGAACTTGTTCGTTTTCGGGATTGTAAAACTCACTGATAATTGGAACGTTATCTGAATTAGTGTTCGACATTGTTATGTTGATATTCTTGACTAGAACTAAATTGAATGCTGACATTGTTTCAAATCGCATTTATAAACAATTAGGATTGTATGTTGATTTGAATTGTTTATTGCTGATTTGATCATTCACTCCAAGATTCCAATTAGGTTATGTAGTGCATAGCATTGCGCAGCTTGATTCAGAGGTTGATTTGATTGTTCAGTGCAAAAATTCCAACTGTACATTGTACTACATGGGAGAGAGCAGCATGGTTCAGAGAGTGATGTGATCGTTCACTGAACAAATTCCTAGTGTACACTATAGCGCATGGGAGGTAGCAACATGGTTCAAAGTGTGATGTGATCATTTTTTGAAAAGATTCCAACTTCACATTGTAGCCCATGGCAAAAGGAAGCAACATGGTTTAGAGAGTGATGTGATTTTCACTGAACAAATTCCAAGTTTACATTGTACCAGAAGAGCTGTATGTAGTTGGACCGACATAAAGATTTGAGTTGCTGATTGAAAAATTCTGAAATAACACTATAGGCACATGAGATATGAAACTAAACTTGGATGGTGTACAAGTTTATTTTCAGTATAAATACCACTTAAATAAAATATTTCCAGTTCATTCTGCAACTTAAAAACCACCAACTCTTAGGATGTCCATCTCTTTTTCAGAATCATACAATTATACCAATCATTTGTGTGGACCGTCAAATCCAAATCCTAATCCATCCACCTAGAACCCCAACTATCGGGTACATTAAAATGGAAGAACGATATTACAACGATATAAGACAAAGAAAGCTTGAATCGGGGATGCAACAATTGCAAATACACCATCAACAATAACTACTACCTATCTGTAACGCATCGAGATTTTCGACTTCCGAAAATCGACATTAATACGTCCACTGTATCAACTGCCGAGCAATCGAATGCCGAAAAACCGAATTGTTATGGTTAAAAAGAAGAGGTAGAAGAAGACAGAAAGAAAGAAAGAAGAAACAACAAAAACAATATAAGAATCTCACATATCACAGCTGAACAACATATAATAGATAAATGAATAATTTTTAAATCAAATAACTATATCAGTTTATACATTACATCATCAGAGTCAATATACAACACAACACAACTGGAAAATTATATGAACTTGTCCTTACAAGTGAATTTTTACAGCGGAAAAGATAATATCATATACAAATGCTACGTCTCGCCATCCAACTCGCCACTTAAGCTCCAAAGCCTGCTAAAATCCAGAATGACCTGATAACCTGACTCTAGGCTGCCCGTGTGGAAAATTATGGGCACCCAGAGTTTAGGAAGGGAACAATAAACTCTAGGTCGGTCATAGGACTGGTGTGAGAACTAAAACAGTTATTATCTTTAAAACAACAACAAAGGAAGTAAAAGACATCCGCAATGCTTTTTGGAAAATGAAACTACCATAAGGCCTCCCGCCACACACACAATGCAAATGCAGAATTGGAGGAGATTTCTCCTTATGACAGTCAAACATGCTTACTACGCAAAATCATTTGATTTGATATTATTATTAGTGCAGAAAACATTTCGAAAGTATAATATTAATTTTAGCCAGCATAGGTACCATTATATTATGCCTGCTATAGCTGCCGCCTGAGGAGACAGGTTATACAACTGCAATCGTAAAGGGCTCGTATTGTTTCTTTGGATTTTCCAACAAATGGTCAGGCTTAGGAACTTCCTATGCCACATGGGAACGCCTCTGGAGGGACGCCCCGAGAACTAACTAGCTCTCTGCCAACACAAGGCCGGGTTACCTCTTACACTAGGTAACTACTACACAAATATGCCACCACCCGGTCCTTTGGGACCTTTATCCGAGGCGCCTCAACAAAACAACAATCACACGGTAAATGAGATTGGAGTAACCACATAGGTTAAATACAAGGGCTCCATACCTGATACCACCCTTTTCCAGAAGGAAATGACATACCCTAAAGGGAGCGACCCTCATAACCTTGCCGCATCATTCCTATTTTGACCATTTTCGGGTGTGAGGTCTGACGAAGTCTCGTCCACAAAGCTACGCTTCTCACAGAAGCCATGCTTTGATCAACTAATGATCAAAAAATGATCAAGCAGCAGCACTAAGCATGTCACATTACCAAATTGAGAGTATATCGCTGATAACCTTCAACTACATAACCTCTGAGCTCGTACGTCTCAGAGAAGGGTGTTAGGCTAAGAGAATAAATTCTCCGCCACCAACAGAAATGTGTTTGAAAGAAATCTGCTTTATATCTCAAAGTGTAATGTCAGACATGTAACCATACAAGTCTGTTCCGGGTTCGAATAGAACCGAAGGCACTTCCGAAGAAGCCCTTGCAATCCGGGTATTCACAACCCCGATCGAACTTCCCATCACAACGGAAATCTCTATACCGTAGCTAACGGTGTAGAGACAATCGGTAGGTCATCCTATCGTTTTCACAAATACCCGGTCTTTACCACCGGTCTTAAAATGTTATCCATATCGTCATATCACTTATTCGGAATGGGTTATATACCACAAAGGTCCTTCCCGGCTAAACCGAATAGTGAGCACAATATTTAAAACATATGGATATAGGGATTTCAATTAAGTCACAACTTATTACCCAAATCCTTTCCTTTAAATGGTTTAAACAAATTACCATTTTAAATCTTTAAACAAAAAGATTTACTTCACAAAGTTTACCCAGTTTCACATAGATTCATTCACAGATTTCCAAATCAATTTCTATTTCAATTGGATTAACCCATCCGACCTTTGAATCAAAATTCGATTCATAGCTTTCAAAACAATTTAATTTCAAATAGAATCCTTTTTACACAAATTGGAAATTCATTCCTAACATGAAAGCTTTTATTATTTGAAAACAAATAGTTTTCGTTTTGGAAAAATCTGATTTCATTTATACAAGTTACGGTCTTTGGGTTAATTCAAATTTCAACAACAACATTTTTAAAAAATGGTTTAAATTCATATAAACACCCTTACACTTGTATAATCCTTTTAGACTAGAATTCCCAAATCCTTGAATTCAATTTCAAATATTGAATTCCAATTTAAATCAAATTATTCGAATTACAATTTTATTAAGTTATTTAAAATAACTTTTATTTTTGAAACTCATTTTCAAAAACTTTCAATTCCAATTCCAAAACTAATTTGGATTCAAAATTTCAATCTTTAGAATTGTCAAAAATCCGTGACTTAACTGATTTCCATGTGAAATCCACATTTGTGTGTGTATGGTGTAGTCCAGGGGTTTAACACAATAGTGCAACAACATTCAACCATCACAAATTCAAATATAACAATGTATTTGATAAGCGGTATAAATTATAACGCTTATCTTTCATTTACAAATCACAGATATACGATTTACAGATCACAACACAAACCAGGATAAATCACAAAGTATCACATATTTGAGATATCAAACAATTCAACATCCAATAAAATCCAAACATCCATAGATAGGATCAATTTAATCATCTGATTAATTTAAATCAGATAAATTTCTATAAATAAATTTTACTAGTTATGGTAAATTAATAATCAATTTATTTCAAATTGATTTTCAAATTTATTTCAAAACACCAAATCAAATTTTCAACAAATTTCCAAATTATTTCCTTTTTAAAATAAATTTCTTTATCTCTTCAAATCTATTTAAAAATCCAAATTTTTAAATAAATTCTTCAACTTATAAATAATATTATTAAAAATCCCTTTACTAAGCCCTTTTTCCCAAAATTTGAAATTTAATTCAATATAGTTCAAAAATAAGACTTTTATCTTCTTAAAACTCCTTTTAAATTTATCCAATTCTCAAAAAATAAATTTTTCGATAAATTTTCAACTTGAATTTCGAAAATCCAATTTTATTTATTTCTGGTATCCAACGATACCAAAAATAGATTCGGCTAAATTATAGCCTTCAACAATTCCAATTCACAAATATAATCACACGGAGATTATAAATAATCAACACACAACATTGAAATAAATTCAAATGTTTGAGGAATCCAGTTGGATCCCTCCAACCTGTTTCCCTACATCCATAGATGTTAGCACAATACCAATTCCACTTCGAGGTGGAATATCGTGGTATATGGGATTTACAAAATATTATCCGCTATTATGTGGCGCAATAGAGTCTCATCCGCTATATAATGCGGGAAATCAACTCCAAATACATATATAATACCAATTCCACTTCAAGGTGGAATATCACGGTTTATGTTTTTAATATAATAACCTCCACTTAATATGCGGCGTATAGGGTCTATTTCAACACAACAGATAGCAATCATCATTCAATCACACAATCAAGCAATTTTAAATTTAACTATTTAAAATTTAAATCGAAACACAATTCGATTGAGTGAGAAGTTCTCACCATGAGTTTCTAATAATAGTTGCAGTGTTTTATTTCGAATAAAATTATCACTGGCTCCAATCGACTCCAAACCAGCTCCATAATGTAGTGCTCATCAATACGGACCCAACGCAGTTCGTTTCGTGTGAAACGGACCTCGTATCAAAAAGTTACAACATTACAAAGTTTATACGATTTTATATATAATTAATTTCACAATTTTTTTATTTTATTTCCAAACCGTTTTAATCGCAGCCGTTGATTACATCACAGCAGATCTGGGCCAAACATTTGCTTCTTCTTCTCCTTCGTTTCTTTCGCGTGAAAACCCACCGAGCTCCGTTCGAAATTGATTTGTCGTGGCCACCCACACACGATCGAACTCAATCGGTGACCACCACTTTGTTCGCCTATGCAAGCTCTACCTTCAGCTTGAACGAGGCGAAGCTCGGCTCCATCATAGCATTGAAAATCGTGCTTGAACTTCGGCCATTCAATTCCATATCATCGTCGATTCATCGCCCTAAATTCAATCATAGCCGTATGGATCTGAAGATCTTTCGAAGCTCTATAATTTATTAGTTGAAAACTTCTTGTAATTGTTGACGGATTTAGAGAGATTAGGGGGAAAAGATTTGAACATTTCGGCCGTTCGAAATTATAATGGCGGCTGGAAACCCTAGTCGAATTAGGTTTTGCAAATAGAAAGAATAAAGTCCTTTTATAGAAAATTCTACGACACTATTCACCCGAAAATTTTCCGAACTCGAAACGAAGCGTGCCGGCTGACGTTTCTAAGGTTTGACCCGCGTTCCTGATACAATGGAACGTGTTTCGGGAGCTAATTTGATCATATGTGCGAGTTATGGAATTAAACGATCAATTTTAAAATTAAATCGATTAAAACGATTTCCATGCGTTTTAGCTTGCCCCGGACAAACCGTACGCCCGATTGACACGAAATTTGAAACCTTACAATAATTTAACATTACGGATCCGATGAAACTGGTTTCGTCGAAATCCGAGACTGTTTGAAAAATGGCTATTTTTACTCGTTAATTAAATATTAAAATATTCAATTTTTTTACAAATTAACTTTTAATTCAATTTTAAAAGTTCTATAACATCGTTCTAACTTCAATATGATTTACTACAACTTTATAAATCATTTTTATACACATTAAACCCAATTTCAAATTATTTCTGGAATTTCAAATATTAAATTATCGATTTAATTAAACAATTAAATCACTATATTCGAATTTTAATTCATTCAGCTTACAAATTTCACTTGTTAATTTTTTAAATTAATTAAATATACGAAATTTAAATGACAGAAATTCTGGGTCGTTACAATCTTCCCCCATTAAAAGAATTTCGCCCTCGAAATTGCAAAGTGAGGAAAATGCCCCAAATCCATTAACTTTTTTAAAAATCCACTTCGTGAAAATTTTATATTCACTTTTTTTTCAAAACCTTTAACTTCAACCAAAACAATGGTTTCCGTTTTCTAGTTCAATTCCTACGTTTTATTACAATTTGGGAAAACGACTTTCCGTTAACAAAATTTTTCCAAAAGTTCAAAAATTTTCTAATTCCCAAAATTTTCGGAAAATTTTGGCAGAGTCTCCTTTGTACGGAGGAACTTTCGCAATTTCAAAATAGATATAAATATATATACATCGACCCACACGGTCGGAAAAGCAGAAAAACAGTTCATATTTCTTATTTTTATTGCGTAGGCGTACCTTTTTAGCATTTTTAAGCAAAGCAGTTATTTGTTAAGCATTTTGCGCAACCAAATCCCGCCAAACGGTAGCCCCGGTACCTGTACTTACTCAGTTTAAATATGTAAGTGCCACATATATGAAGTTATTAACATTTTACTCTTTTAAACAACTACAACACATGCATATTAAAAGAAATGCATACTAAACAGGGTTTATAAGCAACTTATATAATTTCGACATTACTTGTAATTGTTTACAACCAATTCATATACAACGACATTCATTTCTTCATTTTCAATTAGTTTACATTCACTAATTTAAATTCAAGTTGGTTCACTTCCAATTCAAATTCCATCACATAGCTTTCAATTTCACTAATTCAATTTCATTAACACTTAATGAATTATATACAATCGACCAACAATCATATAACAACCAATGTATATTCAACACAACCAAATTTATTCACTTTGTTTACCTTCAATTTGGTTTAACACTTTTTAATTTTCCAATTGGTTTAATATTCTATTGATTTTCATTCAATTTCCAATTTATTAGCTTTAATGAATTAACACTTACATCCATTATTCCATATCAATTCATTTACATTAGATTGATTAACATTCAATCCATTTATTAATTCAATTGCTAATTCATTTTACAAATAAAGTTGAATCTCCTTTATATAACTCAAGTTCACCTTCATTTAATTTACTTTATTATTTTATTTCGATACCAAAGTCAACTTCATTCCACATTACTTAAGGTATATTCCATCATAACATTTCATTCTAAAGTAAATTCTATTTAACTTTTACCAAAGTCAAATTTCATCACTTATTCAAATTCATATCTCGTTTTGCTTAACAAAATTGTTTAACCATTTTAATAATTGGTTTCACTTACCTTTACCCATTCTATAAGTTATACAACTTATATATTTAAACTTCCAAATCAAATTAAATAATCGCCTATCAAATCCAATTCAATTTATTTAACTTTCCTTTAGTTAAATTTCCAAATCATATGTTTACTATGCTAACTCAATTTCTTTAACTTTACTAAAGCTGAATTTATTATCTCATATTATAAGTTCAAAACTCATTTCTACTTATATTCGTCAATTACAACTTGGATTTTTAAATTAAATTTGTTTATCACAATAAAACTTAAAATTTTCAATTTATTATGGTAGAAAATCCATCACACAGAAACTCAAAAATGATATTGATGATGCTGCAGTCATCACCCTTATTATTTCCCAGTGACAGTAGTGAACTCAGTGCTTTAAATTCTTTCAAAAATTTCCTTTTATTTATAAATCACATTTATAAATCCTTTTCTCATATAATTTCACTATTTTATTTTACTTATACAAGATTATTTCACAATTGTAAATCATCTTAATTATAATTCTATACTTATACAATTGTTGCTTTTATATAATTTATTCAAACAACTTTTATTGACTTATATATATTCTTACATTTTCAACAACCAAACAATTAATTTTATATACACTTTAATAGTTCCTTAGAAAATTACTTCTTTTATATACAAAATATAATCGAGGTAAAATTATTTCATTTACCCAATTTAAAATGATACTGTGTCGGTTCATCTTGTTTAAGAGTTTAGAAACCCCTATCGATACAGTTAGCTAGACTGCACCGACCAGAATCCATAAACAATCAACCGATAAGTCAACACAATACAAAACAATTTCATATTCACTAATAAATACGCGCTCATATCTATTAATATACTCAACTCATTCTAGAGTACTACTGACTCTATCTCAAATGAGTAATACCCAACAGAGCCAAGGTTATCGCTTAACCATATGCTCTGATACCAAATGTAACGCTTCGAGATTTTCGACTTCTGAAAATCGATATTAATACGTCCACTGTATCAACTGCCGAGCAATCGAATGCCAGAAAACCGAATTGTTATGGTTAAAAAGAAGAGGTAGAAGAAGACAGAAAGAAAGAAAGAAGAAACAACAGAAACAATATCAGAATCTCACATATCGCAGTGGAAAAACATATAATAGATAAATGAATAATCTTTAAATCAAAGAACTATATCATTTTATACATTACATCATCAGAGTCAATATACAACACAACACAACTGGACAATTATATGAACTTGTCCTTACAAGTGAATTTTTACAGCGGAAAAGATAATATCATATACAAATGCTACGTCTCGCCATCCAGCTCGCCACTTAAGCTCCAAAGCCTCCTGAAATCCAGAATGATTTGATAACCTGACTCTAGGCTGCCCATGTGGAAAATTATGGGCACCCAGAGATTAGGAAGGGAACAATAAACTCCAGGTCATTCATGGGACTGGTGTGAGAACTAAAACAGTTATTATCTTTAAAATAACAACAAAGGAAGTAAAAGACATCCATAATGCTTTTTGGAAAATGAAACTATAAGGCCTCCCGCCACACACACAATGCAAACGCAGAATTGGAGGAGATTTCTCCTTATGATAGTTAAATATGCTGACTACGCAAAATCATTTGATTTGATATTATTATTAGTGCATAGTGCAGAAAACATTTCGAAAGTATAATATTAATCTTAGCCAGCATAGGTACCATTATATTATGCCTGTTATAGCTGCCGCCTGAGGAGACAGGTTATACAACTGCAATCGTAAAGGGCTCGTATTGTTTCTTTGGATTTTTCAACAAATGGTCAGGCTAAGGAACTTCCTATGCCACATGGGAACGCCTCTGGAGGGACGCCCCGAGAACTAACTAGCTCTCTGCCAACACAAGACCGGGTTACCTCTTACACTAGGTAACTACTACACGAATATGCCACCCCCGGTCCTTTAGGACCTTTATCCGAGGCGCCTCAACAAAACAACAATCACACAGTAAATGAGATTGGAGTAACCACATAGGTTAAATACCAGGGCTCCATACCTGATACCACCCTTTTCTAGAAGGAAATGACATACCCTAAAGGGAGCGACCCTCATAACCTTGCCGTATCATTCCTGTTTTGACCATTTTCGAAGTGTGAGGTATGACGAAGTCTCGTCCACAAAGCTACGCTTCTCACAGAAGCCATGCTTTGATCAACAAATGATCAATACACAGCAGCACTCAGCATGTCACATTACCAAATTGGGAGTATATCGCTGATAACCTTCAACTACATAACCTCTGAGCTCGTACGTCTCATAGAAGGGTGTTAAGCTAAGAGAATAAATTCTCCGCCACCAACAGAAATGTATTTGAAAGAAATCTGCTTTATATCTCAAAGTGTGATGTCAGACATGTAACCATACAAGTCTGTTCCGGGTTCAAACAGAACCGAAGGCACTTCCGAAGAAGCCCTTGCAATCCGGGTATTCACAATCCCGATCGATCTTCCCATCACAAAGGAAATCTCTATACCGTAGCTAACGGTGTAGAGACAATCGATAGGTCATCCTATCGTTTTCACAAATACCATGTCTTCACCACCGGTCTTCAAATGTTATCCATATCGTCATATCACTTATTCGAAATGGGTTATATGACACAAAGGTCCTTTCCCGGCTAAACTTAATAGTGAGCACAATATTTAAAATATATGGATATAGGGATTTCAATTAAGTCACAACTTATTACCCAAATCCTTACCTTTAAATGGTTTAAACAAATTACCATTTTAAATCTTTAAACAAAAAGATTTACTTCACAAAGTTTACCCAGTTTCACAAAGATTCATTCACAGATTTCCAAATCAATTTCCATTTCAATTGGATTAACTCATCCAACCTTTGAATCAAAATTTGATTCATAGCTTTCAAAACAATTTAATTTCAAATAGAATCCTTTTTACACAAATTGGAAATTCATTCCTAACATGAAAGCTTTTATTATTTGAAAACAAATAGTTTTCGTTTTGGAAAAATCTGATTTCATTTATACAAGTTACGGTCTTTGGGTTAATTCAAATTTCCACAAAAACACTTTTAAAAAATGGTTTAAATTCATATAAACACCCTTACACTTGTATAATCCTTTTAGACTAGAATTCCCAAATCCTTGAATTCAATTTCAAATATTGAATTCCAATTTAAATCAAATTATTCGAATTTCAATTTTATTAAGTTATTTAAAATAACTTTTATTTTTGAAACTCATTTTCAAAAACTTTCAATTCCAATTCCAAAACTAATTTGGATTCAAAATTTCAATCTTTAGAATTGTCAAAAATCTGTGACTTAACTGATTTCCACGTCAAATCCACATTTGTGTGTGTATGGTGTAGTCCAGGGGTTTAACACAATAGTGCAACAACATTCAACCATCACAGATTCAAATATAACAATGTATTTGATAAGCGGTATAAACTATAACGCTTATCTTTCATTCACAAATCATAGATATACGATTTACAGATCACAACACAAACCAGGATAAATCACAAAGTATCACATATTTGAGATATCAAACAATTCAACATCCAATAAAATCCAAACATCCATAGATAGGATCAATTTAATCATCTGATTAATTTAAATCAGATAAATTTCTATAAATAAATTTTACTAGTTATGGTAAATTAATAATCAATTTATTTCAAATTTATTTCAAAACACCAAATCAAATTTTCAACGAATTTCCAAATTATTTCCTTTTTAAAATAAATTTCTTTATCTCTTCAAATCTATTTAAAAATCCAAATTTTTAAATAAATTCTTCAACTTATAAATAATATTATTAAAAATCCCTTTACTAAGCCCTTTTTCCCGAAATTTGAAATTTAATTCAATATAGTTCAAAAATAAGACTTTTATCTTTTTAAAACTCCTTTTAAATTTATCCAATTCTCAAAAAATAAATTTTTCGATAAATTTTCAACTTGAATTTCGAAAATCCAAATTTATTTATTTCTGGTATCCAACGATACCAAAAATATATTCGGCTAAATTATAGCCTTCAACAATTCCAATTCACAAATATAATCACACGGAGATTATAAATAATCAACACACAACATTGAAATAAATTCAAATGTTTGAGGAATCCAGTTGGATCCCTCCAACCTGTTTCCCTACATCCACAGATGTTAGCACAATACCAATTCCACTTCGAGGTGGAATATCGCGGTATATGAGATTTATAAAATATTATCCGCTATTATGCGGCGCAATAGGGTCTCATCCGCTATATAATGCGGGAAATCAACTCCAAATACATATATAATACCAATTCCACTTCAAGGTGGAATATCGCGGTATATGTTTTTAATATAATAACCTCCACTTAATATGCGGCGTATAGGGTCTATTTCAATACAACAGATAGCAATCATCATTCAATTACACAATCAAGCAATTTAAAATTTAACTATTTAAAATTTAAATCGAAACACAATTCGATTGAGTAAGAAGTTCTCACCTTGAGTTTCTAATAACAGTTGCAGTGTTTTATTTCGAATAAAATTATCACTGGCTCCAATCGACTCCAAACCAGCTCCATAATATAGTGCTCATCAATACGGACCCAAAGCAGTTCGTTTCGTGCAAAACGGACCTCGTATCAAAAAGTTACAACATTACAAAGTTTATACGATTTTATATATAATTAATTTCACAATTTTTTTATTTTATTTCCAAACCGTTTTAATCGCAGCCCTTGATTACATCACAGCAGATCTGGGCCGAACATTTGCTTCTTCTTCTCCTTCGTTTCTTTCGCGTGAAAACCCACCGAGCTCCGTTCGAAATTGATTTGCCGTGGCCACCCACACACGATCGAACTCGATCGGTGACCACCACTTTGTTCGCCTATGCAAGCTCTACCTTCAGCTTGAACGAGGCGAAGCTCGGCTCCATCATAGCATTGAAAATCATGCTCAAACTTCGGCCATTCAATTCCATATCATCGTCGATTCATCGCCCTAAATTCAATCATAGCGGTATGGATCTGAAGATCTTTCCAAGCTCTATAATTTGTTAGTTGAAAACCTCTTGTAATTGTTGACGGATTTAGAGAGATTAAGGGAAAAAGATTTGAACATTTCGGCCGTTCGAAATTATAATGGCGGCTGGAAACCCTAGTCGAATTAGGTTTTGCAAATAGAAAGAATAAAGTCCTTTTATAGAAAATTCTACGACACTATTCATCCGAAAATTTTCCGAACTTGAAACGAAGCGTGCCAGCTGACGTTTCTAAGGTTTGACCCGCGTTCTGGACACAATGGAACGTGTTTTGGGAGCTAATTTGATCATATGTGCGAGTTACAGAATTAAACGATCAATTTTAAAATTAAATCGATTAAAACAATTTCTATGCGTTTTAGCTTACCCCGGACAAACCGTACACCTGATTGACACGAAATTTGAAACCTTACAATAATTTAACATTACGGATCCGATGAAACTGGTTTCGTCAAAATCCGAGACTGTTTGAAAAATGGCTATTTTTACTCGTTAATTAAATATTAAAATATTCAATTTTTTTACAAATTAACTTTTAATTCAATTTTAAAAGTTATATAACATCGTTCTAACTTCAATATGATTTACTACAACTTTATAAATCATTTTTATACACATTAAACCCAATTTCAAATTATTTCTGGAATTTCAAATATTAAATTATCGATTTAATTAAACAATTAAATCACTATATCCGAATTTTAATTCATTCAGCTTACAAATTTCACTTTTTAATTTTTAAATTAATTAAATATACGAATTTTAAATGACAGAAATTCTGGATCGTTACACTATCCATCCTACGCAAGAGCTACATCAGGTAATACCACAAGTGCAAAATGTGATTGAGTTTATTGAGGTAATACCACAAGTGCAGTTGTACGAAATGAGAAAAATGTTAGTCATCGATACTTTCGTCATCCACTTTACTCCTATGGATGCGAATTTGGATAGTGGATAAACGATTGATTCCTTTCTCGAGCTATAACTTACACTTTGGAATTGAAAGAAGAGATTAGAAGGCTTTCTAACCAATTCACCGATGTTATGAACTAGAATTATCATATTCGTAGTCGTTCAACCAAGATGTTTGTCAACTCCAGGACTAACTAGTTTATTCATGTGTCTTTCATTTTTCGTTTGATCCTAAAGTAGAAGTCATTTGTTGACTTTAGATATTTGGTGCAAACTGAAATCCAATGTGTTTCTTTTTAATAATGTTCCATCTGTCTTCATCATTAAGTAGGTTGTAAGCATGCAAAAGATTATAAGGAGATCCCTTGTTTTGTTGTACGTAGGCCCCGTGAGCCTATTCGAGTTGAAACTTTAAATAAAACACTAGTGAACTGTAATAATAAATAATTTGCTCCAAGGATGGTTAATAGACAAAACTCACCAAGTTAGCATCTATAGCTTCACTTTGTTTTCTCGTCTTCATAACTACCATGATCTCATTCCATTTTTGACAAGCCATCTTCATATGTCTACATTGAGTTTTTAAAATTCAACTGAACTAGTAATCCTATTGGATAGATGAGCATGGAAAATGTTTGAAATGGACGCCCAAAAAGCAAATTTGGTTTGCGACGTACCTTTCTTTTCATCAACAGAACACTAGAACCAACAAATAGCAAGTTCCTCTCGCCTTTGGAGCATTTCTGTTGAGTAGAAGCATCATTTTTAGATGGAATTTCATTTTCTTCTGGAATTGAGGACTCGTTTATATTAATTCCTCGTGGATTTGTCATTCTTTGAGTCCATTGGAATTGTTGACTTAAATCGTTGTTTCCTTCCCATAATATTTCATCTTCCACAAATTCTCCATACTCATTTTGATTTTGATTGAAATAGCCGTCAACTGCTACAAAATGAGAAGTTAAATTTCTTCTAGAGTTATTATTCTATGTGAAATTACCTTGCAAGTCGCCAATAAAATTTTGTGATTGATATTGTGGACTAATATTCGAGTAGTGGTTGCTAAACTGATCGTCGCAGTATTGACTCGTATGCTGCAATTGTTGTTGCGAACGATATTGGAATGCATATTGGGAATTTTATAGATAATTCTAATTACTTTGTCGATTCGACGACGAATTATCGCAAACATCATAATTTTGATTATATTCTTAAAATCGTTGAATGAGGAGGACATCGGGTTTTTTCCTTTTTGATTGTTTGACCTTTTATTGACAAATCGTGAGTCCGATTTATGTGATTTAAGAGAGAGAAGAAAAGAGAAAGAAAGTTTGTAATTAAAAAAAAAACTTGAACGTATTTATTGAAACAAGATAACAGTCAAAAAATTTATCCGGCATTATTAATGCCAATTATTTACCCGGCATTAATAATGTCGGCAAAATCACTAAATGTCAAGGTCGCCAAAGCAACATTGGTAGTCCAAGCTCAAATTTTGGCTCAGTAACCTTGAGGGTGCTCTTAGGAAGACCTGAAAATTTTGAAGGAATTTGTCAAATGAGAGAATTGTTCGATAAGTCATTGGACCCTCTAACCCTATATTTGTGTGTTTTGTCCCTATCGGATCTACATCATTCTTTCTGATCGTGGGTCCCACCAATTATTATTTTTGATAAATAATGAATGGAGGATATCGTGTTGGAGACATGGATAAGGGGACTAAGGAATTGGTCTTCATGCCACCCCGTCATTAAAAGTAAAATTAATGAAAATATTTATAAACAAGAGAACTTTCCAAAAAAGCAGTATAATTTCTATGACATGTTCATAGTTATGATGTTACAATTCATAGTGTCCGCAGGTGTTAGGCAATGGAAAATGGGTGTTTAGGTCCGATAACAGATTCAGATTCGAGTCTTGTCTTGTTCACACTTCTTGTATAAAATAGTCTTGAAAGTTATAGATGTCATGGGTCGAAACGGACATGCACAATTTAATTTCTCTTCAAGAGTTTACGGATCCATCTGGTTCTACTGAGTATAATTCAAAAAAAAACTACAATTCATACTTACATGATTGTAATATATTTGAAAGTTTACTCGATGGTATAGGTCCACTCAAGAGGTTCGCCGCTAAGATATCGGAAACATCAAAATTACAATTCCATAATGCATCAACTAAGATATTCAACTAAGATCGGGAACAACCCCTTGCAAACTGCAGTTTCTACGGCTCCAGATAGAAAAAAAAATCATCAATTAATGTAAAATAAAGGTTTACATGAAAAAACAAACAAATTACTCAACAATAAATGCTCTCATAAAGCAATTTTAAAATAGAGAAATTTCGTAATGTATGCTTGGACTTAATTAAACTAAAATTTTGTGCCCAAGCTAAACATGTCTGTAAAAAGCATGGAAATGAGGCACCACGATACCATTTAAACTAGAGCTGTCAATGGACACCCTAAAAATTCAAAATTCGTCTGCTTCCATATTCGAAAAGCGGATAAATATTCGATATTTGAAATAACGGATGCGGATGCAGATACGAAGACATCCGCATCCAAAAATTATCCGTTCGATTTTTGCCAATAATATAATTTGGATTATGTGTATTTTAGTTAAATGAAAGATATTTATTTATTATTTTATTAAGTTAGTGGTTTATATTATATGCATTTAATGCATGTTAACTACTCAAAACTATTTACTATTATTATATTTGTTTATTTTCAACAATTTTATAATCAATGAGATTAAAAAAATTATGTTGAACTAAAATTTTATATTTATAATTCTTAATTTATCGATCGTTAGCGGGTATGATATTATTCGATATTCATCTGTATCCACGAATATCCGATATTCGAAAATGATGTAGGATGCGGATGCGGACATTCGAAAGTATTGTTGACAGGTCTAATTTAAACAAAAAAATGCATGTACATACGCAACGTACTAATACTTCATAAATCTTTGCATTAATTTTTAACAGTTTTAGAGCTTGTGCGTTCAAATTTGATGCTAAGTATATTTTGTTGCAAAAAAAACAACAATAATAAATTAAAGCGTGTCATTATCAGCATCCTGTTCCTGCTACCGACTACCTTCTCGGTTTTTTTTCTTTTTTTTATAACTATGGTCGATGATAACCACCGAACCAAGCAGGGTTCGATCGTCGGTTGTCCGCCGACCGTGGTGACCACCAACATAAAGCTGGGTGCCAATAACAATACACCAAACTAAAAGATGAAGAAGAAGGAGAAAAATAATGGCACTTGTTTCTGATTTTCTTGTACCTATCCTACGAAAATCTCATCATAAATCTGTCTTAAATTTAGGCAATTTCTAGAGCTACTTTAACAAACAAGTCTCATGTTTAAATTCTTTCACAACTCACAAATACGCGATGTGAAGTTTCCACTTTCCTTTTTGGGCCATTTGATGAAAGTCGTCCAAGGGAAAACAGAATAAAATCGTCCTAAGTGTTTTTTCACTATTTTGGGTCATCATAGTTTTTGTTCAGGGGAAAGTGAAGTAAACCCCCTTTTCATGTAGTAAAACTTTTAAATATAAAAAGAAATTTTCACTTTCCAAAAAAGAAAAGAGTGAATGAATGAAAAACACTGTTAAATGGCTACAAATTCAAAGAACTCTTTCTCTTTTGTCTTTCATGTTTACATTTTTTTATCAAAGATAAAGAAGAGAAATACTCCATTGTAACTTTTGTTTGAACTAGTACACATCTCTACTATTAATAATGAGAATTTCATGAATACAAACCGTGTCTTTTTAAATTTCTCAAAGTACCCTTCGCGTCCCTATATCTAAATCATGTTATGTAATATGAACAACAACTTCCTTGGTTGTAGCCCAAGATAACAGCACCAGTCCTTGGACTGCTTGGTTGGTTGCAACCTAAGATGAATAGCAGCGGTCTTTGGGCTTCTTGATTGCTTGGTTGGTTGCAGTCCAAGATGAACAGCAGCAGTCCTTGGGCTTCTTGGTTGGTTGCAGCCCAAGTTGAACAACAGCCTTGCAACCCTAATGAACATCAGCAATCCTTGGTTGCAGCCCAAGCAAAAGAGGTGGGGTGAAAGTTAATAGCGAAAAATGCTTCAACCATTTCTTGGTTTGAAGTTTGCAATTTAAAATTCCATCGGATGTTTATGAGAAAATAACTTGCATTCTTATTTCTTATATTATATACGCTAACAACTAACATAATTTGGACGATGTGAGACTAATTAAAACAATTAGTTTTCATGAAAACTACCGTAATTTGTCCAATGTTGCTGCACCTTACCTAGCTATTTAAATATAAGTTGATCTGGCAACCAAAATATAGGTTTATATTAATTCAACAATGGATAATATTAATATTGAGATGTGAAGAGTATTTTAGAAAATTCAAAAAGACACGGTTGAATTATATTCATGGTATTCTCATTATTAATAGTAGACATGTTGTAATAATATAACCGGTTGTAATGAAACGAAAATAAACATAAGGTCTTGAAAAAATTGATAGTGTGCATATTTAAGTCCAAATATCAAAGTAAGCGGATGCGAGCCACGTGGACGTGGTCTTAATAACTTGTCTTAATAACTTTTATATTACAGTCAAATGTTTTATGACCAAAACATAGTTGTTTCCCATTATTAATCTTCTAATTTTGTAGGATTTTGTATTTTTGACAAAAGCAAAATATTTGCTCTTACCAAACATTTACACCAACCAAACAATTTTCCATGATAACATAAAAGAAAAGGACTTGCATATACAACGGTTTAGTCATGTTGGCAGATAGCGGTCGGTTCGGTTGGTTTCAAGGTAAAAAATGTCAAACCGAACTGAAACAAAAAAAATCAAACCGAACGGAACCAAATTAATTTCGGTTAATTCTGTCGCTAGTCGATTTAACCGAACTAAAAAGGTAAGTAAGATAAATTACCATAGATTATTATTCAAATGAACGATTTACTTAAAGGAAAACATAAATTTATATTTAGAGAAATTATTTCAAATACTTTTTTATGTTTATAAGAAAAATTAACATATTTTCAATAGATAAAGCTTTGTTTTTATTACTAAACAAATTATTAAGAGTATTAGAATGCCATGAATTTGAATAATATAATAAAAAATTTGGTTAATTCATTTAAACCGATAACCAAAATAAAATTATTTTACAAACCGAATTCACATCGATACAACTTCATAACCGAACCGAACGGACCGAAATAAACCGATTTAGTCGGTTAATTCGGTTCGAACCGAGTATCGCTGACCTCTAGTGCCAGAAGTTGGTATTGTAGTTCCACTAAAGTAGTTGCTATCAAGCTGACTGCAGGCAGGCCCGGCCCTAGGGTAAGATTGCTAAGGCAGCCGCCTAGGGCAACAAGCCAAGGAGGGGGCAACAATCTGAAGTTCTAAATAAATAGTAAGTTTTCATTAGCAAAGTATTTTCAAAGATTGTGTGGCCAGGTGGCTGTTTATTTCAACCACTTCAGTCGGGCCGAGCCTGACTGCAGGTAGCAATTTGAAAATAGTAATCCTTGGAATCATTAATAATATGAATAAAAAATGCACTACACCGATACTCATCAAAGACTTTAAAAATAGAGATAATAGAAATGATGATTTGCAATCATAATAGTAATAGTAGTAATAATAAACGATAAAATTGCAAATAAAAAAAAAAAAATTCTTCACTTATAATTTAAAAGGTTTAGATGAATAATAGCATATCCTGTGGATTTCGATCATGAATATTTAAAAAAAATGCTTTCTTACTAGCCTGCATGGCTGCATATAATATTTTTTACTTGAGGATTTGTAGCATCTTAACCGTAACAAACTAGACATATTTATATGATCATAAGAAGATATTCCAGAGATACCATTAGAAATTAAAGCTCCTAACACTTGATTTTAAATTGTAATTACTGAATTTCTCTCTCTAACATTCTGGTAATCAAATATTCACAATACTTTATTAAATATTCTCATGCATAAAATAAAAATTACTGAGAGGTTACAGAGGTTTGAATGACTTTACAGCCCAAGTGAGGCAATGAACAAACACAAAATCAAAGGATTGCAATATATAACAAAATAACAAAATCATACCTTGACAGGAGCATGCATCACAAAATCTACCAGTTTCCTTGATACAAGTGAGTATTAAACAAATATAGTTCAAAAGCATACATTGATTGCTGAACCAAGTAAGGTATTTATTCAGAATACTACAGTATTATTAGTCAAACAAAATATATTGGACACAAAGGCATATAACTCTTAAAACCAAATTTGCACTAATTCCCATGTCAACAATAAATTTGAGGCTGGAAAAAAAAAGGTAAAAGCAGAATGCAAATTATTTCTTTAGAGCATTCATCCTGTCTCTGAGATAATACAGCTTAGCCCTCCTGACTTTTTTCTTGTCAATGACCTTCACTTCCTTGATATTTGGAGAATATCTGTTGCATATTGAAGATATCAAAGTTAAATGTATAACTAGTGGTTTCTGCTCATATATGTGCATATTATTATGGTTAACATAACTGATACATAACCAAACAAATTTGAAAGAATAAAATAGTTGTATGTGGAGTGTGACAAAATGCATATATACAAATAAACATGGTAGCCAAAGTGACATGATGGTAAAATGTATTGTTAACTATAGACGAAGCAGGAATTTGTTTGCGTGACACAAACGTACTACCTACTGGTTGCACAAAATGTCGGAGATCGCATTTGAACACTTCACTTCAGTTAATTATTTTTATAGATAATCCTGGATTCATCAAATACATAACTATATTGCAGTTGTAGCATGTTGACTGTCAACAGCAGTACTCTATATATCAACTAATTTGTTCAGAACTTGATTCACTTTAATAGCAAATATTTATACTGATTACCAACCCATGCAGTTAAAGGGCTTAGCGGTTATATAGCGATGAAGATGCAAAAGGTTATAGCGGGGATAAAGCAGTGGTATAACGTAAAATAGCGGAGGTATAAAAGCTTCATTAGATATAACATCAAATATTTAAAGTTAATTTATTCTCATTCTCACCTCGTTTGTATAAGAAAAAGAAGTATTGTTTAATCTTATATAACAGAACCGAAGAATATCATGATTCAGGCAGTCCAAATGTAGTGCCTACAATACATATCTAAGTTATATTGAGCACGTATGCCTTAAAATTAGGTCTTTACTCTAATTTTGTTGATTTGGTTTAAAAGAAACTAGTCAAATCAAACGTTTTATATTAATGTTGATAACGGATGCTAAAAGATTTAGCAGGTGCAGCAGAAAATAGTATGGCTTAAAGCGAATCTACTAATCATTAAATTGAAAAAGCGTAGCGATCGAAGAACGATGTGAGCTATAGCTGGGATTTTGCGGGGATTTAAATGCATAGTTACCAACATATGTGCAATGTAGCCCTCCCGACGTAAGAAAAAGACAAGTATCAGGTGTATCTACCAGTCGGTTCAAAATGTATAAACTCCCAAATTTATATGTTAAAAACAGATGCAAATTATATGCTTGGTCCAAAAAAGTAAAAAAAACCACTAATATTTCAAATAGGACCCCTAATTTTGCTTGTTATATACCCTTCAATTTAGCGTAACTATTAAGGTTACTGTCAGTCGCACTAAATGCACTATGGTTACAAAAAAAAACAAATTACCCAATTTGAATTCACAGTCGTTCTAGCATTGCCTTTAATACTTCATTAAAAAAATTCCAGAATTTCCACTGCATTATCATTTCTCAGATTACTGATAAACAGAAGACTAAATTTAGGTATTAATTTTTTTATTTAATTAAAATTAAAAAAATACATAATTGATATTTGAAAGGTGATGAAGAAAAGTTAGTGCTTCTTCTCTTCAAGGCAATATAAAAACTTGGCTGATATTTCTTAATAACAAACATTTAGCCAAATATAACACAAGTAGCTTCAAAAATACAAATGTATGAAATTAACTTACAAAGGAAAGACAGATTCCACTCCAACTCCTGCGACCATTCTGCGTAGTCTAAAGGTTGTATTTAAGCCAGCATTACGTCTTGCTATGACTATACCTTTTAATGTTGATACACGACGCTTGTTCTCAGGCACTTCCTATAATCCAGAATAGATTGTCACTGAATATCAACACCAAGATTTATAAAGATATCAAAAAGAAAAAAGGGAAAAAAAAATATTATTGCATGAGAATGAATCAGGAATAATTTTATCATACTATATCAAATCCAGAATCATCGTTTTCCCATGAATTGTACCTACTTTTTATTGCATACAAAATTAAACTGTGGATCACACCTACCAAATTACATACTGACTGATCATATCAATAGAAGTTGCAAAAGAAAGGTATATATTTCAGGTTTTAGATCTGTACATATATCATAAAAAGCAAATAAATATACAGTGGAAGGGAATATCCTCAAAGAATTCCTACCACTTTTAGCTGAATGATATATCCAGGCTTTATATCAGGAATCTCTCTGGAAGCTCGTACACTATCGACAGCTTCTTTATCTAGTATCTGTAGATACGCATGCATTAAGTTATGAATATTCTGACATCCTCGGAAACTAAAACATAAAAATGCTCATCTTTTCTACCCATCTATTTATTGCACCTCATTCATTACATATTATGATGGTCTACTAGTTCAAGAATCTTCAAAAGATTTCTGCATATTATTTGAAAAAATGCTCTGCAAATGTGTCCATACATGTACAAACCACCAAGATTTTAAAAAGAGGTCTAAACTGTACATCGTAAAATTCCAAATTTTAAATTGAAACCGCATATAAATCGTAAATTGTAGATTCAAAAGATCCATATTTTAAACTTTGTACACACTTTAAAACTGATTTTGATGTTTGAATTTCTACATGTAAACCTAAAACTAAAAAAAAAATCTTGTGTTCTATTTCTACTATGTTTTGAAAATGTTAGAATTGGAATTGTAGATCCAAATATGTACATCAAATATATTAAACTGTACGATTTTTCTAATTGCGGTTTCAACTAAGTTTAATCGAAATGTAAATTGAATTGTAAAAAGAGAGATATGATTTGAAACGGAATTTGAAATGTGAGATCTTAAGATTATTGATAACAATGCATACCACTACAAGTCTACAATCAAACATTATCAGAGTAAAGCACTTTAATAAGTTTCCTTATCATGTGTGAGTAATCAAAATTCGTTAGATATAATATATAGCCAATTTAAAGGAACAAAGCTTCTTCAAAATTTATGGTTGAGGGGTCACTTATTGAATAACAAACTCAAATTCACCTACATTCATAATGTGCTTCGCTGTTTTATCAAGCCTCTTGAATTTGATCCGCTGAGGTTGATGTACATTTGGGGAGGCAGTGGCATTGCCTTCAATTGAAATTGGGTCAGCACCACTTGCTGTTGTCATGGACCTGAAACTAGTAATGCTTTTCTGCAAATACACATCATTTGATAGTGCCACCACTGGATTATAGAGCAGCTTAGTCTTCTGAAAGAAATATGATAGATAATTATTTTCCCTGAAAGGTACCAAGCAATGTTTACGTCCACATAGTCTACATGAATTATGAAGATTGGAGTTGAAATGGATATGCATATTAGATTTCACAAAACATGAAGATAAAATGTTAGCCTCAGCAAACATTTTCTAAGGTAGAAATTGCTCGTAGTCTCATATCGTACATTTTTGTAACAGCTAATTCTACTCGACATATTGAGCACAATATACTCCTAACCTTATAGGAAAGCTGAAGGCTTCATAAAATAAGACCATCCAATATATTCCTAGTAGGAAAGCTGGAGGCTTCATAATATAAAGTCATCCAATATGTCTCAAATGAGTCCTAAACTGAGATCAAGCACTTAAATGCTTATGCTCGTTAAACTTTAGAGTAGACATATCTAAGTGAATCATTGCTACTACACATTCAATTGATTGTTATACCATAAAATACATGTGCTTTTTTAGGAACATTAGAGGATTACAAGAGTGCTAATCAACAATCTCACAATGCATTCAACATGTATATTAAAATTTCTGCCTCATCTTCAAATTGTGTTTATCAAATACTTGTCTTGGTTAACGTAAAAAGTCTAATTTTATTGCACAAACAAATTGAAGGGTATACCAATACATAGATTAGTTACTCATTGCAAGCAGGTACGTACTAAGCATCTGACTAGCTAGTAACCATAAAAACAGATATAATTTTTTAATTAACACACCTAATATTTGAATAGCAATAGCGTTGAATTTACAAACAATTCGAGGTTCGTATGAAATACACACCGCAATTTTAGAAATAAAAGAAAACCGATGGTGCTTTGAGTAGCCTACCGACAGATGGGAGATGTTGCAGGTTAATCGCTCCCCACGAGTAGTCATTTGAGCAAGGCTTCTCCATAAAGATTGCATATTTCTGACTCAAAGGACTCTGCATCGATTTTAATCACAAACATAAGGAAATAAAAAAAATTATTCATATCGTTCAAATGAAATAGGTAGTAGTGGATGAGCTTACTTCTGACTAGAAATGCTAAAATCCTGGTTTTGGAACTCAAAATCGGAATAGGGATTTGAAAACAAATAAATTTTGATACTTCAACTAAAAAAAGCTATTAGTTATTCTAGTAGAATGCTGCAATGCTAACCGAAAAATGTAAGTAGGAAAATGCGGATCTAAATATGCAGGGAGGTCATTAGGGGGTACTAAATGAATTTGCGGTTAAGATTTCATCCGCAGTAACCGGATAATGTAGAATTGTCGATTCTAGTATACTACCAAACCTGAAACATCAAACTCACTATAGAAGTATCAAAATCATAGAATTGAAGAAGAGACAAAGAAAAAAGACCAAAAAAGCACAAAATGAAGAAAAAAAATTCATGAAATCGACCAAAAAAACACAAAATCAATGTCATCAAACCTACCTCACAGCAGGAGTTTTGATTTATATGGAACTCAGAACCCTAACTTTTTCAAAATGGACCTCAATCCCAAAAATCTGTAACCCTATTTTTTTAGCAGGGGGAAATTGGAAGTAGAAAGTATTTCTGCTGGTAGGTAATAATAGACCTGTCAAATGGGTCGGGTCGGGTCATAATGGGTTGGGTCAAATTTGACTTGACCCTTTTGTGACCCTAACCCGTTTGTCATGTTTATTAAATGGAAAATTAAACCCAACCCACTTGTTTTTAGGGTCAACCCATTTAACCCATTTAAAACATCATCACTTAAAACATCAAATATACAAAGATATACATAAAATGTAAAATTGAAACTACATATAACACTGGAAATGCATTATAATGTAGTCATATAACATTAATGTAAACTGAAACCGTATACAACTGCATCAAATAACAACAATATAACACTAAAAATGCACTAAGATAACAAGAATATCATGAATATCATACATAAAGCTGGGTGAAAGTGCATGAATATAACTTTGATACTGTAGAATGTAATAGAACTGCACTAAATAATACCAATATAACACTGCGACTGATACCAATATAACACTGTAGTTGTATCAATATAACACAAAATCTGAAAGTGCATCAAATATAAAAACCAAAAATAAAAACCAAACATGTAGACTAAAAAAATGACCTTCAAAATTACTGAAACTGAATCATGCACATACAACACACTTCCTCACAATCACCCAGAAAAACCTGCACATACAAATAAAAGGTTACAATATATAAACATGAACCAACAGGAGTATAGGATCACATTATAGGTAAAAAATGGGGAAAAAAATAGTTTTAGCTTTTGAAAGCTTGGCATATTTATACAATATAAACTGTCATATTTGTACTTCAATAAACATCTAAAAGCTTGGCATAACAATACTGCATTGTATATTTATGCTTCAGTCAAAAAGGAAATTCCCTTATATTATATATGTACAACAGTACTGCATTAGAATTCAATTTACTCCTTAGACTATATGAGATTTATGGAATATATTTAAGTTCATATAAAATTTTATGAAATGAGTTTGATAAGCCAATTGAAAATAATTTTAATTCAAAATTTTAGCTTAATAAGAATCTGAAACATCCTAAACTGTTATATACGAAGACATGTATATTTAAAACCATGTTTCAATAAAACATGTATACATAAACTGATATATATTTAAAGCCCATATTTAACTGAAATAGAGTACTCATATATCTGAAACTTAATGTGTATACTTGACACATCATGTATTTGGAAATTTAACAGACATCAAAAGCTTATTTACATTTTATATTGGAAAAACTAATATCCAAAACCAAATAGGCACGAGTATATAAACTCTGATGCTCATATACAGAAGAAACTTCATTTATTCAAAAACCAGCTTTCATATACAAAATTAACTTTTGTGTAACTCAATAGTAGTGTAAAATTGTGTAACTCAAATGTCTATAGAATTATCTGTTCAGCTAATTTCGCCATTCATTGAAAGCTATTTAAAGATGATAACTATGGTCACATGCATGTTCAACATACTTAATATACATCCAGCGTTCTGCTTACACAAAAGTGAATCCATACAATTAGTACTAGCAATAACCGTGTAATATTAATTGAATTTACAGGTCTGACTATATTCTACATGCATCATTACAGAGAATAGACGAGAAATAGTTTATTTAGTTTTATACATTTTGATGTAACACGTAAAAAAAAAAGTATATCATACTAAGCATAATTAAACAAAGGGTTGAGAGGAAGTATGAATGCATGATAATTTTGTTCTGCACATACTACTATTAAGCAACCTGAAATTCGTTATTCTGAACTAATCATCATGCAGTCCTATAGCAAAGTTTTTCCTTCTTTGCCTGATATAATTTATCTCTTCTGAGAAAACAAGTGAAGTCCAATTTTATGAAATGACATTATGAAATTTTGGAAATTTACATTATTTTCATTTATTACAAGATCTAAAATGCGTACAGATGACTACTCAAGCGGTTTTAGCTGCAAAAGAAGAGTGGAAGTTAGCTATTGCAGTATACGTCATGGGTACTAAACCTCATTACCCTTTTTTCAAAGCTTACATCATGAGATAACAAGTGGTGTGCTACGCATTTCGTTTGCTAAGGTACTAATAGAAGTGGAAGTGTCTAGTGGCTTTCCCTTCCACTGTCCCTATAATTAATCCAGATGGAGAAATCAGTTGGCAGGAGGAAAAATATGAATGGAAACCACTAGTGTATAATACTTGCCAATGTTTTTGCCACTTTGGGAATTTATGTAAATATACATAGCAATGGGTCCCTAAACAAACAATGGTAAACAATCCTAAACACTCTAAGACTCCGACAGTGCATGATGTAAGCATTCAGGATCACACTGTGGAAGATAATTGACTCAGTGGACCACAATTAGTTTTGTGTCCAGTTAACCTTAATATGTAATTCACTTAGATAACTCTGAAGTCTGAACTAAATCAAGATTGTTTTCAAATTTGATTAGCAGCTTTTAGATGTATATACTAAACATAAATTATTTTCTATTATTTTCATTTATTACAAGATAAATAACGTTATGATTTTCAGTCCAGACCTTTGCACATTGGAACCCTTTTATGAAATGACATTATGAAATTTTGGAAATTTACCTTCTGTGATGGCAAATGGAAAGGTGTGCTCAGTGATCACTTGAGAAAAATATAAGATTCCAACAGATAGCACAAGGAAGAAGATGCTCTGCTTTCCTGGAAAACCAGAAAAGATTTTTGATTTCCTAGAAAAAGAAATATTCATGGATAATTCAAGTGGATGATGTAGCCAATCTGAACTGAACTATCGATCTGGAAACCAACTTCATCAACCAACCACACTACTTTGAAGTACAATTAAATTCTATTTTTTGGTGAATATAATGTGTTCTTTGAAAGAAAGAAAGAAAAAAAAAGTGCACTTTGTCAAAGGGAGTTTCGAAGATCCATTCAGCGTACAGATATAAAAAGTTTTTATAGTACTAAACAGATTTCTAGAAACCATTATGTGTATTAATCGACTTTCTGAATTTCATTAAGTGTTGTATGGTTTCTTGAAACATGTTTAATGTAAATGGTTTTTAGAAAACAGTTTAACTTTCTTAATCCTCTACATTCAAAAAATAATAATCAAACTTATATACTTTCATTTTTGCCCATTGGCTTCAATTTACAACATATTTTTTAGTTTTTAATAAATTTTTAGGTACGAAGCAACTTGAATTTTTCTAGTTGAGTCTTTTCTGTTACTTTGAACGATAATTAGCCGACACACACAATACACACATTCACAAAAGAGACACAGCAAAACTTTGCAAAACAAATCATATCCTACACACACATATTTTAATAAACTTATACAACCATTACACACAAACACTAACACATGGATATAAACACACACTCATACGCAAGAACATACACACAGAACACACGCACCACATTCAATGACACACATCACAGGGATATGAAAATCGATGTGCAAATTTGCATCCTCAGCGCACCTGAAGGCTAAATAAGTAGTTCTCTCATAAAGTTGAGAAACATCATAGATTCTACTATTGCCAATTAGTTTGTTAGGAAACAGTCAATGCAGTCTAAAATCTAATGCTGAGTTGCCAACTGTCAGCTAGGAATTGTAGCAAAACAAAAATAGAGTTGTACTCAGAGACATTGAGCATTAAGAAATTGGATATAGTCTTTCCAAGATCATACTTGCCGAAATTGGTTGAAATTAGTTAACGCTTTGGCTATAGCTTCGAAAATGCAGTACCACAGAAAACATGCAAGCCGAAAACTAAATAACATCAGAAAACATGCAACCAGGTCATAAACAAAGGCACACTGGAATGTACAGTGCAACAAAGAACACAGTGCAGACGAATGAACTGGCTCGAAGACCAGATACAAGAGATATCAAGTGAAGCCTCGGCAGTCAAGTTACTATGCAAACTAGCTCGAAGCTAAAACTCAAATGCAAGTTTCAAATCAAAAACAGTCCAGGCTCTCAAACCAGTGCAAACTCAAGTGAAGTAAATGTAAATACACAGACATATGTATATGCAACTACAAGTCACAGGATCTCAAAATGACACAGTACAACAAGCATACATATATACATATGCAAATACACACACACACACACACACACACACACACACATATATATATATATATAGTCAGTGCACATGTAATCAGGACCAATATGCAGTGACAGTGATCAATATGCAGTGCAGACAACAAGTTATGGATATGCAAGCAATGCAACCCAGACTAATATCACACAACAACTATATACATATGCATAAGCACATGAACTCAACAAAGCCTCAAATTCACTCGAACCAGAATGGACTCAACCACAACACTGTTGTGGTTCATGTAAGCTCAATATGAAGTGTAGACACAAATCAAAGCCGTGGCCACATATTTACAGTCAGAGCAGTTTTTATTTCTCAAATTGATCTAACCGAAGAAGTCAGAGAATAATACAGTGTACAAGTTCAAAATCAAAGTAGCAGTTTTGAACAAAGACAGTGAATAATGATATACAACAAGTTCAAATAAATCAGGATCAAAGTCAAATGAAAACACCTATGACCGAGTCCAGATTATCAAAAATTCAGAAGTGGTCGAAGTCAATTTGCAGTATCAAGTCAGAGCCGTGGTGACCAAGGCTAAAATCGAACAAGTTCAAATTTTAACAAAATCAAAGTGGCCGATGTCAACAGAGAAAAGAATGGAACCAACTTCCATGTCAAAATCGAAGCCGTGTTAAACAAGCAACGAAAATATACAAATTTAAAAGGTCAGAAATCATCACGAGCATTGAATCAAAATCATATGGCCAAGCAAGAGTTAAGAAGAATTCAAATCAAAATAAATACGAACGAAATTATAGGAATTCGAATCCTATATAACCCATATCATCATTGGCATGGAATCTCATTTGAGTTCAAGTATCAACAGAGAAGAATAAACCATTCAATTCGAATCAATGTCGAGAATAATTAATAATCAGAAAAAGGCATTCACGTACCAATTCACACATCAATCGAGCTCGACAATTTGAAGCAGTCGAGAAATCAATCAAAGAAAGCAAATGAAGCTCATTCAATCAACAACAGAAAGTCAACGCCTTCAAATTTTCCGAAACCCTAATCTTGAATGAAGAGAAACGAACAAAGGAAGAAGTTGATATTAATTTCACGAAGAAAGATACCGGCCGAATAATAGAAAAGAAAAAGGGGATTTATTTTGGGCCGGTTATTTTAATTGTCTTTGGGCTTCTATTTTTAAATTAGGGTTTTTTATTGTTTTTATTGTTTTAATTTGTATTTCTCTTTTAAACTTTTGTAATGTCTAGTCGTGTGACTAGGGGACGAACTACGGTGGTGTAGTTCGAGAATTCGCAACTCAATGGCTGAATTGTGGTAGGGTTTTTAGCGTAGAGTTAGGTTAGTCGATAGCGGGTGTCGCGAGTTTACGTGTGTAAGCGTCTGACTGTTTAATTTCTAGTAGAAACCTTGGAGGCAGCACATTGGCAGGGTTTTGCCGAAGTTGGGTAAATCTGTGTGTTCTATTTTATGCTTTTTATATTCTGCTATTATCTGTGTTGCTGCTATTCTGCTATTATCTGTGCTGCAATTATTTTATATACTTCCGCATTAAATTTTGATAATTAATAGTATGTCTATTATGTTAGAATTTAATAATGTAACAATTTCGACTATGATTCCATTTTTATTTTAAACCTAGACATTATGATAATATCAGAGGATTTTACATAGAGATGTTTTGGTTATCGTAAGGTAAAAATCCATCCGTATTTATGTGTGATGTGGTTTTACAACATACCTTTTATTTTAAAAAGGATTTTCCAATGTGGAAATCAATATGATTGATTTGATTGAGCTTTCTCCAGCTAGTTTACTTGAACGATCTGGTCGTTATTTTCTTGTAATGCTTGGGTCAGCCAGAGCATATTTTCCAGATTTTACTGGACACTTTGGAGCTTTCATGAGACGAGTAGGATCCTCCAAGACGTATTTACATATCTTCTATCTTCCACTTTTTTTTGTTTATTTTATTTTTGTCTGTATTTATCAGCAATTGTAAGGATAGACTATTATAACTATCCAGGCTTATAATAGGTTAGTGTACTCTAACATTGTGTACATAATAAAGTTGATTTCTCTTTGTAAAGATTTGTTATATTATATATTTCCCGTCAAGTTTGTGAGATTATGTTCTATATTTTCTTTCTTTAACCCCAAATGACCTATCTTCCAGACACTAAAATGATCTGCATACAAATACCAAGGATGTATTAAGTGCCGTCTTATAGGTGTAAGAATGGAAGATCATTACATTTAGTATCAGAGCCTAGGTTGAGCGAACACTTAGACCTTGGTGGGGTAGACTTATTATAGGTAGGGTTAGTGACACCCCAGAATGAGTAAACTCATTATAGATAGGATTATTAATATCCTCGAATGAGTTTGAGTGTAGTGTATATATATGAGTGCATATTGTTAGTGCTATAAAATGTTTTATATTGTGTTGGTTGGTCTGTTGAGTGGTTTAAGAATTTTGGTCGACGCATCTGATCATCGTTGTCGATATGGGTTCCTAAACACTTAAACAAGAGAAACTAATACAGTATTAGTCTAAAATCGGTAAATGAAATAATTTTACCGAGAATTATATTTTATATAAAAATAATATTCTTTTCCAAAAACTAAATAGTTATTTATAATATGGTTGTTGGTTGATTTAGCAAGAAATTTTCTTTTTCAAAACGTAGGCTTGGTAAATAGAAATTGGGAAACATTGAAACAAACATCTTGTGAATTAAGTTTCACAGTTTGACTATAAGGTATTCGATGATAATGTTAAATTAATGTTGAGTTTTAATTAGTAGTTTATTAATAGAAAGCTAGGGTAGTTGAAAGAAATATTTGGAAATTATTTAATAAAGATGATTTCATACACATTGGTTTTTAATGATGTGTTTTATAAAGAAATTTTGAGATTTACAACTTGTGGTATTGAAAAAGATTTTTAGAAAAGTAATACTTGAAAGTGGTTAAGTGTAAATATAATGGAAAGAAAATTTTTAGGGACATTTTCTTTGGGTTGGTTTGGGGAATGAGTCTTGATTTGTTTTGCGGTGATCTGAATAATCTTCTAAATGACGTGCACTTATTGGATTATTCCCTTCATCATTGTACGATTGAAACAAGTTCGAATCCGAAGGAACCCAAAGCAAATTAAAAATAAATATTTTTTTAAAAACCATTTCTGAAGATACACACACACACACACATATAGTAGCCTTTCAATAAGTTTTTGAATAAAACCCGGGTATTGTGCTCTTGAATTCCTTAAAAGAATGAGTTCTTAAAATAAAAGGGTATTTTGATTAAGGAGTAGGTTAATAAATGAAGTTTTTAATTAGGATAAATTTAATAAGGAAGTTTAATAAACTTGACTTTATTAAACAGTGCCTTTTGATTTTTAACACCTAGGAGGTTAAATTTATTTGATGTTACTAGGTCGGCTAATAAACATCTTTAACTTAGAGGTATATAAGGAGAAGTAGACTCAAGGACGCAGTTGGATACCAGCATCCTACTTAGCTAATTACTAGACCTGATTGATAAAGAGGTTGAGTTGGTTGATTCAGTTTTAAGACCCGGATTTATTTTGGGTTTGCATCTGGAAATTAGGTCTAAATGAGACTTAAAATATGATATTTTGTATATATACTTAGGATATAGGAGAGCCTTATATAAGTTAATAAAGTTAAGTCATCTTATAAATGCTTTGTATTATTTAAGCATTTGTGGACCTTAGTAGGACTTAATATCTTATTCTAAGGATTTTTGTTGATTGATTATAAAGGACTCTCATTGTCGTAAGAGGATCACGTATGAAGGCTAGGAAGTTTTCTAGGTAGGCCATGGCCAACCGAAACATGGAGGATATTAACCATCCATTACTCGAGGAGTTCGAAGAAGAGGAGGAGTTCGAAGAAGAAGAAGAGAAACCCATTCTGATGGAGGAGTCGGAATCAAAAAATGACAATGCCATCATTTGGGAGATGGGCGAGGTCATTGACAACCCGATTGCAGAAGAGGATTTGGATGCCGTCATTTTGGATGATGCATGGTTCATGGCAGAGATGCTGATACCCTCAGGTGTTCCGGTGGTCTAAATTGATGGGTATAGCTAAATATAGGGTTTCGTCGTGTGTGGGTCTCGCGCTCTTAAATGGATGTTGCGGCAGTGAAGTGGGGCTATGGGCCGATCGTTAATACACCTGGAGGTGTGTCTAAGGAAGGTGGAGTTGGTGGTAGGTGTGGTACGGGCTAGTATTGACCAAGGTAACGGGTGGAGCTTGTTTTTCATGCCGAGTTCGGTTGCCTGGGAAATTCGAAAACGAGGCTTTGGGGTCATAATTTATTTCGTTTAGCGGGGGGAGGATCAAAGAGGGTCAGTGGGTCAAAGTGGGGATGAGAAGTTTGTTGATGGGTTCAGGTCGACATTGGGTGGTCGTTGGTCATGTGCACCTGCACACGATTTGTGAACGATTGGGTATAAGGTTTATTTAGGGAGGGTGGATTAGATGGAGAAGAAGGAGATGTAGATGCAGGTTTTGGTTGGTGAGGTTATGGGTCGAGTAGCTTGGGCCTGGATGAGCTTGTTATTAAATTAAGTTATTTAAAATAGTTTGAACTTTAGAAATTTATAGCTTGCCCATTTTAAATCCGATTGACCTGCAGATTTCTGCATTAAACTTGTGTTGACTAGTACAACACATTGATATAGATTGTTGATAGTTTTAGGTTGTATAATCTAATGATAAATTGATACCGACTGGATATAATTATGTTAATTTATTTAATTATGTATTTAGTTAATTATGCTTCACTATTGACACATGTTTAGCAGAATAAATCAACATTCTACTATAATTAAACTAAATAGTTTATTTGGACATCTATTGAGCAGAAATAAACCATGTTCTGCTCTTATATTAATTTGGACTTTCCTTTATATACCAGTTGATCGATATTGGATAGGTGTTGTATTAATAATTGATTGTTAACTATGTATTTGATATGCCTGTTTATTTAAACATAAGTAATAAAACTTGGAAAGTTAGATTAAATAAATGATGACTTGATTAATTAAGTACCATAGTGGTCGCTAATTAATTATTTTATTTAGGGTGTATGAAGTTAATTAATTATTTTATTATTGAATGTTTAAAGTTATCATTACATTAATGTGGTTTAAAGATAATTAAATAAAAGGTATTTTAAATAATAACTTATGTAATTTAAAGGTGTTTTAAATAATTAATTGTTAATTAAAAGGCACTTTATTAAATAAGATTTATTAAAGTAATTTTGTTTTAAATAAGGAAAATTTAAGAAATAGTTTTATAAACTGAAAAGAGATCTTGAAATTTGGAAAGGAGTTTATAAATAATTTTGGATATTTATAAAAGAGTTTTATAAATAAACTTGGAAATTTATAAAGTAGTGTTACAAATAGATTTGGAGTTTTGGTAAGGAGATATTTATGCACCAAGGAGATTTATTAAAAAGTATTTATAGAAGAATTTATTAAAGAAATTGAGATTGATTTTCCTTAAACCGACCTTCTTAATTATGGTGGTATGGAACATTCATTCCATGCTTAACACCGAAAGAATATTGTTTAGGGTTATTCTTATCTCTAATTTAAATAACATTTGTTTTGATCCTTTTAATATGATTTTGAAATGAGAAATCTTTCACAAAGTTTTATAAATATACTTATGTTAGTGTGATAAGTATATGAATATTTTGATAAGAACTTTGAAAAAGAATTCAATAAATGAAAGATTTATTTTGAGGCTTAGTTCTTACTATGAGTAATTAAATCTATGGATTTTCATTTGTTTGTGTATTGATAGTTAAATAACCGACAATCAAATCTTGGCCAGTTTTAACTTAGGAAGTAAATAAGAGCTTCACGTGCTCAGACAGATTGAGTTCCCTCAGGAGAACTCATTCAGGTGAAACGTCTCTAGCTTTAAGGGATATATTAGAGATCCCTTTGGGACTTTGGTATAGTCCGCTTACTTCTGAAAGAACTGGGAATGAGTCAATTAAAAAGTATCAGTTGTTGGTTCGGATAGACCGGCATCAGATATATTATCCGAAAACCATTTCGGACCAATATATGCTTTCGAATGAAAGACATTTTGATGATGTTTTGATGAAGAAGGTTCTTTGAAGTGCAAGGGCTACTTACTGCTAATTCTAAGAGTGATTCCAAAATGGATGTAGTAGAGGTAGTGCCTTCGGTTTCGTTCTGACCCAGAAGGGATTTGTATGGATGAATGATAGCATTGCATTTCTGCTTGGAGGGCAGTGTTAGCATTTGGAGTGGGAATTGCTAAAGGAAGGTAATCGTTACCTCACGAGCCTCACACCCCGGAAATGGCTAAAACATGGTAGATGCAGCATGGCTATGTAGGTCGCTCCTATAAGGGTGTGTTGTCACCTTATCAAATTATGGATTTAATTATGTATGAGCGCTCTCTATAAAGGTTGTGAACAACCGGGGTGATGACATATTACTAACTAGTCAGGGGTAGGACAATCTTGTGTTGGTAGAGGGGCAAATGCATTTGTAGCCCTTAGTACATTTTATCTAGAGGTGTACTATATGGAAGGTAGTCCTTTACCTTGCCATTTTTTGGAATTCATTATCCAATACAAGCTTTTGGACTTGATTGTATACCTATTATGCTGGAGTTTAATAATGTAATAATTTCGGCTATGATTCCATATTTATTTTAAACCTAGGCATGATCATAATATCAAAGGATTTTATATAGAAATGTTTTGGTTATCGTAAAGTAAAAAATCATCTGTGTTTATGTACGGCGTGGTCTTACAAGATACCTTTTATTTTAAAAAGGGTTTTCAAATATAGAAATCAGTATGGTCGATTTGATTGAGCTTTCTCACGCTGGTTTACCAGACTGATCCGGGCATTATTTTCTTATAATGCTCAGGTCAGCCTGAGCATATTTCCTAATTTTAACCAGACACTTTGGAGCTTTCAAGAGATGAGCCGGATCATCCAAGATGTATTCACGTATCTTCTACCTTCTGCTATTTTGTATTTGTTTTATTTTTGTCTATATTTATCAGCAATTTTAAGGACAGGCTGTTATAACTGTCCAAGCTGATAATAGGTTGGTGTACTCTTATTTTGTGTATATAATAAAGATGATTTCTCTTTGTAAAGGTTTGTTATATTATATATTTCTCGTCACATTTGTGAGATTATATTCTGTCTTTTCTTTCTTTAACCCCAAATGACCTGTCTTTTGGACACTTAAATGATCAGCACATGAATACTAATAATGAATTAAGTGTCGACTTTGGGTATACGAAAGGCAGATCATTATATTGATAATGTTATATAATCTATTGTTGTAGGAAGTTTATGCATACAACTTTGATAATTATAAAATAATGTTATGTAGTGACCCGGAAATTCGATCACATCGTCTTCGAATATCGATACATTTTGAAGTATAATTTAGTGTTATAAATATGATTTTTTAACCTTATTTAACATCATTTAATTAATAAATAATGATAAGAAACTTGTTTTTGAAAATATTTACAAAAATATATTCTTCGAAGAAAAATCGATAATGTGACCGAAAATTGGATTATCGGTAAACATCTTTTCGATCGATATAAGTTATTTGAACTATCATTCACTTAACTAATGATCAAATGAAAACATTAGCAACTAATTAACACACTCTTGTCTTCATAAAGCATGGAATGTTCTAGAAAGTTCTAATAGGATAAGATATATTATCATGGTAAGCGTAAAATGGTAAAATAAATAAAAGAGAAGTGACGTAAAGTTGTCATTATAAGAAGCAATTAATGTCATCAGGGTTTTAAGGGGTTTTTGCTCTTTTTCCATCATCATTCCTAAGCCTATATAAGGAGGGGTACATCTTTAGGAAATATATTACAAATATTCCTAAGCTTTGAGCTAAAATTTTAATGTCATCATCTTCTTCTTCATCTTAAATTCCTAAAGCAAATAATTTGCAAACCATCTCCAAATCACCTCAAACATTAAGAAAAGCCTTGCCACCACATAACAACACCTTCTACCTAGTTATATTTTGAAATAAGTGAAGCCATATTCCCGCCTCCTTTCAAGACCGTGAGCAATTAGTGGGCTAGAAGGCTAAAGGAGCAAGTGAAACACGGAAAGGAAGAAAGGGAAAGAAGGTTGCTAGCTTGGGTTTGAACTTGAGTGCTTAGGCTTGGTTGTTTGTTGGATAAAAGATGAGCTAACTCACCACTTGGATTGATAATATAACTCATATATGATTATATTTTCTTGTGTTAAAGTTGTTTGAATTAACTTGGACATATACTGAAAACATTGGTTTTGATTCTTGTTTTGAAAACAAGTGGCACATAGGATCCATATATGGATTTGAATGGACTTGTACAACATATGAATAGACCTTGGAACAAAGCACATAGGTTGTAATTGAACATAGGTTGGAATTTTACTCAGATTTATATCTGCACTCATAGTGATAGTTATTATAGATGTAGTTCGGAATTGCCTTGTTTTTGGAAATTGTTATGGAACTTTGTAGAGAGATCCATTGGGATTTCTCGCCATATTTATATTGTTATATATGTATGTTTGTCGTTATTAGAAGCTTGGATAGTAAAAAATTAAGTAACATCTCAAAAATTGCCAAAACATCACTAGTGCAATACTGCCCTGTTTAACCTTTATTTTTGAACTTCAAATGTTTCAAAAAGGACTTTAAGTTTGAGCGATTTGTTTCATTCTTTATAAAAGTATTGCCTAACTTATATTAGAGTATTTTAAAAGTAGTTTGATATTTATGTGAATTTTTAAGAATTATTTATGAGTTTATATAAAAGAAGTGTTTTGTGAAAAACACGGTTTCCTATGTTTTCAAGTAAACTACAAAACAATTATTTTTAATATATATTTTGCATGAATGTTTTAAAACCTATTATAAGTATTTTAAGTAGAAAATATCTTGGAAAATATCTTATATAAATATCTTATCTCGGAAAATATCTTATATAAATATCTTGAAAATTATCTTATATTTTTAAAGGATTTTAAAAGTACAAACAAAAGGTTTGGAAAGGGGTTAGTAATTGCTTAATGACCTAATGGTTAAATTGTCTAATTACTTATTTGAAAAGTAATCAACTTTGCTTAACACTAATAAGCCGATGAAGTAAGCTTATCTATTTGTGAGAGCTAAGATTGATGTTCGAGTAGGGAGGAGCAATAGAGCTCTAACCTACCAACTTTCCTCTTAATCGAGGAATATGTAAGTGGAAAATGTCGGAGATGTGTTAATCGTGTTGATTTCTTACTTGTTTATAGAAATCATTACTACTATACTTAACACTAAAAGTAAACGAGGTAGACTTATCTATTTGTGAGATTCAAGAATGAAGTGTTTTGGCAAGGCTTGAAGCAACCAATGCCCAAAATTACCTCGCTTCACTCTTGGACGAGGAATAGTTAAGTTGGAATGTCGAAAACGAGTTAAGCGTACGAATATTGATTTGTATAAACAAGTGTTTTGACTGGATATTCGATTATTGACTATCGAACTTGACCCAATATTAACTTAGGAAGTAATCGAAAGGCTTCATGATTTCATACTAATAAGAACCCCCTAGGAGGAGTATTGGTATGAAACGTCCCTAGCTTTCACTTTCTACTAAGAGAACCAGAATTGAGATAATCGGAAATTCATCGATTAGTTTTGAAGAGTTCGGGATCGGTAAGTGTTCTACTTACCTAATACCACTTCAAACTAGTATACAGGTTCTATGTTTTGGAAGCGGTAGCAAAGGGAAACTACATAGAGATTCTGAAACGATCCTGACTCGGCCTTCGAAAATCGGCACCCGTACTTCACTTGTACTCGAATGCCGCAGATTCAAACGCCGAATCTGGCTCGCCGGAGCTTATAACACGTTAAGTATAACAACACAGCAGAAGAAAGAAATGGATAATATCATATACAACTCCAATGAATACCATATCCAAAATGATATACAACAATGATATCTATATGATACAAGAATATCAGAGACAAATAATGTTATAGCGGAAACAACAGAAGTGATACTCCAAATGATCTTTAAAAGAGAATGCGTCCAACAATTTCAACATCAAGCTCAAACCACCCTCACGTTGCACCAAGGTAAGCAAAGTCGGTCGTCCGTGAACTCCAAAAACTGAACTAGCTCCCGATAATCTACTAAACCTGACTATTTGAAAAACCCAACTCTAGACTGCCCGTGTGGGAAATTGTGGGCATCCAGAGTTTAGAAAGGGAACAATAAACTCCAGGTCAGTCATGGGACTGGTATGAGTAACAAAACAGTTGTTTAAAATAAAACAGTTCATAAGAGAAATCCGATATGCTTTTTGGAAAATGAAAGTACCATAAGGCCTCCCGCCACACACACAATGCAAACGCAGAATTGGAGGAGATTTCTCCTTATGATAGTCAAACATGCTTGATACGAGAAAATCTTTTTTTTTTGATATTATCATTAATGTCTAGTATGGAAAACATTTCGAAAATATAATATTAATCTTAGCCAGCATACAACCATTATTGTATGCCTACTATAGCTACTATGTTCAATAGCAGGTTACCTCCACATTCCATAGCAGGTTATACAACTAAAACCGTAAAGGGCTTGTATTGTTTCTTTGGAATTCCAACAAATGGTCAGGCTAAGGAACTTCCTATTACCACATGGGTATGCCTCTGAAAGGACGTCCTGAGAACTTAACCAGCTCTCTACCAACACAAGGCCGGGTTACTCTGTAACTAGGTAACTACTACACGAATATGCCATCCCCCGGTCATTTGCGACCTTTATCCGAGGCACCTCAATAAAGCAACAACCACATAGAAATGAGAATGCAACAACCACATAGGTTAAATATCAGGGCTCCATACCTGATACCACCTTTTTCCAGAAGGAAATGACATACCTTAAAGGGCGCGACCCTCATAACCTTGCCGCATCTTTCCCGTTTCGACCATTTCCGGGGTGTGAGGTCATGATGCAGTCCCGTCCACAAAGCTACGCTTCTTCACAAAGCCATGCTTTGATCAACAAATGATCGGCAACACACAGCAGCACTCAACATGCCACATTACCAATTTGGGAGTATATCACTGATAACCTTCAACTACATAACCTCTAAGCTCGTATGTCTTAGAGAAGGGTGTTAAGCTAAGAGAATAAATCTCCGCCACCAAACAGAAATGTATTTGAAAGAAATCTGCTTTATATCTCAAAGTGTAATGTCAGACATACAACCATACAAATCTGTTCCGGGTTCGAACAGAACCGAAGGCACTTCCAAAGAAGCCCTTGCAATCCGGGTATTCACAATCCTGATCGGACTTCCCATCACATATGGAGGTCTCTATACCAGAGCAACTTAGTGCAGAGACAATCGATAGGTTATCCTATCGTTCTCGCAAACACCCGGTCTTCAACACGGGTCTTCAAATGCTATCCATTTACGTCGTATCACTATTCGGAATGAGTTATATGACACAAAGTCCTCTCCCGGCTAAACCGAATAGTGAGCGCAATATTTTAAAATATATGGATATTGGGATTTCAGTTAAGTCACAACTTATTTCCCAAAACTTTTCTTCAAATGGTTTAAACAAATTACCATTTTCAATCTTTTAAACAAAAAGATTCATTTCACAAAGTTCACCAATCTTTCACAAAGATTCATTCACAGATTTCAAACCAATTTCCGTTTCAAATCTTTTATAGAAAGGATACACTTTTATGACTCCTTTTCAATTTGAAAACAAAGTATACCAATCTTTAACAAAGATTTATACATATTCTTTTCAACACAATTTCCCTTTCAAATTGGATTAACTCATCAAATCTTTAAATCAAGATTTAATTCATAGCTTTCAAAAAGATTCATTCATAACTTGGAAAACCATTTTTCATTTCAAATCTTTTATATATAAAAGATACACCATTTAAAATCCTCTTCAATTTCAAAACAAGGTTCGACCATTTTAAATTTCAAAACTTTATGAAGTTATCCAAAATAACTTTATCCTCAAAACTCCTTTTCCAAAGCTTTTCACCTTTAACCCGATTCCATGTCCAAACCATTTGAATTCAAATTTAATTTTTTTAAAACCATTTCAAAAATCTGTGACTTAATCGATTTCCTCGTGAAGTCCATATTTGTGTGTGTATGGTGTAGTCCAGGGGTTTAACACAATAGTGCAACATCATTCAATCATCACAGATTCAAATACAACAATATATTTGATAAGCGGTATAAACTATAACACTTATCCTTATTTACAGATCCACAGATAAATCACAGATAAAATAAATTACATTCATCACAGCTTGAATTAAAACAATTCATATCACACAGCATCACATAGTAGGGATATCGAACAATTCACAGCATTCAATAGAATACAGTCATCCATAAGTAAGGTTAATGAATCATCTAATTAATTGAAACCAGATTAATCACTAACCCAGGTTAATTACAAATTATTTTAATTAATTAACCTTTAATAATTAATTAACTTTAAATTTTAAATTAATTAACCTTAATTAATAAATGAATAATCATTAATTAATTAACCCTTAATTATTTATTCTTAATAAATTACATTAATTAATTAACCCTTAATTAATTGCAAAAATGATTATCCTTAATCACGAATTAATTACATTGAGCAATTATCCTTTAATCATTTAATTAATCAATTTTAATCATTTATTTAATTACTTTTAATTAAGTAATTATCTTTAAGTAATTAATTACCTTTAATTACTTATATTAATTATCCTTTCATAAAATAACACAGAGTAATTAGCTTTTGATTACTTACATTAAGAAATTCCTTAATCACTTATATTACTTAATTATAAATTTTAAAACCAACTTTTAAAACTTTTGAATTCACATGTTTAAGTAATACTTTTATTACAAAAGAAATTTAAAAGAGTTATAATCAAATTCTCTTTCAATTTTACATATTTAAAAGTATATTTTAACATTAAAACTTATTTAAACGTTTAAATTTATAAACTTTATTTTATTTCAAAACCTGCAAAGTCAAATTTCAGTCCAGGTTTAAAACTTTTGATTTAACTTTGCTTAACTTCTTCCTTTACATTTTCAAACTTCATTTTAAATCCAAATCTTTTTAAGACCACTTAATTTCATAATACCTTTAAATTATTAAAACAATTTTGAATTCGAAACTTATTTCCCAAACTGAGTTTCAACTGAACTTGATTTTATATTAGACTTTTATTTATACTTAGTTTAAACTTTGATTTATAATTTGAAATTTAAATTTATTCAAACCAAAACAGGTTTTGAAACCTGTGCAAAATATTAACCCGAGCCATTCGATCTTGCTTTGAGTCCAGCACCCAAAAACTTCGAGTAAACACCCGAGACACTCGCGAAAACCTGATACACCCAAACTAACAAAATTTAGGTCACCAAGAATAGTGCACGGCTTCGACTGTCATCTCCGGTCAACGCTGCATCGACGAGCAAGTCGACGATCACTCACAGATCAACTCCCCATCACCAGAACTCCATCATTCACTCGAATTCGAAATCGAGAGTTCGAACCAAAACCTGGAAAAACATCACTGGCTCCACCATCAAAACTGGAAAATGCGTCGTTCCCGACATCCCGGCCACCAGAAAATTTAAAACTTCGGCCAACTACTCGTCGTCATCCTCTCTACCATCACCCAGGGTCACGACGAACTCGATCGACTAATGACGATGGACGAAGCAAAATTCTCAACCTCAACAAAACTAGGTTTACGAACGAAAAATGCTCGCCGCCACCACCACGTTCATCTGCCAACCATCACACTAATTTTCCTTGAATCTCCGACCACTCCTCTACCACCAGACACGATCCCGACCTCTACGACTCTAGAGATCATCAGAAATTCCCAAAACAAAGAAATTCGAACAAACTCGAACTGCTCTCAAATCCTAACTCGAAAAATTATGATTTAAGCTTTAAAAATCATGTTTTAGTATGAGAATTCAGTTTATATACCTGAATACGTAAATTAAGAAATTTAAATTTTGACTTATTTTAAGTTGGGTTCAGATATCTCGATTTCCAAAGTCATTAATAAGTTGTTTAAACTTAAATTAATTTTTTAAAACTTAGTTCATGATCAAAAAAATGACTCTTGTTTATATTCTATGTTCAATCAGTGAGTAGATCAAGAGATAAAGATTTATTTTGTAAATCTGGGTTTGGAAAAACAAGAACAGAGCCAATCTCAGTTTTTTGCACATGTATGCACACATTCACATCTTCATATATATACACAGGAACAATTTCAACATATATATTTTCCAGATATAAACTTACTACTAATTCAGATATTTAAGTTTTAAAAGTGAATGTCACTCACATTGATTTCAGAAAAATGAACAGAGTCTCATTTATGTTGAAACAGGCTTGAAATTTGCAAGCTGAAACCCTTTCTTTTAATCTCTGGCTTATATGAATTTGTATTGTTGTTTTAATTTAAGTTTTTGTTTTAAGTTGGATGATATTTACTTCAGGTTTGCTTAGTTATCTTGATGGACGAAACTGAAATGAAGATGATGGATATATAGAAACAATTTATAGGGGATATATTTTTTTGTTTGTACAATAAAAAATCAGAGATATTTCTTTATATGTTGACTATGCAGATTTCTTTGGTGGCTGATAGATATCTCTTTGGTGTGCTAAAGATATGGCATTAATCACCTTTGTCTTCTTTCTTATTTTCCAAGTGTTCATACTTATCCAATTTCGTTTGTACATAGATATTTATAATTTTTTGTGTTTCATTCTTGAATACATATTAGTGTCTTCTTTTGCAAGCTAATACATATATATTTTTGTTTTCTTTTACAAGTGTACATACTTATACTTCATTTGTTTCTATGAACATATTTCTTTCTTTTGTCTTATGCTTTGTAATATTACTTTATAATATAAATAAATTTCTATTTTAATATGTTGTTAGATTTCAACTGATGTGTTTACTTTGTATTTTATAATTTATCTTATATATATCTATTTATAAATTCAAATTATTTTTAACCATTTACTTAAAATTTAAATTCAAATGATTTAACACATATTTTATTTGAATTTGGAGAAACTCAAATCGATTTACCAATTAATTTCACAATTTTTATTCAAAAATTAAATTAATTATCAATTTAAACTTAGTTAAAATCCGGGATCATTACATATTCGAGATCTATTTAAGATGCTCGAACATATGCAGTTATTTGTTATCTATTCAAAATGTGGGAATCTATGTGTGATTTCAAGATCTGTTGAGATATGGGAATCCATATGTGGTTTCAAGATCTTTTAGAGATGTGAGGATCCAATCTGGGATTCGTGTTCTGTTCGAGTGATGAAGACTCATGTGGAAGATGCCGAACGTGACCTCGACATCGGGAATGGCTAAAAGCAGAGTAAGAGCATAGCTTGGGGTTTTGCTAACCCACGACAGGTTATTATCAACTCCAGATATAGAGTATGCTTATCAATATGCGGGTACCGGGAGTTGATGATATTTGGGATCACGCGTTTAGACGTGGACCGCTATGTTTACCTCAATGGTATATTTTATTTAGAGATATACGATGCTCGGAGGTAGTTTCTGACCCTTGTGTTGGAGATTGGATTTCGGCTTCACCTAAGGGATCTCCACAGAAAATCCAATATGTGAACGTACCTTAGCTGTTTTAAATGTAACGTAAATATGTTATGGTGTTACCAATGTAAGCATCGCAACTATTTTGATATGATTTATATTCTATACCCTAGACATTATGTAACAATCCGGAATTTCACCACATTAATTTCCGAATATTTAATTAATTTTAAATATTCAAATAATAGGTTTTATAGTTGAAATTAAAACTCTTTTAAATAATAAATATTGAAGATAAAATAATCTAAAAAATTAGTTTACAAAAATATTTAGTTCGAAGAAAAATCGAAAATGTGACCGGAATTTGTTTTCCAAATTTTCGGCTTTTCATCAGCTAAAAGTTGTTAGTATGTTGTAAACTCTTTTGTATAAATATAAAAATACAAACATAAATAAGTTAGCATATGTTAGTATATAAGTATATAAATACACCTAAGTATATAAACTTAAGTACAAAATATGTTTAAACATGTTTTCTCATGAAATAAAGGGAGGGAAACCAAATGGGGGCATGAGTACATATGGTTAAGGAGGTAAGGCGAGGTGACAAGAGGGTAGTGGAGGGTAAAGGACAAGGGCATTTAGGTAAATCACATTTTCACTTGCTTATAAATAGACTTTCATCTCTCTAAATATTCCTCTTCTTCCACTGATCAGATCTCTCTTATATCTTCCCCAAATTAAGTTATTCTTTTTTCAAACCATGTTAAATTCCAGTTTCTACAACTTTTATGTTGATCACTTTTTCAAATTTCGAGCATAGCTATGTCAAAATATCAATTGTTTAGAGAGTGTTTTTGGACCTAGAATTTCAAGTCCGAAAATGACCCTTCTTCTTTTGACCATATCTTCTTCAAAGCTAATCGAAACCAAGTGATACTTTTTTTGAAATTATAGAGAAAATAATTTTCTAAAACTTTTCACTTTACTATTTTTTCAAAATCAGAGAGTAAATAACCCAAAAACCAATTGGAAAATGACCTATTTTCGGGATCATTTTTGAGAATTCGATGATTATCCAAAGTCACTCCACCTTACCAAAACTAGTTTCACTTCCTTCTTCTTTCAAGGCTGAGCCTACCTAGTGCATTAAGGGTCCAAGACTCCATCTTTTTCTTAGGAATGGAAGTGCAAGGTCATATCCTAAGTTAGCGAGGGTTTGGATAGCTTTTGGTGAGTAAAACTACACCTTCTTAAACCAAGTTTATACTACTGTTCATGTTATTAGCCTACGAATGTTTGTTGTATATGTGAAGTGATGGTTTGGTTGTTTGTTTATTTAATGCTTTGAAAAGTTATCTTATTTGAAAGTTAGTAAGCATGTGGTTAGCTATATGAAAAGTTGGTAGTTAAAGTTAATAAAATTGTTAGTAAATACTTATTACATGTTGTATCATCATTTACCTTTAATTGTGCTTAAACCATTGCTATGTGATATTCGGTTGTATGGCTAATTTCATAAGTTTGTTTGTCGAACTGCCCGTATAGCGATAGTCGTTATATCGACACTTTTGGAAAATCACATTTTATCGAAACCGTTTGGTTTCATTATCGCGCTTGGAATTGTTTTACAAGTTAAGAAAGATTTTGATTAACAAAGTTTTCAAAAGTAATTAACCATTTTAACATTGATTATTTAATTTAATTAATTATTTAGTTAATAAGGATTAAGGTTAACTAATTGCTTAGTTAATGATGTTTTAAAATTAATTAATCATTTTATTTAACGACATTTAAAGAAAATTAATCATTTAATTATGATGGATTAAAGTTAATTAATCAATTAACCAATGATGTTTTTAAATTAATTAATCTTTTTAATTATTGACTTTTAAAAGTTAATCAATTTGTTTTAAATTTGATTAATCCTTCTTTAAATGATGTTTTAAATTAATTAATCATTTTATTTAATGATCTTTAAGGCTAATTAATCATTTGATAATGAAGGATTAAAATTAATTAATGATGTTTTTAAATTAATTAGTCATTTTAATTAATGATTTTTAAAGTAAGTCTATTTGTTTTAGCTTTAAGTAATCTTTCCTTTAATGATGTTTTAAAATTGTTAATCGTTTTAAATAATGATATTTAATTATTTATTAATTAATTTAGTTAATTATATTTAAATATTACTAATTAATTGAATTAATGATGTTTTAAAGGTGATTTACCCTTGTCAATTACAGGCATTTAAAGTTAATTTATCAACTTATTTAACGAAGTTTAAAATTGAATTTATCAAAGTAACAAGTATGTTTTGACTTTGTTATTCATTTTAATTAATGATAATAAATTATTAATTTAATTTAATTATCTATAATAAATTTTTAATTAAATTAAAGGTGTTTAAAAGTGATTAACTTCTTTTGGATTAAAGACTATTGAAGTCAGTCAATCAACTGAATTAATGAAGTTTTAAAGTTAATTAATCAATGTAATAAGGATGTTTAAGTTATTTAATCCTTTTATAATGATGTTTAAAGTTAGTGAACTCCTTTAACAAAGTGTTTTAAAGCTAATACTTGTATTGTAAAGCCCAAGCACAAGTTCGATTTTAAAAATAAAAGTTTGATTCATTTACGGAAATAAATTAATTTTCGTAAAGCGATATCACTTATATGGAAATGATTTATTTGTATACTTAGCAATAAACATCGAAGAAGTAGACTTGCTTCTATTTCAAAAGTTAAGAATAGTCGTGAAATATGACTTTGAGGTAACACTACCTTGACTTGTCTGGTATTATTGTTAACCAAGAACTAGTGCAAGTTTGAATTCGATGAGTGTTGATAAGTATACAAGACTTGATTTCCATATACGATCGTTTTATATCCATGATAGTTGGTTTCCCAACTATCGGTTACCTCAGTGTCTTTATTATCGTCATTCTAAGACGATTTATTGCTCCGTTGAGCTTTGATATCCTTTGTTGGAAAATGACTAAATCCAACGCGCGAAATAGGGCCAAGCTATATGGGGTTGCTCCTATTAGGGTATTATCACATCTTATCTAGATTTTGGTGTAACGTCACCTTAAATCGGTTATGATTTAGATGTGAAATATTTTGGTGGGATCCGGCTTGGAGGTTTCCGAGAAGTGGAAGAGTAAATGAACTTCTCAGAAGTATATTACTAGAGGTATACTTCAAGGGAGGTGCACCCTCCTAATCATTGTTGGAAAAATTTCCTTTCCTTATTTGATTCGAACCTTCGCATTATTTTTCTGTAATTGCAACGGGAAGAGTTGGCTACTCTTCACGATGTTTAATTATAGGTTTTGTCAATTCTATCAAGTTTAGACTATTATCTTGTTTTTATTCATTCTATCCAGTTTTGATTTTGTTCAGACTATTTCATTCTTTCAAGTCTGGATCTTTATACTATTTTTGCCCATCATCTATGTTTGGATTTTTTTCCTATTGTTCTTTTCCATTCTTATGTTTGATTGTTGTTTATGTGGGAGAAAACCCTTTCCGCGTTAGCGGCGTGGTCCCACATATTATAGTCAAATACACTTCCTTTTGTTTCAGAGTTTTACTCATACCAGAAATTTTGTCTGATCTGAGTTGTTTGTTTTCCCTAAACTCTCGGGTACTCAATTATATTTGGGTAGTCCGAGAATAGAAGGTTTTCTTTGAAGCTCTTTGAAGACGGTAATCGAGCAAGCCGCACCTTAGTTATGTAGTCCAAGAATAGAAATTTTGTCTGACCTGAGCATTATAATAAAATAACATCCGAGTCAGTCTGGAAAACCAGCGTGAGAAAACACACTCAATTTGAATTATTAAAGTTTCAAAATCCTTTGAAAATAAAAGGTATCTCGTAAGACCATGCCACAAATAAACACTACGGGTTTTTACCTTATGATAACCATAACATTTCATATCAAAATCCACTGATATTATAATAGTGTCTAAATACAAATACTTATTCAAATAGCTGAAATTCTTGCATCTCACGTTTCAGCATAGTTGGGCACAATCAAAACCGTACGATGCTTATTGGAGAATGGATTCCAACTAAATGACTAGGCACTGGGGTACCACCTGTTACTGTACATGTTTAGAAACACTGTACCAAGGACCATGCCAAGATCCCCTGCTACACAAGACCGGACTATCCCCAACCTAGATAGACCGAATATGTTATCACCCCGGGTGTTCCCACCCTCTTTCGAGCTCCTTCCATACATCGTACTAATAAAATAATATCCAAGGTTATCTAGAAAGGTGATAGACATACCCTACTTGGGTGCGACCCACTTAGCCTTACTGCATCCCCTCTAATTTTCAGTCATTCCCGGTTGATGAGGCTTAGAGGCTACGATTACTTTTTTAACGAATATTCACTTAGAATGCTCATTGTCCTCCAATGACAATGTTCTGATAGCATTCATCCATACAAGTCCGTTACGGGTCCGAACAGAACCGAAGGCACTATTCCAACTACATCCATTTTTGAATCACCATCGGGATTAGTAGCGATTAGCCCTTGCACTTCACTGCTCCATCTTCGACTCCATGCTCTTGTCTTCATATCGAAAACGTTCTCGTTGGATCGAAGTGGTTTTCGGATAACAAATTCGATCCCGGTCTCTTCGAAACAAAGTTCGCTATTTCCGGTAAACTCAACCCCGGTTCTTTTGGAAATAAATAGACGAAAATAAGATCGGAGATCACCTCCTAACCGTTTTGTGGACGATTTCCTTATCAACGTCCTAGAAGAACGAAACTAGTTTATACGTACAGTATAACACCTTGAACGGTAACTGTACCATATAATTCCCGTACTTCTTCCAGATATTCCCAAAGTTATATTTAGGTCCAGATTTTGATAGTTGGTTATTTAACTATCAAATAAACAATCAATTCAACCAATACTTCATTACACTGAAAACATTAAATCTCCTTTCAATTTAATTTATATTTCAATCACTTAAGTTTTCCTTATCCAAATATATATGTACTTATCTTATCGAATTCCGTATATTCACAAGTTTCCCTTTTCAAATATATTTGAAACCCTTTAAAATAATGTGGAAAGTACTACTGCGGTATCAAACCATGGATCACAGCTCAATGGTTACGTCTCTATCCAAGAGAAATCCAAGACTTAACTACAGGCACTCACTGCCTTCGATTTACGCCACGCGAATATACCATTACTTCGCGAAAACTTTATTTAGAAATTGTCTCAAAATAACGCTTGTAAGTTTTTAAAATAAATTTCAAGTTAAATCTAGTCAAATATACTTAAATAAAAGTTACTATATAATGCCATGTTAATATTTAATAATTATCCTTTTAAAACAAAAATGCTGACCATTTCTTAAATAATAATAAATCTTTAAAAAAACATTATAAGTACCATTAATAATTAAACATGCTTTGAACAATTTAAAACACTTAAATAACTAATTTCTGGAGTATTTTTAACACTTTTAAAAATCACCAATTTAATAATTAAAAATCATCTTTTAAAAACAAATCAAATTCCTCGACTCCAATTCCATTTTGTAGATTTTTGGAAATTCCACTTGAACTCCAGTTTAACCAATTTTATTCTTATTTCCCAAAGTCACTTCATTTTTTCCAACTCATTTTAAAATTCTGATTTTAAACCCTCCTTTATTTTAAATAAGTGCCACTTAAGCGTTTATTATAAAAATCCCTTTTATAAACTTTATTCCAAAATCCCTATTCATAACACCTGAATAGTTACATTACAATTTCAACACAATTCATTTTACCCACTAGATTTACCCAAAAACACTATATAAACATTTTACTTCAAAAATTCCCTTTTTAAAATTCAAACCATATATATATTATTCGTATTTTAAATGTACCAAAATCCTACTAAACTGCCATATCATTCCATCAATTTAAAAAAACACACAATAACATGTCACGGATTATTCCAATAAAACATATATCACTATATATGAAATTAAATTCAACATTTTTGAGGAATCCAGTTGGATCCCTCCAACCTGTTTCCCTACATCCACCGATGTTAGCACAACATAAAAATACCAATTCCACTTCGAGGTAGAATATCGCGGTATATAGGGTCATCCGTTATTATGCGGGGCACATAGGGTCTCATCCGCTATATATATGCAGGAATATCAATCACTCCATTATATATATACTACTATATATAATATCATATCCAACTGATAAAAATGCATCAATTTAACCAATCAATCATTTATTAATTTTAACTATTTAAAATTTATCACTAGCATCCCAAAATTGAGTGAGATTAACTCACCTTGAGCTTTAATTCGCCAAACGCTCCAATTTTAAAGTAAATCGAGCACGTTCGATTTAACCTAAAATTCTCGCTAGCTCCGATCGACTCCAAAATTACTCCACAGCGTAGTGTTCGTCGCTGCGATTTCACGGCCGCTTGTTTTGTCCGATTCTGACCACGTATGAAGAAGATATGAATTTTTAAAGTTGAATATGAATTTTTATATATATTACAATTCCCTTTTTTTATTTATACAAACCAAATCTACCGTTCATTCTGGAATATGAAATTGAGGTTGCTCCTACTTTCTTCCCACACGCGTATGCTACCAAGGTAACGAACCCATACCCACGTTGCTTCCGCTCGAGGCTGCTCCTCCAATCGATGACTATACGATGATCAGGGGCTACCATCACGAAGCCCTCACCCACGTGCACCCACGCCTTGAACACCGCCGAGCTCGGTCATCTCATGGCCGAGAAATTCACCGATGAACGGCCGGAGTTCGAGCCTCAAATTCTCCCTCCTCGTCACGCTATACATTATCACCACCGTTGGATCTCACGAGCACACCGAGCTTAACATATTTGTAGTTGAAACTTTTTGACGATATCGCATGGATTACGAGAAAAATGAGGGAGAAGAGCATTGCATTTTGGCCATTAATCTTCAATGGTGGCAGCTGCATTTTTTAGAGGAAGCTAGGTTTTACCGTTCACGTATTTATATACGTTTACACACATTATTTCAATATTATTTCCGATTTTAACGTGCTTTTTCGAACGAACTCCAAACGAGACGTGATGCCTGGCGTTTATAATATTTTACCCCTATTTTGAACACAGTGGAACGTGTTTCGGAGCCTAATTTGATTGTATGGGGAAGATAGCTTTTTGAATCGAATTTAAATATAAAATTTTCGATATTTATTTCAATGCGTTTCTATCCCGTACGACCAAACGGTAAATCCAAATGCTATGAAATTTGAAATCAGATAATAATAAACTATTATGGATCTAATGGAACTAGTTTCGTCGAATTCCGAGACTATGCCCCGGACGGCTATTTTAATGCGTCGATTAAATCAAGCGATTTTTCAAAATCGTCGAAATCGTTTAAATTTCCAATTTTAAAAACTTACTAACTCTATTATATTTCAAACAGAATTTATATCCATATTAGAAGTCATTCTGATTTATATTAAATCCAAAATCAATTATTTACATTATTTCTATATACTAAATTTCACTATTAAATTAATATATAAATTTCCAATTTTAAATTATCGACTTTTTAATCTCATTCAAAAGTCCAATATTATAATTCAAATGGAATTTAAATAAATTTTAGAAATCATTTCCATGTCCATTTATTCCCAGATCCACATATTTGCCAAATTTCAAATTTCAAATTTTATATTTACCAAATCCAATTAATCGCTATATCTAAAATGTTAAACTATTTTACTAATTCTTTCAAAATCTCCATTTTCAAAATCAATTAATAATCCAAATTCAACATTTAAAATAAATTAAATGTTCAAAATTAAACGACCAAAATTCCGGGTCATTACAGTATTATATGTAACCATTCCATTGTGAGGTATTTCTATTCTGTTCTTTCTATTATTTATTTTACCCAAGACAACTTATCTTTCGGATGCTTGGGCAATGACACATGAATACCGAGGATGTATTAAGTGTCATTACCAGGGGCCAGAAAGGTGGGTCGTCACAGATGATATCGAGCTTAGGTTTAGTGAACCCTTAAGCCCTGGTGGGGTAAACCCTCTGAGGATAGGATTAGTAATATCCTAGGATAAGTCTGAGAGTATAAGTATATATTGAGTGTGTATATGTTAGTGTTATAAAAATGTTTTATATTATGTTGTTTGATCCATTTAGTGGTATATAAATTCTGGTCGATGCGTTTGATCAACATTATTGATAGGGATTCCTAAACACTTGAATAGATCTACCAATACAGTATTGTTTTAAAATGGTAAATGAAATCATTTTACCTAGGAATATATTATATATATATAAGAATGATTTTCAAAATTAATATAATTGAGTTGATTATTTAGAAATGATAATATTTTATTATTATCATTTAGGAATTTAATTAGTTATGCTCATCCAGTTTGAGCATTAACTATTGTTGAATAGTTCATAAGGAATTTTCCTTAGTAAGATATAGGTCGAGTAGATGGGAATTAGGGAATCTTAGAACGAACCCCATGTGAATTAAGTTTCACAGTTTGATTATAAGGTGTTCGGCGATAGGGTTAAGTTAAAAGTTGCCTTTTTATAATGTTAAGCTAAAAGTAAACTTGTAATAAAGAGTTTATTAATATAATCTAAATGGTAGAAAATAATAATAATAAAATAAATAAATAAAATTTATAGGATAAATATTTGTGAAAATTTAATTATAATAAAGGAGAACCATTTAAATGTACGTTTAACTCACATCCAAATTTGCTATATCATATCTATGATGCTATAAACTATTTTTGATTTCTTGAATGATAGTTAGATTTGTTTGATTGACTAATTGAAATTAATCCGGATATTCCATTTAAACTGTTTAAGTGCTGTTATAGTAATTCCCACTATACCGTCATTTATTAAATATCATCCCCTAAACCCTTGTGTGTGTTTGAACTTGAGCTTGTGTTTTCCTAAAAGTATATGCTTAAAATTCATTAATCATTTTTATTAATGATATTTTAAGTTTATTAATCATTTTAATTAATGATGTCTGAAATTTATTAATCTTTTAGATTAAGGATGTTCGAAATTAATTAATCTTTTTGATTAATGAGAGTTTAATTTAATTAGATCAAATTAATTATTGATATTAAACTATAATTAATCATTTTAATTAATGATCAGATCAATTTAATTTATTGTTTTAACTAATAGAGTTTTGGGAATTTAGTTAATCATTTTAATTAATGATATTTGAAATATAATTAATCATTTTATAAATTTGATTAATTATCTTTTGGAATAATTAATATTGTTTTTGATTTATAAAAGAGATTATAAATTTGATTAATTATCTTTCGGGATAATCATTGTTATTTTAAGTCTAATAAAAGATTTTAAATTTGATTTATTTTCTTAGAGAAAATTATGTAGTTATAAAGTTTTAAAAAGAATTTTATAAATCATCCCTAGTACGATTAATATTGTTTTAAATTTATAAATGATGTTTATAAATGAGAAAACACTTTAAAAGGAATTGTTTAAAAATAAAGCTTAGTGTAAATTGTTTTGGGTTTATAGTTTAAAATGATATTTGGTTTTTGACCCTTGTTTTAATACACTTAATATTATAAATTTGTCTTTTAAAAGAACATTTTAAAGGGTTTTTGAAAAATTTAGATGCCGGATTTGTTTGAAATAATTTCAAAAGATTTTGAGAAAAGTAATAGTGATATTATTTGGAAATATTTCTGTCACGACCCACTTTTCCGTACAGTTCGAACTAACACTTTACCACACTTGTCCAGTCCAAATTAAATAGAAAGGCGGATAGTAAGAAAAAGAAAGTAGAAAAAAATAGAAAGAAAACCAAACAACACAGAATCTCACAACGGAAACGAATAATATATAATATAGAACAAATCTTTAAATAAACAAAATTGTAATATTTACAAACAGATAATAATCAGAGTACACCAACCTATACAGCATGGATAGTTATAACACAATGTCCTTACAACTGCTGATAACAAAACTAAAATGCAACGGGATAAATGATCATCTACGTGAATACGTCTGGGCTCTAGCTCCTCTCTTGAAGCTCTACTCCTTCCAGCTAAACCTGGAAATATGTTCGGTCTGACCCGAGCATATAGGAAAAACCACGCCCAGGTCAGTCTGGTAAAACTAGTTTGAGAATTTAAAACACAAGGAATTTTATTCATTTTAACTTTCAAAATCCTTTTTAAAATCAAAGGTATCCCGTAAGACCACGCCACACATAAAAACGACAGGTTTTTCCCCTACGGTAACCAAAACCCTTTTTATAGAAAATCCAGTGATATTATAATAGTGTCTAGAGGTCAAAGTAAAATATAGAAATAGCTGAAATGCTTGCATCTCACATTTCAACATAGTTGGGCACAATCAAAACCGTACGGCGCTTATTGGAGAATGGATTCCATACAATGACTAGACATTGGGACAGTACACGTCTAGAAAAATGTACCGAGGACCTCTTCGGGATCCCCTGCAACACAAGATCGGTTCTACCCCTAACCTGGATAGTACCGAATATGCTATCACCCCGGGTGTTCCCACCCTTACCGAGCTTGTTACAGAGCTTTTTTTACTTTTGTTTTGCAGGCTTGAACACTGAAGTAAACACACAAACACATGCCTATGTTTATACAAGTTTGCAAGGGTGAAAATGATGATGTACACGTACAGTACTTTGGATTGAGATGAGGTGTTGTAAACTTGAGTTGATATTTAGTTGGATTTAAGAGAAGTTAAGTTGAGGATTTTAGGCTTTCCTATTGTAGACCAAACATGTACATTTACCTTCATTTTTACTTTTCTACTTGTAAAATTTTGACCATGCAATGTTTTCATTTGACTTGTTTTTCACTTTTTTTACTCTCACTTGCTTTTAAACATGCTTTCATATATATATTTTTGAAAACAATTTACAAAGTGATTTTAAATAAGTCATTTAAGTCTTCATATATATATATATATATATATATATATTTCTATTAATATATATAACTCAAGGCATTACAAGTTTTGTCATTCCATTTTTAAATAAAATAATATTTATGTTTTACATTTCTTTTTATATTAAAAAAAATGTATATCTCAAAGCAAATGAAAATTTTGCTATACTATCATTATAAAAATAACATTTTTACTAAAACATGATTTTGTAAAAGATTTCTTATCAAAATGATTTAAAAATGATTTTTATTTAATTTCCCTTTCATTCCCATCATATTATACTTTCAAATATATTTCCTTTTAAAATGGTTTAAAATGATTTTATAATTCTTCTCATATCTATCATCATATATTTTCATATATATCTCTTCTTCCATTTTTCAATATATATATATATATATATATTATTTTAACAACTATATTTATTTAGTTCATATATATATATATATTACACTCTTCTTAACTAATGTGTACATATATATTAGAAAAATCCAATTTTAAACTTTCTTTATTTATGATACATTATATTTTCCATAAGTCAGACCTTTTCTATATACAATATATCCTTCTATTCATCTACATTTATTTGCTATGAATTTGTTTACAAATTATATATATAAATTCTGTTGTTTCTGAATATATATATATATATATACATATATATAATAAATTCCATTTTAAATTAATTTTCTATTTTATAAATAAAATTTGGAAATTTAAAATATTATCTTGGTTTTAAAACTATATATTTTTACCAAATATCATTTAACGGGAATTTATTTTTGTTAAAAGACCATATTATTGAATATTAAAAATTAATATTCAAAACCCAAGTCAATAAAAATTCCAAGTCGTTACAATTTCTAGATATAAATATTTTGAATTTTTTAATGAAATGCATTTTTTGGGAATTCGGAGGAAAACATTTTGATTAATTTTGTGGTAATATGAATAATCTTCTAAGTGACGATCAGATGTTTGCTTAGGCAAACATTGTGGTTATGATATATTAAATAAATTAATATATTAATTATAATTAAATTAAAAATTATTAAATTAAAAATAAATTTATTTAATTAAATAAAAATAAATAGTTTAATTAACAAATTCAAATTAAACTATTGAAACCTCATTTATTAATCAAAGTACTAAATTTGATTTGTATAAATAAAGATTTACTTACACGAACAAAAAATCAAAGATCTTGTGCAAATTAATAAAAGTTGATTATTTTTTAAATTCACTCTTTTAACCCCGTTGTTAGTGCATCTGACCCAATAAAGGTATCAGAGCCTACAATGTGCTTGTGTAAATAAATTAAACAACACTAAAGGTAATGCCTTAAGAAAAAGTCAAAATAGATGATTGTCTAGGAAAAAGTGTTTAAACTAAGGGGAAAGTTTTCTAATTAAGGACTAGTATATATGGAGTATTATAAGTTAAATAATTAATTACATAATTTTATAAAAGTTATTAAATGCAAATTTAAAATTGTTCAATAAATACAAGAATACATATGAACATATACATAACTAAATAAATTATAAATATTATAATTGTTGATGTGTGTGTGTGTATTATACGTATGAATAAAACAAAAGTCAAAATAAATAAAACTTATGAGACTTAAGGGGTTATACATTGTATGAGTAGTTGCACTGTCTAGTAGGCATATATCATCATTCAAATATTGATGGTCCATACCTTAAGAATCAAAGACAGTATAATTAGTCAATTATTGAAAATAATTCTAAACATAAATAAATGCTAATGTTTTCTAAAAAAATTACAAAGCAAACTACTAATTCAAATCAATATCCATCAGTACACATTATTTCAACTAGTTTTAGAAAAACAAAACAAACAAACAAACAAACATTAACTTCAAACTAACTAAAATAAATGGAAAAACCACACAACAAGCTTCAGGCCACTTCTAGTTGATCAGATCGGTTATATCATTAGTCATCGCATTGAGATTTTCATCATTTACGAAATTTCCATCATCATCTTCGAAGAAATCATCTAACTTCAAGTTAGTGTTATCAAATAATCCTTCAGTGTTATTTGTTTTAATATTCATCGAATGTTGGTATTCTTCAACTGTTTTTTTGATGATCTACATGTACGCGACCAATGACCAGAGCATCCACATCTATAACAAACTTCCTCATAGTGCTTTTTATTTTCTTGAGTAAAATCATTAGTCTTTTCAGCTCATTTTTCTTTTGTTGCTTTTTAAAGTTGGTAGTTTTATTGCCTTTAAAACCACCATAACCACCTCTGCTGGAGTTATATCCACGTCCACGGCCACAGCCACGTTCTCTACCTCGACCTATGCCTCTTTCGAAGTGAGCAAAATTAGCATTAACTTCTAGTAACGCAGCCGAACCAGTTGGTCTTGAGGATTGATTTTTAATAAGCAATTCATTGTTCTGCTTAGCAATTAATAAACATTCTATGAGTTCAGAATATTTTGTAAAATGACGCTCTTGATATTGCTACTGCAGGAGTATGTTCGAGGCATGAAACGTTGAAAATGTCTTTTCAAGCATTTGTGCATCATCTACATTTTCTCCACATAGTTTCAGTTTAGAAGTAATCGAAACATAGCAGAATTATATTCTCTTACATATTTGAAGTCTTGAAACCTCAGGTTCAACCACTCTTGCCTAGTATTTGGAAGTATGACCGTCTTCTGGTGGTCATAACGCTCCTTCAGGGAGTTCCATAAGTAGAGAGGATCCTTTTCCGTTAAATATTCGATTTTTAGATCATCGTGGATGCGACGTCTTAAAAATATCAAAGTCTTTGCTTTGTCCTGCTGGGACATATTATTATCATTTTAATGGCATTTTCTAAGCATTGAGATTGCAAGTGGATCTCAGCATCTAGTATCCATGAAAAATAGTTGTCTCCAGATATGTCCAATGCTTTGAATTCAAGCTTAGCAATGTTTGTCATGAATTCTATTTACTGTCAAGAACAATTGACGGGGTAAGTTCAACAATAAGAAAAATAAATGAACCAAAGGTGTTGGAAAATATCCTATCACTTGGAAAAACTGTATACTTAAATAAGTTACTGAAATATGTACTTGAGCATCACAAAAGGAAATTATCGAGTTGTGCATGGGAATTTTAAAATCAAATTGTAAGTAACCATGCAATGATGGAGTTAGCAAAAAAATGGCCTTTACTGGTTGAAAAAAAATTCGCAGCTTAAAGGATGATACATAAAAAAAAGAATTGCATCAAATTTTGCAGTAAATTTTGTTAAAAATCTCACAATTTACAATGAAATAAATACATAAGATGGTAATCCCTATAAAATTTTCAAATTATATTCTACCCAATTACCTAAGCATCGTGACGTTATTAATTGTATATTAACCACAAATTAAAATGCATGTTCAAGTAACATCATAAATCATAATATAAATAACTTAAAGTTAAAGCATAAATAAAACATTCATAGGGTATTTAGGGCTGTCTTCCTTTAGTGGTAATAATTACTGGTCACATCACAGTGTGATGGGTTCAAAACCTATACCATAGGGGCAATGTATTTTATAATAGGTATAATATTAGATAATAATATTTAGGTTAATAATCAAGTTATGAACCTGGGTGAGTGGTTATAAACCTGCAATGCTAATTTGTTTTCCTGAAATCCCAACGAACTTCTGGGATATTGTATGATAAAAAAAATGTAGTTATAATATTGTATTAATCATGCCAATACTGACTTTTATTCCTTCCATACTAATACGATGATCAATTCCATCGATTTTCAGAACATGTAAAGGGTATTGACGGCAAGGATGATTAAAAAAACTAATATATCAATGATGCATATATTAATATATTAAAGTGGTAGAATATTCATCTAGTTTATATAAATAGGATACACAAATAAAACAACACAAAGATTGCAAAAGAAACAATATTAATTAACATTTTCCTAAAGTACGCTATGTAGAGTAGGTATACAGCAACATTCATTTCTGATGTGAAATAATGGAGAGAACGGTAGGGATATAGATGGAGTGGAAAAATGGTACCTAAGGTGTAGATGATAGTTGCAACCAAAATATAAGTATAAATTGTACCTTGTCTACTGTAGAAGAAATGAAATAGGTTGATCCTGTTTTTACGAAAACAGAGAGATAAAAAGGTTGATCTTGTAAATAATATGGAGTATTATTATATTGTACCAGTAAAAGCTATAATATATTGTTGGTATAAAGGATTAAATATCCACCTAGAGAATAGGTAGTACAGTAGAATAGGTAGCAGCTGATTTTTATTTTCATAAAGTGAGAGAATGGGTACGTTTGGCTCCAGGTTCAAATAAACAAAAGAACAATCGACGAAAGAAAAATAAAAATGTCCAGAGCATCATGTTGATAATGTATTATAAAATAAAAAGAACAGAAGCCATTAGAGAGAGGTGACAATTTTATTCATTTTTAATATATCTATAATACACATGAGCTCTCTATTTATAGACTCCAAATACAATAGAGATTACAATAATGTCATTTGTCATTTAGCATATTCACCAATATTACTAATATATATATTACAACAAGAACTTTATTGAATTAAGTTTATTTAAAAAGATTTTTTTTTTGATAAGAAAAGTTTATAAAATGAGTTATATAAATTGAAAAGAGATCTTGAAATTTAGAAAAGAGTTTTATAAATGTTTTGGATATATATGCAAGAGTTTTATAAATAAACTTGGAAATTTATAAAGAAATTTTATAAATAGATTTGCAATTTTAGTAAAAGAGATTTATTAAAAAGATATTTGAAGAAATTTATAAAAGAATTTGAGACGAGGTTTCCCTTAACTGACCTTCTTAATTATGATAGTGTGGACATTCGTTCCACACTTAAACACCGAAGGAATAGTGTTTGGGGTTATTATTATCTCTACGTTAAATAACACTTGTTTTTATCCTTTTAAAATGATTTGGAAATATGAAATCTTCCATAATGTTTTGTGAATATACTTATGCCAGTGAGATAAGTATATGAATATCTTGATAAATATCTTAGAAATAGATTTAAATAAATGAAAGATTTATTTTGAAGCTTAGTCGTTGTTATGGGTAATTAGATCTCTGAATTATTGCATGTTTGTTTATTTGATAGTTAAATAACCGACAATCAAATCTGGACCATAATATGACTTTGGAAATACTTAGGAGAAACAAGTGAGTTATATGGCACAGTCATCTTCGATGATATTGTACTGTGTGTATAAATCTCGTTTTGTTCTCCCGGACAAACGATAAGAAAATCCATTCACTCCACGGCTAGGAGGTGGTCTCTGCTCTTATCTATTGTTTGTTTCGGAAAGAACCATGATTGAGTTTACCAGAACTGTAGGATCGATTTCACCCTAGAGGCGGGTGAATACGGTGATACTATTAATTAAAAAAATTATTGCGGAAGTTTATAAAATATTTTCAGCACAGATTTCAGCACAGAATAATAGCAGCACAGATAATAGCAGAATAATAAATGCAGAAATAGAACACACAGATTTACCCAGCTTCGGCAAAACCCTGCCTACGTGCTGCCTCCAAGGTTTCTACTAGAAATTAGATAGTCAGACGCTTACACACGTAAACTCGCGACACCCGATATCGACTAACTTAACTCTACGCTCAAAACTCTACCACAACTCAGCCACTTAGTTGCGAATTCTCAAACTACGCCACATAGTTTGTCCCCTAGTGACACGACTAGAAATTACAATTGTTTAAAAGGAAATTACAAATTTAAAAACAAATTAAATAACAAAGCCTTCATTAAAAAATAAAATCCCAAACTAGATTATGAAACCAGCCCACAAAAATTAGATGATCGAAAATATGTCCCTCTTCTCTTTTTTATTTTATCGGCCTGGTTCCTTTGCTCGATCGTCTTCGTGCGTTCCTCTTTCCACAATTTTAGGGGTTCTTTAAGATTGAAATCACTACTTAGTTGAATTAACTTCTAATGCTTCGAATTCTTTCTCCTATCAATGATTGCTTGCGGCAGCTCCAATTTATCGAGTGCGTATGCTTGGTATAAATTGGTACGTGATGTTTCTTTGATTTTAATTACGCTCGACTTTGATTCGAGTTGAATGATTATTCTTTGTTGCTTGAACTCGAATGAATCTGAAAGCCGATGATGATTGGGTTTAAATATGGTTCGAACCCTTTGATTTTCGTTCGTATATTTTATACAAATTCGTCAATTGATTTTTTTCTCGGCTGTACGATTTTGCTTGGACGTTGATGATGATTTCTGACCTTTTAAATTTCGTATATTTTGTTACTTGATTCCCACGGTGTTGATTTCTGACTTGGTTCGATTTCTTGGCCACCACGGTTTTGGTTTTGGTTTGATGATGTTGATTTATCTTGACTTGTTCATTCATGTTATCATCTGGCTTTTAGACTCGACTTGATATTGTCCGAAGCATTTTGACACGACATGATATTCTGTTGCTTCTGGCTTCACTGGATCTTCATTGACATGTACATTCGAGTCTAAACTGATGTAAGAATAGTTGTTCATGTTGTAGAAAGTTTGCATTGCATCATGTATTCATGTAGTCTGGTCTGGTCATAGTCATTGTGTAACCTGGTAGACACTTGCAGTTCACTGGTGACATTGTTTTCATTTGAATCTACATTGCAGTTCATCCTTGAGTTTGTACTGTGTATATATGTATGTGTTGGCTGCTGTGCACATTGCTCATTGTCCTGTGCCATTTGGTTGGTCTTATTCATAATTGCATTTGTAAGCCTGATCATATGTGTTTGCAGTTTTGTATATAAGTGCTCGTGCATGCTTTGAGTCTGATGTTGTCGTTGCTTTGCACTTGTAGTCTTCACTTCCATACTGCCGTGTTGTATCTGGACAGGTGCTTTGCACTTGTAGTCTTCACTGGTTCATTCTTGAACTATTGTTGATGCACTTGATATTTCACTTGACTGATCTTCATATATTTGTATTTTTCATGTTGTTATGTTCTATTGTCTGGTGGCATTTGATCTTGATGTTGTACTTCACTGTGTTGATGATCTGTTTGCACTTTTATTCATGAGTTGGTCCAGTGCAGTTTCATTATGACTTCACTTGAGTTTGCATTTTGGTCTTGGTCGAGTCTGTTGTAGTTTGCAGGCTTGCATTCGGGTTGCATATGAATACTTGTGTCTGGTCTTTGCCATTTCATTCGACTGCACAGTGCACTTTGTTTCACTGATTTGGTTAGATGCACATGTATATTTTGTTCATTTTGGTTGATGTCTAGTTGAGTCTGCTTGAAGCCTGTTTTTTGTTGCTTGCTCATGTCATCTTGTAGTGCTGTATATATATATGCACTGTGTATTTTGTGCCACAGTGATCATTTGTTGCATTTGTATCCTGTACTCGATAATTTTGTGATTTTTTGTAGTACACCTGAGTTGAATCCAGCTTAAAGCTTGGGTTTGACCTTGTGCTCAATATCGTGACTTAATTTGTATTTCACTTGAGTTGAACCCGGCTTTTAATTGGGTTTGACCTTGTGCTCACCTATCCCTGTTGATTTATCAAGTGTATATCGGTGTGCACGGCCTTGTGGCATGTACAGTGATGCACTGTGCATGTCACAAGCTATTCGTGTATGATGAATTCAAATTTAAATGATGACGAACAACCCAAATAACTGAGGCAAATATTATTTTCAAAATACATTTTATTTTATACTGCAAAAATATTTCTTTTACAATTTTTCTACGTCAGTGTTTATTTTTGCAGATTGCTCAGATGCTGGATTCAATCTGGACTGGAGTTGAAGATAAATACGAGTGAATGAGTGATGTAGTGAGGTGCATTTGTAAATGTGAATTGTATAGTGACAACTCGTATTGTAACTGAAAATTGTATATATATAGTGTGAGCTCAAATTTGTACTATTCAAAATTGTAATAAATATTTATTTGAATAAAATATCTGTTTGTATTTAAATTCCGTGTTATTTATTTTATTCAGCAAATATTTATTAATTATGTGAAAAATAAAATAGTACATTAACAAATACATTTAAATGAATATATATATGTTTATTATCATCAAACAAAAATCATATAGTCGCATGTTCAACAGGAACTATCGAATATTGTTTTAAATAGACCGTGATCGGATAAGTATAAATTGTCCGAAAACCACTTCGATCCAACTCAAACATTTCGAACTGAAGACATCTTAAAGATGATTGAAGATGGTACTCTTTGAAGTGAAGGAGCTGCTTGCTACTAATTTTGAGGGTGGTTCCAAAATGGATGTAATAGAGGTGGTACATTCGGTTTCGGTCAGACCCAAAACGAACTTGTATGGATAAATGCCGACATTTCATTTCTGCCTAGAGGGCAACGTTAGCATCCCAAGTGGGAAGTGCTAAAATAAGGCAAATCGTTGCCTCGAGCCTCACACCCCAGAAATGGCTAAAACATGGTAAATTCTGCAGAGCTATTTAGGTCGCTCCCATAAGGGTGCATCATCACCTTTCTAGATTATCATATTATGGATGTGGTTGTGCATGAGAGCTCTCTATAAAGATTGGGAACAGCTGGGTGATGACATATTTGGTACTATCCAGTAAGGGGTAGGTCAGTCCTGTGTTGGTAGAGAGGTAGATGCGTCTATAGCCCTCGGCACATATTATCTTGAGATGTACTGTGCAGAATGTAGTCTCTTACCTTGCCATTGTTGGAATCCATTCTCCAATAAAAAGCCGTGCGGAGTTGATTGTATGCCTATTATGCTACAATTTAATAATGTAACAATTTCAGCTATTATTAATATGTATTGATATCCTAGACATTATTATAATATCATTGGATTTTCTATAGAAAATGTTTTGGTTATCATATGGAAAAAACTCATCCGTGTTTATGTACGGCATGGTCTTACGAGATACATTTAATTTTAAAAGGTTTTACAAGTTAAATAAATAAAATTCCATGTGATTTGAGTTTTTCACGCTAGTTTACCAGACTGATCCGGACCTTATTTTCTTATAATGCTCGGGTCAGCCCGAGCATTTTTTTCCCGATATAGCTAGATCCTTTGCAGCTTTCAAGAGACGAGCTGGATTGTCCAAGACGTATTCATGTATCTTTTATCTTCCACTGTGTTTGTTTGTTTTTGTTCGTCTGTATATATCAGCGATTGTAAGAACGGGTTTTTATACCTGTTCAGGTTGATAATTGGTTAGAGTGCTCTGATGTTGTATGTGTATTAAAGTTCTTTCTTTTTGTAAAGACTTGATTTATATATTATATGTTACTTGTTGCGTGAGATTCTTCATCTTCTTCTTTCTTCTCCCCAAATAACCTGTCTTATCTGATTTTGTTCTGCATTTTCTTTCTTTTTCCCCAAAATATGTCTTTTTGGCACTTGGATGCTCGACCCATGAATACCGCGAATGTATCAGTGTCACCTTCTGAAGATCGAAAAGGGCAGGTCATTACACAATATCAAGATAGAATCGAAGAATTGAAAAGTCAAAGCACAGAAATTTCCTATGAAGTCGAGGAAGAAGCATTTAATAGGCTTACCAATGCTATAGCTAAAAGAAAGGATCATAAACTCTATTATGGCGATATCCTTAGAGTAAATATTTAAACTTTTAGCTAAATAATTTATTTAAACGGATAATAAAAGACTAATTTGAATAAAGATATTGTTTTGAACATTCAAACTTTCACATGTTCCAAATATTAAAGAAACAAATTTAAATATTTAACTTGTTAGGACATGAATTAACCGACAAAACTAGATATTTTTGAAAATGAAATAACCATATACCCAAAAGCTTAATTGTTATTTATAAACATTTAATTGTATAACCCCAGTAGTTAACAGAGCAATGTTGAGTCTTGTAACGACCCGTAAATTTTAACTGTTTTAATAACGTAATTAATTGGAATTTTGTTAAATTTTAAACAATAAAATTTTGAAATTTAAATTTTATATTTGAAATGCGTCTGTTTTAACATAGCAACTGGTAAATTTTTATAAGATAATTTGGAAGTTTATTTTCTAGTGTAATTTTATTCCAATTTATATCAGTTAAAAATTGATGATAATAAAAGTGTTTCGAAACCTAAATATGTCAACATGAGATAATTTATTTAAAACACTCTGAATCAGACTGCAAAATTCGTTTCGCGAAATTCGGACGTTTCTAGCTCCGTTTGGATTTTTCCGTACGGAATAGCAGCGTTTATCGGTACCGATTATCGACTTTTGAACGGATGATCGTACCACTGATATCTTTATACCGTTTTGATCGTCTCGTCATGCTGATCTCTGCGGTATATTCATTTCTGTGTTTCAGATTTCGGTAACCGACGAGATCCGTGAAACGGATAACCGTATCGGTACCATTTTGAGTCCTTTTGTTTTCTTGTCTTTTCAAATGCCAGCCGTGTAATCTAAGCAACCCCTAGCTTTAATTATTTCTTGAATTCAACGTATTAGTTGGAAGCCATTTAATTGATTACTTTTGTTCTCTAGTTTTGATTTTTGCCGGTTCACTTTTCTATTTTCCAGCGTTTGCTTTTATTTTGTCGGTTCATTCTTTTCATTTCTGTTTTGCTGTGAGACTATACTATATTATTAGTTCGTATATTATCTTTTGTAGCCATCTCCTTCTATTTGTTTCATGAGAACCCGTTTTCCTTCCTTGCTGAAATTTCCACTGCTCCTCCTACATTTCATTGCCGAAATCTCCATCATCCCCTTCTTTTCCACACACTCTCTCTCTCCCTCTCCTTTCACTTGCGAGCAATCACCCCTATCGGCCTTCCAATACTTCGCCTACTATTCTGATCATTTCCTCCACCCCTCCGGCTTCATCTTTCCGCCTTCTTCCCAAATCCCCTCTGCCATGATAAGGCACGCAACCCAGCCGTCCCAAACACCAGCGATGTACAGCCTCCAACCCCTGGCCGAGGTCACCGAAGCAACAGCCACCTAACTGCCTCCGCAGTTATAGCTTTTATATATATATATATATGTGTGTGTGTGTGTGTGTACGTGTAGTATATCTAAAGTTTTTTTTGTCTTTTAAAGTATTTGTTTTGAAGTAAGTATGTATGTATATATATGTTATATCTCAGATATATAGTATAAGCTTTGTAATCTGCTGTTTATATATGCATTATAATCTGTTGTATGTATTATAAAGTCAGGTCAGTTTATATTTTGTTGTTTGTATATATAAATTTATATATATAATTTAATATGTGTTTGAAATTCAAAATATGATTTTATATAAAGGGTTATATATATAAGTTCTATTATACCATCTATCTTCATTCATCCGGTTCTGATTCGTTTTATTTATTCCTATCTATCAGCTTGTCCGTCCAAATTCGTGTCAATCTAGCTTTGTTTCGGAAATTTGTGCTTGGATCCGTAGCTCTGTTCATTTTCAAAATCTCTCTAGCCTCGAAAGGTGAGCAATCACTCACGATTAATGTTCTTATATTTATTAAATTTGATTTCAATTGGGACGACAATTGAAATATGCTGCTGCTAGTTATTTACATTGATATATATATGCCATTATCTGTATCTGTTCACCTGTGACATCTGACACCATTATCTGTATCTGTTCACATGTGACATCTGACACCATTATATGTTATTTATCACTGATGATATATGCATGTTACTGTTGTTATGTTATTATCATATCCGCTATCACTCTGCAAGTTCCCTGTTAATATAGAATTCACTATGGATTGAAATGATACATACCCGAACGATCTGTAGAATAGGAGAAAATCGTTATGGGTTGAAATGATAAACCCAAGCGATTTTCATTGACATTGAATTTGGGATTGCGGGTTGAAAAGATATATACCTGCATATACTTAAATTGCGGATTGAAATGATAAATATTCGTATCACTTGACCATAGGATAGAAATTTGATACAGACACCGTTGGTCTATATATATATATATATTTTGAAAATGATTTCTATGGTTTTGAAAAGGAATATACAATTTTTAATAAATATTGATTTTAAAGATTTATTAAATTTGATTTAATAAAGTTGATATATAATATGTTTAAGTATTTATTTAAAATATATATTTTCAAATATAGAATGTATATTGATTCAGGTTGGAAAGATAAATTTGAAATTGATTTGAAATGTTATTTATATAAGAATTTTACTTAAATAAGTTTGATTTGAAATTTATTAAATTTGAGATTTTAAAGATATATTTTATAACTTGAATTTGATTAAAAGTGACTTAAATGAATTTTTCAAATTTATATAAATTTAAATGGGATATTTTGTTTATTTAAATTTGTAAATTGAAGTTGTATTTAGATGTTATTCAAATGATTAAGTAAATATTTCAAAACTAAATAATAGTAAAGTGAATTTGATATATATATATATATATATATATGAAATTATCGAATTTAGTTTTGAAATGTTGAATATTTAAAGCTTTGAAATATATTAAAATTGAAATGGCTTATTTTGTGGTTCAAATATGTATTTGAAATTGATAATTTGAAATGGTCTATTTAGAAACTGAATCGAATTGAAATTGATGATTTGAGATTTGATTAAATTTGAATTTTGGAATCCGAGTTGAGTTGAATTGATTTGTGAAATTTGAGGAAACTATTTTATTATATAAAGTATTTTAAATTATATTTAAACTATTTTATATTATTTTATAAACTATTTTTAATATAAACTATTTTAATATAACTATTTTTTAATATAAACTATTTTAAATATACTAATTATTTTAATATAGATTGTTTTAACTTATAACTATTTTATATAAATTATTTTATTTTGTAAACTATTTTATTTTATATACTATTATTAATATCTAAACCGTTTGAAGGAAAGTGTTATGACTCCAAAGCATTATGATTTCTAAATTTTGATTTCCAAAGAATTATGATTTCCAAAGTGTTTGATTTAGAAAGTGTTATAACTTTGAAGTACTAAGATTTGTAAATGGATATATATTTGAGATGGATATATTTGAAATGGAAATGATATCATATTTGGTTTTGAAATGGAAGTGATATCATATTGATATGGTTTTGAAATGGCAATGATATTTTGGTTTTGAAATATAAACTATTTTGGAAGTATTTTGAAATGACCAATCGGTGTAATAATTACGTAGTTATTGAAGAGTCCGGGATCGGTTAGGGACATACTCTCTATCTAAACCGAAAACCACTTTAATAACTATTATACGCGGAGTGTGATCTAGAATGAAGTGGTTGGAATGATGACATTGCTGGATTTGAAGAAAGAGAACGATAATGGATAGCCTTGACACTTGTGTCAAATTTGAAATGATTTAAATAGGAGCCGTGCCAGGCCAGTGAGGTTAGCAACCTCTAGCGGACACACTTCTTTGTAAACTACTCATTACTTGTTTTGATTGGTGCGCACCCTTGAATTGGGAGTGTTGTTTCGCAGTGTTGCGATCATTGCGGCGATGCGTTCTCACCAGTCTGGATCAGGTAAACGGTACTTTCACTACCTTGGGTATTGCCTCATGTGCCTTGTCATACTTGTATCCCTATGCACGACCACTACGATTTGTTTTGTGTTATACCTATGGAGTACTCCCTGATAGCCCACTAGTTTACGGTGGAGTTTACAGTGCTGTATAGACTATGACACTTATATAAAATATGTTAATGGGGATAATGGTAACGCCTTAACGCTATTTTGATACTTTATATTACTGATAGGCATTATCTACTTAGCGTACACTACTATATATAAATAGTTTAACGGATCCTTAGAGGATGGTTATCCCAAACATCCTTTGAGTTACTTGTATTTTCAGTTGTTATTTCACTTGAGTTGGATTTATTGATATAAGAATGTTAATCCTGACTCGAGTGTTTTGTGTTTTGCTTTACGCTCGGGTCAGAATAAGTGTACCAGTATTCGAGACTCACCTTTGGAGTTGGAGCTTCACTTGGAGATCCAGCTATCTATCCAGCTTTCAGATATTCAGTTGATTCCAGCGATGTATTCTGATCTTGTATTTGACTATTGTATTCGAGACTTCTGTTGTATCTTGTTTAACTCTGTTATATATATAGTAGCTTCATGAACTACTATTCTTTTGTTTCCGCTGCACTATTGTTATATTACTCTGTGCCTGTGATTTTTTGATTATTTATTTACTGTATATGCTGAGTTTTGCCAAATTTAAATTAACAATCTGATATTTTGAGCAATTCAAATCCGACATGTATGGATGCGAATGGTTGAAAATTTCAGGATGTTACAAGTCTCCTCTTTACAAGTTTATTAAAGAGAATATTTGGTAAAATAAATTTTGTTTTTGCTGATATAAAGCTCTTCGATGTGTAAAATGCCAAATTTGGTCAATTAATTTAAATCCTAAAAGCTTACAAATCAAAATTTGTTTTCCAAATATTTCAAACACAACGAAAAAATCAAAATAGCCAAAAGGCAATAATGCTTAAAATTGGTTTTAAATAGATGCTCCATTAGTTATGATATAGATACTCCATTAAGATTGTTCCTTGCTAAGCTAAATGACAAACTTAAGACTACATCATTAAACTTGTTGGTTTTTCCAACAAGGAGTCAAACAATAAAAAATAGCTTTAACTAGATACAAATAGCACGAAACACATAGCGGATGTCACAAATTTAAAGACAAAGATGACACCAAACAAACTACTAGTTTGAGCACTCTTTTTTATCTCTGATCATCACTTTCTCCACTATCAACATTTAACGATAAAAGGGCAAATTATGTTTCATGCCTGCAAAAGTTGAGTGACCCTTGCACAAATTGAAAATTTTAGCATAACCCTTTGAACTAAAGAGTTAATCTAAATAATAGTAAAAAAATCCAACAATAATCCACACAACTCAAGTTTTCTACTCACTGCAACAGAATTAAACCTGACTACTTCACAAGGTGAAATTCTAAACAAAAAAAGCAGTTTTGTTGTTGTTTTGGGTCAAAATTTCTTTTAAGTTATCCTATTTACCTTAATTTTACCCTAAACTATATATGATTAGATGCAATTTTATTGTTTTGGACGAGAATTATCAACGACAAGTATGAAGTTTGAGAACTAAAAAAAGAAATTTAGAAGAAAGATTTGGTGATGAGAAGGTGAATAAAGGAATTTAGAAGAAGAACAGAGAAGAATAAGGCAATGGAATGAAAAACGAAAGCTTTAAGAGAGAAAATAACAATGTAGAAGAGATAAAACAAGCATTTTCATCTGTATTTCCCAATTTCATGGAGCATTTTCCATACAAATCTTAATACAGGTATGTGGAACATGTTTTTTTACTAAACTAGTTGACTTAAACCACAATATTTAATAAAATAAACAACCTAAAATTCTTAGAACTTTCACCGCTCACTTAATTCAAACACCTTAAACAAACCAAATTTCAGAAAAGATATAAAAGAAATATATACAGAAAAAAAATGTAATATGAAGCTTATGAGAATTGTCGCAATGGCCTGAAGACTTCGTTTCTGAGATCTGAACGAGACTCCTAGCAACTTATATTTTTACTGCGAATCTGGTACCATGTGGAATTTTCTTTATTTAAGGAAGAACGAACTAAAACTAAGATATGAACATAACTAATTATGCACTATCAGCCGAAAATGGTGAATAATTTGTATATAATCATTATTTATTACGGTATCTTTACATCAGTGACTGCACATAATAAAAATAATAATAGGAAAATGACCACAAAAAGATCAAATGATAGTGCAAGATAAATGTTTCATCATTAGTTATATAGAAACTAGTACGGAATTTGCATCATCATATCTCAATGATGATTATTGTCAGAAATAATATTGAAATTTACTATTAAAAAAGGAATCATACTGAACAACATAAAAGCCAGTCATCAACGTTTGATTTTCATTAGATTTAAGACTAGGGTGACAATATGTTATGTTAATCATCACACTCCATGTATAATAATAAATTTATGTTAAAATCATTTAAGATTGGTGGCAGAATTGTGTTATAAATCACTGTTGAAAACTGTATGAATGCATCAAAAATACAAGAGGGGGGGGGGGTGGGGGACGGGGGACAACGAACCGAAAACCGAGAGAACGAAAAAGAAACTGGGGTTGATTAGCATAAGTTGAGGGATAGGGTGGAAGATGGAATGAATTTATAAATATTGGATTAGGGTTGTCCTGAATAATTAAATGTTTCGGGTGTACTGTATGTCGGCCCAATTTTTTAAAACTTAAGATGTTAAAAGCCCAAACTGAGCCTAACTTGGTTTTTATGTATAAAATTTGTACATTTTGAATGGTTTAACAACGTTTTATTGGTATTTTCTCTTTCTTTTTCTTTCTTACTTTTGTACCCCTGTATTAGTAGGAATCCAATTAAATTTAACTTTTTCAAGAAGATGGTACTTGAATTCCTATTTTGACGAATTAATCCATGAAGTTTAGATATTTATCATATTGAAAATGTTATAATGTAATAACTAAAAAAGTTTATTATGCAAAGGAAACCTAAAAGAAAAATGCATCATGTAATTTTGGGTAGACCTAATGATATTTAATAACAAATTTGCAATAATATGTGGAATAAAATTTAAGCAATTTAGAACAACAGTTTGCATATTAGGCGGGTACTGTATACCAAAATAGAATTAAAAGATCAAACTGCAAGAAAGTATACCAAAATATAATTATATTGTTTCCGATAGAAGTCGCATTATACAATGGACATTATAGTAAGATTGCATAAATTAGTTTAAAGATTGTTTATATGCATACTTTATTTGACATAGGGGTGTCAAATGGGTTGGGTATAAACGGGTTAATTTAAAATTTAACCCAATCCATTTTAAACAAATAGACCCAACCCATTAGACCCATTTATTAAAGGGTACTTTTGGCATAGGTCCCTGGTAGGTGATGCAGTGCAGAAAGTTAAAGGATTAGGTCGCTCACGACCTAAGGCGAGTGTAGGTCGTTCACGACCTAAGGAGTTAGAGGAGGGAACAAGTGATGCCGAAGAAAGTGGTTGCACAGGCCAATTTGGTGAAGTATTAAGTCGCATACGACCTAACACGTTGATAAGTCGAAACCGACCTAAAAAGAATACCACCGAGTTAAAGTTGGGTGAGCAATGTTGGGAGAATGAAGTTCTAGGTCGGAACCGACCTATGGAAGGATGTTCGCGACCTAATGAAGTCTTAGAGTCGTATCAACGACCTAGTGTGACTCGGCAACGACTCAAGGAAAATTTCTGCGAGTTAACAAGTCCTTTGAGTCGTCTGAACGACCTAACGAGTCATGCTTTAAGTCGCGAAACACTGGATGCTGTTGATTCAACTGCCGAGTCAATTTCTACCGTTGATCTTAGGTCGCTGATATGGGATGCGCATGTTTTAGGTCGCGAAGCACGGGATGCCGTTGATGTGTCTGCCGAGTTAACCTCTGCCCTTGATTCTCTTTAAACGTTGATTTGGAATACCGCTAAGGTTTTAAGTCGCAGAAACTTGTAACCGAAGATCTTGATGCCGCGTCCATCTGAACCGTTGATTCTTGAAGCTGTGAAGAAACTGTTGTTAGGTCGCTGCCGACCTATGCTAAGTCGCGTACATTCTTAGGTCGAATCATTCTAGGTCGTAAGGTCGTTGCCGACCTAAGTACTTGTATTTTCTGTTGTATTTTGTCTAAGTTGTTAAGTCGCTGAAGGTTGTAACGAGTTGTAACTATTGTTGTTAGGTCGCTGCCGACCTATGCTAAGTCGCGCCTGTTCTAGGTCGTGCCAAGTTAGGTCGTAGGTCGTTTCCGACCTAAGTACTTGTATTTTTTTGAACTTTTGCGTGTTGAGTTGTAAAGCTATAAATAGCAAGTGTGAGTCATTTGTAAAGGTTGTTGATTTTTGAATAAAATTCTCTTTTGATTGCTTTGTGCTTTCATTCAAATTGGTAGTTGAGTGTAATCTCCTATCTCCTCTTTCGGATAATCGAGTGCGCTCGATTCAACGATTGTAGAAGCCGATTCGCGGAATCAAGTGCGCTTGATCAACGCTTGAAGAATTGAAGATCTTTGAACCCGGTATCGTGCGCGATCAACGAGTTCGAGATAGCTAGAGTTCGGTATCTTCGGATCAACGAATTCGGGCAATTCAGCATTCATCAATCCATCGACTGCTACTTTCACCGATCTACATTGTTCTGAATTATCCGCTGCGTCAGTTTGGTATCAGAGCTTGTTCTAGCCAATCATAGCTAGATCGAGACTTGGAGCCTATTCAATTTGAAGTTTGAAGAGAAGCCGAGCTTGGAGTGTTAAGCCGTGCTCAAGAGTGAAGTGTTCATCATTGTTCGAAGATTGTTTGATCGGATTTGTGTTGGAGGCCGAAACTTTGTCCATCGTATTCAACGCGATTTGCTACAAAGTGGAAGTTTTCGATCCGTTTCATTTTGGATCAAAATCCGGAAAGTGTTTGAATTTGAAGTGTTGAAGAAGTTGTGAAGTTTTCAAGTATGCCGCCAAGAAGAGCTAATCGCCACCAAAACGTAGAGGCTTTGTATCAAAGAGAAGAAGCTGATGAGATGGAGCAAAGAATCAATGAGAATTTTAGTGAGAAGCTTAATGAAGGAATTGGCCGGTTAGAGAAGCTTATGACGGAGATGAACCAAAATCGGAGAAGGGTTTCACCAGAATCTAATCATGGAGGTAGTAGAGTCTCACCACATTCCAATCGAGACCGAAGTGTTGAAAATGACCAAGGGCGTGGGAGGAACGTGAATGATCGAGAACGGAGGAACGTTGATAGAAGGGATGATGGTGGAAGGCGTAATGGTAGTAGAGATGTTGGTGGTCAGAATCGACATCGTTATGCGTCTGATTTTGAAGAGGAGTATGATGGTGGTAGTATTCAAGGAAGAGGTCAAGGAAGAAACTATTCTGAGTATGATCACAAGTGGGAATCGGGGATGAAGACAGAAATTCCTGAATTCAAGGGTGGTATGCAAGCAGAGGAGTTTCTAGATTGGGTGGCTAATGTTGAGGAGATTTTTGATTTCAAAGAAGTACCAGAACATCGTAGAGTGAAGTTGGTTGCTACGAGGCTGAGGGGTAGAGCTTTGGCATGGTGGCAGCAAACCAAGCTTACACGTGAACGTATGGGGAAGTCAAAGATTGAGTCTTGGGAGAAGATGAAGAAGTTGATGAAAGCAACGTTCTTACCTTACAATTATCAATCTTTGATGTATCAACGTTTGCAAAACTTGAGGCAGGGCACAAAGACAGTTAATGACTATGCTGATGAATTTTACCAACTGATTGCGAGGAATGATATTATGGAAACAGAGGAACAGCTGACATCTAGGTTCATTGGAGGATTGAGAATGCAGATTCAGGATATGGTTAATATGTTCGATCCAAGATCTGTAGCCGAGGCACATCAAAAAGCGTTGGCTTGGGAGAAGCAGGGTAGAAGAGGAGGTGGTGTGTTTACTAATCATAACAATCAAGCGAAGGGTGTTGGAGGAAGTTCTAATGTTTCTAAACCTATCAGTAGACCAATGGTGAAGGAGGTTGAGAAGGCGAAAGTTAATAATGGGTTTAAATGTTACAATTGTCAGGAATTGGGTCATAAAAGCAGTGAGTGTCCAAAACCAAAGAAGAGAACCATGATTGCAGAAGTTGACGATGAGGATGTTGATGAAGATTGTTCTAATCCAGCTGAGGAGGATGAGCAGGATATTGCGTCAGGAGACGAAGGTTGTAACCTAATGCTGAGGAGATCGTGTTTAACACCGAAGCAGGAGGAAGCTAGTTGGTTGAGGAGTAATATCTTTCAGTCAACATGTACTATTCTGGGGAAGGTGTGTAAGTTTGTGATCGACGCAGGAAGCTGTGATAATATTATTTCAACCGAAGCTGTGACAAAGTTGAAATTGAAGACAGAGAAACATCCGAGCCCATACAAGTTAGCATGGTTAAGAAAAGGAGGAGAAGTGAAAGTGGATAGACGAGTTCGTGTACCATTCTCTATTGGGAAGAAATACAAAGATGAAATATGGTGTGATGTAGTAGAGATGGATGTTTGTCATTTATTATTGGGAAGACCATGGCAGTATGATCGAGCAGTACAACATGACGGTCGGACCAATAGCTACAGTTTTATGTTTAAAGGCACGAAGATTATATTAGTTCCAAAGAAGAGATCACAAGAAGAAAGTAAGTCCGAAGAAATCGAAGAGCTGAAAACTTTATTGACTTTGAAGGAGTTTGTTAAAGAAGTTGAAGAAGAGCCGGAAGTATTCTTGTTGATTGGACGTGAGAGCAGTGAAGAGATTGAAATTCCAGAAGAAGTTAAACCAGTTCTGAAAGAATTTGACGATGTATTTCCAGAGGAATTACCAACGGAGTTGCCACCGTTGAGAGATATACAACATCAGATAGATCTTGTTCCAGGTGCTGTATTGCCACACAGACCACATTATCGAATGAGTCCGAAGGAACATGAAGAGTTGCGAAGGCAGGTAGAGGAATTGCTTGAACAAGGGCGTGTGCAGGAGAGTCTGAGTCCTTGTGCTGTACCAGCTTTATTGGTACCCAAGAAGGATGGGACATGGAGAATGTGCACTGACAGTCGAGCATTGAATAAGATCACTGTGAGATATAGATTTCCAATGCCGAGGTTGGATGACTTGTTAGATCAAATAAGTGGAGCTACTATCTTTTCGAAAATTGATTTGAAAAGCGGATATCATCAAATTCGGATTAGACCTGGAGATGAATGGAAGACTGCTTTTAAAACCAGGGAGGGTCTATACGAATGGTTGGTTATGCCATTTGGTTTATCCAATGCACCAAGTACGTTCATGAGGGTGATGAATCAGATTTTTCGACCGTTCATTGGGAAATTCGTGGTGGTGTATTTCGATGATATTCTTATTTACAGTGGGAGTCCCGAGGAACATTTGAATCATCTTAGAGAAGTGCTGATGGTATTGCGACAAGAACAGTTCTATGCTGCAACGAAGAAATGCGTGTTCATGACGCATAGTGTTTTATTTCTGGGGTATGTTGTTTCAGAGAAAGGGATACAGGTTGACCAAAGTAAAGTTGAAGCGATTAGAGATTGGCCGCAACCCAAGACGATAACGGAAGTTCGTAGTTTTCACGGGTTGGCTTCATTCTATCGAAGGTTTATACCACACTTTAGTAGTGTGATGGCACCTGTTACAGATTGTATGAAAGGCAAACAGTTTTCATGGTCAGAGGAAGCAGGGATTGCTTTTGGGAAGATCAAAGAATTGCTGACGTCTGCACCAATTCTAGTATTACCTGATTTTCAGTTGGTGTTTGAACTACATACTGATGCATCCAAGGTTGGGATTGGAGGGGTGTTGAGTCAGAAGGGACGTCCAATTGCCTATTTCAGTGAGAAGTTGTCAGGAGCGAAGATGCGATACAGTACATATGATGTGGAGTTTTATGCTGTTGTACAATCTATCAAACACTGGAGACATTATCTATTTCAGAAAGAATTTGTTCTGTATACTGATCATGAAGCATTGAAGCATTTACAAGGGCAAGATAAGATTTCAGCGAGACATGCATCGTGGATTGCATATCTGCAACAGTTTACTTTTGTTGTTAAACACAGGTCAGGGGTGACGAATCGAGTGGCTGATGCTTTGAGTAGGAGGAGTCATTTGTTGACTACGCTAAGAGTTGAAGTGACAGGGTTTGAAATGTTGCCGGAATTATTTGTTGAAGATCCTTACTTCATGAAGTTTGTTGATAAAGTTAAGGAGGGAAAGACGGATGAGTTCTTGATGGTAGATGGTTTTCTTTTTAAAGGAAGTCGATTATGCATACCGGAGGGTAGTCTGAGAATGAAGATTATCAAGGAGTTACACGAAGAAGGGCATGTTGGAAGAGACCGTACCTTACAATTAATTTCACAATCCTATTTTTGGCCATCGATGAGGAAAGAAGTGGAGAGGTTTGTGGAGCGTTGTCATATTTGTCAGGTTTCGAAAGGAACTGCGACTAATGCTGGTTTATATATGCCATTACCTGTACCAAGTAAACCATGGGTTGATGTGAGTATGGACTTTGTGTTGGGGTTGCCGAGAACGCAGCGTGGTAATGATTCCATTTATGTGGTGGTTGACAGATTTTCGAAAATGGCACATTTCATTGCTTGTAAGAAGACGGCGGATGCTGTTCATGTAGCCCAGTTGTTTTTCAGGGAGATCTATAGACTTCATGGATTGCCAGAATCTATTGTGTCGGATAGAGATACTCGATTTCTGAGTCACTTTTGGTTGAGTTTGTGGAAATTGGTGGGAACGAAGCTGAAATTTAGTAGTGCTTATCACCCGCAAACGGATGGACAGACCGAGGTTGTAAATAGATCATTGGGGAACTTGTTGAGGTGTCTTGTTCAAGATAATCTGAAGAGTTGGGATGTGAAGTTATGTCAGGCAGAATTTGCCCATAATCATGCTGTGAATCGAAGTACGGGGTTCAGTCCGTTCCAGATTGTTTATTCAAGTTTACCGAAGGGACCGTTAGATTTAACGATGATACCACACTCGAAGGGGACAATTAAGAAAGCTGCTGATTTTGTTGAAGGGCTGACGGAGTGTCATAAAATCGTTCAAGAACGATTAGAGAAAGCAAATGAGAAATATAAACAAGCTGCAGATTTGAAACGACGAAAAGTTGAGTTTAATGAAGGAGATATGGTTTATGCAGTGTTAACAAAAGATCGTTTTCCAGTGGGCGCGTACAACAAGTTGAAAGCCAGGAAAATTGGTCCGGTGGAAGTTGTGAAACGAATCAATGAAAATGCTTATAAACTGAAGCTGCCAGATGATGTGTATACATCTGACGTATTCAATGTTAAACATCTTGTACCATATCATGGGGAAGAGTTTGTTGGGGATGAAGAGTGTGCGAATTCGAGGTCGAATTTCTCTCAACCAGGGGAGGATGATGCAGTGCAGAAAGTTAAAGGATTAGGTCGCTCACGACCTAAGGCGAGTGTAGGTCGTTCACGACCTAAGGAGTTAGAGGAGGGAACAAGTGATGCCGAAGAAAGTGGTTGCACAGGCCAATTTGGTGAAGTATTAAGTCGCATACGACCTAACACGTTGATAAGTCGAAACCGACCTAAAAAGAATACCACCGAGTTAAAGTTGGGTGAGCAATGTTGGGAGAATGAAGTTCTAGGTCGGAACCGACCTATGGAAGGATGTTCGCGACCTAATGAAGTCTTAGAGTCGTATCAACGACCTAGTGTGACTCGGCAACGACTCAAGGAAAATTTCTGCGAGTTAACAAGTCCTTTGAGTCGTCTGAACGACCTAACGAGTCATGCTTTAAGTCGCGAAACACTGGATGCTGTTGATTCAACTGCCGAGTCAATTTCTACCGTTGATCTTAGGTCGCTGATATGGGATGCGCATGTTTTAGGTCGCGAAGCACGGGATGCCGTTGATGTGTCTGCCGAGTTAACCTCTGCCCTTGATTCTCTTTAAACGTTGATTTGGAATACCGCTAAGGTTTTAAGTCGCAGAAACTTGTAACCGAAGATCTTGATGCCGCGTCCATCTGAACCGTTGATTCTTGAAGCTGTGAAGAAACTGTTGTTAGGTCGCTGCCGACCTATGCTAAGTCGCGTACATTCTTAGGTCGAATCATTCTAGGTCGTAAGGTCGTTGCCGACCTAAGTACTTGTATTTTCTGTTGTATTTTGTCTAAGTTGTTAAGTCGCTGAAGGTTGTAACGAGTTGTAACTATTGTTGTTAGGTCGCTGCCGACCTATGCTAAGTCGCGCCTGTTCTAGGTCGTGCCAAGTTAGGTCGTAGGTCGTTTCCGACCTAAGTACTTGTATTTTTTTGAACTTTTGCGTGTTGAGTTGTAAAGCTATAAATAGCAAGTGTGAGTCATTTGTAAAGGTTGTTGATTTTTGAATAAAATTCTCTTTTGATTGCTTTGTGCTTTCATTCAAATTGGTAGTTGAGTGTAATCTCCTATCTCCTCTTTCGGATAATCGAGTGCGCTCGATTCAACGATTGTAGAAGCCGATTCGCGGAATCAAGTGCGCTTGATCAACGCTTGAAGAATTGAAGATCTTTGAACCCGGTATCATGCGCGATCAACGAGTTCGAGATAGCTAGAGTTCGGTATCTTCGGATCAACGAATTCGGGCAATTCAGCATTCATCAATCCATCGACTGCTACTTTCACCGATCTACATTGTTCTGAATTATCCGCTGCGTCAGTAGGTTTCAAAATACACGAAAAGTCCCTGACTTAAAACTTTATAAATTAGGTCCCTGTTTTTCGAAAATCAACAAAAAACATCGTAAAAAATTTTCAAACTTCAAAACTTATTTCAACATATAATCATCTTCATATCAATGCAAGAAAAACACAAAAAAATTCATCAAAACCCAAAAAACAACAAAATTCGCACTTCAGGTAATTCTGCAATTTTTCTTAAAATTACCGATATTTCAGCAACTTTAGTAAAAAATTGCGTTGTTTTATGCAATTTTTTCTGTTTAGTTCAATCTTCCAAATTTACTATCTACATTTATTCAAACAACACATTATTGCACAACAATCAAGGAAAAATTGATGAAATTTCGTATAATTAAAAAATAATCAATATTGCATAGAACACACAGCTTATTCCCAATAATTGCAGTGAAAAAAACAATAATTCATAAAAGTTGCATACAAATCAACAATAATAAACCAAAAGTACCTTATTTTATGGAATAGCTGCGCACATATCAGCAATAATGTAGAATAATTGCACATATTGTTGCACTAATATAAATTTTAGTTAATATATAATTATTCAGCAACAATTGTATGATTATCAGCAATAATATTCAATTGTTGTTGACATTTCAGCAACAATATTTACTATCAACAAGTATTCCTGAATAGTTGCTGAAATGTTAGCAATTATTCTGCAGCAAAAACATGGACCCGCTTTATAATGAAACTTACACAGGGACCCGCTTTGCAATATTCTTCCGTTTTAAGGATGCGATCTAAATTTCCACTTTATTAAATGGGTTAATACCCAACCCAACCCACTAATTTAACGGGTCAACCAAACCCAACCCGTTTAACCCAATTTGAATAAAATTGCATAAAAACATGTAGAAGATCATTCTCATCAATTCAGTTTGTATAATTCAAGATCAGTACAAAACATTCAAAATCAGTACAAAAACATTCAAAATCAGTACAAGACCATTCAAGATTTAAACTAGTACAAAGATAACATGTATCATTCAAGATCGGTTCAGTTTTCAAATAACAAAAACATCATATAAAGTGACATTAAAGATCTGCAGCAAGCAAAGTATCACACACTGCATCATTTTGTAGAATTTAATGATCTACATCATACTGTCCAACCTGCATGTGAACATGTGAAAAAGTGAGTACATATCTGCTCAAATATATCTATGGCATAGCTAAAAGAAATGATAAGAATAATAGTGAATCCTGTTTAACATTTAGATATTTTGGTACATTCAGTTGGCCAGGAAAACAGCATGACATTGTTCTACAAACATGACAAAGGTAAAAAACGGATTTACAAACTATGTATTCTATATTCCATTCATGATAAAAAACCAAAATTAAACAAACATGTGCCCCCTCGTATGAGTTTGTAGTGGAATGCTTGAAGCAATGGAGAAAACCATAACATAATTAATTATAATATACTCATTTAGTAACGTCAACCGGTATTACAAACAAAAATTCCTGAACATGTTTTCAATTTCAGTATACCACCTTTCATAATATGTGTAACGACCCCAGATTTAAATTTATTTAAATTGATAATTTATTGAATTTTTGAATAAAAATGTGAAATAAATCGATTTAAGTGATGCGAGTTCCCCCGAATCCAAATTAAAATGTATTAAATCATTTTAAATTTAGAAATTGTATATATATGTGAATCTATATAGTTGGGCCTATATGAATGGATTTGAAATAAAATCGTAAATAAATGGTTTGAAAATAAAAATACAAATTATATAAGATATAAAGTATAAAATAAAAACGTTGGATAAAATTTAATAGCATAAACTAAATCTAGAGATTTACTTATATTACGAAATGATAGGATTTAAAGATAAATTATATAAGTTATAAAATACAAAGTAAACCAATTGCTAAACCTTAACAATAATTTTTATAGCTTTATATCTATATACACAAAATAAAAACAAACTAGACATACAAATAAAAATCTATGTACAAGCTTCAAGAAAGTAAACAAATAGATGTGTATAAGCTTACAAATGATGAAACAACATAAATATAAGATATAACTAAGCAAGCAAAAGGAAAGACAGCAAATTTTATAAGTATAGGTAGGCTGAGAAAACAAGTACGAGTTGATAAGAATTTTTTTTACAAACAAACCAGTACATACAAATAGGATAGGCTGTAACTAAGAAAGGGAACACATGCATTTAATAGCACCTCCTTAGCACACAAGTATTATCACTTCAGCCTCCATATAGAAATGTATCTCTGTCCTATGTTGTACAAAATAATATATCCTCTGTACAAAATGAAGTATCAACCTATAAACCTTTTGTTATATACATCACCCTATTACACAAACAAAGATTTTATCACCAGTACAAATCTATTTCCTGTAAGCTTTCTTTTATATCAGCCTTCTCCCCTCGTTTTAGTTCGAGAACCATCATAACTGAAAGAAAAATAAAATGAAAGAGGTAATATCATCTCAGCCTTAAACAACAACTTCAACCTGAATCAAGCATGCAAGTTCAAGCTTTGCTTCTCTGTTCTTTCTCTGTTCTTCTTGTTCTCTGCCTTATTCAAGATCCAGGTGAGTAACTCCACCTTTAAAAATTTAAAGTATAATATAGTCGAATATTATTGCTGTGATCAATATGGTATTGTGAAGTATGTTTGCAAAATTTTGAAGTATGATGTATACAGGCATTTGAATAATTGAAAATCCTTCTGTTTCCAGATTTTGTTCATGTTGATTTAAAATTTAGAACCTTTTAAATTTAATCTTTGTTTAAGACTTAAGTTTAAATAAAACTTGTTTGTTTCATTTCAAGCTTTAGTTAGGGTTTAACTTAAGTTAAACAACTTATTTATTTTTCTGGAAATTAAGAAACATAAGCCAAACTTCAAATTTGAGAAATTTCAAACTCCTTAATCTTCGAATTCAGGATTATAAACTGAATCCTTATGCTAAATTATGATTTTTAAAACAGGAACTCAAATTTTTAGAGATAAGGATTAAGAGCAGTTCGAGTTTGACTGTTTGGGGCATTTCGAGCTACCGTGGGTGATCCTCTGGTTGGTGATGGTCGGGAATTGGGCTGAAGGCGAAGGAGTGATAGGGGAGTATGGGAAAAATGTCGCGATGATCGGCCAATGATCGTGGTGGCGCCGGTGACGTTTTCTTTTCCGTAAACCTAGTTTTTAGGTGCTGTGAAATTTCGTTTCGTTTGACGTCGTGGTTTGATCGAGTTCTTCGTGATTCAAGCTGGTGATAGATGGGGTATGGAGGAGTTCGAGACCGGAGGTGAAGTTTTCCAGATGATCGGATCTTGGTGTTTGAAGCAAATTCTAGGTATCGGCATTGTTTTCTGGTTTCGAGCTCAATGCTCGATTTTGATTTGTGGTTTCTGCTATCGATTTGATGGTCGGGAATTAGTTGGAAGGTGGTCGCTGACTTGAGTGGGTGGTCGCGAGGGGTCGGAGTTGGTTGCCGTGATGGTGCAGGTGCACGAAGATCTTGGCGTATCTGATGTTGATTTGGGGAAGATGGATGCTCGAGAGTTTTGTCGAGTCAATTCATATTTTTGCTCGAAGCAGTGGGGTTTGGGACTCGAAGGAGTTGACGTGTGGGCTCGGGTGTGATAATTGTTACAGGTTTATGTATTTAACCTGTCAGTATTTGAGTTTGATTGAATTCAAATGGAATGTTGATCAAGTTATTTTAGTGTTTTACTCGAGTTATTTAGTGTTTTGCTCGAGTGAATCATGGGTTACTCGAGTTAGTTTATTCAAATTTACAACTTGACCTATTTCCCAAATTTAAACTTAAAATAATTAAGGGTTTAAACTTAAAGGTTTAAGATTTATTATTCTTAGGATAATCCAATTGAAATGGGATTTGAAAGTTAAAATGTTTTCAAATAGGGTTTGAAAAGGATAATTAAATCATTAATCAAAATAATGTTTTTATTCTAAAGTTAATTAAGAATAAATGATTATGTAATTAACTTAAGGTTAATCTATTTAATTTATTAATTAAGAATAATTAAAGTGTTTGATAAATTAATTTATATCAAATGATTTGTAATTTATAAATCAGAATTCGATAATTAATTCATAAGTAATTAATTTACTTGGAAATAAATTAAATTGATTAGGATTAAACGATTAATTAATCCTGCTTATAAATGTTTATTTAATGTTTGACCTTGCTCATGAATGATTGCATTGTATGAGATGCCTTGAATTGATTGTCCTATCTGATTTGTGATGATTTGTGATACATCCTAATTTATGTTGTGATCTGATATTTCTATTTCTGTGATATATTACTATGTGAATATGAAACCCTTTGACCCATAGAATGACATTTGAATTTCGATGCGACAGGGAGTCGGATTCCAGTTGGTTATCCGAAACCCACATCGAATTGTAATAGTGAATTTTTGTGACTGATAAATTTATTATCTATAAATCTGTGAATGAAATAAGCGTTGTGGATTATACCGCTTATCGATATTGATATATCTGTGATGATTGATGATGTTGCACTATTGTGTGTAAAACCCCTGGACTACACTGTTACACACACAAATATGGATTTCACGTGGAAATTGGTTAAATCACAAATGATTTAAATTTAACGTTTTTGAAATTGAAATTTTAATTTCAATTGATTTTGAAATTGGAAATTCGGGTTTAAAGTGAAAAGCTTTTGAAATGGAATTTCAAAGATAAAAGTTATTTTGAATAACTTAATCGGGTTTTGAAATTTAAATAATTTGATTTAAATTTGAATTCAAGTTTGAAATTGAATTCTATGATTTGAAACTAGGGATTAAAAATGTTGTACAAGTTATATATGGGTTAAACCATTTTAAAGGTATTGATTTGGGAATTTGAATTTAATTCAAGGGTTTTAACTCGTGTAAATATAACTGGATTTTTCTGAAACGAAACTATTTGTTTCCAAATAGTGAAAGCTTTCACATAAGTAAAGGATTTCCAAATTGTGTTGAACGGTTTCAAGTTTGAAATAGAATTGAAATGTTTTGAAAACTATGAAATGAGTCTTTAATTCAAAGACCGAACGAGTTAATCCAACTTGAAATAGAATTGTTTTGAAAGCTATAAGTTAAATCTTGATTTAAAGATTTAACGAGTTAATCCAATTGAAATGGAAGTTGTTTTGAAATCTATGAATGAATCTTTGTGAACGGGGTAAACTTTGTGAATTGAATCTTTTTGTTTAAAAGATTAAAAGTGTGGAAATTGTTTAAACCATTGAAGGTTTTTGAAATGAATCTTTTTTTTAAAGATTGGAAATGGTAATTTGTTTTACCATTCGAATGAAAAGTTTTTGACTTTAAGCTGTGATTTAACTGAGACCCCAGTATCCATATGATTTTTAATTGCGCTCGTTATTCGGTTTAGCCGGGAGAGGACCTTTGTGTCATATAACCCATTTCGAATAGTGATACGACGATATGGATAGCATTTGAAGACCGGTGGTGAAGATCGGGTATTTGCGAGAGCGATAGGATGACCTATCGATTTTCTCTACATCATGGCTCCGGTATAGAGATTCCCTAAGTGATGGGAAGTCCGATCGAGATTGTGAATACCCGGATGTGCAAGGGCTTCTTCGGAAGTGCATTCGGTTCTGTTCGAACCCGGAACAGACTTGTATGGATGTGTGTCTGACATTACACTTTGAGATGTAAAGCTGGTTTCTATCAAATACATTTCTGTTGGTGGCGGAGAATTTATTCTCTTAGCTTAACACCCTTCTCTGAGACGTACGAGCTCAGAGGTTATGTAGTTGATGGTTACTAGTGATACATTCCCAATTTGGTAATGTGGCATACGAAGTTCTGATGATCATTTGATTGATCAAAGCGTGGCTTTGTGAAAAAGCGTGGCTTTGTGAAAAAGCGTGGCTTTGTGAAAAAGCGTGGCTTTGTGAAAAGCGTAGCTTTGTGGACGAGACTTCGTCGAGCCTCACAACCCGGTAATGGTCGAAACAGGAATGTTGCGACAAAGGTTTGTAGGGGTAGCGCTCCTAGGGTATGTCATTTCCTTCTGGATAAAGGGTGGTATCATGGTATGGAGCCCAGATACTTAACTCGTGTGGACACTATACATTTATCACTTTGTGATGTTGCTTTTTTGGTTGAGGGGCCCCTCAGATAAAGGTCGGTAACAACCGGGGGATGACATGACTCGTGTGTTAGTTACCTAGTTACAGCTTGGTTAAAGCGTGAGGTAGCGTCGGCCTTGTGTTTGCAGAGATCCGGTTAGGATCCGGGGCGCCTTTCCAGAGGCGTTTCTATTTTGGTAAGGAAGTTCCTTAGCCTGACCATTTGTTGGAAATCCAAAGAAACAATACGAACCCTGTACGGTTTTAGTTGTATAACCTGCCATGGAATATGGCGGTAACCTGTTATTGAACATGGTAGTTATAGTAGGCATACGATGAAATGTTGTATGCTGGCTAAGATTGATATTATACTTTCAAAATATTTTCACCACTATGCACTAGTAATAATATCAAAGAAGTTTTGTTTGCGTAGTAAGCATGTTTGACTATCATAAGAAGAAATCTCCTCCAATTCTGCGATTGCATTGTGTGTGTGGCGGGAGGTCTTATGGTAGTTTCATTTTCTAAAAGCATTGTGGATTTCAATGTTTAAAAGCCTTTGTTGCTTGTTTTGAAGATAAACTGTTTTTGTTGCTCACACCAGTCCCATGACTGATCCGGAGTTTATTGTTCCCTTCCTAAACTCTGGGTGCCCACCATTTTCCACACGGGCAGTCTAGAGTTGGGTTTTCTCAGATATTCAGGTTGAGTAGATTATCTGGAGCTAGTTCAGTTCTTGGAGTTCATGGATTGACGTTGCTTATCTTGGAGCATTCTATTGGAGACATTCTATCCGCTGCTGGTGTTATCTATTTTCTTTCCGCTGCTATTTCTTGTATCATATCTTTGATATTGTTGTATCATATTGATATCATTGTTGTATATCATTCTGGATATTGTATTCATTGGAGTTGTATATGATATCATTGTTTTATTTCTTCCGCTGTGTTGTTATACTTACTGTGTTATAAGCTCCGGCGACTCGGATTTGAACGGTCGAATCTATGGCATTCGAGTACGATGTAAAGTATGGATGTTGATTTTCGAACGCGAAAATTCGAATCGTTACATACTTTATGCCTGCTTGCGTTATCAGATGGATATTCTCAACGGTATCGTTTAGATCCATGTAAGCATCAAACCTTGGCCTAGGCCTAAACCTCTCCCGTTCCACTTTCTTTTCACCTGTCCCACCTTGATTATTTTCCTTCTTTTTTCAGTAAAGTTGCTTCCCTTTCCCTTTACCATGGTGCTTACACCGTTGAAAATTTCTATAATTCTAGTTACTATACTAGGTTGCCTTTCAGACGTAGCATCCTCCAACCTCATTTACTTTGTTGCCTTATAGAAGAAATCCTATAGGGTGATTGGCTTCTCCTTTGTCTATTTCCTAGCAAACTTCTTTCCAGAATGCATTCCACTGCATAAGGCCATCAAGGTCAACCTTTCGTCCATGTTTTGAACTCCAACCGTTGTAGCATTAAATCGAGTTAGATACTTCTATAGCGATTCATCTTCCCTTTTCTTCACATCAAATAACAAGTATGCTTTCTTTGATTGTTCGACATACACCCGAAATCGACTAATAAACTTCTCCTTCTACATTGCCTAGGAATGGATCGAACATAGGGTGGATGAAAAAACCACATGGTTTCTAAGTGCACTAGGAACATAGGAAAGCATTTGTGCAAGACCTCTTATATAGCTCTTCTCATTAGATATGTTGAGTATATGATTATAGATGCACTATGGGGGTATTTACTCCTTTATATGGGTCCATCGGGGGCATACTGAAATCTTTGGGGTTTCGAGCGGTCTCTATCCCTATGGAGAAGGGACAACTAACCTGGATTATATACCTCACTCCACTTGCTCACATGACACACATTCTCTAATAATCCATGCCATCCTATCCTCTATGCAGGTGATTGATGGCTTCGTAAATTCCACATGTTAATGCATTTTATCAATGATGGAGACATCATAATTGAGAGAGTAAATACTAAGGATAACATCGTGGATTCATTCACTAAGACACTTTCTCATTTTAATTTAGGTAGACTGATCGAAGGCATGGGAATGAGACTTCATAATTGGCCCTAAGTGTGTGCATATTGGCAATTACATAAATAGTTATATAACCTAACTATATAAATAATCTTGTTCGAAATAAAGTATGCTTTTGGTCTTATTTTCTTTTATATATGTTGTTCTATAAAGATATAAATAATGACATAAATACATTAAACATATAAGTAAAAGACCTTTAGGAGAACTATTTTATCGACTACAGTTACAAATGTATTCATAACCATGAGTATTGAATTGATATCTAAATGCTTACTTCTTAAATGAGATGTATCGAGAAAAAGATATTGATATGTCTATTGAGATTAATGTATATAATGCTCTCCATACGACAGACGGTGAATTACTCATGTCTGTCGAGGCACTAAGGGGTTACGTACTTGTAGTTGTTTGAAATACTAACAGAATTATTCAATGAGAGTCTTCTATAGATTAATACAACTAAGTCAAACTAAAATATATCATGGTAATGACATAAAGTTGTCGTCAGACTTGAGGGTACTGTCGATCTTAAGTAGTTACGTTGTACTTTATTATGGTCAAGCATATGGCATGGTGACCATGTTATGGCCAGTTAGGTACACTTTGAACTACATGAAGAGAACACTGCTACAGAGAGGATTTATCTCCTTCGTTGTAAAAGGTTGTATAACCATAAGTGTAATCAACTTAAAGTCAAAATCTCTAGCCAGAGTAAATCCTTTATCGATTAATGTTATCGGATTGGACAAAAGACTTTAATGTAGTCTATGGAATAACTATAGATATTAATAGAGTTTTTGACCTTAGAACAAACTCAAAATATCTTAGTCATATAGTGTCGATGAAAAGAAAATGTGTAAAAAATATCGTTACTAGGTGAAATTTAATAAAGATTAGAAATTAGATCTGACCAAAATGATCTTGCGCTCAAAATTGTACTTTAGCAAAGTCCATATAGGCTTAAGTGTTCATTGTTTAACTATTAACTGAGGACCGAATTCACGTTAGAGAATGATCACAACCATGTTAGTTACTTTCCGAGTTCGACCAATGCAAAATTATTTTATAAACATTATAAATTAATAATAAAATTAAATGCTAATATTATGTTAAATTCTAGTGACATTTTAATTATTTATTTGAAGCTTGAAAATTAATTAAAATGACGTATAAAAGTTATACGATGATTTAATTAATGAACGGTCTTGAATAAGTTAATTGAATAACTAATTTGAATATTGGATCTGTTAGGCCCGAAATTCAGAAGCCTGGATATGGCAGGGGTGGGGTGGTAGGGCGGCACAACATGCAATAGAAGGGAGGGGATGTGGTATTCAAAAATAAGATAAAGAGGTTAGATATTTATGATCCAGTTGGCTATATATAGCCACCTCGTTCGTTCTCTCTTTACACATAACCAAACCCTACCTTTATTTCTGAGTTGGTAAATCCAAGGAGACGAAGTTGTATCTCGTAGCTAAGGAGATAGAATAAGGAGTTAGAGCAAGGAAACAACTAGCGATCAAGGTGTTCGACGATCGGTAAGATCACAACAAGAAAGTAAAAATTCCATTTTTAAATGTATTCATAAAAATGCTTATATTCGTATATGTCACCCATCACCTATATATAATCCGGCTAAAAAAATCAAAACTAAATATAATTTGTAATTAATTAAATAAATAATATTTTTTTAAAATATATACTATATGCATATAAAATTATTTACCATTTTTACTTATTAAATTATATATATATAATTTAGATCCATACACATATAAAAAAGTATTTTAAATATTAAATCGTTTATAAATTATTCATGTATATATGTATATATATACGGTTTATAAATTAGAAAAATCGTCTTAGCTTCAAAAAACTTATTTAAAATATTATATATATATATATCACCGGTTTCAAATATTAAAAAAAATTATTTTGAAAAGACTAAATATTTTTAAATTCAAATCATTGAAATTTTCAAATATATATTATACATAAAAATATAATATATATGGATTGTATTTATACATAACAAATATTTTTGCTCATGGATCTAAAGTGAAAAAATAAACTACTTTTTAATTTTGAAACAATAAATTGTTTTAAACTCAAAATGTTAAATTATAAAATATGTAAATATTTATAAATAATTAATACTACCATATATGGATTAATAAGTCCACATAAATTAATTTAAATATATATATATATATATATTTATATGCCAAACTTTATGTCAATGTGTGTATATATATATATATTAAATTTATATTATATATAGATAATTGATAAATTAGCCATAGCTCGTATTCATTCAGTAATTCTACAGTTTTCGAATTAAATTTGAAAAATAAATAGTTTTTATTAATATAAACATAAATTATATATTTGAATGTATGTGTGTGTCTACACACACAAATGTGTGTGTGCGCGCGCATGTTTATATCATCATCGCTTACTTATGACATTAAACGTTTTTATTAACCATAAATCACAATGGTTAATTGAACACATTTGACATATACATACATCATGTTAGCCGTAGGTTAAATCACTGTTTTCACATAGTTATAATGATTGTATTATGAATACGAACATATTATAATATCAAAATAGCATTAAAGTAAATTAAATTGGTACTAAAATATTATTATAAAATCATATTAAATAAACATAAATATTTGACATATAAAATTAATTAAATTAAAATCATATCTCAAACTCTTTTGTTAATCAATACCAAATATAAAACCCTACTCTCGGGAGTAGAGATAGGAAATTCGATAGGCCCGCCCCTATCGACCCTCCATTTAAGCCAAGCTCTTGCAGAAGCATGTTTTTATCCCAAGGCTTTCGCTCATTTAAAAGTATTATTCATTTTTTTTGAGAAAAATAAGTTATCCTCTTTAGGAGAAGAGCATTCATATAATTTTATTCTACACTTTAAAATGGGGATGCCAAAAAACCTGGTAATTAGAAACCCCTCCCCCCCAATACGTAGTAAATGAAAAAGAAAAGACCCTCCCTAACCTATTAACTAGATAAAATATACTAAGAGGAAGATTTGAAACCGAAATATATAGAAGACAAGAAAGATGATTCAATCAAACACCAAAATATGTACTAGAGTTGAATAAGGCTGTTATGGTAACGGTAATTTTACCATTACCATACCATTACCAGTCAATCGGTTACCATTTTAAAGTAAAGTCGGTATACCAGTATAATCGGTACGATAACGGTAAATTTACCATTTTTTATAGTAAAACATCGATAATATTTTTTCAAAACCAGTGGTAACGGTAATTACCGATCCATTCATAATACATTGATATTCATGTAAGATGTTGTATTATGGGTATTTAGAAGCAAGAAAATAGTTCAATTTATTTTAGTAATTCAACTCAAATGATGATAAATACACTTCTTTTCTATGTCCTTTATTAAATGACCCAATGAGATATATAATGAAGCATCATTCAATGTAAAAATATATTAACCTATTAATTTACCATTACCGATGTAGCGGTTACCAGTTTATCTGTATACCAATCATCAGTATATCAGTCAATCGGTAACGGTAACAGTAAACAATTTTAGTTTACCAGTAAAAACAGTACGGTAACGATATTTACAAAATGGTAACGGTAATCATTACCATTACAGCCCTAGTTGAAAGCCCTAAAACTATATCATCCATGGAAAGCCTAAAAGCACGATGATAGATCCATCAAAATCAAAGGGACATCAATCTAGCTTCAATCCGGCATTAAAATCAAAGGGCAATTAGCCCATGGCAAGTCAAAAAATGAAGACAACATCCTCAATCCAGCATCGACAAACCAATCATTGAAAACGTCGTATAAAAAGCAATCCAAACCAGAATAACATTGAAAACCGAAAAACCTCAAAGGAGACGTGAGACCAGCACACATGTATGTATATAAGAAATGTTTATATACATATATGTGTGAGAAAAGTAAAATGCAATCAAATGCAAGACAAAATTATCTTTCAATTAAAAGTATACCGTTCACGTTATCATTAAAAGTGTCAATTAAGTCTGTGCTTAGTGCCATATAAACACAAAATACGATCTTGTGCAAATTAATAAAATGAATTTTTTAAGATATCCAGTGAGCGTCTCAAATGAGAAGGTGCTCACCTAGATCACCTTACGTTAACTTAGGATCACACACTCCACGCCTTAATGTTTGCTCTTGAGAAGTAAACTTCATCCTCCAAGCTTGGATACACCTCTATCCAAATGGATTTGTAGCTCTACTTACTCTCTAAATCATTGTCTCTTATACATTGATCCAGATCCGCCTCGTACATATTCTTTATTAAGGTTTTTAACTTGCTATGTTTCATGTTGGTGTTTAATTGTTCTTCCCCTTTACTTGGTATATAGGCTGTTTGACTATGGAAATCTAATTCTTTTTTTCCCTCTTGCGTTACATGTGCATGAATAAAAGTTGTTCATTGTGTATGTTTACATTTTAGTAATCCATTTTTTGGACTGGATTATTGGAATACGATCTACATTAATTTTCAGTGACCACTAAAATAGAGTGAAATGCTCTATATAATCTAGAGTTCTTTTACTGTTCTTTAAGACCACATATATTACTGATGTTTGAATAGTACTGAATCAGACTATGTACATTATTGATTTTTTGAGTAGAAGGAATTAGGCTATGTGTTATATTGATTTTTTAGTATTTTACTACATCTTTTAATTTTTTTTCTACTTCTCATTTAAGTGCTAGATGGATTTTTCATTAGCTTTATGGATTTTTTTAGGTATTCTGTCCAATTGTGGCAGCTGATGGAATGTCAGAGATGTTTGTATGAATTGGTTCAAGTTGAGGAAAAGGTTGGATGAAATATTAGATAAATTCAACCACCATTCAAGGTAAAATATTCACTTTTGTGATTAAACTAGCATCTCTGAATTGTAAAAAATATTCAACTGGCCTAAAACAAACCACTGTTAGAGAAAAAAGTAGTTTACTCCTATTTTGGTTTATGTATGATGTGTACACCTGTAGTTTTGTATACACTGAGTATCAAAAGCTAAAAGCTTTAAATATATAGAATTGGGTTCCTAAAATAAATTGTTCAGTATATTTGGAATACATGTCAGTGTTGCATACTGCAAGTCCTAAGTATATAAGAAGTTTTAAATGGATACAGTTTCTTATATGCATGAATTTAGATGACTGTTCAGGGTTTAAAACATATGAGACATATGGGTCTTATCTGCGATTTCAAATGTACTAAGTTTTCCAAAATGCAAAGTTTTGAATATATATACAATAGTTTTCAAATATACGGACCTTATATATATGGCTTCAAACTTTTAATTTTCTAACATCTATAAGCTTTGAATATATGATAGATTTTAAAAGTATCAATTTCGTACAAGTAAGTTTTTGAGAATATATAGGTTCACGTATGTTGTTTTAAACACATACAGGGTGTTGTAAAAACAGAATTACATTTATATGGTTTGTGAGCACTGAATTTTGTATACGCTTGGGTTGCAAATATAAAGTGACTAATGAATGATTTCGAAAATGCAAGCTGTTTCATGAGACTGAAGTTAAAAATATATCATGTACAGATTTATAGGTACTTATTTTGGTTAAAAATAGATATGTAATATGTATGTTCATCCTTCATTTCCTTGAAGTTACTGTTTCTGGACATCCTATATTATCGATTTCATTTTCTGCAAGTAGTATAATTTCTACTTGATGATTAAATCTGTTGGAAATTTTGAATAAATTCCAATTGTCCTCATGACTTCTTAGATTTGCTGCAATGGTAGAGGTTTAACTTCTACATTGCTAGCATGGGTAGTTAACATAAACAAAAGTCTACATTCACTTAATTAAAACTCCACGTACTGCACATATTAACGTTATCACTTATCAGTCTGTATGAGCGTGTATATACTAACTTCCGTTCTTTAAATACTTAATTAGATTTGGAAGAACAGTTGCTTGCTTCCGGCATGCATCTATTAATGTTCACTCAGTATATCTGCCACCTTCAAAACTGGACTTTAATTATCAATATCAATCTCTTAAACTACAGACTTAATAGATTTTGATTCTATGGATACAACTAATTTGATCCAATCTAAGCAGTTTGCCTTAAGTTAGTAATGAAATCTAATTGGTTTAATATGCCTATAATCTATTCTAATTGTGCTTATCCATATTGTGATCTTTACAATTCATTTCATGTTGCATTTTCAGGTTAAAAAATAAAATATGATACTATTATCTATTTTATCAATTTTGATTCTAACAGAGAGTCTTTAAAAGAGAGCAATAAATATCCTATTTAAAGGCAAAGGAATATATGTTAGATAGATGCTTATTCAAAAGAAGAAGCTGATGGAAGCTTTACAAAGAAACAATAATTCTTCATGATTTATTGGAGAAATTTGGCATGAGAATTAATGAGGTTATAGTTTTTACCATATATTTACAATTATTTTACAGTTGTTTGATTTTAGTCGTTCTATAAGCTGAACTTACAATATTAAAGCTATGAGTTATTTAAGCTTGCTAATTAACAATTGCTTTGTATTGGCACCATCACACAATGTGTTACACTTAATTATGCAATAAGTGGTTGATATTTTGCTAAAATTAAAGAAAAACATTATTCCACGAAAGATTTTCAAACATTAGCTCTTACCTTTTATAGTAAATAAACTTACCTTTCCAAAATTGTTGAATTCTCATATTAATTGTTACTTATATTTATTTGTTCTGATGTCGAGGTTGTTGGGTTATTCTTTTCTATTTTGAGACATTATGGTTACTAGAGTAATGGTCATATTTATATGAGGTTTTAGTTTTATTTTATTTCATACATTCTAATGTTGCCAAAACTGAAATCTCAACTCTGCTTATACTAAATTCCCTTCTTTCTTTATTTGTTGTTATATATTATACTAAAGGCATTCGAAGAACAACTCACATAATTTTATTCTTATGATTTTTTTGAGTGTCTAGACATCATGAGTTCGATCCAAACAAACCAAGTGAAGATTCACATAAAATCATTTTTTTAATTCTAGGACTTCGTTACTTATCTCAAATTGGGCAAATTTTAATAGCATTTGATAATTAAAGAAGAAACATATCTACTAGAAATTTCAAATGGTCATTTACGGCTCATATTTTAAGGCAACCAATCCAAAATTTAACATAAAAATGACTCAAATTTACAACTTGTTTGTAGTAACATTGTCAACATTTGTTAGATTATTGCTATAGACTTAATATTTTATTTCTTTTCTCTTATTTGATTAGCTACTACAAGGTAATATATATACACACTTAATGACCTAGGAAGTTAGTTATGATTGCCAAATATTTGTTTTAATTGCAAAAATATTTATTGTGTTTGCTGTAATTAAAAGTTAGTCAAAGTCCACCTACGTAAGGATAAGATACATTTACTTCTGATTGATATTCGCTTCCTTTATAGTTGGTGGATTTTCAATGCTCTTATTGTACTAACTACACAACAATGTAACAATCTGACAAAACATTTTCGTCTGATGCTGCATGGATCTATAGATTATACTGATTGATTTGATAGCCCATTTGTCGTACATATACACTTCCCCCTACTTGGCTATTGGATACCATCTCCCTACACTCAATACCATACCCGAAATCAGGCTTTATGCTACTTTCATGAACAAATCAGATTGCTCTGGCTATCACCTATATCGGTGCAGCTGTCTTCAGCCCTTTCCTGCCTTTGTTTGTCTCTAAATTGAATTACGTCGGGTACCATCATGGAACTGCTGCTGGAGGGTACACCTTATGGGGCATTTCCGTAAATCCACAATGACAGCAGGTACATAAAAGAAAAAAGAGTAGTATATCGCATATTTTTAAATGGGCTCTAAATAAATATATATTAGCAGGCTATGATAAGAGAGCAGCAGCAGCATATTGCTTAGAAGCTGGCAGCCATAGCAGCAGCAACAGTAGGGAGAGAGCATGAGTTGATGATGGCAAACAGTAATAGAGTAATAATGTTCTGATGGCAGAGCCACAGTGGGGACTGGGCTGGTGCATGAGGGTTTGGGGCTGGGCCCATTGCAGTTTCATGACGGTTTCAATATGCATGGTCAGAAGGTCAGAGTGAGCTACAACAGCAGCAGCAAAATGTTCAAATACACTATCCGAATGTGGATGTATCAGGTAATCTTGGGATCCGCAACCCGAATCAGCATCAGCAGCAGAATCATTTTGGGCAACATCAAAGGACTAGCAGTGATGAAAGGAGGAGTGGTTGAATTATTCTGTTATACCATGGTTACTGGCCAGCTTTTAGTATGTACATTTTCTACATATATGTTTTACTGGATATTAGATATTCATTCAATTTCATATGAACTTGAAAAAAAAATTAGCATACAATTCATGACTTAAATCTATTTTCACACACTTCGGCTCTTCTTGGTACTTCCTTTTTCATCCATGCACAACTTAGCATTATGATTAACTAATTTAATCAACATTATGTAGTGTTTTTGAAATTGTACTTTATCTGACTGCAAGTAAACAGGAAATCTTCTTTCTCGCATCAAATGGTATATCTTATTTTCATAATACTGATATAAACAATATTTATTACACTCATATTCATGGGAAACCTTAACGCAGGCCAATATTGTAAGTCTATGCATTATGATATTTGTCTCTTTCTAATGTTTTGACTCTGAGTACTTGACTATTTTGCATATCACTTCACATGGATACTTCCCTTAGTAAGGAATTGAAATATCTATTGTCATGTTGATATTTTATATTGTCCATAATCTCTACACTCTTGACTACATGCTTTTGATATTTCCTAATTTTTAAGGTTCATATTTAGTTTAATATTCTTTACGCACACTTTTAGTTACTACAGGAATCTCATTTTTCATCTTCAATTTTATATAATAGATAGTTCCCAATATGAAGTCAATATTCTATGATTATTTATTCAGGATTCTTAAACCGCTCATGCTTATGTTTGTTGACTATCGTTGGACAAGAGGGTCTAAAGAGGGTCTAGCTCAACATTGAAAGAGTTAGAAACTGGCATACTTGCTTCATTAGCAATTTTTCTTGGTGTACTTAGTTGAGCTGTTAGCTTCTCTCGCAAGATGTATTTTAGTGATACGAATCTGCCACCTTCAGATAGGATTGTATTCGACTATTAAAGGTTAAAAAATATAGTTAATTTGAGTACCAATTTAGCTATACCCACTTGAGTAATAGTTGATTACTTTCTTTACATATTTAATCATTTTCTAAAATAACGTAGTCTCATTTACGTTTTGATAAATGGTTGATATATGCATGTACATGCATAAAAATGCAACATTACTTACACGTCAAAGTCATTTTGTAAGATCCAAAAAATCGTACAATGGTATTTTTATTGCAAGTCCCTCTTGTGCACATAATTAACGAAAACATTACTATAATCTCTCACAATATTATAATTATAAAAAATACAAAATACGTCACAGTCAAAGTCATTTTGTAAGATCCAAAAAATCGTACAATGGTATTTTTATTGCAAGTCCCTCTTGTGCACATAATTAACGAAAACATTACTATAATCTCTCACAATATTATAATTATAAAAAATACAAAATACGTCACTTCCTTCTTTGCACACGTCCAACGGACGTGCCACCATACTTGTATATATATATCCAAAACACTATGGATTAAAATATCATATCGGGGTAAAACGTTTATTTTCTTTCATAAAATAAAAAACAAAGAATAGAAACTTTCATCAAATTCATTGTTCTTTTGTAGAAAAAATGGTGCTAAACCACATACACCCTTTAAAACTAATGTCATTAAATTTTCTACCCCTTCTATCAATCTGCACATTCACATTTACTTATTTTCTCCAAACTGTAGCAGTATTAAAGAAAAACAAAATTTCTTTTAGGGGAGAGTTTCTTCATGGAAGAACACTCTTCACCTCCTTTCTATCGGCACCAAATACCTGAAAAATGGAAACAAGGTTTCTTAGAAGAGACTGCAAATTAATAAAAAATGACTCTATTTTATTGTAAGGGAACTTTTGGCGACACCCTTATAATTGTAAAATCAAAGTTTTAGGTCCCTTCCCATTTCTTTTTATAAAATACATTTCTATTTTAAAAAAAAAACAGGTGTAATTTTGAGGGTATCTGGATAATTTTACTAACATTACATGTGTTTATATTATCATTTTTCATAACTCATAACTGCATTCAATATAGGACTTAGCAATCACTCTTATTTTGAAACAAGAGATGTAAAAGAGAGAACAAAATATTTAAAAAGAAAAGAAAAAATTAGGGACACGTCTCTCTCTTTCTAAAACTTATTTGTTTTTATGTCCCTTCCTTTTGAAAACTATTTTCCATATCCTCTTTTTTATAATTCTATCTTTTATCTCTATCGTTTTCAAATTTAAAAGTGGCTACCAAGGCAGGTATTTCATTCGATCACGAGTTATAAAAATTAATAAAATGGACACATGTTAAGATTACTAAAATTATCCAAATACCTCCTAAATTACATCTATTTTTCTAAAAATAGGGATGTATTTAATAAAAGGAAATTGAAAGAGACATAGAACTTAGTTTTTATAATTATAATGATGCATGTCAAAATTTCCCAAAAAAATATACAAAATAGTTTCAAAAGGGGAGAGATGTAAAACGAACAAGTTTTAGGAAGAGGAACGCATCCCTAATTTCCACTTATTTATTATAAACTATATTCGATAATCATGTTAAAACATAGATTCTACTGTTAGGTATAGGAAGAAACTGATTATGGATAGTTACCTCGACACCAAAGCCTTTGACATAAACATTGGTAAATAGTTCAGAAGGATCTGGCTGAGAACTTGCTTGAAATTATTTGGTTATGCATGTATCAGATATTATTCATCAGTAGATAAACAATTTCTGTGAACAAAAATCATTTGAAAAAAACCTTGGCCTCAGCTATAGCATCGTCTACTTCTTTTCTAGCTTGTTTCTCGATATCCTGCACGAAAATTACACTGTGAGATACAGGAAGATGAAATCATTCAAGGGAAATATGTATGAACCATGGGGTTACTTTAAGATCCTCAGCGGTTGCTATATCGTGAGCTAGTATAAGTTTTCTAACTCTTTCAATTGGATCACGTTCCTGAAAACAAGTTAGGCGTTAATGTATATTTATCAAAGAAAGTGTTTACTGACATTTGATTATAGGAGAAATAAACCAACCTGCCTCACACCAGTGATTTCGTCACGGGTACGATATGTGCTTCCTGGATCAGACATTGAGTGACCATGGTATCTATGTGTCCATTTCTAATACCTATCAAAATCACGACTCAACTTAAGCTATAGGTTACAAATACAAATTGTTATGTTTAACATAGCACGCGTAACAGTAACACATAAGCAGAAGGCGTAATGTTGCAAAAAATAAAAACCTCAAAGAAGTATTCATGAAATGGTCAGAACATTTGTAACGGTTACGAACCACAGAAAATGACTGTAATAGCTTGGCACCAAAAAAACAAAATACACAAGGGCCAGAATTTTTGGCATGCTTAATGTGTTGAAAAATATATTGTCAAAGACCTCCAGCTCAAGTGGTTAGAAATACGACGCTTTAGACAGATGTTCTAGATGTCATGGGTTTGAGCCCCCGAGACATCATAATGAATGCTCTCCTTGAAATAAGTATCACTTTTGTTATAAAAAAAGTGTTCAAAAATATAGATTGTCACTTGAAGGTGTGCTTACGAATATGGTATGATAAAGAAAGCTACATTAGTGACTACTCGCAACATAAATTCAATGCAAGTTATCTGTATGAGAATTAAACATTTGAATATTTCATGATGGCAGCTGGTCCAATATTTTTGGATTGATACCAGAAGTTTATGAATATGGTATGATAAAGAAAGCTACATTAATGACTACTCGCAACATAAATTCAATGCAAGTTATCTGTACGTGAATTAAACATTGGAATATTTGATGATGGCAGTTGATCCAATATTTTTGGATTGATACCAGAAGCAGGATAAGTAAGTTGTGAAATTTGGATGATAAAGAATATCTTGGAATCCTGGTATGATTGTGAATACCTTCATAATATCTGGTTTAACAAAATTTGTTGAAACCATGTGAATGACTGATTAGGTAGGATGAAAATTTGATCAAAACACAGTATTCAGTCCCATCAGTCCTATATAAGGCAAGCTTTTAGATCTTTCTCCACTGTTACATTAAGCTTTAGCAACCAAGATACTGCATGGTTCAAGTCTCATCCAAATTCCACAGCTGGTCCAATATTTATGGGATATCAGAAGCAGGATGAGGAGTTGTGAAATTTGGATGATAAAGAATATCTTGGATTCCTGGTATAATTGTGAAATACCTTCATAATATCTGGTTTAATTAAGTTTGTTGAAACCATGTGAATGACTGATTAGTTAGGATGAAAATTTGATCAAATCACAGTATTTAGTCCCATCAGTCCCATATAAGGCAAGCTTTCAGCTCTTTCTCCACTGTTACATTAAGCTTTGGCAACCAAGATACTGCATGGTTCAAGTCTCATCCAAATTCCACAGCTGGTCCAATATTTATTGATTGATATCAGAAGCAGGATGAGGAGTTGTGAAATTTGGATGATAAAGAATATCTTGGAATCCTGGTATAATTGTGAAATACCTTCATAATATCTGGTTTAATTAAGTTTGTTGAAACCATGGAATGACTGATTAGTTAGGATGAAAATTTGATCAAATCACAATATTCAATCTCATATTAGACATGTTCCAGCTCTTTCTCTATTGTTACATTAAGCTTTAGCAACCAAGATATTGCATGGTTCAAGTCTTATCCAAATCCAAATCCAAATTCCACAGCTGGTGGGTCTAAATTATAAGTGGCTATTAACATCAAGGTCCAAAAATGTATTTAACAAAGACTAAAACAATGATATAGAATCTGACAAATGGCATCATACCACTTTCAAGCATTTTGCCAATGTAGCACATATATTTCTAAATACGCGATATAACTACATGCCATACGTTCATTGCATCTTGCATGATGTATCAGACACAATACAATATAACAACTACACGTAATACCTTTAAAATGTTGAACCTATGTTTAACTCCTACAAAGATCTTTTTTTTTTCTTTTTTTTTTGAATATTTTATTATCATTTTGGTGTAAATCAGTGTTACAGTTGACAAATTTAGTACAGTTTCTTTGTTAGGAAAGGAAGTTCAAAGACCAAGATATGTACATTATTTAAGTATTTAACATGCAAATATTTGACTTGTTAGGTGAATATCCTAAGCTCTCTGGTGGTTATCCGAGAGCTTGTGCATCATAAAATAATGAATAGAGAGAAACCAAGTTTTGCAATAGAAAATTAAAGAAATGCACAATAAATAAGTTCCTATATATAAAATAATGACATCATGGAATATTAAGATTAAGCCGAGAGGGATTTTAGTTCTTACAATAGGTCCATGACTCAAAGCATGTGCTTTAGCGAACGCACATGCTTGTTTCACAGCTAGTGCATCCATACCATCCACCTATTGCAAAATACATATAAAATTAGAACATGGAATACATAAATATAATCAAATAGAAAAAATTTCAATTATTAACCCTTAAATTTATGTACGGTACCAGAATCTGGTGATCCATAGCGTAAATCAGTTTTATCATACATTTGAAGCATGATATGCCTTAATCAAGACTTCACACATGATTCACATTCGAGCCTTAGCAGCCTCAGAATCACCAAGCATCATTTAGGTTTAGAAGCACATGTACAGAATCACATGTGTCCATTATTATAGTATCTTACAAGAGTCTATCCTTCGATATACTCGACGTGAAACTTCTACAAAACAAAACATATCCAACAATTTTTTCGTGGGCGACTCTATCATAAAAAGAAATATGGTTACAACTAGACGGCAAAAGTGTGTGGCTTAAAGATCATGAAAATCTGCATCATTGTCCTCAATTTATGTAAGGTCCATTCATTTGTGTAACTAAAATAATGTAACTTGGTTAAATATGATTTGAAAATCATTTTTATAAATTCTACAACTTTTTCCTATGATAATATTGCAAATTCAAATTAATATATGATAGAAAATATTTAACATAATAATAATTTTAAAGGCAAAGAAATGGTATTTCAAGGCTAAATTCAAATAAGAAAAGTTTTCTGTCTATTAAATATAGTCAATAGACACGTTTTCAATTGATTTCAAAAGGAAGTTGGGTGAAAATATAGTCCAGGGATCAATTGGTTCAAGATGTCCCTACTAGACGTCAAAGGCCAGAGGCAGAAAAGATACTGAATTAAAAACACCAATAGCTTTTGAGCTAACTAATATTCACAAACTATAGTGACAAAAAGCAATCAAACCACTCATTGAACAAAGAGAATCTTGTTATATAACACAATAGCTTTAGATATCATTAGAACAACAAATACATAGATAAAGCATCATGATCGTTTGTATGTTTCAATAATATAACATCAAACAAACTATATAGCAACTGATAAATATGAATGCGTGCGTGCGTGCGTGTGTTACATGCATGCATGTATGTATGTTACATGTATGTACGTGTGTATACACACACAAAGTGGGAACACTTCATACAACACAAAGATAATGTCTGCCTCGCAAATATTAAATGACCATCGGCAACATATTGAGCACCAGCTATTGTAAGGAATTCTCCTATCACTCTATATCTATCCCATAACAAAATTTCAATCTAGAACTTTTATTCAGTTATTTATTCACTTGTTTTTTTAAAAACTAAATAAATAAATATCATGGTCCTATCAAAACAAAAAATTTGACTGGTTTTATATGTCCCTTCACTAGGCCAAAGGTTGGAGGCAAATAACTAGAATAAATCAAATAAACTTACAGGTTGCAAACTAATTTATTCACAGATGCTTGTAAGAGTGAACCCAATGAAGAGTCGTTGAAATGTAACATACACTTACAGGTTAACTGGTTGAGAATGAGTGACAAGGAATGCAAAAGATAGCCAGTAGTAAGAAAACCCGATAACTTTTATGTTTTTTCACTGACCAATATTTGTGTTGGGTGCGTGCATATGTAAAATAGTGTTAAGTATATTAAAACAATGAGGTCTCTAATTATTTTATTTATTTATTTATTTATTTTATTTGAATACATGAACAGAGGTCTCTACTTTTAGTATTTGGGTCCCCCTAATGCCAGCTAAATTCCTGTGTCTCCAAGTTAGCTGTCTTCATCTGTCCAATCTAATTTGAACCATCAATTACATGATTTAATTAATTGTTAGAATCTACAATGCTATTAAGATAATGTGATAATACACAAATTAATGGTTGAGATGAGCTTAACACATGTGGACAGGGGAAATGAGGACAAAGAAATTGAACTCATCTAATGCAAAACAATAAAAATTATCAAATCTCTCATTTGGCCTAAAAGGTCCTTAATCAAAACAAAGTATGGGTAATAAGTTCCTTTTAATCAATCTAATTCTAGGAGTCAAAAGGTAAAAACTATAATTAACATGGTAACGATGTATACTAGCAAAACATATGAAATCCAAACTTTTGAAAGTTTTCTTGATAGTAAGAGTGATACTTAATTATTAAGCGGATCACTCATTTTTAACTCTAAAAGTTGTTAGCTTTTACCTATCCAAATTGACTTAATAAGCTTTTGAATACCAAAATGATCAATTTAAGCTATCCAAAATCATCCCTAAATTGAGATTGGAATCAACTGCCTAGTGTCTAAAAGGAGGACATACATGCTTAGGACAAGATCTAATTTGTCCTAAATCCTAGTCAGGGGATCAAGTTAACAAAGATAAAAAAAACTTGCATTCAAACTAAGCCATGTTAAACTACAAAATCTTCGTGCATTTACAAAAACAAACATGATTACCTTCAACCCAGGTACATAGTCCCCACGCTTATAATATGCTGGACTCTTGGCTGATCTCCATTCAGCAGTTCCCATGCCATCTACAAAATCAATCAAACCATTTCATCAGACAACACCAAAACAAATCAAAAATAAAAACAACTTAATTTTGTTTTCATAACAAACTGCACGTCCAAAATCAACTTAACATACAGTGGTTATTCTCGCAAACCAAGATGACCGGCAAGTTCCACAATGCACTCATATTCAAAGCTTCAAACAACTGCCCCTGGTTCGCAGCTCCATCCCCATACATGGCAAATGTCACACTCTCGTCCTTCATGTACTTCTGCCCAAAAGCAATGCCACATCCTAATGGCACTTGAGCGCCAACAATCCCATGTCCACCATAAAAATTTGCATCCTTCTTGTAGAAATGCATTGAACCACCCTTCCCATTCGAACAACCGCCCTTTCTACCCATCAGCTCAGCAAACGTCTCCTTCAAACTCCCACCACGAGCAACATAGATGCAATGATCGCGATACGCGGTAATGATCGCGTCTTTTTTGGTGATCGCGGCTTCCATGCCAACGGAGACGGCTTCCTGGCCGTCGTACAGGTGGCAGAAACCACGAACGAGCTTCGCCTTGTATAGAGAATCGGAGGCGATCTCGAGGCGTCGCATGAGGGACATGGATTGGAAGAAAGACATGAGTTCGGAGGGGGAGGTAGTGACTTGGCGGGAAGGAGGCTCGCAGTTGTGGGAGGTGAACGGGACGGAGGTCTCGATTGTTAGGGTTTGGTCGAAGGAGGAAAATGGGCGAGTTATTTGGCGGAGAATTGAGGCGGAGGATAAGATCCGACGTTGGTAAATAGCGATGGCGGCGGCCATGGCCATTAACTAGGCAGAGAATTTAGAATCGAAAGGCAGAGAGGAAGGTGACATGTTGATGTTTCGGGTCACATATATAAGCATTAAACGCTTTCCAAGACAAATAGAGTTGAATAGCTCCAATAAGTAACCGAAAAGATCTTTTTTTAAATAATTACCTTCAATTGTTACGCAGATTGAATCGTCTTTGTAAAATGGAGTTGGTGCGGGGTGTATAACCATTACCCACTGCTGCCAACTAGAATGGTATCGAAAAAAGATAACTGATTTGATTGATATGATTTGTCAACCGCATAAAAATATATGGTACGGTAATGATAATCAATTACTAATAATGGTAATTATTATGCCTACCACTTACCTTAACACACACACACATACATACATACATACATACATACATACATACATACATACACACACACACACACATACATATACATAGTGTCACGGCAAGCGCTTCGCGCGTGAATAGTTTTCCTTATAAATTGTATATGTTTAAATCAGTTAAAATAATGATTTTTTATTTTCAAGTGATATTAAGATTTGTATATTTATAAATAAGTATTTTGAATTTGTAAAGTAAGTTTAATTTTAGATCTTATTTTTAGAAGCATTTTGAATTTGTAAAGCATGTGTAATCGTTAGATTCCACTTTTAGTGGCATTTGAATTTGTAAAATAAGTTTAATATTAGATCTTGTTCTTGAGTGATTAAAATTTGATAATATATAGAGAACGTTTTTGGTAGTTCACATTGATACCAAAAAAGTATGACAACAAAGCTATTACAACTATTATTAAAGATTTGAAGAAGAAAAAATTTGCATAAATATTTAATCATAATTTACGTTGAAATGATATGCAGTTAATCTTAATTTTTCTTTCTAAATTGTACCATCTAATTTTTTGTTAGTTTGAATTTTTATTTCTATTATTAATTACTAAAGAACGAATTTAATATTTTATTAGTTTGAATTTTTATTTATGTTATTAATTAATAAAAAAGACTTTGAAAAAGGTTTATTTGTTAGATCCTATTTGATATTAAGACACGGGCGTTTTGAATTGGTTAATTTTTTTTACCTTTTAGATCCTATTTTAAGGGATATTAATATTTGTAGAGGGGCATTTTTGGTAGTTCGCGTTCATACCAAATAAGTGCGACACTAAAGGTATTACAACTATTAATAAAGATTAATTTTTCTTTCTAAATTGTACCATCTAATTTTGTAACAACCCTAGATTTTTGTATATTATTTAAAATTGACTTTCTTTTATTTTTAAATTATTTTAAACTTGTTATATTTCAAATATTTCATTTTAAAAATATAAATGTTGATTATTAAGTGAATTTTAGTTTCAAACTAGTATAAATTGGATATTTCACTGAAAAGTGAATTTCTGTTCAAACTGGTCAAACTTTGACTTTCAAATTTTAAATTTAAATATTTAAATTCTTAAATTTTATCTTTTATTATGAAAGTAAATAAAATTTCAAGAATACTGCTTTTCGTTTCGTTGGAATCTGATTTATAATGTGAAAGTTATGCCCTTTTGAATATTGTGTGTAATTTGTTGTATTTAACAAAATTGTTTATTTTAAATTATATAAATAATATTTTATTTGGTCATGTAATGTTTTAATTTATATTTATATGGGTAAAATAACATGTTATGTATATATTGTGGTTTTAAAACATTTTTTAAGTGTAATAAACATTTTCCAATGTCAGTTGTATTCTGTTTATAATTTCTAATTTCCAGTTTCATTTAATTAAAGAAATTCTTTATTTATTTTCTACTTTCTTAAAATCTTATTTTATTTTCATTTCCACTTTATTTTGTTCCTCATTTATTTTTAATTATTTGACCTTTTATTTATTTTAAAGTGAAGTAGAAATTTTCTAGAGTCAATGGTATCTTATTTGTAATTGTCATGTCCTGTTTCCAATTTTTAAACAATTTCTTTAGTTCTTTTTCTATTTTCTCTAAATTTAATTTTTTTTATTTCACTTTAGAAATGATAAATGAATTAATTATTTCAAAGTTTTGCTTTAGAATATTTTTAAAATGAAGTAGATATTTTTCCAAAGCCAATGGTGATTTATTTATAATTTCTGGACACTGTTTTCAATTTTTAAGCAATTTCTTTAATTCTTTTTTCATTTTCTTTAAAATTAATTATTTATTATTATTTCATAATACCTTGTTTCAGTTGTTAAAGCTTATTTCTGAGTTTATTTTGTTTATTTAAAATTAAAAAGAAAAAGAAATATGAAGAGTTTATATTGCTTTGAAACTGAAGTCTTTTCAATTCCCAAACTCTTCATTTTCCGCAACTCCTCCTTTATTTCTTTTAGCCGTGTAATATTTTTTTGGTTTGCTGTGTATTCCCTTCAAAATTCACGTGAGAAACTCCTTCTCAATTTCATTTTTCATGACTAAGAAAATTATTGGAAATCGCATCTCTTTTTTCCTACTTTTCTCCTCATTTTCTATTTATTTTGCCTTGTTCTTCTTGCTTTTTGGATCGGCCTCTCCTCCATATCCACGGCCACAAACTCCTATACCTCCTCCTTGTCCCCACCACCACCTAACACTCTGACCTTGGCCAGGCCGAGACCCACCTTGAAGCAAAACTCCACCAAAACTATGCAAGCATGCCTTGAAACACCCATACTAGCCACCACATGCTTCACCACCTTCATCTACCTCCACGGCCACCACCATAGCCGCCACCACCACATTGTTTTGACCACTTACCATCACCCCTTACCTCTGTCCAGATCTGGAGCAAGCATGGTCGAGCCCAAATAGGACATAGGCCGAGCCTAGTGTGCACCAAAACCCCACCTAGTGACCTTGCCCTTTTGTATTCCATGATTGTAACCCCAAAACCCTTCCTCTTCTCAAGCCTAGCCATGCATTTTCAGTCCAAACCTGATCTATTTCCACATGAAAACATGTTGTGGCTGAGCCATATACATGTATGGTTGAGCACAAGTTGAGGCAAAGTCAAGCAAATTGTTTAAAAGCTAGGTGATGTACTTGTCTAGCCTAGTTTCTATTTGTTTCAATCTAACTTTGGTATTGTAATTATATTTATATATGGCTTTGTTTTGTTGTTGTATAAAAGATTTATATCTTGGTTCTCTCCACTCAAATCAAAGGTCGTGCCATATCATGCTTTCTGGAATTCGTTGTGTCATTTGATTTGCAAACTTCAACTTAAAAAGGTGAGTAAATCTCACTAGACATTTATACTTATGCAATTGTGAAACGACAACAATTGAATGTGTAGAAGCTTATATGATGTTATAACTGCCTGTGATGATTTATTTATATGATGTTAAACCTGTATAATTACCTGTCATATCATCTGTTACTGTTATATATTGTATGTTGTTCATTTATACCTGTTTATCACACTGCAAGTTCCCTGTAGATTAGATTCACTATGGGTTGAAATGATACATACCCGAACGGACTTTAGAATAGGGAAAAATCGTTATGGGCTGAAATGATAGACCTGAACGGTTTTTATTTATTTTATTTTAACTTGGGATTGCGGGTTTGAAATGATAGAACTCGGATTTTTGTTTTAAACTGCGGATTGAAATGATACATATCCGTATCACTTGAGCTAGGTTAGAAAACTATATACAAGCCCGTGGTTATTTTTATATATTATTTTGAATATTTTAAATATTTTTAAAAAGTGTAAGATTATGAAATTTGATTTAAAATTGGATTTTTAATGTTTAAAAAAAATGTATGATTTTTCTATGTGTTAAAAATGTAATTAATGAATGGTTTAAATGAATTTTTGAAATGTAACTTAAGTTTGGAAATTTGGAATTTGATTTAAAAAGATATTTAAGTTATATGAATAAAATGGAAATTTAATTATATTGGAAATTGGTAAATATGATAATTTGATTAAATTTGAATTTAAGCGATTTATTTAAGTATTATTGTATGAATTTAAGTGGTTAAATAAATAAATGTTTAAAAGTGATCTTTTAAAATATAACTTGACTTGGAAATGTGAAATTTGGTTTTAATTAAAGATTTAAGTTAATTAAATAAAATTGGAAATTTAGTTAAATTTGTGAAATGGTAATTTAAATTTGAAGTGTTAAGTTTATTTGTGGAAATGTGAAGAATTGGAAACTTTTACACTTAAATTTATTAAGCAAATTGTTGAAAATTTGATTTAATTATAAGAAATTTATTGTGAAAAAAAATATATGTTAAATGATATGTTAATGAACATTTTAATGTTAAAAATATGATTTTGAAATGTTTAAAGGATTTAAAATGAAGTTTATTATTTGCTGGAAATACACTAAAATCTGGAATTAACTTTTAATAGCATTCAGAAATGCTATAGTTTCTGAATTGAACTAAAATTGTGTAAAAAGAGCTATTACAGCATTTTTGAAATGCTGTAGTTGAACTTATAGGCTAATATTGAACTCAGGTCTGTTATAGCATTCTCTGGAAAAGCTATAGTGGTCTGTAGTCTTTGCTGAAATCAAATAAAACCTTTGTTTTGAAATCTGAGTTACCGCAGCACTTCTGAAATGCTGTCTTTTCTATTTTGAACCATAATTTAACTAAAAACTGAGTTTTAACAGCAGTTTTAAATGCTGTCTTTGCTGAATAAAAATGTTTCAAGTATAACTTATAACAGCCTTTTCTAAATGCTGCAAAAGGCTGAAATTTTAATAATTATGATTTTTGACTTAGTAAACGAACTCGGAATGGTTTGAAACTTTGGAAATTGAATACTTGATTTGAAAGTATAATAATTACACTTTTAAAAGGTTTAAATGAATTATTTTGATTGGAATATAAACTATTTAAAAGTGATTTGAAATGATAGTAAATGAATGATATCTTTGAATTTAAAAGGGTATTTAAAGTTGAATATTTGGATTTGAACTGATATGATATTTTATTATATTAAAATGGTTTGAAATGAAGTTTGGAAAGATATGATATTTTGATATATTAAAATGATTTGAAATGAAGTTTGGAAAGATATGATATTTTGATATATTAAAATGATTTGAACCGAAGTTTGGAAAGATATGATATTTTGATATATTGAAATGAATTGAAATGAAGTTTTGGAAAGATATGATATGTTAATATATTGAAATGGTTTGGAATTGTTTTAATCTTTATTTTGATAAAGATTTGGATTTGAAATGATATTCTATTTTGAAGTATAAAATATTATTTTAAAATTATAACCACGGGTTATAATAACGATTGGTTGTTAAAGAGACCGGGATCAGATATGGACATACTCTCTGTCGATACCGAAAACCACTTTGACAACTGTGTACGCGGTGGGGTTTCCAGAATGAAGTAGGATGGTGGCGACGATCCTAAGGTATATACGTGGACCTAACTCCCGTGAGTTGGCATAAGGTGGCTAAAACAGGAGCGATCTCAGGCCAATGAGGTAGCACCTCTTATCGGACGCACTTCTTCGATACCATTCTATTACTTTTGATTGTTTGGGTGCACCCCTCGATTTGGGAGTGTTGTTCGAGGTGGAGCGGTAGTGGCTGCTATGCGTTTCCATCAGTCCGTGTGCGTAATTGGTATATCTACCTTGGCATTGCCTTGTGTGCCGTGTCACCTACCATATCGAGCCCACTACGATTTTGGTTTAAAGTTCCGACCGCGTTAAGGTTCACCATCCCCTTAACGCTATTTTCTATATGATTATACTTTACTAATTAGACACTACTGTATATAGCGTATATTACTACATAGTAAATAGTTTAACGGATCCTTAAAGAATGGGCGATCCCAAGCATTCTTTAAGTTACTTGTACCTTTATTACAGTTCACTTGAGTTGGTTTACATTATATAAGTATGTATGTCCTGACTCGAGTGTTTTGTGTTTTGCTTTACGCTCGGGTCAGATCGAGTGATACAGCATTTGAGACTCGCCTTTGGAGCTGGAGTTTTGCATTGAAGATCCAGATATCTATTCATTTTGTTATCCAGTTGATTCCAGTTCTATTCTGAGTTGTACCTGATTATCATACTGTTACTCCTGTTGTATCTTGGTATTTCTATTGTATCTTACTTAACTCTGATGTATTTATGTAGTAGCTTCATGAACTACTATTTCTTTATTTCCGCTGCATTATATTACTCTGTGTCTATGATTTTGTGATTATTTATTAACTGTATATGATGAGTTTGCCAAATTTTTATTTACAACGCGATATTTTGAGCAATTCAAGTCCGACATGTGCGGATGCGAATGGTTGAAAATATCGGGTCGTTACAAATTTTTTGTTTGTTTGAATTTTTATTTCTATTATTAATTACTAAAGAATGAATTTAATTTTTTATTAGTTTGAATTTTTATTTATGTTATTAATTAATAAAAAAGACTTTGAAAAAAGTTTATTTGTTAGATCCTATTTGATATTAAGACAGGGGCGTTTTGAATTGGTTAATTTTTTTTACCTTTTAGATCCTATTTTAAGGGATATTAATATTTGTAGATGGGCATTTTTGGTAGTTCGCGTTCATACCAAATAAGTGTGACACTAAAAGTATTACAACTATTAATAAAGATATATTTGAAAGGAAAATGTTCTTTTATTGATGATGTATGTGAAAGCATAAAATAGTAAGATCCGCCTTCTTAAAAAACCTTAACATTGTGGTAAGAAAAAAGAGCACGACATCCTCTATTGTAACAAACTCTAATACAGTTGTACACAATGCTAGGAAAACAAGAAAACAAAACCAAAGGACAAACAAAAAATTAAGCCCGACCCAAATTGGGTGAAGAAAGAAAACACCACCGCTATGCAATAAAACAACCCAGCCCGGCCGATGAAAACAAGAGGAAACGAAATCCACACAAAACCCTTCTTCAAAGCAAACTCGCATCATTCTATCCAGAATCTTCTAGATCAATTCCCCATTTCAGAAATCCACTTCTTTCCGACGATAGAATGTGGCGTAATCGAAAATGCCTTATCAGTTGAAGACGAACGTCGGTTTTCAATCAGTTTTGCTTTTTGCTCCACTGAACAGCTCTTTCCCTCGAAACGACGCCTCACCCTTTCCAACCAGATGTGGTGGGTTGTCGTTGCTGCCGCAACGTAGGCCAAGTGTTGAGATGCTGATTTCGTTGCAAAATTCCATCGTATGGTGGTAATTGTTGTCGCAGCGAAACATCGGTTGTGGGTTGGAGCTCTAATTTAAGAAGCAACGCCGTCCACAGATAAGTGCTAAACTCACACTCTGTGAAAATGTGTTGATGAGATTCATTATATTTTTTTTCAAAAGTCACATTGTAGATCTATGTTCATTCCCCACGTTGTCAATCTGTCCGCAGTGGGCAGATGTTGGACATATGCTATAAATGTTGTAAATAAAAAATTTCTGCCAATTTTATTGTACCATATGAGTTTGTAGTTATCATATCTATCTACATGTAGTCGAATCTCATTCCACACCGAAGAAAAAATAAACTTTCTCTTGTTAGCAATGTTCCAGTGGTCAGATAGCATTTCTGTAACGACCCCGAATTTTAAATTTATTTAAATTAATAATTATTGAGATTTTTGAATAAAAATAGTAAATTAATTGATAAAGAGAGCGAGTTTCCCCGATATCTAAGTATATACTGTATAAATCATTTGAGATTAAAATGAATAATTGTGTGTGTATATATATATATATAGTTTTATAAAATTAGATTTTTATTACATATCTAAGTAAATCAATACAAAGTAAACTTTAAACAACCATGTTAAAATAGAAAATTATTTATAAAGTAATAAAATAAAATATAAGTTGATACATTAACAAATTCTAATAACAAATAAGATAGAAATTCATTTATATTGTAAAGCAAGTAAACAAGGCCAAAACAAATAAAAGATAAATTATAACATAAAAAGAAAACAACTTACATTCAAATAAGTAAAACATCTCAAGCTTAAGTGACAAAACAAAAGAAATATACATTCAAATATAGATACAAATAGTTAAACATACAAAGACAATGTTATTATTCAAGTTGAACAAATGTATATAGTTAAATATGAATTAACTTGTATAAGAAAACCAAGCAGTACAAACAAATAAAAGAAGGAAGATATGTTGTAAACAAAGTGTTGAGGCTGAGAAAAGAAAATAAACAAAGTATCAAACCCATGACTAAAATCATCTTCCAAGCCACCATAACATCATCTCAGCCGAAAATAATATGTAGAGGCTTTTGATAAACAAGGCTAAAGACAAAAGAAAATATGTCTATTCAAGTATATATTGTACAAAGCAATATTTTTATAAACAGGGATTGTACAAGCATTTAATGAAGCCCCAAAATTTGTTACCTCAGCCGAGTAAGGTAATGTAAGGCAAGATGCAAATACATACTTTCATTTAATGCTCTCTAACTCACCCATACACAAGTACAAAACTAGTATAAAATAATGTTACAAGAGAATGATGCTCAGTCCTTTACTATGAACTGCACATCCCCTTCTTAAAAGTATCTATACATCTCCAAGTTTTTGGTTCGTTCAAAACAACTAAGGTCTGAGAGAAAGAAAAAAATGAAGTGAATGTCATTTGTAAACAAAACAAGCATCTCAAATTTAAACATCAAAACAAATAAAAAGCAAACCAGAGATATGTAGCAAGCTTCATCATCTTGCATGCATTCTTAGCAAGTTCAAGTATTTTCAAGCATTCCAGTTGATAAGAAATGCAAGTTTTAAAATCAAAGACAAATGAAGGCAATTCCAAGTTTTAAAGTTTACAAGCTTTTTCATTTTCAATGGTGCTCTGTCCATTTAAAAACCCAGGTGAGCAAACTACCTTATTAATGCTTGAAAATCTGTTATATCTGGTTTACTTATTAGAATTGCTTGAAAATGTGCTGTGAGAATGCTGGCATGCCTGTATATTTTGTGTGCATACAGGTATATGTCTTTGTTCATTCATCACAGGGTTTAAATCCTGTTCAAATTTTCAAATTCTCTCCCTCTAGCTTCTTATAGTTCATGATATCTGAACAAAAATAGATTTAAATGAACAAGGTCAAAAGTTTAAAAATATTCTTAAGTAAAATTTGGAAATAGTTTAAACTGGAAGACATTATACAGTGGAAGCTCTAAATCTGGTCAGATTCAAATATCATGATTTTACATTTCGCTTACACCACCTGATTTGATTTGTAAAACTAGGATTTTTAAAACTAAACTCAGAATTTTCAAGCAAGTATTTTGCGAGAGGTTTAAGGTTGAACGGAAGTGGAGTTTGGGTCGAATACTGGCGATCTAGGGAAGGATAGGTCTCGGGGTTTTGTCTGAAGGTAGGCGGGTGATCAGTGATGCTGGGAAAATTGTTAGGATGGAAATCAAGGAATGGTGGAGGTTGCAATTGCCTTTTCTTTCCTGGAACCCTAGTTAAACTAAGTTAGGTAGTTCGATCAATTCCGGGTTCTAGGATGGACCGAGTGCTGCTAGGTTTTGGGGGATGATAGTTCGAACGTAGATGAAGGTGTGGCCGAAGTTACTGACGCTCCGGTGGTCTACGCAGCGGTGGCGAGGCGATTTACTGATGATGGGTTTAAGTCGAGAAATGGATCGAGCAGCCCAATTTCGAATTTCGATGAAATCATCGCAGCTGGCGTTTGAGACGATCGATGAAGTCGTAGGTGACTTGTGGAGGAGCCCGGTGACGATCGGAGAAGCTCCGATTGTATGTGCACGTGCACCGTGCCTCGGCGTATAAATGGGTTTTCTTTGGTCGTTGCAGTGGGAAGGGAGAAGATGAAGTCAAACTCGAAGGGGTACTCGAGTAGGAGCTGGGTTGGCTCGGGTATTTCTTTCGTGATTGCGTGGGGAAGCAACAGTTAAGACAAACTGTTTTTAAGAAGAAAAAATATAATACGAGGAGAGGAAGTACTCGGGGAAATTGGGGTTTGTCTCGGAGCAAACCAGGGAAGACTCGAGTAGAATTTTTGTGCAGGGTTCAAACTGTACCAGTTATTACAGTTTTTAATTTATTTTGTTTGTTTGTTTTAAATTTAAATCTTAAAGCAGAAGTGAAGATAAATAGTTAATTTAAAAAGTATAATTACTTAATGGTAGGGAATTAAAGGAAATTAGTTACTTAGTGAAATTTATTTAGTTAATTGGATTTGTTAAGTCAATTACCTAAGTTTAAATTTAGTCAAAATAATCATTTAACCATTTGGAAAATATAAGTACTTAGAAGAAGAAATTAATTGACAATTATCGGATGTAATTAATTGAACGACAATGGGTAATTTGGACATAAATATTTGTTATTAATCAAGGGGTTAACCAAATTTATTAATTAAAGAATTAAATAAATACTTGAAATTAATTGAGATAAATTAAAGGTTAAATTGATTCATTAATTAAGATTGATTTGTCAATAATTAAAATTGAACTAATAAATGATAAAGAGGGATTTTATTTCAAATAAATTGTAATTAACTTACGATAATTAACCCAGATTTAAAAAATTAATACATCTGATTTAAATTTAGTCAACAAATGAATTTTACTTGTGAATGTTTGAACTTGACCGAATGATAAATTGTCTGATATCCCTGATCTGTGATACTTTGTGACATATCCTGATTTTATGTTGTGATCTGTAGTATACTTGATTATCTGTGTTGTAATTTATTATCTGTGATATATATATATCTGTGATCTGTATATGAAAGATAAGCGATATAGTTATATCGTTCATCAACTATATTCTGTATTCTGATCTGTGATGATTCATCGAGTTGCACTATTGTGTGTGAAACTCCTGGACTACACTATTACACACACAAATATGGATTTCACGTGGAAATCGGTTAAGTCACAGATAATTTAAATTTGATGTTTTGAAATTGAAATTTTAATTTCAATTGATTTTGAAATTTGAAATTTGGGTTTAAAGTGAAAAGCTTTTGAAATAGAATTTCAAATATAAAAGTTATTTTGAATAACTTAATCGAGTTTTGAAAATTTAAATAATTTGATTTAAATTTGAATTCAAGATTTGAAATTAAATCTATGATTTTGAAACTAGGGATAAAAGATGATATAAATGTGTTTATATGAAGATAAACCATTTAAAAGTAAAGTTTTGGGAATTTGAATTTAAACCAAGGATTTTAACTCGCATAAATGAATCAGATTTCCAAAATGAAAACTGTTGTTTTAAAAGGATAAAAGCTTTCAGATAAGAAATGAAATTCCAGTTTAATTAAAGGAATTTCAAGTGAATTGAAAAATGGATTTTCCAAGTTATGAATGAACTCTTTTCGAAAGCTATGAATTAAATCTGTTTATTTTTAACAGATTTAATATGATGATTTGTTTAACCCATTCGAAATGAAATTGTTTTGAAAGCTATGAGTTAAATCTTTGATTTAAAGATTTAACGAGTTAATTAAACTGAAATGGAAATCGATTTGGAAAATCTGTGAATGAATCTTTGTGAAATTAAGTGAACTTTGTGAATTGAATCTTTTTTTGTTTAAGAAGATTAAAATGGTAATTTGATAAACCATTTGAAAAGAAAGTTGGGTTTAAGTTGTGACTTAATTGAAATCCCAATATCCGTATGTTTTTAAATATTTCGCTCACTATTCGGGTTAGCCGGGAAAAGACAATTGTGTCATATAACCCATTCCGAATAGTGATACGTCGTATATGGATAGCATTTGAAGACCGGTGTTGAAGACCGGATATTTTTCAGGGTTTTCAGGGGTAGCTCCCCTAGGGTATGACCATTCCTTCTGGAAAAGGGTAGTATCATGGTATGGAGCCCAGATACTTACTCATGTGGATACACTTTCTTTATGATGTGTGATGTTGGATACCGAGCTCGGATAAAGGTCCCAAAGGACCGGGGGTGGCATATCTGAGGTTTCTTTTATCCCTTGGGAAAAGGGGTTGCCGGCCTTGTTTGGCAGAGAACAGTTGGTTCTCGGAACGTCCCGCCAGAGGCGTTTCTTTCGTGGAATAGGAAGTTCCTTAGCCTGACCATTTGTTGGAAATCCAAACAAAACAATACGAGCCCTGTACGGTTTTAGTTGTATTACCTGCCATGGAATGTGGTGGTAACCTGCTATTGAACATGGTAGCTATAGTAGGCATAGTTCGAAATGTCTATGCTGGCTAAGATTGATATTCTACTTTCGAAATTGTTTTCTGCACTATGCACTAGTAATAATATCAAGTGATTTGATTTTGCGTAGTAAGCATCTTTGACTATCATAAGAAGAAATCTCCTCCAATTCTGCGTTTGCATTGTGTGTGTGGTGGGAGGTCTTATGGTAGTTTCATTTTCCAAAAGCATTGCGAATTGACTTTAAAATTCTCTGCTATTTGTTTTAAAGATAAACTGTTTTTGTTGCTCACACCAGTCCCATGACTGATCCGGAGTTTATTGTTCCTTTCCTAAACTCTGGGTGCTCATAATTTTCCACACGAGCAGTCTAGAGTTGGGTTCTTTCAGATATTCAGGTTGAGTAGATTATCTGGAGCTAGCTATGGATTGGAGCACTCTATTGGAGATATTCTATCCGCTGCTGTTGTTATCTTTTCTTTTCCGCTGCTATTTGTTGTATCATATCTCTGATGTATATTGATATTCATTGTATCATTCTGTTGTATCAGATATTGTATATCAATGTATTATTCATTTATTCCGCTGTGATATTTACTTAACTGTGTTATAAGCTCCGGTGACTCGGATTTGAACGCTCGAATCTACGACATTCGAGTACGATGTAAAGTACGGATGTCGATTTACGAACGCGAAAATCTGGGACGTTACAATTTCAGTAGATTGATTAACCTGCATAATTTGAGATGCCACCTCCCTAGTCTCGGGTGTTGGAACTGGGCCAGCCCGCAGCGGTAGTGGTGGGTGTATTTCAATTTTTTATATCCTATTGGATCTTTATTGGGCCTATGAAGTCTAATTCATTTAGAACAATTCTAAAATTGCTTTAAATAAAATCATGTATTTTATTTAAATTTAAGTATTTTGTAATGTAAAGTTACATTGAATGATTTAATTTATATATATACATGTATCATATACATATACATATGTGTGTGCATGTGTAACATAATAATCCGTGAAGAGTATAACATGTCTGTATATAGATGTTGAGATTTACATCGCAACGGACACATTAGCTCATTTCGTATGTATTGTATGTTGTCTAAATATGTACATAAATCTATAATGCAAAGTATATTTATATAAATACGTATACATATATTTAAAATATATTTTATAATTAAAAGTCTCAAAATTATATATATATAATTAAAAACATTTGTATAAAATATATACATAATTAAACATATAAAATGATACATACATACATAAATACATATATATATAATAATTAAAATTATATATATACGATTAAATAAAATGTATATATATGAATAATTAATTACATTAAAATACTTAAAATATAAAAATATATATTTTAAAATTATTTCCAGATCGAAATTATCATAACAAACATAAAATAATAATTTTATCATTATTATACATATATATATAATAAATAGTTTTAATCATAATAATTAAAAATATTAGTAATAATTATTAAAAAATCAAATTTTAAAGTTTATGAAAATTTAGGATCATAAAATACAGGTTCAAAATTTTTTTCATGATTTTTTGAAAAAAAATCTTATTTTTAATAAATAAAAGAAATGTTAAACGAAGTAATTTAATTATTTAAAATATTAAATATTAAGAAAAATTTTGAAATTTTTTCCGTGGGTTACTAAATAGAGGTAGTAATTAAAAAAAATATAAAATCTAATTTTCAGTGCAATAATTATTTTAGATATAATAAACAATTCAAATAATCAATAAAAGATAATTTAAAATTAGTTATATATAAAAAAAAATTTATGAATTTGATAATTCATATTATGTATAAATAGGTTTAAGGAGAAATTCTAAGCTGTTTATACATTAAAAATATACATATATGTAATTATATGTTTAAAATATACATTAGTCTATATTTAAATTAATATATAAATATACATAAAATAAATAATAATGACAAAATTTAATTTTTAGAGGAAATTAGATTTGTTTAGAAATAAAATATAACACATAATATAACCATGCACATAACCAAACTAATTTGTGACAACTACATATACCTACGAAAATCTCACATAACTAGATATACAACATTAATATATATACAAATTTAAGATTAATCAATATTAAATCATAAAATATGATATGATTACTGTAATATATAAATAAACTACCAATTGATTATGCCTTTGATTCCACATGAATCAATGAATTCCCTTCTCTAGTTATGCTCGACCCGTCAGATTACAAGTTTGGAATCGTCGGCCTTTTCTATCAAATAGTGCTTTTACTTAACTTGAATTGATTTGAGATTCTTAGAAATGATATGGGGATTAATTTGGCCAGTAAACTTGATAATTATGGCAGCCAGAAGTTGTTTTTGATTAAGGGTTTAGAGATAGTAGGACAATTTCATTACCTATTCTCTCTTAATCTTTACCATCCATCTCTAGGTCTAATCCTCAGTTTTAGTCACCTCCAATAACTTGTCAAAACCAAAATTTGCAGCCCTAATGATAGGCTTTAAACCCATTTAAGCCCAAGCCAAAATGCTATGCAATTAAATCTAATTTAATCGCTTATCGATATCGTATATCGATTGGTACATTTTTAACTATTATAATATATAACAATTTTTATTTCTCAAACCATATTCAAATTTTATAATTAATATTTCATAAATATTAATTAGATTAATTTATTTATAACAATTATAAACTAATTAAATCATTCGGTCTTAAGGGAATTCCCCATTTCAGTTGTGTAACTCTTGGTTGTAAATTTGGTCAGCAATTAACACCGAACTATTCGAATGTTAACGTTCACACGTCACTTAGCAAGTGGTGTGACATTATGGCCAAATTTATCGCTTATTCATTTTCAGTAAAATCTTATTTAATTTAATAAGTGTTACCCGTTAGTGACATTTATATACACCAATTCTCTTCGTCAAAACTGTATCACTTTGGATTTATGGAATTTGGTAATGGTCAAAATTCCAATATTGTCCATATTCAACTCTATTGTCCAAATACAAAATCCTTGGTTCAATAATAACAATTATTATTAACCGTACTACTCTGGCCAGAGATTTTTACTTTGGGTTGACTTGAGTTGACCATGATACTAACCTCATATGACTGAAGTGACGAATCCTCTCTTGAATAGTGTCTTCCTTCCAATACTTCCACTCGACCCAATTATAATCACTTGATGGATGTTGTTCCATGATTTGACTATAATCAAAGTAGAGTTTTTCATATTGAAGGTTGACAGTATTCTCAAGTCGAAAGAATTGTGTAAATTAGTCACATCGATATTTTCTGTTTGACCTTAGTTATATTAACCAACAGAAAACTACCAAGCGAGTTGTTCTATAACGATCAAATAACTATCAGTACATAACCTTTAGGTGCCCCAGCAGTCATGAGTAATACACTGCCCAACATTTGGAGAGCATTACGTACTCTAGTCTCAACGGATACATCGATATCCAGTGTTGATGCATCTTGACTAGGAACATTTAAAATGATGTGTTTTGTAACAATGTGATCCAATACTCATGATTACAACTAATTGTAATTACTATCACAAACACGTCATTTATGGATTTCTTGTTAAATATATTTTTAATTAAATTTATTAATTAATATAACCACATTATATCAAGTATATAATAGAAATAAAATACCTTTATTTCAAACAAGATGGATCAACGAGTTAGATATATGTAACAAATTACATAATTTCCCCTTGGACATACCCCTAACTCTATCAATCTTCCACTTGCACTTGGGGTCAATTATGGAATCTTATTCCAACTTCTCCAATCGGTTTTCTCAAAACCAATTAGGTCAGTCCTTTTGTGAACGTGTATGCTATTATGTTTTAATTATTTACTCTGTCAATCAACTCTCTCCGACAAAGATAAACTGTTTTATCATGTGGGACAATTCGGAGTATGTCTCTCGACTTCGAGTGAGCTCTAAGTTCTATTACGAACTATATTACGACATTGTTATCATATAACTCTGTCATGTGATTCTCAACATTTGGAATCTGCTCGGTTAGAAATTTGTGCACTTATATTTTTTATATACATTGTTTTGATTGTGGCACTATTCAAGGCAATGTACCTAGCCTCATTGAATCAGCCACGGTCTTTCATTTTAAACATTCCAGCTTAAAGATTTGTTATTGACATATTATACTCAACATTACTTGTGAAAGTTTGAGTATGAACATTCCTTCATAAGGAATTTATGTTTCTGTAAACAATTCTCTAGTATTTCATAAATACACGAGAACACTTCAAACAACCAGTTAGTGATATTAATTTTGGATTTGATATTTGTTTCATGTATTAAAAACATAAACAAATCATGATATCGTAGACAACACAACATGTATGATAATTCCTTTTGCCAATGCAAAGGAATCAATCTTACATGTTCCATATTAAATATTTTAATAAGGTGTCTTTGCATATCATTTGGGACATTCCCGACATCTTTTATACTTACTATAAAAGACATCATTTATTAATCCAATGTTGAGTATTAAAACAACTAAGGCTGATTTTAACACAAGTACATCGTTAAAATCAACAACGTGTTGTTTACTTATAGCTTAGAAACATCAGTGTACCTTTTAACATTTTTTCTTATGAACACACGCTTCCTCTGCACTTTGATTGAAAATCAAACTATTTGAATTTTTATCAAAATACTTATTCAACCTTGATGCTTATAAAATGATACTTTCAAATCATTCCTTGGATCATATCCAAAGACTCACAAACTCAATATCTCTCCCATCGACTTCGAGACATTTTGGTTATTATGTGTAAACAGTTTACTCTAAATCATTATTTAGAATTTTCCGTTTCAATACATATGTACCAAACATAAAGTCATATCAAGTGGTAATTTTGTGATTAAATTCGAATTAACTTGAGAAAGTTGAATATCGAATCTATTATGCTAATTTCAATAATTGAAATTTGCAATATTATTCTCATCAACGTTGCTCATATAATTCCAACTGCATTAGTCTTGCTCATAAAGACACTATCGCGGCTGATGGATCATATCCCTTAGGTTATGACTACCAAAATCATATTTTAATAGCGTACTTGGAATTCTTTCAGATTTGCACATCATACCATATGATAGAGTCAACACTATTAGTGGTTCAATTAAACAATGGAGGATTATATATTTTCGACATTGTAAAGAAACTCATAGTTTCTCTTCAATGAGCGAGAATATTTATTAGACATTCTAATGCAATGTGTTCGTTTAGGTTAGTCAATTTTATTTCATCTCATCTAACCAGTTCTATCTTTGGATCGTATCCAAATCCTTTTTACCACCAGTAATTTCTCAAGGTAATTCCTTCACAATGAAGTTGGTATTTCTTGAAATGTTTCTCAGTGCAATAGAATAGGTATTCATAAACGTTTTATGAATTTCTTTATTCATTAAACTGATTTGGTCTTAGTTTACAAAAGTTATGTTCGAAACATAAATATGTCATCCAATGACAGTCTTTTCAAAATCCTTTTCGGAAGATTCATACAAGATCCTTCATGAACAACTATTACATGCAATCTTTTGACTCACACAACCTGCCAACTCCTTAGCCTAGGATATGTTCTAGTTTCTTATAAACCCTTATCTTGTGCGATTTTGTAAACCGTTATTTAGATGAAATAATATTAACCTTGTGTATTACTCTTAAGTACATGATCTTATAGAAAGAAACTAACTCAACTTCACTCACAATTAATCGAATATTGTTCAACAAAGTTCGATTACCCCTTATCGATGCATCATTATGCATCACATGGAGGAGTGACTTTTGAGACTGAATCTTTATTCATTTTAGGTATATTCGACCTTTTTCCAATATACTCACTCATTCGATCAAATTGAATCATTTCTATTGCATGTTATTTTATCTACTTCTGTTTTATACTCTATGAGTTTACCGTAGACATACTACATGTGTATTAAATACACATGTCCATGTCGGCGATAACTCATCGGTGAATATGACGAAGTACAAGGAATTGTTTTGATATTTATAGAATTATGATTGCATACATCCATATGTATCAACCCGAGGAGTTCATCAACTCTTATGATACTCCTACTGAATGGGTGCATAGCCATTTGTTGTTTGAGATATAATTAACAAGTATCATATGATTCAAAATCATACAATAACATTATTTCTCAAAACTACGGCTTGGTCTATAATTCCAAAACAACCATAAATAATATTAGATACTTTTGTATTTTCCAATGCATCACTTTTCTTAGAAGGAAAAATTACCACATTATAGTTTTATTTCACAAAGAATATTCATAATATTCATACTAAAATATAGCTATGTCTATTTTTTTCAGTCGATACCGAAAAATAATCATTATTTCATAAATAATGTATGGTAAGTTATACAAAAACAATTTTCATACTATGATGTAATTAATAAGTGCTATATTGTATGCTCCCACTATTTCCGCCATTACTATAATAGCGTATTAAATTTGGAGATCCGTCATTCACTTAATACAATTTGTTTATTTCATACACTGCAGCTATTTACAGTGGAGAGTTCGTTGATCAAATATCTTGAGCTCAAAGACATAAATCTCATAGAAAACAATTTTCTATATGAAAATACATTTCAAAATAGAATTCATATTTCTTATTCCAATATTAGGTATCAATTATTGATTACAATTCATATTTCCAATGTTTCTCTATGAAGCAGAAGTGAGTATTCATTCTCTTCATTCCAACTGTACCTTAAATTACATCTATTCTTATACATTCGTTTTCCTTTCAAATGGTCAAACTATTCAAAAGAAAACCTTACTATAATATCATAATAAACTCTTTACAAAAGCACATTCGATTATCCTTAACATTTAAGGAAATCAAATATGTTGCACTTTATGTAAACTGATCGAAATGACATTTCAACAATCGAGTTCTTATATCTATCTTGTAGTTTTTGGTCTTGTGTTACATTAACACAATATGATCTCTTTTGTAATCAACCAAATTGAATACTCAATCTCGCACTAAGGTTTATTCGGTTTTTCGGATGAACTAATTTCATCGAAATATTGTACATTACAAACTTTGACCATTCACCATATAACATTTATATGCAATTGTATATGGATCAAATATCGATAGTCTTGTATTGTTTTAGAGTTTGAAACTCATAAAATGCAATACATGGTCTTGACCAAATAAATGCATAAGCGACCAAACCATGAATGTATTCAATAGTTGTTAAATCAGGCACTTGCATGGGTGTTGAAACGTTAACATGCAATAGGAATTTGATAGTGGGTATTATATTTCCATTTGTCAACTTTCAATTCAGTTCGTTTGTATATTTTAATTGGTAAACATTTTATCAATCATATTAAATGCACAAATTTATCATTGTAGATAATTATAACATTATTTATCATATGTTCTTACAATATTAGAAATGTTAAATGTTACCATTTCATTTTTCTAATAAGGTTCCCACTAGTCTTTTATGATTCTCCAATCCCTAAGATGAAACACAAAAGTCTTTCGACTTCACTAGTGGGTATTAGGACTCGTCTGTCTTGGTATTCTGACCTTAAGTTTGCTCAATAAATCGTAGCCCCATAAACGATGGATAACTCCTTATCGGTTGTATCACATACAACTTCTAACCCATTTTTCCTTGTCCTAATCTCATTTCGACCTTGAGTTTGCTCAATAAATCGAAAGAGATTATTCACTCATACCTACAATATCATGATGGCCTAAGTATAGTATATGTACCTTGAGTTTGCTCAACAAATACATATAGTTATCTTACATCATATGTTCAATATATTAATAATACTACACATAACATCCCCAGCTTGAGTTTTCTCAACAACCAAGGAGTATGCAAGTAATTTATTAATATACATATTGTAATATCCCGGAAATTTTAACAATATCAATTTAATAATCTGTTGAATAATTAAATTGATATGGATAATCTTTGATAATAAGATTTGAATTTAATTTAATAATCTAATTAAATAAGTATTAATTGGTGATTTTATCTTTTAAAAATTTATAAGATATTTTGTATTTGAATATATTTATTTATTTGTATATATTGTAAATAAAAAGCTTTGATAAATTGGAAATTTATATTTAATTTAATCTGGACTTTTCAAAGATATTTAAATAAATAACTTTATAGTTTTAAATATACTTTAGATAAATGTTTTAATTGTTTAAGATATTTTTACTTAAGCTTAAAAATAAATAAGATTTAACAAAAAGGTTTGTTTTATTTCTTTTTAAAATATTACTTGATAATATAATCTCTTAGATGAATTATTTAAATTATCAAATATGTTATTTTCAAATAATAAGTATAATGTATTATTTTTATAAATATGAATGGATTTTAAAGACTATGGAATGGTTATTTTAAATTGATAAGTAGTTATATAAGTGTATATATATATAACTTGACTTTTTAAATTGAATCTTAGGATTTAATTTAATTTGAATTTGAATTTAAAGTTTTGAAATTCAAAAGAATAATTATTTAAATTATTTTGGATTTTAAAATATTTGTATAAGCTTTTATTTATAAATATAATTAGTTTTTGTTTCCCTTTAAAAAGTAATTTATATATAGATAAGTACTTATTAACTAATTAATTAAGTATAAGCTTATATTAAACTTTAAAAATAAAATACAAATTAACTTAAAAAGACAAGTGTTAATTTCCTAAGACCTCATTTAAACAAGTGTTAAATAATGAGTAAGGGCTAATGACAAGTGTCATTTAATCTTGTTTTCTTTTATTTTTATTTTTAGATAATTTCAGTTTATATAAACATATACTTCATTCTCTTCATATTTTTTTCTATTCTCTTCAAAGTTAAGAAAACCTCAGTTCAAAACAATTCTGTAATCAGTAACCAAATTTCCAAATCCTAAAGCAAAAGCATGTAAATCTTCTTCAAACCAAATCAAAAGATCAACCTGTAATATAGTTTCCAAATCAAAAACAAAGGCCTGCAAACATTCTTCTCATCTCTGGAATCAATTCGAAAACCAGTTTGCAATTTTCAAATTCAAGGGAAATCAAATCCCTGTAACCAAGTTGCAATCTGAAATCAAAACCCTGATGCATTCTTTTCAAATCTGCATCATCTTCAAAAAGCCTGTCTTCATTTTCAATTTGGAAACAACTCAAAGCCAGCCTGCAATTCTTTTCAACATCAAAGTCTGTCTGCCTTCATTTTTCTTCAACCTGGAAACATGCATGTAGTTTATTCAAGTCTGTAGCCTGCTTGCATTCGTTCTTCAATTTGGAAGCCAGCATGCATGTGGTTCAAAACAGTTTTAAGCTCAACAACTCAAGTTTTTAAATCAAAGAGGCATTCCAGTTTTAAAGTTCAAACCAGTTTCAAGCTTTTCAAAAATTCAAAGTTAAACTGCCTCTGTTCATTTCAGATCAGGTGAGTAACATTTTTATTTAAACTAATTTAAGTAAACTTAGTTGCTTGAAATTATATACTGATTTAGTCATGATTATGTGAAAGAATATGATAGAATTCCCTATGTATGGTTACTGAATATATGCTTGCTGTTGGATTATGTTCTTGCCTGTTCTAGCATTCCAAGTTTAAACTCTGATCAAAATCATGATCTCATGATTCAAATCTTGTTAAGGATTTAGATTTCAAACAATATTTGGTTATGAAATATAAGTTAAAGTTTAAATTTTATAAAAATAAAGAGAGAAAAATAATGTCTCTGTAACACAAATAACAGAACCAGACTTTTGGAAATAGGAATTTAATCATCCTGATTTATTGATTTAATATTATCAATAGATTACATGACCGAAGACATGATTTTTTTAAAACTAAAATTAGAATTTTCAGTTTGTATTTGATTAAGTATTTCTGGCTTAACCAGAAATCATATTTTGGGGTGGCTCTGTCATTTTAGAAAGATTGGGTGGCGAGTTTCTTTTCTGGTGATGGAATATGGATCGAAGTTGCTGAGAAAATACTGGATGATGAATTAAAGCATGGGGGCAGTGGTGATTTGGGATTGAAGTTGATAAGCCCTAGTTTTCAATGTTGATCAGTAAATTGATCACCGCGACCTGTATAAGTGATCGAGTCCTTCCTAATTCGAACTGGAGATAGATGGGGTGTGGAAGTGGATGTGGCCGGAGGCGTTGGTTCTCTGATGATCTGATCTTGGTGTTTGAGGCGGTTACAGGTTCGACCATTGATCCAGTTTTGAGCTCGAAGCTCGTTTTTAATTTTTGGGTTCTGCAGTTAGTTTGATGATCGGAATGGAGTTGGGGGATGACCGTTGACTTGCGAGCGTCGTCGCGAGGGGTCGGAATTGGGTGCAGCGTGGGTGCAGGTGCACGGCGTTCATGGGTTGTCAGCTGATGTTTTGGGGAAGAAGAGACGGTACGGGTTTGGCTCGAAGTTTCTTGGCGTTCGACTCGAAGGAATAGGGATGGAAGGAAACTCGAAGTTGTCTCGGGGGTTTCCAGTTTTTACTCGGGTATTTTGATGTTGGGCTCGGGTAGATTTGATGATAACAGTTTTAAAAATCTGACGGTGTTTTTAAATTTAAAATGAGTTTAAATTGTAAAGTAGAATTTAAAACAAAGTTTTAAATAAAAGTTTAAAGTATGGATTCAATTTAATTTGTATCCTAGTTGAAATAAATAAGTTTTTATTTTAATGATTAAACAACTTTAAAATATTTAAAGTATAATTTAAAAAGGGTTTGAATTTAAATGAATTGGTTTAGAAATCTTCTAAATTTCCTTTATAAATGTTAAGTGTTTTTAACATTTGAAATTAAAAAGAATTTGTAAATTTGATTTAAATTGGTTAAAGTTAAATTGTAATTTATTTTAAATCTTTAATTTAAAATGAAAAAAAAAAGATTTTAAAGTTAAATCTTTTAAAGTCTTTGTTAATAATAATTAAAGTATTAAAGGTTAATACTTTAATTTATAAAGTGATTAAGGTTTAATGATATAGGAGTCATTAAATTAATAAAGTAATTTAAGAGTAATTTGATAATTTAATTAATTAATGGTTTAGTGTTAATTAATTAAATAATTAAGATTATAAGTTAAATTAATTAAAGGTTAATTAATTTGGGGTTAAGAATCATTTATTTAGATAAATATAGATTTTTAATAAATGATTAGAAATTAATTAATTAAGTGATTAAAGATTAATTAAGAAATTAATTAAGTAATTAGAAATTAATTGATGGGTAATTAAGAATTAATTAATGTGTAATTAATAATGGTTGATTTAAGTTTAAATACTTAAATAAGAATTGTTAATAATTAATGAGAGATCATTAATTAGAGATTATTAAATAATTAATTAATGTGATTAATCTTGATAATCAATTAGATTAATTAACTAATGATAATCATTTATAAATTGGTTAAGTATAATTTATTTAATGGAAGTAATTAAGGGAATTAATTACTTAAGGTAATTAATTAAATAAATTTGATAAGTTTAAATTAATTTGTTTAATTAATTTAAGATAATCACTTGGTGATTTGATAATTACTTAAATGTAATTAGTGAAAGTATAAATTACTTAGGAAAGTAATTAAAGTTAATTAATAGATGTAATTAACTAAAGATGATTTAATAATAAAAGTAATTGGAGTTTAATTACTTTTGAATAATTAATCAAGGGATTAATTAAAGGATAATTAATTAAGTAATAATTAATTTATATAAAGGAGTAATTAAGGGTAGTTAATTACTAAATGTGATTAATCAAAGGTGATTAATAAATGTGACTAAATAATTATTAAATGTAATTAATTTAAATAGGATAATTAATTAAGAGTAATTAAGAATCATTAATTAATATAATTAATGATGTAATTAAGGATTGATTAATTAAGACTAATTAATCAATAATAAGTGATTAAGGTAATTAATTAATTGTAATTAATTAAGGATTAATGTAATTAAGTATAGTTAATTAATTAATGAAGTAATTAAAGATTAATTACTGAAATGGTTTAAGTTAATTAATTTGTGAAATTAATTAAGAGTTAATTACTTAAAGTAATTAAAGTATAATTAACTAGGAATGATTAATTTAGATGAATACTTAGAGTATGATTAATTAATTGGTTTAATTAATAATTAAGTAAGCAGGATTTATATAACGAAGTAATTAATTTAATTCACTTTAAATTAATTAGAGATGATATAAATCATTACTTAGGAATGGATGAATGATATTGAATGCTTTGCATTGTTGATATCTCTGATAAGAGATGTGCTGATCTATGATATGGATGTTTGGTTGAATTGTAATGATAATGTGAATTATCTGTTTATGATAATATGTAGATTATCTATTGGATTATCTATCTCTGTGTATATAGATATCTGAATTGAATTGTTTTAACTTTAAAACAACTTGGCCTTAAAAGATACGCTTTGGATTTCGATGAGACCGGGATCGGGTTTCCGTATACCGGATTTCCAGGTCTGGAGACCCGAATACCACATCGATCCAAATTAACGATAGGTCGTGAATCAAGTGATGATGAAGATTCAGAGTGCAAGGGTTATTGTCGTTAACTCTGAGTGTGATTCCAAAACGAGTGTAACGAGATAATGCCTTCGGTTTCGTTCGAACCCGGAACGAACTTGTATGGATTGAATGCTTTCAGCACATCGTCAGGTGGACGATGAGCATTCTAAGTGATGTGTTCTTTTCTAAGGTAATCGTGACCTCAAGCCTCACAAACCGAGAATGGCTAAAACAGGGGAGGTGCAGCAAGGTTAGTGGGTAGCACCCAAGTAGGACAAGGTTACCTCTGTCTAGATGTCCCTTTCTATTTTCGACTTAGTGGTGCGGTTGCTGATCCCAACCGTGAGGTATCTTGTGCGGGAATTATCCAGTAAGGGATGTTCCGACCTTGTGTTGCAGGGGATTGGGAGTGATCCTCGGTACGGTGATCTAGGCCACGTACTGTGACGGGCGGTACCCCGGTAGCCCTGCCATTGTATGGAATCCAATTTTCCAATAAGTGATAACGGACTTGATTGTATAACCCACTTTGTTGGCTAGTATGCTGGAATTTAATAATGTAACAATTTCAGCTATTTCTTATTTATTTGAAAACCCTAGACCCTATTATAATACAATCGAATTTCCTATCAAATGTTTTGGTTAGCGTAAGGTAAAAACTTACCCATGTTTATTTGTGGGGAGTCTTACGTGATACCTTTTCTTTCAAAAAGATTTTGAAGTTAAACAAGTTTAACCTGTTACTCACACCAGACCCATGTCTGACCCAAGTTGTTTATTTCTGTTTTATAAACTCTTGGGTACTCAAATTTTTACGAGTAGCCAAGGGATTCAGGTTAGCCTTGACGAATTGTGGAGGAGCAATGGAGCAGGAGGCTTCAGCGTTGTAGATATAGATAGTAGTTTCCGCTGTGTTGATCTTGTTTAGATCTTTGTTTTGTATTGAGATGTAATAACTAGACAGATGTTTATAACTGTCTAGTATATGATATGTAATCTGTGTAACTCTGATAAGTGTTGTATATGATACTATGTAATATTTATGTGATATAATTTATTTTGTTCGTTTCCGCTGTGAGTATTTGTGTTTGTTTCTTTTCTCTTCTTCTCTTTTCTACTTCTCACCCCTTTCTTTCTTATTAGCGATACGACTTTCTATGGAGAGAAAGTCGTTGGTCGTTACAGTGGTATCAGAGCAGTAGGTTGAGTGAATACCTAGGCTCTGAAGTGGTGTCTATCTTGAGAGCGCGTAATTGTTAGTTATATAAAAATGGTTTTATATTGTGTTAATTGATCGGTTGAGTGGTATATGGATTCTGGTCAATACGAGTAGCTAACGTTATTGATAGGGATCTCTAAACACTTGAACCAGGCCAACGGACACAATATTGTTTTAAAGAGGTAAATGAAATAATTTTACCCAGAAATAATTTCTATATAAAAAGTATCATTTTAAATATATATATATTTCTACCTATTTGTTGGGTTACCTGTTCGGGTTTTCCAATATAAGTTATAAAGGTAGATGGGGTAGTGGTGTGTGAAACACGACTACCAATGGTTGGAGTTTGAATGTTGAGGTTGGAAGTGTATCTGTCGAGACTGTAGACCTAATACCGTCTCGAGTAAGCTTTGCTATGGTAAAGGATTTCATCGATCTCTGAAGGAAACCTTTTAAAGGTTCGGAGTTTATCTTTGAAGTTTGGATGAGTAAGGTTGGATCTGTCGGTTGAACAGAAGCGAGTGATGGTACCTTGATACCTCAGGTAATAGTAGCTGTATGATGAGATACAGTGACGATGGATGTTCCCGAAGATGTTTTCTTTGGAACAAGATTAAGGAAGTGTGTATACTTCGGTGTTGTGGCTGAGTTCAGCATGGTGTTTCTGTTTGGTTTGGAGTTCGAGTTTCTCGAAGATCTTTGGAGTACGAAGTCCTTGGCATCAGTGTCAGCAGTGCAGCTCGGAGTATTCTGTGATGGCAGGAAGTTTTCTGGATGAGCAGTTTTTCTGGAAGTGAAGATCAGAAGCAGCAGAGTGGATCCATTTCTTCGATAAATTGGATAAATAAGTGTAAGCTGTTCTGATTGGTAAAGAGAGAACAGTCTGTTTGGGATTAGGCTGGGTTGATCGCAAAAGTGACTTGCGATTATCTGAGTGTTCTCTTGGGTTGTCAGAGTTTTTCTGGATGTCTTCAGAGAAGTCAGAAGTTTGTCCGCATCTGAAGGTTGAGTTTTCTTATCGACTGGATTCCAGGAGTGATACCGGTGGTTCAGTCTAGTGGAAGGATGTTTCCTAGAGATGGATTTGGTGAAGCAGCTCAAGTTTTGCTGGAGTATCTGAGTTTTATTTATGGATCAGTGAACCTTATTTCTGGAATGAGTTGTCCAGTCTGTGCTTGTGTTCTACCTCAGATCAGAGTTGAGCAGCGAAAGCAGTTTGGAGTGTATCTCTGGATGGGAGAAGTAAGTTTGGAATCTACTATTGTGAAGTAGAGTTGTGTTTGGATCTCGTCTGTGTTCTGATTTGGATAAGTATTTGGTCTTCTGAATTGAATTGTCAGTTTGGATAACTGGGATTCATTGTGTTTTACGTATCTCTGAAGGAGTACGTGTTTGATCTATCTTTGGTTTTGGAATCTGCAGTTCTGGAGGTTTGATTGTTGAGTCAGACTCGTCTGTAGTCTGATATTCTGTTTAGTTCTGTAGATCTAGATGAGTAGGAGATCTATAGCTTAGTAGTTTAGATTGTTTGTAGAGCGAGTATCCCGGTATATATATATACTTGGGGAAACTCGAGGTATTTTATCTAAAATTTAGTTTAGATAGTTAAATTGTTTGATTGGATGATTTGGTTGCTATGGTTGTTAGAATATGGATGATAGTAGATGCTTGTGTTTTGAATTTAAATCTTTAAATAAGATTATTAAATTACCTTTGTTTAAATTTCGGGGACGAAATTATTTTAAGGGGGGAGGAATGTAATATCCCGGAAATTTTAACAATATCAATTTAATAATCTGTTGAATAATTAAATTGATATGGATAATCTTTGATAATAAGATTTGAATTTAATTTAATAATCTAATTAAATAAGTATTAATTGGTGATTTTATCTTTTAAAAATTTATAAGATATTTTCTATTTGAATATATATATTTATTTGTATATATTGTAAATAAAAAGCTTTGATAAATTGGAAATTTATATTTAATTTAATCTGGACTTTTCAAAGATATTTAAATAAATAACTTTATAGTTTTAAATATACTTTAGATAAATGTTTTAATTGTTTAAGATATTTTTACTTAAGCTTAAAAATAAATAAGATTTAACAAAAAGGTTTGTTTTATTTCTTTTTAAAATATTACTTGATAATATAATCTCTTAGATGAATTATTTAAATTATCAAATATGTTATTTTCAAATAATAAGTATAATGTATTATTTTTATAAATATGAATGGATTTTAAAGACTATGGAATGGTTATTTTAAATTGATAAGTAGTTATATAAGTGTATATATATAACTTGACTTTTTAAATTGAATCTTAGGATTTAATTTAATTTGAATTTGAATTTAAAGTTTTGAAATTCAAAAGAATAATTATTTAAATTATTTTGGATTTTAAAATATTTGTATAAGCTTTTATTTATAAATATAATTAGTTTTTGTTTCCCTTTAAAAATTAATTTATATATAGATAAGTACTTATTAACTAATTAATTAAGTATAAGCTTATATTAAACTTTAAAAATAAAATACAAATTAACTTAAAAAGACAAGTGTTAATTTCCTAAGACCTCATTTAAACAAGTGTTAAATAATGAGTAAGGGCTAATGACAAGTGTCATTTAATCTTGTTTTCTTTTATTTTTATTTTTAGATAATTTCAGTTTATATAAACATATACTTCATTCTCTTCATATTTTTTCCTATTCTCTTCAAAGTTAAGAAAACCTCAGTTCAAAACAATTCTGTAATCAGTAACCAAATTTCCAAATCCTAAAGCAAAAGCATGTAAATCTTCTTCAAACCAAATCAAAAGATCAACCTGTAATATAGTTTCCAAATCAAAAACAAAGGCCTGCAAACATTCTTCTCATCTCTGGAATCAATTCGAAAACCAGTTTGCAATTTTCAAATTCAAGGGAAATCAAATCCCTGTAACCAAGTTGCAATCTGAAATCAAAACCCTGATGCATTCTTTTCAAATCTGCATCATCTTCAAAAAGCCTGTCTTCATTTTTAATTTGGAAACAACTCAAAGCCAGCCTGCAATTCTTTTCAACATCAAAGTCTGTCTGCCTTCATTTTTCTTCAACCTGGAAACATGCATGTAGTTTATTCAAGTCTGTAGCCTGCTTGCATTCGTTCTTCAATTTGGAAGCCAGCATGCATGTGGTTCAAAACAGTTTTAAGCTCAACAACTCAAGTTTTTAAATCAAAGAGGCATTCCAGTTTTAAAGTTCAAACCAGTTTCAAGCTTTTCAAAAATTCAAAGTTAAACTGCCTCTGTTCATTTCAGATCAGGTGAGTAACATTTTTATTTAAACTAATTTAAGTAAACTTAGTTGCTTGAAATTATATACTGATTTAGTCATGATTATGTGAAAGAATATGATAGAATTCCCTATGTATGGTTACTGAATATATGCTTGCTGTTGGATTATGTTCTTGCCTGTTCTAGCATTCCAAGTTTAAACTCTGATCAAAATCATGATCTCATGATTCAAATCTTGTTAAGGATTTAGATTTCAAACAATATTTGGTTATGAAATATAAGTTAAAGTTTAAATTTTATAAAAATAAAGAGAGAAAAATAATGTCTCTGTAACACAAATAACAGAACCAGACTTTTGGAAATAGGAATTTAATCATCCTGATTTATTGATTTAATATTATCAATAGATTACATGACCGAAGACATGATTTTTTTAAAACTAAAATTAGAATTTTCAGTTTGTATTTGATTAAGTATTTCTGGCTTAACCAGAAATCATATTTTGGGGTGGCTCTGTCATTTTAGAAAGATTGGGTGGCGAGTTTCTTTTCTGGTGATGGAATATGGATCGAAGTTGCTGAGAAAATACTGGATGATGAATTAAAGCATGGGGGCAGTGGTGATTTGGGATTGAAGTTGATAAGCCCTAGTTTTCAATGTTGATCAGTAAATTGATCACCGCGACCTGTATAAGTGATCGAGTCCTTCCTAATTCGAACTGGAGATAGATGGGGTGTGGAAGTGGATGTGGCCGGAGGCGTTGGTTCTCTGATGATCTGATCTTGGTGTTTGAGGCGGTTACAGGTTCGACCATTGATCCAGTTTTGAGCTCGAAGCTCGTTTTTAATTTTTGGGTTCTGCAGTTAGTTTGATGATCGGAATGGAGTTGGGGGATGACCGTTGACTTGCGAGCGTCGTCGTGAGGGGTCGGAATTGGGTGCAGCGTGGGTGCAGGTGCACGGCGTTCATGGGTTGTCAGCTGATGTTTTGGGGAAGAAGAGACGGTACGGGTTTGGCTCGAAGTTTCTTGGCGTTCGACTCGAAGGAATAGGGATGGAAGGAAACTCGAAGTTGTCTCGGGGGTTTCCAGTTTTTACTCGGGTATTTTGATGTTGGGCTCGGGTAGATTTGATGATAACAGTTTTAAAAATCTGACAGTGTTTTTAAATTTAAAATGAGTTTAAATTGTAAAGTAGAATTTAAAACAAAGTTTTAAATAAAAGTTTAAAGTATGGATTCAATTTAATTTGTATCCTAGTTGAAATAAATAAGTTTTTATTTTAATTATTAAACAACTTTAAAATGTTTAAAGTATAATTTAAAAAGGGTTTGAATTTAAATGAATTGGTTTAGAAATCTTCTAAATTTCCTTTATAAATGTTAAGTGTTTTTAACATTTGAAATTAAAAAGAATTTGTAAATTTGATTTAAATTGGTTAAAGTTAAATTGTAATTTATTTTAAATCTTTAATTTAAAATGAAAAAAAAAAGATTTTAAAGTTAAATCTTTTAAAGTCTTTGTTAATAATAATTAAAGTATTAAAGGTTAATACTTTAATTTATAAAGTGATTAAGGTTTAATGATATAGGAGTCATTAAATTAATAAAGTAATTTAAGAGTAATTTGATAATTTAATTAATTAATGGTTTAGTGTTAATTAATTAAATAATTAAGATTATAAGTTAAATTAATTAAAGGTTAATTAATTTGGGGTTAAGAATCATTTATTTAGATAAATATAGATTTTTAATAAATGATTAGAAATTAATTAATTAAGTGATTAAAGATTAATTAAGAAATTAATTAAGTAATTAGAAATTAATTGATGGGTAATTAAGAATTAATTAATGTGTAATTAATAATGGTTGATTTAAGTTTAAATACTTAAATAAGAATTGTTAATAATTAATGAGAGATCATTAATTAGAGATTATTAAATAATTAATTAATGTGATTAATCTTGATAATCAATTAGATTAATTAACTAATGATAATCATTTATAAATTGGTTAAGTATAATTTATTTAATGGAAGTAATTAAAGGAATTAATTACTTAAGGTAATTAATTAAATAAATTTGATAAGTTTAAATTAATTTGTTTAATTAATTTAAGATAATCACTTGGTGATTTGATAATTACTTAAATGTAATTAGTGAAAGTATAAATTACTTAGGAAAGTAATTAAAGTTAATTAATAGATGTAATTAACTAAAGATGATTTGATAATAAAAGTAATTGGAGTTTAATTACTTTTGAATAATTAATCAAGGGATTAATTAAAGGATAATTAATTAAGTAATAATTAATTTATATAAAGGAGTAATTAAGGGTAGTTAATTACTAAATGTGATTAATCAAAGGTGATTAATAAATGTGACTAATTAATTATTAAATGTAATTAATTTAAATAGGATAATTAATTAAGAGTAATTAAGAATCATTAATTAATATAATTAATGATGTAATTAAGGATTGATTAATTAAGACTAATTAATCAATAATAAGTGATTAAGGTAATTAATTAATTGTAATTAATTAAGGATTAATGTAATTAAGTATAGTTAATTAATTAATGAAGTAATTAAAGATTAATTACTGAAATGGTTTAAGTTAATTAATTTGTGAAATTAATTAAGAGTTAATTACTTAAAGTAATTAAAGTATAATTAACTAGGAATGATTAATTTAGATGAATACTTAGAGTATGATTAATTAATTGGTTTAATTAATAATTAAGTAAGCAGGATTTATATAACGAAGTAATTAATTTAATTCACTTTAAATTAATTAGAGATGATATAAATCATTACTTAGGAATGGATGAATGATATTGAATGCTTTGCATTGTTGATATCTCTGATAAGAGATGTGCTGATCTATGATATGGATGTTTGGTTGAATTGTAATGATAATGTGAATTATCTGTTTATGATAATATGTAGATTATCTATTGGATTATCTATCTCTGTGTATATAGATATCTGAATTGAATTGTTTTAACTTTAAAACAACTTGGCCTTAAAAGATACGCTTTGGATTTCGATGAGACCGGGATCGGGTTTCCGTATACCGGATTTCCAGGTCTGGAGACCCGAATACCACATCGATCCAAATTAACGATAGGTCGTGAATCAAGTGAAGATGAAGATTCAGAGTGCAAGGGTTATTGTCGTTAACTCTGAGGGTGATTCCAAAACGAGTGTAACGAGATAATGCCTTCGGTTTCGTTCGAACCCGGAACGAACTTGTATGGATTGAATGCTTTCAGCACATCGTCAGGTGGACGATGAGCATTCTAAGTGATGTGTTCTTTTCTAAGGTAATCGTGACCTCAAGCCTCACAAACCGGGAATGGCTAAAACAGGGGAGGTGCAGCAAGGTTAGTGGGTAGCACCCAAGTAGGACAAGGTTACCTCTGTCTAGATGTCCCTTTCTATTTTCGACTTAGTGGTGCGGTTGCTGATCCCAACCGTGAGGTATCTTGTGCGGGAATTATCCAGTAAGGGATGTTCCGACCTTGTGTTGCAGGGGATTGGGAGTGATCCTCGGTACGGTGATCTAGGCCACGTACTGTGACGGGCGGTACCCCGGTAGCCCTGCCATTGTATGGAATCCAATTTTCCAATAAGTGATAACGGACTTGATTTGTAACGACCCGGAAATTTCGAACCCGAAATTTCCAGATAGTTAGAAGAAAAAGAAAAGAGATAGAAGAAAGAACAGAGCAAGACACAGATTCTCACATTCGCAGCGGATAAAATATAATATCAAATAATATTCTTTACACAAAGAAAATTGTATCAGTCAATTACAATTTAATACATCAGAGTTATAACCATTTATACATGAGCTGGACAGTTATACAACTTGTTCCAGACTTCAATCTATATAGACTACATAGTCTCATATACACAGCGGAATACACTTCATACGTTCCTGCCATCCAGCTCGCCTCCTGAGCTCCAGAACGTCCTTACCTGAAATCTGTAATACTCGGTCTGACCCGAGCATTACATCAAAGTAACACCCGGGTCAGGCTGGAAACCAGCGTGAGTAAACTTATCTAACATGGAATTTCAATTCATAGAACTTATTTAAAACCCGGGTAACTCGTACATTATTACGAGTAAACAACTTATATAGTCAACACTTATTTTCACAAAGCAATATCTAAGTATCCAACTTAGTTTAAATGGTCCATTTTATCCCAACCAGCCTATTGGTTTCACATATCAATCTATGAAGTATTTTAGATGATTTCAAATCGAAGTGGTTTCGGATATTTACTAATACCCGACCCCGGTCTCTTCGAAACCAATGTCATCTTAAATCCAAGTTGTTAAGTTTAAACAATACAATTCATATTCAGGATACCATACAACAATTCAACTCAGATAGGTAACCTACATTATCACAATTTAACCCATTTGTATCACAGCACATCTCAATCGCGCATTAGAGATAAAATCAATCCAGGTCACCTGATATCATTCAACCAATTTATAACAAGTTGATTCATTCTTAATTAATTTAATTAATCTCTAATTAAATTAATTACTAACCTTTAATCACTTGGATTATCTTAATCCATCTTATTTAACATTAATTAATTACAAATTAATTAATCATTTCTTAATTAATCTTCCTCGATTAATTATCCCTTAATTTCAATAAGTAATTATTCTTTTTAATACTCATTCTTGATTAATTACTTTTTTATTTCATTAAGTAATTAGCCTTTAATTAATTATATAAATGAATTAACCTTAACCATTTATAATAATTAAACTAAATCAATCCCATTAAGTAATTAATAAATAAATAAATGATCCTTTAATTACTTCCATTAATTAATTATTCTTTAATTAATTACCTCAATTAATCCATATTTAAATAAATTACACTTAAGTAATTAATCCTTAATAACTTCCATTTAATTACTTCCAAAAAGTAAGTATCTTAATTAACTTCTTATTTATCATTAAAAATCATATCAAATAAACTTTCCAAAGTTATTTAATAAATTTTTAAACCAACCTCATTTATTAATACCCACTTATTTAACCTTTTTAAAACTTATCTACTTAATATAAAAACTTATTTAAACTTATATTCTTGAAAACAATTTAGTTTTACAGAAAAAACTTGTTTTACTTTTGTTTAAAACTTAGAAACACCACCATATAATTTCTTTGGTTTTTAAACTTCAAAAACATTTCCTGTAAAATTCTTTAAGCCTGCTATTATTCAAACCCGAGCAAACCTTTAGAAAACCCGAAGCAACTCTCGAGTATCCCCACTATACTTCCTGCTTCGAGTAAAACACGAGCCATTCCCGAAGTAAAACCCATGAAAACACTTTCTTCCCCAAAACCCAAAATTCCCAGATGCACAAGAACTCGCTCGTGCACGTGCACAGGCGATCGTGACGACGTCGCTCACCGATGACACTCCGACTCCATCCACGTTCATCCCACGACCACGTTACGATCCTCCATTTCTGATCACCAACCAAAAATCGAAAACGAGGAATATCGTGCAACACCAGTAACAACAGCCTCGCCTGAAATTTCATCGAACCCACGTCGCTGACCACCGTAGCACCTGAAACTCCTGTCACATCACCGCAAGCCATCCACGCAACTATTCCCATTGCTCCGGTGCCACTCGATCCACCATAGATGACCCCGTCATCACGTTTCCAACCACGACCAAACAAAGTGTTTAAACCCTAGTTCGTCTGACTTCCAACGCCATGGTGGATGACAAATTCATTTGACATTTTTGCCGAGACCCCCAGACTTCCTACTTCCTCCAGCGAAGTTACCGTCCATCTCGAGACCACCAATCGCCAGAAAACTCTCAAAAACTATTTTCTGGTTAACTTATGATTACTCTCTCGATATAACATTAAAAATCAAGTTTTCTCTTTTAAAAATCATATTTTTCTGAGTCTATTCAAATTATATAATTGAAACATCGAATTGCAATTCTTGAATTTAACATGTTATAAAAATTTACACTGTATATTTCTTAATTCCAGCAGATTTCAAGCCTAAAATACTTAACCATATTTTTAAAACCTAAATTATAGTTAAACAATCCTATCTTGTTTGAAAACAAAAACTTAATAAAGGATAGATGAAGAGGTTTTGAATTTTTGATGTAATTTACACTTTGTAACTTGAAAACAGAGAATCACAGAAATGAAAAATCCAAATGCAAACAACATACAGATCTACACTTATATATAAATATACATGCAGGCATAAATACATTGAGACAAATACTTTTCACAACCTTTCCATCTTATGAAATCAAAATTAAGTGGTTTACTCACCTATTTCAAAGAGGCAGAGAGTTTTGAAAGAAAACTGGAAGCTTTGAAAAACTGAAATGCTTGTTTTGAAAACTTGAAAACCATGGCCTCTGGAATTTGTAAGCTTTGAAAACTTTGCTTTGATTCCTTCAGATTTACTTGCATGCACTCTCGAAAATGGTTATAGGCTTGAAGAACAAATGGTTACAGGGTTTTGGTTCGAGAAATGTTTGCAAGTCTGATTTGAAGTATGGTTTAGTTTGTAGATTGTTGGTTTGGAGATGATTTCAGTTTTGGTTTGAGAAGATTACAATTTTCGATTGAAGAGGAAGTGTTTATAGGTCTTGCACATTTGATTCCATGTTTTGGTCTGCCATTATTTACTGGGAAGATTTCAACTAGATTCACTCCTTTTGTTTTGACTAAAGATATTTTACCTTAGTTACTGATCAAAAGAAAAATGAGATATAGGGAGAGATGTGTATATAGATTTAATTTAGGATTTATTTCAAATAAAGAAAATAAAAATGGTGACACTTGTTCAATCCCTAACATTTGTCATTTGCAAATATTTATTAACTTACACATGTTCTTATATTATGTCTTTAGCTTACATTTGTACATTTTCATGAGAAAATGTTTATATATATCTATATATATTAATTAATTAATTTCAATATATAATTTATTTTATTTTTAATGTCTTATGTATTTATTTATTACTTAAATCAATGTAATACATTTACATGTGTGTTTTCAATCTTTATATATTTACAAACTACATTTATTTCAAGTATAACCTTTTAAAGAAATACATATACCTTTACCAAATTTTACTTTAAACTAGAATACTTTTTATTAAATTCATAAGTATATGCATAGTTATTATTTTAGTGTCTAAAATCTTTAAATAAACCTTGAAAATAATAATCTTGCCAATTGAATAATTATATTAGGAGACTATCAAATAGATATTTATTCACATATTTATAATTCAGCATTTATTATAATTCAAATTCATCTATATACATATCCATATATATTCTAATTATCAAAGTTTTATTTGTTAATCCAAATAAAATCAGTATTTCTATTAATTAACCCAGTTAATTATCAATTAACAGATGTTCCAAAATCCGGGTTATCACATTCCTCCCCCCTTAGAATCTTTTCGTCCTCGAAAAGGAACGAAGCCAGAATTTACTTATTTACTTATTATCAGATAAATTCTCTCTTTGAACATATTTTAAAAAAACACTTTAAAAATCTTTATAATATTACTAAATTAGTTTTTATAAAAATACTTTTATAACTCGATGTTTCAACAAATCCATCCTTGTTCTCACAGAAATTCGGTCATACGTTGATCAGGCGTAAGACTGAAAATCTATAAGTACTTAGCAGACTCATTTTCAACACCCAGTGAAAATATTTGGAAAATACTTTATTTGAAAATATCGAAAACGTTTTTGAAAATAGAGGAAATATCTTTGGTGAGAATGCTCTGGAAATCATCACCCCCATCCAAGGTCACAGTTACATCACGGGTTACGTTGCCATCGCAGCAAAAGTCCATGTAACTGATTACACCAAGGAACCCACAACAGATCGCAGTTACATCCAGGGTTACGTTGCCATCGCAGCAAAAGTCCATGTAACTGTTGGCTCTCAGCGGCACACACGATTTCGCTGTCAAAATGAAACTCCTCCACATAGGTCGCAGTCTACCGATATAAAATCAAACGCAGACTGTTGGCTCTCAGCGGCACAAACGACTTTCGCTATGTTACCATAGTGTCACAGTCTACCGATATAAAATCAAACGTAGACAGTTGGCTCTCAGCGGCACACATGACTTTCGCTATGGTCTGCAGTAGATCGCAGTGACATTGAGTCAAATTGTTGTCACAGCATAACTCAAATGCCTCTGTGGGCACCAGCCCCTCGACTTTCGCTACACAAATAATCCTCAGGAACTAGTTTTGTCCGGACTCCTCACAGGATCAACTTTAGAATCCCCCCTTGGGGTTCAAGGCAGTACCACCCAGTGGTACTCCTGAGAAGTTCATTTCAAGGAAGCGCCTTTTTCCCCAGAGTTAATCTCAAAATACTTTATACTATATACTTATAGTATCTTCAAATCATACCCTTTATGATTTATCAAAATCTCCTTTACACAAAATCGATTACCAAAATCGATAATTCTCAAACTAGGCTTTCCAAAATCCAAAATTGATTTTCCCAAAAATCAAAAGCCTTTTCCAAATTCATAGGTTCCAAAACCTTTTTCCAAAATCATTCTCATAAAACCCTTTATATATATATATATATACTTTGAAAATCTTTGGATTATTTCAAACTTGTATAAAACTCTTTTATACTTCAAATATTTCCAAAAACCCTTTTTATTCTGGCTAGATTCAATAAGGGGAGTTTATCATATTACAAAATACAACTTTATTTATTGCCAAATCAAATATTCAAGTTTGATTTCTTTATAAAGTTATTTACCATTTACTTACTTCCATAAAGTAAATTTTCAACCAAAGAAATATCCAATTCCATTATATTTTACAAATATACTTTTCATTTCAAAACCATTCAAATTCCTTATTCACAAATTTCAATATCAATTTCATCCAAACTCGTACGATGTACACATATCATCCGTACGCCATATCAATTTGATCGCTCCCTCGATCACACAATTTCACTTCCGAACTAGTATCGTCCACCCGACTTCCTAGTGCGGACTCAGATCTGGTTTCTTGATCAGAAACCGTCATTCTCCTTGCATAGTCACAACTATGATAGAGAATATCCAGAACCAATCAAAAATCCATATTCAGGTTCGCCGTCGAAAATCGAGCGAAAAATCCCAACTCGGATCGATAATACTATCTCGAAATTCTGTGTTCGAATCTGGATCAAATCACTATGCGAATAGAATAATATACGTTCATCCTACGTATTTAACTTCATTGATTATTAGCCAAATCAATTCTCTTTTCTATTCACATTTCCTTTAATTCCATTTCACTTATTCTCAATTGCTTCCATTTCCAATTGAGTCATTACTTTAATTACAACCACTTTGAACTCTGATCTATTAAATTTAAAAATAGCTTGAAAAAGTTTAAAATAGATAAGTAGTTGAAAAATAGTAATTAGTTTGTAAAATAGCTGTAAAATAGTTAAGTAGGTATAAAATAGTTAGATAATTGCAAAATAATTGTAAAAATAGAAATTAATTATAAAATAGTTGAAAAATAGTAATTTGTTCCAAAATAATTGTAAAATAAGTATAAGATAGTTTGGGGTTTAAGAAGAAAGATTGTATAGTAAATAGTTTGAAAAAAAATAGGTTTATATTAAAACAAATTACTTTGAAAATAGTCCAGAGTCAAACCGTTCAATTCCCTATCAATTCAATTTAAATTTCTACTTCCATTTAAATTGACTCAATACTTCAATTTCCATTGAATTTTATTCAATCCCAATTCAAGTTGAATTAATCTTAATTCCTTTCCAAATTTCAAATCAAATTCCATTTGATTTTAAACATATTCATTTTAATTACAATTTCAAATTATTCAAATCAAATTCAGTTTGAACAAATTCAATTTAAATCTCAATTCTAAACTATCTCGAATTATATAAATTCGAGTTAAATTTTAAATGTTGATTTAATCCTTTAAATCAAATTAACCTTTACTTTTAAATCAAATCAACCTTAATTTTTTAATTTAACAACTTAAATCTTTAAACCATTTAATTCTGAATCCAAATTCCAAAATTCCATTTTAAAATTATCTTTACTTAACTTATTATAAATTTCAAATAAGAATTTAAAAACAATTAAATTTCAGATTATAATTTATTATCCATTTTCAATTTCCAAATCTCAAACCCATTTTGAGATCACTCATAACTCCCATTTTAATCAACCATTTAACTTCCCAAGTTAAATTTTAATTTCATCTTGAAATTTCTAATTCAAGTTGTTCATTCTAAACTCATTTAACTTTCCTTAAGTTAAATTCAATTTATCTTTACCCAAATTGAATTCCCATTCAAATTTTAAACTTCTTATTAAAAATCTTCCCACTTAAGTTCAAAAACTTATTACTTTGGGTTTTCATATCACATTTCAATTTAAAACTCAACACTAAGAGTTATTTCAAATCATCCTTATATATACATTTTCTTTATACACCAAGTTATACCTTAAAATTTTTTTTTTAAACCATCTCTGGTTTTAATTTAAAAATAATTTCAAGTTTTCTGGATTTAAAACTTCACAATTTAAAACCCACTTCAATTTACAAGTCATACTTGCCTAAATGTTTTACTTCCCTAAAACATTTTATTTTGCTTACTCATTTACAACATTTCATTATTAAACACAATTACCATTTATGATAATAACCAAGATTATCATATCTGGAAACCAATTCATTATTATCTTTATTCTTGATAACACTTCTACAAATTCAAGAATTTAATTTTAGTTTGAATCCATTTCAAACTTATCTTCATTTAATTTCAAATTGGTTGTATTTCTATTACCACTTAATTTAACAACCAATTAACTTATTTATTAGAAAGAAATCATTTTATATATCAAATATATTCTTATATAAAATCATTTGAAATCCTTATATATGAAAATAACAATTACGCTCTTATATATATATATACACTCAACTCGTTCTAGGGTACCATTGACCCTATCCTTAACGAGTAATCCCAACAGAGCCAAGGTTCTCGCTTAACCTCCTGCTCTGATACCAAGTGTAACGACCCGGAGATTTCGAACCCGAAATTTCCAGATAGTTAGAAGAAAAAGAAAAGAGATAGAAGAAAGAACAGAGCAAGACACAGATTCTCACATTCGCAGCGGATAAAATATAATATCAAATAATATTCTTTACACAAAGAAAATTGTATCAGTCAATTACAATTTAATACATCAGAGTTATAACCATTTATACATGAGCTGGACAGTTATACAACTTGTTCCAGACTTCAATCTATATAGACTACATAGTCTCATATACACAGCGGAATACACTTCATACGTTCCTGCCATCCAGCTCGCCTCCTGAGCTCCAGAACGTCCTTACCTGAAATCTGTAATACTCGGTCTGACCCGAGCATTACATCAAAGTAACACCCGGGTCAGGCTGGAAACCAGCGTGAGTAAACTTATCTAACATGGAATTTCAATTCATAGAACTTATTTAAAACCCGGGTAACTCGTACATTATTACGAGTAAACAACTTATATAGTCAACACTTATTTTCACAAAGCAATATCTAAGTATCCAACTTAGTTTAAATGGTCCATTTTATCCCAACCAGCCTATTGGTTTCACATATCAATCTATGAAGTATTTTAGATGATTTCAAATCGAAGTGGTTTCGGATATTTACTAATACCCGACCCCGGTCTCTTCGAAACCAATGTCATCTTAAATCCAAGTTGTTAAGTTTAAACAATACAATTCATATTCAGGATACCATACAACAATTCAACTCAGATAGGTAACCTACATTATCACAATTTAACCCATTTGTATCACAGCACATCTCAATCGCGCATTAGAGATAAAATCAATCCAGGTCACCTGATATCATTCAACCAATTTATAACAAGTTGATTCATTCTTAATTAATTTAATTAATCTCTAATTAAATTAATTACTAACCTTTAATCACTTGGATTATCTTAATCCATCTTATTTAACATTAATTAATTACAAATTAATTAATCATTTCTTAATTAATCTTCCTCGATTAATTATCCCTTAATTTCAATAAGTAATTATTCTTTTTAATACTCATTCTTGATTAATTACTTTTTTATTTCATTAAGTAATTAGCCTTTAATTAATTATATAAATGAATTAACCTTAACCATTTATAATAATTAAACTAAATCAATCCCATTAAGTAATTAATAAATAAATAAATGATCCTTTAATTACTTCCATTAATTAATTATTCTTTAATTAATTACCTCAATTAATCCATATTTAAATAAATTACACTTAAGTAATTAATCCTTAATAACTTCCATTTAATTACTTCCAAAAAGTAAGTATCTTAATTAACTTCTTATTTATCATTAAAAATCATATCAAATAAACTTTCCAAAGTTATTTAATAAATTTTTAAACCAACCTCATTTATTAATACCCACTTATTTAACCTTTTTAAAACTTATCTACTTAATATAAAAACTTATTTAAACTTATATTCTTGAAAACAATTTAGTTTTACAGAAAAAACTTGTTTTACTTTTGTTTAAAACTTAGAAACACCACCATATAATTTCTTTGGTTTTTAAACTTCAAAAACATTTCCTGTAAAATTCTTTAAGCCTGCTATTATTCAAACCCGAGCAAACCTTTAGAAAACCCGAAGCAACTCTCGAGTATCCCCACTATACTTCCTGCTTCGAGTAAAACACGAGCCATTCCCGAAGTAAAACCCATGAAAACACTTTCTTCCCCAAAACCCAAAATTCCCAGATGCACAAGAACTCGCTCGTGCACGTGCACAGGCGATCGTGACGACGTCGCTCACCGATGACACTCCGACTCCATCCACGTTCGTCCCACGACCACGTTACGATCCTCCATTTCTGATCACCAACCAAAAATCGAAAACGAGGAATATCGTGCAACACCAGTAACAACAGCCTCGCCTGAAATTTCATCGAACCCACGTCGCTGACCACCGTAGCACCTGAAACTCCTGTCACATCACCGCAAGCCATCCACGCAACTATTCCCATTGCTCCGGTGCCACTCGATCCACCATAGATGACCCCGTCATCACGTTTCCAACCACGACCAAACAAAGTGTTTAAACCCTAGTTCGTCTGACTTCCAACGCCATGGTGGATGACAAATTCATTTGACATTTTTGCCGAGACCCCCAGACTTCCTACTTCCTCCAGCGAAGTTACCGTCCATCTCGAGACCACCAATCGCCAGAAAACTCTCAAAAACTATTTTCTGGTTAACTTATGATTACTCTCTCGATATAACATTAAAAATCAAGTTTTCTCTTTTAAAAATCATATTTTTCTGAGTCTATTCAAATTATATAATTGAAACATCGAATTGCAATTCTTGAATTTAACATGTTATAAAAATTTACACTGTATATTTCTTAATTCCAGCAGATTTCAAGCCTAAAATACTTAACCATATTTTTAAAACCTAAATTATAGTTAAACAATCCTATCTTGTTTGAAAACAAAAACTTAATAAAGGATAGATGAAGAGGTTTTGAATTTTTGATGTAATTTACACTTTGTAACTTGAAAACAGAGAATCACAGAAATGAAAAATCCAAATGCAAACAACATACAGATCTACACTTATATATAAATATACATGCAGGCATAAATACATTGAGACAAATACTTTTCACAACCTTTCCATCTTATGAAATCAAAATTAAGTGGTTTACTCACCTATTTCAAAGAGGCAGAGAGTTTTGAAAGAAAACTGGAAGCTTTGAAAAACTGAAATGCTTGTTTTGAAAACTTGAAAACCATGGCCTCTGGAATTTGTAAGCTTTGAAAACTTTGCTTTGATTCCTTCAGATTTACTTGCATGCACTCTCGAAAATGGTTATAGGCTTGAAGAACAAATGGTTACAGGGTTTTGGTTCGAGAAATGTTTGCAAGTCTGATTTGAAGTATGGTTTAGTTTGTAGATTGTTGGTTTGGAGATGATTTCAGTTTTGGTTTGAGAAGATTACAATTTTCGATTGAAGAGGAAGTGTTTATAGGTCTTGCACATTTGATTCCATGTTTTGGTCTGCCATTATTTACTGGGAAGATTTCAACTAGATTCACTCCTTTTGTTTTGACTAAAGATATTTTACCTTAGTTACTGATCAAAAGAAAAATGAGATATAGGGAGAGATGTGTATATAGATTTAATTTAGGATTTATTTCAAATAAAGAAAATAAAAATGGTGACACTTGTTCAATCCCTAACATTTGTCATTTGCAAATATTTATTAACTTACACATGTTCTTATATTATGTCTTTAGCTTACATTTGTACATTTTCATGAGAAAATGTTTATATATATCTATATATATTAATTAATTAATTTCAATATATAATTTATTTTATTTTTAATGTCTTATGTATTTATTTATTACTTAAATCAATGTAATACATTTACATGTGTGTTTTCAATCTTTATATATTTACAAACTACATTTATTTCAAGTATAACCTTTTAAAGAAATACATATACCTTTACCAAATTTTACTTTAAACTAGAATACTTTTTATTAAATTCATAAGTATATGCATAGTTATTATTTTAGTGTCTAAAATCTTTAAATAAACCTTGAAAATAATAATCTTGCCAATTGAATAATTATATTAGGAGACTATCAAATAGATATTTATTCACATATTTATAATTCAGCATTTATTATAATTCAAATTCATCTATATACATATCCATATATATTCTAATTATCAAAGTTTTATTTGTTAATCCAAATAAAATCAGTATTTCTATTAATTAACCCAGTTAATTATCAATTAACAGATGTTCCAAAATCCGGGTTATCACATGATTGTACAACCCACTTTGTTGGCTAGTATGCTGGAATTTAATAATGTAACAATTTCAGCTATTTCTTATTTATTTGAAAACCCTAGACCCTATTATAATACAATCGAATTTCCTATCAAATGTTTTGGTTAGCGTAAGGTAAAAACTTACCCATGTTTATTTGTGGGGAGTCTTACGTGATACCTTTTCTTTCAAAAAGATTTTGAAGTTAAACAAGTTTAACCTGTTACTCACACCAGACCCATGTCTGACCCAAGTTGTTTATTTCTGTTTTATAAACTCTTGGGTACTCAAATTTTTACGAGTAGCCAAGGGATTCAGGTTAGCCTTGACGAATTGTGGAGGAGCAATGGAGCAGGAGGCTTCAGCGTTGTAGATATAGATAGTAGTTTCCGCTGTGTTGATCTTGTTTAGATCTTTGTTTTGTATTGAGATGTAATAACTAGACAGATGTTTATAACTGTCTAGTATATGATATGTAATCTGTGTAACTCTGATAAGTGTTGTATATGATACTATGTAATATTTATGTGATATAATTTATTTTGTTCGTTTCCGCTGTGAGTATTTGTGTTTGTTTCTTTTCTCTTCTTCTCTTTTCTACTTCTCACCCCTTTCTTTCTTATTAGCGATACGACTTTCTATGGAGAGAAAGTCGTGGTCGTTACACATATGGTAGAGGACAACATTATATTGAAGATTCATAATCTTCAATATATTATATTGAGTGATATCAACTTATGAAATAATGTATTTCTTATGAAATACCCTCGTGATTCAAGTGTTAGACACATCAGAAATCACAGTATACGTACATTTACGTATGTATTTATTCCTTAAGTCTATTTGGGTTTCTTTAATGTTCCACTTTTAGTTTATACATTCATATCATATAAGTTTTGTTGTTAGATAAATTTTATATTTCATATTACCTATATGATAGTCTTTTGTGTAATATTTCATTAATTAAATCTTATTTAATTAATTTTAATTAATTTTATATTAGTATTCTAATACAACTTTTATATTGGACATATTTACTATAACCTTTATAGTGTAACACATATATCTTATATATGTGCATTTTTATTTAATTAATTAACCTTTAATTAATTTATTAATTACATGATTTTAATTAAATTATATTAATTTCAAAATTTTATCTTATACACATACATGTATGCTTATGTTATCTTAAACACTTTAAAATAACATAACATATATCAACATATACAATACTTGCGTATAAGTATTAATTACTTAACTCATTTAATTAATTTATATTATTAATCTTATTAATAATTTTAAATTTTGAAATTAATATTTACATAGTTTCAAACATTTTGAACCTTTTCATTACAATTTTCAAACATTTTGAAAATTTATGTTATATTATAACCTTTTATAATAAACATGTTTTATTTTAAATTTAACTTTTAAATTTAAAATCATGTCTTAATTTTCAAAACTATTTTGAAAATTAGCCCAATGCCCAATTTAAACTGGGCCATTTCTGTTAGGGGCAACCTTTGGGCTCACATCACCTTTCAGGCCAGGCAGGTAACTAGGTAGGACAGGGTACTTGATTACCCAATTCCAATCCTAGACATCACCTTTCTAGACACCGTACTAAGTGCACAAGCTTAATTAGTTAGCTCTAACATGACTAATTTAGACCGCATAGGCTATTGGGTTCCGATACCATTGTTGGAACTAGGCCAACCCACAGTGGTAGTGGTGGGTGTATTTCAAATTTTTTTATCCTATTGGATCTTTATTAGGCCTATGAAGTCTAATTCATCTAGAACAATTCTAAATTTGTTTTAAATAAAATCATGTATTTTATTTAAATTTAAATATTTTGTAATGTAAAGTTAATTTGAATGATTTAATTTATATATATATACATGTATCATATACATATACATATGTGTGTGCATGTGTAACATAATAATCTGTTAAGGGTATAACATGCCCGTATATAGATGTTGGAATTTACATCGCAACGGACACATTAGTTCATTTCGTATGTATTGTATGTTTTCTAAATATGTGCATAAATTGTAATGCAAAGTATATTTATATAAATACGTATACATATATTTAAAATATATTTTATAACTAAAAGTCTCAAAATTAAATGTATATATATAATTTAAAATGTGTGTATAAATATATATACATAATTAAACATATAAAATTATACATACATACATACATATATATATATATAATAATTAAAATTATATATATATAAGGTTAAATAAAATGTATATATATGAATAATTAATTACATTCAAATACTTAAAATATAAATAAATATATTTTAAAATTATTTCCAGATCGAAATTAGCATAACAAATATAAAATAATAATTTTATAATTTTACCATTATTATATATATATAATAAATAGTTTTGATCATAATAATTAAAAATATTAGTAATAAATATTAATATATTTGAAAATTTATGAAAATTTAGGATATTAAAATGCAGGTTCAAATTTTTTTCATTATTTTTCGAAATAAAATATTATTTTTAATAAATAAAAGAAATGTTCAACCGAAGTAATTTAGTTATTAAAAATATTAAATATTAACAAAAATTATGAAAATTTTTCCATGGGTTACTACATAGATGTAGTAATTTAAAAAAAAAATTCAATTTTTCAGTGCAATAATTATTTTAGATAAAATAAACAATTAAATACTCAATAAAAGATAATTTAAAATTATTTATATATATATATATATAATTTATTTTCGAATTTGATAATTTATTATGTATAAAAAGGTGTAAGGAAAAATTCTAAGCTGTTTATACATTATAAATATACATATATGTAATTATATGTTTAAAATATACATTAGTCTATATTTAAATTAATATAAATATACATAAAATAATTAATAATGACAAAATTTAATTTTACAGCAGATTAGATTTGTTTATACATAAATTATAACACATAATAATATAACAATGCACATAACCAAACTAATTTGTGACAACTACATATACCTACGAAAATCTCACCTAACTAGATATACAACATTAATATATTTACAAATTTGGTATTAATCAATATTAAATCATAAAATATGACATGATTACTGTAATATATAAATAAAATACCAATTGATGATGCCTTTGAGTCCACTTGAATCAATGAATTCCCTTCCCTAGTTATGCTCGATCCATCAAATTGCAAGTTTGGAATCGTCGACCTTTTCTATCAAATAGTGCTTTTACTTAACTTGAATTGATTTGAGATTCTTAGAATTGATATGGGATTAATTATGGCCAGCAAACTTGATAATTATGACAGCCAAAAGTTGTTTCTGATTAAGGGTTTAGAGATCCATATATATATAGCCTTGTACAAGAGAGATATTAGGACAATCTCATTACATATTCTCTCTTAATCTTAGCCATCCATCTCTACGTCTAATCCTATGTTTTAGCCGCCTCCAATAACTTGTCAAAACCGAAATTTGCAGCCCTAATGATGGGCTTTAAACCCATTTAAGCCCAAGCCAAAATGCTATGTAATTAAATCTAATTTAATCGCTTATGGATATTGTATATCGATTGGTACGTTTATAACTATTATAAATATATAACAATTTTTATTTCTCAAACCATATTCAAATTTTATAATTAATATTTCTAAATATTAATTTATTTAATTTATTTATAATAATTATAAACTAATTAAATCATTCGGTTTTAAGGTAATTCATCATTTCAGTTGTGTAACTCTTGGGTGTAAATTTGGTCAGCAATTAACACCGAACTATTCGAATGTTAACGTTCACACGTCACTTAGCAAGTGGTGTGACATTATGGCCAAATTTATCGCTTATTCATTTCCAGTAAAATATTATTTTATTTAATAAGCCTTACCCGTTAGTGACATTTTTATACACCAATTCTCTTCGTCAAAACTGTATCACTTTGGATTTATGGAATTTGGTAATGGTCAAAATTCCAATATTGTCCATATTCAACTCTATAGTCGAAACACAAAATCCTTGGTTCAATAATAACAATTATTATTAACCATACTACTATGGCCAGAGATTTTGACTTTGGGTTGACTTGAGTTGACCATGATACTAACCTCATATAACTGAAGTGACGAATCCTCTCTTGAATAGTGTCTTCCTTCCAATACTTCCACTCGATCCAATTATAATCACTTGATGGATGTTGTTCCATGATTTGACTATAATCAAAGTAGAATTTTTCATATTGAAGGTTGACAGTATTCTCAAGTCGAAAGAATTGTGTAAATTAGTCACATCGATATTTTCTGTTTGATCTTAATTATATTAACTAATAGAAAACTACCGAGTGAGTTCTTCTATAACGATCTAATAACTATCAGTACATAACCTTTAGGTGCCCCCAGCAGTCATGAGTAATACACTGCCCAACATTTGGAGAGCATTACGTAATCTAGTCTCAACGGATACATCGATATCCAGTGTCGATGCATCTTGACTAGGAACATTTAAAATGATGTGTTTTGTAAAAATGTGATCTAATACTCATGATTACAACTAATTGTAATTACTATCACAAACATGTCATTTATGGATTTTCTGTTAAATATATTTTTAATTAAATTTATTAATTAATATAACCACATTATATCAAATATATAATAGAAACAAAATACCTTTATTTCGAACAAGATTGGTCAACGAGTTAGATATATATAACAAATTACATAATTGCCCCTAGGGCATACCCTAACTCTATCATCGGGCAATAGCTGAGGTTGTAGTTGTTTATCTTGTATTATGCAACTCACCTTGTTGTTAGCAATATTACTTAGTAAACCCTATTCCAGCCAATTAAATCAACAAGGGATTTGTGATTAATCCAAGGGTCGAACCATAAATCTGTATGCTCCCCATTGACAATAATTCGAGACATGGTATTAGCAGCTAAATCACGTTGCCATAGAATAGATTTCATCGTACCAAAGAAATTGTTATTAATGGGCAAGACCCAAAAATTTATTTTCGAAAAATACTTAGTCCTCATCCATGTGGACCATAGACAATTTGTTGTTAATAAATTCAAAAGTAATTTCAGTCTGGCAGTTGTATTCAGATTAGAAAACTTTCAAAGCCATATACCACCTTTCATTTTTGGCTTGCATAAGGTATCCCAAGATATCTTATGTAATTTTCCTTTCCAAAAAAAATTCTGCACATAGATGATCTATTTTCTTTAGTACTGAGGCAGCCAAATGATAAATGAGAATCCAGTACATAACAATAGGAGTTATTGTACCGTGGATTAGTTCAGCACGTCCTGCTATTGCTAGTAAGTTACTTACCCATCCTTCTAATTTAGAACTGATCTTGTTTAACAAAGGAGAACAGTGGGCAGCATGGATGTAGTTTAATGTCAATGGGACTCTGAGATATTTTACAGGTAAATCCTTCGATGTGATGTTTAGAATATTTGAAATATCTGATTTCCACATACCACCTTTACTAAAAAATAATTGGGATTTAGTTTAATTAACTCGTAAGCCAACAGTGTCCTCCATTCTATAAAATATATAATTCATATAAGTAGCATTCTCTCTAGTAGCGACTAGGAAAATCATAACATCGTCAGCATATAGTAGATGGGTAATAACAAGCTGAAACTTGTTTATAGGCTCTAAGTAGTGGAAATTAGCCATAAGGGCCTCTTTAGCAAGTGCAATTAGTTTCTAAGACACACAATTGAAATAATTACTTTCAAGGACAAAACGTAAAATAATTAGTTTCTAGGGTCTAAAAACCTATGAAATTATGTCCTTGAAAATAATTGGACTGCTGACTTTGTCCTTGAAAGTAATTATTCTGCTGACTTTGGCCTTGAAAGTAATTTCCTTGAATGCGTGTCCTAGAAACTAATTGGACTGCAATGTTTGTCCTTCTGGTGAAATGCCCCCTCTAAATATTTATCAACAACACCCTCATCCGTTAATAAAGTAAAGAATTCCATGGCTATGCAAAATAAGTAAGGGGATAAAGGGTCTCCCTGCCGTAGCCCTTTATATGAAGTGATAAACCCATGAGGTCTCCCATCAATCATTATAGAAAAAGCAGGAGTTGAAATACATTTGTGGATTAACCGTATAATAGATTTCGAAAAGCCTAAGGACTTGAGCATATGGCATACAAATCAAGGTTCACCATGTCATAAGCCTTTTGTAAATCAATTTCGATACACATTTTTGATTTACCACGTTTAGCGAAGTCCCGAACTTTTTCATGAGTCAGCAATACATTTTCACCAATGTTTCTACCCGGTATAAATGAAGATTGATTTTTTGCAATTAACAGCGGAATAACAATTTAATTCTATTGCATATAATTTTTGAAATAATTTTATAAAATACATTAGCACATGCAATAGGTCTATAATCAGAAATTAGTTGTGGTTTATCTTTTTTGGGGATTAAAGTTATGAAACTGTGATTAACTCCCCGTGGAAGTTTTTTCGATTGAAAAAACTCTGACACAGCATCATACATGTCTTCTTGCAGGTCATCATGTGGCTTATAGAATTTGGCTAAGAAACCGTAAGGCCCGGGGCTTTTGGAATCATTGATCGAGAATAAAGCTGTTTAAATTTCTTCCATTGTGACTGGAGAAGATAAGTATTCTTGCCCCATAATATTAATTTGCATTTTGGTATCTATGTAGGAGAAAGTTGTTGTTGTGTCCCCATTAAAAAACTATTGATAATATTCTATAGCTGCATCTTTTATACTGTTGCAGTAGTAGATGAATTTTCCTTGAGAGTCAAGTAATGCATGTATCTTATTTCTATGCCTCCGCATAGACATTTTGGCGTAGAAATATTTAGTATTGTTGTCCCTCTATTGCAGCCACAGCACTTTACTTTTTGCCTCAGAAATTCATGATGTTTTTGTATTTGATCGTTTAAGCTCTGGCCTAGTTGGTACATAGTGTCATATAATATAGAATTCTCGGGATCTTGGTCCAGTTGGTGGAAAACTGAGTTGAAATTTGCCTGTAGTTTAGTAAAAGAATTATCACGAGCTCTTAACTTATGCCATATTTTCAATTCTGATTTAACTGCCTTTAATTTATGAATAAGTTTATCAATAAATGATCCCCATGTGTTGGCAGACAGTCCTTTCGCTATACATTGAGCGTACCCCTGCATATAGCACCAGTTGTTGATAAATCAAAATGGAGCTCTTTTCCTTCGTTGATGTTGTAAACTGAAAAATGTCAAGATAGGGGTGTGGTCACTTATAGAGGAAGGCAAAGCGATAGTACTGAATTGTGGGAACATAGACATAAATTCATAATTTACTACAACTTTGTCTATGGTCGCTGCAATTCCCCTACATCGCCAAGTGTATTTACAACCCTGTAAAGGAGAATCAACCAAACCGTAGTTAAACAGACAATTTTTGAAAGAATTCAAATAGGAAAAGGGGATTGGCAAACCTCCCTTCTTATCCTTTGGGTTAAGAGCATTATTAAAATCCCCCATAGCTAGCCATGGAGACCTTATAGTTGAAGCATCGATATGAAGCAAATCCCACGATTTTTGTCGCTCGGAGAAAGAATTGCTAGCATAGACACACATACAGTAACACAACAAACCTCCTTTATTAGTTAACAACAAGATTATATGTTGTTGTGAAGTGATTACAACAACATATTCCCAAACTGATTTGTCAAGTAAGATCAAAATACGACCTTTACTACTAGTATCATTGTTATGTATAATGTTCCATGTAGATAACTTCATTTGTAGTTTATCAATATTAGAAGTAGATAATTTGGTCTCAACTAAGCTTAAGAGACTAAGCTTGTGAGAAGTTAGAAGCGTGAATACCTGACTGACTTTATCATCGGTATTCATGACTCTAATATTCCAAGTCATAATATTCATTTACCCACCACTGAGCTCCGTGTTGATCTTTTAGGAGGAGCCAATTTTGGTTTTTTGGGATTTGCAGAAGTTTCACGCTTCTTCATGTATGTGGGTTTCTTCGATACCATGGGGGAGACATTAATTTCTAAACTAATTTTGTTACTTGTCTCTTTAATATGTGTAGCAATATCCTGTATAAGAGCTTCATTATTCTCGTAACATTCGGCTATGCCTTCATTATTATTCATGATGATCTCTCTATATTGTGCAGTATCAGTAAAAGGCATCGTGTTCATAATGGGCAGAGACATTGATGATGGTGGAACAGAAGGATTATCGTCCTTGTTATTCAGGTTGGCAGCTGCATTTTCAATGGCAGGTGTAGTGGATGTATGCTGGGAGGCATGGGCATTGAGGGTGGTAATTGTTTGGAAGTCGTATGTAGTTCATCTGCAATCTTGGTTGGTGAGGCAAACGAATTTTCAGGATCATCAATTAACGTAGAGAATTGATTACTGAGAGCAATGTATGAACTAGCCAAATAAGTAGTTGTCTGGGCGCTTGAATTGCCGCAGTTATTTATTTCAACAGAACTTTGTAAATTATTCCTTGTAAAATTGGAGTATGTCTATACGATTGCATTATCAGATGTTGTGTTCTTTTTTGGTTTCCATTCCTTCTTTAAAATAGTGTTTCAATTTGAGTCTGTATGTCCGAAAACTTGACAAATTGAGCAAGCAGTGAACTTGTGTTCATACTTAACTTGTATGTTGTCTATATTTCCATTATATAACTCCATCTTTATGAGGTGGATAGGGGAAATTAACATCAACTTCAACTAATACACGAGCATAGTTAAGCCTGTTTTCCATGGCCTTTGTAGAATCAATACGAATCGGGCGTCCTAGGACGCTGGCTATTCTACTAAAGCCCTCATTATTCCAATATTCTAGTTTCAAATCTATAAATCGGGCCCATATTGGAATCATGGAAAATGATTCCTTTGAAATTTCAATACCTGGTTTCCATTTTTTAATTATCAATATTTTGGATCCAATAGTATAAGGACAAGAACGTATAATTTTAGTACAATCTTCAGAGTTATAAAATTTAATAAAAATGAAACCATTCTTCTTGTAGAACCACTCATATGCTCCATTAGGTTTCCACGTCTTGTCAATGAACCTTTAAAATTATCGTACGATGGCTCCTTCCCATGATATAAACTACTAAAGTATGCTTCCATTTCTCTTCAGCAACAGAAAATACTATTTTAGGTAACATACCTTTCACTATCTCCCTGTCAAGAATTGGAGCAAAATATGTTAGATCGGTGATTTCCACCTCTCTCTCAATGACGCATTCTCTAACTATTTCTGCCCAAGACTGGTGCCACGTGCAACTACCATGAACTTTAGATGGAGCCGGAGCTTGCGGAAAGTCTAAGTGCTCAGAAACAAAGGCGTTAACCAGAAACGTTCGAGTGGAAGAATCATTCGCTGGATTACTGATGCTTGGAAGGTTGCTGCAATCGGATATAGATGGAGTAAGGCCGCGGTGCTGTTGGGTATGGGTGCATATCTCCTTTGAAGTAAGCGCAGGCTGGTAGTCAGATCTGATTGTGGAGGATCAGGAGGTTTTAGGGGAGGAGGAATTATAATTGTTCCCGCCTGAAAGTCTGAATTCACCATGGCAGTAGTTTTTTTGTATACTATATATATACTTATATTTATTCTTATATGTCAATTATATATTTTTATTATGTAACATCCACTACAAGAAAACATTTGATTTCCGAGGGCTGAAAACCGTCAGCGGCCGTTGGAAACCAACGCAAAAAACCGTCGCATTTTGTCCCGTCGCCGCACAGTTTTTCCGATGGCTTCCAACAGCCTCCGTCGTTATCTTTCTGACGGCTGCTGACATAAAAATCGACGGCTCTCGACGGCCATCGAAGACACGTGGTCGTTCAAGAGGAAGCAACAAAACTACCACTAGCCGTCGGAAAATGTTGACCTGTAAGCCGTCGCCTGCCGTCGGAAGACGTCGGAATACTTGAAGCATTTTTCCAGATTTCTACTACATGCTAGCCTCACATACACAATTCAGAAATATAATATAGTCACACACAAGCACATATCGAATTCAAATATTCAATATAATCTCAAATCATACAAATATCCTCTAATCACATAAAGAAAATTAAACCAACCATAACTCACATAACATCAAACCAACCAACACTTCGTTAACAAATCTCACACCATCAACAACTCAAATGTCATCATCAACAACTGACCACCATCAACTCACAAATGCCAAACTGACCATCACCAAATGTACCATCAAACAATATACAAAACATCTCAAAGGATCCAACTGCACCATCTCAATGTATCATCAAACAATACTAAACAATGTCGCATAACAAAAAAACATACCTATTACTCTTGTCAATCATCTTCGAAACCAGCTGAAGATTGAAAGCGGCCACCATACTACTACATGTACTCAGCAATACGCTGGTCCAGCAGCTGTGTCAACTCAATGGCCTGCCGATAGTTTTTGTAACACCCCTAATTTTTTATAACATTAATCGAGAGATTTAATTAGATAAATTAAATAGAATAATGTAAATATTGAGTGGTAAGGAGATTGAGATCTGAATAAATACCAAGAGGCCGTGCTTAATAAATTAAACGGGCTTAAGAATGGTTAATAAGCTAATTAAAATACACAATGGCATAATGGGAAATAGTCGAACCCTATTACCATAACCCTAATATATTTTCGTTCCTTATGCCATTCACGTTGATTTCTCATTTTCACAAAAATAAAACGCAAACATAAAAGGAGGAGCCGGCCATTGTTAAGGAAGAAAAAGAAGAGAAATTCAAATCAAGCACGAAATTAAAGCAAGGGGAATAAATGTATATATTCACATAGTAATGGACCCAAAACTGTACATTGAGGAAGGGCAGAATAACTAGTTAGGTTGACCCAGTAGTGAATATAAATTTAATTAATTCCTGAATGAGAAGAATTGCATCTAGGAGGTCAGGAAGACCAGAGAATAGGATGCTAATATATTAATTAAAGATATTAGCAGGGACCAATAGGTTCGCAGTAAGCCAATGAAAACTGTGTATAGGAAGAGATATTTGCAGGGGCCAATAGGTTCATAGTAAGCCCATGAAAACTATGTATAAATGAAGATGTCAGGAAGACAGGTTCATAGTAATCCCATGAAAACTATGATTTGATATTGGCATGGGCCAATAGGTTTGTAGTTAGCCCATGAAAATTTTATCCGGATTAAGATATTGACAGAAGTCAATAGGTTCGTAGTCAACCCATGAAAACTAGGATAAGGGAAAAGATATTGGAGTTACTGGTAGGTTCAGGGAGAACCCATGAAACAATGATGATATTGGCAGGGGCCAATAGGTTCTTAGTGATCCCATGAAAATTATGAAATAGGACAAGGAGTCCAAAAACATTTATTAGGTTATTAGTCAGCCTATGAAAACTATTAGGTTAATAGTAACCCTAGAGACTATAACCGAGATAGATAGTCAAAATGAATGGGGATGGGTAATCCAGAATTAACTTACTTGTTTTGCATATCATCATATTGTTTTAACCATTGTGGATGCAGGAGCACATTATATAGTTTTAGAAAGGTTTTAGGATACCAGTAAGGGGAAAACCCGTTCCGCTAAGCGGCGTGGTCTCACTATATATCTAAATAGTTTGAGATGGTAGATTATTATTCATACCAGGCTTTTTGTTTGACTCGAAATTTATGTTTTCCCCTTAAACTCTCGGGTACTCAATTAATTTTGCGTAGTTGAGAGTTAAGGCTTTCAGGTACCTCTTTAAACGAATAAGCTTCCGGAGATGTGCAGGAGGCATGATAGCTATCTAGAGTTCTCTTTTATTTTGATTCTGCCATGTTGTTGTTGTAAAGGCAAAGTTGTTATAAATTGCCTATATATACTCTGATCATCCAATAGGGCATCTTCAAATGTCGCTCTTGACGTATGTTGTAATAAATACATTTTCTTTGAACATGGTTCTCGTATTAGGATTATGTAATGAATTTGAAATGTTTTGAAATGGAATGTGGAACTTGTTTGATGTATTAAATTTTTTTCCATATTCATATGTTTCTGTGTATTAATGTATCTAACATTACCGTATTTTGTCGCCGAGGATTAATAACTATGGATGACTACAACATCCGTAGCCATTAGTTTTGGGCCTTAAAGTAGGGGATGTTACAAGTTGTTATCAGAGCATAGGTTTATGAAACTTAAAAGAAATTTAAACCTAAAAGACTTTCAAACATAATCCAATGAATCTGAAAATAAGATCGAGGTTTGGGTTAACGCTATAGTAATGTACTTGTATTTGATATATATATATATATATATATATATATAAGTACGTATTCCCCTCTCTTTTAGACCGTTCTTCTGTATCTTACTAAGGCTCGTAGGCAGATTTATTACGAGAAAGAAGATATGGAAGCAGGAAACGGAAGAGGAAATCTCGGTGGAGGAAGCACCACAACTAACAAAAATGTTCGACCTAATACCGGGAGGAACCAAGGTCAACCGGTTAATGCTAACTAAAACGTCGATGCCAATGTGGGTGCTGGAAATCCACCAGTAGATATGGGGGCGATGTATCAGTTCTTCGTCAATATAATGCAAGCAGGAGTTGCTGCTGGTGTTGTTGGAAATGTTGGAGGAGCTAATCCTGTGGTTCCAGTTGTGAATAATTTTGCTAAGCTGAGCAGAGATTACACCAGTCTTGGTGGGAAGCCATTTATTGGGACGGAGAATGCCATAGAGGTAGAGAATTGGCTGTTGCATTATGAACGTATCTTTTCTTATTTGGGTTTAGATGACGAGTAGAAGAGAAGGTTGGCCTCTAGGCAGTTACAAGGGTCAGCGCTTCATTGGTGGAATAGTGTTACTATCTGAGTTTCGGAGGAGGAATTGACTTGGGCTAATTTCCAAAGAAGATTTGAATAGAGGTTTATGTCTGAGGTTGTTAAATCAGCACTGCTGAGGAAGTTTTTGGATTTAGAGCAGGGAGAGATGTCGGTTATTGAGTATGCTGCTATGTTTGATGAGTTGTCCCATTATAGATATAATACTATAAACACCGTCATCAGGAGAAATGAGAGGTTCATCCGGGGATTGAAACTTGAGCTTGCTAGGGCGACCCTGACACATACCATTGATCCTAGTAATGTAGTGGTGGAGATGACAATTCACCATAAAGAAATGCTTACTGTTTGTGCTAAAGAGAAGCCAGTTGAAACCCAGGGTTCTCAGGGAAAGAAGAGGAAGTTCTTTAAGGAGAAGGGAGCCCGGAAGGGAGATGCTGCCAAGAAGGCAAAGGCTGATTTAGTTTGCTACAAGTGTGACAAGAAGGGTCATTATGCAAATGAGTGCCGGTCAGGCAAGGGGAAGAAGACTATAGATAAGAAGAGTGTAAAGTGCTTCAACTGTGACTAGGTTGGGCATTATGAGAATCAGTGTTCAGAACCGGTTAGGGCAGACAAGAGAAAGGTTTTTGCTGTTGGACCATCATCTGCTAAGCCAACTACAGCTGAAAAAGGAAAGACTGTGATGGAAGGTACATTTTTGATTCAGAGTACACCAGTTAGGATACTATTTGATACCAGTGCATCACATTCATTTATATCCTGGTGTTTGGTTGATTGGTTATGCTTAAAACCCACATACCTTGTTACTTCCTTAAGGGTTGCGAATCCAATAGGAGGGTATGCAACTCTGGGGATGAGATGTGACCAGTTAGAGCTTGACTTCTTAGGTCATAAGGTTGCATGTAGTTTGTATGTTTTCGATTTCGTAGATTTTGGAATCATTTTGGGTATGGATTGGTTGAGTATGTATGAGGCTAGGATATTTTGTTAAGATGGGGAGATATCACTAAGACACCCTGATAGTCATAACCGAATTATAATCTCAGTGGAGAATTCTGACCGGATTACTTGTGCTTTGTTAAGCGCTATGGAAGTGGAAGAAGAGTTAAGTCAGGTTCGAGTAGCAAAAAAGTTTGCAGATGTCTTTGAGCCAGTCATAGGACTACCACCGAAACGAGCTGTTGAATTTCGGATAGATCTTGTGCCAGGAGCTGAACTTGTAAGTAAACCACCTAGCAGGATGACACCGACCGAGATGAAGGAATTGAAGGTGCAGCTAGTGGATCTAGAAGGAAGGAATTTTATTAGACCTAGTAGTTCGTCTTAGGGAGCGACCACGGTGTTCGTGAAAAACCAGATGGGTCATTGAGGATGTGTATCGACTATCGTAAGTTGAACGAGAGGACGATCAAGAATAAGTATCCTTTGCCGAGAATTGATGATCTATATGATCGGTTGTGTGGAGCCATAGTTTTTTCCCAGTTGGATTCGACGACAAGTTTCCATCAATTAAGAGTGGCAAAGGACAGTATTCCTTTGACAGCATTTCGAACTAGGTATGGTTCGTATGAGTGGTTAGTAATACCATTCGGGTTAATGAATGCACCTGCTTTCTTAGTGGATTTGATGAAGCGAGTTTTTCGAGAGTACTTGGATGGGTTAGTGCTGGTGTTTATAGATTACATTTTGGTATGCTCTAAGGATGAAAGGGAGCATGTAGATCATTTTATAGTTGTGCTTGAGACACTGAGGCAGCATCAGCTAAAAGTGAAGTTCTCCTAGTGTCATTTTTGGAATAAAGAGGTTAAGTTTCTTAATCACGTGGTTTCAAAGAAGGTGTTGTCAGTCGATCCAGATAAGATCGAAGTTGTTAATAATTGGAAGAGACCAGAGACAGTGACTGAGATTAGAAGTTTTCTTGGACTTGCTGGCTATTACCGGAGATTCATTAAGGATTTCTCGCGGATAGCAGTGCCTTTGACTAAGCTAACCAGGAAGGAGGTGAAGTTTGTCTGGTCCGACAAATGTGAGGAAGCATTCCTTAAGTTAAAGCATTTGTGGACCAATGCCCCAGTTTTAGTAGTTCCAGACGGAAACCAAGGGTTAGTGGTGTATACCGATGCATGTGGAACTAGATTGGAAGCTGTGTTGATGCAGAAGGGTATAGTGATTGCCTATGCTTCATGACAGCTTAGACCGCATGAAGTGAGATACCATACTCTTGATTTGGAGTTGGCTGCAGTGATATTCGCATTGAATATTTGGAGGCATTATCTCTTAGGGGAGAGATTTGAGCTATACATGGATCATAATTCTTTAAGGTACTTATTCTCTCAGAAGGAGTTGAATATTTAACAACAGAGGTGGTTGGAGTTTTTAGCTACTTATGATTTTGGTATAGAGCATACACCAGGAAAAGGTAATAAAGTAGCGGATGCTCTTAGCAGAAGACATCAGAATGTGGTGTTAGCTATGTTGGCATAATGGAAGGATTTAGAATCTTTGACTACCACTACGCCATAGATTGCATGCTGCAACACCAAAGAAGTGATGCAGGAAGTGCCAAAAAATGTTGCTGTAGGCTAAAAAAGGGCAAAGGCAACACTTTCTCGGTGATGCATTTTGCCGCGTTGCCGCAGACCTCAAAGGCAACATTTTGACTATCTAAGGCAACATAAGAAATATTGTTGCAATAGAACCATATTTGGGTCTATAGCAACATCCATAGGTGTCTGTACCAACATTCCAAAATGTTGCTATAGATATTAACTTTCTGAATTTGTGGGGCCCACAATGTAGAGCATATTTGATTTTTTAATAGAAATAAATATTTATTTAATAAAATGCTTTTGCACAGAATTTGATATTCAAACAGTAATTTATTTAAATAAATATTTTATTTCAACATTTAAAATAGTACAAATTCCTAACTCCACTATTTTACAATTCAATGATAAATAACACTGATATTCACATATACAGATATTCCTCACTACATTACTCAGTTCACTCATTACATATGCAGTTTCAATTTATACAGACACCGACACTGACAAATATATGACGAGCCGAGTGCCGAGCCAAAGGCGAGCCGAGAAGCGGGTCCGGGCGCAGCGCCAACTTCCTATCCTCCATCTTTGAAAGATATCTCTTTGAAAGACATCCAAGTGGGCACCGCCCGATTCATCCGATTTCGGAAGATCGAGCCTTCTTTGAAATGACGTAAAATGATGCACAAATGAAGACTGAGCTTAATTCCTATCCTCCATCTCCTCGCCTAAATCTGCTTGAATCCCCTACGGCCAAACACCAAAACTCTACTGCAAACTCTTTTCAATTTCCAATCACCACATTAGCTTCTCTCCGTAACCAATACACAACAGCACTCTACCATTGTCAAACTCCAAACTCCGTCTACATCTCTCTGCCAACATTCAGGCATCACACTGCCAACTAAAACTCCTCTGCATCACCAACTTCCACCATCACTTCCATAACTTACCAAACCAACCAACCAACCTTCAACCAATACAACTACATCCAGATTCAATGGTGAACCAACCAACCAGATTATGAACTTGCGATGGACTTGCGATGGAGGCACAGGGCATCTAGAAGCAGTACATACCCAGCCAGATTATGAAACATTAACAAGTGTTAAAGGAGCATTTGCATAAACATATGGGGGGCATACTATCTTATTGAAATTACCAGTACCAAGTGAAGCAACCGCAATCATAGGGGAAAGTACGAAGAGATCAGCCTGGGATCTGCTCTGAACTTGCGATGGAAAGTACGAAGTGAACCAAAATCTCGAGGGCAGCAGTTCGGGTTTTGGGAAAAATTAAGGCGCTAGAAGGGTTTTCAGGTGAAGTAGTCTAAAGGAGAAAGGTAGAGGGGTTGGTGGCGAGCAAGTCTTCTGTTGGAGGTGAGAGCTGATAGCTGATAGCGACGACAGCGGTGGCAAAAGGGGTTTGAATGGAAAACTTTGTTTGGCTTCGGGTTTTGGTGTCGTGACGGGGCTCTGGTTGGAGCTAGATGGGCGTGATGGATAAGGGGGTAGCTGGGGGTGAGAGTGACAATTTGGTGGCGGAGGCGAATGGGAGGAGGCAGAAGAAGAGGAGGGTGACAATTTGGTGGCGGAGGCGAATGGGAGGAGGCGAATGGGAAGAGGCAAATTGGAATGAAAACCAAAAGGGATCTACTCTGAACTAGGCGGGAAAACGAAATTTTGGGGAAAATTGCAGTGGTGATCCATTTTAACAACCACAGTAAATGTAGACCGTTGGATCGTATTCACGCGGATTGCTAATTTTATTAATTTTTTAATTTGAATACATCTATAGCTACTGCAACATCTTGTTGATACCTATGCTAACACCTTGAAGCGAGTGTTGTAATAGACAAAAATCAGCATACCTATCATTACATTATAGCTAGCAACACCATGTAATTTCGTTGCAGTAGGCCATCTATGGCGTAGTGTACATGTAGTGTGCTGTTAAGATTGAATCCTTGTTCTAGTTAGAGTACTGCCATGTTGTCCTGTTTAGAAGTTCGACCAGTGTTAATCGAGAGAATTGCTTCTAAGCAGAAGGAAGATCCATTATTAGCCGAGAAGATTAGAAGGCTTGAGGTTGGAACTGAGATCAATGATCTGAAAGATTTTAGTCTTGACCAGAGGGGATGGTTGAGAAAGAAGGGATGGTTGTGTGTTCCGAATATTGAGAACTTGAGGAAAAAAGTTCTTGGAGAATGTCATCGATCCAAATTTACAATTCATCTTGAAGGGACCAAGATGTATCAAGATATGAAGAGGATCTTCTATTGGGAAGGTATGAAGAGGGATGTTGGCTTGTGGGTTAGGCAGTGTGCAAACTGTCAACAAGTGAAAGCCGAACATCAAAAGCCGAGCGGATTGTTTCAACCTCTAGAGATTCTAGTTTGGAAATGGGATTCGATATCCATGGATTTTATAAACGGGTTGCCAAGGTCAAATAGAGGAAATGAAAGTATATGGGTTATAGTGGACAGGTTGACCGAGAGTGCCCATTTCATTTCAGTTAAGTCAACCAGGACGGCACCTGTTTTAACCAAGTTATTCATGAAGAACATAGTTAGACTACATGGAGTTCCCAGTAGCATAGTCAGTGACAAAGAAGCTTTGTTCACTAGCGAATTCTGGAAGAGTATACAGGATGTGTTAGGCACTAAGCTCAAGATGAGTACTGCATATCACCCTCAGACGAATGGGCAGACAGAGAGAGAGTCAATAAGGTACTCGAGGATTTACTAAGAGCATGTGTATTGGACTTTGGTGGATTTTGGGAGGATCTCCTACATTTGGTCGAGTTTTCCTATAATAATAGTTATTAGATTATAGGAATGACGCCTTTTGAAGCTTTGTATGGAAGGCCATGCAAATCACCAGCATGTTGATTGGAGACTGGAGACAGATTAGTCCTAGATCCAGATTTGTTAGAGAGACGTCAGAGAAGATTGAGTTGATCTGAGAAAGGATGAAGGAAGCTCAATCCAGATAGAAGAGTTACGCAGATAAGAGGCGTAAAGATCTAGAGTTCTCAGTTGGAGATATGGTTTTCATTAAAGTATCGCTGATGAAGAGTGTGGTACAGTTTGGAAAGTCAAGGAAACTGGCACCAAGATATGTTGGTCCATTCCAAATTATCGAGAGGATCGGAAAGCTCGCATATAGAGTAGAGTTGCTGAGTAGTATGACAGGTGTCCATAATGTATTTCATGTGTCTCATCTTCGCAAGTATGTGCATGATCCATAGACTACTATTCCTCCAATAGCGTTAGAAGGTTTGATAGTAAAACCTAATTTAACTTTTGTTAGACAACCAGTTCTGGTTGTAGCGAGAGATGAGAAAAGATTGAGGAACAATACAGTCAAGTTGGTGAAAGTTCAGTGTAGCGACAATAAGAAGGACTATACTTGAGAGATAGAAGATAGGATTAGAGATACTTACCATGATCTGCTTTGAGGGCATGTCTATATTAGCTTTATATAGATAAATGCTAGTTAGGTAGTTTAGTATGGTTGTTAGGAGTCGTTACAGATGATTGCTATGTTTAGTATTTAGTCCTTACTGAATTTCGAGAACGAAATTCTTTAAGGAGAAGGAGCTTGTAACACCTCTAATTTTTTATAACATTATTTAGGAGATTTAATTAGATAAATTAAATAGAATAATGTAAATATTTAGTGGTAAGGGGATTGAGATTTGAATAAATACATAGAGACCGTGCTTAATAAATTAAATGGGCTTAAGAATGGTTTATAAGCTAATTAAAATAAACAAGGGCATGATGGGAAATAGCCGCACCATATTACCATAACCCTTATATATTTTCGTTCTTTATGCCATTCACGTTCATTTCTCATTTTCACAAAAATAAAACGCAAACATAAAAGGAGGAGCCGACCATTGTTAAGGAAGAAAAAGAAGAGAAATTCAAATCAAGCTAAGGAATTAAAGCAAAGGGAATAAATATTAATCTCAATCTAATCTCCTTATCTTAATCAAGGTGAATAATAATTTATACCATCTCTATTTTGTTTTATGATCATATTTTTTCAGATTTAGGATTAAATTTTTTTTTATGATGATTTGGATGATGATATGCTTGAATTATAATTTGTTTGATTTAAACAAGATTGTTTAAATGGGGAATTATGTTGTTTTAGGATAAAACCGATTGTAAATGATCTTTGAATGCCAAGGAAAAAATTTATGTTATGTAAAACATGATTTTGGAGTTGGGTTTTAATTTTGATAATTTTTCAAGCTATGGAAAGATTATTATTAATTTTCAAAGGAAAATATGGTTAATTAGGTTTAGAAATTTATTTCAGGAATTATATTGAGAATTTTGGTCTGAAATTTAGATATGTTAGATAACATGATGAAATGAATTTTTGTGATTTCTGAGGATTTTTCGTAATAAATTTACTACGAAAAATAAATTTTTTTAGAAGGAAGGAGTTAATTGCAATATTGTTTTTGTTTAATGGAAGGGCTTATTTGCTAAATTAATCTTGATTTAGATCTGGAATTATGCGGCAGTTAATTTGAGAAAGAATTTGAAAAGTTAAAGCAACCAATTAAAAGTTTAGAACTAGGCAGGTTAGTTATAAAATAATTGCTTTTATTGGCTTTAATTCAGCCTTTACACAGAAAAGTATGCTCCGCCTCTTTTGGAAGCTGCCTCTCGACCTTATGCTTCCGCCTCAACCAAGTCGAAACCAATTCAGTCGAGATTAACCCATGTCGAAACCAATACACAAGGCATCAATGAAATTGGTGCGTAGTGGATTGGAGGAAGGCGGAAGATATGGTGTCGAAAGCATTGCTTCTGATAGGGTCGAAACCTTTATTTGTCTTCCAAAGAAAAGCGCCTGCTTTGTTTTACTAAAGCTTTCAAAGGAGTCGAAACATATGTTTCGGAAGGGGTTTTCCAATAGCTTTTGAAGGGGTTGCCATTTTATGTTTTAAAAGTATAGGCTTTCGAATGGGTTCCTTTATTTATAAAATAATGCTTTCGAAAGTAGTGGTTCCGACTTAGTCGAAACCAAGCCACGGTTCTTTTGCCTGTCAAGTATTGAAGTCATCAATGCTTTCGAAGGGTAGCTTTTGTTTTAAAGATGTACTGAGCCACTTCCTAAATGCTTTTGAAAGGGTTCAAGGGTTTTGAATGCAATGGTTTCGAAAGGGGTTTCGATGCTAACCTTCACCATGTTTTACTTAAAGGTTTTAAAGCTTTCGGAAGGATGGTGCCGACACCATCAAGTTTTCCCCATACAAGTTTATATGAAGATTAAAGGTTTTGAAAGAGATACTTTCGTATATATTTACTTTGACCTAAAAGAAATTTTAAAGTAAAATCCAAATGGTTTCGAAAGGGGTACTTTGATTGGTTTTGAAGCTATGTTTTAAAGACTATTAAGTAATGTTTTGACACTTTCGAAAGGTATGTTTTGGTTTCGAAAGAGATGATTTAAAGAGCTTCGAAAGGTTGATATGTAATGTTTTGAAAAGAAGTTTTCTATGCTTTCAAAGGAGGTTATCCAGGGGTTTCGAAAGTGATGTTTTAAGGTTTCGAATCAAAACAAATAAGCCAATCTCATTTTTAAAGGAAAACTATAGCATAAATAAAGTATTTTGAAATGGAGTTTTTGAAGAAGTTTTCCTTGATTGATATGTTAAAGGGATTAACCAAGTTATTATGTTTGCTTCTTCATATATGTATATATTCGCATTGTAATGGACCCATAACTGTACTTTGGGGAAGGGCAGAATAACCAATTAGGTTGACCCGGTAGTGAATGAGTAGAATTGCATCTAGGAGGTCAAGAAGACCAGAGTATAGGATGCTAAAGTATTAATTAAAGATATTGGCAGGGGCTAATAGGTTCATAGTAAGTCCATGAAAACTGTGTATAGGAAAAGATATTGGCAGGGGCTAATAGGTTCATAGTAAGTCCATGAAAACTATGTATAAATGAAGATGTCAGAAAGACAGGTTCACAGTAAGCCTATGAAAACTATGATTTGATATTGGCAGGGGCCAATAGGTTTGTAGTTAGCCCATGAAAACTATATCCGGATTAAGGTATTGACAGAAGTCAATAGGTTCCTAGTCAAACCATGAAAACTAGGATAAGGAAAAAGATATTGGAGTTACCAATAGGTTCAGGGAGAATCCATGAAACAATGATGATATTGGCAAGGGCCAATAGGTTCTTAGTGATCCCATGAAAACTATGAAATAGGACAGGGAGTCCAAAAACACTTATAAGGTTATTAGTCAGCCCATGAAAATTATTAGGTTAATAGTAACCCTAGAGACTATAACTGAGATAGATAGTCAAAATGAATAGGGATGGGTAATACATAATTGACTTACTTGTTTTGCATACCATCATTTTTTTGAATTATTTTAACTATTGTGGATGTAGGAGTACAATATATGGTTTTATAAAGGTTTTAGGATACTAGTGAGGGAAAAACCTATTCCGCTAAGCGGCATGGTCTCTCTAGATATCTAAATAGTTTGAGATGGTAGGTTATTATTCATATCAGGCTTTATGTCTGATTCAAAGTTTATGTTTTCCCCTTAAACTCTAGGGTACTCAATTAATTTTGAGTAATTTGAGAGTTAAGGTTCTCAGGTACATCTTTAGATGAATAAGCTTCTGGAGACGTGCAAGAGGCATGATAGCTATCTAGTGTTCTCTTTTATTTCGATTCCGCTGTGTTGTTGTTGAAAGGCAAAGTTATTAAAAATTGCCTATATATACTCTGATCATCCAAAGGGGCATCTTCATATGTCGCTCTTGACGTATGTTGTAATAAATATATTTTCTCTGAACGTGGTTCTTGTATTGGGATTATGTAATGAATTTGAAATGTTTTGAAATGGAATGTGGAACTTATTTGATGTTTTAAAATTTTTTCCATACTCCTGTATTTCTGTGCATCAATGTGTCTATCATTACCGTATTTGGTCGCCGAGGTTTAATAACTATTGATGACTACAGCATCCATAGCTGTTAGTTTTGGGTCTATTAACTTTGTTTTCAAATGGTAAGTGGCTGCTTTGTTTTCATAAACGCTTTCGAAGGTGTCAAAACCTATGCTTTTGATGGGGCTGAAAGATTTACTTGTTTTAAAAAGATATGCGCTTATTTTGTTTTTAGAAGGGTACTTTCGACCAAGTCGATACCCCATTGCTTTTAATTCTGATTGCCGCCTTTTCTTTGTTTAAATAGAGCATTTGAATTAGTTCCCTTATTTATAAAGCAAATGCTTTCAAAAAGAGTGGTTCCAACCTTGTCAAAACCCTGTTGCTATTCTTTTACCTTTCGAGTGTATTGAATTGTTTTAAACTTATACTAAGTCACTTCTTAAATGCTTTCGAAAGGGTTCAGGGGTTTCGAAGGTAATGGTGTTGAAAGGAGGTTTCGATGCTATCCTTCAAAGTTTTACTCAAAGGTTTTGAGCTTTCGAATAGATGGTTCCAACACCATCAAATTTCCCCCAAATATTTGTATAAAGATAAAAGGTTCCGAAAGAGATACTTTTGTATATATTCAGTTTGACCTAAAATAAGTTTTAAAGCAAAACCTAATGGTTTCGAAAGGGCTTTTATGAAGGTTTTGAAGGGGAATTACTCCAATGTTTTCGAAAGGTATGTCTAAGGGGATTTTACTTCTTTCGAAGGATCCAATTACTTCAAAAACCTTAGTTTTTAAAATAAATAACCCAATCTCATTTTAAAGGAAAAACCATGGCATAAATAAATAAAGTGTTTTTGAAATAGAGTTTTTGAAGAAGCTTTTCCTTGATTAACAGGTTAAGGGGATTAACCAAGTTTTATATAAAATAACTTCAAGAACATTAAACCACAAGTGTTGGCATTATTATGTTGTTATGATTGTTTCTTCATATATTTATTCAAAGTGTAATGGACCCATAACGGTACTTTGGGGAAGGGCAGAGTAACCAGCTAGGTTGACCCAATAGCGAATATAGATTAAGGATGCTAAAACATTATTTAAAGATATTGGCAAGGGCCAATAGGTTCACAGTAAGCCCATGAAAACTGTGTAAAGGAAAAGATATTGGCAGGGGCTAATAGGTTCATAGTCAGCCCACGAAAACTACGATTTGATATTGGCAGGTGCCAACAGGTTTGTAGTTAGCCCATGAAAACTATATCCGGATTAAGATATTTACAGAAGTCAATAGGTTCCTAGTCAGCCCGTGAAAACTAGTATAATAGAAAATATATTGGAGTTACCAATAGGTTCTTAGTGATCCCATGAAAACTATGAAATCAGACAGGAATTCCGTAAATATTTCATAGGTTATTAGTAAGCCCATGAAAACTAATAGGTTAATAATAACCCTAGAAACTATAAATGAGACAGATAGTCAGAATGAATGGGGACGGGTAATCCATAATTAATTTACTTGTTTGCATATCATCATATTGTTTTGAATTGTTTTAACCATTGTGGATGCAGGAGCATAGTATATGATTTTATGAAGGTTTTAGGATACCAGTGAGGGAGAAACCCATTCCGCTAAGCGGCATGGTCTCACTAGATATCTAAATGGTTTGAGATGGTAGATTATTATTCATACCAGGCTTTATGTCTGACTCGAAGTTTTTGTTTTCCCCTTAAACTCTCGGGTGCTCAATTTAATTGGAGTAGTTTGAGGGTTAAAGTTTCTAGGTTTTCTTTTAGACGAATAAAGCTTCTGCAGATGTGAAGGAGGCATGCTAGCTATTTAGAGTTCTTTTTATTCCGCTGTGTTTTGGTTGTAAAGGCAAATTTGTTTTATTGCCTTATTATATACTCTGATCAATCAAGGGGGCATCTTGATATGTCGCTCTTGGTGTATTTTGTATTAATTATATGTTATCTGAACGTGGTCTGTGTACTGGGATTATGTAATGAATTTGAAATATTTTGAAATGGAATGTGGAATTTTTTTGCTATCTAATTTTTTTCCATATTCATGTGTTTCTATATATTAATGTATCTAATCTTGCCATATTTGGTCGCCGAGGATTAATAAATATGGATGACTGCAACATCCGTAACCATTAGATTTAGGTCTTCAAGTAGGGGGATGTTACATCCTCTTTGGGTACTTTAAGGGAATAAAGGAAACTGCTCATCAACTTATTAGGCTCTCTACAACAGATATCAATGCTTTTGCCTACTGCATCTTTTATCACAACGATTCTTCTACTACAATCTAAGATCACATTGAACTTAAATAACCAATCCATCCCTAAAAGTAACCCCCCATGAACCCAAGAACAAATAAGTCGAACGAGAAGTGCCAATCTTGATAAGAAATAGGCACTTTCAGACACACGGTGTCAAGATTGGTTGGACCCCAAATGGGTTCGACACACAAAGAGAATTGTCTAAAAGAATGGGTTTGAGGTTAAACTTATCAACAAGATCTACTGAATGAAACTATGGGATGCACCAATGTCGAATAATACTCTAACAGGAATATCAAAAATAGATAATGTACCTTGCAACACCTGCTTTTCTTTTGGATCCGTAGAAGTAGATAGTATTTCCTAAATAGTAAAAGCACGTCCCTGCAATCCCTTTTTTGGAAAATGGCACTGGTTCTTCATATGTCCATGTTTGTTGCAATTGTAACAGAGTGGTCCACTAGCTGGGTTCTGGCACTGATTTGCAAAGTGGCCCATTTTGCTGCACTTATAACAAAGGATCTTGGTCAAGTCTAATTGCTTATTTAGTGCTGGAGCTCCACCTCTAGGCTTCTTTCCCAACAACTTCTTCTTCCTTTTATGCTTGAAAAACAGCTTACTAGAAATTGGTATAACTGATAAAGGTTGGGCATTGACTGCTGGCACTACCCCTTTCTGCACTCCTTGCTCAATATCAAGAGCCTCAAATCTCAAAGCCATACTGATTAGATTGGTAAAGGTGCCATTGAGATGATTGGTTATTTCCCGATGGAACTCCGGTCGCATTCCTTTCACGAACATTTCATTCTTTTTGAGTGGCGTATCAATCAATCCTAGTCCAAAGTGGGACAATGCATTGAACTTATGCTCATACTACGCCACTGTCATCTCACCTTGTTTCAAATCCATAAAACTTCTGAACAACTGAGTCCTTCCTACCTCTGGGATAAATTGAGCTTCAAAAACCTCTTTAAACTGCGCCCAAGAGAAATCTTCTTCTGGTGTATTCATGGTGACTGAATCCCACTAATCCATTGCTGCTTTCTAAAGCTGACACAATGCCAACAATCTCTTTCAAGCATCTCACAACTGAAGATCTCCGAATATCCTTTCACAAGAGCGAAGCCATGTCTGAACTCCCAAAATATCTTCAGTTTCATAGAAAGGCTTACCACCTAAAGCAGTGTAATTCTTGCACAAGGTCGCAAAGTTCTGAGGCGGTTGAACTTGCATCATTGCTTCTACCACCGGCTCTTTAACTGGCTCATTTCTAAGAGCTCTGCCATTTTTAGCCATGCTAGTTCCAGATCCCCTCCCTCTTCTTCCTCTTATACTCATTTTTAATAACCTGGATAAGTGACAGGTATCATTAGAATAGAAAGATAGGGTCGAAGATGAAAAAATGGAAACTGCAATAAAGGATCTAAAACCAGACTCTTTGGGGAGAAAAGAAAAACGCTCTCTCAAGATTAACTCATTCTAGTGCTCAACTCACCCTATTTCTAATGAGTTGTACCTCAATTAGACTAAGGTGTTCGCTCAATCGAAGCTCTGATACCAATTGTGATGATCCACCTTTCTGACCCCTAAGAACAACACTTAACACATCTTCGGTGTTCGTGTGCCATTGCCCAAGAATCGAAAAGATGAATCGTCATGGGGTAAAATAAAGAACAGAATAGAAAACTTCACAATGGAACTGCTAAATAAAATATAACAATCAATAGTACATCAGGTTACTCCTTAACAAAGAGTTGTCAGAGTTACACAAAGCACTACAAATTAGCTTAGGCAGTTATAACATTCTGCCTTTACATATGCTGAAAACAAAATACGCTTACACAAACTAGATAATATAGCGGAATAGATAACAAAGAAATGAAAGCCTCCTGCTTGGATGTCGTCTTCAAAAGAGCCCTTAAAAGACCTGTAACTCTCAGACTACTCAAATAAAATGAGTACCCGAAAGTTTAGGGAAAACAAACAACTTGAGTCAGACGATATGTCTGGTATGAGTAAAACTTTAAACAATAGGTGTGAAATTTAAACACAAACATGTGAGACCACGCCGTTGAATACAAAACGGGTTTACTCCTACATAAATCAACATCCAAACGTAAATAATGGATAAATAATTAAACACCACGAAGAGTGGTTGACTCTTCCCGATGCAAATAAGGAAATAATTTTGAAGGCGAATCAAATAAGAAAAGGAAAATCTCCAACAAATGACTAGGAAGATGCACCACCCTTGAAGTATACCTCTAATAATATACTTCTGAGAAGCTCATATACTCCGTGACACCCCTCAAAAATGTACCAACCGGACCCCACCAAACCTTATTGAGAATCTGAATATTGCACTCTATATTCGCAAATGAATCCGATCTAGATGAGATGTGAAAATACTCTAATGGGAGCAACCCCACATAGCTAGACATCCTTTCGTGCTTTGGGTTTTGTCATTTATCGATAAAAGATAACAAAGCTCAATGGAGTAATAAAACATCTTAGAATGACGATAATAAAGAAGCGAAAGTAACCGATAGCTGAGAAACTAACTATCGAGGATATAAAACGATCATATATGCAAATTAAGTCTTGTATACTTACCACCACTCATCGAATTCAAACTTGTACTATTTTTTGGTTAACTATAATACTGGACAAGTCAAGATAGTGTTACCTCAAAGTCACGTCTCACGATTATTTTTAACTTTCAAAATAGCGACAAGTCTACTTCTTCGATGTTTAGTGCTAATTATATAAATAAATCGTTTCCACAATAAAAAATTCAAACCTTTTCTTTTAAAAACCAAAATTCGTACTTGGTTTCACAATACAAGTATTAGCTTTAAATCACTTTGTTATAAGAGTTTACTAATTTTGAAACATCATTAAAAAGGATTTAACAACTTAAAACATCCTTATTACATTAATAAATTAACTTTAAAACTTTGGTAACTAGTTAATTAATTTACTTCAACAACCTTTAATTAAAAATGGTAAATCTCCTTTAAACATCATTAATTCAATTAATTAATAATATAATTAACTAATTAAATTAAATAATAATTAAATATCATTATTTAAAAGTGATAAATAAATTTAAAACTTTATTTAAGGAAAGACTTATTTAAGGTTAAACATATTTATTAACTTTTTAAAAGTCATTAATTAAAAATGGTTAATTAATTTTGAAAACATCATTAATTAATAAATTAATAAATCTTAATTCATCATTATCAAAAGATTAATTAGCATTACACATCATTAAATAAAATAATTAATTAGATTTAAAGCATCATTAACTAAGTGATTAGTTAAATTTAAAACGCATCATTAATAAGTTAATTAGTTAAACTTAATCTTTATTAATTAAATAATTAATTGATTAAATTAAACAATCATTATTAAAATAATTAATTATTTTTGAAAATATCATTAATCAAAAACTCGCTTAACTTGTAAAATAATTCCAAGCACGATAATGAAACCAAGCGGTTTTGGTAAAAAGCGATCTTCGGAAAGTGCCGATATAGCGACTTTCGCTATATGGGCAGTTCGGAATTCAAGTATATGACATTTGCAACACAACCATAACAAAGGAAGGAGCAGACATACGTGATGATTTACAATAGTACAGCATATATCAAGCATTTATTTACAACGGAATTAGTTTAAGGGGGAATTAATTTGAAGGACAAAAATTTGTATATTTTTAGTCTCAAGGACACGACCTCAATATTTTAACAAGAAGGACAAATATTCTCCTAAAAATTATTCATAAGGACAAAACATTCTTTCAAAATTATTCATATGGACAAACATTCTTCCAAAACTGCTACCTAACTAAAAACTGATACCTAGAAACTGCTACCGATAACTACAAACTGATACCTAAAAACTGTAAAAACTGATACCTAAAGAAAGATGTCCTTCAGGCTAAAATACTGAAGGTCTATCCTTCAGGCTAAAATACTGAGAAATTTTGTCCTTGACAATAATTTCCTGTTAGTTTAATTACTAGATTTTCATATAACCAATGATTTGCTTACTAATTTTCCAAAGCGACTAACTTTCATGCAACAAACCAATCTAATAACAAAATCATTATCACAACTATACAATAAGCATTTAATAACTATAAATATGAGCACGAATATAGTTTAAACTTTATGATTCAAAGGTGGAAGCTTCACTCACCAAAACGCTTACTAACATGAATCGGAATCCAACTAACTCTTCGAACAACACTAGAACTAAGCTTTCCTATGCACTTGACTTAATTTTGTCGACCTTTTGTGGGCTTTTGGGCTTGGCCTATATCATATGGGGTCGTCCATGATGGATATGTGGAGGTATAGGGTCGTGTTTAGTAGAGAATGGTTTTTGGAAGTGAAGTAAGGAGTTTAGCTTGATTTTTGGAAGTTTATTCACTAGTTTTTGAATTTGGAAATAATTTAAAAGCCGTGAAAGTGTTCATGTACATGAAGAGATAAGAAATAAAGATGGAAATGAATATGTAAAGTGGAAAATGTGTGGAGATGGTGGGTATTTATAGGCAAAGAAGTGGAGTATTATTTAATTTAACTTGAACATTTAAATAATATAAATATTATCATGTAATATGGAAGTCATGCCTCTCCACCCCTCTAAGTACACATGCTATCCCCCCCGGTAGGTCCACCTACACCATGCTTTAGGTCCTAGTTTAGGTGATGGTTGGGTTATTTAATTAATTTCCTAAGGTTTTTTTAATATATTTTGTGCATTTTATGTCAAATCAAGGTTTATATTTAAACTAAGGTTGATTATTAACTTTAACACATTTGTTATTTTATCACAGGACATATGTGCATGTGTGTGCATGTGTATATGAGTGATACAAAAATGTGCACAACATTTTCGATGACTTCCCGATGCCGAAAGGTCGAATTTTCGAAAAATGTTTTTCGGTCATATTTTCTATTTTTATTTGAACTGTTTATTTTGGTAAACAAAATTTGAAAATGATTTTAATATCATTAACTAATATTTAAAATATGTTTACTTGGTTATTAAAATCCATAATCTAAATATTCAAAAATTATTTAAATATTCAAATACAAAAAGATTAATTTACGGGTCGTTACACAAAAGGTCGTCATTATTAATCAATATTTGTTAGTCATAAAGACCTTAGCCACGACAATATGGTTAATCAATACACTTAGACATTTAGAGCTTGGTCTTGGGTCAACACTTTAACAATGTCCATAGTTAATAACGAAATTCAAACTTTAAAGTCAATATAAGATACATAATATGCGCAAAATATCGTTGGTTAAAGGTGTAGCTTATATGATTAGAAGTAGGATGACTCACATAGATGATCTACTTGCAACTGATCTCGAGTCTATTACTGTATTTCACAAAGTCATTTCAACTATTACTGACGGCATAGTGTTACACTTAGTAATCTCACAACTGTAACTCTCAACATTCGTCCAAAATTGACTTAATTGTATAACTTATAAAAGTTTAAAATTACTACAATGAAAAATAATAAATGGGTATATAAATTAATTTAATTTTTTGAGAAAAATAAGTGATCCTATATGATTAGAGGAAAGTACTCATGTAATTTTACTCTATACTTAAACAAAGGAGCGGTCAATATGCCTGATAGGTAGCAATACCCCCCATACAGTATAAAAAAATAAAAAATAAAAAAAATCCCAAACCATTAAACTAAGGTCCAAAAGAAAAATACAACATTGAAAACCATATAATGAGAAAAACGCTCAAATCCACAATATTAGATGAAGCCATCCAAACTAGTAAACATATGTGTATGTATGTATGTTTGTATGTATGTATATAAATATATTTAAATATATATTTATATACATATATATACTAAATAAAAATATATTAAAAAGCAACAATTATAATTAACACTATGCAAGGAACAATAAAGAGTATAAATCAAACATATCATATAATAACCTAGTAAAGGCTAATAACCTAATAAAGAGTCAAAATCAAACATAGAACAAACAAATGAATGAAAATTTAACTTCAAGACTAAAATCCTAATAAAGGGAAACAACTAAATGTTATCCTATTCATATTATCCAAGGAAGCTAAATTTATAACCACCAAGCAAAAAAAATCTGCAATTTAGACCCAACATCAAACCCATAGAACTTAAATCTCTTATAAAATTGATAAAAAATAATTAGCAGTATCAATTTGGAGACTGTGGTAATATAATCTATCTACCACTAAAAACTCGACCTAGGCTTATTAGGCTCTCCCTATTCTTTATTTTTCAGATGTATACCCAATACCAATTGATATTATTTTTCCTTATCTTTTACAATGTCACCTGCTAAAATGTCTTTTAACCATCTAACCCTAGTTCTCCGCCCTGTTATAACAACACAGTCAATTATAAGTTGACATACTTGGCAAATGTTTAGGCATAAAAATTTGTAAAACCATATTCAGATCACCAAACTCTAATCTTAGTACAAAAAGAGACCGATGTTCATGAAAATGTATACCCTTTTATGAAAACAAAAGGCTAGACAAGCACCATTGTCCCAGTGGTTAAGTGCTACGACTTTGGTGCGAGATGTCACAAGTTTAAAATTTATGTAGCGTGATTCGAACATATATTGACATGTGATTTGTGTTATGTTATGCCAATTACATGTTGTATTTAAGTACCATTTCAAAAAAAACAAAAGGCTAGCGAGGTAACAAAAACTACTGTCATGTGATGCACTAATTCCAAAAAGGAAAAAATCTAACTCTCTAAAAATTCTATAAATAAATCTGCAGTTGCACACTCAGAAAGCAAAAAAGATGCAGACTACGCAAAGACGTCAAAAACATTTTGTGTGTTTCAGAAAACTCAGACCTTTTCAAAGTGTTAAACCAAACATACATTTTGAAACATGAAATTTCTACCGACTAATGAATTATCAAACATTGTTTTTGTGGGCAGTGTAAGATGCTTCATAATGCAAATAAAGTCTTATTTGTATTTGAATTCAACATAAGGTCAACATGCATGAAAACTGAAAACAGTTGATGTTTAATGTCCAAATGCCAACAGCTGAAGTTTAATGCCTGAAGGCGTAAATGAAAGGAACATCAAATTTTATGCTTGAACAACTAAGAAAATATTTGTTTATCAATAGTTATATTTTTCTTTTTTAAAAGTTCTATAGTATTCAATTTCCGGTGTAAGATTAACCACATATGTACATTAGCTTTAGAAGTGACGCTAACTTTCCAAATATACTTAAAAACAACAATTTAATTCCCAAAAAATTTACGAAATTGCAAAATAAATTAGATGTATATTTCTTACTAGTATCCTAACATCAAATTTTAATGTCTTTTTCATTATCAATAGTGTATAATTCTAGTTTAGCACACATTAAAGCAAATTATTCTAAAGTATTACCAGTTAGCATATGATTAAAACTAAACTCTCAAGGAGAATTTAAATTAGGCCTATAAATATCATAAATTAGTACATATTTGAAATTGCATATTTCTTATAACTCTTTAAATTCCACTTTAAGCGGAATGATTTAAATCCAGCATTCATGCCAAAAAGAGGTGTTATTACCAGAATGCACAACGTTATTAATACCTAAATTATATATATATATATATATATATATATATATATCAAAATTTAAAATAATTGATCTCCAAAAGTAAGACATGTTATTAATATTAATAGAAGTATTGTGGTATAAGTTATAAGTGTCTCCATACCATTGATTTGATATTATTTCTTTCCGTAGTAATTTTTTATTATTACTATTAAATTTCCAAATCCAATTCCCTAATAAAGACATATTTAAGTTACGTAGGTTAATAATTCCTAACCCACCCTCAGTTTTAGATTTACAAACCATATTCCTATTAACAAGACACTTATAGCTACAATTTGGATTATCGCAACTCCATAAAAAAACCTCCTAATTTTTGTCAATTTTGTCAATTACCCATTTAGGAAAAAGGTAAAATGACATCCAGTAAATGGGTAATCTAGATAAAACTAAACTAATAAGAATAATCCTTCCTGCTCTCGATAAGAATTTACCACTCCATTTAGACAATCTTTTATCAATTTTATCAATTATAGTTATCCAATCATCATGTTTAAGTTTTTGAGGTCTGATTAATAAACGTAAATATTCTACAAAAATTTCATTGTTTTACAACTCAACGTGCATTCAATTCGATTTTCTATATTATCTATGTCATTTAAAACAAGTACCAAGTTTTTATTAAAAATTTTCAAACCAGTTAAAAGTTCAAAACTATATAAAAATAAATTTAAGAGCGATAATATGATTAGACAAATAGAAGTAAAAATCATAATATCATCCACGAATTGAAGGATAGAAAGCCCAATACTAGTAATCTCATTACCTATATTATCAGTATGTTATTACTAATAGCCAATTTAATGGTTCTAGCAAAAACATTAGTTGCCAAGTTAAATGATAAAGGTGATAAAGGATCAGCTTGTCTAAGTCCACGTTTTGATTCAATTTTATTTCCTAGAATATCATTAACCATAATGCTAGAATTTTCAGTTTTAAGAAAGACATAATCCATCATATCCATCTGGTACTAAAAACCATATCCATTAATAAGTCTTTGAGAAAAACCCAACCAATTGTATCAAAAGTTTTGGCAAAATCAAGTTTTAAAAGCACACAAGTAATATTATTTTTACAAGAATAATTAATATATCCTTGAACTACTGCTACTCCGTCCATGGTATTCCTACCTTTAATAAAAGTTGTTTGAGTATTATCTACTAATTCGTTCATTTTAGAATTTAGTCTATTAATCGACACTTTAGCTATATGACCTTGAGATCTACAACTATAATTAGTCACAAAAAGCCATTTTTTCTCAACTAATTTTTTAAAATTATTTTCTAACAACCACATCTTTTCAAATCTAAAAATTATATTCCCAATATTTAGATTAGAGCAGGATAATAAAATTGGGCAATGGTCCGAATATATAATTGGAAGCCCTATAACCTTAAAAAAAGGAAATTTGTCTTCTATTTCATCACTTATAAAAAATCTGTCAAACAAAGCCATCGAAGGAATTTCTCTACTATTTGACCAAGTAAATTGCTTATTATTCAATTTCATCTCAATTAAGATACAATTAACAATAAACTGGTCAAACTCTTCCAATGCAACAAAATCCTCTTCCCTAGGAAATGTTTCACCTAAAAATCTAGTAACGTTAAAATCACCTTGCATAATCCAAGGTCTTGGAGCTAAAAATTGAAATTCTAAACATTCATTCCAAAGAACCCTACAATCAATTTTTGAATTTTGTTCATAAACATTGGTAATATTTAAAAAGAATCATCAATAATTTCGAAAAATATCAAATGCGTCAAATGATATCTAATAATATATTGTAAAAGTCTAACACAATGATCTTTCCATCCTAGCATCAAACCTCCTGCACTACCTCTGGTTGAAAGGTAAGAGTAGTGATTAATATAAATACATCGCAAGCATCCATAAAAACAGTAATCAGGATGCTCTACTTTAGTTTCTTGTAATAAAATGATATCAATATTACTATCTTTCAAAATAGATTTAATTTTTCTACATTTATCTAAATCATGTAAACCTCTTACGTTCCAACTAATAATTCTCATAATCCAAGCGTTCTAACTTGTTTCCTTACTCTCAATATAATCTGAGTCTAATTGAATATCATTACAAATAAATCATAAGTTTTTAGCTAAAAAATGCATATCACTAATAGAAATATTATTCAAAGCACATGAAATATATGTACTACCCATACCTGAGCTATCAGAAGCTCTAGTATCAACCCTACGAAGACGAGCACTCCTCCTTACCGATCTTTGCTTAACCACACTAGTACTAGCCACACCATGCATAATAAATCCCCTGTACTAGGCCCAGAACTATTCATTTTAGCTCTTTTCTTCATCTGTCCACAATTACCAGAATTAGAAGAAATATTTGCTTGCCTTGAATCACTACACAGATTTGTTTTTCACCATGCTACTAACTGATGCCAACTCATTTACATCAACACCATCTTTAAAAACTAATCACACATGCAAATATGTCCACACGAATCTTTTAATCCAGTGTATATTATAATTTGTTTATTATTTAAAGCAACTTTTTGCCTTGTCTCATCAATATCCAATTTATTAACAACCAAAAGCCTCTGACCCAAAATCATCCTACTTCTCTTCTCTAAACAGTATATGTTCAAACCCATACTCAAACCAGTTGAAATAGGGTATTTATTCAACAAACTGTGTGTCTATCAGTATTAAAAATCACACTGTGCATATCTGAAATAAGGAAAAGAGCACTGGATTGAGAAACAAGGCATATATTGGCAAAACCCTCATTTGGATCACCATCTAATATATCCCTAAACACAGAAACTTTATTAATGACCTCACCTTTTGTTTCAAACATTCAAGCTACTGCCCAAATCCACCTTAACAGCAGTATTATGAAAAGATGTATCTTTGTGCACTATTTACCTATGCATATTATCAGTATCTCGAAACCAGATTCCAGTATCCTCATCAAGAAGAACATTTTCACCACAAACAATTTCTACCACTGCCTTTGCCAAGACAATCACATACAAAATCTTGCATTAGATCAGAATCTAAGCCTATCGCATCCAAAGTCCTTAAACCATCAAATCGATTAAAAGTAGCGATCTCAAAAGGAAACTTTTTACAAGACCTTGCTATAAATTTCCTGCTACTTGTGTGAATAAAGTCTTGATCCAACACTTGTAACTGATTATCACAACCAACATCAATCTTTGATGGAGAATAGTTTAAACTCACCAAATCCTATATAACCAGATTCCATAGATTGGACATTCAAATTCATAATATTGGATCCAATAATAGCGGAGCAGAATTAGAATAATCAAAAGAAAACATCTTATCCACAATATAATCAACTGAAGCATCTCTATCATCTAAATAATCATTTGAATCCATATCAACTAAAGCCTCACAATCAACAGAAATGCCACCATTCAAATTGAAAATTGAAGGCTATCAACAGTAATATCAACATCATCTGAATTCAAATCAGGATCCCCAAATTTTTTTTCTTAATTCCTGCCAATATTTACCGCATTAATCATGTCGAAGTTCATAAATAAGTCCTCCAAAATCCTGATACCCACATATCTTTGCAACCACATGATCGAGCAATATTCTCTTCAGCTTCATACATTTTAACACAAAGAGGAAGCCATGGTCCGTAATAGATAGATTCTTCTTTGCGTCTGAAGCCAAAAGGAATTTCCTCGAACACTTTCCTTTTTATGCCCAAAAAGACCACAATAGAAATAGTGAATAGGATCTCGACATTCTTTAGGGATATGCGAATAATCACCACAATGGAAACAAAACGCATCCCCTTTCTTCTATCGATCCATTTCTTGAAAATAGGTTTCCTATTAAAGAACCGAGGAGGCGATATTTTCGAGTCTTTCACACTTGAGCATATAAACGACTTCCGGAAGAAATTAAATTGATAGAAGATGGAAAGAATGTAAATTGGGGAGCGAAATTGGGTATATTAATTAAGGGTACGTTTGGCATGCATGTCTTGTAAGTTTGCAAATACAAAAAACATCCCTTTGTTTTTTAATAAGTTTCTGGTCCTTGTTTTTATAATCTGACCATCTAAAAGACAAAAATTTCCAATATTTGCTGACTTTTCTGCAATTATTCTGAATATTTGCACCAATGTCTGCAGATATTCTTAAAAATTACAGATTTTTCAGCAGTTATTCCATATAACTGCATACTTTTATGCAATTATATCGAATAATTACATAAAACTATGCAATTATTCCAAGTAATCACATAAAAGTGCAAATATTTCATATAATTGCGGACTTTTCTGTAACAATTGCGTATAATTGCTGAACTGTCTGCAATCATACTATATAATTACAGACATTTCTGCAATTATTGCATATAATTGCTGAATTGTCTACAATCATACCATATAATTGCAGAAAATTTAAAAACGGCTTGTTAATCCGTCGTTTCTACAAAAAGTTATTGCGTTTTAAAGATTGATAATTAATGGGGTGCAAATTTTAATTATGGATGTGAGAATAACATCCACATATGAAGAGTCAACATTGCTGTAATAGAGGAGAAAGGTATTATAGGGAAGAAAATTGTAGTATTTGAAAATAGGGATGTAATTTATATCTTTTTTTTGAGGAGGATGTTTTGCATATTAAGTTTGATTCTAGGGATATGTCACTTATTTTCACATTAATTAATTTATTATTATTTGTTATTAAAGGATCTTTAAATTATCAATAAACATAATTTTATATATTTATTTAATTATTTAATAAATCAAAAATGATAGATTAATTATGACAAATACAAATTAAAGCACTACAACAAAACAGGCTTTTTACAACGGGCAATGCCCGTTGTAATATGTGTTCCACAACGGGCAGCCGACCGTTGTAATAGGCGATGTTGTAATAGATAGACCTTTTTACAACGGGCAATGCCCGTTGTAATAGACCTTTTTACAACGGGCAATGCCCGTTGTAATACATGATATTGCAACGGTTTCTGACCGTTGCAAAATAAATGCAAATTTTAAAAAAAAATTACAGCAGCATATATCCATACTAATAATGAATAATTTAACAAAATTATTGTACTAATGACAACCATATTTATTCATATTTACTAAAAATATCAAATGAAATTCATATTTCAAACTAACAAAATGATTACTGCTTGTGTTTCACAATACATACAAGTTATGCTGACCAAGCATTACAACAATTTAATACAATAATAAGCATCTACAAAGCTAACAATTACTGGCTTTTTGATGAAGTCCTCTTGGTCAGTTTATAACTTACCATTCTGAGTATTTTGTAAAACCAAAATGCACTGACCAACTGCAATCCCATTGCCATCATCTGTTAATTCATATCAAGGGAAAATAATGATGTATGACCTGATAAAATTATGCAAAGGATAATGTAAATGTCGCTTAGTTATTACCTTTGTAAATGCTGCATATTTTATCACTTTCTTCTTGTGATATATTTGGGTGTTCCTGTTAATAAAATATACATCTGATTAGTAGAATTTTACAAGATAAATTTTGACTTTGTGGAAAAAAGCAGAATTCGTTAGTTAAAGAACATAGCAAATTAATAGAAAATGACAGCATGAGCAAACTACTTTCATTTGATGCCTTTTATATACTAAAGGACCCTTGTAACCTCCTACAGAACTTTTTAATCTTTAAATATACAAATTAAGGGTTGTAAAATGAAAGTGCACAAGTAAACAAGCTAACAAATCCCTAACCACTAATCTTTCTTTTAACACTCTATTGACAGGTATTGATAGGTCATAATCTGTTACAATTATATACATGTGTTACTGTTAAAACAAATTAAGCTGGAAGATGAATTTAATAGCATACCAAATGTTGATAGATTTAGTACTAGACAAGGATCAAACATGTGTGCATATAAACAAGCTACATTAAAACTGGAAAATGGATCAAACTATAGAATTGACAGCTTATGTTAACTGAATCAAATTTGATGGTGTGGACCAATTCTCAATGACCCACCCCAAGATTGACGGCGAAGTACATGAGTTCATGCATACAAGAAATTTAAAGTGTTGCGCACTCAAGCACAAGAAAAACAATATTTTATATAAAGTCTTAGTGTTAGAGAAGTGAGGCAATGACCTAGCATTTTCTAAAATGAACTACAGAAAAGGTATTGTTACCTGATGAGTGGAGAGGAAAAATATATCTGGGTCATCATAAAATGCGTCACAAGTACCACTCCCATGGTGAACATCAAAATCAATTATAAAGACCCTCTTTAGTCCATGCTTTCTTTGAGCATGTCGTGCTGCAATAGCATTGTTTCCAAACACGCAAAAGTCCTAAAGGTTTAAACTTTAAAGTATTTTCTTAAAAATGATATATTTGGAAAATAGACATTCTGGGTCCTCTGGGTTATTACTTATTACCCCAAATTTTGGATGATGATTCAGCATACTTAAGGTGAACATTTGTAGCTAACTACCTTTGTTTTCAATAAACTATAGAGGAGAAGAAAAGTTAAAAGTAATAATTTAGATAGCACCTACTACTGAATCAACCAAGGATATGCCAGCACCAGCTGCAGTTAAGGATTCTTGAAAGGTCTGCATAATTGCAAGATATTAAGTGATAATAACAGATTTATATTATCTAAGTTTTAAAGTAATGGTTATTTATTGTATTCAAAAATGTTATGGTGGGGAATGAGTACAAAATTGGACTCTATTTTATAGTACTCCAAAAGTGGTACAAATAATAATGTTATGGTTCTTTATTCTGTTTAAAGGTACAATAATTATGAATGGGGTTTTACATTATAGATACACAATATTTTTAACTGAAATGTACAGAGCTTCCTCTTCACTAATTAATCTTAGTCTAAATCCCTCCCCCTAATTAATACAAATTAGATTTAATTTAATTTTAGAAAGAAATAAAATTTTATAAGAAATTGAGTTAAAAATTTTGTTACCGCTATTAAACAACATTAACTTAATCAACGGCTATGATCAAACACGGCAAAGTTAAAATTGAAACACGGCTATGATCCTCTATTCAGGTACTAGCACCGATGCATTTTAGCAATGTTCAGTATTCGCTATAGTGCATCGTCCTTCTCAATCATTAAACCATTAATGCAGTGACCTAAAACACTAGGTGATCCCTGCTCTGATTTTGCAACAAAGTAAGGTCGTCTGTTGTTAGTTTATACTATTTCAAAATCTAATATTACACCATTGTATTGAACCATTAGAACTTTGATCCAGCTGTGCTGAATTAACACTTGTTTTGCACTAGTAAATGTTTTGATTTAGCATAGCCAAGTTACTTGAAACAAAAAAAATAAACAAACAAAAAACTCACTTCCTGTACAAACCATTGGAGCAACTCACACTCGGCAATTCCTTCACCAGGCTACGCCAGAGGTACATCCACAACCCCTCCTCTCGGAACATCAACCATCGCCTGAGTTGATAGCAGTCTTAGTCTCCCATTACTAAACTTCGCCTGAAATCTCAGTTAGAAATAAAATAACACACCATGATATAACCTTAGTAATATTGATCAATGTACATATTTTGAAATAAAAACATCAAAAACCAACCAATCTAGCAATATTAAGCATCCATCCTGACCGACAAGTCCTTCTGCTTCCTTATCAAATGCAGTAATAGTGGTTGACATAGTTGCGTCTAAAATTCCAACATTCAGACGGTACCTGTAAATAATCAACTATTGAGCAGGTGCATAATCATTATTTCGATATTATACTTTAAGTTCTATACCTATGTATTGGATTGTCAGACATCAGATGGCATTTAGTACAGAAATAGTTTGAAATGTCCATATGAACAGATCATTTACATACAGCACAAGATAGGTAACTCCCAGAGGATAATGTGCGCAACTTAAGGATAGTAGCGGAAACCAAGTACTTTTTGCCTACGTACTGTAACTACATCAGTTAAATGTAGCAGAACAGAGTTAAGGATCATGTCTGTAATCAATCTGAAAAGGAACCTTGACATGGCACTAATATTAGAAGAGGTGAAACATAGAAATAAATTCAAATGTTAAAACAGTTTGTAGCGTGTACCCGACAGTCAGTGTTTCTCAGATCATGCAGCAAATCCTTGATTGTGGACTCTATGGTTTCTAAAAATGCAGCATTGTTTATAAGGCATACTTTAAAACAATCTTACGTAGTAGGAAGATGTATGTGAAAATAAAAGCATAAAAAAGATGTCTGCCTTGAACATTTATAACCCCAGTTGTCCGACTCTATAGCTCATATTCAGAAAGTCATGGTCTTGCAGTAATCAGACTGAATTTTGCGAAATACACAACAATTAGCAGATAAAAGAAACAAATAATTTAAAACCGTGTACAGTTAAAATCATGTAATGTGAATTTAATTCTGCAAGTTATTTCATCCAGAAGTCCCGCAATCAGACGTACATCAGTATACATGTTCAGGAGGAAGCCAGGAAAAATAAACTGGTGGATAAGTGTGTGATATTGATCAATGTACATATTTTGAAATAAATAAAAGATAACAAAATATTACCTTCAGCAGCAGCAAGGTTATAGTAGAGATCAATAACATTAGGACACATCTGAAAGCATTTAGCAGAACACAACTTCTGAACAAAGGAAGGTTCCAAGAGGGAATTAGAAGATATGCCCACTATTTTACGATCAACACCACATGCAAATCGCGAAATCCAAATCGCAAAATCCAAATCGCGAAAAGTTAAAATTGAAGCTCTTTTGCATCGTGAAATCCAAATCGCGAAAAGTTTAAAGGGAAGAAGAAAACACACAAATTAAAATGAAATCATGAGATTCGTACCTGAATAATGAGGAGGCAGAGCGAATTCGAAATCACGAAACTTGATTTGATTTCGCGTTCCCTAGGAGAAAATGATTTCACGTGAACCCTAGTTTTGGCGAAGAGGACGAACACCATTTTTCACGAGCAAAGATGCGGCCGAAGAAATAAATGAAGGTATAGTGTTTTGTTATTTGATAACAGTTGGACCGGTTTAAATTTTATTACAACGGCCATGCATTACAACGGGCATGTGACCGTTGTAAAGTTGGCATCTATTACAACGGACCTGAATGGACCGTTGTAATAGCCTTCTATTACAACGGACAACCAATGCCCATTGTAAAAAGGGCCTTGTATGGGCATCTTTCACAATGGATGCAAATTGACCTTTGTAATAGCCTTCTACTACAACGGGCAATCAATGCCCGTTGTAAAAAGGAAGTTGTAATAGGGTATTTTTGTTTTAGTGAAGGAGACGTATTTTCTGTTATTAATGAAATATTATTGGTCATTTATATGTGAAGAAAATAATAAATTCAAAATGGTCGTATTCAAAATAGGAGAATAAGTTTGGAACATAGCTTCTTTTGAGTCCTTTAAGGATGTAGATGACCTCGTAGTCTATGCTATACCAATAACTAAAACATTTATGCTTCTTTTCCCACACACTGCTTTACATTCTCTATTGTTGTGTTCCTGGTAATAGACCATACAACTCAACCATCCAATTTAGGAAGGAGCTCTTAAGGACGATGCCTTGATGGCCTAAGATGATAATGATAGATAAGGCCAAATAGGTAATTTTGTTTAATAATATTATAATTAAATACTTACAATTTATATATTTATATGAAATTTAAACATGGAATTTTTTTAGAAAAACAATATATTAATTTTAGAAAATAAATAATTAGTTTCAAATTGATTTTAAAAAACTTAATTATTTAACTAGTACTCATAAATAATTTTTTAACAAAGTTAAGATTATATTAATATTTCTTTATTTTTGTATAATACTAAATTGAATTTTTTATTTTTATGTTTATATTATTTCATATATGTTGTTAAGATCAACTTTTGATTATTCATAAATTAACTTTGGATAAAAAATGTTTTAGAAATTAAATCTAATTAAAAAAGATGTTGTAACGACCTCATCGTTGTACCCATATTATTAAAAATATTACAGTTAATATCTTCTAATAACATGGAGAATACAGCTGGTTAAGGGCGATCGAATGTGAATATATCTTTATACTAACACTGACATGTCTTTATTACCATACAAAATTAAACCCTTTAATCATGGTTCAAACTATGACATATTAACTATTTTTTATTTACTTATTAGAAAAAAAATGCCAATAGTATTATAATACTAGACAGAATAAAAAAATTTCATGGCTTCCGCCAATTTTATTTTCTCCATGATTCAATAGGCTAAGAAAAATAATAAGAAAATTGTACAGGGTTGTTTGAAAGATATATATAAACTTAATATTTGCAATAATTTAACAATTGATGTGTGTACGTATTATAAAGATAGGACTTTGGAGGTTGCATCTTACTTTATGGTATTATCGTACCTTTTGTAAGTCTAAAGCTTTACTAATTTTTTATTGGGGTTTTGGACCAAAGGTCCCTATTCTCAAAGCCCATGCACAAAAAGTCCCTACTAATAAACTCATGTAAATTAGGTCCCTATTTTGTTATTTTTGACCAAATTGTCCCCTTCAAGAAAATTGACCCAGCATTGAAATCAGGGGCAAAAGTTGCATAAATTAGTCAAAAACTAAAAATAGGGACCAAATTTTCATAACTTTTTCGGGAGGGACTTTTCTTCCCTCGTCTTCCAATTCTAGGGACTTAGCAGCCGTTCCTTGTTTTTTATTACTATGTATTATATGGATTACTAACTATATGAACTATACTTAAAACATACATAAAGTTCAAACAGTCGGCATTCCATTTATTTTTCACAGATGATTCAAAACATTTGGCATTCAAAATTTTGGAGCACACGTTTTAATCAGAGGTTTTGACAACTTCTTTTACAACTCTCAAATCTTCTAAATATAAAAAAAAATAAAAAAAATGCCAATTTTAAACCCTTCGAAGTTCTGTGTTTTATAAGGAGTTTATTTTGTTATATCATTTTATTTTTCTTACATAATATCATTCATTTTTCTTTTCCAAATTGATTTTTGGATTGATATTTTTTCAAGAATCAGACACTTTATAACAAATTCAAAATAATAGATATTTATATTTCAAATAATAAATCATTTCCTTGTAATATCGTATTTAATTATTCACAACTTCTACCAAATTATAATTTATTGTTTAGAAATTTTAAATTGAAATTTCAATCCATAATTGTATATCTTCCATTAAATTACTTCCTTATCTTCTAATTTGAAAATAGTTTGTGTAATCATTTTACACCCCTACAACATATAAACACCTTATACAAATTTTAAACATTAAACATTTTTGTGGTGTTCAAGATATTCAACTCATTAAATATTTTTCTAAATAAGGATGTTGAATAATTTTTAAATATTTCTCTTGTATAAATACTATTACTTCACACTCTAAATTATTTTAACACAAATTAATTTCTAAAAAAATCATTTCTATAGAAATGAAAAATCAAGAAAATCCAATCATTGTTTTTCTTTAAATTAAATTCAAAATTTTGAAATTTAATAACTTAGAGAAGCTAACTTCCAACAAGAAGTTATACATATAAAACCAAAAAGAATTCTTTTCACAAAATTTCTCTCTTATATTAGCTTTATAAACTTTTAAATCTTATTTATTTTGCAAGGTCATACTTGAGAAAAATATACATCCATTAAATCAAAATATTCGATAATTAACAACTTATTAAATCATAATTGAAATCTAGTTTTATTTCAAACTCTTACTAAATTGGAAATTCATATAAATAAAAATCCTAACATTTATTACAACCACAATACAATATTCATAATCATTTAAAAGTTACATACCTAATTTATTTAACATGTATCTTTGTAAATGAATATATAAGTGTAACAACCCGCATATCTATCGATTTTATATTTAAATATTTTATCGTTAGTCGGATGTTAGTCCAAAAAGCTACTTTTTGCATACGGTCAAATTAGGACTCGAGACCACTCCCATTGAGTTCAAAATGACGTTTGCGATCTTTTTGAGTATACACTTTGACATCTTTGGAGTAAGTGGAAATTTTGTCACTTTTTCCCGCCTTTGACTTTGGTTTGGACTGCACCTTCTTAATTCAGCCCAACCCTCTTCCTCACTTTATCAAACACTTCAAGCTTTGTCAAAAATGGTGGTGGGAAAGAGAAATTAAAACTCCAAACTCAAATTCTATTTCAAATCCGAGATTCAGCTCCAAATTCACGTGAAGAACATTGATTCAAGCTTGTTGGTGTTCTTGCTTTGCTCTCAAGTCTCATCTTCATCAATTTCGTGGAAAAGGTGAGATTTTTGATCTCACATCTTGCCTAAAGATGTCATTGGGCTGTTGGGAATGATCCCCTATTGCATTTGTATGAATATCTGCATTTGGTTTGGATTGGATTGGCGAAAAACTCCAATTTTCAGCGTTTTTGGAAAATTCCTGCACTTAAGTCGTTCTGGAAGTGCTAGGTCGTTCGCGAGTTAAGCCTAAGTCGTAGGTCGTTCGCGTTGAAAAGTCACACGGAGCATAAGTCGTTCCAGGCCTTAAGTCGTTATGGGTGTGCTAAGTCGTTCGCGAGTTAAGTGCTAAGTCGTGCGCGAGTTAAGAGTTAAGTCGTTGCCTTCTACTTCCTCGTCCTGGCTTAGGTCGTATTGGGATAAGTCGTTAGGTCGTATAGACCTTAGCTCGTAGCTCGTATTTGAGCTTAAGTCGTTAAGTCGTATCGACTTTAAGTCGTTGGGTCGTACACCCTCTTAAGTCGTAAGTCGTTCGCGAGTTAAACCTTAAGTCGTAGGTCGTCTCCGACCTAATATTTCCCCTGCTATTTCACTAGGTCGCTTGACCTTAAGTCGTAGGTCGTCTCCGACCTATGCCCAACTAAGTCGCTCGATCACTTAGGTCGCTCACCTTCTTAGGTCGCGCATCCCACTTAGGTCGCAGGACTCTGTTAAGTCGTAGGTTGTAACGACCCGTAGAATTTAATGGTTTTAAAAGTATATTTAACTGGAAATTTGTAAAATTTTAAACAATAAAATTTGAAATTAAAAATTTATTATTTGGAATACGTCTATTTTAATGTAGCAACTGGTAAATTTTCATCTGATAATATTGAAGTTTATTTTCCTGTGAAATTTCATTTCAAATCAAACCGGTTAATAACAGTGAATTTAAAAGTTTTCCGAAACCAAAATATGTCAACAGGAGAAAATTTATTCAGATTATTCTGAATCAGACTGCGAAATTCGTTTTTCCAAATTTGGACTTCTACTGCTCCGTTTATCTTAATTCTGGCCAAATAGCAGCATTTCTGGTACCGATTATCGACTTTTGATCGGATGATCGTACCACTGATATCTGTATACTGTTTAGATCGTCTCGATGGGCTGATCTCTACGGTATATTTATTTCTGTATTTTGAGGTCCGGTACGCGACGGAAGCAATAAAACGGTGCGTCGTATCGGTACCACAAATTGTGACAACTCACTATCGTTTTCAAATTTGAAACTGGTGGTCCAGACAATTAATTGCTTTCAATTCTCAGCCGAATCAAGGCTTGTGACCATTGTCATTCTTTCACTTTATATGTAGTCTACGGGCTACTTTATTTCTACTGTTCACTTTTTATTTGCTTTGTTTAAATTTCAGCGAAATTTGTGTGGGTGACCGTTGGTATTACAATAATTCCTTTCTCATAAATATTCATTGCCTTTTCTTTTGCTCTGGATTCATTCACAATCCAGATACGTTATATATAAATCACCTTTTCGCATTCATCATTCTTGGCTCCGGCTTTTATGATCGTTGTTTTTCCATTTTATTTATTTTCGTTTCCACTGTCTTTTGCTTCTCAATTATATAAACCTTGTCTTCTTTCTTCTACAAATTTGCTTCCACACAGTAGAAAAAAAATTCGAAACCACCTCCATGCTCCACGTCTGTGCCTAGGGCCACAGCCAACCACCTATGCGGCCTTCACCATCCTTCCAACCGAGAGCACCCCTGCCTCGCTCAACCACCTGACCTCACCTCCGCCACGTCAGCCTCCACTTCCTCACGTCCTCCGCCCGTGACAACCCATCACCAAACCCGCCCTCATCTCCCTGACCTCGGCAGCCTGCATTCCCCTTTTTCCAAAACAACCCGCAGCCTTGTCAACCCATATCCACATTCGAACCTCACCACCTTCTTCTTTTTCCGATGGCCTCACACCTATGCTCCCTGGCAGCTTCCTCCTAGCCACGTTCCATTGCTCCAGCACCCTCCATCGCAGATCACCCAACGGAGCCGAACCCTTCCACCAAGCAAGCCCAGCATGCATTCACCTCTTGCCGTGAGTTTCCTCCTTGTTATATATATTGTTTTAATTTGGTTTTGAAAATTTTAAAATCAGAAGATGAAACTTATACGTTTACCAAGTTTTCATTTGTTTGTATATATAGTTTGATTATGGAATATAATATATATTGTTGAATATGTATAGGCATATCTGTTTACAGTAATAAATTTAAATACATTAGTGTTGATATTTGGGTAACTTACATTTTTAAAAGTATATATGCATATATTGTGTGAGTTCGATTTTATGTACGGGTAGTATATTGTTTGTTTAAATATAAACTATATAAGTTGTTTTCTTAATCATTTATTTTGACAGCTTGTTTTGAGTAGAGACTTGGCACTGCCATTTTTCATTTTATGTACATATAAAGTAACAATGTTTGACAGCCTGTACACACACACGAATGTTATATATATTACGTTACGTAAGTTATATATATTAGTTTGGATATATATATACATATAGTATATTATATATAAGGGAGTATACATTTACAACTCTATATGTATATATGTTTACTGAGTATATAAGTTATATTTATAAGTGTTGGTTTAAGTGTATATTGCTGTTAGGTATATATTTAGTAATATTTTCTGTGTGTTTAGTTTTACATATTTATATACATAGTTATATATACATTTGTGTATGAGTTGGTTTATATTTAAAATGTATAGGGTCTACTTGATTTTTATATATTTTATCTGCAATACATATTTAAGTACAAGTTATGTATAGTTACAGTCTTCTTTTGCTGAAGGGTATAATGATTTTGAATATTATAATATGTTTATATATATTTACAAAAGAAAAATATAATATAATATGTGCTGTTTTATAATCAGTGCTGACTTAAAAATAATTTATACATGTTTCAAAATTTTCGTATATATATAATATATTAGTTATCTAACTGTGTTAATATATTTTTCTCAGATTTTTTTAGATGATGTTTGGATATTGGTTTGAAAACTTGAGTCAATATAATATACAAGTATTTATTTCAATCTTATGTATACATGATGATTTATTTATTTATTTGTTTTAAACTAAATATTGATTTCATACATATTTAGTTCAATTTATATCAACTGATTCAATTGTTCTCTTCGATTTCCCATTATCAGCCTAGTCCGTCGTGCCTGTCTTTCTTCGTCAAATCGTGTCCATCTAGCGTTGCTTTGAATTTCATAGCTCATTTCTTTGTCAAATTCTCTAGCCTCGAAAGGTGAGCAATCACTCACGATTAACATTCTTGTATTTATTAAATTTGATTTCAATTGAAACGACAATTGAAATATGATGCTGTAGTTATTTAAATTGTTATATATGCTATTATCTGTATATGTTCACCTATGACATCTGACACCAGTATTTGTTATTTATATTGATGATATATGCCTGTTGTTATATTTTATATTATCTGTTATCACTCTGCAAGTTCCCTGTTAGTATAGAATTCACTATGGGTTGAAATGATACATACCCGAACGGACTTTAGAATAGGAGAAAATCGTTATGGGTTGAAATGATAAACCCAAGCGATTTTCATTTGAATTGAAATTGGGATTACGGGTCGAAATGATATCTACCCGTATATATTTAAATTTCGGATTGAAATGATAAATATCTGTATCACTTAACCATATGATAAATATATATACAAACACCGTTGGTCCATATATATATATATAAATATTTTGAAATTGAATTCTATGGTTTTGGAAAGAAATACTTGGTTTTAACAAATGTTGATTTTTTAAAAATTTATATATAAATGGTAATGATATATATAGATTTAATAATGATATTTAATTTAATTAAGATGGATTTAATACATATAATATGTTAAGTATAAAATTTATATTTCAAAATAGAATTTGGTAGAAATTTGAATAAGTTAAGGTTGGGAAGATAATTTGAATTTAGTAAAGAATTTTATTTAATTAAACCAATTTAAAACTTATTGGAATTGGGATTTAAGATATGATGTATAACTTGAGTTTGATTTAAATAATTTAATGAATATTTCTTGTTTAAATAAATTTAAGGAAATATTTAGTAGAAAATGAAATTTAAGGCTAGTTAAATGATATTGAATTTATTAAGTGAATATTCCCTGATTAAATAATAATAATAAAGTTAAATCAAGATCTATATGAAACTGTTAATTTGAACTTTGAAAATGTTGAATATTAAAGCTTTGAAATATATTGAAAATTTAAATGGTATCTTTAGAACTGAATTGAATTGATGAATCGAGCTTTGAATAAATTTGAATTTGGAATTTGAGTTAATTTAAATCGATTTGTGAGACTTGAGGAAATTATAAATACTTTACTTTATAAATTATTTAACCTATATATATACTATTTGTAAAATAGATATATTTGAAATGAAATGATATTTAGGTTTGAAGTATAAATTTAATTGAAATGACCACGGTGTTATAATGTATATTTCCACCTTGTAGATAGCTCTGAAGACCCTTAGAGGATGGTTATCCCAAACATCCTTTAAGTTACTTGTATTTCGGTTGATATTTCACTTGAGTTGGATTTATTTATATAAGAATGTTAATCCTAACTCGAGTGTTTTGTGTTTTGCTTTACGCTCGGGTCAGACCGAGTGATACAGCATTTGAAACTCACCTTTGGAGTTTGGAGCTTCCTTTGGAGATCCAACTATCGCCTCAGCTTTCAGCTCTTCTAGTTGATTTGTTTAGAGAAGTCATCTGTTGTACTGAAGACTTCACTGCATTTGAGATATTCTGTTGTATTTTATTTCTAACTCTGATGTTTATATAGTAGCTTCATGAACTACTATTTTATCTATTCCGCTGCGTATTATTGTATTACTCTGTGTCTTTGATTATGTGATTGATTTATTTACTGCATATGCTGAGTTTTGCCAAATTTAAATTAACAATCTGATATTTTGAATTATTCAAGTCAGACATGGGTGGATTTATTGTCGATTTGAATGGTCCAAAATAGTGGGTCGTTACAGTTGGTATCAGAGCTTTGGCTCTAGGCGAAACTTAGGATATATTGTAAATTTATTTACAGAATCACTTTCGTTCGAGTTTAATTTCTTCCTTTTGACTCGATTTCCTTTGAACTTTGGAACGTTCCCTACGGTTCCAAAATTCATTCTTGTCTCTCTCTATTGGTATTCTTTTGATTCTGGAGTATCCCATAACTCCACTTAGAATGATCTCTATAAGAATAGGATCCCACCAACCTTTGAATGATTTGTGATGGGGTGAAACTCCTTCAAAATTGGCATTGATTCACCAGAGATCTCTATATCTTTGGTTTAGATGCCGCTATCTCTTGCGATCGAATGTTGATTTTTCTTAGATTTCCGCATCGATTATATTCCTGAAGTCACGGTTGACCCGGTTAAGGTCGCCCACGATTTATATAAAGTATATCTTCTATTTTGAAATTAATTATCTCATTTTCGTTCGAACTTATCTTCAAATCAGAATCCTATTTGATTAGAGTCCCTCTAAGTTGAAATTCTATCTTTGTTTTGAAATCCATTCTTGAACCACTCTTTGAAAAATCAGGCTTGTTTATAATTTGGAAATTGTTTTATATATCGAAATTATTATATTCTATATATAAAAGTGAAATTTTTTCGATAAAGATTATAAAACCCTTTTAAAATAAGAATTTGAGGGTTCGAAAGGATTTATAATTTTGAAAAAAATATATAAGAAATTTGATTTATCTAAAAATGATTTATAACTGAAGGATTTTAAAATTTGAAATTCGAGAATTGAACTCCGGTATTTTGAAATTGGTTTTAAGATTTTGAAATATATAATAATAATATGATTTAAAAGTATTTTCTGAATAAGAAATGTTTCAAATAATTTTAATGAGTTTCGAATGATTTCGAAGAAATTTCAAAAGAAGTTTGAGAAAATAGAAGTCCAGAACTCACTTATGTCGCTGGAAAATAATTTCGGTGATGAGTGCACGCATCATCGACATTGATTTTCGAGTTTCAGAGTGAGGGAGAGGCCACTTCAATAGCTTCGCTATGCGAGTGATTTTGTGAAACCAGTTTTGATTTTCAAATTCCGAAGTAATATTTGATATTCGAAAGATATATGTATATATATTTGAAATGATTTGAAGTAAGCCGGTGCTCAGTCCTTGAGTTTCGAATTTGATATAAACCTATCTTTTGAAATTGATTTATTGATTTGTAGTTGATTTCCAACTCTTGAATTTGAAAATGATTTCTTCAACTATTCCGAAGGTTCGAGCACTTCCAAATCAAGGTTAACTTTTCAAAGCTAAGAAATTTTGAAAAGTATAAAGTATATAAGTTTGGTATGTATGTTAAAATATGTAGTAATATGATTTAAATAAGTTGAAACTGTTTTGTTAAGTAAATGAATAAGGCAATTTTAAAATTTTCTAATATGAAATATTTTGAATAAAGTTTAGTTAAATGTTTTAACTTAGTAACATCTTTATGAAACTATATATTTAACAAGTTGGAATAAATATATAAGTTGTACGTATGCTGTTTTATTCGCAGAATTAACGTGATCCAGGTTTGAGTACACAAGTTCGAGGTGAATTACACCATTTCGTGTTAGGATATTTCATTCGATTCTTGATGGCGAATATTTGATATGGATTTTGGGCTCGATTCTAGAATTCTCTATCATAGTATATGGCTATGCAAGGAGACTGATGGCTTCTAGTCGAGAAACCATATCGAAATCCGCATTAGGGAAGTCGAATGGACAATACTAGTTCGAAAGCGAACTTGTGTGATCGAGCGAGCGATCGAATGTGATTTTGCGAAATGATGACATATGTACATCTTATATCCTAATATCATTGATATATTTTGACGCTGAAATTGAAAGCTGTTGGGTTAGAATATCTTTACTTACTAAAAGAAAATTTCCAATCTAAATTACAAAGATATATAACCCATAAAAGCAAAGATATTCAATCCCATATGGCTCGTCATACAGCGAAATTTATTTTGAAAAATTTGATCCTTATATAAGATAGACCTTACGTAAGTATAAGATGATTTTGGTAATGAATTGGTCGACTTATATTATATTGATTTGGAAATTTGGATTTATTTTCTAAATCTATTATTTTGGAAACTTTGAAACTAAAGATATTTAATTTGAGAATGAATAATTTGGTGAAATTGTATATGATTTTGAAACTGAACTGATATTGAAACAAATTGAAATTTGAAAACCTTGTGTTACTAAATACTTGATTTGGGAGTTGTCCAACTTATATAAACTTGATTTGTATGAGTATGAAATTGATTCGAAAATTATAGATTTGAAAAGGTACTCAATTTGAAAGTGAAATCTTATATAATTGAAGTCTATATAAGTATGATTTGATATACTATTGATTTTGGAAAGTATTTGATTTGAAAATTTAATCTTATATATAATGGATTTTATATAAGTACGATATTTGAAAGTGATTTGAAAGGGTACTATATGATACATATTTTCGAAGTAAAGATATGGAAAGTGCCTTCTGCTTGATATCCGATTTGTGGCCACATCTTGGATTCATTCTATCGATATTATTCTCTCTGATTTTTGGTTTTCCGGATATGATACTCGAGTGTCCTTCGAATTCCATGGCGTTACCCATGGTCTTATTTTTCTCTCGTGACTGCATAGCGCAACTGCCTGGCCAAGTCTTGCCTAGGGGTACGGATTGTTTCCTGGGGGATCCAGGCGTAATCATTGTGTATCTTGCATCTATGTAGGTCGCGAATAGTAGCGCAAATGCTTGGCTGAGTCTTGCCTGGGGGTACGGATTGTTTCCTGGGGGATCCAGGCGTAACCATTGTGTATCTTGCATTCTACTAGTCATCATGGCGTAACTCGCAGGGCTGAGAAAGCTTACGGATATGGATTGTTTCCTGGGGGATCCAGGCGTAACCATTGTGTATCTGTGAACCATGGTTAGACAAAGGTTTTGTTTGTTTTTGATTGGATTGTACTTTCCATATCTGTTTTTAAAAGTTTTTCCAGTATTTTCACTGGGTGTTGAAACAAGTCTACTAAGTACCTAGAGAATTCTAGTTTTGCGCCTGATCAACGCACTACCAGAGTCTACAGGAACAAGGATAAACTTGTTGAAACATCGAGTTATAAAAGTATTTTCGGAAGGAAAATTTGTTTCGATGTAAAAGTATTTTATTATAAAGGTATTTTATTATAAGAGTATTTCCAACAAAAAAATTTTGTATTAATATTTGAAATTGAAATTCTTATGGTCCTAAATTAATTATTCGTGCCCGATACTATTCTTTTGAATCTACCTTATCTGCTCAGCTTTATTTATTCACCTATATTCTGTTTTTCCAAGTCCTCCTTCTTTTTTCTTGTTGACTATATCCTTCTTAAATATTGTTTATTTATATACTACATGGTTTAATAGTAAATTATGAATACTTTTGAAGTTATTTATTTAATAATACATATTTAAAGTAAATGATTATTGATTATTAATAATATTTGAAAAGTATCTTGAGATAAAAAAATTAATAAATTATGATTTATGGATTTAATGTTTTCAAATAGCTTCTTTGTAAATATAAGTAATAATGTAAATAACTGTTTTCAAATAGTTTTCATATATTTATAAAGTTGTTATTTAAGCATATAAATGGTAATTGTAAGGAAGCAAGAAATTTTGCAAATGGATCTTGAAAAAGTTTTAAAGTATATAAGACAATTGAATTGCAAATGAAGTTTTCAAATTTAAGTAAAATTTATATAGTTCAAATTAATTGTTAATTAATCTTGAATTTCAATCTACTTTTATTTCTGGTTGTTCTATTCACCTACCTCCTTCCTTTTCGGGGACGAAAAGTTTTGAGTGGGGGAGAGTGTAACGACCCGTAGAATTTAATGGTTTTAAAAGTATATTTAACTGGAAATTTGTAAAATTTTAAACAATAAAATTTGAAATTAAAAATTTATTATTTGGAATACGTCTATTTTAATATAGCAACTGGTAAATTTTCATCTGATAATATTGAAGTTTATTTTCCTGTGAAATTTCATTTCAAATCAAACCGGTTAATAACAGTGAATTTAAAAGTTTTCCGAAACCAAAATATGTCAACAGGAGAAAATTTATTCAGATTATTCTGAATCAGACTGCGAAATTCGTTTTTCCAAATTTGGACTTCTACTGCTCCGTTTATCTTAATTCTGGCCAAATAGCAGCATTTCTGGTACCGATTATCGACTTTTGATCGGATGATCGTACCATTGATATCTGTATACCGTTTTGATCGTCTCGATGGGCTAATCTCTACGGTATATTTATTTCTGTATTTTGAGGTCCGGTACGCGACGGAAGCAATAAAACGGTGCGTCGTATCGGTACCACAAATTGTGACAACTCACTATCGTTTTCAAATTTGAAACTGGTGGTCCAGACAATTAATTGCTTTCAATTCTCAGTCGAATCAAGGCTTGTGACCATTGTCATTCTTTCACTTTATATGTAGTCTACGGGCTACTTTATTTCTACTGTTCACTTTTTATTTGCTTTGTTTAAATTTCAGCGAAATTTGTGTGGGTGACCGTTGGTATTACAATAATTCCTTTCTCATAAATATTCATTGCCTTTTCTTTTGCTCTGGATTCATTCACAATCCAGATACGTTATATATAAATCACCTTTTCGCATTCATCATTCTTGGCTCCGGCTTTTATGATCGTTGTTTTTCCATTTTATTTATTTTCGTTTCCACTGTCTTTTGCTTCTCAATTATATAAACCTTGTCTTCTTTCTTCTGCAAATTTGCTTCCACACAGTAGAAAAAAAATTCGAAACCACCTCCATGCTCCACGTCCGCGCCTAGGGCCACAGCCAACCACCTATGCGGCCTTCACCATCCTTCCAACCGAGAGCACCCCTGCCTCGCTCAACCACCTGACCTCACCTCCGCCACGTCAGCCTCCACTTCCTCACGTCCTCCGCCCGTGACAACCCATCACCAAACCCGCCCTCATCTCCCTGACCTCGGCAGCCTGCATTCCCCTTTTTCCAAAACAACCCGCAGCCTTGTCAACCCATATCCACATTCGAACCTCACCACCTTCTTCTTTTTCCGATGGCCTCACACCTATGCTCCCTGGCAGCTTCCTCCTAGCCACGTTCCATTGCTCCAGCACCCTCCATCGCAGATCACCCAACGGAGCCGAACCCTTCCACCAAGCAAGCCCAGCATGCATTCACCTCTTGCCGTGAGTTTCCTCCTTGTTATATATATTGTTTTAATTTGGTTTTGAAATTTTTAAAATCAGAAGATGAAACTTATACGTTTACCAAGTTTTCATTTGTTTGTATATATAGTTTGATTATGGAATATAATATATATTGTTGAATATGTATAGGCATATCTGTTTACAGTAATAAATTTAAATACGTTAGTGTTGATATTTGGGTAACTTACATTTTTAAAAGTATATATGCATATATTGTGTGAGTTCGATTTTATGTACGGGTAGTATATTGTTTGTTTAAATATAAACTATATAAGTTGTTTTCTTAATCATTTATTTTGACAGCTTGTTTTGAGTAGAGACTTGGCACTGCCATTTTTCATTTTATGTACATATAAAGTAACAATGTTTGACAGCCTGTACACACACACGAATGTTATATATATTACGTTACGTAAGTTATATATATTAGTTTGGATATATATATATACATATATTATATTATATATAAGGGAGTATACATTTACAACTCTATATGTATATATGTTTACTGAGTATATAAGTTATATTTATAAGTGTTGGTTTAAGTGTATATTGCTATTAGGTATATATTCAGTAATATTTTCTTTGTGTTTAGTTTTACATATTTATATACATAGTTATATATACATTTGTGTATGAGTTGGTTTATATTTAAAATGTATAGGGTCTACTATATTTTAAATATTTTATCTGCAATACATATTTAAGTACAAGTTATGTATAGTTACAGTCTTATTTTGCTGAAGGGTATAATGATTTTGAATATTATAATATGTTTATATATATTTACAAAAGAAAAATATAATATAATATGTGCTGTTTTATAATCAGTGCTGACTTAAAAATAATTTATACATGTTTCAAAATTTTCGTATATATATAATATATTAGTTATCTAACTGTGTTAATAGATTTTTCTCAGATTTTTTTAGATGATGTTTGGATATTGGTTTGAAAACTTGAGTCAATATAATATACAAGTATTTATTTCAATCTTATGTATATATGATGATTTATTTTATTTATTTGTTTTAAACTAAATATTGATTTCATACATATTTAGTTCAATTTATATCAACTGATTCAATTGTTCTCTTCGATTTCCCATTATCAGCCTAGTCCGTCGTGCCTGTCTTTCTTCGTCAAATCGTGTCCATCTAGCGTTGCTTGGAATTTCATAGCTCATTTCTTTGTCAAATTCTCTAGGCTCGAAAGGTGAGCAATCACTCACGATTAACATTCTTGTATTTATTAAATTTGATTTCAATTGAAACGACAATTGAAATATGATGTTGTAGTTATTTAAATTGTTATATATGCTATTATCTGTATATGTTCACCTATGACATCTGACACCAGTATCTGTTATTTATATTGATGATATATGCTTATTGTTATATTTTATATTATCTGTTATCACTCTGCAAGTTCCCTGTTAGTATAGAATTCACTATGGGTTGAAATGATACATATCCGAACGGACTTTAGAATAGGAGAAAATCGTTATGGGTTGAAATGATAAACCCAAGCGATTTTCATTTGAATTGAAATTGGGATTACGGGTCGAAATGATATCTACCCGTATATATTTAAATTTCGGATTGAAATGATAAATATCCGTATCACTTAACCATATGATAAATATATATACAAACACCGTTGGTCCATATATATATAAATATTTTGAAATTGAATTCTATGGTTTTGGAAAGAAATACTTGGTTTTAACAAATGTTGATTTTTTAAAAATTTATATATAAATGGTAATGATATATATAGATTTAATAATGATATTTAATTTAATTAAGATGGATTTAATACATATAATATGTTAAGTATAAAATTTATATTTCAAAATAGAATTTGGTAGAAATTTGAATAAGTTAAGGTTGGGAAGATAATTTGAATTTAGTAAAGAATTTTATTTAATTAAACCAATTTAAAACTTATTGGAATTGGGATTTAAGATATGATGTATAACTTGAGTTTGATTTAAATAATTTAATGAATATTTCTTGTTTAAATAAATTTAAGGAAATATTTAGTAGAAAATGAAATTTAAGGCTAGTTAAATGATATTGAATTTATTAAGTGAATATTCCCTGATTAAATAATAATAATAAAGTTAAATCAAGATCTATATGAAACTGTTAATTTGAACTTTGAAAATGTTGAATATTAAAGCTTTGAAATATATTGAAAATTTAAATGGTATCTTTAGAACTGAATTGAATTGATGAATTAAGCTTTGAATAAATTTGAGTTTGGAATTTGAGTTAATTTAAATCGATTTGTGAGACTTGAGGAAATTATAAATACTTTACTTTATAAATTATTTAACCTATATATATACTATTTGTAAAATAGATATATTTGAAATGAAATGATATTTGGGTTTGAAGTAAAAATTTAATTGAAATGACCACGGTGTTATAATGTATATTTCCACCTTGTAGATAGTCTGAAGACCCGTAGAGGATGGTTATCCCAAACATCCTTTAAGTTACTTGTATTTCGGTTGATATTTCACTTGAGTTGGATTTATTTATATAAGAATGTTAATCCTGACTCGAGTGTTTTGTGTTTTGCTTTACGCTCGGGTCAGACCGAGTGATACAGCATTTGAGACTCACCTTTGGAGTTTGGAGCTTCCTTTGGAGATCCAACTATCGCCTCAGCTTTCAGCTCTTCTAGTTGATTTGTTCAGAGAAGTCATCTGTTGTACTGAAGACTTCACTGCATTTGAGATATTCTGTTGTATTTTATTTCTAACTCTGATGTTTATATAGTAGCTTCATGAACTACTATTTTATCTATTCCGTTGCGTATTATTGTATTACTCTGTGTCTTTGATTCTGTGATTGATTTATTTACTGCATATGCTGAGTTTTGCCAAATTTAAATTAACAATCTGATATTTTGAATTATTCAAGTCAGACATGGGTGGATTTATTGTCGATTTGAATGGTCCAAAATAGTGGGTCATTACATAGGTCGTCTCCGACCTTACCCTTGGTCTTGTTAGTTCGCGTGAACCCTTAGGTCATATGACCTACTTTTCCTTAGGTCGCTTGACCAGCTTGCCTTCACTAGGTCGTACCGTTTTGACGGGGCGCTGCCCCCTGGACCCCCGCGACCTGACCTCTGCGTAGGCGATCTTATCTGAAAAACATTCATCAGAATTTCTACTTTGATGGTTTTGGGATTGATTTCTTTGGACTTTACTCACGTCTTTGAACGTGAATTGATGTGATTCGATTTGTTTCAACAATCGTTTTGTGACTTGTCACTTTAAAGATATGAAGGTTTCAATATTAGTAGTAAATATCAAAACTCTTTCATCAAAGCGATTTCAACACTATTTTAAATATCAAATGTTCGTTTTCTCAAACCGATTTCCAATCTACTAGTATATACAAGCCTTTACTTCACTCGGATGAGAAATCGACTTAAACGACTTAGTAAAACGAGTGGTATGAAACGCTTGCGTTCACTTCGTTGGTTAGCTCTTGGACTTGTTCGATTGAACCCTTTTTTGACAATTTCCTAGTGAAGATTTACAGCTTGTTCGTAAATATTTAAGTTAAGCAAGTGGTTATGGGACATGAAGCTAAACTCATATATTTACTAGCTTGGTGTGATTGACACTTCCTTATGATCATGACGATCATTTTTGTGATTTAGACTAGCGATTGAGCGATGTCTCTTTGTCTACGAGGGAGACTATACCCCGTTTGTGTGATGTTTCGCCATCACATATGTAGGGTAGCGCCCTACGGTCTTCGGGCCATTTCTGTGTGGAAATTTAATGGATAGCTTCCATGAGATAGCTTCTCATTCATGTGTTTACGTGTAGGTGAGTTTTCATGCTCCCATTCATGTGTTGGGCCTCCCCCTTTTTATGTGTTTTCTGGATTTCTGATGATGATTTATAGAATTTTGTGCTTCACCAATTTTCATGATTTTCATTGATATGATATCAGTTTTTGTGCATTGGTGAATTCATGTGTTATTGACTTGTTATGAATACAAGTTTAGGGTATGATACCCTATTTTATCTTTGAGAAGATTCTTGTGATATTGATTAATCTTTTGTTGATTATCATTTACATATTTATAGTAGTATGTCGTTATGGTTATTACATGTTCATGTCATGCCTTTTACTTTATACCATATCATCTGATATTTATAGCTAGACTGATCCGTTTATTATTTTCTTATAAATAATACTCGGGTCAGACCGAGATGTTACAGGTGCTTCTGCTTGACTTCTCTTCAGGATTATTCTGACTTTTGGCTAACTACATAGATTAGTAGTTTTTGGATGTACACCTTTGAGATATAGACTCTATGTTGTGTACTTATTTTTTTGTATAGCACGTGATGCTATTCTTTTGTATTATCATGGATCTTTCTGACCACTACTCTGATGTACACTTTCATGTGTTATATATATTTATTCATATCTTCTTCCGCCTTTGTGATATGGATGTCTGTGACTGATTTATGTTATGATTACTTCTATGTTTGTTTCCGAAGATTATATATAGCCACCGTGTGATAGCTTTGTGTTTGTATCGGTATGTCGGATTTCCTCCTTAAAAGATATGCATTCTATCCTATCGGACATATCGGTGCTCGCACTAAGAAGTTACATGGATGGTCGCTCCTCCACAGTCTTATTCTCCGTGCTAATTGACAGCACTACACCGTAGTGTTCTTGGTTAGCGTGGGTATAGAGGTGGGGCGTCATAATAAGATTTCACAAATGCCAAATTTATTTAAAATATAAATCTTACTCTCATTTTACGTACTTTATTTTATTTATCAAGATATCCCAAAGCATCTCCTTCAAAAATATAATTTATGCACTTCTAAACATGGTTGTTATGGATGTATATTTCATTTCATAACATATCTGATTAATTTTGAATTTACAATCATATACTTATACACACGTATACGTGTAAGTTAAATATAAATTATAATGTACATATTTGATTTAAAATATGAATCTTTTTATAATACACACACACCCCTACATTAAATTTCAAAGTCAAATTTGAACACATGATTCCAATTATGATAACTAATTACATTATTTTTATATATAAATTTATATATTTTGGTTAAAATACAAAATTCAGTTTTTTATCTCATTAAATCATGCAAATTTAATATTAAATATGATTTATATTATAATGTCAAACATTATTCGTAATAACACAAGAAAAATATCTTATGCTCACATGAACACCGAATTGTTTTTATAATTTCCGAATTTTTTCTTACATAGTGCTTAAAGCAACTTATCTAACACAAGGACTCTAGTTGAGTCTTCTCATTTCTTAAAATTGATGCCATTCCCTAATATTTTACATGGATAGTCATTACTCATGAAACATTTTCCTTAGATCTAGTTCTTTAAAGCTAAAGTACCACTCACTATTATAAGACATAGAAAATGCAAGTTGGCGATGAGCTAACAAGTATAAAGGCTGAATAAATATTATTTTCTATTATGCACGCATAGATGGATGCAACTCCTACTTTTCTTCTATGACTTCAACAAAGAATATTTTTTCTCGAATGACATTTTTCCATGATAAAGTTACATTTACATTTACCAAGCCTTCCTTTTAAACAATATCTCCATTTTTTCCTTGTTGCCGTGTTTATGAAAGAACGTTTAATTGCATTTATAGTAAATGCTTACTCAGTTTCCACGTCCTAGGTTAGAACATGGTGAACAACCTTCCACTTTTGTTAGGTTTTGACACTCCAGCACATTCTTACATGCATGCGCTTCATTTTGTTTGATGGTGCTAACATCCTCAATCCTCTTGCAATGAGCATATACTTGGTAACACTTATTTGTAGCAAAAGTAATTTACAGTTGTAACATGCCATTAGTCCCATTTATATACCACGTTATATGTCATATTTTTTATGATGTGAGATTTATCCATTTAATCCATGCACCCCCACAATGCAAGTTACACCCATCAATCTCCATCTTGCCAAGCATTTCCTTAAGTCTACTTTAGAGCATACTAAAGAATCTCTATAGTTGGGCCAAGCTGTTTCGAGAGTCTTCTTTTTTCCACTGTTGTCTCATCTCTACCATAAGGTGAGTAAATCCACTCAAGTTATATTTGAGATACCGAGTCCTTAACGCAATGGAGGAAGGTTGTCTATCCATGAGTATCTTTCTAGTAGTAAGATGAGACTGCTAACTAACTACGTCTCTGTGATATCCCGGAATTTCAAGGAATTTAAAATGTGATAATCTCTAAGTTTAAATTAATTGAAATTGGTAAAATTATTATGTTCAAATATAAATAACCAAATAATAATATTGTGATGTTTTAATTATGGTTATAGATTGATTTTAATAAGAATAATTATTTAAATTATGATATAAATTTGATTTTTAAATAGACTTATCATTTTCAAATTTAATAAGTATTGTTTAAATATGTATATATTGGTCTTGAGTTGTTTTTAAATGAAATAATCAATTTCAAACTTAATAATGTGTTTATTTAAAATATAAATGTTGAGTTGATTTTTAAATTGGATTTTAAAAGTAAAATTTTGAATTTGAATCTAGATTTAAATTTGAATCTTTAAAAGATAATTATTTTATTATATTTGGGTATAAAAATATATGAACAAGACTTTTATCTAAAATAAGACTTTTGTTTTATTTTGTTTTCCTTAAAGAGATTTTGTATATAAATTTAGAAAGTATTTATTTAATAGTAATAAATATAAAAGTTTTATGTTTACACTTAAAAATGAATTAAATATATTGTATATGATTTTATTAGAATATAAATGAGTTTTTATTTTATTTTCTTTTAAAGGTTTCATTTATGCATAATATAGAAAAGCATTTATAATTAATAAATGTATTTATCTATTTAGGAAATAAATATAAAAGCTTTTATAATCTTTTTAAAAATAATATAAAAATAATTAAGGACAAGTGTTGAATTTTTAAACATATTAAATACATGTGTAAGATAATTAACTAATGTATATGACAAGTGTCATTTTTATTATCATTTTCCTTGATTTTTAATAAACCATAAATTAAGTTTATATAAGCCTACATCTCCATTTTCTTTTTCTTTTCTAATCTCATTTCTAAACAAAGACAAAACCAAAATCATAAAATTTATCAAACCGAAATCATCTCCACAAATCAAAAACTGAAATTAATTTCTAAACCAAGAATCTACAAAACTGAAATGATCCTCTCAAACCAAAAATATACAACCTGAAATCATCTCAAACCAGGATCAAATCTCTCAAACTAAAACCCTGCAAATTCATTTCTTCAACCAGAAACAACTTGAAAACACTCCTCAAAACAAATCTGCAATGTACAATCAAGACTTGTAACCATGTTCCTGTTTCAAAATTTAAGTCTGTAACCATTTTCTTGTTTCAACAATCAAACCCTGTAACCATTTATTTTTCAAGTCTGTAACCATTTCCAAGAATGCATGCAAGAAAATCTGAGGCAAAAGCAAAGTTTTCAAGAGCTTTCCTGTTTTTAAAGAAATCAAAGCAGATGAAATTTTAAAGCTTCCAGTTTTCTTTCAAAAAACTCTCTGCCCCTTTGAAATAGGTGAGTAAACCTTTAAATTAAAAAAAAACCTAAGTATCAAATCTTTATTGCATGAGAATTAATGTGATGATAATTGCTTTGCATGTTTGTAATTATGTAAGCCTGTATATTTTTAAAGATGTGCAATATCTGTTATTTTTAAAACATCTTAGTGTTGTCAAAATCCTCTGCCTATAAACTGTGAACAATAAATTCCCTTTAGATTTGATGCAGATAAAATATGTTAGAAATAAAATTGGAATGTATGTTGAAAAATATTATGCATGTTTGTTTTTAGACCTGAATACATGTATATATGAATTATTGGAACCATGTGTGTATGTTGGTTGCTTGAGTATATCTCTGTTCATTATTCACAGTTTGAAGTTTTGATCGAAATTCAAAATCATTTCATCTATTCTCTGTTAGGCTTTAGGATTCAAATAAGATTTGTTTGTTAAATCCTATTCTATGTTCTGAAAATATAATTGAGGAAGGAAAGTTTAAACATCACCTGGAAAAGAAATAACAGTAGTAATTTTTGATATAAGTTAAAAATTCAAACTCTATAATCTTTTGATTTTCTTTTATAATCTAAATCCTTGTCTTAGATAATGATTTTTAAGAGTTAAATCAAAATTTTTAAGTTGGTATTGAATGAGGAATTCAAGATTTATAATAAAGTGGGTTTTTGGTCTTCTCCGTCGATCTAGGAAGTTTGGATGGCCAGCATTGTTTCTGGTGATGGAATGGTGATGGTAGAATCATGAAAAATGGTGAGAAGTGAATCAAAGCAGTGTGGCATTGGGAATTTTGAATTAAAGTTTATAACCCTAGTTTTGTTCCTCTGGAAACTTTTTATCACCGCAATCCCTATTAGTGACCGAGTTGTTCCAGATTCATGTTGGTGATTGATGAAGTGTAGAGGAGTTCGAGGCCGGAGGAGAAGCTTCTCAGGTGATCGGAACGTGGTGCTTGAAGCAAATTCCAGTTCGACATTTGCTTCCAGTTTCGAGCGCGATGCTCGATTTTGATTTGGGGCTTCTGCAATTTGTTTGATGGTCGGAATTAGGTCGGAAGACGATAGTCGACTTGCACGTGTGGTCGAGAAAGGTCAGAGATGGTTGCAGCGTTGGTGCACGTACACGATCGTTAATGTGTATCAGTGGGTTTTGAGTTGGGGAAGATGAAGTTTACTCGAGTTCGTACTCGGGGAGGAACTCGCGAAGTTAAGATTTTGACTCGGGTTGTTATAGGGTTGGACGCGAGCATTTAGGTGATAACTGTTAAAGTTTTTAACAGTTTAAAATTTAAAAGAACAGTTTTAAAAATTACTCGGGAAGGAATTCGGGAAGAAAAGGCTTTGGCTCGGGTTTGTCATCAGGTCGGTTGCGAGAATTGAGTGAACTGTTAAGTTCAAAACAGTTTTTAAAATTAAAACTAAACTCTGATTAAAAAGAAGAATAAGAAGAAGAAATACTTGGTTTTGTTTCAAGTATATATGACTTAAACCCAAAGTTAATGTTAAACCAGTTTTTAAATTTAAAATAAAAGCAAGTTTTTAAATTTTAAATAATCAAGTTAAATAAATTGTCTTGAAAATTCATTTCTTTGTAATAAATGTTTTAAATAAAATTAAAGTTGTATGAATTGTTTAACTTAAATATATTAATTTAAATTCTTAAGTTATTTTCAAACTTAATTTGAAATATAAAGGTTAATTAATAAGGGAATGTTTTATCTTAAAACTTAATTTAAGTTTGATAATAAAAGGAATAAATAAAGAGTGATTTATTAATTAAATTAGTTAATGGTTAAGGATAAGTAAATTAACAATTAAGGTTTTCAAGATTTATTAAATTGTAACTAAGGATTGTTAATTAATAATTAGAGATAAGTAATTAATGATTATTTATTTAAAAACTTAATTAATGATTTAATTAAGTAAGTTAATTACTAAGATCAAATGTTTTAATGATAATGTTTTATCTCAAGGTTAATTAAGATTTTTAATAAGTTGAAATTAATTAAGTTAATTAAGAAATTTAAGTTTAATTAATTTATTTAATTAATTTTTAATAAGGATTAATTAAGTGATTAAGGGTTAATTAAAATGGTAATTAAGAAGTACTTAATAAAGCTTTATTAAGTAATAATTAAGTTTTCTTAATTAATAATTAAGAGATTATTAATCTATAATTAAAGTTAATTAAGGATTAATTAACTGTTATTAAGGGTAATTAATTGTCATTAAGGACTGATTAATTGGTAATTATGGATTAATTAAATTGATAATTAAGGTTGTTAATTAATAATTAAGTTTTATTAATAAATAATTAAGAGGTAATTAATTAGTTAATTAAGGTTAATTAATTAATTATAAAAGTAATTAAGGATTGATTACTTTGTATTAAAAGATATTGATTAATAATTAAGGTTTATTAATTAATAGTTAAAGAATAATTAATCAAGGATTGATTAATTTGTTTAAAGGGTAATTAAGGATGAATTACTCAGTTATGATTTATGAAATGAATGTGATTAATTTAAGTTAATTAATTTGTTAATTAATTTGTTAAGGATAGTCACTTGGTAATTGATTAAGTATAATTACTTAATAAGATTTGTTAAGTGAAATTACTTAGTATAAATAATTAATAAATGAATTACTGGATGTAATAAGGGTAATTAATCAAAAGGATTTATGAAAGTAAATGATAAATAATTAAGAAGTAATTAAGAATAGTTAATTACTGTTAATGATTATTTAAGATTGATTTATGAAAGTAATTAATTAATGCATGATTAATTAATGTAATTAATTAAGGAATAATGTAATTAATTATAGTTAATTAATTAATTAAAATAATTAATTAAGGATCATTAATTGATGTAATTAATGAGAGTAATTAAAGGTTAATTACTACAAATGATTAAGGATAATTAATTTGTGAAATTAATTAAAGGAAAATTATTTTATGTAATTGATGAATAATTAATCAAGAGTGATTAATATTTAAAGGAATGATTAATTAATTAAAAGGTTGTAATTAATTAATGGTTGATTAAGCAAGGTTAGAAATTAATTCTTAAGTAATTAATTTAACTTAAGTTGATTAAATTGATTATAATATGGATTAATAAATGGTTGCTTATGGATAATTGTTGAGTAGAATGTCTGATTTGGTTGATATCTATTTGATGATATGCTATGATATTCGGTGATATGATATTGAATATATCTGTGATAAATGTGTGATATTTATCTATGTTAATGCTGTGTGAATTCAAGTATTGAATTGAATTGTTTAAACCTTTAAACAACTTGGCCTTAAAAGATACGTGTTGGATTTCGATGAGACCGGGATCGGGTTTCCAGATTTGGATATCCGAATACCACATCGATCCAAATTAACGATAGGTTGTGAATCTCAAGTGAAGATGAAGATTCAGAGTGCAAGGGTTATTGTCGTTAACTCTGAGGGTGATTCCAAAATGAGTGTAACGAGATAATGCCTTCGGTTTCGTTCGAACCCGGAACGAACTTGTATGGATTGAATGCTTTCAGCACATCGTCAGGTGGACGATGAGCATTCTAAGTGATGTGTTCTGATTAAAGGTAATCGTAGCCTCAAGCCTCATCAACCGGGAATGGCTAAAACAGGGGAGGTGCAGCAAGGCTTCGTTGGTAGCGCCCACTGAGAGTAAGGTCATCCCTGTCTAGATGTCCCTTTCTATTTCGGCTTAGTGGTGCGGTTGATGTACACAACCGTGGGGTGATTTTATTCGGAATTATCCAGTAAGGGATGGTTCCGGCTTTGTGTTGCAGGGGATTGGGAGTAATCCTCGGTACGGTGATCTAGGCCCCGTACTGTGATGAGCGGTACCCCAGTAGCTCTGCCATTGTATGGAATCCAATTTCCAATAAGTGACGTACGTATTAGTTGTGCCCAACTATGTTGGAACGTGAGATGTAAGCATTCCAGCTATTTCTGTATTTTACTTGAAAACCCTAGACCCTATTGTAATACAACTGGATTTCCTATCAAATGTTTTGGTTAGCGTAAGGTAAAAACTTACCCATGTTTATTTGTGGGGAGTCTTACGTGATACCTTTGTTTTCAAAAGGTTTTGAAGTTAAGCAAATTTAAACCGTTTACTCACACCAGACCCATGTCTGATCCAAGTGTTTATTTCTGTTTTATAAACTCTTGGGTACTCAAATTTTTACAAGTAGCCAAGGGAGTCAGGTTTGCTTTGACGAGAATTCTGGAAGAGCAAATGGAGCAGGAGGCTTCAGCATTTGTAGAGATATAGTAGTTCCGCTGTGTTGATCTCTGAGTCTTTTGTTGAGTTGTATTTGAGTTGTAATAACTAAACGGGTGTTTATAACTGTCTAGTATGTGTTGTATATACTGTGTAACTCTGATAGCTGTTGTATATGATACTATGTAATAGTTTATGTTATTAATATAATTTATTCGTTCCGCTGTTGAGATTCTGATGTTGTTTCTTTCTTTCTTCTCTTCTTTTCTCTTTTCTATCCCTTTCTTTCTTATTAACGAGGCAACTTTCTGGTCGATGAAAGTCGGGTCATTTCATTTGGTATCAGAGCGATAGGTTGAGTGAATACCTAAGCTCTGGAGTGGTGTCTATCTTGAGAGAGCGTATTTGTAATTTTTCTATATATAACTATATATATTTATTTCTACCTATTTGTTGGGTTACCTGTTCGGGTTTTCCAATATGAGTTCTAAAGGTAGATGGGGTAGTGGTGTGTGTAACACGACTACCAATGGTTGGAGTTTGAATATTTGAGGTTGGAAGTATATTTGTCGAGACTGTAGACCTAATACCGTCTCGAGTGAACTTTGATATGGTGTAAGAATTTCATTGATCTCTGAAGGAAACCTGTTAAGGTTCGGAGTTTATCATTGAAGTATAAGTTTGATCGCGCTCGTGTGAGCGGATTTTTGAAGGTTTGGATCTGTTGGTTGAACAGAAGGAGTGATGATATTTTGGCTACCTCAGGAAGAAGTAGCTGCGTGATGAGATGCAGTGACTATGGATATCTTTGACGATGTTTTCTTTGGAGCAAGTTTAAGGAAGTGTGTCTGCATTCGGTGTTTCTGTTTGGTTTGAGGATCGAGTTTCTCGAAGAGCTTTGGATAAGGAGTCTTTGACATTTGTGGCAGCAGTGCAGTTCGAGTGTTCTATGTTCCTGCTGGAAGATCTTTTGGCTTAGCAGTTTTCTTAGATGTAGAATTCAGAAGCTGTGGAGTAGATTCATTTTTTCAAATGGATTGATCAAGCTAAGACTGTTCTAATGGGTAAAGAAGGAACATTATTTTTGGATATTGGACTGGATAGAATCGCAAAAGTGACTTGCCATAGTTTGAGTATTCTCTTGGGAAATCTTTTGTTTGGGTGAGGCATCTCTAGTAGATATTGGAGTTATAGAGTTGTCAGAGATTTTCTGGAATGTGATGGTTAAGTTTGTGCTCGTGTTCATCGACGGCATCCAGATCAGAGTTGAGCAGCGAAAGCTTGGTAGTAGTTGTTCTAGAGTGGAAGCAACCGGAAGTTGCAGTGTTTGGATTAGAGATGGAGAATTTGGAATTCGAAGTTGGAGACTTCGTTGTTATTTCTCCAGTAAAAGGGAGCAAATAAGATTGGGTAAGACTTGGAAGATAGCTCCGAGTATATTGGATCTTTCTGAGTTTTTATGAGGATAAGTGTTTTGGCTTCGATATTGAATTGCCAGTTTGGATTTAGTAGAGCGAGTAACCCAGTATTTGTATCGGGGAAACTCTGGATAATTTTAGGGAGCTTATCCGGATCTATGTTCGGATAGCTAGAGTTGTTTGTTTGGATGAAATTGTTTGTTTGAATGAATGGATGTTTGATTGATAGTGTATGGTTGATGTGTATGCTTGGATTTTTGAAAATAAAATTAAAAACTTTTGGATTATCTTTTGTTTTAAATTTCGAGGACGAAATTCTTTTAAGGGGGAAGGAATGTGATATCCCGGAATTTCAAGGAATTTAAAATGTGATAATCTCTAAGTTTAAATTAATTGAAATTGATAAAATTGTTATGTTCAAATATAAATAACCAAATAATAATAATGTGATGTTTTAATTATGGTTATAGATTGATTTTAATAAGAATAATTATTTAAATTATGATATAAATTTGATTTTTAAATAGACTTATCATTTTCAAATTTAATAAGTATTGTTTAAATATGTATATATAGGTCTTGAGTTGTTTTTAAATGAAATAATCAATTTCAAACTTAATAATGTGTTTATTTAAAATATAAGTTGAGTTGATTTTTAAATTGGATTTTAAAAGTAAAATTTTGAATTTGAATCTGGATTTAAATTTGAATCTTTAAAAGATAATTATTTTATTATATTTGGGTATAAAAATATATGAACAAGACTTTCATTTAAAATAAGACTTTTGTTTTATTTTGTTTTCCTTAAAGAGATTTTGTATATAAATTTAGAAAGTATTTATTTAATAGTAATAAATATAAAAGTTTTATGTTTACACTTAAAAATGAATTAAATATATTGTATATGATTTTATTAGAATATAAATGAGTTTTTATTTTATTTTCTTTTAAAGGTTTTGTAACGACCCAGAATTTTGAACGAATTAAATTGAGGATATTTAATTAATTTTAAATATTTGAACGATGATTTAATTTGAATCCCCGATATAACTTTGAAATTTGCGATTAAACTTTGAAATTTAATCGATTGAATGCTGAATAAAAATGTGAATCTTCAGTTTTAAGCCGAAGAAAAATATTTCAAAAGCTTTTAAAATTCGTATTGATAATACTGAAGATGATAGAAGCTTCAGAATTAAATTTCGAACTGTTTTGTTCAGTTTTGAAAATAATCACTCGAACCGATATTCATAAAATAGTCAATTTTCAAACAGTCTCGGAATTCGACGAAACCAGTCCCATTGGGTCCGTAATATTGTATTATTGTCGGATTTCCAATTTCGTATTTTTTTGAGTTAATCTGTGAGCGTACGAAGTATAAACACATTCAGATTTTAGAACAAATTCAAATTAAAATTTTAAATTTATATTAATTAACAACACCACATATCTCCTTTAATCACGCCTAAACTTACGCCTCAAATCACGAAGAAATCACGACGTAAAATAACGCGACCCATTCCCCTTCAATTTTAAATTCCCCCCTCTCGTTCAATCAGAAAGAAAATCAAACGAAAAAAAAAAAAAAAATAATAATGGCTGCCCTCTACTCTCGTTCAAACATCCCAAATAAAAAAATATAGCAGCCGCGAGCGATTCGCGATGGGAGGAAGGGCAAGCGCGTGGGGAGTGTCGGCGAGTAGTAGTCGCGAGCGACGATCTGGAGTCGCGAGTTCGTCAGGTGAAGGCGACGACTCAATGGGTTATCTCGAATCGAGGAGGCGTGTGGAGTTGGGGGTTGGAACCAGTGGTCGAGATTCGCGTTCGTAGGCGCGAGCGCGAGAAGTGAAGTTGGGGAGCTCGATCGTGAAGACGGAGGCAATCTGGGTTGATCGGCGGCCAAGTTCTATACTCGGTGGTGGGCATTCACGCGTGTGTACGCGGTAGGGGTGGCTGCGATATCGAAGTCGATGGCGACGACGTGACTGGGGGTTTTGCGAGATCGAGTAAGCTGGGCAGTGGGTTTCGTTCACGAGGCATACTCAGGGTCGAGTCGTGATCGACGTTTGTTCGAAGTTGTGACGAGGTCAGGGCGCTAGTGTCGCGATTCATTCGAGGATGGTGTTCGGCCTGAGCTCGATCGATCAATTCAGGTGATTTGTAAAATTTACATTGTTAATTAGAAAATTATGCAGATTCATTTTTTTTTTCTTTCCAAAGAAGGAAAATAATAACAGAAGTTTTACGGTAAACTATATAAATAATTTTGTTTAATATAAAGGTGTATAAGGTTTAGAATAAGAATATAATTAATAAAATAATATGCAGTTCAAGAATATATATATATATATATATAAAGGAGATTTATTTTTAAATATAAAATTTTGAGTTAAATAAAGTTATTTATTGATTTGGTATCAAAATAAAATGACCGGCGAATCGAAATTATCAAATAAAAATTTATTATTCAATTTGTTCAAATATTAATAAAATTGTATAATTGCTTATACAAGGTTAAACGGTGAAGAAATAAGTTGGATTCAAAATGGATGGCAAAATAAAAAGCAAAGGTGAGATTTTCTCACTCGAAGGAAAATTTTGATTTGTAGTTATTGATTGATTATTTGACTGTTTGGATTGTTAATATTAGATATGATAGGATATATCTATATATATAGCAGTATATACATATTGGCATATGTATATACTGGATTGATGATTTCCCGCCTCGTATAGCGGATGAGACCCTATTGCGCCGTTAGTAAGCGGATTTATAAAAACCTATATACCGCGATAATTCCGTACTGGAGCGGAATTGGTATTGTGCTAACATCTTTGGATGCAGGGAAACAGGTTGGGGGGATCCAACTGGATTCCTCAACTGTATTTATTTATTTACAGATGTTGATATATATTCTGTCATCATATGATGATATATGATGTTTGATGTTGTGATTGACTAATTGATGCGTTGCATCATCGGATTCAAATTTTGAAGTTTAAAAATAACGATTTTAACTTTAAAAAGAGATTTTAAAGGTGATTATTTGACAGTATACGTTTTATTTGAATCTTTGAATTGGTTTACTTTAAATAATTAAATGTTATAAATTTAAAGTTATGGAGATTATAATGTTTGTGAAATAAAACCAAAGGATGATTTTTGAAGTAAATAGTTAAGTAATTTATAAGATAGTTCAAATTTTAATTTTTGAATTATTAAAAACGATGTATATAAGAGATGTATAGAATTGATATTTATCAATTAAAATTATTGGAATTTTAAAACGAGTTTTTATAAGTGTTAAATGGTAAAGGTATGAAACTTATAGAATTATAAGTTGTAAAGATGGGAAATTTATAGAATTATAAATTGTGAAGTTTGAAGTTTATGGATTTATAAAGTATGAAGTTATAAAATGAATGAAATTGTAGAATAAAGGCTGATAAGAAATTTACTTGTAAATTGGATTTTTGCCTTTAAGTGGGATATTTATCGAAATTGTTAATAAAGAAGATTTATAAACAGAGTTGTTAAAAAAATAGAAATAGAATTTATAAACGTTGTTTTATAAATTCGAAATCGGTTGAATTTGATAAATTGAATATAGAAGATTATTAAAGAAGATATATTCGCGATTTTGGATAGCGAATTTTTATTGAAATAAATGTGTAGAAAAGATCGAAAATTTGTTATTGAAGTATATTCACGATTTTGGACAGTGAATATATTATTGAAAAAAATGGTTATGTTTGGGAAAGCGATATTATAAATGAAGTTAATTGTTTTAAAAGATGTTTTAAAACGTGTGAACTATCGAAATCATAGATTTCAACATTTATTGTTGAAATAGACGTTTTCGAGAAATATAAGGAAATGGTGGACTATAACACTGTTGTTATAGTAAATGATTTCCGAAAGGAAATATTGTATATAGTATTGGGATTTACATATCTATCTAAAAATTCGAATCCCTATACTAGTGATTTTGAGTCGTCGTAACGATGTTTTACGCAACATTCGTTTTGACTCGAATAAATGTTATAGTAAATGGTTTCCTTAAAAGAATGAAATACATACTTAATTTGATTTAAGCATATTGAATATTTTCAAGTGTTGAAAATAAATAGATTTGTGAATTACTTATTATTATATAAGTGTGGAATTGCTTTTCCAATATGAAATGAACGTTTTTGAGATTTATCTTTTTAAAGATAAATCGAAATTGAATATTGAAATCGATTTGGAAATCGAATATCTGTAGATATTTTGAAAATATAAATTCACTATGGAATTTATAAAGGAAAGGGAAACTGTTTAGAAAAATAAACGTTGATTTATTTTTAAAAGTGTGGAAAATATATATCTAGTAAAGATATTTTGGAAGATGAAATAATTTGGAAAATTATTTGGAATCTGATGATGTTGCGCATCTTTATTGATAGTTAAATAACCGACTATCAATAATTACCCTGAATGGTATTTGTTGTGAATTGGATGAATTTGAATGCCACACTTGTTTTTGAATAATCGCTCACTATTCGGGTTAGCCGGGAAAGGACCATGGGGTCGTATAACCCATTCCGAATATGTGATACGTCGTTATGAATCGCATTTGAAGACCGGTGTTGAAGATCGGATATTTTTGAAAACGGAAGGATTACCGTCAAGTTACTCTACATCGACTGATCTTCGATTTAGAGGTTTTATCACCCTTAGTGACGGGAAGTCCTGACGTGATTGGAAATTATCCGGATGTGCAAGGGCTTCGTGAGAAGTGCCTTCGGTTCTGTTCGATCCCGGAACAGACTTGTATGGATTGTGTGTCTGACGTTACAATTTGAGATGTAAAGCTGATTTCTTTCAAATACATTTCTGTTGGTGGCGGAGAATTTATTCTCTTAGCTTAACACCCTTCTCTGAGACGTACGAGCTCAGAGGTTATGTAGTTGAAATTTATCAGCGATATATCCCAATTTGGTAACGTGGCATACTAAGTGTTGCTGTGAAATGATCGGTGTTTGATCATTTGCGATATGATCAATTGTTTGATCTTATATCTTTGTGATCATAGGTTGATCATTTTGTTTGACCCGAAGCAGGGCTTTGTAGAAAGCGTAGCTTTGTGGACGAGACTTCATCGAGCCTCACACCCCGGAAATGGTCGAAACAGGACGAATGCAGCAAGGTTCTAGGGAGTAGCGCCCCTTAGTGTATGTCATTCCTTCTGGATAAAGGTGGTATCATGGTATGGAGCCCAGATACTTAACCTCTGTGGTTACTGCATTATTATTATCTATGTGGTTTGTTGCGAATCGGGGATCCTCGGGAAGATCGGTGACGATCGGGGGATGGCATACGCGTGTCAGTAGTTACCTATTTTTGCAGAGGTAACCCGGCCTTGTGTTGGCAGAGATCCGGTTAGGTTCTCGGGTCGTCTATTCCAGGGACGTACCCATCGTGGATAGGAAGTTCCTTAGCCTGACCATTTGTTGGAAATCCAAAGAAACAATACGTGACTTGTACGGTTTTAGTTGTAGAACCTGCCATTTAATATGGCAGCTATAGCAAGCATACTATAATGGTACCTATGCTGGCTAAGATTTATATTCTACTTTCGAAATGTTTTCTACACTATGCACTAATAATAATATCAAAAATGATTTGATTTTGCGTAGTAAGCATCTTTGACTATCATAAGAAGAAATCTCCTCCAAGTCTGCGTTTGCATTGTGTGTGTGGTGGGAGGTCTTATGGTAGTTTCATTTCCCAAAAGCATTGCGAATTGACTTTAAAATTTTTCTGCTGTTTATTTTTAAAGAATAACTGTTTTACGATCTCACACCAGTCACCATGACTGACTCGGAGTTTATTGTTCCCTTCTAAACTCTGGGTGCCCACAAATTTCCACACGGGCAGTCTAGAGTTAGATTATCAGGATATTCTGGATATTCTGGAGCTTTGGAGATAAGCTGGAGGACGAGACGTAGTATTTGTATCTGATAGTATTTATTCCGCTGTGTATTCTGTATGAGGACAAGTTTATATAACTGTCCATTGTTGTTTATTGACTCTGATGATATGATGTGATGTAATGTAATAACAGATATAATTCTTTTGTTTTTAAATGATATTCATTTATCTATTATATATTGTTCCGCTGCGATATGTGAGATTCTGATATTGTTCTGTTTCTGTTGCTGTTCTGTTGTTCCTCTTCTTTCTTTCTTCTCTTTTTCTTCTATCTTCTTCTTCTTCTACTTTTTCTTCTTTCTAAAACCCTCACTTTTGAAGTTTCCGGCGTTCGATTTCTCGGCAGTCGATAAAGTGAGTATCGATGTCGAATTTTCGAAAGTCGAAAATTTCAGGACGTGACAAAGTGGTATCAGAGCATATGGTTAAGCGACAACCCTGCTCTGTTGGGTGTTACTCATTAGAGATAGAGTCAGTAGTACTCTAGAATGAGTTGAGTGTAATAATAGATATGAGCGCGTATTTGTTATTTGAATATAAAATTGTTTTATATTGTGATGATTGATTTGTTGAGTGGTATATGGATTCTGGTCAATACGAGTAATTAACGATCATTGATAGGGATCTCTAAACACTCGAATAGAACAATTCGGCACAGTATTGTTTAAATAGGGTAAATGAGATAATTTTGCCCAAAACTATTTTGTATAGAATAGAAATGTTTTCTATGAATTACTATAGTATATGGTTGCATGGTTGTTAGAAGTGATAATATTAATCCATCATTATTATATGAAATCAAATAAGTAATTGAAATTGTAACTCCAAAGTTAAGAGATAAATTCACATACGGATGAAATTAAAGAATATAAATTATAAATGTGAATTGTAATTTGAAACGGAATTCCAGAGAAGTTTTTGGAAATGTTTTGAAAAGAATTTGAAATTTTGAAGATTTGGAAGTTTAAATCTTTTTGATTTGAAAATGAATTTCAAAGGTTTTGAAAAGTATTTTAGAGAGATGAAAGCTCTAAACTCTTTTCGGTCGCTGGAAAATAATTCCGATGATGATCGCGACATCACCGGTGTTCATTTTCGGGTTTCCAAAAGAGAAATTGTTGTCAAATTATTTTAAAAGGAAGTGGTTTGAAAAGTTGGGTTTTGTTTTGAAAGTTCAAAGGATGATTTGACTTGTTTTCAAAATGGTTTTGAAAGGTTGAAAAGACTCTGGAATACTGTATAAGAATATTTATGGAATATGATTGAATTGATAACTTATACAAATAGAAATTGTTAATGTAAATTATGTAATTGTGATTGGAATTAAAATTCATTAACAAATGAAATCTATAGATATGAATTGAAATATAAAGAGGTGAATTCATATATGAATAAAAAAATTTTGAATATGAATTGTAAATATGATTTACAAATGAAAATAGAATTCAAAAAGGATAATTGAAGATAAAATTCAGGATGGAATGAAATAGTGAATATGAATTTATAATTGAAAATAGAATTCTAATGGAACGAAATTATAAAGTGAAAGTATAAATGATTGTATAAATCGGAATGTAAGTAAGTTGAAGACTTATAAATATTTGAAATTTGATTGAAAATGAGATTCAAATCGAAATGAATGAATGTGTGAATAAATAAATTTGAAATTTCAAGTGCAAGAAAATGAAATTGAAAGTTAAAATTCATTTTGAATTTGAAAGTAAATAAAATGGGAATTGAACTTGATTTGTGAAAAAATGAAGTGAAGTATTAAACTCAAATTAGTAAGTGAAGCTAATTGAATGAAGTGAATGAGATTAAAACTGAATGTTAAACTTCTTTTGAATTTGGTAGTAAATGAAGTTGAAACCGAATTTGAATAAATAAATTGGAGTAGTAACAAATGAATTGGAATGAGAGTTCAAATTGAATGAAATAGATATATAACTTCAACAGTGAAGTAAAAAAGATGATATAAGCAGTTGATATTGAAAATTTGTAATCGAATTTGCAAAATGATTGAATGCTGTAACTAGATATAATGGCTAGTAGGATATACAGGTGTATAAAGGGATTGGAAAATTTATTTCACAGATAATTCGAATTGCTCGAAAAAGGTACGTATTTGAATTATAATATGAGTTTTTGATGATTTCTCTCTAGCCGCTTGGCTTTTTCTTTTTCTTTTTGAAATCTGAGAGTCCGTAGGGACGTTTTGTAGTTGTACCGTATTAGCCGCGCAAAGGAGACGCTGGCGAGATTTTTCGAAAATTTCGAGTGTTAGAAAATTTTTTGAGAAATTTTGAAAGTTTAAAATTTGAATTTAAACTCGAATTTGAGTTTTGAAGTAAACAATGTTGTTTAGAACTTATAATTGAAGTTGGAAAAACTAGTTGAAAAGATAACAAATCTTTAGTAGGAAGATTTGTTTTGAAGAATTGATAAAACTATTGAATGTTGAAAATAGCAGACGAGTTAAGGACCACTTTTCTTAACTTGTAATTTCGAGGACGAAATTCTTTTAAGGGGGGAAGTTTGTAACGACCCAGAATTTTGAACGAATTAAATTGAGGATATTTAATTAATTTTAAATATTTGAACGATGATTTAATTTGAATCCCCGATATAACTTTGAAATTTGCGATTAAACTTTGAAATTTAATCGATTGAATGCTGAATAAAAATGTGAATCTTCAGTTTTAAGCCGAAGAAAAATATTTCAAAAGCTTTTAAAATTCGTATTGATAATACTGAAGATGATAGAAGCTTCAGAATTAAATTTCGAACTGTTTTGTTCAGTTTTGAAAATAATCACTCGAACCGATATTCATAAAATAGTCAATTTTCAAACAGTCTCGGAATTCGACGAAACCAGTCCCATTGGGTCCGTAATATTGTATTATTGTCGGATTTCCAATTTCGTATTTTTTTGAGTTAATCTGTGAGCGTACGAAGTATAAACACATTCAGATTTTAGAACAAATTCAAATTAAAATTTTAAATTTATATTAATTAACAACACCACATATCTCCTTTAATCACGCCTAAACTTACGCCTCAAATCACGAAGAAATCACGACGTAAAATAACGCGACCCATTCCCCTTCAATTTTAAATTCCCCCCTCTCGTTCAATCAGAAAGAAAATCAAACGAAAAAAAAAAAAAAAAAAAAATAATGGCTGCCCTCTACTCTCGTTCAAACATCCCAAATAAAAAAATATAGCAGCCGCGAGCGATTCGCGATGGGAGGAAGGGCAAGCGCGTGGGGAGTGTCGGCGAGTAGTAGTCGCGAGCGACGATCTGGAGTCGCGAGTTCGTCAGGTGAAGGCGACGACTCAATGGGTTATCTCGAATCGAGGAGGCGTGTGGAGTTGGGGGTTGGAACCAGTGGTCGAGATTCGCGTTCGTAGGCGCGAGCGCGAGAAGTGAAGTTGGGGAGCTCGATCGTGAAGACGGAGGCAATCTGGGTTGATCGGCGGCCAAGTTCTATACTCGGTGGTGGGCATTCACGCGTGTGTACGCGGTAGGGGTGGCTGCGATATCGAAGTCGATGGCGACGACGTGACTGGGGGTTTTGCGAGATCGAGTAAGCTGGGCAGTGGGTTTCGTTCACGAGGCATACTCAGGGTCGAGTCGTGATCGACGTTTGTTCGAAGTTGTGACGAGGTCAGGGCGCTAGTGTCGCGATTCATTCGAGGATGGTGTTCGGCCTGAGCTCGATCGATCAATTCAGGTGATTTGTAAAATTTACATTGTTAATTAGAAAATTATGCAGATTCATTTTTTTTTTCTTTCCAAAGAAGGAAAATAATAACAGAAGTTTTACGGTAAACTATATAAATAATTTTGTTTAATATAAAGGTGTATAAGGTTTAGAATAAGAATATAATTAATAAAATAATATGCAGTTCAAGAATATATATATATATATATATATATAAAGGAGATTTATTTTTAAATATAAAATTTTGAGTTAAATAAAGTTATTTATTGATTTGGTATCAAAATAAAATGACCGGCGAATCGAAATTATCAAATAAAAATTTATTATTCAATTTGTTCAAATATTAATAAAATTGTATAATTGCTTATACAAGGTTAAACGGTGAAGAAATAAGTTGGATTCAAAATGGATGGCAAAATAAAAAGCAAAGGTGAGATTTTCTCACTCGAAGGAAAATTTTGATTTGTAGTTATTGATTGATTATTTGACTGTTTGGATTGTTAATATTAGATATGATAGGATATATCTATATATATAGCAGTATATACATATTGGCATATGTATATACTGGATTGATGATTTCCCGCCTCGTATAGCGGATGAGACCCTATTGCGCCGTTAGTAAGCGGATTTATAAAAACCTATATACCGCGATAATTCCGTACTGGAGCGGAATTGGTATTGTGCTAACATCTTTGGATGCAGGGAAACAGGTTGGGGGGATCCAACTGGATTCCTCAACTGTATTTATTTATTTACAGATGTTGATATATATTCTGTCATCATATGATGATATATGATGTTTGATGTTGTGATTGACTAATTGATGCGTTGCATCATCGGATTCAAATTTTGAAGTTTAAAAATAACGATTTTAACTTTAAAAAGAGATTTTAAAGGTGATTATTTGACAGTATACGTTTTATTTGAATCTTTGAATTGGTTTACTTTAAATAATTAAATGTTATAAATTTAAAGTTATGGAGATTATAATGTTTGTGAAATAAAACCAAAGGATGATTTTTGAAGTAAATAGTTAAGTAATTTATAAGATAGTTCAAATTTTAATTTTTGAATTATTAAAAACGATGTATATAAGAGATGTATAGAATTGATATTTATCAATTAAAATTATTGGAATTTTAAAACGAGTTTTTATAAGTGTTAAATGGTAAAGGTATGAAACTTATAGAATTATAAGTTGTAAAGATGGGAAATTTATAGAATTATAAATTGTGAAGTTTGAAGTTTATGGATTTATAAAGTATGAAGTTATAAAATGAATGAAATTGTAGAATAAAGGCTGATAAGAAATTTACTTGTAAATTGGATTTTTGCCTTTAAGTGGGATATTTATCGAAATTGTTAATAAAGAAGATTTATAAACAGAGTTGTTAAAAAAATAGAAATAGAATTTATAAACGTTGTTTTATAAATTCGAAATCGGTTGAATTTGATAAATTGAATATAGAAGATTATTAAAGAAGATATATTCGCGATTTTGGATAGCGAATTTTTATTGAAATAAATGTGTAGAAAAGATCGAAAATTTGTTATTGAAGTATATTCACGATTTTGGACAGTGAATATATTATTGAAAAAAATGGTTATGTTTGGGAAAGCGATATTATAAATGAAGTTAATTGTTTTAAAAGATGTTTTAAAACGTGTGAACTATCGAAATCATAGATTTCAACATTTATTGTTGAAATAGACGTTTTCGAGAAATATAAGGAAATGGTGGACTATAACACTGTTGTTATAGTAAATGATTTCCGAAAGGAAATATTGTATATAGTATTGGGATTTACATATCTATCTAAAAATTCGAATCCCTATACTAGTGATTTTGAGTCGTCGTAACGATGTTTTACGCAACATTCGTTTTGACTCGAATAAATGTTATAGTAAATGGTTTCCTTAAAAGAATGAAATACATACTTAATTTGATTTAAGCATATTGAATATTTTCAAGTGTTGAAAATAAATAGATTTGTGAATTACTTATTATTATATAAGTGTGGAATTGCTTTTCCAATATGAAATGAACGTTTTTGAGATTTATCTTTTTAAAGATAAATCGAAATTGAATATTGAAATCGATTTGGAAATCGAATATCTGTAGATATTTTGAAAATATAAATTCACTATGGAATTTATAAAGGAAAGGGAAACTGTTTAGAAAAATAAACGTTGATTTATTTTTAAAAGTGTGGAAAATATATATCTAGTAAAGATATTTTGGAAGATGAAATAATTTGGAAAATTATTTGGAATCTGATGATGTTGCGCATCTTTATTGATAGTTAAATAACCGACTATCAATAATTACCCTGAATGGTATTTGTTGTGAATTGGATGAATTTGAATGCCACACTTGTTTTTGAATAATCGCTCACTATTCGGGTTAGCCGGGAAAGGACCATGGGGTCGTATAACCCATTCCGAATATGTGATACGTCGTTATGAATCGCATTTGAAGACCGGTGTTGAAGATCGGATATTTTTGAAAACGGAAGGATTACCGTCAAGTTACTCTACATCGACTGATCTTCGATTTAGAGGTTTTATCACCCTTAGTGACGGGAAGTCCTGACGTGATTGGAAATTATCCGGATGTGCAAGGGCTTCGTGAGAAGTGCCTTCGGTTCTGTTCGATCCCGGAACAGACTTGTATGGATTGTGTGTCTGACGTTACAATTTGAGATGTAAAGCTGATTTCTTTCAAATACATTTCTGTTGGTGGCGGAGAATTTATTCTCTTAGCTTAACACCCTTCTCTGAGACGTACGAGCTCAGAGGTTATGTAGTTGAAATTTATCAGCGATATATCCCAATTTGGTAACGTGGCATACTAAGTGTTGCTGTGAAATGATCGGTGTTTGATCATTTGCGATATGATCAATTGTTTGATCTTATATCTTTGTGATCATAGGTTGATCATTTTGTTTGACCCGAAGCAGGGCTTTGTAGAAAGCGTAGCTTTGTGGACGAGACTTCATCGAGCCTCACACCCCGGAAATGGTCGAAACAGGACGAATGCAGCAAGGTTCTAGGGAGTAGCGCCCCTTAGTGTATGTCATTCCTTCTGGATAAAGGTGGTATCATGGTATGGAGCCCAGATACTTAACCTCTGTGGTTACTGCATTATTATTATCTATGTGGTTTGTTGCGAATCGGGGATCCTCGGGAAGATCGGTGACGATCGGGGGATGGCATACGCGTGTCAGTAGTTACCTATTTTTGCAGAGGTAACCCGGCCTTGTGTTGGCAGAGATCCGGTTAGGTTCTCGGGTCGTCTATTCCAGGGACGTACCCATCGTGGATAGGAAGTTCCTTAGCCTGACCATTTGTTGGAAATCCAAAGAAACAATACGTGACTTGTACGGTTTTAGTTGTAGAACCTGCCATTTAATATGGCAGCTATAGCAAGCATACTATAATGGTACCTATGCTGGCTAAGATTTATATTCTACTTTCGAAATGTTTTCTACACTATGCACTAATAATAATATCAAAAATGATTTGATTTTGCGTAGTAAGCATCTTTGACTATCATAAGAAGAAATCTCCTCCAAGTCTGCGTTTGCATTGTGTGTGTGGTGGGAGGTCTTATGGTAGTTTCATTTCCCAAAAGCATTGCGAATTGACTTTAAAATTTTTCTGCTGTTTATTTTTAAAGAATAACTGTTTTACGATCTCACACCAGTCACCATGACTGACTCGGAGTTTATTGTTCCCTTCTAAACTCTGGGTGCCCACAAATTTCCACACGGGCAGTCTAGAGTTAGATTATCAGGATATTCTGGATATTCTGGAGCTTTGGAGATAAGCTGGAGGACGAGACGTAGTATTTGTATCTGATAGTATTTATTCCGCTGTGTATTCTGTATGAGGACAAGTTTATATAACTGTCCATTGTTGTTTATTGACTCTGATGATATGATGTGATGTAATGTAATAACAGATATAATTCTTTTGTTTTTAAATGATATTCATTTATCTATTATATATTGTTCCGCTGCGATATGTGAGATTCTGATATTGTTCTGTTTCTGTTGCTGTTCTGTTGTTCCTCTTCTTTCTTTCTTCTCTTTTTCTTCTATCTTCTTCTTCTTCTACTTTTTCTTCTTTCTAAAACCCTCACTTTTGAAGTTTCCGGCGTTCGATTTCTCGGCAGTCGATAAAGTGAGTATCGATGTCGAATTTTCGAAAGTCGAAAATTTCAGGACGTGACAGGTTTCATTTATGCATAATATAGAAAAGCATTTATAATTAATAAATGTATTTATCTATTTAGGAAATAAATATAAAAGCTTTTATAATCTTTTTAAAAATAATATAAAAATAATTAAGGACAAGTGTTGAATTTTTAAACATATTAAATACATGTGTAAGATAATTAACTAATGTATATGACAAGTGTCATTTTTATTATCATTTTCCTTGATTTTTAATAAACCATAAATTAAGTTTATATAAGCCTACATCTCCATTTTCTTTTTCTTTTCTAATCTCATTTCTAAACAAAGACAAAACCAAAATCAGAAAATTTATCAAACCGAAATCATCTCCACAAATCAAAAACTGAAATTAATTTCTAAACCAAGAATCTACAAAACTGAAATGATCCTCTCAAACCAAAAATATACAACCTGAAATCATCTCAAACCAGAATCAAATCTCTCAAACTAAAACCCTGCAAATTCATTTCTTCAACCAGAAACAACTTGAAAACACTCCTCAAAACAAATCTGCAATGTACAATCAAGACTTGTAACCATGTTCCTGTTTCAAAATTTAAGTCTGTAACCATTTTCTTGTTTCAACAATCAAACCCTGTAACCATTTATTTTTCAAGTCTGTAACCATTTCCAAGAATGCATGCAAGAAAATCTGAGGCAAAAGCAAAGTTTTCAAGAGCTTTCCTATTTTTAAAGAAATCAAAGCAGATGAAATTTTAAAGCTTCCAGTTTTCTTTCAAAAAACTCTCTGCCCCTTTGAAATAGGTGAGTAAACCTTTAAATTAAAAAAAACCTAAGTATCAAATCTTTATTGCATGAGAATTAATGTGATGATAATTGCTTTGCATGTTTGTAATTATGTAAGCCTGTATATTTTTAAAGATGTGTAATATCTGTTATTTTTAAAACATCTTAGTGTTGTCAAAATCCTCTGCCTATAAACTGTGAACAATAAATTCCCTTTAGATTTGATGCAGATAAAATATGTTAGAAATAAAATTGGAATGTATGTTGAAAAATATTATGCATGTTTGTTTTTAGACCTGAATACATGTATATATGAATTATTGGAACCATGTGTGTATGTTGGTTGCTTGAGTATATCTCTGTTCATTATTCACAGTTTGAAGTTTTGATCGAAATTCAAAATCATTTCATCTATTCTCTGTTAGGCTTTAGGATTCAAATAAGATTTGTTTGTTAAATCCTATTCTATGTTCTGAAAATATAATTGAGGAAGGAAAGTTTAAACATCACCTGGAAAAGAAATAACAGTAGTAATTTTTGATATAAGTTAAAAATTCAAACTCTATAATCTTTTGATTTTCTTTTATAATCTAAATCCTTGTCTTAGATAATGATTTTTAAGAGTTAAATCAAAATTTTTAAGTTGGTATTGAATGAGGAATTCAAGATTTATAAGAAAGTGGGTTTTTGGTCTTCTCTATCGATCTAAGAAGTTTGGATGGCCAGCATTGTTTCTGGTGATGGAATGGTGATGGTAGAATCATGAAAAATGGTGAGAAGTGAATCAAAGCAGTGTGGCATTGGGAATTTTGAATTAAAGATTATAATCCTAGTTTTGTTCCTCTGGAAACTTTTTATCACCGCAATCCCTATTAGTGACCGAGTTGTTCCAGATTCATGTTGGTGATTGATGAAGTGTAGAGGAGTTCGAGGCCAAAGGAGAAGCTTCTCAGGTGATCGGAACGTGGTGCTTGAAGCAAATTCCAGTTCGACATTTGCTTCCAGTTTCGAGCGCGATGCTCGATTTTGATTTGGGGCTTCTACAATTTGTTTGATGGTCGGAATTAGGTCGGAAGATGATAGTCGACTTGCACGTGTGGTCGAGAAAGGTCGGAGATGGTTGCAGCGTTGGTGCACGTACACGATCGTTAATGTGTATCAGTGGGTTTTGAGTTAGGGAAGATGAAGTTTACTCGAGTTCGTACTCGGGGAGGAACTCGCGAAGTTAAGATTTTGACTCGGGTTGTTATAGGGTTGGACGCGAGCATTTAGGTGATAACTGTTAAAGTTTTTAACAGTTTAAAATTTAAAACAACAGTTTTAAAAATTACTCGGGAAGGAACTCAGGAAGAAAAGGCTTTGGCTCGGGTTTGTCATCAGGTCGGTTGCGAGAATTGTGTGAACTGTTAAGTTCAAAACAGTTTTTAAAATTAAAACTAAACTCTGATTAAAAAGAAGAATAAGAAGAAGAAATACTTGGTTTTGTTTCAAGTATATATGACTTAAACCCAAAGTTAATGTTAAACCAGTTTTTAAATTTAAAATAAAAGTAAGTTTTTAAATTTTAAATAATCAAGTTAAATAAATTGTCTTGAAAATTCATTTCTTTGTAATAAATGTTTTAAATAAAATTAAAGTTGTATGAATTGTTTAACTTAAATATATTAAGTTAAATTCTTAAGTTATTTTCAAACTTAATTTGAAATATAAAGGTTAATTAATAAGGGAATGTTTTATCTTAAAACTTAATTTAAGTTTGATAATAAAAGGAATAAATAAAGAGTGATTTATTAATTAAATTAGTTAATGGTTAAGGATAAGTAAATTAACAATTAAGGTTTTGAAGATTTATTAAATTGTAACTAAGGATTGTTAATTAATAATTAGAGATAAGTAATTAATGATTATTTATTTAAAAACTTAATTAATGATTTAATTAAGTAAGTTAATTACTAAGATCAAATGTTTTAATGATAATGTTTTATCTCAAGGTTAATTAAGATTTTTAATGAGTTGAAATTAATTAAGTTAATTAAGAAATTTAAGTTTAATTAATTTATTTAATTAATTTTTAATAAGGATTAATTAAGTGATTAAGGGTTAATTAAAATGGTAATTAAGAAGTACTTAATAAAGCTTTATTAAGTAATAATTAAGTTTTCTTAATTAATAATTAAGAGATTATTAATCTATAATTAAAGTTAATTAAGGATTAATTAACTGTTATTAAGGGTAATTAATTGTCATTAAGGACTGATTAATTGGTAATTATGGATTAATTAAATTGATAATTAAGGTTGTTAATTAATAATTAAGTTTTATTAATAAATAATTAAGAGGTAATTAATTAGTTAATTAAGGTTAATTAATTAATTATAAAAGTAATTAAGGATTGATTACTTTGTATTAAAAGATATTGATTAATAATTAAGGTTTATTAATTAATAGTTAAAGAATAATTAATCAAGGATTGATTAATTTGTTTAAAGGGTAATTAAGGATGAATTACTCAGTTATGATTTATGAAATGAATGTGATTAATTTAAGTTAATTAATTTGTTAATTAATTTGTTAAGGATAGTCACTTGGTAATTGATTAAGTATAATTACTTAATAAGATTTGTTAAGTGAAATTACTTAGTATAAATAATTAATAAATGAATTACTGGATGTAATAAGGGTAATTAATCAAAAGGATTTATGAAAGTAAATGATAAATAATTAAGAAGTAATTAAGAATAGTTAATTACTGTTAATGATTATTTAAGATTGATTTATGAAAGTAATTAATTAATGCATGATTAATTAATGTAATTAATTAAGGAATAATGTAATTAATTATAGTTAATTAATTAATTAAAATAATTAATCAAGGATCATTAATTGATGTAATTAATGAGAGTAATTAAAGGTTAATTACTACAAATGATTAAGGATAATTAATTTGTGAAATTAATTAAAGGAAAATTATTTTATGTAATTGATGAATAATTAATCAAGAGTAATTAATATTTAAAGGAATGATTAATTAATTAAAAGGTTGTAATTAATTAATGGTTGATTAAGCAAGGTTAGAAATTAATTCTTAAGTAATTAATTTAACTTAAGTTGATTAAATTGATTATAATATGGATTAATAAATGGTTGCTTATGGATAATTGTTGAGTAGAATATCTGATTTGGTTGATATCTATTTGATGATATGCTATGATATTCGGTGATATGATATTGAATATATCTGTGATAAATGTGTGATATTTATCTATGTTAATGCTGTGTGAATTCAAGTATTGAATTGAATTGTTTAAACCTTTAAACAACTTGGCCTTAAAAGATACGTGTTGGATTTCGATGAGACCGAGATCGGGTTTCTAAATTTGGATATCCGAATACCACATCGATCCAAATTAACGATAGGTCGTGAATCTCAAGTGAAGATGAAGATTCAGAGTGCAAGGGTTATTGTCGTTAACTCTGAGGGTGATTCCAAAATGAGTGTAACGAGATAATGCCTTCGGTTTCGTTCGAACCCGGAACGAACTTGTATGGATTGAATGCTTTAAGCACATCGTCAGGTGGACGATGAGCATTCTAAGTGATGTGTTCTGATTAAAGGAAATCGTAGCCTCAAGCCTCATCAACCGGGAATGGCTAAAACAGGGGAGGTGCAGCAAGGCTTCGTGGGTAGCGCCCACTGAGAGTAAGGTCATCCCTGTCTAGATGTCCCTTTCTATTTCGGCTTAGTGGTGCGGTTGATGTACACAACCGTGGGGTGATTTTATTCGGAATTATCCAGTAAGGGATGGTTCCGGCTTTGTGTTGCAGGGGATTGGGAGTAATCCTCGGTACGGTGATCTAGGCCCCGTACTGTGATGAGCGGTACCCCAGTAGCTCTGCCATTGTATGGAATCCAATTTCCAATAAGTGACGTACGTATTAGTTGTGCCCAACTATGTTGGAACGTGAGATGTAAGCATTCTAGCTATTTCTGTATTTTACTTGAAAACCCTAGACCCTATTGTAATACAACTGGATTTCCTATCAAATGTTTTGGTTAGCGTAAGGTAAAAACTTACCCATGTTTATTTGTGGGGAGTCTTACGTGATACCTTTGTTTTCAAAAGGTTTTGAAGTTAAGCAAATTTAAACCGTTTACTCACACCAGACCCATGTCTGACCCAAGTGTTTATTTCTGTTTTATAAACTCTTGGGTACTCAAATTTTTATGAGTAGCCAAGGGATTCAGGTTTGCTTTGACGAGAATTCTGGAAGAGCAAATGGAGCAGGAGGCTTCAGCGTTTGTAGAGATATAGTAGTTCCGATGTGTTGATCTCTGAGTCTTTTGTTGAGTTGTATTTGAGTTGTAATAACTGGACGGGTGTTTATAACTGTCTAGTATGTGTTGTATATACTGTGTAACTCTGATAGCTGTTGTATATGATACTATGTAATAGTTTATGTTATTAATATAATTTATTCGTTCCGCTGTTGAGATTCTGATGTTGTTTCTTTCTTTCTTCTCTTCTTTTCTCTTTTCTATCCCTTTCTTTCTTATTAACGAGGCGACTTTCTGGTCGATGAAAGTCGGGTCGTTTCAGTCTCCACCTTGAAATCGTAAAGGCTCGTATTGTTTCTTTGGATTTCCAACAAATGGTCAGGCTAAGGAACTTCCTTTTCCACGATGGGTACGTCCCTGGAATAGACGACCCGAGAACCTAACCGGATCTCTGCCAACACAAGGCCGGGTTACCTTTGCAAAAATAGGTAACTACTGACACGCGTATGCCATCCCCCGATCGTCACCGATCTTCCCGAGGATTCCCGATTCGCAACAACCACAAAGTAATAAATTTGCAGCAACCATAGAGGTTAAGTATCTGGGCTCCATACCATGATACCACCTTTATCCAGAAGGAATGACATACACTAAGGGGCGCTACTCCCTAGAACCTTGCCGCATCCTTCCTGTTTTGACCATTTTCGGGGCGTGAGGCTCGACGAAGTCTCCTCCACAAAGCTACGCTTTCTACAAAACCCTGCTTTGGGTCAAACAAAAATGATCAACCTATGATCACAAAGATATAAGATCAAACAAATGATCATATCGCAAATGATCAAACACTGATCATTTCACAGCAACACTCAGTATGCCACGTTACCAAATTGGGAGTATATCGCTGATAATTTCAACTACATAACCTCTGAGCTCGTACGTCTCAGAGAAGGGTGTTAAGCTAAGAGAATAAATTCTCCGCCACCAACAGAAATGTATTTGAAAGAAATCAGCTTTATATCTCAAATTGTAACGTCAGACACACAATCCATACAAGTCTGTTCCGGGATCGAACAGAACCGAAGGCACTTCTCACGAAGCCCTTGCATATCCGGATAATTTTCTAATCACGTCCGGACTTCCCGTCACTAAGGGTGATAAAACCTCTAAATCGGAGATCAGCCGATGTAGAGTAACTCGACGGTAATCCTTCCATTTTCAAAAATATCCGGTCTTCAACACTGGTCTTCGAATGCAATTCATAACGACGTATCACATATTCGGAATGGGTTATACGACCCCATGGTCCTTTCCCGGCTAACCCAAATAGTGAGCGAAAAATTCAAAAATAAGTGTGGCATTCAAATTCATCCAATCACAACAAATACCATTCAAGGTAATTATTGATAGTCGGTTATTTAACTATCAATAAAGATGCGCAACATCATCAGATTCTAAATAATTTTCCAAATTATTTATTTTCCCAAAATATCTTTACTAGATATATAATTTCCACACTTCAAAAATAAATCAATATTTATTTTTAAACAGATCCCCTTTTCTTTTATAAATTCCATATTGAATTTATATTTTCAAATATCTACGGATATACGATTTCCAAATCGATTTCAACATTCACTTTCAATTTATCTTTTCAAAGATAATTCTCAAACGTTTATTTCATATTGGAAAAACATTTCCCTACTTATTTAATAATAAGTATTTCACAAATCTATTTATTTTCAACAAATGAAAATATTCGATATACTTAAATCAATATTAAGTATACATTCATTCTTTAAGGAAATCATTTATTATAACAACATTTATTTGAGTCAAAACGAATGTTACGTAAAACATCGTTACGACGACTCAAAATCACTAGTATAGGGATTCGAAATTAAGATAGATATATAAATCCCAATACTATATAAAACAATTCCTTTTGGAAATCATTTACTATAACAACAGTGTTATAGTCCACAATTTCCTTATATTTCTCGAAAACGTCTATTTCAACAATAAATGTTGAAATCTATGATTTCGATATTCAACCTGTTTTAAAACATCTTTCAAAACAATTACTTCATTTCAATTATCACTTTTCCAAAACCATATCCATTTTACTTAAAAATATATTCACTGTCCAAAATCGTGAATATACTTCACTAACCACATTTCAATCTTTTCTACACATTTTATTTCAATAATAATTCGCTATCCAAAATCGCGAATATATCTTCTTTAATAATCTCCTATATTTACTTTATCAAATCCAATTGATTTCGAATTTATAAAACAACGTTTATAAATCCTATTTCTATTTTCTAACAACTTCAATTTAATAAATCTCCTTTATTAACAATTCGATTTATAAATCTTCTTTAATGACCTATTCAATTTATAACTCATTGTATATACCAAAGGTCCATCTTATAAGTTAATAACTTACAATTCATTTATTTTAAAAGAAATCGTTCTTTTAAACTTCACAAAATCTAAAACTTTCAGATTCCATTAACTTATGAAATCCCATTTACTCTTCATTTTAACACTTATAGAAACTTGTCTTATAATCCCAATTTTTCAAATTTATAAATATCCATTTTTATACATCCTTTAAATAAACCGTTTATAATACTTTAGAAATCCCAATTTAAACCATTTCATAAATTTCTTAACTTTTATTTCAAAAATCACACTTTGATTTTATTTCACAAAAATCTTAACTTTTATAACTTTAAAATTTTAGACGTTTATTTATTTGAAATAAATCAATTCAAAAATTCAATAAGACGTCTACTTTCAAAAATTACTTTAAAATCCTTTTAAAGTAAAAGTTGTTATTTTTAAACTTCAAAACTGAATCCGATGATGCAACAGCACCAATTTGTCAATCACAACATCAAACATCATATATCAATATGATAACAGAATATACATCAATATTTGTAAATAAATAAATACTGGTGAGGAATCCAGTTGGATCCCTCCAACCTGTTTCCCTGCATCCAAAGACGTTAGCACAATACCAATTCCACTTCGAGGTGGAATATCGCGGTATATGGGTTTTATAAAAATAATCCGCTTACTAACGGCGCAATAGGGTCTCATCCGCTATACGAGGTGGGAAATCAATCAATCCAATATATACATATGCCAATATGTATATATTGCTATATATATATAGATATATCCTACTATATCTAATATCGCATCCAAATAGCAATCAAATCAATCAGTCAAAAACTGCAATTCATTTTGAGTGAGAAGATCTCACCTTAAATTTTCGTTTGCAATCCACTTCCATTCCAGTTTGTTTCCTTTGCAAATTTAACCTTGTATAAATGATTATACAATTTTATCAATATTTCGAATCAAGTGAACAATTAAATTATCGTTTTTAGTAATTTTAATTATCCAGTGATTTAATTTCAAACTAATTCTCTTTATAACTTCTATACATAGAAATTTATCTAACTACAAATAAAATTTAAAACTAAATTTCTTTACTGTAAACATCTATTGTTTTATACTTATATACTAACTGATTGTCAAAATCAAAAGTGATATATTATTTTTCCTAAAACTTTATTTATATATATATACTTATAAAAATAAGTATAGGTTTTCAAAACTCTATTATATTTTCTCTCAAAATCTTATCTGTATAAAAAAAAATTCTGTAAATAACCTTAGAGATTTATTTTACAGCATATATACGTATACATATATAAATCCATATCCTTAAGAAATTAATTTAGTTCATAACCTACTGCTTAAAATTCCTCTGTTTTTTTGTTTTTTTTTTATATAAAACCTTACTGTAAAAATAAATCAATTTATAAAGAACGATATACCTTACTGACATTCACTGTCTCGAACTCGAACGTGCACGCAGCCACGCCAGTCATGCATCGCCGACCTTCCACGCATTCGCGAGCTCGAGTCTCTCCATCCCCTGTCGATCGCTTGCTCGACTTTGACTAGCTTCTTCCCCAACGATCTAAGGTGCTTCGCGAGACGCTCCATCACCCCACGCGAACGACGACATGCTCGAGATCTAGAACCCATCATTGCCTCGATGCTAGCCCTTAGCACACGTCGCCTCGAATCGCGATTGCCAAAGCTTCGCCCCACCGCGCGCTTGATTTGAAATCGAAGGAGGAAATCTGCCGTGAACGAATTGATTTCATTATTTATACGAGGCTTCGGCTATCTATTTGTTTTGAACGAGACGCTGCTCCTATCTTCGATTTTGATTTGGAATTCTCGAACGAATGAAAAGGAACGGAGGAGGGAGGAACAGAAGAAAAGGGGAAGGTGAGGGCGGCCATTAATTGAATACGAGATTATTTTTCTCTTCGTTGAATAATTTTTTAACAGATAAAGGAAGAGAGGGGGGACGAGATAATGTTGTTTTGTACGAGTAGGAGGCAGTGAGATGAGGGAAAGCCAGCGATTTGAAAGAATAGCAGCTGAACTGTTGAGTTGAATGGGAATATATGTTAAATTTTAATTCAAATTCAAAACGCCACGACATAAATTTTCAACGTATTTATATATCGTACACTCACATACTAACTCCGATCAATACGAAATTTGAAGTTTCGGTAATAATACAATATTACGGATCCAATGGCACTGGTTTCATCGAATTCCGAGACTGTGCCCCGGAACGCTATTTTTAAATATCGGTTGAACGATATAATTTTCAAAGCTGAACAAAACAGTTTGAAATTTCATTCTGAAGCTTCTATTACCTTCAGTATCATCAATATAAATTTTAAAAGCCTTTGAAATATTTTTCTTCTGCTTAAAATTGAAGATTCAAATTTTTATTCAACTTACAATAGATTAAATTTTAAAATTTAATCGCCAAATTCAAAGTTATATCGGGGATTCAAATTAAATTACCGTTCAAATATTTAAAATAAATTAAATATTCTCAATTTAATTCGTTCAAAATTCTGGGTCGTTACAGACTTCCCCCCTTAAAAGAATTTCGTCCTCGAAATTACAAGTTAGGAAAAAATGTCCTTAACTCGTCTACTATTTTTCACAATCCAATAGTTTTATCAAATTTTCAAAACAAATCTTTCTACTAAAGATTCGTTATCATTTCAATTAGCTTCCAACTTCAATTATGAGTTCCAAACAACATTGTTTACTTCAAAATTCAAATTCGAGTTTAAATTCAAATTTTAAACTTTCAAAATTTCTCAAAAATTTTCTAACGCCCTAAATTTCCGAAAAATTTCGCCAGCGTCTCCTTTGCACGGCTAATACGGCACGACTACAAAATGTCCCTACGGACTCTCAGATTTCAAAAAGAAAAAGAAAAAGCCAAGCGGCTAGAGAAATAAGTCATCAAAAACTCATATTATAATTCAAATACTTACCTTTTGTCGAGCAATTCAAATTATCTTCAAAATTAAAATCCCAATTCCTTTACACCTGTATATCCTACTAGCCATAATATCTAGTTACATATCCAAACCATTTTGCAAATTCCATTACAAAATTTTTTGATACTTACTTCTTATACATTTCTAATTCGCTATTGAAGTTACATATCAAATTTCGTTCAATCTTGCATTTCACATTTATTTGAATTTAATTCACAATTTCAATTCTATTTAAATTCAATTCATCTTCAATTCTGAAATATTGAATTTCATCGATTAACTTTCATTTACAACTGCTTATTTTAAATTAGTTTCAATTACAAATTCATCACAAATTCTAATTCATTTATTCAAATTTGTCTTCAACATTCAGTTTCAATTCCAGTTTTATTCACTTTTGTTCGTTCCCAAAATTTATTTACAATTCACTATTTTGGTTTACAATCACTTATATTAAACTGGATTTCAATTCGAATTCAATTTACATTCATGTACTTGCAATTGCAAATTGATTCATTCATTCACAATTTTATTTTCATAATTCAATACTCAATTCCAGGGTCTTTTCAACCTTTTCAAAACCATTTTGAAAAAAATTCAAATTATTCTTTGAATTTCTAAAACCAAATCCAAAATTTTCAAACAACTTCCATTTAAAAAAAATTTGGCAGCAATTTCTCTTTTGGAAACCCGAAAATGAACATCGAAAATGCTGCAGTCATTATCGAAGTTATTTTCCAGCGACCAAAAAGAGTTTAGAGCTTTTCATTCCTTCAAAATACCTTCCAAACCTTTGAAATTCATTCCCAAGCCAAAAAGAATTTAAACTTTTCAAATCACCAAAATTTACAAATTCTTTTCAAGACATTTCCAAATACTTCTCTGGAATTCCGTTTCAAATTACAAATCACATTTATAATTCGTATTCTTAAATTTCATTCGTATATGAATTTTATTTCTCATCTTTGGAGTTATGATTTCAATTTCTTATTCAATTTCAATGATAATAGTTTAATATTATCACTTCTAACAACCATGCAACCATATACTATAGTACTTCATAGAAAAACATTTCTTTTCTATATGAAAATAGTTTTGGGAAAAATTATCTCATTTACCCTATTTAAAACAATACTGTGTCGGTTTATCTTGTTTAAGAGTTTAGAAACCCCTATCGATTACAGTTAGCTAGACTGCACCGACCAGAATCTATAAACAATCAACCGATAAGTCAACACAATACAAAACAATTTCATATTCAATAACAAATACGCACTCATATCTATTATTACACTCAACTCATTCTAGAGTACTACTGACTCTATCTCTAATGAGTAACACCCAATAGAGCAGGGTTGTCGCTTAACCATATGCTCTGATACCAGCTGTCAAGACCCGCAAATCCGTACCTCTTGATTAACCACTAATCTCCATTGATTAACTCAAAATGAACGAAAATACGAACCCTGAGGGTTTAAGAAAAAGAAAAAGGCAGAAGAAGAAGAAAACAGAAGAAAGAGAGAAGAAGAAAGAAGAACATCAGAAGCAGAAAACAATATCAGAATCTCACATATCGCAGCGGAACAATATATAATAGATAAATGAATAATCTTTAAACAAAGAACTATATCATTTTATACATACATCAATCAGAGTCAATATACAACTCAATACAACACAGCACATCAATGGACAGTTATATAAACTTGTCCTCATACAGAATACACAGCGGAATAAATACTATCAGATACAAATACTACGTCTCTTCATCCAGCTTATCTCCAAAGCTCCAGAATATCCTGATAACATAACTCTAGACTGCCCGTGTGGAATTGGTGGGCACCCAGAGTTTAGAAGGGAAACAATAAACTCCGAGTCAGTCATGGTGACTGGTGTGAGATCGTAAAACAGTTATTCTTCATAAAGAAAATAAAACAAATTCGCAATGCTTTTGGAAAATGAAACTACCATAAGACCTCCCACCACACACACAATGCAAATGCAGACTTGGAGGAGATTTCTTCTTATGATAGTCAAAGATGCTTACTACGCAAAATCAAATCATTTTTGATATTATTATTAGTGCATAGTGTAGAAAACATTTCGAAAGTAGAATATAAATCTTAGCCAGCATAGGTACCATTATATTATGCCTGCTATAGCTGCCTCCTGAGGAGACAGGTTATACAATTGAAATCGTAAAGGCTCGTATTGTTTCTTTGGATTTCCAACAAATGGTCAGGCTAAGGAACTTCCTTTTCCACGATGGGTACGTCCCTGGAATAGACGACCCGAGAACCTAACCGGATCTCTGCCAACACAAGGCCGGGTTACCTCTGCAAAAATAGGTAACTACTGACACGCGTATGCCATCCCCCGATCGTCACCGATCTTCCCGAGGATCCCCGATTCGCAACAACCACAAAGTAATAAATTTGCAGCAACCACAGAGGTTAAGTATCTGGGCTCCATACCATGATACCACCTTTATCCAGAAGGAATGACATACACTAAGGGGCGCTACTCCCTAGAACCTTGCCGCATCCTTCCTGTTTTGACCATTTCCGGGGCGTGAGGCTCGACGAAGTCTCGTCCACAAAGCTACGCTTTCTACAAAGCCCTGCTTCGGGTCAAACAAAAATGATCAACCTATGATCACAAAGATATAAGATCAAACAAATGATCATATCGCAAATGATCAAACACTGATCATTTCACAGCAACACTCAGTATGCCACGTTACCAAATTGGGAGTATATCGCTGATAAATTTCAACTACATAACCTCTGAGCTCGTACGTCTCAGAGAAGGGTGTTAAGCTAAGAGAATAAATTCTCCGCCACCAACAGAAATGTATTTGAAAGAAATCAGCTTTATATCTCAAATTGTAACGTCAGACACACAATCCATACAAGTCTGTTCCGGGAGCGAACAGAACCGAAGGCACTTCTCACGAAGCCCTTGCATATCCGGATAATTTTCTAATCACGTCCGGACTTCCCGTCACTAAGGGTGATAAAACCTCTAAATCGGAGATCAGCCGATGTAGAGTAACTCGACGGTAATCCTTCCGTTTTCAAAAATATCCGATCTTCAACACCGGTCTTCGAATGCAATTCATAACGACGTATCACATATTCGGAATGGGTTATACGACCCCATGGTCCTTTCCCGGCTAACCCGAATAGTGAGCGAAAAATTCAAAAATAAGTGTGGCATTCAAATTCATCCAATCACAACAAATACCATTCAAGGTAATTATTGATAGTCGGTTATTTAACTATCAATAAAGATGCGCAACATCATCAGATTCTAAATAATTTTCCAAATTATTTATTTTCCCAAAATATCTTTACTAGATATATAATTTCCACACTTCAAAAATAAATCAATATTTATTTTTAAACAGATCCCCTTTTCTTTTATAAATTCCATATTGAATTTATATTTTCAAATATCTACGGATATACGATTTCCAAATCGATTTCAACATTCACTTTCAATTTATCTTTTCAAAGATAATTCTCAAACGTTTATTTCATATTGGAAAAACATTTCCCTACTTATTTAATAATAAGTATTTCACAAATCTATTTATTTTCAACAAATGAAAATATTCGATATACTTAAATCAATATTAAGTATACATTCATTCTTTAAGGAAATCATTTATTATAACAACATTTATTTGAGTCAAAACGAATGTTACGTAAAACATCGTTACGACGACTCAAAATCACTAGTATAGGGATTCGAAATTAAGATAGATATATAAATCCCAATACTATATAAAACATTTCCTTTTGGAAATCATTTACTATAACAACAGTGTTATAGTCCACAATTTCCTTATATTTCTCGAAAACGTCTATTTCAACAATAAATGTTGAAATCTATGATTTCGATATTCAACCTGTTTTAAAACATCTTTCAAAACAATTACTTCATTTCAATTATCACTTTTCCAAAACCATATCCATTTTGCTTAAAAATATATTCACTGTCCAAAATCGTGAATATACTTCACTAACCACATTTCAATCTTTTCTACACATTTTATTTCAATAATAATTCGCTATCCAAAATCGCGAATATATCTTCTTTAATAATCTCCTATATTTACTTTATCAAATCCAATTGATTTCGAATTTATAAAACAACGTTTATAAATCCTATTTCTATTTTCTAACAACTTCAATTTAATAAATCTCCTTTATTAACAATTCGATTTATAAATCTTCTTTAATGACCTATTCAATTTATAACTCAATGTATATACCAAAGGTCCATCTTATAAGTTAATAACTTACAATTCATTTATTTTAAAAGAAATCGTTCTTTTAAACTTCACAAAATCTAAAACTTTCAGATTCCATTAACTTATGAAATCCCATTTACTCTTCATTTTAACACTTATAGAAACTTGTCTTATAATCCCAATTTTTCAAATTTATAAATATCCATTTTTATACATCCTTTAAATAAACCGTTTATAATACTTTAGAAATCCCAATTTAAACCATTTCATAAATTTCTTAACTTTTATTTCAAAAATCACACTTTGATTTTATTTCACAAAAATCTTAACTTTTAAAACTTTAAAATTTTAGACGTTTATTTATTTGAAATAAATCAATTCAAAAATTCAATAAGACGTCTACTTTCAAAAATTACTTTAAAATCCTTTTAAAGTAAAAGTTGTTATTTTTAAACTTCAAAACTGAATCCGATGATGCAACAGCACCAATTTGTCAATCACAACATCAAACATCATATATCAATATGATAACAGAATATACATCAATATCTGTAAATAAATAAATACTGGTGAGGAATCCAGTTGGATCCCTCCAACCTGTTTCCCTGCATCCAAAGACGTTAGCACAATACCAATTCCACTTCGAGGTGGAATATCGCGGTATATGGGTTTTATAAAAATAATCCGCTTACTAACGGCGCAATAGGGTCTCATCCGCTATACGAGGCAGGAAATCAATCAATCCAATATATACATATGCCAATATTTATATATTGCTATATATATAGATATATCCTACTATATCTAATATCACATCCAAATAGCAATCAAATCAATCAGTCAAAAACTGCAATTCATTTTGAGTGAGAAGATCTCACCTTAAATTTTCGTTTGCAATCCACTTCCATTCCAGTTTGTTTCCTTTGCAAATTTAACCTTGTATAAATGATTATACAATTTTATCAATATTTCGAATCAAGTGAACAATTAAATTATCGTTTTTAGTAATTTTAATTATCCAGTGATTTAATTTCAAACTAATTCTCTTTATAACTTCTATACATAGAAATTTATCTAACTACAAATAAAATTTAAAACTAAATTTCTTTACTGTAAACATCTATTGTTTTATACTTATATACTAACTGATTGTCAAAATCAAAAGTGGTATATTATTTTTCCTAAAACTTTATTTATATATATATATACTTATAAAAATAAGTATAGGTTTTCAAAACTCTATTATATTTTCTCTCAAAATCTTATCTGTATAATTTTTTTTTCTGTAAATAACCTTAGAGATTTATTTTACAGCATATATACGTATACATATATAAATCCATATCCTTAAGAAATTAATTTAGTTCATAACCTACTGCTTAAAATTCCTCTGTTTTTTTGTTTTTGTTTTTTTTTATATAAAACCTTACTGTAAAAATAAATCAATTTATAAAGAACGATATACCTTACTGACATTCACTGTCTCGAACTCGAACGTGCACGCAGCCACGCCAGTCACGCATCGCCGACCTTCCACGCATTCGCGAGCTCGAGTCTCTCCATCCCCTGTCGATCGCTTGCTCGACTTTGACTAGCTTCTTCCCCAACGATCTAAGGTGCTTCGCGAGACGCTCCATCACCCCACGCGAACGACGACATGCTCGAGATCTAGAACCCATCATTGCCTCGATGCTAGCCCTTAGCACACGTCGCCTCGAATCGTGATTGCCAAAGCTTCGCCCCACCGCGCGCTTGATTTGAAATCGAAGGAGGAAATCTGCCGTGAACGAATTGATTTCGTTATTTATACGAGGCTTCGGCTATCTATTTGTTTTGAACGAGACGCTGCTCCTATCTTCGATTTTGATTTGGAATTCTCGAACGAATGAAAAGGAACGGAGGAGGGAGGAACAGAAGAAAAGGGGAAGGTGAGGGCGGCCATTAATTGAATACGAGATTATTTTTCTCTTCGTTGAATAATTTTTTAACAGATAAAGGAAGAGAGGGGGACGAGATAATGTTGTTTTGTACGAGTAGGAGGCAGTGAGATGAGGGAAAGCCAGCGATTTGAAAGAATAGCAGCTGAACTGTTGAGTTGAATGGGAATATATGTTAAATTTTAATTCAAATTCAAAACGTCACGACATAAATTTTCAACGTATTTATATATCGTACACTCACATACTAACTCCGATCAATACGAAATTTGAAGTTTCGGTAATAATACAATATTACGGATCCAATGGCACTGGTTTCATCGAATTCCGAGACTGTGCCCCGGAACGCTATTTTTAAATATCGGTTGAACGATATAATTTTCAAAGCTGAACAAAACAGTTTGAAATTTCATTCTGAAGCTTCTATTACCTTCAGTATCATCAATATAAATTTTAAAAGCCTTTGAAATATTTTTCTTCTGCTTAAAATTGAAGATTCAAATTTTTATTCAACTTACAATAGATTAAATTTTAAAATTTAATCGCCAAATTCAAAGTTATATCGGGGATTCAAATTAAATTACCGTTCAAATATTTAAAATAAATTAAATATTCTCAATTTAATTCGTTCAAAATTCTGGGTCGTTACATAAGCATTAATAACACATAAGACATTTATAGTACATACACAACAATTCAAAATTTCATACAGTCCACAACATATAGCCCTCACTTTACAATGCATGAATACAATTTATTATATTACATAGCAGTTCACACTAACTAGTCCACAACATTACCAAAGTTACCAAACTACAAAGTTGACAAATCCAGGCTATCCAGTAACTCAAAGCTCCAAGGTTACCAAACTATAAAACTAATAGCCCAAAAACCAGCAAAAAATCCATGCTCTAAGCTACCGTCACCAAATATTTAGTAAAAACTGTATGGTTAGAAAGTATACAGTAAGCAAACTTATAGTATAAATTATATCCAAAGTCAAGAGTCAACAACTGAGTTGCACATGTGATACTTGTTCAATGGGAAGATGGTAGCAATTATACAATAAGAAAATGTACATGGTTTTTTATCAAACTATTCAGCTGTGTATCACATAAGCCAATGAAGATTCAATAATGAAATTTACATGGTTTATTTACAATCATGTTTAACATACTCAATAGTGATTGGCTCAATATACCTACCTTCTGGTGGAAAAATAGTTTATGAATTTTGTACAAATGGCTAACTTACTTACTGATAATGAGTAATTTACAAAAGAACAAACTTGCTGCATATGAACTAACTTACTTGCAGTTTTAACTTATAATAAAGAACCTGCTTACTATGTATGAACTTACTTGTAGCAGTAATGGCTTATGACACATGAACTTGCTTGCAGTTTTGCCTTATAGTAAAAGACTAGCCTATTACATATAAACTATCAACTAGTGCTAAAGATATAACAAACACTGCATGTGAACTAGATCCAAAAGATCTAATGAAGAACTGACTAACAAGTGCAAAGGATATAATCAAAAACATATATTGAAAGATCAAAAACTTGTAGTGGAAATATATTAATCCAACAACATAGTTAAATCATCGAAACTGCTAATACAGTTCTTATGTTATATATACAAAATAGAGCGTAAAAGTATAGGCACAAGCTTTCTGGACTAATTAAAATTTAATGTGGACCACAACTCATAAGTGGATTACTGCATGCTTAGTGGATCAAACATTTGACACATATGTGAATAATAGGAGAATGAACTAACATATTTCCCTAAACTAAATTCATTCAACAAATGAATGATTTTATCCTATCAAATGTATTGATTTTGTAAACTGCAAAAAATTTAACAGCCTACACCAAAATCAAAATTAACATTATTAATTTACCAACGCCAAAAAAGCAATGATGCTTAGAAAAATAATATAAACAAACAATGCACAAGTTTGCAGTTTACAATGATAATGATAACCTGAAATCATTTTAACAATTAATTAAGAACTGAACAGTACAACTACAAAATCGATTAATTAACAATTACTTAAGAATCGATTCAAGTTAATTATACTCACATGCTTTCTCTTCCCTCTTGACGTCATAGTTTTCTACAACAATTGAGGGCTGGCACTAGTGTGATGAGTCGTGAGTAATACGGTGGATCTACCGATCCAAGAATTCGATTAGTAGATGAATATGAGCAGTAAGCACTTGAGGGAATCTATGGTTTTCGACTTTCTCTTTTTTCCGTTTGATTTTACCGAATGGTTGAGAGAACGCACCAAAGTAATTAATTAGTAGGGCACAGTATCAGTTTGGGTATGAGCTAATAAGTACTGGGTTGGGCTGTGTTATAAAAAACTTAATTTTTGGTCGATTAACGGTTAACCGACCGACCAAATTTTGTTAACCGTTAACCGAACGGAAAATGATCGGTTATGGTCGGTTGGTTAACCAATGATGTCGGTTAACCGTTTTTATCGGTTAAGTTGGTTCGGTGGATGTCGGTTAGATCGGTTAAGTAAGTAAAATCAGTTAAACGTCCACCCCTATCCTCCCCTCCGTAAAAAGTTAGCATATACTTTCTCCATTTTTGTTGTGGTAGCTGCTGGAATTTGATGAGTTTTCATCCAGTATAGAATTATTGCATATATTACTGTCATTATAAGTTCGACTCTTTCTGCAATAGGCAATAATTTGCATGACCATGTCTCCATTCTTTCTTTAATCCTATCTAGAAGAGCATTACAACCATTGTCTCTAATTTGATTTACAAGAAGAGGCAATCCCAGATATTTTGTTAGCAAACTTTCTTCAGCAATATGTAAGCTAACTAATACCTCTGTCTTGTTGTTGCGGTGTTTATTGAAGTCAATTTTGCTTTTAAATTCATTTACCTGTAGGCCTACAAACTTACACAACAACTCAAAGATTTCTTTAGTTGCATTACCATTGGAAATATTAGCCTTGATAAATAACATAAGATCATCTACATATATTACATTAGTTATGCCAAGTTTTATTCTGTTAATTAGGGTAATATTCTTTTTAATTTCTTCTATCTCCATCAAAATTAAAGTATTCATTACAATAGTGAATAAATAAGGGGAGAGAGGGTCACCTTGTCTAATACCTTTGTTACTTTTAATGAAACCCACTGGTTGACCTTGAATCGGTATAGAAAGAGTTGATGTATTGATACACTCATATAATAATTCACATAATTTTTTGTCAAACCTCATTTCTATCATCATTTTATAAATAAAATTTCTACTTAATTTGTTATAGGCCTTTAATAAAGTGAATATTAGGCTCAAGTCCCTAATAAGTTTCAAAATACAAAAAAAAAACCAGTAAAAAAAAGTATGTAAATTAGGTCCCTAAATTAAGTTTCTAAGTAATTGCATATACTTATGCAATTATTCACTGAATAATTGCATATATTTATGCAATTATATCCAAAATTTGCATAAATTTATGCATTTTTTTTGGTAAATAATTGCGGAAATTTCCATAATTTTTTTGGTGAATAATCGCGGAATTTCCCCAAATTTTTGAAAAAACTGCTGAAATTTCCATAATTTTTTGGTGAATAATTGCGAAATTTTCCACAATTTTTCAGTGAATAATTATGGAAATGTCTGCAGTTTTTTGATATAATTGCATAAATGTCTGCAATTATTCACTGAATAATTGCATAGTGTATGCCATTATTCGGTAACTTAATTCTATGGACTTAATTTACAAACTTTTTTTACTGGGGTTTTTGTGTATTTTGAAACTTATTAGGGACCTGTGCCAAACTGTCCCTTTAATAAATCTATTTTATACACATATTTTTTCCTTTTCTTTATTAAAGTTTCTCACCATTTCATGAGCCAACAAAGAATTTTCATGAATATACCACCCTGGTACAAAAACACTTTGATTTTCTGAAATACTAATATGGTACAAATTTCTTTAATCTATTACTAAGAACAGTTGAAATGATTTTGTATATATAATTACAACAAGAAATTGGTTTAAAATCTCTTATATTGTCAGGGCTTTTGTTTTTTGGCATTAAAGTTATGAAAGCATGATTGAAACTTTTAAGCAGTTTACCACTTCCAAAAAGTTCACTAACCACATTTAGAATATCCCCTTTAACATTATCCCAGTGGGTTTTGTACAATTTTGAATTAAAACCCTTTGGACCTAGACTTTTATTACCATTAGAGTTAAAAATTATTTGTTTAATTTCCTTCTCATTAACTTTCTCTGGTAAGATTTCAGAAGCAATTGGATTATTTTTTTTTCTTACAAATAATACGAGGAATATCCTCAGGTTTGTCAGGACAATAAAAAAGATCCTCAGAATACTCAATTGCTTCCTTAGCCACTTTATCTAAACTATTCACAGAAATGCCATTACCATCAAAAACATTGTTTATATTATTAATATGCCTTCTGCCAGACATCCTAGCATAGAAAAATTTAGTATCTTCATTTCCTTGAGTTAACCAATCAATTTTAGCCTTTTGCTTTAGATTACTGACTTTGATTTGTAATTCTTTTGAAATGTTAATTTGATTGGTAAAAAAATTCGAGGCAACCTCCATATTCTCAGGATTTCTATCTAACAGGTCCTGTAGCTTCTTACCTCTTATTTTATTTCATTGATTACATCTTAATGTTTGGGTTTTATTTTATTCCAATGTTTGAGTTTTTGCTTTGTATGTTTTAAAAACATATTAAACTATATTGATTAGTACCCTGACATTGAAAAGAAATACAATCTTTCATGATCTCTTTATAACTCTCATCTTCAGTCCACCCATTCATAAACCTAAAAGGTTTGTTAATAATTTTATTACTAATGTCTTTTAAGTTTAAAAATAGGTGTATGATCATTTGTATTTTGCTCAACAGTTTTACATGAAACATTAGTAAATTTATTTATTTTTAAATTCATTAACAAGCACCCTATCCAATTTACATTATATGTTTCTAAATTCACCTAATCTCTAGGTGAATTTATTGCCATTTAGTAGAGGTTCAATTAATCTAGTTTCTAACAAAAAATTTCAATTTTTTCCAATTTTCTAAAAGGTATTGAATTACCACCACTTTTCTCTTTAAATTTTATTATAGTGTTAAAATCTCCTATTGAAACCTAAGGATTATTACACTTTTTATTACTCTTTAAGATTTTTCCATAGAATATCCCTTTCTACCTCAAAGTTACTAGCGTAGATTCTTGTTATTTGAATAGTTGAACCACCAATATTGTGAATGATACATTTTATAAACTAGAGTCTAAAATTATATCTTTAGCATTCCATATATCAGAATTCCAAAGTAACATAATTCTACCTTTGCCCCTACTTACATTATTATTAATACCTTTCCAATTATTTATATTTTTTGACAAAATTGATCAAGTCTGATATTATCAAGTTTATTCTCTACTACTATTGCTACTGATACTTTATACTTCTTTATAACATTAAGGACTTCTAATTGTTTACAAAGGGCATTCATGCCCTGATATTCCATGCTATAATAGACATTATAAAGTAAGATATAAAGAGTTTCTAGTTCTCATACCAGGACTAGTTGTTTTACCTCTTTTTTTATATTCTGTTCCTCTAATCTTCAAACTCATTGTTAGATCATCACATTCTGGATTATCTTATATATACTTTTGTTTGAAGCTTTCTGGCTCTTTTCCTTTACCTTTAACCTCTTTGTGATTACTCTTTGAGTGCAGTACTATGGCTTTTTGATCCTTGGCTTGTTGACCTGGGTTGCGCGGCATATCACTGTTGGTGTTGTACATTCTAGCATCACCGATACTACAACTATCTTAGAAACTACCTTTATCTCTGCCATGTTATATCTGATGCCAATTCCAAATTGTATCATTATATATATTTGATTGTAACTGGCCTGTATTTAAAGAAGGATTTGAAATCGGGGGGATTTCAGATTCTAAAACTTGTATATTCCCCCATATATTCTTGTTTTCTATACTTTTTGATTGCTTTGATATTTGAGTGGGTTCTTAAGCAATGATATGTGTTGAATGCTCGTTGAGTTGTACATTCCCTTCTTGCGAGCCTTTGCTTACTGTTTTTGGTTTCCAACTATTTCTCCATGCACTTGATTTTTTTGGCAACTCTTTTCATTTTCTTGAACATTTTTCTCCTTAGGAATCCATGCTTTCTTTGAACTGCATTGGCTCCTATGGTGACCAAAACATGTAAAGATATCACATTTGGGTGGAACCCATTCATATTCCACCTTATGTACTATTATTTCACCATTGTATAATGTCAGATTGATTTCATTTGGAAGTTCTTCATTTGCCACCACTTCTAAAAGGATTCAAGCAAAACTCAATCTCGTTTTTCAAGCAGTGGCTGGATCACATTTAATTGGTTTTTCGATAATGCTGGCCGTGACGCTGAAAGCCTCCAGATCCCATAAGTTTAGATTAACATTTGACAGTTTTATCCATATTGGCATAGTTGTTAATAAATCTCTGTCTAATTTGATGCTATTAGACCACCTTCTTGGTATGATGAGTCTTCCATCATAGAAATATTGGTTGCTTTTGAGGATTCCTTCACAATCTGATGACTCTTTAAAGTTAATCAAGAGAAAACCGCTTTCTTTGGAATATACCTCAAAGTCCCCCTAGTTTTCCATACTCTTTGAATATATGCTTTAAAATAAACAAAATAGCATTTGGCACCAGCAACATAAGCAAGAACTGCATTTTTCCACTCTTTGGTTCTTTTGCAAATTTCTTCTTTGATAATACCTATTTTTTATCAATGATTTTGATTGAGGATAAATTCCAGATGATAGTCATCGATTTCTTGATTTTCTTGCTATCCCGCAACAATATCTACCAATGTTTTCTACCCTTGATCTCTATTTAATGAGATCGTAGCTGGCTTTCTGATATTCTTTGTTGGTTCTCTTATATTGGATGCACTGTTTTGGAGGATTTGGAATCTTGTATCCCTTCTTTTCTCAATAATCCCCTTACTCTTGTTAATGTCAGCCACTGACTCCTCCTGAATAGTTTTCTGGAAATTATAATCAACCCTTTTTATGTTTTGCACAATTTGAAAACCTTCTTCATCGATCAAGGTAACTTTTTGCGATAGATTTCTGATGTGAGAAAGATCAGATGGTCTACCTAGGTTTGAGTTGGGAAATGATGGAGGGTTTTTAAGAGTGATTATTTTCCCCCATGGCTAGGAAGAAAACCTAAAAAATTTCACTGTCCAAATTATTAATATAAACTGAACATGATGGAGAAAATCAATGAGTTAAAAATTGAGCAGGATCAAACTTAAAAAGTGATAAATGAAAGAAATTATTACATAAAAGGCAAAATTACACAAATTGGCTATGCTTTCAAAACATAGGCAAAGGCTACATTTATAGCATCAAATCCCATAACGTGTGACTAATTTGCTCACTGACCTAAGGATAGTTAGGTTTGTCAATCCGAACTAATACACAATGATAAAAATATAATATAATACACATGTGCTACACAAGTGCCTCAAAATAAGCATTGTGTAGCTATACAGTTAAAGCGCTTAGCGGTTCCATAACAATTAAAATGGAAACGTTATAATGGGGATATAGTGGTGATATAGCGAAAAATAGCGGAGGTGCAAAAAACTTCATTAGATATAAAACAAAGCATTTAAAGTTAATTTATTCTCATTTTCACAATTTGTATACGAAAAAGAAATGTTGTTTAAACTTATGTAATAAAATCAAACAATATCGTAATTTATACAGACTAGATTTAGTGACAATAATGGATTCTAACTTATATTGACTACTTTTGCTTTAAAATTAAGTTATTACCCAAACTTTATTGATTTTGTTTAAAAGGAAACTAGTCAAATCAACTTTTGTATATTAATTTTGCTAAAGCGGACATGAATTATTTACCCTTCGGTCTATGTTTCTCCCATCATCCCTGTCAGAAAAACTATTCCTAAGCTATATATATATATATATATTGCTCTTACCTGTCAACTTGTGTGTATTGAAACAAATATACACAGAGTTAGACAGTTTGTAAGTGCTTTTAGCTGTCAAACGAGCTCTTGAAGTTCAAGATGCATAGTTCATATGTAAACTTCTAAGTGATAACAGCTTCTTCCAAGTCAAAATAACACAATATTCTACATTTTATATGGTATTGAATTTTGCTGGAGTTCTGTGTTATGTCTATTAGGTTTCGATGCTTGATGCAATCGGATCCCTTCCATGCACCCATCGATCGGTGAATTACGCATATGACTTAACAAACACCTTTTAAAAAATCACCATAACGCTATTAGGTTTCGTTCCTCCATACCGATGCAGTTGAATCCAATCCATGCGATCGACGCTTTGCTTGCTTAACAAAAAAATTCAATATATTATATGTAAATTAGCTCCTATGAATACAACACATCTCTTAATGTATAGCCGATGTGCAACTATTTTTATACACTTTATACATGGTAGACAACTTCTAAAAGTGTGTTTAAAACTCACTCATGTTTGTGCGAGAGTTTACCACAGTATGTTTATTAGTGTACTCATGAGAACACAATATGTGCAAGCATATGCATTTTTACTTTTACACATGCGTTCTTCCTTGACATCAAGCAATACATCAAAGTAAATTCACAAATTCTGTAAAGTAATGCCAAGTATTGTCATGGAATCTAAGTTGATCAAACTATATCTGGAATAAGGATGAACTAATCATAGGTAATGGACAAAAGAATAAGAGAAAACTTACATAGTTGTGGCATTCACTGGAAAGTTGAATGTGACCTGATATATTTATGAGCAAGTTCCCTAGAAAAATGGACTATGAATTTAACTACTGAAAGCGTTAATGGAATAACATGTTCAAGATCATATTCAAATAAAATGAGCTAACACAATAAGACTACTATTACCAGAGAAAATTATTGAAGGCGGAATAGAACCATGTTGACTATTGTTCTCAAGAGACCAGTAAACAATAAACATGCTACCTTCATTATGTGGTTTCTGACTCTGACATTAAACTGAATATTTCTATCCAAATTTTTTTATAGGGTTATAAATTTGTCATTTTCAATAATATAGTGAAAAGAATTGCTACTTAATCTCTGGATGTCAGAGCATCCCACCACTAGGGGTCAGTCAGTGGTGTCACGTGGTCAATTTCACTGACTAATCTCTAATGTTACCCCAACATGATAAAAAAGAACTTGAGTTATCCGACATTTGTAATGTCGGATAACTCAAGATCGAATAATGAAACCCCATGTGGCAATCCACGTGAGATTTCTTTATTCAGTCTTGGCCGTTAGTTTATTTAGTATTATTAATGTCGGATAAACTATTATAGAATAGTCGGTTTATTCTTTAGCTGACTATTCTTCCTTCCCTCTTTTCCCAGTCGGAACAAAAATTTCCTAAACTCCTTTTCCAATTTGAAAATTACCCCAAACTCATTTTCCAATTCGAAGACTACCCCAACCCCACTAATTTTTAACTCCTTTTCTACCCTATTTTGCAAAAGATTTAACCAAAGATGAGAAGAATATTACGTGCGGTTCACCGTAGTGGTAGATCTTTCCAAAATGTTGGAGGCAGCGGAGATGATGGTAGTGAAGGTCCTAACTTTAGTTCTTTAAGAAGACATGTGGGTGATTGAACAACAGTATCTCAAAGGCAACGCATGGAGGTTATTTTCGAAGATTATGCTTTGACTATGAATATCCATCAAAACTTAGGATCGAACAAAGAGTTGACCAATTTTTGTGTTTTGGCCGATGAGCAAGTACATCTTTCTTTCCGTGTCGACATCACTATAACTAAAATTTTAAATTTAGGCACAACAATAATGATTAGCGGGAATAATTATAGATTTATTACATATTCAAAAAATATGGTATATAGTGTATAGTTCTGTACTAACTGTATAGTTCTATATTTAGGCTTGATACAATGATCACATTTTAGTTTATAAATTGTATAATTATACATTTAGTTTACGAATTAATAGCCAAAATGATTTTCTCAATAGATGAGGGAAGGAAAAACTCGTAGGTCGCTTGCATCCATTTTTTGTCTATATCGAAAGATCGTAGCAATCGATGTCGATTGACATATTATTGGATTTTTGGATAACATTGGATTCTAGGATTTTTTGGTATGTTGTTATTTTTTAATAAATATTTACATGTTAAACCACATTGAATTTTGCTTATCCCTGCATATTCCTTATTATGGGCATATAGCTGACTTTAAATTATGATGCATAATTGTGTAGTGCATTAGCTTCTTTTCGGTGGAAGGTCACCCACACATTTTACTTCGCTTTTGGGGAGATGGGCATTAGTCCTCTAGATTTTGTTATGCTTACAGGCATTTCCATTGGGTTACACCTTCATTTCCTTAGAGTGATACCAAAGACATGATAACATACTACATGTTTTACCTTGTATTCCTATTCCGTCATGCTTATCACAGGGTACGCAAATTAAAGTAAGTTTCCTCAGGGACACTATTAGAAAACTGCTTTGACAATACGACTCTGCTATTGACTTAGAGGTAGCTAGGCTATTTGTTCTGTACAACATGTTTCAGCGGTTGTAGACTTTAATCTTTCTTCCCCTATTCTTTACGATCGAAGAATGGCTATCATGGCCTACTTGTATAGATCATTGGACGTAGTATATGGTTACTAGTCATGGTACATCATTATGTGGCTTCTACGAGGTTTTACAGTATTGATGGTACAAGTATAGCCACAATCTAGCTCACCCGACTAAAGACAATCAGTTATCATTACTTTTCCTAGGATTTGTGCATGGTCATCGTAGAATAGGAAGAGATTACATGGCGATAAGGCTAGTCATGTTTTCACGATTGCACGAAACCAGATAAAGTTACGGAGTACACGTTCTGACATCATTTGGAAGCCGTATAATGGATCTCTATATATGACATATCCTATACTTCACACGCATTATTTTGTCGGGCAGACAGTTTTGATTGGTATCATCTTCTTTGACCTTTAGTTGTATGTGGTATCACGGTGAGCGGTGCTGACATCAGATATACGGAGGAGACATGGTTCCTAATGATCCTCATCCACATGCATCTTTTTTTAGAGTGTATTCCATGGCGTCTGTAAGCTTGCAATGACAAACGGTTGGTGGAATCGAGTTACTTCATTATTCTCCATAAGGATTTTCTTCAGTTTTGGCGTAGATTCTACACCTCATCACCATCTATGGATTTTACACATAGAGAAGCTGTCGATTTAGTTGGACCATCCACCATCCGTCTCGATGTTACACCCCCAATTGTGCATAACTTATCTCAGCCCACTCAATGGTTTGTTGCTCTATGACCTGAGATTCCAAATAGAGTATATGGATGGTCTATTGCTATACCTACTTCATCCGGTCAGGATCAGTATGTTGACATACCATGTTTGTCAATCATTGATTATCCCGATCCAACATCGTTTTCGTATGAGGATTTATTTTAGATGCAGGTTGGTCTTAGGGATGTTACATACAGAGAGCATAGACACAACATAGAGGAGTACGAGTAGAGATTCTAGATCTTACAAGACATGTTCAGGATTTGATCGTTAAGGATGAGGCCATATACCACCATTTATGTAGACACATTCCTCATCCAGATACGGTAGTTGATTTGGGTGATGCTTCAAGTTTCATGCATGCTAGAGTTAATGGGGTTGACCCTGAAAGCAAGATTCCATATTATAACAATGACGATGATGATGGTGAGGATGATTACGACAATGATGATTAGTTGTTTTATTTGGTTTGTTAGTTGGTCTCATTTACGCACTTTTATTTGAGGATTGTTTCTTTTGTTCCATGCACATGACTATTTTTTTATGTATTTTTATTATACTATGTTGTATTGTATTTGACTCTATTGCACTTTTTTGGAGTATATCATATGTTATTCATATTGTATTCTACTTGTTTTGGAGAATGTTATTCATGTGTATATGTTTTGGATTATATTCTTTCATCTATCTATGATTAATATTATAGTACTGCCATATAAATATCTGACTGTATAATTCAAAATTTCAATAAACATCTGAGTGGGTGGGACAATGTATAATAAATATCTAAGTAGGCAAGCTCTAGTAAATATCTAAACAAATAGCATAAACTCCAACAAATATCTGAGTAGATTTAAGATATTTTTACAAGTCCAAGAGCTTATACATAGATGTTATTTTTAAAACTCAAAACACACATCAAATATAAACATGAATCCAATAAAAAGGTTATTTTGCTTCTCTTCTTCCTCCTCCACTTCGTCAATTTCGGATGATATTCATATACGTGAAGATTCTCAACAACAAACAATAACATCTAAAGCAATAAAGCTTATTCAGTTACAACAGAAGGAGGAATCTTCCAAACAAGGTGTGAGTGTTATAGGGCATAAAGATATTCGAAAAAAAAGAAATTATAAATCGAGGCATGATCGAATAATGGCATATTACTTTAATGACGATCCATGTTTTGACAAGGTGAAGTTTATATTAAGGTATTGAATATTCGAAAACATATCTGAGCAAGTTATAACAAGATTGGAGGAGAGAAACTTACATTTCGCATTAAAAACGTATGCATGGTCAATTGGGTTTTTCGCCGCATCAAAAAATGAAAAGTGTATTACGAATGTTAGCGCATGGGGAAAGCACTGAAAGGCAAGATGAGTATGTCCGAACAGTAGATTCTACCACTTATGAATGCTTAAAAGAATTTTGTAAAACAGCAGTCCTAGCATTTGGTGCGGAGTATCTTAGAGCACCGAACCATAATGATATCAATCGACTATTGGCTATGGGTGAACATCGTGGATTTTCAGGTATGTTAGGTAGCTTAAATTATATGCATTAGGTTTGGAAAAATTATTCCATTGCAATGCAAGGACAATACATCGGACATTACCACGAAGTAACCATGATTTTGGAAGCTATAGCTTTATTTGATTTATATATATGACACGCTTTTTTAGGTATACTTGGATCTTTAAATGATATTAATATTCTACATCAGTCTTACTTATTTAGCTCATTATCTAATGATACCGTACCAGCTTGTAATTACATGATATGGGACATACAACACAATATAGGATACTACTTTTTTGATGGAATATATCCAACTTAGAAAGCTTTAGTCAAAGGTTCCAAAAGGCCTCATAATGAGAAGGAACGCAAATTTACTGCACAGAAAGCTAGTTTAAGAAAAGACGTTGGGTATGCTTTCAGGGTTCTATAAGGTAGATTCCAAATTTTTAGAAAGGAGGTGTACTACCATAACACGATCAGACAATGTACCGTTATATAATTCACATTATGATTGTTAAAGAAGATATGGGTGGTTATAAAATACAGTCGCATAATTATTCAAAACTAGCATGTGCTTTTGAGACTTCTACTTTTAAAGAACCAGACACCTTTGCATAATACATGAATAGAGTTATGGAGATCAGAGATCCCAAGGCTTATATGGATTTGTGTGGAGAACTAACAGACCACTATCATAATTTTGTAGTATAGTTGAGCAATAAGGGAATATTTATTGTATTTATTTCCACTGTTGGACATTACACTAGCTGCAGCTATTATATTTATGATTTAACATCATTGTATGAATTTCACTACTACAAAACAGGCCATTTGCATCGGTTGTTTACCCCCCCTTTTGCATCAGTTCAACAACCGATGCATATGCAACCGATGCAACAGGCTTAACACTTTTGCATCAGTTCTGAAACCAATGCAAAAAGGTCCTTTTTGCATCGGTTGTTACTAACAACTGATGCAAAATATCATGGTTGGTTGCTTGGACACAGCCGCCATGTTGCATCGGTTTTTTATAACAACCGATGCAAACTAATCCCTCTATTGCATCAGCTATTTATACCTGATGCAAAAAAGCCATTCTCAGAAATCATTATTACAGTACTCAAATAGACAATATATATATATATATATATATATATATATATATATATATTATTGATTATAACAAACAATTATTGCATGCAATATTACAATCATTCAAAATTAAATTTGATGGAAAATACAAACTGAATAACATAATACCAAAATAAGCATATATCAATTACAGTGTTAATAATCTATACAAAATAAGTGTGGATACATCAAACTGTGCAACCATCTAGTTACATCAAATAACAATCACCACTGCCACAGCTCCTTACTTCCTCATCATTGCCTACTTCACACCTCTAACCAACAACTTCAAACTGCATACATACATCAGCCTTCCCAAACAACTATTGTACCACTAGGTCCACTACCATCCATCTTCCCTCAACAAACCACCAGCAAGCAACCTGAACAATCAACCACGTGCAGACTTCACAAACTTCACATCTACTCTGCAAATATCTGTATACATCTCCGCAATATCATATTAAACTTCATTTACACTGTCAATACTTCATCTACCTGTGCAAATATCTAGTGCACACCACTGCTGTAGTTACTTTTGTATAAAAATAATAATCTTCACATCAGTAAATTTATTAAATTATGTTTTAACTAAGAAACATCTTATGTATAACCTAAGTAAAATGGTTATATGGAACCATATCATATTATGGAAGTTTCATTTTATGTCTAAACCAAGTAACGGTTATTTAGACATATTCAGGGAAAAAACATTACCCTTCAGGTTTGTTTATTTTGTAGTTGCTTGGCCTGAACTCAAACATAGCCTCAACACCTATCAATTTCTAATGTATGATATCTAATTTTGATGCTCTATTGTTTTGCAGATAAACATTGTGTAATACGAATTTATATTTGTCAAGCATTATATAATTTAGACTTAAAAATGATATTTTTCACCCTTTTCACCGTTAACCTTGTTAATTTTTAATTTTTTAAGTTTTTACTACATTTCAACTGCTGTATGCATGTTTGTAATGTCCATTTCTATAGATACTTTTCAACACGGATTCCTTTTAGTTCCAAATATGATTACATATACGCTTTAACAGAAAGTGGAGAAAATTTTGGTATTAAACTGACCATTCTGGATATTGCAAGCATTCTGTTGACATCCTAACCTATAAGACCTTCAACATACTTGTTAAAGGGACATCCCATACTTGTTAAAGTGCAATAAACATGGAACAGATAGTGGGTGCTTTTGGACTGAAAGTAAAAAATCAGATCTTTTTTAATGGAAGCAAAAATGTTAAAATCATGGTATGCATGAGCATTTATAATTTAGTTAAAAATTTGATGATTAAATCGAAAAAACAGGCAAGTGACATCAATGACTTTAATAAAATCATGAAAAACTAGGATCCATCTTTACAAATACCTCAACCTCCTCCACAATCTCCTCCTTGAACTGACCAACCCCAATGTTCTCGGATTATTATGAGTGCGAACAATGAACTATTGAGATCAACCATGCAATATTCACTGTTCTCGGATTAGAAAATATAATTTTACTACGTTGGTTTTTTCTTCAGCAATGCCTAAGTGGAAGTGATCTTAGAAACCTCCCACTGCAATTTAGAAGCAGCAGTATGTTCCTGCAAACAAAAAGAATATTATACTCCATGATTACATTTACTCTTACTTAATAACAATTATATTTTAGGAAAAATTATACAACATAAAATTTTGACATAATATTATACACTGTTAGATTATCACACTTTTTTTAAGCAAGCATCGATTAAGATTCCCACTGCAATTCAGATGCATTTCTTACATAACAGAATGTATAGCTTCTCAGAGGCTAAGCATCTTAAAGTTCCAGGGACATTTTCTTTTTAGCATACAGTGAACCAAAGCTAATAAGAAAATGTGTATCAATTTCAAAGTAAGGGCAGGGACGCATTCAATTCAATGCTGCAAAATCTTCAAACAACACACACAATTTAACAATCAAATCCAAGCAATTACAGTAACAATTCACCTAGAAACCAAATTCACAAATTTAGAGATAGATTTGTGAGAAATTACTCACCTTAAATCCTTAATTAAATAGCAGCGCTAAATAATCGCATCACCAACGGACGCCTAGCCTAGCCCGCCATCACCTGAATGCAGCCAACGCCCACACCTTCGACCACGCAGCTCAACCTCTGCCACATCACTACTCTAATCTGCGATGGCTCTAATAGCTTTAGGTTTGAATGAATTTGCAATTTGAGATTTACCAGTTTCTTGCTTTGTTTAGATTTCCAGAATTTGTTAACCCTCTCTTTTAGTTGCTGTCCTTTGTTTAAACAATGAGGAGAAGAATTTTTTTTTTTGGAGTGGGTTATTGAGGAGGAAGGAGTACGTTTGTCCAAAGTAGTAACTTTGGAGCCAATTTTTCATTATTTCCCACCTAAATTTCATATCTTTGCCATCAACATGTAGTTGCATCGGTTGATTTTAAAACCGATGCAACTAAAACTATTTGCATCAGTTCTATCTTAATAACCGATGCAAATTTGATTTTTTTATTACCTATTGCTTTGCACGTACCAATTGCATCGGTTATTAAGATAGAACTGATGCAAATAGTTCTATTTGCATCAGTTTTTACTTCAACCAATGCAAATGAGATGAAGCAATATGCACTTTTTGTACTAGTGTTTGCTGAGATTATGAATTGTTGCTGAGGTTCAGAAGAATATACCAAAGGAATAAAATAAAACACATAATAAGTACTGACTTTTTCAAAAACAAATACATTATGGTAATCATCCAACACATAATAATGATTTCCTAAAATACATCATAGTACAAATACAAACAAGGACGATAACTACTATGAAGCATAAACACACATACTTGAAAGTTATCCAGATATTTTTGTTTCTTAAGTATGATTATTAAGAAGAAGTTTTAATCTTCTCAGTCTTGATTGCATTTCAAACGGATACTCTTTACCTTGTTGACAGAGTTGTGGATCAGTCCACTAGAAGTAGCCACCTCCATTCCAATTATCCTTGCATGCAAAGTATCTTCGACCTACATTTTTATGTGATTCAAAAATTAGTATGATCCCTTCAACTCTACATTCACAATGGACTCTTCAACTTTGAACTTATTCGTTTTCGGGATTGTAAAACTCACCGATAATTGGAACGTTATCTGAATTTGTGTTCGACATTGTTATGTTGATATTCTTGACTGGAACTAAATTGAATGCTGACATTGTTTCAAATCGCATTTATAAACAATTAGGATCGTATGTTGATTTGAATTGTTTATTGCTGATTTGATCATTCACTCCAAGATTCCAATTAGGTTCTGTAGTGCATAGCATTGAGCAGCTTGATTCAGAGGTTAATTTGATTGTTCAGTGCAAATATTCCAACTGTACATTGTACTACATGGGAGAGAGCAGCATCGTCCAGAGAGTGATGTGATCATTCACTGAACAAATTCCTAGTGTACACTATAGTGCATGGGAGGTAGCAGCATGGTTCAAAGTGTGATGTGATCATTCACTGAAAAGATTCCAACTTTACACTGTAGCCCATGGCAAAAGGAAGCAACATGGTTCAAAGAGTGATGTGATTTTCACTGAACAAATTCCAACTTTACATTTGTACCAGAAGAGCTATATGTAGTTGGACTGACATAAAGATTTGAGTTGCCGATGAAAACTTTTGAAATAACACTATAGGCACATGAGATATGAAACTAGACTTGGATGGTGTACAAGTTTATTTTCAGTATAAATACCTCTTAAATAAAATATTTCTAGTTCATTCTGCAACTTAAAAACCACCAACTCTTAGGATGCCTATCTCTTTTTAGAATCATACAATTATACCAATCATTTGTGTGGACCGTCAAATCCAAATTCTAATCCATCCACCTAGAACCCCAACTATCGGGTACATTGAAATGGAAGAACAATATTACGAGGATATGAGACAAAGAAAGCTTGAACCGGGGATGCAACAATTGCAAATACACCATCAACAATAACAGCTACCTATCCATCCTACGCAAGAGCTACATCAGGTAATACCATAAGTACAAAATGTGATTGGGATTATTGAGGTAAAATCCGTAAATGATTTGTGTTTCTGTGGTTATGAATCACCGATTGTAGTTGTACGAAATGGGAAAAATGTTGGTCATTTCGTTGTCCACTTTACTCCTATGGATGCAAATTTGGATAGTGGATAGACGATTGATTCCCTTCTCGGGCTATAACTTACACTTTGCAATTGAAAGAAGAGATTAGGAGGCTTTGTAACCAATTCATCGATGTTATGAACTAGAATTATCATATTCGTAGTCGTTCAACCAAGATTTGTCCACTCCAGGACTAACTAGTTTATTCATGTGTCTTTCATTTTTCGTTTGATCCTAAAGTAGAAGTCATTTGTTGACTTTAGATATTTGGTGCAAACTGAAATCCAGTGTGTTTCTTTTTAATAATGTTCCATTTGTCTTCATCATTAAGTAGGTTGTAAGCATGCAAAAGATTATAAGGAGATCCCTTGTTTTGTTGTACGTAGGCCTCATGAGCATGTTCGAGCTAAAACTTTAAATAAAACACTAGTGAATTGTAATACTAAATAATTTACTCCAAGGATGGTTAATAGACAAAACTCACCAAGTTAGCATCTGTAGCTTCACTTTGTTTTTTCGTCTTCATAACTACCATGATCTCATTCCATTTTTGACAATCCATGTTCATATGTCTACATTGAGTTTTTAAAATTCAACTGAACTAGTAATCCTATTAGATAGATGAGCATGAAAATTGTTTGAAATAGATGCCCAAAAAGCAAACTTGGTTTGCGACGTACCTTTCTTTTCATCAACAGAACACTGTAACCACACAACACCAAAAAGGTGTATTTGTAACGAATATAGTCGTTACAAATGAAATTTATAATAGATATAGTCGTGAGCGGTACAGGTGTGAGGTATGTCGTTATAAATATTTATAACGGCCTCTACCCGTTATTAGATATATCACTTACCAACGGACTTTGTCGTTAGAAATCTAAATTTTTGTAACGAAATAGTTTGTTATTAGTTGCATCGGTTTGTAACGGGTATTTTCCGTTACTTAGTTTCCCCTTTCATGGTAGAAGAAGGGGTTGTCATTCTAAATTATCACGACCTTGTCCGTTACAAATTTCATCATTAGTAACGCACTTGTTCGTTACAAATTTCATTAATAGTAACGACTATGCTCATTATAAATTTCGTCTTTAGTAACGAATATGTTCGTTACAGCTATCAAACCATGTAGAGCTGCATTTTTGCTAGCATTTACACTACAGAATTGTCTATTATAATATAGTAGGTACATACATATCAAAAATTACAGAATTTTGATAACAATAAGCAATTACGCATCCAAACATACAACTTAAATTGCACAAATATTTGACAACAAATTAAAGGAAGATTCAAAATTTTACAAGTTCATCATACATAACTAAAGAGTATGAAATCAAAATATTACAAGTTCTAACATTACTTCAAAATAAATTCTAGATCCTACAAACAACGAACACGACACTCAGGCCAAATAACAAAACCTCCATCAATTATATCAAATAGCTTGTAATTACCATTTTGTGGTGCTTCATAAATAGGTGCTTCTAGATCAAACACTTTCTCCACCCATACAACTCTTTCCCCATTCATCACCTCTCTATGGTGGCATATTTTCTGTGTCCCAAGATGGCCCTTAGCAACCTCTTTCAACTCTTCTGACAATAAGACTACAGATTGCCTATCTCTTGTGGAAAATCCAATAGCACCATTGGATTGAACACCCAAGCTAGCTCTAGGACTATCATGCTGACTGTTGGAAGCAACTTCATTTCTTGGTGTCGCATTCCCTCTAAACTGATTCATAAATTGTAACAAACTTTGTTGCATACTCATCATAGTCGAATGCATCGATCTAAATTCTTCGGTTAGTCTATTTTGATTGTTCTCCATCTTTGCTTTCCATTTTCTATCTTCATCTTCATTGAAATTAGCTATTGCTTTAGATGCTTGTGTAAGCTTCACTTGCTTCATAGTCGATGTAGAGCTAATTGCACGACAATAGTTTTTTCTTTTCTCCTTTCCAAACACTTCAGCAATGGGATCATTCTCAAATCTTCAAAACTTCTACTTCCATTGCTACTATTGACACTAGAGTTTTCCTTTTGTCTTTCCTCCTCTGCTTCAACTAATGCTGCATAATACCCAAATAAATTATAAACAAAAGTTGAACTTGAAAATATTTTGCATATTAAATAAAGTAAAAGCATAAACTAAAGAATATACTATCAATATCTTGCATATTGGTTGATAGAAAATGATGAACATGTGAATACTGTAAAAAAAATTCCTATCAAATTATGAATACTGTAAAACAAAATATGGAGGAGATAAACTATAATGCATAAGATAAATTAACAAGGTATTCATACATCTAGGACTGACTCGATAGCCTGGTTTCCTCAGCTGCTTCTTGATCCTAATACACTATGAAAATGTGACCAGAAAACTATAGTGAATTGAACTTTCACTACGCCATAGATGGTCTACTGCAACGAAATTACATGGTGTTGCTAGCTATAATGTAACGATAGGTATGCTGATTTTTGTCTATTACAACACTCGCTTCAAGGTGTTAGCATAGGTATCAACAAGATGTTGCAGTAGCTATAGATGTATTCAAATTAAAAAATTAATAAAATTAGCAATCCGCGTGAATACGATCCAATGGTCTACATTTAATCTGGTTGTTAAAATGGATCACCACTGCAATTTGCCCCAAAATTTCGTTTTACCACCTGAACTAGTTTAGAGTAGATCCCCTTTTGGTTTTCATTTCAATTCGCTTCCTCCCATTCGCCTCCGCCACCAAATTGTCACCCTCCTCTTCTTCTGCTTCCTCATTCGCCTCCGCCACCAAATTGTCACCCTCCTTTTCTCGTATGTGATAATGGCTGCTCCTATCTTGTTCCTCTTTTGCTCTGAAATTAGGGCTTTGGCCTCGTGTTCGCTCCTATGAGATTAGCTAGGGCTTCGGCCTTGTCTTCGCTCCTGTGAGATTAGCTAGGGCTTCAGCCTTGTGCGATTAGGGCTTCGGCTAATATCGAAGGACCCGATTGATTGTCGATCGATTACAATTGCTGTTCTTCTGATTTGCTTTGGCAATCGATCGTCTCCTTGCTTCGAATACAGCTCCTTCGATTTTGCTTGAGTTCAACTGTGTATTCGGGTATGTAATTTGTTGCTTTTACTTTACTGTATTGCTTGCTTGAACTCGATACTATCTGCCGATGATGTTAATGTGTTTATATAGGGTTCGAACCCCTAGATTTACGTTCGTATATATCTGTTTGAATTTGTCAACTAATTTATCTCGGCCACTTGAATTTGTATCACTTCTGTTTTCCATTATCATGTATATATATATGCATTCATGTATGTATATATGTGTTTGTTGTTGCACTTGAACATGTATATATGTTGCACTGGGTTTGTTTTTTATTTGATGTTGAGGCCTTCTCTTGTATTTAGTTGCCTTCGAGTCATATAAGTTTCTTTCCCTTGTGTCAGTCTTGCTTTGTTTTGGTCTTGGCCATTCACTTGTTAAGGCTGCTTGTTTCATTGATGCATGTTTTTGTATTCACCACTTTGCATTGGTCATTGTATATCTATGCACTGGTCCTTTGAGCCTGTTTGCACTGCCTATATATATACATGCTGTTTCACACATGTATATATGTATGGTTGCTTTCATATGGTAGCTGGACTTGCTCGAGTTCATATTTCTTATATTATCTGACTTCGGTCATTTTTGAAATTGCTGCAGCTCATTCACTTGACACTTCTGTTGGTCTGTATTTTTGAATATGGTTGGAGTTTTGGTTTAATTGTGAGTTTGAGTTCTTTTGTTGAGCTCTATCCACTGTTGTTTTATGTCTGGCATACAAGTCTGGTATAGTTTGCTCTGACCAATTCATTGAGCATGCTGTTTATTTCTGTAGCATGCTTCTGTTTCATTTTTGTTCTTGTGCATTGTCAACTGCTTGGACCTTGTTGTGCATACTTCTGTTTCATTATTGTTCTTGTGCATTTGGTTTATTACTGTTGCATGTTGTAGTGTTTTACTTGAATCTTGGTTGCACTGTCCACTTGAGTTCATTTAGCTCTGTCCTTTGTTTGGTTCATCTTGTAGTCTGGTACATTGTTTCATTTTGTATGCATTTGCTTGTATACTTGAATCTGGTTCATTCCAGAAAGTTTTGTTCATTGTATATGTTGTCTTGACAATTTTCTTGAACTTGCACCTGCGTTGAATCCAGCTAATAGCTCGGGTTTGACCTTGTGCTGATATCGTGATTTTATTTGTATTTCACTTGAGTTGAACCCGTCTTTTGATTTGGGTTTGACTTTGTGCTCACATGTCCCTGTAACTTTATCAAGTGTATATCGGTGTGCACGGCCTTGTGGCATGTACAATGATACACTGTGCATGTCACAAGTTGTTCGTGTGTGATGAATTCAAAATTAAATGATGACGAACAACCCAAATAACTGAGGCAAATAATATTTTCAAAATTACATTTTATTTTATACTGCAAAAATATTTCCTTTTCAATTTTACTGCGTCAGTGTGTATTTTTGCAGATTGCTCAGATGTTGGATTCAATCTGAAATGGAGTTGAAGACAGGTTTCAAAGAAGGCTCGATCTTCCGAAATCGGGACTGCGGTGCCCCGGATTCAATCTGAAATGGAGTCGATCCCCGCCGGGACTGCGGTGCCCCGGACCCCCCACTGGCGCTGCGTCCGGACCCGCTTCTCGCCTCGCCTTCGGCTCGGCACTCGGCTCATCATATATTTATCAGTGTCGGTGTCTGTATAAATTGAAACTGCATATGTAATGAGTGAACTGAGTAATGTAGTGAGGAATATCTGTATATGTGAATATCAGTGTTATTTATCATTGAATTGTAAAATAGTGGAGTCAGGAATTTGTACTATTTTAAATGTTGAAATAAAATATTTATTTAAATAAATTACTGTTTGAATATCAAATTCTATGCAATAGCATTTTATTAAATAAATATTTATTTCTATTAAAAAATCAAATATGCTCTACATTGTGGGTCCCACAAATTCAGAAAGTTAATATCTATAGCAACATTTTGAAATGTTGGTACAAACACCTATGGATGTTGCTATAGACCCAAATAGGGTTCTATTGCAACAATATTTCTTATGTTGCCTTAGATAGTCAAAATGTTGCCTTTGAGGTCTGCGGCAACGCGGCAAAATGCATCACCGAGAAAGTGTTGCCTTTGCCCTTTTTTAGCCTTCAGCACATTTTTTGGCACATCCTGCATCACTTCTTTGGTGTTGCAGTATGTAATCTATGGCGTAGTGTTTATTTTCTGCTTGTATACCATTCAAACCTTTTCTTGTACGGGAAAAATAGAAAGTGAAATTCATCCATACCTGAAAATATAATGAATCAAAGTTATGGACTATAACAAATCTCGTTTTACTTGTAATTAACAATAAACATATGAACCACAAATAATAGGTGGAACAATGTGCGCAGCAATTGATTTATTAAAGGCACGAGGAGCGGAAAACAAGCAAATTAAAATTATAAGTGCGCTCAACATATTTCCAATGTGTTTGGATTATAAACATGATGTTCACGGTATTTTGTTGGTTATTTTAATTGCAGATATCTGCTGTTGCTGCTCCTCCAGCATTAGAAAAGCTGAGCAAGAAGTTCCCTGGGTAATTTTGATTTGCAACTCAATTATAGTTGTCAAATTAGCTTCCTATCGCTAATCGGTGTCTTTGGTCTTTTTAATCAATCTAAGAAAACATAGAAGAGAATGAAAAGGATTAAATTCTAAATTTTGATGAACAAAAGTTATTAAAATGAGCATTGACTCAGGTTCATTTTTCAAATATACGCAAAGAGGCGTTTAGCCTTCTTCCTATCACACGCAAGAGTGCAAATAGCATAAAATGGTAAAGAAACGTTAGTCTTTGAATAAAGGAGAATATAGTACTCAGATTGTGATAAAATATGGAAATTGATGAGTATCCAAGAAAGACTGAACTTTTTATATAATAAAACTGATTGGAATAAAACGATAAAATGACAAAATTATGACACCATTATTCTTTGAGCAACGGTTGAGATATGTGAGATGAGAGAAAACAACAAAAAGTAGTTATTTTAAAGCGAAAATAGATTGAATGAGCATATTTAATTTGACGCGGTTAACCAAATTTTCCACCTTAGATTGAAAAGAGTAGAGTAGTTTTGAGAGTAATGTTCTGTTTTTTAAATAATAATAGAATAGATTAGTAAAGTAATAAATGCATTAGTACAAGTTTTATTCAACTTAACAACGTGGTGCAGCTATCACCTCACGTATTTTATCTTTTATATACGTAAACTTCTCCTCTCACTCAATTCCAAAGATTCTTGATTCTTGATTCTCAAGATGCAATCTCACTGCCTGACCTCTCCAATCCTCCCTATCTCTCATAATTATATTTTACAATTAAACCTGCACTGCAATTACGAGAGTCCCTAGAGCAATCAATTCAAGTTAATATAAAATTGTAGTTGCTAAAGTCCCGAAAAGGAAAACTGAAATTTCTTTTCAATCTTTCCAGTACCATGAAAGAAAGAGAGACTGAAAAGGCCGGGGAGGAATAAATTTTTAGACTAGTCAAATGATAGAACAATACATTGCTTAGAGAATAAACTTTTATATTATCTAACTTGCGTAAAAAAGGATAAATCAAAAATCAAATTTGAATAATTCTATGAACCTGATTACGGCAAGTAGACATGTAAACCTACTGGCTTACTCCAATTAGAATGAAAGTACTAATAATATAAAATTAGAAACACATACAGGTTTCCAGGTAACAACATCAATGTGTTAATTGCCATAATCACCCATACTTAGCATATTTAACCTACTAAGACTGAGTACTCAACTTTGGGACATGAGGGTATATGCAGTTCATTTTTCCATCGACTAAATATTCATTTTTCCATCGGTTTTAAAACAGAGTACTCAACTTTGTACGCAGTTTTTAAAAATGAGTATAGTTTGTACTCAGATTTAAAATTGAGTATCGTACTCAGATTTTAAGAAGAACCTCCAACTGTCCGTGAAAGTGTGGAGGTGCAAACTGCAAACTGTTTTCATCAAATGCATTTTTATTTTTTCATTGTTCAACTTAATTAATTAGCATTTGTAGATTTCAAACCTGATAGTTATTTTTCAACATCAAAATGAAGCATAAACAAGCCTTAAACTGTAAACTTCATGATACAAAGAACAAGTCTTGAATAGATGTTTAAGTACTTACAAATTTTTCGACAGCACATGGAATCACCTTTCCCGTTTTTCTACTTGTATGAGCCACTTTCCATGCCACTGTACGTGTGATCTTCTGTCCTGGATTCTCAGCTGCCTGCATTTGAATAATTTCATAAAGTATATTTTTGTCACTGAAATATTAACCTAAAAAATGTTTTTACATACCAATTCTTCATATAGTCTAAGATAAGGTTTCCTTCCCAATGTATGAGTTAGAGTACTTTTGGCCTTGTTTCCGGAATTTGTCTTGCATTGTTTCATTTTCTTGTCACTATATTCGATGTCAACAAACCTCTGCCACCATACTTTATCAACGTCATCAGGACGACTATTAAGTGCAACATGTTTGGGCATGAGTTTTCCATCTTTTTTGAGGAATCTCTGACGTACCGTTGATTTGAATGTTCGATAACGTTGTGAAAACTTCTTCTCCAATATTGGTCTAGCTACCATGGGGTCGATATTCAAGTCAAACTCTTTCTGTTGAAACAAAAAAAATCAAATAACAATGTCAATTTTTTGTAGTCTCATTTAAATACATAAAAATAATCAAAATCCAATATTGGTTCCTAACCTCTTCTATGCAGCTTGGATACATAAAAAAGGCAGAGGAGAGACAATTTTGTAGTCTCATTATTTTGGAGGTATATTTTTATTGTTTTCGGTCTTTACTGCAATTATTGTAAAAAACATTATTCACATATGAAAGCAAAATTGACCGACGCTCGTTATTTATCTATAGCTCATGTATTACTTTAATCAGTGTTATTTTTGTAAAGCGTTAAGACTCTTGGTCAAAATGTTGCTACTATTGGGTTTTATTTGTCAGTCAAATCTGTGGACATGCTTTGTGTCATAGTGAATAAAAATCAATGTCAAATTTATCGCCTTATCTTTCATTAAACAAGCATAGTTAATTTTGTCTTTGATTTCATTATTTGCTTTTCATATTTGTTTTGTATGTTATTTCTCCTATAGGCACACTTCTTTCTTACTCGGAAGAGTGGATGCTAGTGCAGAAAAAAAATCAAATTTAATTTTGGAAAACAATACTGCAGTAAGGAAATTATGTGAACTTCCCATAACAGAATTGTACAGATGACCTATTATATTTTACATCAGATTCAAGCCTGTTACATTGGCTAATGGCATGAACTGTAACTTTAAGGTGTTGTTTTGGCAATTTAAGGTATAACTTCAGGTGATAGGCTTTTGCATCATCTTTATTATTCAAGGTACATTTACTTTAGCTAATAAAGAATTACAACCTGCTTTTTAAAATCATTTATTTTTAAAAGATGCATGAGATTCACTAATTTAACTTTCACTTTTACTAATAATGCATACCAAGGAACATGTTATATTCTCATTTTAAACAATCAATACACATAAGGTGTAGAGGTAAACAACCATTATAAGCTCAGCAACTTGCTACTTATTGGTCTGTTACATTAACAATACTATAGGAAAAGACACACGCACACAAATGGTTATCTAGAGATTAAAGCACATACAAATAAAAATTAGCTCACCTTCGACAAGGACTCCACCTCATTATCTTGTTCAAAATTATTTTTTGTGTCATGTCATCTAGCCTAACATCCAACAATGTTGCAGCATTGTTAGGATGCTTTCCTTAAAAAGAAATATTTTTTAAAAATTTAATTGTTTTGAGTTAGATTACACCAAAATATTGTTAAGTAGTGATAATTTTATGGGGATTACAACAAAAAATAATGTTTAGAGGGGGACATAATATCAACTACTTCAACCTAAACAATTTACATTTTACCTCATAATCAAATTGGGTGGCACTTCATCTAAATTTAAATACAAAAACGGCATTAGCGCATTGAAAAAAAAATCTAGACAAGACAAGTATGTTATTGTGCAACCAACAAAATCTCGTTTGCTATTTTTGCTTTCGAAATTTCTTTATCGATTCAATGAAATAAAAATAATAGGAATAAATGAAGTGGGGACAATGATAGGCATACAGCGACAAGTAACCAAACGGTGACTAGTTGTCCTGCTCCAACAACCGCATGCGGATCTTCCCAGTTCATTTCTAAGACACAACAGCTAAACAAAAAGGGCAAGAGTACAAAAAAACAAGTTGTAGATGAACCAGACAAAACAGATTCAAGCATAATGAAGTATAAACAGTTACGAATAAATAGTTAAATATATTACGAATAAACAGTTATGTACCATTAGTGCTTTCCACAGGCTATCTTTGAAGACAACATCTATATCATTCCATCCTTCATAACCAATCGGAATGAGAGAACGAAGCAAAACACCACAACGAGAGGCCCATTTTTTTGCATCACTGCCTTTTCACCTTCTAAGTCCACAATTATTGAGTACTTTTTATTTGGAGGGGGAGGAGGAACATCAACTTCCTCTGCGTCATTTGTATGTAGTGACGCGGCATTACAATTACCTGACATTCTACAATGCAAATAATTTAAAGACGATGAATGCATATTAAAGCATAAAAGAAAAGTGTAGGATAATGGCTCATCAAAGATGGAGAACATAGCAAAAGCTTAATCCATGTTTATTTATTGTTCATACCAATTCAAATTTGTAAAAGGTATCAATTATACACAAAAAGATTAAATCATAGCATTAATATGATGCGTTCAAGACAAGTGTAATAACTTCAAAAATATTCAACAATAGAGAAATATACCCAAGTGTATAGTAATCAATACAACATTGTAACAAGTAAACAAAATAATTATTGTTCAATCAAGTGTGTTTATTTTGATTCGATACATTTCAACAATGCAGTTAAATTAGGCTGCTCCTTCAAAATAGATTGAAAGCTCATTGGCATCTCATAATCATCTATGCTATCAGTCATGCGCTTAGGCGAGTGTTGTACGATGGACCAATTAGGATCATGCATGTCGCTTATGTAAAAGACTTGACTTGCTTCAGACGATAGAATGATGGGCTCGTCATATTCTCCACTACTGCTTTTCAATTTCCTTAGATTCACCATTAACAAATTAGAGTCACTACAAATCTTACAGCTATTTGATTTATCTGCTACATTAATCCAATCACAGTAGAATACTACATGTTGAGATTCATAATAATCAACTTCAATAATCTCTTTGATAACACCATACCACGTAGTATCATCATCCATAGGATTTAAATCTTTCGCACTTGCAACAAATGTTGTAATCGCATTCATGCAAACACCACTATTTTGGGTTGATAATGTGTTATCATAATGTTGTGGAGAGAATATATAACCATTGATTCTATACTTAAAATGAGTTCTAGCTTCCCATTGTGGTCCACTAACATAACGCCACAACATTGAATCCATGCTTTTTTCTTCAGTTAGCTGTTAAATCCACTGAAATATATTAAACACTATTATTTTTATTATTAAACTATGAACTAGGAAGGAAGTTCGACAAACCTTATTGTGCAACCAATCAATAAATTCATATTGTACTACTACTTCCGCCTTTGTCTATAGTCTTTTTTTACCACGCTGAGCATCTTCTAAGGACAACCGATACTCGCTACAAATTATAAGTAATATTCTCAATAAATATAATGTTATACCTTACGAAATGCACAAAAAATACAAACCTATAATAATCATCTAGATCTGGTATGTTAATTCTGAAAAGTATCCATCTTCGAATCTGCGTATGTTGCACACTAGATAACTTGATATTTTTGCCTTCCATAATTGAACATTCGTATATATCATTGTCGTTCTCATCCAAAAATGACGCTTGTGTAGAACTATGATTACCCATACGTGGATTTGTCATATATTCCATTGCATATCTAATAGATTCTGAAACAAGATACGCTTCGGAAATTGAGCCTTCCACATATTGCTTGTTACTTGGTATGTTCTTACACTCCTTCATAGCTCTAGTCAAGAAACAAAAAATATATTACCTTATATATATATATTTAAATATAAAACAAGTAATTTTATAAAGATGTATTGTACCTCTCAAACGGATACATCCATATATAATTAACAGGTCCACAAAGTAATGCTTGATCAGCTAAATGCAACATTAGATGTATGCTTATATCAAAGAAGTGAGCAGGAAAGTAGTGAACCAACACACATAACGCCTCTGAAATCATATCTTTAGCAGCTTGGACATGCTCTCGAACTAAAACCTTCGAACAAATAATTTTGAAGTATAAACATACTTGCAAAATTGCACGTCTTAAGTCGCGACATTTTGGATAGGCATGTTGACCATCATTGGAAGAAAATATGAAGAATGATATGATAATCATATGATTTTCTAATGCTCAAGCTAGGTGGTTGAACATTGACTAAATTGCCTATCTTTGTTGAAAAGCATGATGGAAGCTTTGCACCTTTTAAGACTTGGCAGCATTGAATTTCGTAAGTCTTATCAAATGCAAACTTGGAAGATTGTTTCCTATCAAAAAACAAGTTAATAAGATGCTCCGCTACATTCTTTTCAGTATGCATCACATCAATCGTATGTCGCACTTTATGACTACTCCAATACTCTAAGGTAAAAAGAATCGACTTCTTATACCACGCCGGTCTTTCTTCATTGTCATTCTCATTTACAAAATGATCTTCATCACCATCATCAAATTCTTTACGTTTTAATTTTTTTTTTACCCGGTACATATTTGATATGAGCAAGCTTTTCCAAAAGTGCCGATCCTACCAATCGTGTAGGAGGTTCCTTATGCTCTACATCTTTGTACCATCCATGTTTCAATGCTCTATATGGATGACCATTATTCAAAAATCTTCTATACTTTGTATAAACAATCTTATTACCAATACGTTCTGACTCGGTCTCAGTAGCACAAACCGGACATGCTTTGTAACCATGTGTCACACAACCGGATAAATTTCCAAATGCTGGTAAGTCATGAATTCCCCACAAAAGCATCACTCTCAGTGTAAATTGATCTTTCTTATCCATGTCAAATGCAGGCACTCCTATCCAAAGCTGCTTTAACTCATCCATAAGAGGTTCTAAGTATACATCAATGTCTTGGCTTAGTGCTCTAGGTCCAGGAATCAACAAACATAACATTTGAAACTCGGGTTTCATACATAATGAAGGGGGCAAATTATAGGGATCATGTACACGGGCCAACAACTATAACTATTAGATTGAGCTCCACTAGGATTAAATCCATCAGTAGCAATGCCAAGCCAAACATTTCTTCCGTTAGTAGTGTTAACCCACTTTTTGGCAAGGTCGAGATATCAAGGAATTAGCAAAAAGTGAATGATTACTTGTTCCGAATATTAGTTGTATACCGCAGGTTCACTATGGACATCGATGAATTTTGTCCAAGTCCAAATCAAGTTAGAATTGATATGACACGACGATCAAAGAGGAGGAAGCCAAAGTTGCAAGTTTCAAGTCAATCGGACTTCATATGCTCAAGTTATGATCGATACAAATTTCAGGAATCAACCTCGCTCGGGTGTTGCTTAGCACACCTCACTCGGGTGTCGCTTAGCACACCTCACTCGGGTGTCGCTTAGCACACCTCACCCGGGTGTCGCTTGACACAACTCACTCAAATGACGTTCGGCACAACTGCTTTGTTCGGCATATAAGGAACGTTCGGCATCCATGAACGTTCGGCTATTCTACGATTCGACACGAATGGGTCAACTGGTATTTAAGGTCGTTCGGCATGCAGAGCGTCCGGCCTCACTCCAAGACCGTTCGGCACACCTCACCCTAGTATCGTTCGGCACATCTCACTCTAATGTCGTTCGGCATACCTCCACTCCAAAACCGTTCGGCATACCTCACCCCAGTATCGTTCGGCATACCTCCACTCCAAGACCGTTCGGCATACCTCCACTCCAATGCCGTTCGGCACACCTCACTCTAATGTCGTTCGGCATACCTCCACTCCAAGACCGTTCGGCATACCTCACCCCAGTATCGTTCGGCATACCTCCACTCCAAGACCGTTCGGCATACCTCCACTCCAATGCCGTTCGGCACACCTCACTCTAATGTCGTTCGGCATACCTCCACTCCAAGACCGTTCGGCATACCTCACCCCAGTATCGTTCGGCATACCTCCACTCCAAGACCGTTCGGCACACCTCACCCCGGTATCGTTCGGCATTTGGAGACGTTCGGCATGATGGAGGTTCGGCACTAAGGATCGCTCGGCATTGCACCTCGCACCTCCCTACCTCAGTACCTTGCACCTCCATACCTCAGTACCTCGCACCTCCATACCTCGGTACCTCGCACCTCCCAACGTTCGGCATTCAGCGTTCGGCATCCATGGTTCGGCATATGGAGACCACTCCATTTGGGCTGAGGTACTCGGCTACCAGGCCCACCAGGGAAGTCCAACCCATCTTTGTCTATAAATAGAGAGGTAGGGGCACAGTAAAAGGGGATCCTCTCTCCTACTCTCTAACTTTCTATTTCCTAAGGCTAAGCCTATCCTACCAGTTTGTAACTGTAATTGATTCGAACATCAATAAAAAGGAAATTTCTAGAGTGGACGTAGGCCGGAGTCAGCCGAACCACTATAAATTCTTTGTCTTTACTGCTTTCATTTTAATTTCTGTTATTCTTCATATTAACATCCTCTACATACATTCTATCTGTGAGCGGTGATTGTTATTTGGTGCTTTCATTTGCATTTGGGGGTTAGTGACCAATTTTGGCGCTAACAAGTAGCAAAATCTGGCCATCTATTTTTAAGCGATCTCCATTCAGCCGAATCAATAGGATGGCGCATGGAGTCCCAAGAAGGCTTTGCTTCACTATGCCATAACATTTTTTGGGCTATCCAAGGTAAAGTGTACAACCTAGTTAATCTAGGAATAATGGGAAAATATTTCAAAACTTTTCTTGGTTGTTTTGTGACTTCGACTATTTTCCCATGTTCTTTAACTTTAAATCTCGAAGTATTACAGTGCGGACATTCCAATGCATCTTCATACCCCTTTCAAAATAATATACAATCATTTTCACAAGCATGTATTCCTTTTACATTCATTCCTAGATCTTTTAATATTTTTTTCATTGTAGGGTACTTATCGGGTAGTGTATTTTTCTTTGGAAGCCATAGTTTCAACCTCTCCAACAACTCGGTCATACTGTTTCATGAACAGTTGAATTATTTTTTCAAACCATGAAGCTCTATGAGGACACTTAATGTTGTAAGACCATCTTCACAAGAAGGATATAATTTTTCACTTGCTTTTCTTTTGTATTCATTATACTTTTTTTCATGGTTTCCACCAAAAGTTGCTTGTGTACCATGAGATAATCCATATACATCATCAACAAGATTTCCAAGACCACCTTCTATTGGGTTTTCCTCTTGAAATTGATGAGACACGAAATCATCATTGACAACATGGGGTGTAGGATTGACCATTACTTCAATGCCATTACTTTCTCCATGAAAAAACCATTCATCGTATGCTGGATCCATACCATAAATAATTAAGTGCTTCTTAACTATTTCAAAAGGCAATTTTTTAGAATTTCTACACTATTTACAAGGACAACAGCATATTTCAAAATCAGGTCGTGAATGACGCTTCACGAAATTCATAAAATATCGAACACCTTGTATATATTCGTTTGTGTTCCTATGTCGAATTCTGATCCAATCTCTCGAGGTAGGTTCTGACATTAGCAAAAACTCGTGGATCACTTGTAGGTGGTTCAAATAAGTCTGAGGTCCCTAATCGGAAAGACTAACCCCGTTTAGAAAGATTGTGTCATTTTTTGCCGTAATATTTTATTATATGTGCTTTTGCTCCATTCATATAAGAAACGACATTGAATCAATTAAGTAATAAAATGAAGCATTACCTTAACAACTTAATTTCCGTGAATCAAAATGCGTACATTCCACATAGAATTATCATAGAAAATTCCCTTTTAGCATATGAAATGGTAAGGGGATTTAATAGGAAGACGGCTAACAATAAATCGAATGTCCAAAATTAAAACGCAATCAAGAAATAAGCGAAAGAAGGTTTTGCGATGATATCTTTAGTTGATTTAGCCCTTGATTTTGCTTGAGAAGGTTTTGCAATTAGAAAAGTATAAGCGATCCTGAAGCGCGAATTTGGGGTGGAGCGGCTCCTGAAACAATAAAAAAGTATAAGCGATCCTGAAGCGCGAATTTGGGGTGGAGCGGCTCCTGAAACAATGAAAAAGTATAAGCGATCCTGAAGCGCGAATTTGGGGAGGAAATGAGGATTTGGCGGAAAGTGAAAATAATTTGGAGATTTGGCGGCCAAAGAAAGTGGAAAGCGTAATGAGCTTAAGCGTTGTGAGTCCAGATGTTATTTTCCATCTTTTACCCTTTTGTTTTCAATTTATTTTCATTTTTACCAAATTTTATAACGGTGTAAAGCAGTGATAAACTATTTACAGCATCTTTTACAACGGCTTTGAAAGTTTTATAACGGGATTTAAGTGTTATTATTTTATAACGGCATTTGATTGTTAGTAATTCAAAAATATTTTTGTTGGGAATTTCATGTTTTGGTGTAGTGCCAACAGATAGCAAGTTCCTCTCGCCTTTTAAGCATTTCTGTTGAGTAGAAGCATCATTTTTAGATGGAATTTCATTTTCTTCTGGAATTGAGGACTCGTTTATATTATTTTCTCGTGGATTTGTCATTCTTTGAGTCCATTGGAATTGTTGACTTAAATCGTTGTTTCCTTTCTATAATATTTCATCTTCCATAGATTCTCCATACTCATTTCGATTTTGATTGAAATAGCCGTCAACTGCTTCAAAATGAGAAGTTAAATTTCTTGTAGAGTTATTATTCTATGTGAAATTACCTTGCAAGCCGTCAATAAAATTTTGCGATTGCTATTGTGGACTAATATTCGAGTATTGTTTGCTAAACTGATCATCGCAGCATTGACTCGTATGCTACAATTGTTGTTGCGAACGATATTGGAATGCATATTGGGAATTTTATAGATAATTCTAATTACTTTGTCGATTCGACGACGAATTGTCGCAAACATCATAATTTTGATTATATTTTTAAAATCGTTGAATGATGAGGACATTGGGTTTTTTCTTCTTTGATTGTTTGACCTTATTTTGACAAATCGTGGGTCCGATTTATGTGATTTAAGAAAGAAAGAAGAAAAGAGAAAGAAAGTTTGTAATTTAAAAAAAAACTTGAACGTATTTATTGAAACAAGACAACAGTCAAAAAATATATTACCGTTGCCTTCTCAAGCATTAACAATGCCGAATAAATAAACAACGGAAATATATTTTTTACCATTGCGTTGATTTATCCGACATTATTAATGCCGGTTATTTGCTCGGCATTAATAATGTCGGGAAAATCACTAAATGTCAAGGTCGCCAAAGTGACATTGGTAGTCAAAGCTCAAATATTGGCTCAGTAACCTTGAGGGTGCTCTTAGGAAGACTTGAAAATTTTAAAGGAATTTGTCAAATGAGAGAATTGTTCGACAAGTCATTGGAACCTCTAACCCTATATTTGTGTGTTTTGTCCTCATCGAATCTACATCATTCATTTTGATCGTGGGTCCCATCAATTATTATTTTTGATAAATAACGAATGGAGGAGATCATGTTGGAGACATGGGCAAGGGGACTGAGGAATTGGTCTTCATACCACTCCATCGTTAAAAGTAAAATTAACGAAAATATTTATAAACAAGAGAACTTTCCAAAAAAGCACTATGATTTCAATGACATGTTCATAGTTATGATGTTACAATTCATAGTGTCTGCAGGTGTTGGGCAATGGAAAATGGGTGTTTAGGTCTGATAACAGATTCAGATTCGAGTCCTGTCATACACACTTCTCGTAAAAAATAATCCTATAAGTTATAAATGACATGAGTCGAAGCGGACATGCACAATTTAATTTCTCTTCGAGAGTTTTCCGGTCCGTCTGCTTCTCCTTGGTATAATTCTTTAAAATAAAAAAAAACTACAGTTCATACCTACATGATTGTAATATATTTGAAAGTTTACTTGATGGCATGGGGGGTCCATTCAAGAGGTTCCCCGCTAAGATCCCAGAAACATCAAAATTACAATTCCGTAATGCATCAACTAAGATATTTAACTAAGATCAGGAATAACACCTTGCAAACTGCAGTTTCTAAGGCTCCTGATAGGAAAAAAAATCATCAATTAATGCAAAATAAAGGTTTACATGAAAAAACAAACAAATTACTCAACAACAAATGCTCTCATCAAAGTAATTTTAAAACAGAGAAATTTCGTAATGTATGCTTGGACTTAGTTAAACTAAAATTCTGTGCCCAAGCTAAACATGTCTGTAAAATGCATGGAAAGGAGGCAACACAATATCATTTAAACAAAAATAATGCACATACATACGCAACATACTAATATTTCATAAATCTTTGCATTAATTTTTAACACTTTCACAGCTTGTGCATTCAAATTTGATGCTGAAGTATTTTGTTGCAAAAATAAAAACAAAAATAATAAAATAAAAAATGAAGAAGAAGGAAAAAAACAATGGCACTTGTTTCTGATTTTCTTGTACCTATCGAAAATCTCATCATAAATCTGTCTTAAATTTAGGCGATTTCTAGCGCTCCTTTAACAAACAAGTATGTCTTAAAGTTTTGTTTTCATTACTAAACAAATTATTAAAAGTATTACAATGTCATGAATTTGGTTAATATAATAAAATTTGGTTAATTCGTTTAAACCGACAATCAAAATAAAATTATTTTACAAATCGAATTCAAACCGATACAATTTCATAACCGAATCGAACCGATCTAAGTAAACCGATTTGGTCGGTTCGAGCCGAGTATTGCCCATCCCTATTGCCAAAAGCTGGTATTATAGTGCCACTAAAGCAGATGCTATCAAGCTGACTGCAGGTAGCAATTTGAAAATAGCAATCCTTCGAATCATTAATAATATGAATAAAAAATGTACTAACCAGATACTCATCAAAGACTTCAAAAATAGAGATTAAAAAAAATGATGATAATGATGATCACAATAATAATAATAATAAATAATAAAACTGCGAATGATTTTTTTTTTCTTCGCACTTGTAATTTAAAAGTTTTAGATGAAATAGCATATCCTACGGATTTCGATCATGAATATTTAAAAAATGCTTTCTTACTAGCCTACATATAATATTATTTACTTATGGATTTTCAGCATCTTAACCATGACAAACTAGACATATTTGTATGATAACAAGAAGATGTTCCAGAGATACCATTAGAAATCAAAGCTCCTAACACTTGATTTTAAATTGTAATTACTGAATTTCTCTCTCTAACGTTCTGGTAATCAAATATTCACAATACTTTATTCAATATTCTCATGCATAAAATAAACTTACTGAGAGGCTACAGAGGTTTGAATGACTTTACAGCCCAAGTGAAGCAATGAACAAACACAAAATCAAAGGATTGCAATATATAACAAAATAACAAAATCATATCTTGACATGAGCATCACAAAATCTACCAGTTTCCTTGATACAAGTGAATATTAAACAAATATAGTTCAAAAGCATACACTGGTGCTGAACCAAGTAAGGTATTTATTCAGAATACTACAGTATTATTAGTCAAACAAAATATATTGGACACAAAGGCATATAACTCTTAAAACCAAATTTGCACTAATTCCCATGTCAACAATAAATTTGAGGCTGGAAAAAAAAAGGTAAAAGCAGAATGCAAATTATTTCTTTAGAGCATTCATCCTGTCTCTGAGATAATACAGCTTAGCCCTCCTGACTTTTTTCTTGTCAATGACCTTCACTTCCTTGATATTTGGAGAATATCTGTTGCATATTGAAGATATCAAAGTTAAATGTATAACTAGTGGTTTCTGCTCATATATGTGCATATTATTATGGTTAACATAACTGATACATAACCAAACAAATTTGAAAGAATAAAATAGTTGTATGTGGAGTGTGACAAAATGCATATATACAAATAAACATGGTAGCCAAAGTGACATGATGGTAAAATGTATTGTTAACTATAGACGAAGCAGGAATTTGTTTGCGTGACACAAACGTACTACCTACTGGTTGCACAAAATGTCGGAGATCGCATTTGAACACTTCACTTCAGTTAATTATTTTTATAGATAATCCTGGATTCATCAAATACATAACTATATTGCAGTTGTAGCATGTTGACTGTCAACAGCAGTACTCTATATATCAACTAATTTGTTCAGAACTTGATTCACTTTAATAGCAAATATTTATACTGATTACCAACCCATGCAGTTAAAGGGCTTAGCGGTTATATAGCGATGAAGATGCAAAAGGTTATAGCGGGGATAAAGCAGTGGTATAACGTAAAATAGCGGAGGTATAAAAGCTTCATTAGATATAACATCAAATATTTAAAGTTAATTTATTCTCATTCTCACCTCGTTTGTATAAGAAAAAGAAGTATTGTTTAATCTTATATAACAGAACCGAAGAATATCATGATTCAGGCAGTCCAAATGTAGTGCCTACAATACATATCTAAGTTATATTGAGCACGTATGCCTTAAAATTAGGTCTTTACTCTAATTTTGTTGATTTGGTTTAAAAGAAACTAGTCAAATCAAACGTTTTATATTAATGTTGATAACGGATGCTAAAAGATTTAGCAGGTGCAGCAGAAAATAGTATGGCTTAAAGCGAATCTACTAATCATTAAATTGAAAAAGCGTAGCGATCGAAGAACGATGTGAGCTATAGCTGGGATTTTGCGGGGATTTAAATGCATAGTTACCAACATATGTGCAATGTAGCCCTCCCGACGTAAGAAAAAGACAAGTATCAGGTGTATCTACCAGTCGGTTCAAAATGTATAAACTCCCAAATTTATATGTTAAAAACAGATGCAAATTATATGCTTGGTCCAAAAAAGTAAAAAAACCACTAATATTTCAAATAGGACCCCTAATTTTGCTTGTTATATACCCTTCAATTTAGCGTAACTATTAAGGTTACTGTCAGTCGCACTAAATGCACTATGGTTACAAAAAAAACAAATTACCCAATTTGAATTCACAGTCGTTCTAGCATTGCCTTTAATACTTCATTAAAAAAATTCCAGAATTTCCACTGCATTATCATTTCTCAGATTACTGATAAACAGAAGACTAAATTTAGGTATTAATTTTTTTATTTAATTAAAATTAAAAAAATACATAATTGATATTTGAAAGGTGATGAAGAAAAGTTAGTGCTTCTTCTCTTCAAGGCAATATAAAAACTTGGCTGATATTTCTTAATAACAAACATTTAGCCAAATATAACACAAGTAGCTTCAAAAATACAAATGTATGAAATTAACTTACAAAGGAAAGACAGATTCCACTCCAACTCCTGCGACCATTCTGCGTAGTCTAAAGGTTGTATTTAAGCCAGCATTACGTCTTGCTATGACTATACCTTTTAATGTTGATACACGACGCTTGTTCTCAGGCACTTCCTATAATCCAGAATAGATTGTCACTGAATATCAACACCAAGATTTATAAAGATATCAAAAAGAAAAAAGGGAAAAAAAATATTATTGCATGAGAATGAATCAGGAATAATTTTATCATACTATATCAAATCCAGAATCATCGTTTTCCCATGAATTGTACCTACTTTTTATTGCATACAAAATTAAACTGTGGATCACACCTACCAAATTACATACTGACTGATCATATCAATAGAAGTTGCAAAAGAAAGGTATATATTTCAGGTTTTAGATCTGTACATATATCATAAAAAGCAAATAAATATACAGTGGAAGGGAATATCCTCAAAGAATTCCTACCACTTTTAGCTGAATGATATATCCAGGCTTTATATCAGGAATCTCTCTGGAAGCTCGTACACTATCGACAGCTTCTTTATCTAGTATCTGTAGATACGCATGCATTAAGTTATGAATATTCTGACATCCTCGGAAACTAAAACATAAAAATGCTCATCTTTTCTACCCATCTATTTATTGCACCTCATTCATTACATATTATGATGGTCTACTAGTTCAAGAATCTTCAAAAGATTTCTGCATATTATTTGAAAAAATGCTCTGCAAATGTGTCCATACATGTACAAACCACCAAGATTTTAAAAAGAGGTCTAAACTGTACATCGTAAAATTCCAAATTTTAAATTGAAACCGGATATAAATCGTAAATTGTAGATTCAAAAGATCCATATTTTAAACTTTGTACACACTTTAAAACTGATTTTGATGTTTGAATTTCTACATGTAAACCTAAAACTAAAAAAAAAATCTTGTGTTCTATTTCTACTATGTTTTGAAAATGTTAGAATTGGAATTGTAGATCCAAATATGTACATCAAATATATTAAACTGTACGATTTTTCTAATTGCGGTTTCAACTAAGTTTAATCGAAATGTAAATTGAATTGTAAAAAGAGAGATATGATCTGAAACGGAATTTGAAATGTGAGATCTTAAGATTATTGATAACAATGCATACCACTACAAGTCTACAATCAAACATTATCAGAGTAAAGCACTTTAATAAGTTTCCTTATCATGTGTGAGTAATCAAAATTCGTTAGATATAATATATAGCCAATTTAAAGGAACAAAGCTTCTTCAAAATTTATGGTCGAGGGGTCACTTATTGAATAACAAACTCAAATTCACCTACATTCATAATGTGCTTCGCTGTTTTATCAAGCCTCTTGAATTTGATCCGCTGAGGTTGATGTACATTTGGGGAGGCAGTGGCATTGCCTTCAATTGAAATTGGGTCAGCACCACTTGCTGTTGTCATGGACCTGAAACTAGTAATGCTTTTCTGCAAATACACATCATTTGATAGTGCCACCACTGGATTATAGAGCAGCTTAGTCTTCTGAAAGAAATATGATAGATAATTATTTTCCCTGAAAGGTACCAAGCAATGTTTACGTCCACATAGTCTACATGAATTATGAAGATTGGAGTTGAAATGGATATGCATATTAGATTTCACAAAACATGAAGATAAAATGTTAGCCTCAGCAAACATTTTCTAAGGTAGAAATTGCTCGTAGTCTCATATCGTACATTTTTGTAACAGCTAATTCTACTCGACATATTGAGCACAATATACTCCTAACCTTATAGGAAAGCTGAAGGCTTCATAAAATAAGACCATCCAATATATTCCTAGTAGGAAAGCTGGAGGCTTCATAATATAAAGTCATCCAATATGTCTCAAATGAGTCCTAAACTGAGATCAAGCACTTAAATGCTTATGCTCGTTAAACTTTAGAGTAGACATATCTAAGTGAATCATTGCTACTACACATTCAATTGATTGTTATACCATAAAATACATGTGCTTTTTTAGGAACATTAGAGGATTACAAGAGTGCTAATCAACAATCTCACAATGCATTCAACATGTATATTAAAATTTCTGCCTCATCTTCAAATTGTGTTTATCAAATACTTGTCTTGGTTAACGTAAAAAGTCTAATTTTATTGCACAAACAAATTGAAGGGTATACCAATACATAGATTAGTTACTCATTGCAAGCAGGTACGTACTAAGCATCTGACTAGCTAGTAACCATAAAAACAGATATAATTTTTTAATTAACACACCTAATATTTGAATAGCAATAGCGTTGAATTTACAAACAATTCGAGGTTCGTATGAAATACACACCGCAATTTTAGAAATAAAAGAAAACCGATGGTGCTTTGAGTAGCCTACCGACAGATGGGAGATGTTGCAGGTTAATCGCTCCCCACGAGTAGTCATTTGAGCAAGGCTTCTCCATAAAGATTGCATATTTCTGACTCAAAGGACTCTGCATCGATTTTAATCACAAACATAAGGAAATAAAAAAAATTATTCATATCGTTCAAATGAAATAGGTAGTAGTGGATGAGCTTACTTCTGACTAGAAATGCTAAAATCCTGGTTTTGGAACTCAAAATCGGAATAGGGATTTGAAAACAAATAAATTTTGATACTTCAACTAAAAAAAGCTATTAGTTATTCTAGTAGAATGCTGCAATGCTAACCGAAAAATGTAAGTAGGAAAATGCGGATCTAAATATGCAGGGAGGTCATTAGGGGGTACTAAATGAATTTGCGGTTAAGATTTCATCCGCAGTAACCGGATAATGTAGAATTGTCGATTCTAGTATACTACCAAACCTGAAACATCAAACTCACTATAGAAGTATCAAAATCATAGAATTGAAGAAGAGACAAAGAAAAAAGACCAAAAAAGCACAAAATGAAGAAAAAAAATTCATGAAATCGACCAAAAAAACACAAAATCAATGTCATCAAACCTACCTCACAGCAGGAGTTTTGATTTATATGGAACTCAGAACCCTAACTTTTTCAAAATGGACCTCAATCCCAAAAATCTGTAACCCTATTTTTTTAGCGGGGGGAAATTGGAAGTAGAAAGTATTTCTGCTGGTAGGTAATAATAGACCTGTCAAATGGGTCGGGTCGGGTCATAATGGGTTGGGTCAAATTTGACTTGACCCTTTTGTGACCCTAACCCGTTTGTCATGTTTATTAAATGGAAAATTAAACCCAACCCACTTGTTTTTAGGGTCAACCCATTTAACCCATTTAAAACATCATCACTTAAAACATCAAATATACAAAGATATACATAAAATGTAAAATTGAAACTACATATAACACTGGAAATGCATTATAATGTAGTCATATAACATTAATGTAAACTGAAACCGTATACAACTGCATCAAATAACAACAATATAACACTAAAAATGCACTAAGATAACAAGAATATCATGAATATCATACATAAAGCTGGGTGAAAGTGCATGAATATAACTTTGATACTGTAGAATGTAATAGAACTGCACTAAATAATACCAATATAACACTGCGACTGATACCAATATAACACTGTAGTTGTATCAATATAACACAAAATCTGAAAGTGCATCAAATATAAAAACCAAAAATAAAAACCAAACATGTAGACTAAAAAAATGACCTTCAAAATTACTGAAACTGAATCATGCACATACAACACACTTCCTCACAATCACCCAGAAAAACCTGCACATACAAATAAAAGGTTACAATATATAAACATGAACCAACAGGAGTATAGGATCACATTATAGGTAAAAAATGGGGAAAAAAATAGTTTTAGCTTTTGAAAGCTTGGCATATTTATACAATATAAACTGTCATATTTGTACTTCAATAAACATCTAAAAGCTTGGCATAACAATACTGCATTATATATTTATGCTTCAGTCAAAAAGGAAATTCCCTTATATTATATATGTACAACAGTACTGCATTAGAATTCAATTTACTCCTTAGACTATATGAGATTTATGGAATATATTTAAGTTCATATAAAATTTTATGAAATGAGTTTGATAAGCCAATTGAAAATAATTTTAATTCAAAATTTTAGCTTAATAAGAATCTGAAACATCCTAAACTGTTATATACGAAGACATGTATATTTAAAACCATGTTTCAATAAAACATGTATATATAAACTGATATATATTTAAAGCCCATATTTAACTGAAATAGAGTACTCATATATCTGAAACTTAATGTGTATACTTGACACATCATGTATTTGGAAATTTAACAGACATCAAAAGCTTATTTACATTTTATATTGGAAAAACTAATATCCAAAACCAAATAGGCACGAGTATATAAACTCTGATGCTCATATACAGAAGAAACTTCATTTATTCAAAAACCAGCTTTCATATACAAAATTAACTTTTGTGTAACTCAACAGTAGTGTAAAATTGTGTAACTCAAATGTCTATAGAATTATCTGTTCAGCTAATTTCGCCATTCATTGAAAGCTATTTAAAGATGATAACTATGGTCACATGCATGTTCAACATACTTAATATACATCCAGCGTTCTGCTTACACAAAAGTGAATCCATACAATTAGTACTAGCAATAACCGTGTAATATTAATTGAATTTACAGGTCTGACTATATTCTACATGCATCATTACAGAGAATAGACGAGAAATAGTTTATTTAGTTTTATACATTTTGATGTAACACGTAAAAAAAAAAGTATATCATACTAAGCATAATTAAACAAAGGGTTGAGAGGAAGTATGAATGCATGATAATTTTGTTCTGCACATACTACTATTAAGCAACCTGAAATTCGTTATTCTGAACTAATCATCATGCAGTCCTATAGCAAAGTTTTTCCTTCTTTGCCTGATATAATTTATCTCTTCTGAGAAAACAAGTGAAGTCCAATTTTATGAAATGACATTATGAAATTTTGGAAATTTACATTATTTTCATTTATTACAAGATCTAAAATGCATACAGATGACTACTCAAGCGGTTTTAGCTGCAAAAGAAGAGTGGAAGTTAGCTATTGCAGTATACGTCATGGGTACTAAACCTCATTACCCTTTTTTCAAAGCTTACATCATGAGATAACAAGTGGTGTGCTACGCATTTCGTTTGCTAAGGTACTAATAGAAGTGGAAGTGTCTAGTGGCTTTCCCTTCCACTGTCCCTATAATTAATCCAGATGGAGAAATCAGTTGGCAGGAGGAAAAATATGAATGGAAACCACTAGTGTATAATACTTGCCAATGTTTTTGCCACTTTGGGAATTTATGTAAATATACATAGCAATGGGTCCCTAAACAAACAATGGTAAACAATCCTAAACACTCTAAGACTCCGACAGTGCATGATGTAAGCATTCAGGATCACACTGTGGAAGATAATTGACTCAGTGGACCACAATTAGTTTTGTGTCCAGTTAACCTTAATATGTAATTCACTTAGATAACTCTGAAGTCTGAACTAAATCAAGATTGTTTTCAAATTTGATTAGCAGCTTTTAGATGTATATACTAAACATAAATTATTTTCTATTATTTTCATTTATTACAAGATAAATAACGTTATGATTTTCAGTCCAGACCTTTGCACATTGGAACCCTTTTATGAAATGACATTATGAAATTTTGGAAATTTACCTTCTGTGATGGCAAATGGAAAGGTGTGCTCAGTGATCACTTGAGAAAAATATAAGATTCCAACAGATAGCACAAGGAAGAAGATGCTCTGCTTTCCTGGAAAACCAGAAAAGATTTTTGATTTCCTAGAAAAAGAAATATTCATGGATAATTCAAGTGGATGATGTAGCCAATCTGAACTGAACTATCGATCTGGAAACCAACTTCATCAACCAACCACACTACTTTGAAGTACAATTAAATTCTATTTTTTGGTGAATATAATGTGTTCTTTGAAAGAAAGAAAGAAAAAAAAAGTGCACTTTGTCAAAGGGAGTTTCGAAGATCCATTCAGCGTACAGATATAAAAAGTTTTTATAGTACTAAACAGATTTCTAGAAACCATTATGTGTATTAATCGACTTTCTGAATTTCATTAAGTGTTGTATGGTTTCTTGAAACATGTTTAATGTAAATGGTTTTTAGAAAACAGTTTAACTTTCTTAATCCTCTACATTCAAAAAATAATAATCAAACTTATATACTTTCATTTTTGCCCATTGGCTTCAATTTACAACATATTTTTTAGTTTTTAATAAATTTTTAGGTACGAAGCAACTTGAATTTTTCTAGTTGAGTCTTTTCTGTTACTTTGAACGATAATTAGCCGACACACACAATACACACATTCACAAAAGAGACACAGCAAAACTTTGCAAAACAAATCATATCCTACACACACATATTTTAATAAACTTATACAACCATTACACACAAACACTAACACATGGATATAAACACACACTCATACGCAAGAACATACACACAGAACACACGCACCACATTCAATGACACACATCACAGGGATATGAAAATCGATGTGCAAATTTGCATCCTCAGCGCACCTGAAGGCTAAATAAGTAGTTCTCTCATAAAGTTGAGAAACATCATAGATTCTACTATTGCCAATTAGTTTGTTAGGAAACAGTCAATGCAGTCTAAAATCTAATGCTGAGTTGCCAACTGTCAGCTAGGAATTGTAGCAAAACAAAAATAGAGTTGTACTCAGAGACATTGAGCATTAAGAAATTGGATATAGTCTTTCCAAGATCATACTTGCCGAAATTGGTTGAAATTAGTTAACGCTTTGGCTATAGCTTCGAAAATGCAGTACCACAGAAAACATGCAAGCCGAAAACTAAATAACATCAGAAAACATGCAACCAGGTCATAAACAAAGGCACACTGGAATGTACAGTGCAACAAAGAACACAGTGCAGACGAATGAACTGGCTCGAAGACCAGATACAAGAGATATCAAGTGAAGCCTCGGCAGTCAAGTTACTATGCAAACTAGCTCGAAGCTAAAACTCAAATGCAAGTTTCAAATCAAAAACAGTCCAGGCTCTCAAACCAGTGCAAACTCAAGTGAAGTAAATGTAAATACACAGACATATGTATATGCAACTACAAGTCACAGGATCTCAAAATGACACAGTACAACAAGCATACATATATACATATGCAAATACACACACACACACACACACACACACATATATATATATATAGTCATTGCACATGTAATCAGGACCAATATGCAGTGACAGTGATCAATATGCAGTGCAGACAACAAGTTATGGATATGCAAGCAATGCAACCCAGACTAATATCACACAACAACTATATACATATGCATAAGCACATGAACTCAACAAAGCCTCAAATTCACTCGAACCAGAATGGACTCAACCACAACACTGTTGTGGTTCATGTAAGCTCAATATGAAGTGTAGACACAAATCAAAGCCGTGGCCACATATTTACAGTCAGAGCAGTTTTTATTTCTCAAATTGATCTAACCGAAGAAGTCAGAGAATAATACAGTGTACAAGTTCAAAATCAAAGTAGCAGTTTTGAACAAAGACAGTGAATAATGATATACAACAAGTTCAAATAAATCAGGATCAAAGTCAAATGAAAACACCTATGACCGAGTCCAGATTATCAAAAATTCAGAAGTGGTCGAAGTCAATTTGCAGTATCAAGTCAGAGCCGTGGTGACCAAGGCTAAAATCGAACAAGTTCAAATTTTAACAAAATCAAAGTGGCCGATGTCAACAGAGAAAAGAATGGAACCAACTTCCATGTCAAAATCGAAGCCGTGTTAAACAAGCAACGAAAATATACAAATTTAAAAGGTCAGAAATCATCACGAGCATTGAATCAAAATCATATGGCCAAGCAAGAGTTAAGAAGAATTCAAATCAAAATAAATACGAACGAAATTATAGGAATTCGAATCCTATATAACCCATATCATCATTGGCATGGAATCTCATTTGAGTTCAAGTATCAACAGAGAAGAATAAACCATTCAATTCGAATCAATGTCGAGAATAATTAATAATCAGAAAAAGGCATTCACGTACCAATTCACACATCAATCGAGCTCGACAATTTGAAGCAGTCGAGAAATCAATCAAAGAAAGCAAATGAAGCTCATTCAATCAACAACAGAAAGTCAACGCCTTCAAATTTTCCGAAACCCTAATCTTGAATGAAGAGAAACGAACAAAGGAAGAAGTTGATATTAATTTCACGAAGAAAGATACCGGCCGAATAATAGAAAAGAAAAAGGGGATTTATTTTGGGCCGGTTATTTTAATTGTCTTTGGGCTTCTATTTTTAAATTAGGGTTTTTTATTGTTTTTATTGTTTTAATTTGTATTTCTCTTTTAAACTTTTGTAATGTCTAGTCGTGTGACTAGGGGACGAACTACGGTGGTGTAGTTCGAGAATTCGCAACTCAATGGCTGAATTGTGGTAGGGTTTTTAGCGTAGAGTTAGGTTAGTCGATAGCGGGTGTCGCGAGTTTACGTGTGTAAGCGTCTGACTGCTTAATTTCTAGTAGAAACCTTGGAGGCAGCACGTTGGCAGGGTTTTGCCGAAGTTGGGTAAATCTGTGTGTTCTATTTTATGCTTTTTATATTCTGCTATTATCTGTGTTGCTGCTATTCTGCTATTATCTGTGCTGCAATTATTTTATATACTTCCGCATTAAATTTTGATAATTAATAGTATGTCTATTATGTTAGAATTTAATAATGTAACAATTTCGACTATGATTCCATTTTTATTTTAAACCTAGACATTATGATAATATCAGAGGATTTTACATAGAGATGTTTTGGTTATCGTAAGGTAAAAATCCATCCGTATTTATGTGTGATGTGGTTTTACAACATACCTTTTATTTTAAAAAGGATTTTCCAATGTGGAAATCAATATGATTGATTTGATTGAGCTTTCTCCAGCTAGTTTACTTGAACGATCTGGTCGTTATTTTCTTGTAATGCTTGGGTCAGCCAGAGCATATTTTCCAGATTTTACTGGACACTTTGGAGCTTTCATGAGACGAGCAGGATCCTCCAAGAAGTATTTACATATCTTCTATCTTCCACTTTTTTTTGTTTATTTTATTTTTGTCTGTATTTATCAGCAATTGTAAGGATAGACTATTATAACTATCCAGGCTTATAATAGGTTAGTGTACTCTAACATTGTGTACATAATAAAGTTGATTTCTCTTTGTAAAGATTTGTTATATTATATATTTCCCGTCAAGTTTGTGAGATTATGTTCTATATTTTCTTTCTTTAACCCCAAATGACCTATCTTCCAGACACTAAAATGATCTGCATACAAATACCAAGGATGTATTAAGTGCCGTCTTATAGGTGTAAGAATGGAAGATCATTACATTTAGTATCAGAGCCTAGGTTGAGCGAACACTTAGACCTTGGTGGGGTAGACTTATTATAGGTAGGGTTAGTGACACCCCAGAATGAGTAAACTCATTATAGATAGGATTATTAATATCCTCGAATGAGTTTGAGTGTAGTGTATATATATGAGTGCATATTGTTAGTGCTATAAAATGTTTTATATTGTGTTGGTTGGTCTGTTGAGTGGTTTAAGAATTTTGGTCGACGCATCTGATCATCGTTGTCGATATGGGTTCCTAAACACTTAAACAAGAGAAACTAATACAGTATTAGTCTAAAATCGGTAAATGAAATAATTTTACCGAGAATTATATTTTATATAAAAATAATATTCTTTTCCAAAAACTAAATAGTTATTTATAATATGGTTGTTGGTTGATTTAGCAAGAAATTTTCTTTTTCAAAACGTAGGCTTGGTAAATAGAAATTGGGAAACATTGAAACAAACATCTTGTGAATTAAGTTTCACAGTTTGACTATAAGGTATTCGATGATAATGTTAAATTAATGTTGAGTTTTAATTAGTAGTTTATTAATAGAAAGCTAGGGTAGTTGAAAGAAATATTTGGAAATTATTTAATAAAGATGATTTCATACACATTGGTTTTTAATGATGTGTTTTATAAAGAAATTTTGAGATTTACAACTTGTGGTATTGAAAAAGATTTTTAGAAAAGTAATACTTGAAAGTGGTTAAGTGTAAATATAATGGAAAGAAAATTTTTAGGGACATTTTCTTTGGGTTGGTTTGGGGAATGAGTCTTGATTTGTTTTGCGGTGATCTGAATAATCTTCTAAATGACGTGCACTTAGTGGATTATTCCCTTCATCATTGTACGATTGAAACAAGTTCGAATCCGAAGGAACCCAAAGCAAATTAAAAATAAATATTTTTTTAAAAACCATTTCTGAAGATACACACACACACATATAGTAGCCTTTCAATAAGTTTTTGAATAAAACCCGGGTATTGTGCTCTTGAATTCCTTAAAAGAATGAGTTCTTAAAATAAAAGGGTATTTTGATTAAGGAGTAGATTAATAAATGAAGTTTTTAATTAGGATAAATTTAATAAGGAGGTTTAATAAACTTGACTTTATTAAACAGTGCCTTTTGATTTTTAACACCTAGGAGGTTAAATTTATTTGATGTTACTAGGTCGGCTAATAAACATCTTTAACTTAGAGGTATATAAGGAGAAGTAGACTCAAGGACGCAGTTGGATACCAGCATCCTACTTAGCTAATTACTAGACCTGATTGATAAAGAGGTTGAGTTGGTTGATTCAGTTTTAAGACCCGGATTTATTTTGGGTTTGCATCTGGAAATTAGGTCTAAATGAGACTTAAAATATGATATTTTGTATATATACTTAGGATATAGGAGAGCCTTATATAAGTTAATAAAGTTAAGTCATCTTATAAATGCTTTGTATTATTTAAGCATTTGTGGACCTTAGTAGGACTTAATATCTTATTCTAAGGATTTTTGTTGATTGATTATAAAGGACTCTCATTGTCGTAAGAGGATCACGTATGAAGGCTAGGAAGTTTTCTAGGTAGGCCATGGCCAACCGAAACATGGAGGATATTAACCATCCATTACTCGAGGAGTTCGAAGAAGAGGAGGAGTTCAAAGAAGAAGAAGAGAAACCCATTCTGATGGAGGAGTCGGAATCAAAAAATGACAATGCCATCATTTGGGAGATGGGCGAGGTCATTGACAACCCGATTGCAGAAGAGGATTTGGATGCCGTCATTTTGGATGATGCATGGTTCATGGCAGAGATGCTGATACCCTCAGGTGTTCCGGTGGTCTAAATTGATGGGTATAGCTAAATATAGGGTTTCGTCGTGTGTGGGTCTCGCGCTCTTAAATGGATGTTGCGGCAGTGAAGTGGGGCTATGGGCCGATCGTTAATACACCTGGAGGTGTGTCTAAGGAAGGTGGAGTTGGTGGTAGGTGTGGTACGGGCTAGTATTGACCAAGGTAACGGGTGGAGCTTGTTTTTCATGCCGAGTTCGGTTGCCTGGGAAATTCGAAAACAAGGCTTTGGGGTCATAATTTATTTCGTTTAGCGGGGGGAGGATCAAAGAGGGTCAGTGGGTCAAAGTGGGGATGAGAAGTTTGTTGATGGGTTTAGGTCGACATTGGGTGGTCGTTGGTCATGTGCACCTGCACACGATTTGTGAACGATTGGCTATAAGGTTTATTTAGGGAGGGTGGATTAGATGGAGAAGAAGGAGATGTAGATGCAGGTTTTGGTTGGTGAGGTTATGGGTCGAGTAGCTTGGGCCTGGATGAGCTTGTTATTAAATTAAGTTATTTAAAATAGTTTGAACTTTAGAAATTTATAGCTTGCCCATTTTAAATCCGATTGACCTGCAGATTTCTGCATTAAACTTGTGTTGACTAGTACAACACATTGATATAGATTGTTGATAGTTTTAGGTTGTATAATCTAATGATAAATTGATACCGACTGGATATAATTATGTTAATTTATTTAATTATGTATTTAGTTAATTATGCTTCACTATTGACACATGTTTAGCAGAATAAATCAACATTCTACTATAATTAAACTAAATAGTTTATTTGGACATCTATTGAGCAGAAATAAACCATGTTCTGCTCTTATATTAATTTGGACTTTCCTTTATATACCAGTTGATCGATATTGGATAGGTGTTGTATTAATAATTGATTGTTAACTATGTATTTGATATGCCTGTTTATTTAAACATAAGTAATAAAACTTGGAAAGTTAGATTAAATAAATGATGACTTGATTAATTAAGTACCATAGTGGTCGCTAATTAATTATTTTATTTAGGGTGTATGAAGTTAATTAATTATTTTATTATTGAATGTTTAAAGTTATCATTACATTAATGTGGTTTAAAGATAATTAAATAAAAGGTATTTTAAATAATAACTTATGTAATTTAAAGGTGTTTTAAATAATTAATTGTTAATTAAAAGGCACTTTATTAAATAAGATTTATTAAAGTAATTTTGTTTTAAATAAGGAAAATTTAAGAAATAGTTTTATAAACTGAAAAGAGATCTTGAAATTTGGAAAGGAGTTTATAAATAATTTTGGATATTTATAAAAGAGTTTTATAAATAAACTTGGAAATTTATAAAGTAGTGTTACAAATAGATTTGGAGTTTTGGTAAGGAGATATTTATGCACCAAGGAGATTTATTAAAAAGTATTTATAGAAGAATTTATTAAAGAAATTGAGATTGATTTTCCTTAAACCGACCTTCTTAATTATGGTGGTATGGAACATTCATTCCATGCTTAACACCGAAAGAATATTGTTTAGGGTTATTCTTATCTCTAATTTAAATAACATTTGTTTTGATCCTTTTAATATGATTTTGAAATGAGAAATCTTTCACAAAGTTTTATAAATATACTTATGTTAGTGTGATAAGTATATGAATATTTTGATAAGAACTTTGAAAAAGAATTCAATAAATGAAAGATTTATTTTGAGGCTTAGTTCTTACTATGAGTAATTAAATCTATGGATTGTCATTTGTTTGTGTATTGATAGTTAAATAACCGACAATCAAATCTTGGCCAGTTTTAACTTAGGAAGTAAATAAGAGCTTCACGTGCTCAGACAGATTGAGTTCCCTCAGGAGAACTCATTCAGGTGAAACGTCTCTAGCTTTAAGGGATATATTAGAGATCCCTTTAGGACTTTGGTATAGTCCGCTTACTTCTGAAAGAACTGGGAATGAGTCAATTAAAAAGTATCAGTTGTTGGTTCGGATAGACCGGCATCAGATATATTATCCGAAAACCATTTCGGACCAATATATGCTTTCGAATGAAAGACATTTTGATGATGTTTTGAAGAAGAAGGTTCTTTGAAGTGCAAGGGCTACTTACTGCTAATTCTAAGAGTGATTCCAAAATGGATGTAGTAGAGGTAGTGCCTTCGGTTTCGTTCTGACCCAGAAGGGATTTGTATGGATGAATGATAGCATTGCATTTCTGCTTGGAGGGCAGTGTTAGCATTTGGAGTGGGAATTGCTAAAGGAAGGTAATCGTTACCTCACGAGCCTCACACCCCGGAAATGGCTAAAACATGGTAGATGCAGCATGGCTATGTAGGTCGCTCCTATAAGGGTGTGTTGTCACCTTATCAAATTATGGATTTAATTATGTATGAGCGCTCTCTATAAAGGTTGTGAACAACCGGGGTGATGACATATTACTAACTAGTCAGGGGTAGGACAATCTTGTGTTGGTAGAGGGGCAAATGCATTTGTAGCCCTTAGTACATTTTATCTAGAGGTGTACTATATGGAAGGTAGTCCTTTACCTTGCCATTTTTTGGAATTCATTATCCAATACAAGCTTTTGGACTTGATTGTATACCTATTATGCTGGAGTTTAATAATGTAATAATTTCGGCTATGATTCCATATTTATTTTAAACCTAGGCATGATCATAATATCAAAGGATTTTATATAGAAATGTTTTGGTTATCGTAAAGTAAAAAATCATCTGTGTTTATGTACGGCGTGGTCTTACAAGATACCTTTTATTTTAAAAAGGGTTTTCAAATATAGAAATCAGTATGGTCGATTTGATTGAGCTTTCTCACGCTGGTTTACCAGACTGATCCGGGCATTATTTTCTTATAATGCTCAGGTCAGCCTGAGCATATTTCCTAATTTTAACCAGAAACTTTGGAGCTTTCAAGAGATGAGCCGGATCGTCCAAGATGTATTCACGTATCTTCTACCTTCTGCTATTTTGTATTTGTTTTATTTTTGTCTATATTTATCAGCAATTTTAAGGACAGGCTGTTATAACTGTCCAAGCTGATAATAGGTTGGTGTACTCTTATTTTGTGTATATAATAAAGATGATTTCTCTTTGTAAAGGTTTGTTATATTATATATTTCTCGTCACATTTGTGAGATTATATTCTGTCTTTTCTTTCTTTAACCCCAAATGACCTGTCTTTTGGACACTTAAATGATCAGCACATGAATACTAATAATGAATTAAGTGTCGACTTTGGGTATACGAAAGGCAGATCATTATATTGATAATGTTATATAATCTATTGTTGTAGGAAGTTTATGCATACAACTTTGATAATTATAAAATAATGTTATGTAGTGACCCGGAAATTCGATCACATCGTCTTCGAATATCGATACATTTTGAAGTATAATTTAGTGTTATAAATATGATTTTTTAACCTTATTTAACATCATTTAATTAATAAATAATGATAAGAAACTTGTTTTTGAAAATATTTACAAAAATATATTCTTCGAAGAAAAATCGATAATGTGACCGAAAATTGGATTATCGGTAAACATCTTTTCGATCGATATAAGTTATTTGAACTATCGTTCACTTAACTAATGATCAAATGAAAACATTAGCAACTAATTAACACACTCTTGTCTTCATAAAGCATGGAATGTTCTAGAAAGTTCTAATAGGATAAGATATATTATCATGGTAAGCGTAAAATGGTAAAATAAATAAAAGAGAAGTGACGTAAAGTTGTCATTATAAGAAGCAATTAATGTCATCAGGGTTTTAAGGGGTTTTTGCTCTTTTTCCATCATCATTCCTAAGCCTATATAAGGAGGGGTACATCTTTAGGAAATATATTACAAATATTCCTAAGCTTTGAGCTAAAATTTTAATGTCATCATCTTTTTCTTCATCTTAAATTCCTAAAGCAAATAATTTGCAAACCATCTCCAAATCACCTCAAACATTAAGAAAAGCCTTGCCACCACATAACAACACCTTCTACCTAGTTATATTTTGAAATAAGTGAAGCCATATTCCCGCCTCCTTTCAAGACCGTGAGCAATTAGTGGGCTAGAAGGCTAAAGGAGCAAGTGAAACACGGAAAGGAAGAAAGGGAAAGAAGGTTGCTAGCTTGGGTTTGAACTTGAGTGCTTAGGCTTGGTTGTTTGTTGGATAAAAGATGAGCTAACTCACCACTTGGATTGATAATATAACTCATATATGATTATATTTTCTTGTGTTAAAGTTGTTTGAATTAACTTGGACATATACTGAAAACATTGGTTTTGATTCTTGTTTTGAAAACAAGTGGCACATAGGATCCATATATGGATTTGAATGGACTTGTACAACATATGAATAGACCTTGGAACAAAGCACATAGGTTGTAATTGAACATAGGTTGGAATTTTACTCAGATTTATATCTGCACTCATAGTGATAGTTATTATAGATGTAGTTCGGAATTGCCTTGTTTTTGGAAATTGTTATGGAACTTTGTAGAGAGATCCATTGGGATTTCTCGCCATATTTATATTGTTATATATGTATGTTTGTCGTTATTAGAAGCTTGGATAGTAAAAAATTAAGTAACATCTCAAAAATTGCCAAAACATCACTAGTGCAATACTGCCCTGTTTAACCTTTATTTTTGAACTTCAAATGTTTCAAAAAGGACTTTAAGTTTGAGCGATTTGTTTCATTCTTTCTAAAAGTATTGCCTAACTTATATTAGAGTATTTTAAAAGTAGTTTGATATTTATGTGAATTTTTAAGAATTAGTTCTGAGTTTATATAAAAGAAGTGTTTTGTGAAAAACACGGTTTCCTATGTTTTCAAGTAAACTACAAAACAATTATTTTTAAGATATATTTTGCATGAATGTTTTAAAACCTATTATAAGTATTTTAAGTAGAAAATATCTTGGAAAATATCTTATATAAATATCTTATCTCGGAAAATATCTTATATAAATATATTGAAAATTATCTTATATTTTTAAAGGATTTTAAAAGTACAAACAAAAGGTTTGGAAAGGGGTTAGTAATTGCTTAATGACCTAATGGTTAAATTGTCTAATTACTTATTTGAAAAGTAATCAACTTTGCTTAACACTAATAAGCCGATGAAGTAAGCTTATCTATTTGTGAGAGCTAAGATTGATGTTCGAGTAGGGAGGAGCAATAGAGCTCTAACCTACCAACTTTCCTCTTAATCGAGGAATATGTAAGTGGAAAATGTCGGAGACGTGTTAATCGTGTTGATTTCTTACTTGTTTATAGAAATCATTACTACTATACTTAACACTAAAAGTAAACGAGGTAGACTTATCTATTTGTGAGATTCAAGAATGAAGTGTTTTGGCAAGGCTTGAAGCAACCAATGCCCAAAATTACCTCGCTTCACTCTTGGACGAGGAATAGTTAAGTTGGAATGTCGAAAACGAGTTAAGCGTACGAATATTGATTTGTATAAACAAGTGTTTTGACTGGATATTCGATTATTGACTATCGAACTTGACCCAATATTAACTTAGGAAGTAATCGAAAGGCTTCATGATTTCATACTAATAAGAACCCCCTAGGAGGAGTATTGGTATGAAACGTCCCTAGCTTTCACTTTCTACTAAGAGAACCAGAATTGAGATAATCGGAAATTCATCGATTAGTTTTGAAGAGTTCGGGATCGGTAAGTGTTCTACTTACCTAATACCACTTCAAACTAGTATACAGGTTCTATGTTTTGGAAGCGGTAGCAAAGGGAAACTACATAGAGATTCTGAAACGATCCTGACTCGGCCTTCGAAAATCGGCACCCGTACTTCACTTGTACTCGAATGCCGCAGATTCAAACGCCGAATCTGGCTCGCCGGAGCTTATAACACGTTAAGTATAACAACACAGCAGAAGAAAGAAATGGATAATATCATATACAACTCCAATGAATACCATATCCAAAATGATATACAACAATGATATCTATATGATACAAGAATATCAGAGACAAATAATGTTATAGCGGAAACAACAGAAGTGATACTCCAAATGATCTTTAAAAGAGAATGCGTCCAACAATTTCAACATCAAGCTCAAACCACCCTCACGTTGCACCAAGGTAAGCAAAGTCGGTCGTCCGTGAACTCCAAAAACTGAACTAGCTCCCGATAATCTACTAAACCTGACTATTTGAAAAACCCAACTCTAGACTGCCCGTGTGGGAAATTGTGGGCATCCAGAGTTTAGAAAGGGAACAATAAACTCCAGGTCAGTCATGGGACTGGTATGAGTAACAAAACAGTTGTTTAAAATAAAACAGTTCATAAGAGAAATCCGATATGCTTTTTGGAAAATGAAAGTACCATAAGGCCTCCCGCCACACACACACAATGCAAACGCAGAATTGGAGGAGATTTCTCCTTATGATAGTCAAACATGCTTGATACGAGAAAATCTTTTTTTTTGATATTATCATTAATGTCTAGTATGGAAAACATTTCGAAAATATAATATTAATCTTAGCCAGCATACAACCATTATTGTATGCCTACTATAGCTACTATGTTCAATAGCAGGTTACCTCCACATTCCATAGCAGGTTATACAACTAAAACCGTAAAGGGCTTGTATTGTTTCTTTGGAATTCCAACAAATGGTCAGGCTAAGGAACTTCCTATTACCACATGGGTATGCCTCTGAAAGGACGTCCTGAGAACTTAACCAGCTCTCTACCAACACAAGGCCGGGTTACTCTGTAACTAGGTAACTACTACACGAATATGCCATCCCCCGGTCATTTGCGACCTTTATCCGAGGCACCTCAATAAAGCAACAACCACACAGAAATGAGATTGCAACAACCACATAGGTTAAATATCAGGGCTCCATACCTGATACCACCTTTTTCCAGAAGGAAATGACATACCTTAAAGGGCGCGACCCTCATAACCTTGCCGCATCTTTCCCGTTTCGACCATTTCCGGGGTGTGAGGTCATGATGCAGTCCCGTCCACAAAGCTACGCTTCTTCACAAAGCCATGCTTTGATCAACAAATGATCGGCAACACACAGCAGCACTCAACATGCCACATTACCAATTTGGGAGTATATCACTGATAACCTTCAACTACATAACCTCTAAGCTCGTATGTCTTAGAGAAGGGTGTTAAGCTAAGAGAATAAATCTCCGCCACCAAACAGAAATGTATTTGAAAGAAATCTGCTTTATATCTCAAAGTGTAATGTCAGACATACAACCATACAAATCTGTTCCGGGTTCGAACAGAACCGAAGGCACTTCCAAAGAAGCCCTTGCAATCCGGGTATTCACAATCCTGATCGGACTTCCCATCACATATGGAGGTCTCTATACCAGAGCAACTCAGTGCAGAGACAATCGATAGGTTATCCTATCGTTCTCGCAAACACCCGGTCTTCAACACGGGTCTTCAAATGCTATCCATTTACGTCGTATCACTATTCGGAATGAGTTATATGACACAAAGTCCTCTCCCGGCTAAACCGAATAGTGAGCGCAATATTTTAAAACATATGGATATTGGGATTTCAGTTAAGTCACAACTTATTTCCCAAAACTTTTCTTCAAATGGTTTAAACAAATTACCATTTTCAATCTTTTAAACAAAAAGATTCATTTCACAAAGTTCACCAATCTTTCACAAAGATTCATTCACAGATTTCAAACCAATTTCCGTTTCAAATCTTTTATAGAAAGGATACACTTTTATGACTCCTTTTCAATTTGAAAACAAAGTATACCAATCTTTAACAAAGATTTATACATATTCTTTTCAACACAATTTCCCTTTCAAATTGGATTAACTCATCAAATCTTTAAATCAAGATTTAATTCATAGCTTTCAAAAAGATTCATTCATAACTTGGAAAACCATTTTTCATTTCAAATCTTTTATATATAAAAGATACACCATTTAAAATCCTCTTCAATTTCAAAACAAGGTTCGACCATTTTAAATTTCAAAACTTTATGAAGTTATCCAAAATAACTTTATCCTCAAAACTCCTTTTCCAAAGCTTTTCACCTTTAACCTGATTCCATGTCCAAACCATTTGAATTCAAATTTAATTTTTTTAAAACCATTTCAAAAATCTGTGACTTAATCGATTTCCTCGTGAAGTCCATATTTGTGTGTGTATGGTGTAGTCCAGGGGTTTAACACAATAGTGCAACATCATTCAATCATCACAGATTCAAATACAACAATATATTTGATAAGCGGTATAAACTATAACACTTATCCTTATTTACAGATCCACAGATAAATCACAGATAAAATAAATTACATTCATCACAGCTTGAATTAAAACAATTCATATCACACAGCATCACATAGTAGGGATATCGAACAATTCACAGCATTCAATAGAATACAGTCATCCATAAGTAAGGTTAATGAATCATCTAATTAATTGAAACCAGATTAATCACTAACCCAGGTTAATTACAAATTATTTTAATTAATTAACCTTTAATAATTAATTAACTTTAAATTTTAAATTAATTAACCTTAATTAATAAATGAATAATCATTAATTAATTAACCCTTAATTATTTATTCTTAATAAATTACATTAATTAATTAACCCTTAATTAATTGCAAAAATGATTATCCTTAATCACGAATTAATTACATTGAGCAATTATCCTTTAATCATTTAATTAATCAATTTTAATCATTTATTTAATTACTTTTAATTAAGTAATTATCTTTAAGTAATTAATTACCTTTAATTACTTATATTAATTATCCTTTCATAAAATAACACAGAGTAATTAGCTTTTGATTACTTACATTAAGAAATTCCTTAATCACTTATATTACTTAATTATAAATTTTAAAACCAACTTTTAAAACTTTTGAATTCACATGTTTAAGTAATACTTTTATTACAAAAGAAATTTAAAAGAGTTATAATCAAATTCTCTTTCAATTTTACATATTTAAAAGTATATTTTAACATTAAAACTTATTTAAACGTTTAAATTTATAAACTTTATTTTATTTCAAAACCTGCAAAGTCAAATTTCAGTCCAGGTTTAAAACTTTTGATTTAACTTTGCTTAACTTCTTCCTTTACATTTTCAAACTTCATTTTAAATCCAAATCTTTTTAAGACCACTTAATTTCATAATACCTTTAAATTATTAAAACAATTTTGAATTCGAAACTTATTTCCCAAACTGAGTTTCAACTGAACTTGATTTTATATTAGACTTTTATTTATACTTAGTTTAAACTTTGATTTATAATTTGAAATTTAAATTTATTCAAACCAAAACAGGTTTTGAAACCTGTGCAAAATATTAACCCGAGCCATTCGATCTTGCTTTGAGTCCAGCACCCAAAAACTTCGAGTAAACACCCGAGACACTCGCGAAAACCTGATACACCCAAACTAACAAAATTTAGGTCACCAAGAATAGTGCACGGCTTCGACTGTCATCTCCGGTCAACGCTGCATCGACGAGCAAGTCGACGATCACTCACAGATCAACTCCCCATCACCAGAACTCCATCATTCACTCGAATTCGAAATCGAGAGTTCGAACCAAAACCTGGAAAAACATCACTGGCTCCACCATCAAAACTGGAAAATGCGTCGTTCCCGACATCCCGGCCACCAGAAAATTTAAAACTTCGGCCAACTACTCGTCGTCATCCTCTCTACCATCACCCAGGGTCACGACGAACTCGATCGACTAATGACGATGGACGAAGCAAAATTCTCAACCTCAACAAAACTAGGTTTACGAACGAAAAATGCTCGCCGCCACCACCACGTTCATCTGCCAACCATCACACTAATTTTCCTTGAATCTCCGACCACTCCTCTACCACCAGACACGATCCCGACCTCTACGACTCTAGAGATCATCAGAAATTCCCAAAACAAAGAAATTCGAACAAACTCGAACTGCTCTCAAATCCTAACTCGAAAAATTATGATTTAAGCTTTAAAAATCATGTTTTAGTATGAGAATTCAGTTTATATACCTGAATACGTAAATTAAGAAATTTAAATTTTGACTTATTTTAAGTTGGGTTCAGATATCTCGATTTCCAAAGTCATTAATAAGTTGTTTAAACTTAAATTAATTTTTTAAAACTTAGTTCATGATCAAAAAAACGACTCTTGTTTATATTCTATGTTCAATCAGTGAGTAGATCAAGAGATAAAGATTTATTTTGTAAATCTGGGTTTGGAAAAACAAGAACAGAGCCAATCTCAGTTTTTTGCACATGTATGCACACATTCACATCTTCATATATATACACAGGAACAATTTCAACATATATATTTTCCAGATATAAACTTACTACTAATTCAGATATTTAAGTTTTAAAAGTGAATGTCACTCACATTGATTTCAGAAAAATGAACAGAGTCTCATTTATGTTGAAACAGGCTTGAAATTTGCAAGCTGAAACCCTTTCTTTTAATCTCTGGCTTATATGAATTTGTATTGTTGTTTTAATTTAAGTTTTTGTTTTAAGTTGGATGATATTTACTTCAGGTTTGCTTAGTTATCTTGATGGACGAAACTGAAATGAAGATGATGGATATATAGAAACAATTTATAGGGGATATATTTTTTTGTTTGTACAATAAAAAATCAGAGATATTTCTTTGTATGTTGACTATGCAGATTTCTTTGGTGGCTGATAGATATCTCTTTGGTGTGCTAAAGATATGGCATTAATCACCTTTGTCTTCTTTCTTATTTTCCAAGTGTTCATACTTATCCAATTTCGTTTGTACATAGATATTTATAATTTTTTGTGTTTCATTCTTGAATACATATTAGTGTCTTCTTTTGCAAGCTAATACATATATATTTTTGTTTTCTTTTACAAGTGTACATATTTATACTTCATTTGTTTCTATGAACATATTTCTTTCTTTTGTCTTATGCTTTGTAATATTACTTTATAATATAAATAAATTTCTATTTTAATATGTTGTTAGATTTCAACTGATGTGTTTACTTTGTATTTTATAATTTATCTTATATATATCTATTTATAAATTCAAATTATTTTTAAACCATTTACTTAAAATTTAAATTCAAATGATTTAACACATATTTTATTTGAATTTGGAGAAACTCAAATCGATTTACCAATTAATTTCACAATTTTTATTCAAAAATTAAATTAATTATCAATTTAAACTTAGTTAAAATCCGGGATCATTACATATTCGAGATCTATTTAAGATGCTCGAACATATGCAGTTATTTGTTATCTATTCAAAATGTGGGAATCTATGTGTGATTTCAAGATCTGTTGAGATATGGGAATCCATATGTGGTTTCAAGATCTTTTAGAGATGTGAGGATCCAATCCGGGATTCGTGTTCTGTTCGAGTGATGAAGACTCATGTGGAAGATGCCGAACGTGACCTCGACATCGGGAATGGCTAAAAGCAGAGTAAGAGCATAGCTTGGGGTTTTGCTAACCCACGACAGGTTATTATCAACTCCAGATATAGAGTATGCTTATCAATATGCGGGTACCGGGAGTTGATGATATTTGGGATCACGCGTTTAGACGTGGACCGCTATGTTTACCTCAATGGTATATTTTATTTAGAGATATACGATGCTCGGAGGTAGTTTCTGACCCTTGTGTTGGAGATTGGATTTCGGCTTCACCTAAGGGATCTCCACAGAAAATCCAATATGTGAACGTACCTTAGCTGTTTTAAATGTAACGTAAATATGTTATGGTGTTACCAATGTAAGCATCGCAACTATTTTGATATGATTTATATTCTATACCCTAGCATTATGTAACAATCCGGAATTTCACCACATTAATTTCCGAATATTTAATTAATTTTAAATATTCAAATAATAGGTTTTATAGTTGAAATTAAAACTCTTTTAAATAATAAATATTGAAGATAAAATAATCTAAAAAATTAGTTTACAAAAATATTTAGTTCGAAGAAAAATCGAAAATGTGACCGGAATTTGTTTTCCAAATTTTCGGCTTTTCATCAGCTAAAAGTTGTTAGTATGTTGTAAACTCTTTTGTATAAATATAAAAATACAAACATAAATAAGTTAGCATATGTTAGTATATAAGTATATAAATACACCTAAGTATATAAACTTAAGTACAAAATATGTTTAAACATGTTTTCTCATGAAATAAAGGGAGGGAAACCAAATGGGGGCATGAGTACATATGGTTAAGGAGGTAAGGCGAGGTGACAAGAGGGTAGTGGAGGGTAAAGGACAAGGGCATTTAGGTAAATCACATTTTCACTTGCTTATAAATAGACTTTCATCTCTCTAAATATTCCTCTTCTTCCACTGATCAGATCTCTCTTATATCTTCCCCAAATTAAGTTATTATTTTTTCAAACCATGTTAAATTCCAGTTTCTACAACTTTTATGTTGATCACTTTTTCAAATTTCGAGCATAGCTATGTCAAAATATCAATTGTTTAGAGAGTGTTTTTGGACCTAGAATTTCAAGTCCGAAAATGACCCTTCTTCTTTTGACCATATCTTCTTCAAAGCTAATCGAAACCAAGTGATACTTTTTTTGAAATTATCGAGAAAATAATTTTCTAAAACTTTTCACTTTACTATTTTTTCAAAATCAAAGAGTAAATAACCCAAAAACCAATTGGAAAATGACCTATTTTCGGGATCATTTTTGAGAATTCGATGATTATCCAAAGTCACTCCACCTTACCAAAACTAGTTTCACTTCCTTCTTCTTTCAAGGCTGAGCCTACCTAGTGCATTAAGGGTCCAAGACTCCATCTTTTTCTTAGGAATGGAAGTGCAAGGTCATATCCTAAGTTAGCGAGGGTTTGGATAGCTTTTGGTGAGTAAAACTACACCTTCTTAAACCAAGTTTATACTACTGTTCATGTTATTAGCCTACGAATGTTTGTTGTATATGTGAAGTGATGGTTTGGTTGTTTGTTTATTTAATGCTTTGAAAAGTTATCTTATTTGAAAGTTAGTAAGCATGTGGTTAGCTATATGAAAAGTTGGTAGTTAAAGTTAATAAAATTGTTAGTAAATACTTATTACATGTTGTATCATCATTTACCTTTAATTGTGCTTAAACCATTGCTATGTGATATTCGGTTGTATGGCTAATTTCATAAGTTTGTTTGTCGAACTGCCCGTATAGCGATAGTCGCTATATCGACACTTTTGGAAAATCACATTTTATCGAAACCGTTTGGTTTCATTATCGCGCTTGGAATTGTTTTACAAGTTAAGAAAGATTTTGATTAACAAAGTTTTCAAAAGTAATTAACCATTTTAACATTGATTATTTAATTTAATTAATTATTTAGTTAATAAGGATTAAGGTTAACTAATTACTTAGTTAATGATGTTTTAAAATTAATTAATCATTTTATTTAACGACATTTAAAGAAAATTAATCATTTAATTATGATGGATTAAAGTTAATTAATCAATTAACCAATGATGTTTTTAAATTAATTAATCTTTTTAATTATTGACTTTTAAAAGTTAATCAATTTGTTTTAAATTTGATTAATCCTTCTTTAAATGATGTTTTAAATTAATTAATCATTTTATTTAATGATCTTTAAGGCTAATTAATCATTTGATAATGAAGGATTAAAATTAATTAATGATGTTTTTAAATTAATTAGTCTTTTTAATTAATGATTTTTAAAGTAAGTCTATTTGTTTTAGCTTTAAGTAATCTTTCCTTTAATGATGTTTTAAAATTGTTAATCGTTTTAAATAATGATATTTAATTATTTATTAATTAATTTAGTTAATTATATTTAAATATTACTAATTAATTGAATTAATGATGTTTTAAAGGTGATTTACCCTTGTCAATTACAGGCATTTAAAGTTAATTTATCAACTTATTTAACGAAGTTTAAAATTGAATTTATCAAAGTAACAAGTATGTTTTGACTTTGTTATTCATTTTAATTAATGATAATAAATTATTAATTTAATTTAATTTAATTTAATTATCTATAATAAATTTTTAATTAAACTAAAGGTGTTTAAAAGTGATTAACTTCTTTTGGATTAAAGACTATTGAAGTCAGTCAATCAACTGAATTAATGAAGTTTTAAAGTTAATTAATCAATGTAATAAGGATGTTTAAGTTATTTAATCCTTTTATAATGATGTTTAAAGTTAGTGAACTCCTTTAACAAAGTGTTTTAAAGCTAATACTTGTATTGTAAAGCCCAAGCACAAGTTCGATTTTAAAAATAAAAGTTTGATTCATTTACGGAAATAAATTAATTTTCGTAAAGCGATATCACTTATATGGAAATGATTTATTTGTATACTTAGCAATAAACATCGAAGAAGTAGACTTGCTTCTATTTCAAAAGTTAAGAATAGTCGTGAAATATGACTTTGAGGTAACACTACCTTGACTTGTCTGGTATTATTGTTAACCAAGAACTAGTGCAAGTTTGAATTCGATGAGTGTTGATAAGTATACAAGACTTGATTTCCATATACGATCGTTTTATATCCATGATAGTTGGTTTTCCAACTATCGGTTACCTCAGTGTCTTTATTATCGTCATTCTAAGACGATTTATTGCTCCGTTGAGCTTTGATATCCTTTGTTGGAAAATGACTAAATCCAACGCGCGAAATAGGGCCAAGCTATATGGGGTTGCTCCTATTAGGGTATTATCACATCTTATCTAGATTTTGGTGTAACGTCACCTTAAATCGGTTATGATTTAGATGTGAAATATTTTGGTGGGATCCGGCTTGGAGGTTTCCGAGAAGTGGAAGAGTAAATGAACTTCTCAGAAGTATATTACTAGAGGTATACTTCAAAGGAGGTGCACCCTCCTAATCATTGTTGGAAAAATTTCCTTTCCTTATTTGATTCGAACCTTCGCATTATTTTTCTGTAATTGCAACGGGAAGAGTTGGCTACTCTTCACGATGTTTAATTATAGGTTTTGTCAATTCTATCAAGTTTAGACTATTATCTTGTTTTTATTCATTCTATCCAGTTTTGATTTTGTTCAGACTATTTCATTCTTTCAAGTCTGGATCTTTATACTATTTTTGCCCATCATCTATGTTTGGATTTGTTTCCTATTGTTCTTTTCCATTCTTATGTTTGATTGTTGTTTATGTGGGAGAAAACCCTTTCCGCGTTAGCGGCGTGGTCCCACATATTATAGTCAAATACACTTCCTTTTGTTTCAGAGTTTTACTCATACCAGAAATTTTGTCTGATCTGAGTTGTTTGTTTTCCCTAAACTCTCGGGTACTCAATTATATTTGGGTAGTCCGAGAATAGAAGGTTTTCTTTGAAGCTCTTTGAAGACGGTAATCGAGCAAGCCGCACCTTAGTTATGTAGTCCAAGAATAGAAATTTTGTCTGACCTGAGCATTATAATAAAATAACATCCGATTCAGTCTGGAAAACCAGCGTGAGAAAACACACTCAATTTGAATTATTAAAGTTTCAAAATCCTTTGAAAATAAAAGGTATCTCGTAAGACCATGCCACAAATAAACACTACGGGTTTTTACCTTATGATAACCATAACATTTCATATCAAAATCCACTGATATTATAATAGTGTCTAAATACAAATACTTATTCAAATAGCTGAAATTCTTGCATCTCACGTTTCAGCATAGTTGGGCACAATCAAAACCGTACGATGCTTATTGGAGAATGGATTCCAACTGAATGACTAGGCACTGGGGTACCACCTGTTATTGTACATGTTTAGAAACACTATACCAAGGACCATGCCAAGATCCCCTGCTACACAAGACTAGACTATCCCCAACCTAGATAGACCGAATATGTTATCACCCCGGGTGTTCCCACCCTCTTTCGAGCTCCTTCCATACATCGTACTAATAAAATAATATCCAAGGTTATCTAGAAAGGTGATAGACATACCCTACTTGGGTGCGACCCACTTAGCCTTACTGCATCCCCTCTAATTTTCAGTCATTCCCGGTTGATGAGGCTTAGAGGCTACGATTACTTTTTTAACGAATATTCACTTAGAATGCTCATTGTCCTCCAATGACAATGTTCTGATAGCATTCATCCATACAAGTCCGTTTCGGGTCCGAACAGAACCGAAGGCACTATTCCAACTACATCCATTTTTGAATCACCATCGGGATTAGTAGCGATTAGCCCTTGCACTTCACTGCTCCATCTTCGACTCCATGCTCTTGTCTTCATATCGAAAACGTTCTCGTTGGATCGAAGTGGTTTTCGGATAACAAATTCGATCCCGGTCTCTTCGAAACAAAGTTCGCTATTTCCGGTAAACTCAACCCCGGTTCTTTTGGAAATAAATAGACGAAAATAAGATCGGAGATCACCTCCTAACCGTTTTGTGGACGATTTCCTTATCAACGTCCTAGAAGAACGAAACTAGTTTATACGTACAGTATAACACCTTGAACGGTAACTGTACCATATAATTCCCGTACTTCTTCCAGATATTCCCAAAGTTATATTTAGGTCCAGATTTTGATAGTTGGTTATTTAACTATCAAATAAACAATCAATTCAACCAATACTTCATTACACTGAAAACATTAAATCTCCTTTCAATTTAATTTATATTTCAATCACTTAAGTTTTCCTTATCCAAATATATATGTACTTATCTTATCGAATTCCGTATATTCACAAGTTTCCCTTTTCAAATATATTTGAAACCCTTTAAAATAATGTGGAAAGTACTACTGCGGTATCAAACCATGGATCACAGCTCAATGGTTACGTCTCTATCCAAGAGAAATCCAAGACTTAACTACAGGCACTCACTGCCTTCGATTTACGCCACGCGAATATACCATTACTTCGCGAAAACTTTATTTAGAAATTGTCTCAAAATAACGCTTGTAAGTTTTTAAAATAAATTTCAAGTTAAATCTAGTCAAATATACTTAAATAAAAGTTACTATATAATGCCATGTTAATATTTAATAATTATCCTTTTAAAACAAAAATGCTGACCATTTCTTAAATAATAATAAATCTTTAAAAAAACATTATAAGTACCATTAATAATTAAACATGCTTTGAACAATTTAAAACACTTAAATAACTAATTTTTGGAGTATTTTTAACACTTTTAAAAATCACCAATTTAATAATTAAAAATCATCTTTTAAAAACAAATCAAATTCCTCGACTCCAATTCCATTTCGTAGATTTTTGGAAATTCCACTTGAACTCCAGTTTAACCAATTTTATTCTTATTTCCCAAAGTCACTTCATTTTTTCCAACTCATTTTAAAATTCTGATTTTAAACCCTCCTTTATTTTAAATAAGTGCCACTTAAGCGTTTATTATAAAAATCCCTTTTATAAACTTTATTCCAAAATCCCTATTCATAACACCTGAATAGTTACATTACAATTTCAACACAATTCATTTTACCCAGTAGATTTACCCAAAAACACTATATAAACATTTTACTTCAAAAATTCCCTTTTTAAAATTCAAACCATATATATATTATTCGTATTTTAAATGTACCAAAATCCTACTAAACTGCCATATCATTCCATCAATTTAAAAAAACACACAATAACATGTCACGGATTATTCCAATAAAACATATATCACTATATATGAAATTAAATTCAACATTTTTGAGGAATCCAGTTGGATCCCTCCAACCTGTTTCCCTACATCCACCGATGTTAGCACAACATAAAAATACCAATTCCACTTCGAGGTAGAATATCGCGGTATATAGGGTCATCCGTTATTATGCGGGGCACATAGGGTCTCATCCGCTATATATATGCAGGAATATCAATCACTCCATTATATATATACTACTATATATAATATCATATCCAACTGATAAAAATGCATCAATTTAACCAATCAATCATTTATTAATTTTAACTATTTAAAATTTATCACTAGCATTCCAAAATTGAGTGAGATTAACTCACCTTGAGCTTTAATTCGCCAAACGCTCCAATTTTAAAGTAAATCGAGCACGTTCGATTTAACCTAAAATTCTCGCTAGCTCCGATCGACTCCAAAATTACTCCACAGCGTAGTGTTCGTCGCTGCGATTTCACGGCCGCTTGTTTTGTCCGATTCTGACCACGTATGAAGAAGATATGAATTTTTAAAGTTGAATATGAATTTTTATATATATTACAATTCCCTTTTTTTATTTATACAAACCAAATCTGCCGTTCATTCTGGAATATGAAATTGAGGCTGCTCCTACTTTCTTCCCACACGCGTATGCTACCAAGGTATCGAACCCATACCCACGTTGCTTCCGCTCGAGGCTGCTCCTCCAATCGATGACTATACGATGATCAGGGGCTACCATCACGAAGCCCTCACCCACGTGCACCCATGCCTTGAACACCGCCGAGCTCGATCATCTCATGGCCGAGAAATTCACCGATGAACGGCCGGAGTTCGAGCCTCAAATTCTCCCTCCTCGTCACGCTATACATTATCACCACCGTTGGATCTCACGAGCACACCGAGCTTAACATATTTGTAGTTGAAACTTTTTGACGATATCGCATGGATTACGAGAAAAATGAGGGAGAAGAGCATTGCATTTTGGCCATTAATCTTCAATGGTGGCAGCTGCATTTTTTAGAGGAAGCTAGGTTTTACCGTTCACGTATTTATATACGTTTACACACATTATTTCAATATTATTTCCGATTTTAACGTGCTTTTTCGAACGAACTCCAAACGAGACGTGATGCCTGGCGTTTATAATATTTTACCCCTATTTTGAACACAATGGAACGTGTTTCGGAGCCTAATTTGATTGTATGGGGAAGATAGCTTTTTGAATCGAATTTAAATATAAAATTTTCGATATTTATTTCAACGCGTTTCTATCCCGTACGACCAAACGGTAAATCCAAATGCTATGAAATTTGAAATCAGATAATAATAAACTATTATGGATCTAATGGAACTAGTTTCGTCGAATTCCGAGACTATGCCCCGGACGGCTATTTTAATGCGTCGATTAAATCAAGCGATTTTTCAAAATCGTCGAAATCGTTTAAATTTCCAATTTTAAAAACTTACTAACTCTATTATATTTCAAACAGAATTTATATCCATATTAGAAGTCATTCTGATTTATATTAAATCCAAAATCAATTATTTACATTATTTCTATATACTAAATTTCACTATTAAATTAATATATAAATTTCCAATTTTAAATTATCGACTTTTTAATCTCATTCAAAAGTCCAATATTATAATTCAAATGGAATTTAAATAAATTTTAGAAATCATTTCCATGTCCATTTATTCCCAGATCCACATATTTGCCAAATTTCAAATTTCAAATTTTATATTTACCAAATCCAATTAATCGCTATATCTAAAATGTTAAACTATTTTACTAATTCTTTCAAAATCTCCATTTTCAAAATCAATTAATAATCCAAATTCAACATTTAAAATAAATTAAATGTTCAAAATTAAACGACCAAAATTCCGGGTCATTACAGTATTATATGTAACCATTCCATTGTGAGGTATTTCTATTCTGTTCTTTCTATTATTTATTTTACCCAAGACAACTTATCTTTCGGATGCTTGGGCAATGACACATGAATACCGAGGATGTATTAAGTGTCATTACCAGGGGCCAGAAAGGTGGGTCGTCACAGATGATATCGAGCTTAGGTTTAGTGAACCCTTAAGCCCTGGTGGGGTAAACTCTCTGAGGATAGGATTAGTAATATCCTAGGATAAGTCTGAGAGTATAAGTATATATTGAGTGTGTATATGTTAGTGTTATAAAAATGTTTTATATTATGTTGTTTGATCCATTTAGTGGTATATAAATTCTGGTCGATGCGTTTGATCAACATTATTGATAGGGATTCCTAAACACTTGAATAGATCTACCAATACAGTATTGTTTTAAAATGGTAAATGAAATCATTTTACCTAGGAATATATTATATATATATATAAGAATGATTTTCAAAATTAATATAATTGAGTTGATTATTTAGAAATGATAATATTTTATTATTATCATTTAGGAATTTAATTAGTTATGCTCATCCAGTTTGAGCATTAACTATTGTTGAATAGTTCATAAGGAATTTTCCTTAGTAAGATATAGGTCGAGTAGATGGGAATTAGGGAATCTTAGAACGAACCCCATGTGAATTAAGTTTCACAGTTTGATTATAAGGTGTTCGGCGACAGGGTTAAGTTAAAAGTTGCCTTTTTATAATGTTAAGCTAAAAGTAAACTTGTAATAAAGAGTTTATTAATATAATCTAAATGGTAGAAAATAATAATAATAAAATAAATAAATAAAATTTATAGGATAAATATTTGTGAAAATTTAATTATAATAAAGGAGAACCATTTAAATGTACGTTTAACTCACATCCAAATTTGCTATATCATATCTATGATGCTATAAACTATTTTTGATTTCTTGAATGATAGTTAGATTTGTTTGATTGACTAATTGAAATTAATCCGGATATTCCATTTAAACTGTTTAAGTACTGTTATAGTAATTCCCACTATACCGTCATTTATTAAATATCATCCCCTAAACCCTTGTGTGTGTTTGAACTTGAGCTTGTGTTTTCCTAAAAGTAGATGCTTAAAATTCATTAATCATTTTTATTAATGATATTTTAAGTTTATTAATCATTTTAATTAATGATGTCTGAAATTTATTAATCTTTTAGATTAAGGATGTTCGAAATTAATTAATCTTTTTGATTAATGAGAGTTTAATTTAATTAGATCAAATTAATTATTGATATTAAACTATAATTAATCATTTTAATTAATGATCAGATCAATTTAATTTATTGTTTTAACTAATAGAGTTTTGGGAATTTAGTTAATCATTTTAATTAATGATATTTGAAATATAATTAATCATTTTATAAATTTGATTAATTATCTTTTGGAATAATTAATATTGTTTTTGATTTATAAAAGAGATTATAAATTTGATTAATTATCTTTCGGGATAATCATTGTTATTTTAAGTCTAATAAAAGATTTTAAATTTGATTTATTTTCTTAGAGAAAATTATGTAGTTATAAAGTTTTAAAAAGAATTTTATAAATCATCCCTAGTACGATTAATATTGTTTTAAATTTATAAATGATGTTTATAAATGAGAAAACACTTTAAAAGGAATTGTTTAAAAATAAAGCTTAGTGTAAATTGTTTTGGGTTTATAGTTTAAAATGATATTTGGTTTTTGACCCTTGTTTTAATACACTTAATATTATAAATTTGTCTTTTAAAAGAACATTTTAAAGGGTCTTTGAAAAATTTAGATGCCGGATTTGTTTGAAATAATTTCAAAAGATTTTGAGAAAAATAATAGTGATATTATTTGGAAATATTTCTGTCACGACCCACTTTTCCGTACAGTTCGAACTAACATTTTACCACACTTGTCCAGTCCAAATTAAATAGAAAGGCGGATAGTAAGAAAAAGAAAGTAGAAAAAAATAGAAAGAAAACCAAACAACACAGAATCTCACAACGGAAACGAATAATATATAATATAGAACAAATCTTTAAATAAACAAAATTGTAATATTTACAAACAGATAATAATCAGAGTACACCAACCTATACAGCATGGATAGTTATAACACAATGTCCTTACAACTGCTGATAACAAAACTAAAATGCAACGGGATAAATGATCATCTACGTGAATACGTCTGGGCTCTAGCTCCTCTCTTGAAGCTCTACTCCTTCTAGCTAAACCTGGAAATATGTTCGGTCTGACCCGAGCATATAGGAAAAACCACGCCCAGGTCAGTCTGGTAAAACTAGCTTGAGAATTTAAAACACAAGGAATTTTATTCATTTTAACTTTCAAAATCCTTTTTAAAATCAAAGGTATCCCGTAAGACCACGCCACACATAAAAACGACAGGTTTTTCCCCTACGGTAACCAAAACCCTTTTTATAGAAAATCCAGTGATATTATAATAGTGTCTAGAGGTCAAAGTAAAATATAGAAATAGCTGAAATGCTTGCATCTCACATTTCAACATAGTTGGGCACAATCAAAACCGTACGGCGCTTATTGGAGAATGGATTCCATACAATGACTAGACACTGGGACAGTACACGTCTAGAAAAATGTACCGAGGACCTCTTCGGGATCCCCTGCAACACAAGATCGGTTCTACCCCTAACCTGGATAGTACCGAATATGCTATCACCCCGGGTGTTCCCACCCTTACCGAGCTTGTTACAGAGCTTTTTTTACTTTTTTTTTGCAGGCTTGAACACTGAAGCAAACACACAAACACATGCCTATGTTTATACAAGTTTGCAAGGGTGAAAATGATGATGTACACGTACAGTACTTTGGATTGAGATGAGGTGTTGTAAACTTGAGTTGATATTTAGTTGGATTGAAGAGAAGTTAAGTTGAGGATTTTAGGCTTTCCTATTGTAGACCAAACATGTACATTTACCTTCATTTTTACTTTTCTACTTGTAAAATTTTGACCATGCAATGTTTTCATTTGACTTGTTTTTCACTTTTTTTACTCTCACTTGCTTTTAAACATGCTTTCATATATATATTTTTGAAAACAATTTACAAAGTGATTTTAAATAAGTCATTTAAGTCTTCATATATATATATATATATATATATTTCTATTAATATATATAACTCAAGGCATTACAAGTTTTGTCATTCCATTTTTAAATAAAATAATATTTATGTTTTACATTTCTTTTTATATTTAAAAAAATGTATATCTCAAAGCAAATGAAAATTTTGCTATACTATCATTATAAAAATAACATTTTTACTAAAACATGATTTTGTAAAAGATTTCTTATCAAAATGATTTAAAAATGATTTTTATTTAATTTCCCTTTCATTCCCATCATATTATACTTTCAAATATATTTCCTTTTAAAATGGTTTAAAATGATTTTATAATTCTTCTCATATCTATCATCATATATTTTCATATATATATCTCTTCTTCCATTTTTCAATATATATATATATATATATTATTTTAACAACTATATTTATTTAGTTCATATATATATATATATATTACACTCTTCTTAACTAATGTGTACATATATATAAGAAAAATCCAATTTTAAACTTTCTTTATTTATGATACATTATATTTTCCATAAGTCAGACCTTTTCTATATACAATATATCCTTCTATTCATCTACATTTATTTGCTATGAATTTGTTTACAAATTATATATATAAATTCTGTTGTTTCTGAATATATATATATATATATACATATATATAATAAATTCCATTTTAAATTAATTTTCTATTTTATAAATAAAATCTGGAAATTTAAAATATTATCTTGGTTTTAAAACTATATATTTTTACCAAATATCATTTAACGGGAATTTATTTTTGTTAAAAGACCATATTATTGAATATTAAAAATTAATATTCAAAACCCAAGTCAATAAAAATTCCAAGTCGTTACAATTTCTAGATATAAATATTTTGAATTTTTTAATGAAATGCATTTTTTGGGAATTCGGAGGAAAACATTTTGATTAATTTTGTGGTAATATGAATAATCTTCTAAGTGACGATCAGATGTTTGCTTATGCAAACATTGTGGTTATGATATATTAAATAAATTAATATATTAATTATAATTAAATTAAAAATTATTAAATTAAAAATAAATTTATTTAATTAAATAAAAATAAATAGTTTAATTAACAAATTCAAATTAAACTATTGAAACCTCATTTATTAATCAAAGTACTAAATTTGATTTGTATAAATAAAGATTTACTTACACGAACAAAAAATCAAAGATCTTGTGCAAATTAATAAAAGTTGATTATTTTTTAAATTCACTCTTTTAACCCCGTTGTTAGTGCATCTGACCCAATAAAGGTATCAGATCCTACAATGTGCTTGTGTAAATAAATTAAACAACACTAAAGGTAATGCCTTAAGAAAAAGTCAAAATAGATGATTGTCTAGGAAAAAGTGTTTAAACTAAGGGGAAAGTTTTCTAATTAAGGACTAGTATATATGGAGTATTATAAGTTAAATAATTAATTACATAATTTTATAAAAGTTATTAAATGCAAATTTAAAATTGTTCAATAAATACAAGAATACATATGAACATATACATAACTAAATAAATTATAAATATTATAATTGTTGATGTGTGTGTGTGTATTATACGTATGAATAAAACAAAAGTCAAAATAAATAAAACTTATGAGACTTAAGGGGTTATACATTGTATGAGTAGTTGCACTGTCTAGTAGGCATATATCATCATTCAAATATTGATGGTCCATACCTTAAGAATCAAAGACAGTATAATTAGTCAATTATTGAAAATAATTCTAAACATAAATAAATGCTAATGTTTTCTAAAAAAATTACAAAGCAAACTACTAATTCAAATCAATATCCATCAGTACACATTATTTCAACTAGTTTTAGAAAAACAAAACAAACAAACAAACAAACATTAACTTCAAACTAACTAAAATAAATGGAAAAACCACACAACAAACTTCAGGCCACTTCTAGTTGATCAGATCGGTTATATCATTAGTCATCGCATTGAGATTTTCATCATTTACGAAATTTCCATCATCATCTTCGAAGAAATCATCTAACTTCAAGTTAGTGTTATCAAATAATCCTTCAGTGTTATTTGTTTTAATATTCATCGAATGTTGGTATTCTTCAACTGTTTTTTTGATGATCTACATGTACGCGACCAATGACCAGAGCATCCACATCTATAACAAACTTCCTCATAGTGCTTTTTATTTTCTTGAGTAAAATCATTAGTCTTTTCAGCTCATTTTTCTTTTGTTGCTTTTTAAAGTTGGTAGTTTTATTGCCTTTAAAACCACCATAACCACCTCTGTTGGAGTTATATCCACGTCCACGGCCACAGCCACGTTCTCTACCTCGACCTCTGCCTCTTTCGAAGTGAGCAAAATTAGCATTAACTTCTAGTAACGCAGCCGAACCAGTTGGTCTTGAGGATTGATTTTTAATAAGCAATTCATTGTTCTGCTTAGCAATTAATAAACATTCTATGAGTTCAGAATATTTTGTAAAATGACGCTCTTGATATTGCTACTGCAGGAGTATGTTCGAGGCATGAAACGTTGAAAATGTCTTTTCAAGCATTTGTGCATCATCTACATTTTCTCCACATAGTTTCAGTTTAGAAGTAATCGAAACATAGCAGAATTATATTCTCTTACATATTTGAAGTCTTGAAACCTCAGGTTCAACCACTCTTGCCTAGTATTTGGAAGTATGACCGTCTTCTGGTGGTCATAATGCTCCTTCAGGGAGTTCCATAAGTAGAGAGGATCCTTTTTCGTTAAATATTCTATTTTTAGATCATCGTGGATGCGACGTCTTAAAAATATCAAAGTCTTTGCTTTGTCCTACTGGGACATATTATTATCATTTTAATGGCATTTTCTAAGCATTGAGATTGCAAGTGGATCTCAGCATCTAGTATCCATGAAAAATAGTTGTCTCCAGATATGTCCAATGCTTTGAATTCAAGCTTAGCAATGTTTGTCATGAATTCTATTTACTGTCAAGAACAATTGACGGGGTAAGTTCAACAATAAGAAAAATAAATGAACCAAAGGTGTTGGAAAATATCCTATCACTTGGAAAAACTGTATACTTAAATAAGTTACTGAAATATGTACTTGAGCATCACAAAAGGAAATTATCGAGTTGTGCATGAGAATTTTAAAATCAAATTGTAAGTAACCATGCAATGATGGAGTTAGCAAAAAAATGGCCTTTACTGGTTGAAAAAAAATTCGCAGCTTAAAGGATGATACATAAAAAAAAGAATTGCATCAAATTTTGCAGTAAATTTTGTTAATAATCTCACAATTTACAATGAAATAAATATATAAGATGGTAATCCCTATAAAATTTTCAAATTATATTCTACCCAATTACCTAAGCATCGTGACGTTATTAATTGTATATTAACCACAAATTAAAATGCATGTTCAAGTAACATCATAAATCATAATATAAATAACTTAAAGTTAAAGCATAAATAAAACATTCATAGGGTATTTAGGGCTGTCTTCCTTTAGTGGTAATAATTACTGGTCACATCACAGTGTGTTGGGTTCAAAACCTATACCATAGGGGCAATGTATTTTATAATAGGTATAATATTAGATAATAATATTTAGGTTAATAATCAAGTTATGAACCTGGGTGAGTGGTTATAAACCTGCAATGCTAATTTGTTTTCCTGAAATCCCAACGAACTTCTGGGATATTGTATGATAAAAAAAATGTAGTTATAATATTGTATTAATCATGCCAATACTGACTTTTATTCCTTCCATACTAATACGATGATCAATTCCATCGATTTTCAGAACATGTAAAGGGTATTGACGGCAAGGATGATTAAAAAAACTAATATATCAATGATGCATATATTAATATATTAAAGTGGTAGAATATTCATCTAGTTTATATAAATAGGATACACAAATAAAACAACACAAAGATTGCAAAAGAAACAATATTAATTAACATTTTCCTAAAGTACGCTATGTAGAGTAGGTATACAGCAACATTCATTTCTGATGTGAAATAATGGAGAGAACGGTAGGGATATAGATGGAGTGGAAAAATGGTACCTAAGGTGTAGATGATAGTTGCAACCAAAATATAAGTATAAATTGTACCTTGTCTACTGTAGAAGAAATGAAATAGGTTGATCCTGTTTTTACAAAAACAGAGAGATAAAAAGGTTGATCTTGTAAATAATATGGAGTATTATTATATTGTACCAGTAAAAGCTATAATATATTGTTGGTATAAAGGATTAAATATCCACCTAGAGAATAGGTAGTACAGTAGAATAGGTAGCAGCTGATTTTTATTTTCATAAAGTGAGAGAATGGGTACGTTTGGCTCCAGGTTCAAATAAACAAAAGAACAATCGACGAAAGAAAAATAAAAATGTCCAGAGCATCATGTTGATAATGTATTATAAAATAAAAAGAACAGAAGCCATTAGAGAGAGGTGACAATTTTATTCATTTTTAATATATCTATAATACACATGAGCTCTCTATTTATAGACTCCAAATACAATAGAGATTACAATAATGTCATTTGTCATTTAGCATATTCACCAATATTACTAATATATATATTACAACAAGAACTTTATTGAATTAAGTTTATTTAAAAAGATTTTTTTTTGATAAGAAAAGTTTATAAAATGAGTTATATAAATTGAAAAGAGATCTTGAAATTTAGAAAAGAGTTTTATAAATGTTTTGGATATATATGCAAGAGTTTTATAAATAAACTTGGAAATTTATAAAGAAATTTTATAAATAGATTTGCAATTTTAGTAAAAGAGATTTATTAAAAAGATATTTGAAGAAATTTATAAAAGAATTTGAGACGAGGTTTCCCTTAACTGACCTTCTTAATTATGATAGTGTGGACATTCGTTCCACACTTAAACACCGAAGGAATAGTGTTTGGGGTTATTCTTATCTCTACGTTAAATAACACTTGTTTTTATCCTTTTAAAATGATTTGGAAATATGAAATCTTCCATAATGTTTTGTGAATATACTTATGCCAGTGAGATAAGTATATGAATATCTTGATAAATATCTTAGAAATAGATTTAAATAAATGAAAGATTTATTTTGAAGCTTAGTCGTTGTTATGGGTAATTAGATCTCTGAATTATTGCATGTTTGTTTATTTGATAGTTAAATAACCGACAATCAAATCTGGACCATAATATGACTTTGGAAATACTTAGGAGAAACAAGTGAGTTATATGGCACAGTCATCTTCGATGATATTGTACTGTGTGTATAAATCTCGTTTTGTTCTCCCGGACAAACGATAAGAAAATCCATTCACTCCACGGCTAGGAGGTGGTCTCTGCTCTTATCTATTGTTTGTTTCGGAAAGAACCATGATTGAGTTTACCAGAACTGTAGGATCGATTTCACCCTAGAGGCGGGTGAATACGGTGATACTATTAATTAAAAAAATTATTGCGGAAGTTTATAAAATATTTTCAGCACAGATTTCAGCACAGAATAATAGCAGCACAGATAATAGCAGAATAATAAATGCAGAAATAGAACACACAGATTTACCCAGCTTCGGCAAAACCCTGCCTACGTGCTGCCTCCAAGGTTTCTACTAGAAATTAGATAGTCAGACGCTTACACACGTAAACTCGCGACACCCGATATCGACTAACTTAACTCTACGCTCAAAACTCTGCCACAACTCAGCCACTTAGTTGCGAATTCTCAAACTACGCCACGTAGTTTGTCCCCTAGTGACACGACTAGAAATTACAATTGTTTAAAAGGAAATTACAAATTTAAAAACAAATTAAATAACAAAGCCTTCATTAAAAAATAAAATCCCAAACTAGATTATGAAACCAGCCCACAAAAATTAGATGATCGAAAATATGTCCCTCTTCTCTTTTTTATTTTATCGGCCTGGTTCCTTTGCTCGATCGTCTTCGTGCGTTCCTCTTTCCACAATTTTAGGGGTTCTTTAAGATTGAAATCACTACTTAGTTGAATTAACTTCTAATGCTTCGAATTCTTTCTCCTATCAATGATTGCTTGCGGCAGCTCCAATTTATCGAGCGCGTATGCTTAGTATAAATTGGTACGTGATGTTTCTTTGATTTTAATTACGCTCGACTTTGATTCGAGTTGAATGATTATTCTTTGTTGCTTGAACTCGAATGAATCTGAAAGCCGATGATGATTGGGTTTAAATATGGTTCGAACCCTTTGATTTTCGTTCGTATATTTTATACAAATTCGTCAATTGATTTTTTTCTCGGCTGTACGATTTTGCTTGGACGTTGATGATGATTTCCGACCTTTTAAATTTCGTATATTTTGTTACTTGATTCCCACGGTGTTGATTTCTGACTTGGTTCGATTTCTTGGCCACCACGGTTTTGGTTTTGGTTTGACGATGTTGATTTATCTTGACTTGTTCATTCATGTTATCATCTGGCTTTTAGACTCGACTTGATATTGTCCGGAGCATTTTGACACGACATGATATTCTGTTGCTTCTGGCTTCACTGGATCTTCATTGACATGTACATTCGAGTCTAAACTGATGTAAGAATAGTTGTTCATGTTGTAGAAAGTTTGCATTGCATCATGTATTCATGTAGTCTGGTCTGGTCATAGTCATTGTGTAACCTGGTAGACACTTGCAGTTCACTGGTGACATTGTTTTCATTTGAATCTACATTGCAGTTCATCCTTGAGTTTGTACTGTGTATATATGTATGTGTTGGCTGCTGTGCACATTGCTCATTGTCCTGTGCCATTTCGTTGGTCTTATTCATAATTGCATTTGTAAGCCTGATCATATGTGTTTGCAGTTTTGTATATAAGTGCTCGTGCATGCTTTGAGTCTGATGTTGTCGTTGCTTTGCACTTGTAGTCTTCACTTCCATACTGCCGTGTTGTATCTGGACAGGTGCTTTGCACTTGTAGTCTTCACTGGTTCATTCTTGAACTATTGTTGATGCACTTGATATTTCACTTGACTGATCTTCATATATTTGTATTTTTCATGTTGTTATGTTCTATTGTCTGGTGGCATTTGATCTTGATGTTGTACTTCACTGTGTTGATGATCTGTTTGCACTTTTATTCATGAGTTGGTCCAGTGCAGTTTCATTATGACTTCACTTGAGTTTGCATTTTGGTCTTGGTCGAGTCTGTTGTAGTTTGCAGGCTTGCATTCGGGTTGCATATGAATACTTGTGTCTGGTCTTTGCCATTTCATTCGACTGCACAGTGCACTTTGTTTCACTGATTTGGTTAGATGCACATGTATATTTTGTTCATTTTGGTTGATGTCTAGTTGAGTCTGCTTGAAGCCTGTTTTTTGTTGCTTGCTCATGTCATCTTGTAGTGCTGTATATATATATGCACTGTGTATTTTGTGCCACAGTGATCATTTGTTGCATTTGTATCCTGTACTCGATAATTTTGTGATTTTTTGTAGTACACCTGAGTTGAATCCAGCTTAAAGCTTGGGTTTGACCTTGTGCTCAATATCGTGACTTAATTTGTATTTCACTTGAGTTGAACCCGGCTTTTAATTGGGTTTGACCTTGTGCTCACCTATCCCTGTTGATTTATCAAGTGTATATCGGTGTGCACGGCCTTGTGGCATGTACAGTGATGCACTGTGCATGTCACAAGCTATTCGTGTATGATGAATTCAAATTTAAATGATGACGAACAACCCAAATAACTGAGGCAAATATTATTTTCAAAATACATTTTATTTTATACTGCAAAAATATTTCTTTTACAATTTTTCTACGTCAGTGTTTATTTTTGCAGATTGCTCAGATGCTGGATTCAATCTGGACTGGAGTTGAAGATAAATACGAGTGAATGAGTGATGTAGTGAGGTGCATTTGTAAATGTGAATTGTATAGTGACAACTCGTATTGTAACTGAAAATTGTATATATATAGTGTGAGCTCAAATTTGTACTATTCAAAATTGTAATAAATATTTATTTGAATAAAATATCTGTTTGTATTTAAATTCCGTGTTATTTATTTTATTCAGCAAATATTTATTAATTATGTGAAAAATAAAATAGTACATTAACAAATACATTTAAATGAATATATATATGTTTATTATCATCAAACAAAAATCATATAGTCGCATGTTCAACAGGAACTATCGAATATTGTTTTAAATAGACCGTGATCGTATAAGTATAAATTGTCCGAAAACCACTTCGATCCAACTCAAACATTTCGAACTGAAGACATCTTAAAGATGATTGAAGATGGTACTCTTTGAAGTGAAGGAGCTGCTTGCTACTAATTTTGAGGGTGGTTCCAAAATGGATGTAATAGAGGTGGTACATTCGGTTTCGGTCAGACCCAAAACGAACTTGTATGGATAAATGCCGACATTTCATTTCTGCCTAGAGGGCAACGTTAGCATCCCAAGTGGGAAGTGCTAAAATAAGGCAAATCGTTGCCTCGAGCCTCACACCCCAGAAATGGCTAAAACATGGTAAATTCTGCAGAGCTATTTAGGTCGCTCCCATAAGGGTGCATCATCACCTTTCTAGATTATCATATTATGGATGTGGTTGTGCATGAGAGCTCTCTATAAAGATTGGGAACAGCTGGGTGATGACATATTTGGTACTATCCAGTAAGGGGTAGGTCAGTCCTGTGTTGGTAGAGAGGTAGATGCGTCTATAGCCCTCGGCACATATTATCTTGAGATGTACTGTGCAGAATGTAGTCCCTTACCTTGCCATTGTTGGAATCCATTCTCCAATAAAAAGCCGTGCGGAGTTGATTGTATGCCTATTATGCTACAATTTAATAATGTAACAATTTCAGCTATTATTAATATGTATTGATATCCTAGACATTATTATAATATCATTGGATTTTCTATAGAAAATGTTTTGGTTATCATATGGAAAAAACTCATCCGTGTTTATGTACGGCATGGTCTTACGAGATACATTTAATTTTAAAAGGTTTTACAAGTTAAATAAATAAAATTCCATGTGATTTGAGTTTTTCACGCTAGTTTACCAGACTGATCCGGACCTTATTTTCTTATAATGCTCGGGTCAGCCCGAGCATTTTTTTCCCGATATAGCTAGATCCTTTGCAGCTTTCAAGAGACGAGCTGGATTGTCCAAGACGTATTCATGTATCTTTTATCTTCCACTGTGTTTGTTTGTTTTTGTTCGTCTGTATATATCAGCGATTGTAAGAACGGGTTTTTATACCTGTTCAGGTTGATAATTGGTTAGAGTGCTCTGATGTTGTATGTGTATTAAAGTTCTTTCTTTTTGTAAAGACTTGATTTATATATTATATGTTACTTGTTGCGTGAGATTCTTCATCTTCTTCTTTCTTCTCCCCAAATAACCTGTCTTATCTGATTTTGTTCTGCATTTTCTTTCTTTTTCCCCAAAATATGTCTTTTTGGCACTTGGATGCTCGACCCATGAATACCGCGAATGTATCAGTGTCACCTTCTGAAGATCGAAAAGGGCAGGTCATTACACAATATCAAGATAGAATCGAAGAATTGAAAAGTCAAAGCACAGAAATTTCCTATGAAGTCGAGGAAGAAGCATTTAATAGGCTTACCAATGCTATAGCTAAAAGAAAGGATCATAAACTCTATTATGGCGATATCCTTAGAGTAAATATTTAAACTTTTAGCTAAATAATTTATTTAAACGGATAATAAAAGACTAATTTGAATAAAGATATTGTTTTGAACATTCAAACTTTCACATGTTCCAAATATTAAAGAAACAAATTTAAATATTTAACTTGTTAGGACATGAATTAACCGACAAAACTAGATATTTTTGAAAATGAAATAACCATATACCCAAAAGCTTAATTGTTATTTATAAACATTTAATTGTATAACTCCAGTAGTTAACAGAGCAATGTTGAGTCTTGTAACGACCCGTAAATTTTAACTGTTTTAATAACGTAATTAATTGGAATTTTGTTAAATTTTAAACAATAAAATTTTGAAATTTAAATTTTATATTTGAAATGCGTCTGTTTTAACATAGCAACTGGTAAATTTTTATAAGATAATTTGGAAGTTTATTTTCTAGTGTAATTTTATTCCAATTTATATCAGTTAAAAATTGATGATAATAAAAGTGTTTCGAAACCTAAATATGTCAACATGAGATAATTTATTTAAAACACTCTGAATCAGACTGCAAAATTCGTTTCGCGAAATTCGGACGTTTCTAGCTCCGTTTGGATTTTTCCGTACGGAATAGCAGCGTTTATCGGTACTGATTATCGACTTTTGAACGGATGATCGTACCACTGATATCTTTATACCATTTTGATCGTCTCGTCATGCTGATCTCTGCGGTATATTCATTTCTGTGTTTCAGATTTCGGTAACCGACGAGATCCGTGAAACGGATAACCGTATCGGTACCATTTTGAGTCCTTTTGTTTTCTTGTCTTTTCAAATGCCAGCCGTGTAATCTAAGCAACCCCTAGCTTTAATTATTTCTTGAATTCAACGTATTAGTTGGAAGCCATTTAATTGATTACTTTTGTTCTCTAGTTTTGATTTTTGCCGGTTCACTTTTCTATTTTCCAGCGTTTGCTTTTATTTTGTCGGTTCATTCTTTTCATTTCTGTTTTGCTGTGAGACTATACTATATTATTAGTTCGTATATTATCTTTTGTAGCCATCTCCTTCTATTTGTTTCATGAGAACCCATTTTCCTTCCTTGCTGAAATTTCCACTGCTCCTCCTACATTTCATTGCCGAAATCTCCATCATCCCCTTCTTTTCCACACACTCTCTCTCTCCCTCTCCTTTCACTTGCGAGCAATCACCCCTATCGGCCTTCCAATACTTCGCCTACTATTCTGATCATTTCCTCCACCCCTCCGGCTTCATCTTTCCGCCTTCTTCCCAAATCCCCTCTGCCATGATGAGGCACGCAACCCAGCCGTCCCAAACACCAGCGATGTACAGCCTCCAACCTCTGGCCGAGGTCACCGAAGCAACAGCCACCTAACTGCCTCCGCAGTTATAGCTTATATATATATATATATATATATGTGTGTGTGTGTGTGTACGTGTAGTATATCTAAAGTTTTTTTTGTCTTTTAAAGTATTTGTTTTGAAGTAAGTATGTATGTATATATATGTTATATCTCAGATATATAGTATAAGCTTTGTAATCTGCTGTTTATATATGCATTATAATCTGTTGTATGTATTATAAAGTCAGGTCAGTTTATATTTTGTTGTTTGTATATATAAATTTATATATATAATTTAATATGTGTTAGAAATTCAAAATATGATTTTATATAAAGGGTTATATATATAAGTTCTATTATACCATCTATCTTCATTCATCCGGTTCTGATTCGTTTTATTTATTCCTATCTATCAGCTTGTCCGTCCAAATTCGTGTCAATCTAGCTTTGTTTCGGAAATTTGTGCTTGGATCCGTAGCTCTGTTCATTTTCAAAATCTCTCTAGCCTCGAAAGGTGAGCAATCACTCACGATTAATGTTCTTATATTTATTAAATTTGATTTCAATTGGGATGACAATTGAAATATGCTGCTGCTAGTTATTTACATTGATATATATATGCCATTATCTGTATCTGTTCACCTGTGACATCTGACACCATTATCTGTATCTGTTCACATGTGACATCTGACACCATTATATGTTATTTATCACTGATGATATATGCATGTTACTGTTGTTATGTTATTATCATATCCGCTATCACTCTGCAAGTTCCCTGTTAATATAGAATTCACTATGGATTGAAATGATACATACCCGAACGATCTGTAGAATAGGAGAAAATCGTTATGGGTTGAAATGATAAACCCAAGCGATTTTCATTGACATTGAATTTGGGATTGCGGGTTGAAAAGATATATACCTGCATATACTTAAATTGCGGATTGAAATGATAAATATTCGTATCACTTGACCATAGGATAGAAATTTGATACAGACACCGTTGGTCTATATATATATATATATTTTGAAAATGATTTCTATGGTTTTGAAAAGGAATATACAATTTTTAATAAATATTGATTTTAAAGATTTATTAAATTTGATTTAATAAAGTTGATATATAATATGTTTAAGTATTTATTTAAAATATATATTTTCAAATATAGAATGTATATTGATTCAGGTTGGAAAGATAAATTTGAAATTGATTTGAAATGTTATTTATATAAGAATTTTACTTAAATAAGTTTGATTTGAAATTTATTAAATTTGAGATTTTAAAGATATATTTTATAACTTGAATTTGATTAAAAGTGACTTAAATGAATTTTTCAAATTTATATAAATTTAAATGGGATATTTTGTTTATTTAAATTTGTAAATTGAAGTTGTATTTAGATGTTATTCAAATGATTAAGTAAATATTTCAAAACTAAATAATAGTAAAGTGAATTTGATATATATATATATATATATATATGAAATTATCGAATTTAGTTTTGAAATGTTGAATATTTAAAGCTTTGAAATATATTAAAATTGAAATGGCTTATTTTGTGGTTCAAATATGTATTTGAAATTGATAATTTGAAATGGTCTATTTAGAAACTGAATCGAATTGAAATTGATGATTTGAGATTTGATTAAATTTGAATTTTGGAATCCGAGTTGAGTTGAATTGATTTGTGAAATTTGAGGAAACTATTTTATTATATAAAGTATTTTAAATTATATTTAAACTATTTTATATTATTTTATAAACTATTTTTAATATAAACTATTTTAATATAACTATTTTTTAATATAAACTATTTTAAATATACTAATTATTTTAATATAGATTGTTTTAACTTATAACTATTTTATATAAATTATTTTATTTTGTAAACTATTTTATTTTATATACTATTATTAATATCTAAACCGTTTGAAGGAAAGTGTTATGACTCCAAAGCATTATGATTTCTAAATTTTGATTTCCAAAGAATTATGATTTCCAAAGTGTTTGATTTAGAAAGTGTTATAACTTTGAAGTACTAAGATTTGTAAATGGATATATATATTTGAGATGGATATATTTGAAATGGAAATGATATCATATTTGGTTTTGAAATGGAAGTGATATCATATTGATATGGTTTTGAAATGGCAATGATATTTTGGTTTTGAAATATAAACTATTTTGGAAGTATTTTGAAATGACCAATCGGTGTAATAATTACGTAGTTATTGAAGAGTCCGGGATCGGTTAGGGACATACTCTCTATCTAAACCGAAAACCACTTTAATAACTATTATACGCGGAGTGTGATCTAGAATGAAGTGGTTGGAATGATGACATTGCTGGATTTGAAGAAAGAGAACGATAATGGATAGCCTTGACACTTGTGTCAAATTTGAAATGATTTAAACAGGAGCCGTGCCAGGCCAGTGAGGTTAACAACCTCTAGCGGACACACTTCTTTGTAAACTACTCATTACTTGTTTTGATTGGTGCGCACCCTTGAATTGGGAGTGTTGTTTCGCAGTGTTGCGATCGTTGCGGTGATGCGTTCTCACCAGTCTGGATCAGGTAAACGGTACTTTCACTACCTTGGGTATTGCCTCATGTGCCTTGTCATACTTGTATCCCTATGCACGACCACTACGATTTGTTTTGTGTTATACCTATGGAGTACTCCCTGATAGCCCACTAGTTTACGGTGGAGTTTACAGTGCTGTATAGACTATGACACTTATACAAAATATGTTAATGGGGATAATGGTAACGCCTTAACGCTATTTTGATACTTTATATTACTGATAGGCATTATCTACTTAGCGTACACTACTATATATAAATAGTTTAACGGATCCTTAGAGGATGGTTATCCCAAACATCCTTTGAGTTACTTGTATTTTCAGTTGTTATTTCACTTGAGTTGGATTTATTGATATAAGAATGTTAATCCTGACTCGAGTGTTTTGTGTTTTGCTTTACGCTCGGGTCAGAATGAGTGTACCAGTATTCGAGACTCACCTTTGGAGTTGGAGCTTCACTTGGAGATCCAGCTATCTATCCAGCTTTCAGATATTCAGTTGATTCCAGCGATGTATTCTGATCTTGTATTTGACTATTGTATTCGAGACTTCTGTTGTATCTTGTTTAACTCTGTTATATATATAGTAGCTTCATGAACTACTATTCTTTTGTTTCCGCTGCACTATTGTTATATTACTCTGTGCCTGTGATTTTTTGATTATTTATTTACTGTATATGCTGAGTTTTGCCAAATTTAAATTAACAATATGATATTTTGAGCAATTCAAATCCGACATGTATGGATGCGAATGGTTGAAAATTTCAGGATGTTACAAGTCTCCTCTTTACAAGTTTATTAAAGAGAATATTTGGTAAAATAAATTTTGTTTTTGCTGATATAAAGCTCTTCGATGTGTAAAATGCCAAATTTGGTCAATTAATTTAAATCCTAAAAGCTTACAAATAAAAATTTGTTTTCCAAATATTTCAAACACAACGAAAAAATCAAAATAGCCAAAAGGCAATAATGCTTAAAATTGGTTTTAAATAGATGCTCCATTAGTTATGATATAGATACTCCATTAAGATTGTTCCTTGCTAAGCTAAATGACAAACTTAAGACTGCATCATTAAACTTGTTGGTTTTTCCAACAAGGAGTCAAACAATAAAAAATAGCTTTAACTAGATACAAATAGCACGAAACACATAGCGGATGTCACAAATTTAAAGACAAAGATGACACCAAACAAACTACTAGTTTGAGCACTCTTTTTTATCTCTGATCATCACTTTCTCCACTATCAACATTTAACGATAAAAGGGCAAATTATGTTTCATGCCTGCAAAAGTTGAGTGACCCTTGCACAAATTGAAAATTTTAGCATAACCCTTTGAACTAAAGAGTTAATCTAAATAATAGTAAAAAAATCCAACAATAATCCACACAACTCAAGTTTTCTACTCACTGCAACAGAATTAAACCTGACTACTTCACAAGGTGAAATTCTAAACAAAAAAAAAGCAGTTTTGTTGTTGTTTTGGGTCAAAATTTCTTTTAAGTTATCCTATTTACCTTAATTTTACCCTAAACTATATATGATTAGATGCAATTTTATTGTTTTGGACGAGAATTATCAACGACAAGTATGAAGTTTGAGAACTAAAAAAAGAAATTTAGAAGAAAGATTTGGTGATGAGAAGGTGAATAAAGGAATTTAGAAGAAGAACAGAGAAGAATAAGGCAATGGAATGAAAAACGAAAGCTTTAAGAGAGAAAATAACAATGTAGAAGAGATAAAACAAGCATTTTCATCTGTATTTCCCAATTTCATGGAGCATTTTCCATACAAATCTTAATACAGGTATGTGGAACATGTTTTTTTACTAAACTAGTTGACTTAAACCACAATATTTAATAAAATAAACAACCTAAAATTCTTAGAACTTTCACCGCTCACTTAATTCAAACACCTTAAACAAACCAAATTTCAGAAAAGATATAAAAGAAATGTATACAGAAAAAAAATGTAATATGAAGCTTATGAGAATTGTCGCAATGGCCTGAAGACTTCGTTTCTGAGATTTGAACGAGACTCCTAGCAACTTATATTTTTACTGCGAATCTGGTACCATGTGGAATTTTCTTTATTTAAGGAAGAACGAACTAAAACTAAGATATGAACATAACTAATTATGCACTATCAGCCGAAAATGGTGAATAATTTGTATATAATCATTATTTATTACGGTATCTTTACATCAGTGACTACACATAATAAAAATAATAATAGGAAAATGACCACAAAAAGATCAAATGATAGTGCAAGATAAATGTTTCATCATTAGTTATATAGAAACTAGTACGGAATTTGCATCATCATATCTCAATGATGATTATTGTCAGAAATAATATTGAAATTTACTATTAAAAAAGGAATCATACTGAACAACATAAAAGCCAGTCATCAACGTTTGATTTTCATTAGATTTAAGACTAGGGTGACAATATGTTATGTTAATCATCACACTCCATGTATAATAATAAATTTATGTTAAAATCATTTAAGATTGGTGGCAGAATTGTGTTATAAATCACTGTTGAAAACTGTATGAATGCATCAAAAATACAAGAGGGGTGGGGTGGGGGACGGGGGACAACGAACCGAAAACCGAGAGAACGAAAAAGAAACTGGGGTTGATTAGCATAAGTTGAGGGATAGGGTGGAAGATGGAATGAATTTATAAATATTGGATTAGGGTTGTCCTGAATAATTAAATGTTTCGGGTGTACTGTATGTCGGCCCAATTTTTTAAAACTTAAGATGTTAAAAGCCCAAACTGAGCCTAACTTGGTTTTTATGTATAAAATTTGTACATTTTGAATGGTTTAACAACGTTTTATTGGTATTTTCTCTTTCTTTTTCTTTCTTACTTTTGTACCCCTGTATTAGTAGGAATCCAATTAAATTTAACTTTTTCAAGAAGATGGTACTTGAATTCCTATTTTGATGAATTAATCCATGAAGTTTAGATATTTATCGTATTGAAAATGTTATAATGTAATAACTAAAAAAGTTTATTATGCGAAGGAAACCTAAAAGAAAAATGCATCATGTAATTTTGGGTAGACCTAATGATATTTAATAACAAATTTGCAATAATATGTGGAATAAAATTTAAGCAATTTAGAACAATAGTTTGCATATTAGGCGGGTACTGTATACCAAAATAGAATTAAAAGATCAAACTGCAAGAAAGTATACCAAAATATAATTATATTGTTTCCGATAGAAGTCGCATTATACAATGGACATTATAGTAAGATTGCATAAATTAGTTTAAAGATTGTTTATATGCATACTTTATTTGACATAGGGGTGTCAAATGGGTTGGGTATAAACGGGTTAATTTAAAATTTAACCCAATCCATTTTAAACAAATAGACCCAACCCATTAGACCCATTTATTAAAGGGTACTTTTGGCATAGGTCCCTGGTAGGTTTCAAAATACACGAAAAGTCCCTGACTTAAAACTTTATAAATTAGGTCCCTGTTTTTCGAAAATCAACAAAAAACATCGTAAAAAATTTTCAAACTTCAAAACTTATTTCAACATATAATCATCTTCATATCAATGCAAGAAAAACACAAAAAAATTCATCAAAACCCAAAAAACAACAAAATTCGCACTTCAGGAAATTCTGTAATTTTTCTTAAAATTACCGATATTTCAGCAACTTTAGTAAAAAATTGCGTTGTTTTATGCAATTTTTTCTGTTTAGTTCAATCTTCCAAATTTACTATCTACATTTATTCAAACAACACATTATTGCACAACAATCAAGGAAAAATTGATGAAATTTCGTATAATTAAAAAATAATCAATATTGCATAGAACACACAGCTTATTCCCAATAATTGCAGTGAAAAAAACAATAATTCATAAAAGTTGCATACAAATCAACAATAATAAACCAAAAGTACCTTATTTTATGGAATAGCTGCGCACATATCAGCAATAATGTAGAATAATTGCACATATTGTTGCACTAATATAAATTTTAGTTAATATATAATTATTCAGCAACAATTGTATGATTATCAGCAATAATATTCAATTGTTGTTGACATTTCAGCAACAATATTTACTATCAACAAGTATTCCTGAATAGTTGCTGAAATGTTAGCAATTATTCTGCAGCAAAAATAGGGACCCGCTTTATAATGAAACTTACACAGGGACCCGCTTTGCAATATTCTTCCGTTTTAAGGATGCGATCTAAATTTCCACTTTATTAAATGGGTTAATACCCAACCCAACCCACTAATTTAACGGGTCAACCAAACCCAACCCGTTTAACCCAATTTGAATAAAATTGCATAAAAACATGTAGAAGATCATTCTCATCAATTCAGTTTGTATAATTCAAGATCAGTACAAAACATTCAAAATCAGTACAAAAACATTCAAAATCAGTACAAGACCATTCAAGATTTAAACTAGTACAAAGATAACATGTATCATTCAAGATCGGTTCAGTTTTCAAATAACAAAAACATCATATAAAGTGACATTAAAGATCTGCAGCAAGCAAAGTATCACACACTGCATCATTTTGTAGAATTTAATGATCTACATCATACTGTCCAACCTGCATGTGAACATGTGAAAAAGTGAGTACATATCTGCTCAAATATATCTATGGCATAGCTAAAAGAAATGATAAGAATAATAGTGAATCCTGTTTAACATTTAGATATTTTGGTACATTCAGTTGGCCAGGAAAACAGCATGACATTGTTCTACAAACATGACAAAGGTAAAAAACGGATTTACAAACTATGTATTCTATATTCCATTCATGATAAAAAACCAAAATTAAACAAACATGTGCCCCCTCGTATGAGTTTGTAGTGGAATGCTTGAAGCAATGGAGAAAACCATAACATAATTAATTATAATATACTCATTTAGTAACGTCAACCGGTATTACAAACAAAAATTCCTGAACATGTTTTCAATTTCAGTATACCACCTTTCATAATATGTGTAACGACCCCAGATTTAAATTTATTTAAATTGATAATTTATTGAATTTTTGAATAAAAATGTGAAATAAATCGATTTAAGTGATGCGAGTTCCCCCGAATCCAAATTAAAATGTATTAAATCATTTTAAATTTAGAAATTGTATATATATGTGAATCTATATAGTTGGGCCTATATGAATGGATTTGAAATAAAATCGTAAATAAATGGTTTGAAAATAAAAATACAAATTATATAAGATATAAAGTATAAAATAAAAACGTTGGATAAAATTTAATAGCATAAACTAAATCTAGAGATTTACTTATATTACGAAATGATAGGATTTAAAGATAAATTATATAAGTTATAAAATACAAAGTAAACCAATTGCTAAACCTTAACAATAATTTTTATAGCTTTATATCTATATACACAAAATAAAAACAAACTAGACATACAAATAAAAATCTATGTACAAGCTTCAAGAAAGTAAACAAATAGATGTGTATAAGCTTACAAGTGATGAAACAACATAAATATAAGATATAACTAAGCAAGCAAAAGGAAAGACAGCAAATTTTATAAGTATAGGTAGGCTGAGAAAACAAGTACGAGTTGATAAGAATTTTTTTTACAAACAAACCAGTACATACAAATAGGATAGGCTGTAACTAAGAAAGGGAACACATGCATTTAATAGCACCTCCTTAGCACACAAGTATTATCACTTCAGCCTCCATATAGAAATGTATCTCTGTCCTATGTTGTACAAAATAATATATCCTCTGTACAAAATGAAGTATCAACCTATAAACCTTTTGTTATATACATCACCCTATTACACAAACAAAGATTTTATCACCAGTACAAATCTATTTCCTGTAAGCTTTCTTTTATATCAGCCTTCTCCCCTCGTTTTAGTTCGAGAACCATCATAACTGAAAGAAAAATAAAATGAAAGAGGTAATATCATCTCAGCCTTAAACAACAACTTCAACCTGAATCAAGCATGCAAGTTCAAGCTTTGCTTCTCTGTTCTTTCTCTGTTCTTCTTGTTCTCTGCCTTATTCAAGATCCAGGTGAGTAACTCCACCTTTAAAAATTTAAAGTATAATATAGTCGAATATTATTGCTGTGATCAATATGGTATTGTGAAGTATGTTTGCAAAATTTTGAAGTATGATGTATACAGGCATTTGAATAATTGAAAATCCTTCTGTTTCCAGATTTTGTTCATGTTGATTTAAAATTTAGAACCTTTTAAATTTAATCTTTGTTTAAGACTTAAGTTTAAATAAAACTTGTTTGTTTCATTTCAAGCTTTAGTTAGGGTTTAACTTAAGTTAAACAACTTATTTATTTTTTTGGAAATTAAGAAACATAAGCCAAACTTCAAATTTGAGAAATTTCAAACTCCTTAATCTTCGAATTCAGGATTATAAACTGAATCCTTATGCTAAATTATGATTTTTAAAACAGGAACTCAAATTTTTAGAGATAAGGATTAAGAGCAGTTCGAGTTTGACTGTTTGGGGCATTTCGAGCTACCGTGGGTGATCCTCTGGTTGGTGATGGTCGGGAATTGGGCTGGAGGCGAAGGAGTGATAGGGGAGTATGGGAAAAATGTCGCGATGATCGGCCAATGATCGTGGTGGCGCCGGTGACGTTTTCTTTTCCGTAAACCTAGTTTTTAGGTGCTGTGAAATTTCGTTTCGTTTGACGTCGTGGTTTGATCGAGTTCTTCGTGATTCAAGCTGGTGATAGATGGGGTATGGAGGAGTTCGAGACCGGAGGTGAAGTTTTCCAGATGATCGGATCTTGGTGTTTGAAGCAAATTCTAGGTATCGACATTGTTTTCTGGTTTCGAGCTCAATGCTCGATTTTGATTTGTGGTTTCTGCTATCGATTTGATGGTCGGGAATTAGTTGGAAGGTGGTCGCTGACTTGAGTGGGTGGTCGCGAGGGGTCGGAGTTGGTTGCCGTGATGGTGCAGGTGCACGAAGATCTTGGCGTATCTGATGTTGATTTGGGGAAGATGGATGCTCGAGAGTTTTGTCGAGTCAATTCATATTTTTGCTCGAAGCAGTGGGGTTTGGGACTCGAAGGAGTTGACGTGTGGGCTCGGGTGTGATAATTGTTACAGGTTTATGTATTTAACCTGTCAGTATTTGAGTTTGATTGAATTCAAATGGAATGTTGATCAAGTTATTTTAGTGTTTTACTCGAGTTATTTAGTGTTTTGCTCGAGTGAATCATGGGTTACTCGAGTTAGTTTATTCAAATTTACAACTTGACCTATTTCCCAAATTTAAACTTAAAATAATTAAGGGTTTAAACTTAAAGGTTTAAGATTTATTATTCTTAGGATAATCCAATTGAAATGGGATTTGAAAGTTAAAATGTTTTCAAATAGGGTTTGAAAAGGATAATTAAATCATTAATCAAAATAATGTTTTTATTCTAAAGTTAATTAAGAATAAATGATTATGTAATTAACTTAAGGTTAATCTATTTAATTTATTAATTAAGAATAATTAAAGTGTTTGATAAATTAATTTATATCAAATGATTTGTAATTTATAAATCAGAATTCGATAATTAATTCATAAGTAATTAATTTACTTGGAAATAAATTAAATTGATTAGGATTAAACGATTAATTAATCCTGCTTATAAATGTTTATTTAATGTTTGACCTTGCTCATGAATGATTGCATTGTATGAGATGCCTTGAATTGATTGTCCTATCTGATTTGTGATGATTTGTGATACATCCTAATTTATGTTGTGATCTGATATTTCTATTTCTGTGATATATTACTATGTGAATATGCAAACCCTTTGACCCATAGAATGACATTTGAATTTCGATGCGACAGGGAGTCGGATTCCAGTTGGTTATCCGAAACCCACATCGAATTGTAATAGTGAATTTTTGTGACTGATAAATTTATTATCTATAAATCTGTGAATGAAATAAGCGTTGTGGATTATACCGCTTATCGATGTTGATATATCTGTGATGATTGATGATGTTGCACTATTGTGTGTAAAACCCCTGGACTACACTGTTACACACACAAATATGGATTTCACGTGGAAATTGGTTAAATCACAAATGATTTAAATTTAACGTTTTTGAAATTGAAATTTTAATTTCAATTGATTTTGAAATTGGAAATTCGGGTTTAAAGTGAAAAGCTTTTGAAATGGAATTTCAAAGATAAAAGTTATTTTGAATAACTTAATCGGGTTTTGAAATTTAAATAATTTGATTTAAATTTGAATTCAAGTTTGAAATTGAATTCTATGATTTGAAACTAGGGATTAAAAATGTTGTACAAGTTATATATGGGTTAAACCATTTTAAAGGTATTGATTTGGGAATTTGAATTTAATTCAAGGGTTTTAACTCGTGTAAATATAACTGGATTTTTCTGAAACGAAACTATTTGTTTCCAAATAGTGAAAGCTTTCACATAAGTAAAGGATTTCCAAATTGTGTTGAACGGTTTCAAGTTTGAAATAGAATTGAAATGTTTTGAAAACTATGAAATGAGTCTTTAATTCAAAGACCGAACGAGTTAATCCAACTTGAAATAGAATTGTTTTGAAAGCTATAAGTTAAATCTTGATTTAAAGATTTAACGAGTTAATCCAATTGAAATGGAAGTTGTTTTGAAATCTATGAATGAATCTTTGTGAACGGGGTAAACTTTGTGAATTGAATCTTTTTGTTTAAAAGATTAAAAGTGTGGAAATTGTTTAAACCATTGAAGGTTTTTGAAATGAATCTTTTTTTTTTAAAGATTGGAAATGGTAATTTGTTTTACCATTCGAATGAAAAGTTTTTGACTTTAAGCTATGATTTAACTGAGACCCCAGTATCCATATGATTTTTAATTGCGCTCGTTATTCGGTTTAGCCGGGAGAGGACCTTTGTGTCATATAACCCATTTCGAATAGTGATACGACGATATGGATAGCATTTGAAGACCGGTGGTGAAGATCGGGTATTTGCGAGAGCGATAGGATGACCTATCGATTTTCTCTGCATCATGGCTCCGGTATAGAGATTCCCTAAGTGATGGGAAGTCCGATCGAGATTGTGAATACCCGGATGTGCAAGGGCTTCTTCGGAAGTGCATTCGGTTCTGTTCGAACCCGGAACAGACTTGTATGGATGTGTGTCTGACATTACACTTTGAGATGTAAAGCTGGTTTCTATCAAATACATTTCTGTTGGTGGCGGAGAATTTATTCTCTTAGCTTAACACCCTTCTCTGAGACGTACGAGCTTAGAGGTTATGTAGTTGATGGTTACTAGTGATACATTCCCAATTTGGTAATGTGGCATACGAAGTTCTGATGATCATTTGATTGATCAAAGCGTGGCTTTGTGAAAAAGCGTGGCTTTGTGAAAAAGCGTGGCTTTGTGAAAAGCGTAGCTTTGTGGACGAGACTTCGTCGAGCCTCACAACCCGGTAATGGTCGAAACAGGAATGTTGCGACAAAGGTTTGTAGGGGTAGCGCTCCTAGGGTATGTCATTTCCTTCTGGATAAAGGGTGGTATCATGGTATGGAGCCCAGATACTTAACTCATGTGGACACTATACATTTATCACTTTGTGATGTTGCTTTGTTGGTTGAGGGGCCCCTCAGATAAAGGTCGGTAACAACCGGGGGATGACATGACTCGTGTGTTAGTTACCTAGTTACAGCTTGGTTAAAGCGTGAGGTAGCGTCGGCCTTGTGTTTGCAGAGATCCGGTTAGGATCCGGGGCGCCTTTCCAGAGGCGTTTCTATTTTGGTAAGGAAGTTCCTTAGCCTGACCATTTGTTGGAAATCCAAAGAAACAATACGAACCCTGTACGGTTTTAGTTGTATAACCTGCCATGGAATATGGCGGTAACCTGTTATTGAACATGGTAGTTATAGTAGGCATACGATGAAATGTTGTATGCTGGCTAAGATTGATATTATACTTTCAAAATATTTTCACCACTATGCACTAGTAATAATATCAAAGAAGTTTTGTTTGCGTAGTAAGCATGTTTGACTATCATAAGAAGAAATCTCCTCCAATTCTGCGATTGCATTGTGTGTGTGGCGGGAGGTCTTATGGTAGTTTCATTTTCTAAAAGCATTATGGATTTCAATGTTTAAAAGCCTTTGTTGCTTGTTTTGAAGATAAACTGTTTTTGTTGCTCACACCAGTCCCATGACTGATCCGGAGTTTATTGTTCCCTTCCTAAACTCTGGGTGCCCACCATTTTCCACACGGGCAGTCTAGAGTTGGGTTTTCTCAGATATTCAGGTTGAGTAGATTATCTGGAGCTAGTTCAGTTCTTGGAGTTCATGGATTGACGTTGCTTATCTTGGAGCATTCTATTGGAGACATTCTATCCGCTGCTGGTGTTATCTATTTTCTTTCCGCTGCTATTTCTTGTATCATATCTTTGATATTGTTGTATCATATTGATATCATTGTTGTATATCATTCTGGATATTGTATTCATTGGAGTTGTATATGATATCATTGTTTTCTTTCTTCCGCTGTGTTGTTATACTTACTGTGTTATAAGCTCCGGCGACTCGGATTTGAACGGTCGAATCTATGGCATTCGAGTACGATGTAAAGTATGGATGTTGATTTTCGAACGCGAAAATTCGAATCGTTACATACTTTATGCCTGCTTGCGTTATCAGATGGATATTCTCAACGGTATCGTTTAGATCCATGTAAGCATCAAACCTTGGCCTAGGCCTAAACCTCTCCCGTTCCACTTTCTTTTCACCTGTCCCACCTTGATTATTTTCCTTCTTTTTTTAGTAAAGTTGCTTCCCTTTCCCTTTACCATGGTGCTTACACCGTTGAAAATTTCTATAATTCTAGTTACTATACTAGGTTGCCTTTCAGACGTAGCATCCTCCAACCTCATTTACTTTGTTGCCTTATAGAAGAAATCCTATAGGGTGATTGGCTTCTCCTTTGTCTATTTCCTAGCAAACTTCTTTCCAGAATGCATTCCACTGCATAAGGCCATCAAGGTCAACCTTTCGTCCATGTTTTGAACTCCAACCGTTGTAGCATTAAATCGAGTTAGATACTTCTATAGCGATTCATCTTCCCTTTTCTTCACATCAAATAACAAGTATGCTTTCTTTGATTGTTCGACATACACCCGAAATCGACTAATAAACTTCTCCTTCTACATTGCCTAGGAATGGATCGAACATAGGGTGGATGAAAAAACCACATGGTTTCTAAGTGCACTAGGAACATAGGAAAGCATTTGTGCAAGACCTCTTATATAGCTCTTCTCATTAGATATGTTGAGTATATGATTATAGATGCACTATGGGGGTATTTACTCCTTTATATGGGTCCATCGGGGGCATACTGAAATCTTTGGGGTTTCGAGCGGTCTCTATCCCTATGGAGAAGGGACAACTAACCTGGATTATATACCTCACTCCACTTGCTCACATGACACACATTCTCTAATAATCCATGCCATCCTATCCTCTATGCAGGTGATTGATGGCTTCGTAAATTCCACATGTTAATGCATTTTATCAATGATGGAGACATCATAATTGAGAGAGTAAATACTAAGGATAACATCGTGGATTCATTCACTAAGACACTTTCTCATTTTAATTTAGGTAGACTGATCGAAGGCATGGGAATGAGACTTCATAATTGGCCCTAAGTGTGTGCATATTGGCAATTACATAAATAGTTATATAACCTAACTATATAAATAATCTTGTTCGAAATAAAGTATGCTTTTGGTCTTATTTTCTTTTATATATGTTGTTCTATAAAGATATAAATAATGACATAAATACATTAAACATATAAGTAAAAGACCTTTAGGAGAACTATTTTATCGACTACAGTTACAAATGTATTCATAACCATGAGTATTGAATTGATATCTAAATGCTTACTTCTTAAATGAGATGTATCGAGAAAAAGATATTGATATGTCTATTGAGATTAATGTATATAATGCTCTCCATACGACAGACGGTGAATTACTCATGTCTGTCGAGGCACTAAGGGGTTACGTACTTGTAGTTGTTTGAAATACTAACAGAATTATTCAATGAGAGTCTTCTATAGATTAATACAACTAAGTCAAACTAAAATATATCATGGTAATGACATAAAGTTGTCGTCAGACTTGAGGGTACTGTCGATCTTAAGTAGTTACGTTGTACTTTATTATGGTCAAGCATATGGCATGGTGACCATGTTATGGCCAGTTAGGTACACTTTGAACTACATGAAGAGAACACTGCTACAGAGAGGATTTATCTCCTTCGTTGTAAAAGGTTGTATAACCATAAGTGTAATCAACTTAAAGTCAAAATCTCTAGCCAGAGTAAATCCTTTATCGATTAATGTTATCGGATTGGACAGAAGACTTTAATGTAGTCTATGGAATAACTATAGATATTAATAGAGTTTTTGACCTTAGAACAAACTCAAAATATCTTAGTCATATAGTGTCGATGAAAAGAAAATGTGTAAAAAATATCGTTACTAGGTGAAATTTAATAAAGATTAGAAATTAGATCTGACCAAAATGATCTTGCGCTCAAAATTGTACTTTAGCAAAGTCCATATAGGCTTAAGTGTTCATTGTTTAACTATTAACTGAGGACCGAATTCACGTTAGAGAATGAACACAACCATGTTAGTTACTTTCCGAGTTCGACCAATGCAAAATTATTTTATAAACATTATAAATTAATAATAAAATTAAATGCTAATATTATGTTAAATTCTAGTGACATTTTAATTATTTATTTGAAGCTTGAAAATTAATTAAAATGACGTATAAAAGTTATACGATGATTTAATTAACGAACGGTCTTGAATAAGTTAATTGAATAACTAATTTGAATATTGGATCTGTTAGGCCCGAAATTCAGAAGCCTGGATATGGCAGGGGTGGGGTGGTAGGGCGGCACAACATGCAATAGAAGGGAGGGGATGTGGTATTCAAAAATAAGATAAAGAGGTTAGATATTTATGATCCAGTTGGCTATATATAGCCACCTCGTTCGTTCTCTCTTTACACATAACCAAACCCTACCTTTATTTCTGAGTTGGTAAATCCAAGGAGACGAAGTTGTATCTCGTAGCTAAGGAGATAGAATAAGGAGTTAGAGCAAGGAAACAACTAGCGATCAAGGTGTTCGACGATCGGTAAGATCACAACAAGAAAGTAAAAATTCCATTTTTAAATGTATTCATAAAAATGCTTATATTCGTATATGTCACCCATCACCTATATATAATCCGGCTAAAAAAATCAAAACTAAATATAATTTGTAATTAATTAAATAAATAATAGTTTTTTTAAAATATATACTATATGCATATAAAATTATTTACCATTTTTACTTATTAAATTATATATATATAATTTAGATCCATACACATATAAAAAAGTATTTTAAATATTAAATCGTTTATAAATTATTCATGTATATATGTATATATATACGGTTTATAAATTAGAAAAATCGTCTTAGCTTCAAAAAACTTATTTAAAATATTATATATATATATATATATATCACCGGTTTCAAATATTAAAAAAAATTATTTTGAAAAGACTAAATATTTTTAAATTCAAATCATTGAAATTTTCAAATATATATTATACATAAAAATATAATATATATGGATTGTATTTATACATAACAAATATTTTTGCTCATGGATCTAAAGTGAAAAAATAAACTACTTTTTAATTTTGAAACAATAAATTGTTTTAAACTCAAAATGTTAAATTATAAAATATATAAATATTTATAAATAATTAATACTACCATATATGGATTAATAAGTCCACATAAATTAATTTAAATATATATATATATATATTTATATGCCAAACTTTATGTCAATGTGTGTATATATATATATATTAAATTTATATTATATATATAGATAATTGATAAATTAGCCATAGCTCGTATTCATTCAGTAATTCTACAGTTTTCGAATTAAATTTGAAAAATAAATAGTTTTTATTAATATAAACATAAATTATATATTTGAATGTATGTGTGTGTCTACACACACAAATGTGTGTGTGCGCGCGCATGTTTATATCATCATCGCTTACTTATGACATTAAACGTTTTTATTAACCATAAATCACAATGGTTAATTGAACACATTTGACATATACATACATCATGTTAGCCGTAGGTTAAATCACTGTTTTCACATAGTTATAATGATTGTATTATGAATACGAACATATTATAATATCAAAATAGCATTAAAGTAAATTAAATTGGTACTAAAATATTATTATAAAATCATATTAAATAAACATAAATATTTGACATATAAAATTAATTAAATTAAAATCATATCTCAAACTCTTTTGTTAATCAATACCAAATATAAAACCCTACTCTCGGGAGTAGAGATAGGAAATTCGATAGGCCCGCCCCTACCGACCCTCCATTTAAGCCAAGCTCTTGCAGAAGCATGTTTTTATCCCAAGGCTTTCGCTCATTTAAAAGTATTATTCATTTTTTTTGAGAAAAATAAGTTATCCTCTTTAGGAGAAGAGCATTCATATAATTTTATTCTACACTTTAAAATGGGGATGCCAAAAAACCTGGTAATTAGAAACCCCTCCCCCCCAATACGTAGTAAATGAAAAAGAAAAGACCCTCCCTAACCTATTAACTAGATAAAATATACTAAGAGGAAGATTTGAAACCGAAATATATAGAAGACAAGAAAGATGATTCAATCAAACACCAAAATATGTACTAGAGTTGAATAAGGCTGTTATGGTAACGGTAATTTTACCATTACCATACCATTACCAGTCAATCGGTTACCATTTTAAAGTAAAGTCGGTATACCAGTATAATCGGTACGATAACGGTAAATTTACCATTTTTTATAGTAAAACATCGATAATATTTTTTCAAAACCAGTGGTAACGGTAATTACCGATCCATTCATAATACATTGATATTCATGTAAGATGTTGTATTATGGGTATTTAGAAGCAAGAAAATAGTTCAATTTATTTTAGTAATTCAACTCAAATGATGATAAATACACTTCTTTTCTATGTCCTTTATTAAATGACCCAATGAGATATATAATGAAGCATCATTCAATGTAAAAATATATTAACCTATTAATTTACCATTACCAGTGTAGCGGTTACCAGTTTATCTGTATACCAATCATCGGTATATCAGTCAATCGGTAACGGTAACAGTAAACAATTTTAGTTTACCAGTAAAAACAGTACGGTAACGATATTTACAAAATGGTAACGGTAATCATTACCATTACAGCCCTAGTTGAAAGCCCTAAAACTATATCATCCATGGAAAGCCTAAAAGCACGATGATAGATCCATCAAAATCAAAGGGACATCAATCTAGCTTCAATCCGGCATTAAAATCAAAGGGCAATTAGCCCATGGCAAGTCAAAAAATGAAGACAACATCCTCAATCCAGCATCGACAAACCAATCATTGAAAACGTCGTATAAAAAGCAATCCAAACCAGAATAACATTGAAAACCGAAAAACCTCAAAGGAGACGTGAGACCAGCACACATGTATGTATATAAGAAATGTTTATATACATATATGTGTGAGAAAAGTAAAATGCAATCAAATGCAAGACAAAATTATCTTTCAATTAAAAGTATACCGTTCACGTTATCATTAAAAGTGTCAATTAAGTCTGTGCTTAGTGCCATATAAACACAAAATACGATCTTGTGCAAATTAATAAAATGAATTTTTTAAGATATCCAGTGAGCGTCTCAAATGAGAAGGTGCTCACCTAGATCACCTTACGTTAACTTAGGATCACACACTCCACGCCTTAATGTTTGCTCTTGAGAAGTAAACTTCATCCTCCAAGCTTGGATACACCTCTATCCAAATGGATTTGTAGCTCTACTTACTCTCTAAATCATTGTCTCTTATACATTGATCCAGATCCGCCTCGTACATATTCTTTATTAAGGTTTTTAACTTGCTATGTTTCATGTTGGTGTTTAATTGTTCTTCCCCTTTACTTGGTATATAGGCTGTTTGACTATGGAAATCTAATTCTTTTTTTCCCTCTTGCGTTACATGTGCATGAATAAAAGTTGTTCATTGTGTATGTTTACATTTTAGTAATCCATTTTTTGGACTGGATTATTGGAATACGATCTACATTAATTTTCAGTGACCACTAAAATAGAGTGAAATGCTCTATATAATCTAGAGTTCTTTTATTGTTCTTTAAGACCACATATATTACTGATGTTTGAATAGTACTGAATCAGACTATGTACATTATTGATTTTTTGAGTAGAAGGAATTAGGCTATGTGTTATATTGATTTTTTAGTATTTTACTACATCTTTTATTTTTTTTCTACTTCTCATTTAAGTGCTAGATGGATTTTTCATTAGCTTTATGGATTTTTTTTAGGTATTCTGTCCAATTGTGGTAGCTGATGGAATGTCAGAGATGTTTGTATGAATTGGTTCAAGTTGAGGAAAAGGTTGGATGAAATATTAGATAAATTCAACCACCATTCAAGGTAAAATATTCACTTTTGTGATTAAACTAGCATCTCTGAATTGTAAAAAATATTCAACTGGCCTAAAACAAACCACTGTTAGAGAAAAAAGTAGTTTACTCCTATTTTGGTTTATGTATGATGTGTACACCTGTAGTTTTGTATACACTGAGTATCAAAAGCTAAAAGCTTTAAATATATAGAATTGGGTTCCTAAAATAAATTGTTCAGTATATTTGGAATACATGTCAGTGTTGCATACTGCAAGTCCTAAGTATATAAGAAGTTTTAAATGGATACAGTTTCTTATATGCATGAATTTAGATGACTGTTCAGGGTTTAAAACATATGAGACATATGGGTCTTATCTGCGATTTCAAATGTACTAAGTTTTCCAAAATGCAAAGTTTTGAATATATATACAATAGTTTTCAAATATACGGACCTTATATATATGGCTTCAAACTTTTAATTTTCTAACATCTATAAGCTTTGAATATATGATAGATTTTAAAAGTATCAATTTCGTACAAGTAAGTTTTTGAGAATATATAGGTTCACGTATGTTGTTTTAAACACATACAGGGTGTTGTAAAAACAGAATTACATTTATATGGTTTGTGAGCACTGAATTTTGTATACGCTTGGGTTGCAAATATAAAGTGACTAATGAATGATTTCGAAAATGCAAGCTGTTTCATGAGACTGAAGTTAAAAATATATCATGTACAGATTTATAGGTACTTATTTTGGTTAAAAATAGATATGTAATATGTATGTTCATCCTTCATTTCCTTGAAGTTACTGTTTCTGGACATCCTATATTATCGATTTCATTTTCTGCAAGTAGTATAATTTCTACTTGATGATTAAATCTGTTGGAAATTTTGAATAAATTCCAATTGTCCTCATGACTTCTTAGATTTGCTGCAATGGTAGAGGTTTAACTTCTACATTGCTAGCATGGGTAGTTAACATAAACAAAAGTCTACATTCACTTAATTAAAACTCCACGTACTGCACATATTAACGTTATCACTTATCAGTCTGTATGAGCGTGTATATACTAACTTCCGTTCTTTAAATACTTAATTAGATTTGGAAGAACAGTTGCTTGCTTCCGGCATGCATCTATTAATGTTCACTCAGTATATCTGCCACCTTCAAAACTGGACTTTAATTATCAATATCAATCTCTTAAACTACAGACTTAATAGATTTTGATTCTATGGATACAACTAATTTGATCCAATCTAAGCAGTTTGCCTTAAGTTAGTAATGAAATCTAATTGGTTTAATATGCCTATAATCTATTCTAATTGTGCTTATCCATATTGTGATCTTTACAATTCATTTCATGTTGCATTTTCAGGTTAAAAAATAAAATATGATACTATTATCTATTTTATCAATTTTGATTCTAACAGAGAGTCTTTAAAAGAGAGCAATAAATATCCTATTTAAAGGCAAAGGAATATATGTTAGATAGATGCTTATTCAAAAGAAGAAGCTGATGGAAGCTTTACAAAGAAACAATAATTCTTCATGATTTATTGGAGAAATTTGGCATGAGAATTAATGAGGTTATAGTTTTTACCATATATTTACAATTATTTTACAGTTGTTTGATTTTAGTCGTTCTATAAGCTGAACTTACAATATTAAAGCTATGAGTTATTTAAGCTTGCTAATTAACAATTGCTTTGTATTGGCACCATCACACAATGTGTTACACTTAATTATGCAATAAGTGGTTGATATTTTGCTAAAATTAAAGAAAAACATTATTCCACGAAAGATTTTCAAACATTAGCTCTTACCTTTTATAGTAAATAAACTTACCTTTCCAAAATTGTTGAATTCTCATATTAATTGTTACTTATATTTATTTGTTCTGATGTCGAGGTTGTTGGGTTATTCTTTTCTATTTTGAGACATTATGGTTACTAGAGTAATGGTCATATTTATATGAGGTTTTAGTTTTATTTTATTTCATACATTCTAATGTTGCCAAAACTGAAATCTCAACTCTACTTATACTAAATTCCCTTCTTTCTTTATTTGTTGTTATATATTATACTAAAGGCATTCGAAGAACAACTCACATAATTTTATTCTTATGATTTTTTTGAGTGTCTAGACATCATGAGTTCGATCCAAACAAACCAAGTGAAGATTCACATAAAATCATTTTTTTAATTCTAGGACTTCGTTACTTATCTCAAATTGGGCAAATTTTAATAGCATTTGATAATTAAAGAAGAAACATATCTACTAGAAATTTCAAATGGTCATTTACGGCTCATATTTTAAGGCAACCAATCCAAAATTTAACATAAAAATGACTCAAATTTACAACTTGTTTGTAGTAACATTGTCAACATTTGTTAGATTATTGCTATAGACTTAATATTTTATTTCTTTTCTCTTATTTGATTAGCTACTACAAGGTAATATATATACACACTTAATGACCTAGGAAGTTAGTTATGATTGCCAAATATTTGTTTTAATTGCAAAAATATTTATTGTGTTTGCTGTAATTAAAAGTTAGTCAAAGTCCACCTACGTAAGGATAAGATACATTTACTTCTGATTGATATTCGCTTCCTTTATAGTTGGTGGATTTTCAATGCTCTTATTGTACTAACTACACAACAATGTAACAATCTGACAAAACATTTTCGTCTGATGCTGCATGGATCTATAGATTATACTGATTGATTTGATAGCCCATTTGTCGTACATATACACTTCCCCCTACTTGGCTATTGGATACCATCTCCCTACACTCAATACCATACCCGAAATCAGGCTTTATGCTACTTTCATGAACAAATCAGATTGCTCTGGCTATCACCTATATCGGTGCAGCTGTCTTCAGCCCTTTCCTGCCTTTGTTTGTCTCTAAATTGAATTACGTCGGGTACCATCATGGAACTGCTGCTGGAGGGTACACCTTATGGGGCATTTCCGTAAATCCACAATGACAGCAGGTATATAAAAGAAAAAAGAGTAGTATATCGCATATTTTTAAATGGGCTCTAAATAAATATATATTAGCAGGCTATGATAAGAGAGCAGCAGCAGCATATTGCTTAGAAGCTGGCAGCCATAGCAGCAGCAACAGTAGGGAGAGAGCATGAGTTGATGATGGCAAACAGTAATAGAGTAATAATGTTCTGATGGCAGAGCCACAGTGGGGACTGGGCTGGTGCATGAGGGTTTGGGGCTGGGCCCATTGCAGTTTCATGACGGTTTCAATATGCATGGTCAGAAGGTCAGAGTGAGCTACAACAGCAGCAGCAAAATGTTCAAATACACTATCCGAATGTGGATGTATCAGGTAATCTTGGGATCCGCAACCCGAATCAGCATCAGTAGTAGAATCATTTTGGGCAACATCAAAGGACTAGCAGTGATGAAGGGAGGAGTGGTTGAATTATTCTGTTATACCATGGTTACTGGCCAGCTTTTAGTATGTACATTTTCTACATATATGTTTTACTGGATATTAGATATTCATTCAATTTCATATGAACTTGAAAAAAAAATTAGCATACAATTCATGACTTAAATCTATTTTCACACACTTCGGCTCTTCTTGGTACTTCCTTTTTCATCCATGCACAACTTAGCATTATGATTAACTTATTTAATCAACATTATGTAGTGTTTTTGAAATTGTACTTTATCTGACTGCAAGTAAACAGGAAATCTTCTTTCTCGCATCAAATGGTATATCTTATTTTCATAATACTGATATAAACAATATTTATTACACTCATATTCATGTGAAACCTTAACGCAGGCCAATATTGTAAGTCTATGCATTATGATATTTGTCTCTTTCTAATGTTTTGACTCTGAGTACTTGACTATTTTGCATATCACTTCACATGGATACTTCCCTTAGTAAGGAATTGAAATATCTATTGTCATGTTGATATTTTATATTGTCCATAATCTCTACACTCTTGACTACATGCTTTTGATATTTCCTAATTTTTAAGGTTCATATTTAGTTTAATATCCTGTACGCACACTTTTAGTTACTACAGGAATCTCATTTTTCATCTTCAATTTTATATAATAGATAGTTCCCAATATGAAGTCAATATTCTATGATTATTTATTCAGGATTCTTAAACCGCTCATGCTTATGTTTGTTGACTATCGTTGGACAAGAGGGTCTAAAGAGGGTCTAGCTCAACATTGAAAGAGTTAGAAACTGGCATACTTGCTTCATTAGCAATTTTTCTTGGTGTACTTAGTTGAGCTGTTAGCTTCTCTCGCAAGATGTATTTTAGTGATACGAATCTGCCACCTTCAGATAGGATTGTATTCGACTATTAAAGGTTAAAAAATATAGTTAATTTGAGTACCAATTTAGCTATACCCACTTGAGTAATAGTTGATTACTTTCTTTACATATTTAATCATTTTCTAAAATAACGTAGTCTCATTTACGTTTTGATAAATGGTTGATATATGCATGTACATGCATAAAAATGCAACATTACTTACACGTCAAAGTCATTTTGTAAGATCCAAAAAATCGTACAATGGTATTTTTATTGCAAGTCCCTCTTGTGCACATAATTAACGAAAACATTACTATAATCTCTCACAATATTATAATTATAAAAAATACAAAATACGTCACTTCCTTCTTTGCACACGTCCAACGGACGTGCCACCATACTTGTATATATATATCCAAAACACTATGGATTAAAATATCATATCGGGGTAAAACGTTTATTTTCTTTCATAAAATAAAAAACAAAGAATAGAAACTTTCATCAAATTCATTGTTCTTTTGTAGAAAAAATGGTGCTAAACCACATACACCCTTTAAAACTAATGTCATTAAATTTTCTACCCCTTCTATCAATCTGCACATTCACATTTACTTATTTTCTCCAAACTGTAGCAGTATTAAAGAAAAACAAAATTTCTTTTAGGGGAGAGTTTCTTCATGGAAGAACACTCTTCACCTCCTTTCTATCGGCACCAAATACCTGAAAAATGGAAACAAGGTTTCTTAGAAGAGACTGCAAATTAATAAAAAATGACTCTATTTTATTGTAAGGGAACTTTTGGCGACACCCTTATAATTGTAAAATCAAAGTTTTAGGTCCCTTCCCATTTCTTTTTATAAAATACATTTCTATTTTTTAAAAAAAAACAGGTGTAATTTTGAGGGTATCTGGATAATTTTACTAACATTACATGTGTTTATATTATCATTTTTCATAACTCATAACTGCATTCAATATAGGACTTAGCAATCACTCTTATTTTGAAACAAGAGATGTAAAAGAGAGAACAAAATATTTAAAAAGAAAAGAAAAAATTAGGGACACGTCTCTCTCTTTCTAAAACTTATTTGTTTTTATGTCCCTTCCTTTTGAAAACTATTTTCCATATCCTCTTTTTTATAATTCTATCTTTTATCTCTATCGTTTTCAAATTTAAAAGTGGCTACCAAGGCAGGTATTTCATTCGATCACGAGTTATAAAAATTAATAAAATGGACACATGTTAAGATTACTAAAATTATCCAAATACCTCCTAAATTACATCTATTTTTCTAAAAATAGGGATGTATTTAATAAAAGGAAATTGAAAGAGACATAGAACTTAGTTTTTATAATTATAATGATGCATGTCAAAATTTCCCAAAAAAATATACAAAATAGTTTCAAAAGGGGAGAGATGTAAAACGAACAAGTTTTAGGAAGAGGAACGCATCCCTAATTTCCACTTATTTATTATAAACTATATTCGATAATCATGTTAAAACATAGATTCTACTGTTAGGTATAGGAAGAAACTGATTATGGATAGTTACCTCGACACCAAAGCCTTTGACATAAACATTGGTAAATAGTTCAGAAGGATCTGGCTGAGAACTTGCTTGAAATTATTTGGTTATGCATGTATCAGATATTATTCATCAGTAGATAAACAATTTCTGTGAACAAAAATCATTTGAAAAAAACCTTGGCCTCAGCTATAGCATCGTCTACTTCTTTTCTAGCTTGTTTCTCGATATCCTGCACGAAAATTACACTGTGAGATACAGGAAGATGAAATCATTCAAGGGAAATATGTATGAACCATGGGGTTACTTTAAGATCCTTAGCGGTTGCTATATCGTGAGCTAGTATAAGTTTTCTAACTCTTTCAATTGGATCACGTTCCTGAAAACAAGTTAGGCGTTAATGTATATTTATCAAAGAAAGTGTTTACTGACATTTGATTATAGGAGAAATAAACCAACCTGCCTCACACCAGTGATTTCGTCACGGGTACGATATGTGCTTCCTGGATCAGACATTGAGTGACCATGGTATCTATGTGTCCATTTCTAATACCTATCAAAATCACGACTCAACTTAAGCTATTGGTTACAAATACAAATTGTTATGTTTAACATAGCACGCGTAACAGTAACACATAAGCAGAAGGCGTAATGTTGCAAAAAATAAAAACCTCAAAGAAGTATTCATGAAATGGTCAGAACATTTGTAACGGTTACGAACCACAGAAAATGACTGTAATAGCTTGGCACCAAAAAAACAAAATACACAAGGGCCGGAATTTTTGGCATGCTTAATGTGTTGAAAAATATATTGTCAAAGACCTCCAGCTCAAGTGGTTAGAAATACGACGCTTTAGACAGATGTTCTAGATGTCATGGGTTTGAGCCCCCGAGACATCATAATGAATGCTCTCCTTGAAATAAGTATCACTTTTGTTATAAAAAAAAGTGTTCAAAAATATAGATTGTCACTTGAAGGTGTGCTTACGAATATGGTATGATAAAGAAAGCTACATTAGTGACTACTCGCAACATAAATTCAATGCAAGTTATCTGTATGAGAATTAAACATTTGAATATTTCATGATGGCAGCTGGTCCAATATTTTTGGATTGATACCAGAAGTTTATGAATATGGTATGATAAAGAAAGCTACATTAATGACTACTCGCAACATAAATTCAATGCAAGTTATCTGTACGTGAATTAAACATTGGAATATTTGATGATGGCAGTTGATCCAATATTTTTGGATTGATACCAGAAGCAGGATAAGTAAGTTGTGAAATTTGGATGATAAAGAATATCTTGGAATCCTGGTATGATTGTGAATACCTTCATAATATCTGGTTTAACAAAATTTGTTGAAACCATGTGAATGACTGATTAGGTAGGATGAAAATTTGATCAAAACACAGTATTCAGTCCCATCAGTCCTATATAAGGCAAGCTTTTAGATCTTTCTCCACTGTTACATTAAGCTTTAGCAACCAAGATACTGCATGGTTCAAGTCTCATCCAAATTCCACAGCTGGTCCAATATTTATGGGATATCAGAAGCAGGATGAGGAGTTGTGAAATTTGGATGATAAAGAATATCTTGGATTCCTGGTATAATTGTGAAATACCTTCATAATATCTGGTTTAATTAAGTTTGTTGAAACCATGTGAATGACTGATTAGTTAGGATGAAAATTTGATCAAATCACAGTATTTAGTCCCATCAGTCCCATATAAGGCAAGCTTTCAGCTCTTTCTCCACTGTTACATTAAGCTTTGGCAACCAAGATACTGCATGGTTCAAGTCTCATCCAAATTCCACAGCTGGTCCAATATTTATTGATTGATATCAGAAGCAGGATGAGGAGTTGTGAAATTTGGATGATAAAGAATATCTTGGAATCCTGGTATAATTGTGAAATACCTTCATAATATCTGGTTTAATTAAGTTTGTTGAAACCATGGAATGACTGATTAGTTAGGATGAAAATTTGATCAAATCACAATATTCAATCTCATATTAGACATGTTCCAGCTCTTTCTCTATTGTTACATTAAGCTTTAGCAACCAAGATATTGCATGGTTCAAGTCTTATCCAAATTCAAATCCAAATTCCACAGCTGGTGGGTCTAAATTATAAGTGGCTATTAACATCAAGGTCCAAAAATGTATTTAACAAAGACTAAAACAATGATATAGAATCTGACAAATGGCATCATACCACTTTCAAGCATTTTGCCAATGTAGCACATATATTTCTAAATACGCGATATAACTACATGCCATACGTTCATTGCATCTTGCATGATGTATCAGACGCAATACAATATAACAACTACACGTAATACCTTTAAAATGTTGAACCTATGTTTAACTCCTACAAAGATCTTTTTTTTTTCTTTTTTTTTGAATATTTTATTATCATTTTGGTGTAAATCAGTGTTACAGTTGACAAATTTAGTACAGTTTCTTTGTTAGGAAAGGAAGTTCAAAGACCAAGATATGTACATTATTTAAGTATTTAACATGCAAATATTTGACTTGTTAGGTGAATATCCTAAGCTCTCTGGTGGTTATCCGAGAGCTTGTGCATCATAAAATAATGAACAGAGAGAAACCAAGTTTTGCAACAGAAAATTAAAGAAATGCACAATAAATAAGTTCCTATATATAAAATAATGACATCATGGAATATTAAGATTAAGCCGAGAGGGATTTTAGTTCTTACAATAGGTCCATGACTCAAAGCATGTGCTTTAGCGAACGCACATGCTTGTTTCACAGCTAGTGCATCCATACCATCCACCTATTGCAAAATACATATAAAATTAGAACATGGAATACATAAATATAATCAAATAGAAAAAATTTCAATTATTAACCCTTAAATTTATGTACGGTACCAGAATCTGGTGATCCATAGCGTAAATCAGTTTTATCATACATTTGAAGCATGATATGCCTTAATCAAGACTTCACACATGATTCACATTCGAGCCTTAGCAGCCTCAGAATCACCAAGCATCATTTAGGTTTAGAAGCACATGTACAGAATCACATGTGTCCATTATTATAGTATCTTACAAGAGTCTATCCTTCGATATACTCGACGTGAAACTTCTACAAAACAAAACATATCCAACAATTTTTTCGTGGGCGACTCTATCATAAAAAGAAATATGGTTACAACTAGACGGCAAAAGTGTGTGGCTTAAAGATCATGAAAATCTGCATCATTGTCCTCAATTTATGTAAGGTCCATTCATTTGTGTAACTAAAATAATGTAACTTGGTTAAATATGATTTGAAAATCATTTTTATAAATTCTACAACTTTTTCCTATGATAATATTGCAAATTCAAATTAATATATGATAGAAAATATTTAACACAATAATAATTTTAAAGGCAAAGAAATGGTATTTCAAGGCTAAATTCAAATAAGAAAAGTTTTCTGTCTATTAAATATAGTCAATAGACACGTTTTCAATTGATTTCAAAAGGAAGTTGGGTGAAAATATAGTCCAGGGATCAATTGGTTCAAGATGTCCCTACTAGACGTCAAAGGCCAGAGGCAGAAAAGATACTGAATTAAAAACACCAATAGCTTTTGAGCTAACTAATATTCACAAACTATAGTGACAAAAAGCAATCAAACCACTCATTGAACAAAGAGAATCTTGTTATATAACACAATAGCTTTAGATATCATTAGAACAACAAATACATAGATAAAGCATCATGATCGTTTGTATGTTTCAATAATATAACATCAAACAAACTATATAGCAACTGATAAATATGAATGTGTGCGTGCGTGCGTGTGTTACATGCATGCATGTATGTATGTTACATGTATGTACGTGTGTATACACACACAAAGTGGGAACACTTCATACAACACAAAGATAATGTCTGCCTCGCAAATATTAAATGACCATCGGCAACATATTGAGCACCAGCTATTGTAAGGAATTCTCCTATCACTCTATATCTATCCCATAACAAAATTTCAATCTGGAACTTTTATTCAGTTATTTATTCACTTGTTTTTTTAAAAACTAAATAAATAAATATCATGGTCCTATCAAAACAAAAAATTTGACTGGTTTTATATGTCCCTTCACTAGGCCAAAGGTTGGAGGCAAATAACTAGAATAAATCAAATAAACTTACAGGTTGCAAACTAATTTATTCACAAATGCTTGTAAGAGTGAACCCAATGAAGAGTCGTTGAAATGTAACATACACTTACAGGTTAACTGGTTGAGAATGAGTGACAAGGAATGCAAAAGATAGCCAGTAGTAAGAAAACCCGATAACTTTTATGTTTTTTCACTGACCAATATTTGTGTTGGGTGCGTGCATATGTAAAATAGTGTTAAGTATATTAAAACAATGAGGTCTCTAATTATTTTATTTATTTATTTATTTATTTTATTTGAATACATGAACAGAGGTCTCTACTTTTAGTATTTGGGTCCCCCTAATGCCAGCTAAATTCCTGTGTCTCCAAGTTAGCTGTCTTCATCTGTCCAATCTAATTTGAACCATCAATTACATGATTTAATTAATTGTTAGAATCTACAATGCTATTAAGATAATGTGATAATACACAAATTAATGGTTGAGATGAGCTTAACACATGTGGACAGGGGAAATGAGGACAAAGAAATTGAACTCATCTAATGCAAAACAATAAAAATTATCAAATCTCTCATTTGGCCTAAAAGGTCCTTAATCAAAACAAAGTATGGGTAATAAGTTCCTTTTAATCAATCTAATTCTAGGAGTCAAAAGGTAAAAACTATAATTAATATGGTAACGATGTATACTAGCAAAACATATGAAATCCAAACTTTTGAAAGTTTTCTTGATAGTAAGAGTGATACTTAATTATTAAGCGGATCACTCATTTTTAACTCTAAAAGTTGTTAGCTTTTACCTATCCAAATTGACTTAATAAGCTTTTGAATACCAAAATGATCAATTTAAGCTATCCAAAATCATCCCTAAATTGAGATTGGAATCAACTGCCTCGTGTCTAAAAGGAGGACATACATGCTTAGGACAAGATCTAATTTGTCCTAAATCCTAGTCAGGGGATCAAGTTAACAAAGATAAAAAAAACTTGCATTCAAACTAAGCCATGTCAAACTACAAAATCTTCGTGTATTTACAAAAACAAACACGATTACCTTCAACCCAGGTACATAGTCCCCACGCTTATAATATGCTGGACTCTTGGCTGATCTCCATTCAGCAGTTCCCATGCCATCTACAAAATCAATCAAACCATTTCATCAGACAACACCAAAACAAATCAAAAATAAAAACAACTTAATTTTGTTTTCATAACAAACTGCACGTCCAAAATCAACATAACATACAGTGGTTATTCTCGCAAACCAAGATGACCGGCAAGTTCCACAATGCACTCATATTCAAAGCTTCAAACAACTGCCCCTGGTTCGCAGCTCCATCCCCATACATGGCAAATGTCACACTCTCGCCCTTCATGTACTTCTGCCCAAAAGCAATGCCACATCCTAATGGCACTTGAGCGCCAACAATCCCATGTCCACCATAAAAATTTGCATCCTTCTTGTAGAAATGCATTGAACCACCCTTCCCATTCGAACAACCGCCCTTTCTACCCATCAGCTCAGCAAACGTCTCCTTCAAACTCCCACCACGAGCAACATAGATGCAATGATCGCGATACGCGGTAATGATCGCGTCTTTTTTGGTGATCGCGGCTTCCATGCCAACGGAGACGGCTTCCTGGCCGTCGTACAGGTGGCAGAAACCACGAACGAGCTTCGCCTTGTATAGAGAATCGGAGGCGATCTCGAGGCGTCGCATGAGGGACATGGATTAGAAGAAAGACATGAGTTCGGAGGGGGAGGTAGTGACTTGGCGGGAAGGAGGCTCGCAGCTGTGGGAGGTGAACGGGACAGAGGTCTCGATTGTTAGGGTTTGGTCGAAGGAGGAAAACGGGCGACTTATTTGGTGGAGAATTGAGGCGGAAGATAAGATCCGACGTTGGTAAATAGCGATGGCGGCGGCCATGGCCGTTAACTAAGCAGAGAATTTAGAATCGAAAGGCAGAGAAGGTGATATGTTGATATTTCGGGTCACTACTAATAATGGTAATTATTATGCCTACCACTTACCTTAACACACACACATATATATATATATATATATATATATATTTGAAAGAAAAATGTTCTTTTATTGATGATGTCTGAGAACCATGATTCGTTTTCTTAAAAAACATTATGGTAAGAAAAAAACGCACGACATCCTCTATTGTAACAAACTCTAATACAGCTGTACACAATGCTAGGAAAATAAAAAAACAAAACCAAAAGATAAACAAAAAAATAAGCCCGACCTAAATTGGGGGAAGAAAGAAAACACCACCGCTTTGCAATAAAACAACACAGCCCGGCCCATGAAAACAAGAGGAAACGAAATCCACACAAAACCCTTCTTCAAAGCAAACTCACATCATTCTATCCAGGATCTTCTAGATCAATTCCCCATTTTAGAAATCTACTTCTTTCCGACGATAGAATGTGGCGTAGTCGAAAACGACTTATCAGCTGAAGACGAACGTCGATTTCAGTTAGTTTTGCCCTTTGCTCCATCGAATACCTCTTTCCCTCGAAACGACGCTTCACCCTTTCCAACCAGATGTTGTGGGTTGTCGTTGCTGCCGCAACGTAGGCCAAGTGTTGAGATGCGGATTTCGTTGCAAAGTTCCGTCGTATGGTGGTAAGTTATTGTCGCAACGAAACATCGATTGTGGATTGGAGCTCTAATTTAAGAATCAACGTCGTCCACAGATAAGTGCTAAACTCACACTTTGTGAAAATGTGTTGATGAGATTCATTATATTTTTTGCAAAGGTCACATTATAGATCTATGTTCATCCCCCACGTTGTCAATCTATCCGCAGTGGGCAGATGTTGGACATATGCCATAAATGTTGTAAATGAAAATTTTCTGGCAGTTTTATTGTACCATATGAGTTTGTAGCTATCATCTCTATCTACATGTAGTCGAATCTCATTCCACACCGAAGAAAAAATAAACTTTCTCTTGTTAGCAATGTTCCAGTGGTCGGTAGGCATTTCAATAGATTGATTGACCTACATAATTTGACATGCCACCTCCCTAGTCTTGGGTCTTGGAACTGGGCCAATCCGCAGTGGTAGTGGTGGGTGTATTTCAAATTATTATTTTATCCTATTGAGTCTTTATTGGGCCTATGAAGTCTAATTCATTTAGAACAATTCTAAATTTGTTTTAAATAAAATCATGTATTTTATTTAAATTTAAGTATTTTGTCATGTAAAGTTAATTTGAATGATCTAATTTATATATATACATGTATCATATACATATACATATATGTGTGCATGTGTAACATAATAATCCATGAAGGGTATAACATACCCGTATATAGATGTTGAGATTTACATCGCAAAAAACACATTAGCTCATTTCGTATGTATTTTATGTTGTCTAAATATGTGCATAAATTTATAATGCAAAGTATATTTATATAAATACGTATACATATATTTAAAATATATTTTATATTTAAAAGTCTCAAAATTAAATATATATACATAATCTAAAACATTTTTATAAAATATATACATAATTAAACATATAAAATTATACATACATACATACATACATACATACATATACATAATAATTAAAATTATATATATATATAAGGTTAAATGAAATGTATATATATGAATAATTAATTACATTCAAATACTTAAAATATAAAAATATATATTTTAAAATTATTTCCAGATCGAAATTAGCAAAACAAACATAAAATAATAATTTTATAATTTTATCATTATTATATATATATAATAAATAGTTTTGATCATAATGATTAAAAATATTAGTAATAAATATTAAAAAATCAAATTTTAAAGTTTACGAAAATTTAGGATCATAAAATACAGGTTTAAAAACTTTTTCATGATTTTTTGAATAAAATATTATTTTTAATAAATAAAAGAAATTTTCAACCGAAGTATTTTAATCATTAAAAATATTAAATATTAACAAAAATTCTGAAATTTTTTCCGTAGGTTACTACATAGATGTCATAATTTAAAAAAATATAAAATCAAATTTTCAGTGCAATGATTATTTTAGATATAATAAACAATTCAAATAATCAATAAAAGATAATTTAAAATTATTTTTATATATAAAAAGTTTCTTTTTGAATTTGATAATTCATATTATGTATAAATTGAAAAGTGTATATGGATCGATAATATATAGTAGGACTAGTCTAGCAAGTGCGGAATTATAAATAATAGTAAATAGTAGTAATAAAAATGACACCAGGGATTTTTATACTGGTTCGAACTTCCCGTTCTACGTCCAGTCCCAGACTCCTTCTGGAATTCCTCGAATAACCCTCACTTAATCCGTAAGAACAGGTATTTCACCGCCTCAGCAACCGAATAGTACTTTTTTCGCCTAAGCAACCGAATAGGACTTCAAATATAATTTATAAATTGTTTCTTGACTTGTGTGTTCTTGAGTAACACGAATATAGTCAATATAGTACACCCTTCCTATAATCTTCTTGATATGATGATTTGAATGTTCAATTGTAGGAAGTAGAGATTTGAAAATCACTTGAGATTATAATAATATAAAGCAAGAATAGATAGAAAGAATTGGTAATTGAAATAGTTGATTTTCATCTCTATTTATAGTATTGAATAGTTTTAATTCAATAGTTGCAACCATTAGAAAGAGTGCAACTCTTGGTGAAGAAGACAACTCTTCAAAATTTGATTTTTCATGAAGAGATGCTTCAGTTCGTCAAGTTCAGATGTTTGAGAAAAAATAGTCAAATGGCTAAGTAAGTTTAAAAAGTCAAATAGGCAGAAGAACAAAAATTCAGTGATTTCAGACGTTTGTCACTTAATTCAGACGTCTGTATATGATGACAGAAGTCTGTCTTAACTTATGCAGACGTCTGTTTTATAGGAAAATAGAAAGTATTTCTTCAGAGAGTTCACATGGCTGTATTTTATCCTCAGACGTCTGTTATTGATGACAGAAGGCTAGATAAAAGTTCAGTCGTCTGAACTTGTACTGATTTGTTCCTCTTTCTTATTTTAGTAATTCTGAACTTGAGATATTTAAAATTTTTGAAACATGATTTTCAAAAGAATATTTGTGTGTGTGTGTGTTTTTATCATTATATCCGAGATTGTACAATAATATCTAATCTGAAAATAATAATCAATATACTTGAGAGTTTGAGCTTTGTTTGTTGACGATATGATAATAGCTTTTCTTTGTAGATTTCTGCAAGAATATTTGATATCATAGTATATAGTTTGAAATATATAGTTGTCACATTAAAATCGAAGAAGGCAGGTTCCAACATAAATAGGTGTAAGGAAAATTCTAAGCTGTTTATATATTATAAATATACATATATGTAATTATATGTTTAAAATATACATTAGTCTATATTTAAATTAATATATAAATATACGTAAAATAATTGATAACGACAAAATTCAATTTTTGAGCAAATTAGATTTGTTTATACATAAATTATAACACATAATACAACCATGCACATAACCAAACTAATTTGTGACAACTGCATATACCTACGAAAATCTCACCTAACTAGATATACAACATTAATATATATACAGTGTAACGACCCATAAATTTCAGTGGTTTTATTTATTTAATTAATTAAATTTTTGTGAAATTTTAAACAATAATATTTTGAAATAAAAGTTTAATATTTGGAATACGTCTGTTTAAACATAGCAATTGGTAAATTTCATCTAATAATATGGAAGTTTATTTATTGTGTAATTTTATTTCAATTCAAATCAGTTAATATTAGATGATAATAAAATGTTTTCCAAACTTGAATATTTTTATACAATAAATTTCTAAATCATCTTCTGAGTGAAACGTCATTCTTCGTTTCATCAAATTTGGATTTCTACTGCTCCGTTTATCTTAATTCTGGCAAAATAGCAGCATTTCTGGTACCAATTATCGACTTTCGATCGGATGATCGTACCACTGATATATGTATACCGTTTTGATCGTCTCATCATGCTGATTTCTACGGTATATTTATTTTAGTATTTTGAGGTTCGGTACGCGACGGAAACGGGAAAACGGTACGTCCTATCGGTACCACAAATTTCAACCGTTACTTCCGATGCCTTTTCAAATCTGAAACGTGCTGTACAATCAACCCATTAATTACTTTTAACTTCCCTATCGGTTTGAAATCTTTACCGTGTATCTCAAGCAAATAATCAATTGCTTTAAATTATTTACCTGATTCAAGAGTCAGTGACCGTTGCCATTTCATTTACGTTCGTATTTATCTGCAAATTTCTTTCACTTTTGCTCTTCTGTCGTCAACCAGAAATAAACCAAACATTAACTATTATTTTTCATTCTTTCCTTCTTCCTCCACTTTTTCCTCTGTTCGTTTTATCCCAGATCTTCCCTTCTTCCAAACAACCGAGCCACTAGCACACTCTGCCTCCGATAGTTCCTCCGCGGCCTCGATCCAATCTCCTCCGCCCCACCGTTCCCTTCCACCCGAGCTCGAACCACCATCTCGGCCAGCCTGCCACCGCGCTGCAACCTCCACGTGATGTCAATGCAGGCACCCAACAAAACTCTCTCCTCCATAGCCACCATCGCTGTTACAACCGACCCGCCTGATAGCAACCCCATCTCCACGTGAACCCTCCTCATCCATGCCTTTTCCCTGCCTCGTTCACAGCTGCACGCAAGCCACCTCTTCTCTTCGACTTCGCCACCCTATAGACCTCTACTGAAGCCACCACATCACTTTCTCATACATCTCTATTCTCTGCTCATGGATTTATATGGTATGTAGTTATATTTTATAAGTTTATATAAGTTATGTATATATATCGATTTTTATAAAGTATTGGTTTTATAGTAAAGTAACTTTTTCCCATACTCTCAGTTACATACATATATTACCGTAACGTAAGCTTATATGGTTTTATAACAATATTTGGAGGCTGTGTCAGGATAGTGTGATGTATATATATTTATATTTATAAGTGGAATTATATAAAGAGATTGCATGAAAGCTATATGCAGTTATATGAATTTCTTATTTTATCAAGTACCCACTCTGTTTAGTTTGGACATTAGTTTATACCAGTATATAAATTATACATGAAGTTACAGTTTAATGACAGTTTATATAGAGCATAACAAAATTGGTTAGTATATTTGATTATAAAAGTTGTCGGTTATTATATATAACATGTTTTGTTGTTTTAAGAATGTAGTGTATGTTGTTTTGATTCACGCATAAGGGTGTACTGATGATGCATATATATTAGATTTGTTAGTTGAATATACATATGCACGGCAGTGTATATATATTAGTCATATACAGGCATGTTACAGATCAGCTATATATGTTTGTTATATATTTTACTGGTGATTCAAAGTGTTCGTGCATATAGCTGTTGTTAATAATTTAATTGTATGTTAGATGCTATATACAGATTTATTTATATAAGTCATATGTTAACTGTGGTCGCATAGGTTGGTGTACTGGTATGTATTAGTTATAAGATGGCAGTATATATATTTATATTTAATATTTATTTAAAATATATATGTATTTTGAATTAAATATTGTGTTTATGTAGGATATATGCAAAGTTATATGCTTATATATCTATATTAGTATTTATTTCAAATCATATATTATGTATATATGTGTTTGATTCAAACGATGATTTTGAAATGCCTATATATTTAATTTAATATGAGCTTAGAATTTAAAATATGATTTTATATAAATAATTATATATAGTTAGACATATATGGTTCAACTATACAAATTTTTTTTTCATCGATCCAGTTCTGATTCGTTTTATCAATTCTTGATTATCAGCTTTGTTCGTCCAATTCGCGTTCAATCTTGCTTTGCTTTGAAATCCATGACTGGAATCGTAACTCACTCTGTTGTCGAATCTTTCTTTCTAGCCTCGAAAGGTGAGCAATCACTCACGATTAATGTTCTTATATTTATTAAATTTGATTTCAACTGAAATGTCAAATTGAAATATGCTGTTGTTAGTTATTTACATTGTTATATATATGTCATTATCTGTATCTGTTCACCTGTGACATCTGACACCATCATCTGTTATTTATATTATTGACATATGCATGTTGCTGTTGTTATATTATTATTATATCTGTTATCACTCTGCAAGTTCCCTGTTAGTATAGAATCACTATGGGTTGAAATGATACATACCCGAACGATCTGTAGAATAGGAGAAAATCGTTATGGGTTGAAATGATAAACCCAAGCGATTTTCAATTGAATTGAATTTGGGATTTCGGGTTGAAAAGATATATACCCGAATATGTTTTAAATTGCGGATTGAAATGATAAATATCTGTACCACTTGACCATAGGATAGAAAATTATATACAGGCACCGTTGGTCCATATATAAATGTTTTGAAAATGATTTCTTTGGTTTTGAAAGGAAATATATGATTTTGGATAAATACTAATTTTAAAGATTTATTAAAGTCGATTTAATAAGTTGATAACTAATATGTTTAAGTATTTATTTAATATCTATAATTTCAAATATAGAATTTATAATGATTTGAAATTGATTGAAGTTATATTTATTTAATAATTTTACTTAAATAAGTTTGATTTGAAACGCATTGAAATTGAAATTTAAAGAAATGATTTACAACTTGAAATTTTAGGGGTGACTTAAATAGATATTTCAAACGTATAAATACTTAAATGAGATATTTGGTTTATTTAAATTTTAAAATTGAAATTGTATTCAAATATTATGGAAAGGTTAAGTTAATATTTCAAACTAAATAATTGTAAAGAGAATTTGATATGTATATAAGTTTATCGAATTTAGTTTGAAATGTTGAATATTTAAAGCTTTGAAATATATTAAAATTGAAATGGCTTATTTTATGGTTCAGATATGTATTTGAAATCGATAAATTGAAATGGTTTATTTAAAAGCTAAATCGAGTTGAAACGGATGATTTGGGATTTGATTAAATTAAATTTTTTAGAATTCGAGTTAATTTGAATCGATTTGTGAAATTTGAGGAAACTAATTTATTTTATAACGAAATTGTAATATCTAAACTGTTTAAAAGAAAAGTGTTATGATTTCCGAAATACTGTGATTTCCAGACTATGATTTCGAAAGCATTATAACTTCGGAAAGTAATATGATTTTGAAAATGGATATATTTGAAGTGAAATGATATCGTATTAAATTGGGTTTTGAAATGATAATGATATTTTGGTTTTGAAGTATAAACTATTTTGAAATGACCACGGTGTTATAATAACGATTGGTTGGCAAAGAGACCGGGATCGGATATGGACATACTCTCTGTCGATACCGAAAACCACTTTGACAACCGTGTACGCGGTGGAGATTCCAGAATGAAGTAGGATGGTGGCGACGATCCTAAGGTATATACGTGGACCCAACTCCCGTGAGTTGGAATAAGGTGGCTAAAACAGGAGCGATCTCGGACCAGTGAGGTAGCACCTCTTCTCGGACACATTTCTTCGATATTTACTCTTACTTGTGATTGATTAGATGGCCATCCTCCAATTTGGGAGTGTTGTTCGAGGTGGACGATAGTGGCTGCTATGCGCTCCATCAGTCCGTGTGCGTAATTGGTATATCTACCTAGCATTGCCTAGTTGTGCCGTGTCACCTACCATATCGAGCTTTACTACGATTATGATTTTAAGATCCGACCGCGTTAAGGTTCTCCATCCCCTTAACGCTATTTTCCGATATGATTATACTTTACTTATTTAGACACTATTATAATAGCGAATATTACTACATAGTAAATAGTTTAACGGACCCTTAGAGGATGGTTATCCCAAACATCCTTTAAGTTACTTGTATTCCAGTTGATATTTCACTTGAGTTGGATTTATTGAATATAAGAATGTTAATCCTGACTTGAGTGTTTTGTGTTTTGCTTTACGCTCGGGTCAGACTGAGTGATACAGCATTTGAGACTCACCTTTGGAGTTGGAGCTTCGCTTGGAGATCCAGCAATCTATCGATCCTGCTTTCAGTTATTCTGTTGATTCCAGTGATGTATTCAGATCTTGTATTTGATTATTGTATAGAGACATCTATTGTATTCGAGACTTCTTTTGTACCTTGTCTAACTCTGTTATATATATAGTAGCTCCATGAACTACTATCCTTTTGTTTCCGCTGCATTATTAATATATTACTCTGTGTCTGTGATCTATAATTATTTTATTTATTGTATATACTGAGTTATTGCCAAATTTTATTTACAACGCGGTATTTTGAGCAATTCAACTCTGGCATGAGTGTCTACCTATACACTTATAATGGATGCGAATGGTTGAAAATACTGGGTCGTTACGTGTGGTATCAGAGCTTGAATTCAATTACAGAATCACTTTCGTTCGGGCTTGAATTCCTTCTTCTTTGACTCGGTTTCTTTGAATTCTGGAATATTCCCTTCGGTTCCAAAGTTCATTCTTGTCTCCCCTATTCGTGTCTTCTTAATTCTGGAGTATCCCATAACTCCACTTCGAAGGATCTTTATAATAAATCGGCGGTCTCGCCAATCTTTGAATAAATTGTACATGGGTGAAACTCCTTTACAATCGGTATTGATTCACCGGAGATTTCTGTATCCTCGGTTTACGATGCTGCTAGCTTATGCTATACCCGAATTCTACCTCTAGTAATCGAATATCGATTGGCTTCAGAATTCTACATCGATCTTATCTATGAAGTCACGGTTGACCCGGTTAAGGTTGCCCGCGATTTATACAACTTTATCCATCTTCCTGTTTGAAATGCAATCATCTAACCTTCGTTTCGAGCCTACCTATTTTAGATTTGAATTCTCTTTGATTAGAGTCCCTCTATATTTGGATCTCTATCCTTGTGTTGGAATCCAATTCTGGAATCATCGTGTGAGGAAGTGTATTTGTAATTAATATAAAATAGTTTATGTTTATAGTGTGTTGTTTGAGTTGTTGATGTTGGTTTGGATTTTCGATCGATTCGTCTGATCAACGCTATCGATAGGAATCCCAAAACACTTGAACAGAGCAAACTGACACAATATAATTTTCAAATTTGATAAATGAAATAAATTTGTATGATTATATTATAAATATATAAGAAAAATTTTCTGGAATTAAAAGTTAAATAATTTGGTTGTTGAAAATGATAATATTTGATTATCATTTTATTGTTTTGTAAGTCATTGACTATTGCAAAATGACTATTGTTTATAAATTTATTTGGGATTGAAATGAATTTAAATTGAGAATTTAAGAATTAAATTTCTGGTGATTTCAAACTTTGTTTTAAAGTCTTAAAATTGTATATTATTTAAAGTATTTTCGAATAAAATGGTTTTCAAAGAATTTTAAATGTTGAAATTAGTGCTCTTCTCGTTGTCGCTGGAAAATAATTTCGGTGATGGCGGCCGCATCATCGACATTCATTTTCGAGTTTCGAAGTGGAGAGACCATTCTGTAGCTTTGCTACATTTTTGTTTTGGAAAATTTATTTGATTTGAATTTCCGAAGTATGACTTGATTTATAATATATATATATTAGTATATGATCATATATTTAATTTGATATATATAGTATATATACTTATATCTAAATGGTTTGAATTGAAATCGAAAATTTAACTCTTAAATTCTTAAATTCTTGAATAAATATTTAAATTGGAATAGTTAAATTGGAAAATTTTATTTGTGTAATACCCGATTTCATCTCAACATAACCTACCTAAAATTTTCAAAAGTTAAAAATGAAATTGGATAATATACAATATAAAATGATTTCATAAGGAAAGATTTGAGTGTTATAGTAAATGTTATACACTTAAATTTTATTATAAAGATGTTAATAGAGAGAAATAGAATAATAAGTTAATTGAATATTAGATGAGGAAAAAAAAATCTGTTTTGAAATAATTAATAAAAATTGAAATTAGATTAACCTATGGAAATACCTTGAATTTAAAATCAATTTTGAATATAAATTAATTTAAATTGAAATTTTTATGGTTTAAATTGATTTATGTGGTTTAAATATATGTGGTAAGATATATTAAGTGGAATAAAGTTAATAATAATTGAGAATAAAAGAATTAAATTTGTTGAATAAAATATTAGTATAATAAATGATTATACAAATTTGATGATTTAGAAACTGTTAATTGAGGATGACTAGATAATAAGATAATGAATATAGAAATAAATAGGTTGGTTTAACTTAAGTGAACTCAAAAGGGTTAAAATTAATTAGTTTAATTTGAAACTTATATGGTTTTAATTTAATTGTTTTATTTGTATTTCAATCTATTTCCTTCTGGTTGTTTCTATTCTCCTACCTCTTTCCTTTTCGGGGACGAAAAGTTTTGAGTGGGGGAGAGTGTAACGACCCGTAAATTTCAGTGGTTTTATTTATTTAATTAATTAAATTTTTGTGAAATTTTAAACAATAATATTTTGAAATAAAAATTTAATATTTGGAATACGTCTGTTTAAACATAGCAATTGGTAAATTTTCATCTAATAATATGGAAGTTTATTTATTGTGTAATTTTATTTCAATTCAAATCAGTTAATATTAGATGATAATAAAATGTTTTCCAAACTTGAATATTTTTATACAATAAATTTCTAAATCATCTTCTGAGTGAAACGTCATTCTTCGTTTCGTCAAATTTGGATTTCTACTGCTCCGTTTATCTTAATTCTGGCAAAATAGCAGCATTTCCGGTACCAATTATCGACTTTCGATCGGATGATCGTACCACTGATATATGTATACCGTTTTGATCGTCTCATCATGCTGATTTCTACGGTATATTTATTTTAGTATTTTGAGGTTCGGTACGCGACGGAAACGAGAAAACGGTACGTCCTATCGGTACCACAAATTTCAACCGTTACTTCCGATGCCTTTTCAAATCTGAAACGTGCTGTACAATCAACCCATTAATTACTTTTAACTTCCCTATCGGTTTGAAATCTTTACCGTGTATCTCAAGCAAATAATCAATTGCTTTAAATTATTTACCTGATTCAAGAGTCAGTGACCGTTGCCATTTCATTTACGTTCGTATTTATCTGCAAATTTCTTTCACTTTTGCTCTTCTGTCGTCAACCAGAAATAAACCAAACATTAACTATTATTTTTCATTCTTTCCTTCTTCCTCCACTTTTTCCTCTATTCGTTTTATCCCAGATCTTCCCTTCTTCCAAACAACCGAGCCACTAGCACACTCTGCCTCCGATAGTTCCTCCGCGGCCTCGATCCAATCTCCTCCACCCCACCGTTCCCTTCCACCCGAGCTCGAACCACCATCTCGGCCAGCCTGCCACCGCGCTGCAGCCTCCACGTGATGTCAATGCAGGCACCCAACAAAACTCTCTCCTCCATAGCCACCATCGCTGTTACAGCTGACCCGCCTGATAGCAACCCCATCTCCACGTGAACCCTCCTCATCCATGCCTTTTCCCTGCCTCGTTCACAGCTGCACGCAAGCCACCTCTTCTCTTCGACTTCGCCACCCTATAGACCTCTACTGAAGCCACCATCACTTTCTCATACATCTCTATTCTCTGCTCATGGATTTATATGGTATGTAGTTATATTTTATAAGTTTATATAAGTTATGTATATATATCGATTTTTATAAAGTATTGGTTTTATAGTAAAGTAACTTTTTCCCATACTCTCAGTTACATACATATATTACCGTAACGTAAGCTTATATGGTTTTATAACAATATTTGGAGGCTGTGTCAGGATAGTGTGATGTATATATATTTATATTTATAAGTGGAATTATATAAAGAGATTGCATGAAAGCTATATGCAGTTATATGAATTTCTTATTTTATCAAGTACCCACTCTATTTAGTTTGGACATTAGTTTATACCAGTATATAAATTATACATGAAGTTACAGTTTAATGACAGTTTATATAGAGCATAACAAAATTGGTTAGTATATTTGATTATAAAAGTTGTCGGTTATTATATATAACATGTTTTGTTGTTTTAAGAATGTAGTGTATGTTGATTTGATTCACGCATAAGGGTGTACTGATGATGCATATATATTAGATTTGTTAGTTGAATATACATATGCACGGCAGTGTATATATATTAGTCATATACAGGCATGTTACAGATCAGCTATATATGTTTGTTATATATTTTACTGGTGATTCAAAGTGTTCGTGCATATAGCTGTTGTTAATAATTTAATTGTATGTTAGATGCTATATACAGATTTATTTATATAAGTCATATGTTAACTGTGGTCGCATAGGTTGGTGTACTGGTATGTATTAGTTATAAGATGGCAGTATATATATTTATATTTAATATTTATTTAAAATATATATGTATTTTGAATTAAATATTGTGTTTATGTAGGATATATGCAAAGTTATATGCTTATATATCTATATTAGTATTTATTTCAAATCATATATTATGTATATATGTGTTTGATTCAAACGATGATTTTGAAATGCCTATATATTTAATTTAATATGAGCTTAGAATTTAAAATATGATTTTATATAAATAATTATATATAGTTAGACATATATGGTTCAACTATACAAATTTTTTTTTCATCGATCCAGTTCTGATTCGTTTTATCAATTCTTGATTATCAGCTTTGTTCGTCCAATTCGCGTTCAATCTTGCTTTGCTTTGAAATCCATGACTGGAATCGTAACTCACTCTGTTGTCGAATCTTTCTTTCTAGCCTCGAAAGGTGAGCAATCACTCACGATTAATGTTCTTATATTTATTAAATTTGATTTCAACTGAAATGTCAAATTGAAATATGCTGTTGTTAGTTATTTACATTGTTATATATATGTCATTATCTGTATCTGTTCACCTGTGACATCTGACACCATCATCTGTTATTTATATTATTGACATATGCCTGTTGCTGTTGTTATATTATTATTATATCTGTTATCACTCTGCAAGTTCCCTGTTAGTATAGAATCACTATGGGTTGAAATGATACATACCCGAACGATCTGTAGAATAGGAGAAAATCATTATGGGTTGAAATGATAAACCCAAGCGATTTTCAATTGAATTGAATTTGGGATTTCGGGTTGAAAAGATATATACCCGAATATGTTTTAAATTGCGGATTGAAATGATAAATATCCGTACCACTTTGTTAACGTAAAAATGTGAACGCCAACACCCGGTGTGTGTAGTGAGATTGTGAAAGCACCACCCGTGTAACGGGAACAGAAGTCAAGCAGGGAAATAGCAGAAATGTAGTAAAAGACAGCAATTTATAGTGGTTCGGCCTAAGGTTTAGCCTACGTCCACTTTGAATCTCTTTATTATTGAATCCGATTACAAATTGATACAAATCTTCTATGAAAACAATACAACTCGATCACAAGAAGCAATCTTGACTACTAGCTCAATCTTCGGCGATGAAATTCGATGAATCCATGTCGGATGTTAGGAATTTCTCTCGAAGGTTGTTGTAGTGTCTTGAATGCTTGGAGGATGCTTGTTTGCTGAATGATTGGAGAGTTCGACAGAGTAACGGCGCTTTAGAAATGAGTTGCCCAAAAGTCCTCCCCACGTTGGAAGTGGTGGGGTATTTATAGGAGCAGTTCTGAATTCTGGGCAGAGAAAATGGCTAAGTCTTAGGTCGCGTACGACCTTAGTTAGGTCTTAGGTCGCGAGCGACCTAAGCTAGGTCGCAGCCCTTTTGCGACTTGAGAACTCAGCTGATGCAGTAACACTAGGCTTTATTTTAACAAGTGGTAGGTCGTAGACGAGTTAGGAATAGATGTGGGAGCTGTAGGTCGTTGAAGTCTTAGCTCGTTTCTGTAATTAGGTCGCTGTGCAGTTAGGTCGCAGGCTTCTTAGGTCGCGACATTCCTGTAGCTTAGGTCGCAGCTTTACTAAGTTGTTAGGTCGCGAACTTCTTAAGTGTTAGGTCGCAAGCTCCTGCTGGATCTTAGGTCGCAAGGCCTTTCTATTCTTAGGTCGCAGCTTCACTAAGTTGTTAGGTCGCGAACTTCTCAAGTGTTAGGTCGCAAGCTTCTTAAGTGTTAGGTCGCAAGCTCCTGCTGGATCTTAGGTCGCAAGGCCTTTCTATTCTTAGGTCGCAGCTTCACTAAGTTGTTAGGTCGCGAACTTCTCAAGTGTTAGGTCGCAAGCTTCTTAAGTGTTAGGTCGCAAGCTTCTGCTGGATCTTAGGTCGCAAGGCCTTTCTATTCTTAGGTCGCAGCATCCTTAGGTCGCGGCGTTCCCTTAAGTCGTAAAGTTTTAGGTCGCTGAACTTAAAGAGTTAACATTTGCCCCTCGAAGTATATGACTATGTTTTAGGTCGTATGCTTCGACTCAACTTGGCTAGGTCGCGAACCGACTTAAAACTTCACGCCTGTTCACCTTCCTTCTTTAGGCCCATATAAATTGGTTAGGTCGCATCTTCCTTCTTACCCTATTGTCCTGAGCCTCCATCGCCATTAACAGTTCCTTCGATCTTCCAGAGACAAATTTGACTTAAACAGCCAACGATTCTTCCTTGCCGATCATAATTCGTAAGTGAATCAGCTTATGCTTGCCCATAGTCACTGTTTTGAACATGAATCGTTGTCGCTCGACCTAAGCCCAATTCCATGCATCACGCCTTTTTGTACGGTAGTCTTAATCGACTTTCGTTCGTCGTTTGACATGTTGAGACGATTTTCGATCATACGGGAGGTTTTGCTATGGATCTGTAGGATTTGCCGTTGATTCTCTAGTCAATCGGTAATAGGTTGAGGTGGAATGAAGGGGATGATGATTCCTTTTTTGAACTGGTGGTATTGGATTATTGGGCCCAATATGATGTTGCTTGGAGAAGAAGTCATCAACCTATCAGATTCGAATGCCCTAAGAGTTAGGTCGCGCAGGAATGTTTAACGACCTTATCTTTCGCGACCTGATGACATTCGCGACCTAGTGTATCTCCAGCCTAAAACAAGTGTGCTCGACCTAGGACTTAGGAGAATTGCTCCATCTTACTCCATTCAGTCGTAACTTGCGACCTACAGGAATCCTGACTTATGATAGGTCGCTGAACGACCCAATACTTAGCCAATTTTTCCACAGTCTTGAACTTTTAACCCGAACATCTTAGCATAGGAATGCTGCCACCCATGTTAGGTCGTAAGCGACCTAACACTTAGAATTTTTTGAGCAGAACTTGACCGATTTTCTGGACTTGAACTGTTTTGGACTTTGCACTTCTTTTCAGATTGCCTCAATTCTTAATGCTAATAACCTGTTTAAAAGTAACATTCACAGAAAAAATGGGACGAATATACTGCTATTGATTGCCCACATCAAACAACAGATTAGTCGTCAAAGAAAATCTAATTTAAATGAACTTCGTGAATGAAATGCTGTGAACTAACAAATCTATATGAAGTATTAAAGCAAAATTGAAGTGATCAACTAAAGCTGACTTATTTGCCTTAACACAACATTGTGCCTGGACTTGAAATATTAAGCCCTGAAACTTTATAATTGACAAAAATCAATTAGTTTAGTTTCACTTGCATTTGCTCGTTATTGTATTAGTTTTGCACAACACTTCACTCTTTTTAGGAAACGTGCACCTTAATATTTGATCGTCCAGTTCCTTGTGTAGAATGGAATCTCAACAGGAAGACTTGGAAATAGCCGGAGAAGCTTTTCCAATTGCTACTCCACTAAACGATCCTCCGGAAAGGACTTCTACTACTCTAAGCCATAAAGTCTTCCGACAACTGTGCATCCAATTTGGCATTGCCGAAACGGATGCTTTACTTCCTGGGCCAAGCGACACTGCCGACAGGCCGCCTCTTGGCTTTGTTGCTGTGAACCGGCAGATGTGTTCATGTGGAGCCATCCCTCCATTTAATGATTGTCTTCGGGAACTCCTCCTTCGGCTAACTATTTCTCCCTTTCAACTACACCCTAACGGATATTCCATCCTACTGGGATTGTGTGTGCTTTTCAGGAGAACGTTGAATCGTTTTCCCTCTTTTGATGAAATTCGCTTCTTGTGCACATTTGCAAAGAATAAGGACCATCCTTCTATTATACTTGTGAGGAGTGCTAGGAATCGCAAACTGATTCTGGACTTGCCTGAAAGTGCCCACGGATTTTTGACCCAATTCTTCTATGTTCGCTGTCCTCCGGGATTTTATGCTATTTGGAGAGTTGGAAGTAAGATTACCTCTTACCAATTCATTTTTTCCTAAATTTCTCATAATTCGAACCATCAAATGCTTAATTCCATTCTTTCTTCGTGCAGCACTTCCTTCTCTTCTTCGAGATACCAGCCGTAAATCGATTTTAGATACTTTGAATGCTGTTGACGCTGAAGAGAGGAGTACCAAATTCTTGTTGAAAGATGAATTTCTGCACCAGTTTGGCCTTTTACATCCTTCTAGATCGACTCAGATTCCTGAAATTTCTAGTTCTGATGCGGAAACTTTAGCTGTTTCAGATTCCCAAGCAGAGGCCTCGAATGCCCCAGCCTCTGTAGAAGAAACTGCACCAGAAGCACCCGTCACGGAGGCTGTTCTGGTAAAATGTTCCACGTCCATCGATGCCGCAGGTTTAGTTAGCAAGTCGGCGCTTACTCCAATTACTGAGGAGGAAGAGAATCCTCAAGTTCCCGAGAAATCCATTGGTACAAAAGTTGAAAAAGAGAAGCCCGCTGAAATCCTGGGTGATGACACCTTTGATGGCTTGAGCGATCTCATGATAACTTCTCAAGAGCTTTTTGGGGATAACAATCCAAAAGCAACTTCTCCTGTTGTCGAAGCGACTTCCTCCTTTAAACAAATCCGGACGCCTACTACGCCAGTCGTCTCTGTTTCCACACTAAAACGCGGTCTGTAGTTCGACGCATATAGCTTGCACGCTACACACACTTAGGATTTTTCAGCACTTATAAGCATTTATCCTCTTTTTCTGGAAATCTCTAAACTTAACTGCCTTTTTGTTTTTCAGATTCTACGATGGGACGCACCGGCTCATATTACGACAACTTTCGGCGCTACGGGGGGCGCGATTCTTATGATTATGGACGTTATCTTCCCTCCCGTAAAGAATCTGACGAAGAGCGTGCAGCCAGAAAAACTCAAGAAAGGCATGCTTACGAGGAACAGCAAAGAAGGAGAGACGATGATTCTTATAAAAGAAAATATCATGATGACAAAGGGAAGAAGCAAATTACTGATGAATCGAGCAAACGGTCTAAGCCGAGTGACGCGTCTGCTATTTCTGAAAAGACCAACGCTCCCATTTCTTCTGGCATTCCGGCGGGTTCTCCTCCTCTAAAGGAAACTGACATTCAAACCATCATTAACAGGCCACAATATCTAGTTAGAGACGGCCCTCCAACGCTTCAGAGCCGATTTCCGAATTGGTGCCTAAGAGGGGTACGCTTTGACTTGGACATTGTTCCGATTGATAAATCAGACATGCTTAGCAGTCTTGATGCGGTCAGACTTAACATCGAGAGGATGTCACAGTGGCAGAAGCTGGTCGACGAACTCCAGAGGGTTAACCATCTTAACCTTGAGGCGATGATGACGATGGAGAATGATAAGGCAGAATGGGACAAATGGCGCAAGCAGCATGATGCTGAAATGACGAGTATTGCAGATGACAATGCAAAGCTTGCATCTGAAGTTAAGCAGCTTAAGGAAAATCTCGCTTCTTCTTCTGCATCATTTACTCAGAAAGAAGAAGTCTTCCAGAAGCAAGTGCGGGACGCACATGTTGCACAAAGAGATGTTGAAATGAAACTTGCCGCTGAACAACATATTTCTGAGAAATACCGCACAGAAAATATTGAGCTGCGGGGAACAATTGCGTCCACAAATGCAGAAAATGAGATGCTGAAAGCTAAGCTTCTTAGAGTTGAGAAGGAGCGTGATGACGCGGTTGCTGGACAAGTTGCGGCCGAAGAGTCTCACGATGCCACTAAAGCTAGCATCGATTCTACTCTATTCGACTTCTACATGCACAGCGTTTTGGGCCGTGGCAGCCTTTCATTCTTGGGTCCCAAATACGAGATCACACTTGCTGAGGTTTGGGAGACCGTACTTGAAACATTTTCCGGTTATGCGGAAGCAGACCTTGCAGCGCTTTATCTAGACGACGAAGCACGTGATGCGCTTTCTAGAGGCAAAGAACAACTGGCCGAAGCTAGAGCCGGGACAGTGGTAGAGGAACATCCAGAAAAGATAACATCTTTGCCTGCCCCTGTCCATACTTCAACTTTGACTGATGTTGATATTATCGGTTCCAGCTCTCAATCTCCTCTTGTTGTAAAAGATGCTGAAGCTAAATTCGACACTTCCGAGACTCCTCTTTCCCAAATTGAAGAGAAGAGCCAGGAAGAAACTGAGGCCGATAAATATGAAATTGACCTTGCGAAGCCAACTCCTCCAGGTAACTTTGGTGAAGTTCTGGGTCTAACGAACCAGTTATTTGATTTAACCGAGTTTGATGACCTTCTTACTTGTTACTTAAACTTTGATGAACCGATGCCTTCTTTATTTCCGGGGGATGTTGATTTTAACTTCTTTTCTTCTACAGCGGAGGCACCAAGCACAACACAAGCTTCCACTCCTTCGATTGCCGTTCCTCCGTCTTCCCAAATTACTCCTCCCTCTGCTTCCCAACCGGGATCACAGGCAGAGAAAATCGAAGCTCTTCAAGGCTTGGATGATCCGGCTGCTTCACAGGAACAGAAGGCGGAGGATTTGGAAGACGTTGAGAAGACCCCGGAGCGGTCTCTTGATGACGACACGAAGCTTTCAACATTGCTTACTACTCCGGGGAGCGAGTCCTCTTCAAAGAGGAAGGGGAAGCGTGCTGTAAGGAAGAAGAAGAAGACTTCCACTGAAGATGAAGCAGTAGTTGATCTGGCCGCACCGCTTTCTCCTTCTGCCCCTTCCCGTTCACAACGACTTCAAAAGCTGGTCATTAGGCCGGGAAAGGGCTCCAAAGGTGGTGAGAAGAAGGAATAATCAGGCTGGATTTTCTACTTTCTATTTTTGCCCTTTGCATGTATTGACCGGGGATTGTGCGGGTACCGGTCCTCGCTTTTGCTTTTTCAGATATCTGCATATGTAAAGAATTTTCATAGTACTAAATAAAACAATTATTTTACTTGTACAAACTCTTGTGTATGTGAGAATGATTTATCTTTTATTTTAAGTGCAGAACAAACGACTCTTCTTATTTGTGCAAACTTTCTGTCTGCATTTAAGAATGCATTTATTCCACATCTGTTTTCCGTGGTATTGCGACGAACTTGTGGCATGTTGCTTTTATTAATGTAATTGAATTGTACAGTATTGCCCCCATGCCATAAGTGCATTGCAATTATTCTAATACTCTTACTTCGGAGTACAATTATTCCGCTTTTAACTCTCGGGGATAACCACTTTTATTTATCAAGAGGCGAATTTCCCTATGAGATGAAATGAACTTCTTCTGAAAGAATTTTGCAGCCTTTTTCAACCCCTTTTTCTTTTTATTTTTAGGAGGGACTTTTCTAGATGAACAAGTTAGTCCTTCCTTTAGGAGTTGAACTGTGCTTCTGGATGATGCTTTTTGTTTAAGCATTTTATTTTGGGACATGCCTCCGGAGAGGGCTCCTCTTAAAGAGTTGTGCCTCCGAAGAGGTCTTGTGCCTTCGAAAAGGGCTTGTGCCTCCGAGGAGGGCTTGTGCCTCCGAAGAGGGCTTGCGGTGCCTTGGGAAAGGGCTTTTGCCTCCGAAGAGGTCATGTGCCTCCGAAGAGGGCTTGCGGTGCCTTGGGAAAGGGCTTTTGCCTCCGAAGAGGTCATGTGCCTCCGAAGAGGGCTTGCGGTGCCTTGGGAAAGGGCTTTTGCCTCCGAAGAGGTCATGTGCCTCCGAAGAGGGCTTGTGCCTCCGAAGAGGGCTTTTGAGTGCCTGGGAGTTACTTTCTCATGGTCGGATGGGTTCGCGGAGCAGGTGTAAGTTGCTTGATTGGATGTTTGTTTGTACAAACGACCGCAATCAATTAACAAGATGCCCCTTCGGTAATCCCACCGATCTTTTTGGTTGAGGAAAGCACTCCCATTTGTTGGTGTGCCTCGCTAGAGGGCTTTGATTGGTTAGCGAGTCTCCCTCATCATCTGCCTGTTAGCGCTCTCTTATTATCGTTTCCAAGCACATCTTCTTCTTTTCCTCTTACAAGCAAATTGCTTTATCCGAAGGAGTGGACTTCACTGTTGGATGACTTCACAAGACAAACACAAGTTATCTAGTCGGATGTCTATTCATAATGGCAATCTCAACTAGTGAACAAAGGTTTGTCATATTGGAGTCGTCAACTTTTTCATATGAAGTTTTTCCTTGCTTGGGATTTGAATTTGGACAAAAATTTTGCGGCTTGGTTTTCGTATAATAGCTGATTTATGAAAGTTGCTTAGCTTTGTGATGAGCAAGCCCTGTTATAATGTCCTGCAATTTTGAATTGATATTTTAGCGATACATTGAAAGTATTTACATATCAAAATAAAACAGGCATCATGAAATAGTAAAGAACACAAGATTTATAGTGGTTCGGCCAAGAATCGGGCCTACGTCCACTTTATAGCTTTTCATTCATTTATACTGATTTACAATGCTTCACAATGCAACTGATACATTTATCATCATTTTACAATTTTGAGCATAGCTCTTTTTTCAAGTAAAGTAAGGACGCAAATGGTTGCTGTTCCAGGCCCTTGGAATTGGATCTCCTTCAACAGTTATGAGTTTGAAAGTGCCATCAAGAAGTTTAGTGCCTATGACATATGGCCCTTCCCAGCTTGGCCCAAACACACCAGTTGCTGTCATGATCCTTTTCAAAACCAAGTCTCCGATTTCAAAGCTGCGTTGGCGAACTTTGGAATTGAAATGCCTGGCTATTCTCTGCTGATGAGCTGAAACTCTGAGCCTAGCTTCCTCTCTTTTCTCATCAAGAAAATCAAGCGCTTCAAGTTGCAGTTTTTCATTTTCAGTCTCATTGAAATGAACTCTTCTATGTGAAGGAACTTCTACTTCTACCGGAATCATTGCCTCAGATCCGTATGCTAGTGAAAATGGAGTGTGCCCAGTCGCAGTTTTGTGAGTCGTCCTGTACGCCCATAGTGCTAATGGAAGCTTATCAACCCAACCACCTTTTGCTTTTTCAAGTTGCTTTTTAATAGTTGACTTGATGATCTTGTTAACTGCTTCCACTTGCCCATTTGCCTGCGGATGAGCCACTGATGAGAAGCTTTTTCGAATTCTGAATTGTTTGCAAAAATCCTGGAATTCTACACTTTCAAATTGAGTGCCATTGTCGGTGATTATCTTCTGTGGCACACCATATCTGCAAATGATATTCTTTGTTACAAAATTTATCATCTTTTTAGAAGTGATGGTGGCCAAAGGTTCAGCTTCAGCCCATTTGGTGAAATAGTCAACGGCGACAATAGCATATTTAATCCCTGATTTGGCGATAGGTAATGGTCCAATTAGGTCTATCCCCCAGATGGCAAATGGCCATGGACTGACCATTTGTGTGAGTTCGGTGGAAGGTGCTCTTGGGATTTTTGCAAACCTTTGGCATTTGTCACACTTCCTGGAGTAAGCTGCAGCATCTCGATTAATATCCGGCCAGAAATACCCATATCGGAGAATTTTCTTTGCAAGTGTTTGACCGCCTGAATGGTCTCCACATTCTCCTCCGTGCACTTCTGCTAAGATTGTCTTGGCTTCTTCTTTAGTTACACACCGGAGTAGTGGGATTGAAAATCCTCGCCTGTATAGTCGGCCGTCTTGAATTACATATCTTGACGCTTTTCTCAATAATTTTCGACGTTCCTTAGAATCTTCTGGCAGAGAACCACTGAGTAAGTATTCTTTGATTGGACTCATCCACGATTCATGCTCTTGAGACGTAGTCATGATCCAATCAATATCCATTTCATCAATGCTTGGAGCTGAAAGAACTTCTACGGGAACTAATCCCAGCAATTGAGCTTCTCCGGAACTTGAGTACTTTGCTAAAGAGTCCGCCTTCATATTTTCCTCTCGGGGTATGTGGCTTATTGAGTAGTGATCTAAATCATTGAGGAGTTCGGAAGTTTTTGTCAAATATGCAGGCAAGTTTCCTCCTTTGGCTTGGAATTCCTTCTTCACCTGGCAGACAATAAGCTGAGAATCGCTGAAAATCTGTATCACTTTGATATTCAATTCCTTGGCGATTTTTAATCCGGCAATAAGGGCTTCATATTCTGCTTCATTGTTTGTCGAAGGGAATTCCAGTCTCAATGCATAACATAATGATCGTCCTTCAGGAGTTTCGAGCACAACCCCCGCCCCAGAACAATAGTCGTTTCTTGAGCCATCAACATACAACTTCCACTGTATCGGAATGCAGTCAGTTGCTTCTTCCTTATTGTCACCTTTGTCCGTGGATTCTGCAATGAAATCTGCTAAAGCTTGTCCGTTAATTGCTCTTCGGGGATGGTAAGTGATGTCATATTGGCTGAGCTCTATGTTCCACTTCAAGAGACGACCTGAAGTTTCCGGACGATACAGGACTTGCTTCAAAGGTTGATCAGTCAGGACCTTGATAGGATGAGATTGAAAATAAGGTCTCAACTTCCTGGAAGCGATTAGCAGACAATAAGCAAGTTTTTCTATCTTTGAATAATTCATTTCAGCTCCAGCGAACCGTTTGCTGATGTAGTAAACTGGACGTTGTATTTTCATATCTTCTCGTACGAGTGCTGCACTTAAAGCATGGGATGAAATTGCTAAATAGATGAAGAGGTCTTCACCATCACTAGGCTTGGAGAGGACCGGAGGAGTTCTCATATGATGAATCAGTTGATCGAAAGCATTCTGACGTTCGGGAGTCCATTCGAAATTTTTCTTTCCTTTCCTTAGAGCATCAAAGAAGGGAATGCATTTGTCTGTGGCCTTGGAAATGAAGCGACTAAGAGCGGCGACCTTTCCATTGAGACTTTGCAATTCTTTCTTTGTCCTAGGGGCTTTAACCTCCCTTAAAGCTGTGATCTGAGCAGGGTTGGCCTCGATGCCCCTAGCGCTCACAATGAAACCCAGGAATTTCCCAGACTCTACTCCGAATGAACATTTCAAAGGGTTTAGCCTCATTCCGTACTTTCGAAGAATTGAGAACATTTCTGCTAGGTGATCCATGTGGTCTACTGCTTTCTTTGACTTTACTAACATATCATCAACATAGACTTCCATCGTTTTGCCAATCTGAGGCTTGAACATAGCGTTGACAAGTCTTTGATATGTTGCCCCAGCATTCTTTAAACCGAATGGCATGACTCTGTAACAGTAGAGTCCCACATCTGTAATAAAGCTTGTGTCCTCCTGATCTGGTTCATTCATCATAATTTGATTGTATCCAGAATAAGCATCCATAAAAGATAGCAACTCATGTCCAGCCGTCCCATCTACTAGTTGATCGATTCTAGGCAACGGGAAGCAGTCTTTGGGGCAAGCTTTGTTCAGATCTGAGAAATCAATGCATACTCTCCACTTTCCATTTGCCTTCTTAACCAGTACTGGATTCGAAACCCAATTTGGATAAGTGGATTCTTTGATGAAATTATTCTCTAAGAGGCGATCTACTTCTTCCTTTAAAGCTGCTGACCTTTCTGGACCTTGAGTTCTTCTCTTCTGTTTTACTGGCGTAAATTTCGGATCAACATTCAGGGTATGAACAGCAATTGTAGGAGAAATTCCGCACATATCAGCATGACACCAAGCAAACACATCTAGATTGGCTTTTAAGAATGATATCAGTGTATTCTGAACTGTTATACTTAGCTGTGAACCCACATTGAGCACTTTATTTGGGTCTTTCGGGTCGACAGATACTGGTACCGTTACTTCCACGGGTACCACTCTATTTTCCCCTGTACTGGCTTTTCTGGGATCCATTTCTTTTCTTGCATTGCTGTGTTCGCCAGTACAGGGGCCGCTCCGTAGTTGCTACAGGGTCGGTTCCTTGATGCGGAGCGGAGCTGCCGCATCTTTCCCCATTTCTTTTCTCCTGGCCTCTCGGAGTTCTACAAGATAACATTCTCGTCCTGCGTTTTGATCTCCTTTGATAACAGCAATCCCATTATCAGTAGGAAATTTCATTGTTAAACACCAAGGAGCAAGGACGGCCCTGAAAGCTGCAAGAGTAGGCCGGCCCAAGAAAGCGTTATAGGCAGAAAATCCGTCCACAATTACAAAAGTTTGCTTCCGAACCAATTTTCTGGGTCCTTCGCCCATTTCAACAAACAAGTCTACTGTTCCGATCGGCTGTTTCAGCTCTCCTGTAAATCCGGCGATCTTGTGTGAAGAAGCATGTACATCAGTCATCGGGATTTTCATTTGGTCAAATGTTCTTTTAAAGAGGATGTTGCATGAGGCACCACTATCAACCAACACTCTTCTGACGATGGCCGGCCCAATACCGACAGAGACAACCATAGGGTCCTCAGTAGGAGCTTCCACATTAACAGAATCTCTGGCTCTGAACATAATATCATCATGGAGAGTTTTTTGTTGCTTTAGAGGTGAAACATCCTCCAGGACTAGGACACTTTCTTCGGTTGGTGCATACTTCAAAGCTTTTGCATACCTTTCCATTTCACCCCAACTCCTGCCAGCCGGGTGAGGCCCCCCTGTGATCACATTAATAACAGGTCTTTCCTTTCCAACCGGCTTTTCTCCTGAATCAGATGAATTAGTTGGAGGTAACTGCCCTTGGCTGGATGAAGATGGATCCTTTCTATTCCTCTTGACGTATTGCTGCAATTTATTCTCTCTTAGCAATTCTTCAATCAGACTTTTCAAATGGCGGCACTCATTGGTATCATGCCCTGGTTGGTTGTGAAACTTGCAAAATCTTCCGCTCTGAACAGCATTCTTCCCAACTTTCACGGCCGGTGGTTTTGGAAATTCAACAGCATCTTTAGTGGCAATGAAGATATTTTCCGGGGTATCGGTCAGAGGAGTGAAGTCTGATGGTTTAAGAAAACGGGGCTTTTTGAAGTCTTTCTGCCTTTTCCCACCATTACTTTCCCTTTTCTGATCTGCCGGTTCTTTCTTGCTTTGAGTAGAAGCATTATTTTCCGCTACCGCTGTCACAACTTTAGCTGGTGCGGAAAGATTTTCTAGGCGTATAAACTCATCAGCCTTTTTGTAGAATTTCTCGAGCGAATTGGGCTCTTTCATCTTCAGCCATTTCCCAAATTCGCTCGATTTGTCAACGGCACGCATCAAATAGGTCAAGATCATTCGTGGCTCGGCATTATCGACTTCTGCCAGAGCTAAGTTAAAGCGGTTCAAGAATGACTTAATGGGCTCTCCCGGGTTCTGCTCAAGACTGGACAGTGACATTATATCTTTTGCCCTTGAAGCATATAGCCTGAATTGCTCTTTGAATTTTCGGGTGAGATCGGAAAACTGATCTACAGATCGGGCTGGAAGCTTGGTAAACCAGAGAAGTGCCACCCCTTCTAAATAGACTGGGAAATATCGGCACTTTATCTCGTCGGTTGCCCTTGCGCCAGTCATATGCCAATCGTATTTATACAAGAACTGATTTGGATCACTTATTCCCCGATAAGCAGGAATAGTGGGGGGAACAAACTTTCTAGGAAATTCAGCTTTCAGAATCTTTTCCGTAAATGGAGTTCTACTTGGTGCGAATCCCCATTCGCTTTCATCTTCATCTCTTTGCATGCTCTCTTTCATTATTTGCTTGATCATACCAGAGAGATATTCCTCATTGTTCAGAGATTTCGCAGAGTAGGCCTCGGCCATCTTTTCCGGAGTCTGTCCAGGTAAAGGCTCATGAAGAACTGGTGACGGTCTAGATCCTTCGGCCTGGAGGGGTGCCCCTTCGGCAGCACCTGACCCCCCGTGAGGAACATTTCTTCCCTCGGAATTGGGAGCAGCATTAGCAAAGTTTCCCTCATTATTTACTGGTCTTTGACTCGTACCAAATAGAGCATTCAGCCTTTCCATCATCAGGTTATTCTGAGTTTCAATCTGCTGGTACAGTCCGGATACAGCAGCATCTAACTCCTGTCGTGTAACACCGATGCTCGGAGCTGCTTGATTTGGAGAGAGAGAAGTGGCAGTATTGTCACGGTCATCATCAGTTCTGACAGACTTTCGTTTCCTTCCGGGAGCCATTATGTCTGATAAACTTTTGATTTTGTGGGAAATTCTTTCGGCAAACTTCTGAGAAGCAATGGTGAGTGACAGCCTGAGTTGGATTCTCAGTGAAAGCACCAAAATGTTAACGTAAAAATGTGAACGCCAACACCCGGTGTGTGTAGTGAGATTGTGAAAGCACCACCCGTGTAACGGGAACAGAAGTCAAGCAGGGAAATAGCAGAAATGTAGTAAAAGACAGCAATTTATAGTGGTTCGGCCTAAGGTTTAGCCTACGTCCACTTTGAATCTCTTTATTATTGAATCCGATTACAAATTGATACAAATCTTCTATGAAAACAATACAACTCGATCACAAGAAGCAATCTTGACTACTAGCTCAATCTTCGGCGATGAAATTCGATGAATCCATGTCGGATGTTAGGAATTTCTCTCGAAGGTTGTTGTAGTGTCTTGAATGCTTGGAGGATGCTTGTTTGCTGAATGATTGGAGAGTTCGACAGAGTAACGGCGCTTTAGAAATGAGTTGCCCAAAAGTCCTCCCCACGTTGGAAGTGGTGGGGTATTTATAGGAGCAGTTCTGAATTCTGGGCAGAGAAAATGGCTAAGTCTTAGGTCGCGTACGACCTTAGTTAGGTCTTAGGTCGCGAGCGACCTAAGCTAGGTCGCAGCCCTTTTGCGACTTGAGAACTCAGCTGATGCAGTAACACTAGGCTTTATTTTAACAAGTGGTAGGTCGTAGACGAGTTAGGAATAGATGTGGGAGCTGTAGGTCGTTGAAGTCTTAGCTCGTTTCTGTAATTAGGTCGCTGTGCAGTTAGGTCGCAGGCTTCTTAGGTCGCGACATTCCTGTAGCTTAGGTCGCAGCTTTACTAAGTTGTTAGGTCGCGAACTTCTTAAGTGTTAGGTCGCAAGCTCCTGCTGGATCTTAGGTCGCAAGGCCTTTCTATTCTTAGGTCGCAGCTTCACTAAGTTGTTAGGTCGCGAACTTCTCAAGTGTTAGGTCGCAAGCTTCTTAAGTGTTAGGTCGCAAGCTCCTGCTGGATCTTAGGTCGCAAGGCCTTTCTATTCTTAGGTCGCAGCTTCACTAAGTTGTTAGGTCGCGAACTTCTCAAGTGTTAGGTCGCAAGCTTCTTAAGTGTTAGGTCGCAAGCTTCTGCTGGATCTTAGGTCGCAAGGCCTTTCTATTCTTAGGTCGCAGCATCCTTAGGTCGCGGCGTTCCCTTAAGTCGTAAAGTTTTAGGTCGCTGAACTTAAAGAGTTAACACACTTGACCATAGGATAGAAAATTATATACAGGCACTGTTGGTCCATATATAAATGTTTTGAAAATGATTTCTTTGGTTTTGAAAGGAAATATATGATTTTGGATAAATACTGATTTTAAAGATTTATTAAAGTCGATTTAATAAGTTGATAACTAATATGTTTAAGTATTTATTTAATATCTATAATTTCAAATATAGAATTTATAATGATTTGAAATTGATTGAAGTTATATTTATTTAAGAATTTTACTTAAATAAGTTTGATTTGAAACGTATTGAAATTGAAATTTAAAGAAATGATTTACAACTTGAAATTTTAGGGGTGACTTAAATGGATATTTCAAACGTATAAATACTTAAATGAGATATTTGGTTTATTTAAATTTTAAAATTGAAATTGTATTTAAATATTATGGAAAGGTTAAGTTAATATTTCAAACTAAATAATTGTAAAGAGAATTTGATATGTATATAAGTTTATCGAATTTAGTTTGAAATGTTGAATATTTAAAGCTTTGAAATATATTAAAATTGAAATGGCTTATTTTATGGTTCAGATATGTATTTGAAATCGATAAATTGAAATGGTTTATTTAAAAGCTAAATCGAGTTGAAACGGATGATTTGGGATTTGATTAAATTAAAATTTTTGGAATTCGAGTTAATTTGAATCGATTTGTGAAATTTGAGGAAACTAATTTATTTTATAACGAAATTGTAATATCTAAACTGTTTAAAAGAAAAGTGTTATGATTTCCGAAATACTGTGATTTCCAGACTATGATTTCGAAAGCATTATAACTTCGGAAAGTAATATGATTTTGAAAATGGATATATTTGAAGTGAAATGATATCGTATTAAATTGGGTTTTGAAATGATAATGATATTTTGGTTTTGAAGTATAAACTATTTTGAAATGACCATGGTGTTATAATAACGATTGGTTGGCAAAGAGACCGGGATCAGATATGGACATACTCTCTGTCGATACCAAAAACCACTTTGACAACCGTGTATGAGGTGGAGATTCCAGAATGAAGTAGGATGGTGGCGACGATCCTAAGGTATATACATGGACCCAACTCCCGTGAGTTGGCATAAGGTGGCTAAAACAGGAGCGATCTCGGACCAATGAGGTAGCACCTCTTCTCGGACACATTTCTTCGATATTTACTCTTACTTGTGATTGATTAGATGGCCATCCTCCGATTTGGGAGTGTTGTTCGAGGTGGACGATAGTGGCTGCTATGCGCTCCATCAGTCCGTGTGCGTAATTGGTATATCTACCCTGGCATTGCCTAGTTGTGCCGTGTCACCTACCATATCAAGCTTTACTACGATTATGATTTTAAGATCCGACCGCGTTAAGTTTCTCCATCCCCTTAACGCTATTTTCCGATATGATTATACTTTACTTATTTAGACACTATTATAATAGCGAATATTACTACATAGTAAATAGTTTAACGGACCCTTAGAGGATGGTTATCCCAAACATCCTTTAAGTTACTTGTATTCCAGTTGATATTTCACTTGAGTTGGATTTATTGAATATAAGAATGTTAATCCTGACTCGAATGTTTTGTGTTTTGCTTTACGCTCGGGTCAGACTGAGTGATACAGCATTTGAGACTCACCTTTGGAGTTGGAGCTTCGCTTGGAGATCCAGCAATCTATCGATCCTGCTTTCAGTTATTCTGTTGATTCCTGTGACGCCCCACCTCTATACCCACGCTAGCCAAGAACACTACGGTGTAGTGCTGTCAACTAGCACGGAGAATAAGGCTGTTGAGGAGCGACCATCTATGTAATTGCTTTGTGCGAGCACCGATATGTCAGATAATAAAACATTGCATTTCATCTTTAGAGGAAATCCGACATACCGATACAAACTCAAAGCTACTACACAGTGGCAATACTAGTTTATGACAATAGATATAAAAATAACACAGATAACATAAATGCGGAATACAGATGGAACGAAAAGTCTCAGATATATAATAACTGATATCAGTTACAATACATTTGACACAATACAAATGATACAACTACAACTGTCAACTCAAGAAGTTATATATACAAGTACATTATCGACTAATATACATGAATACATTATCATCTTAAAACAGACACACTGACTACTACAACAAGACGAAGACCACTTCAAATGATATAAAAAGTCTTCATAGCTCTAGCAGCAACCCAAAGCTAAAAATCTACAACCTGTAAATACTCGGTCTGACCCGAGTATTAAATTCAAAAGAAAATAATACCCGGGTCAGTCTAATTCAAACTCAGTTATTAATGCATAGGAGCAATAATAATCAATATCGAATAGACGACAGTCACAATAATTCCCGTCTATCCGACTCTTTAAACAAAGAAATCGAATGACGGTCGATATAACACTTAATAGTGTTAAACAAAAATCAGTAGATTTAATTCATCAACAGAGATAAATAAACAATTTATCAAATCGACTAAATCAATTCAAAACAATCGAAATTGTCACTTTAAAACCATCAAAGTTTTGACTGGCTGCCGTACACGCACGTGTGCACGGCCTCGCCAATACGGCATAAAAGATCAATGCATCACGACGCAAAGAAAAATATCAATTCAAAACTGTCAATTCTGGGTGGCTGCAGTGCACGCACGCGTGCACTGCCTCGCCACCACCGAAGATAAAGTCACCACCACAATGAAACTGCAGTGGCAAACATGTATAAGGACAAAGGCAGGCTGCAACTAAACTGCAGAAAAGTCATCAACAGTTCAAGCATATGCAGCAATAGAGACGAATTCGAGTACATCATGAAGCAGAACCAAGTGCAGTTCAACTGAGATAGACAACTCGAGGATAAACATGTACAAACTGTTTCAGTAATCCAATGCCGACAAGAACAGATGAACATCAGTGCAGACAAGTATGAATTCGAACATGAAATGGAGAACATCATTGCAAGTGCAACAGGTAGAAGATGATGCAGTGAAGCATGTACAAGGGCAGTACATATAAACATCATTGCAAGTGCAACAGGTAGAAGATGATGCAGTGAAGCATGTACAAGGGAAACATCAGCGACATAACAGTGTCAAAAATGAAGAGACCAGAGTAATGCAACTAAAACTGATGATAATGGTAATCACATAGTGGAATGCAACTGTAACTTCATGCTAAAAGAACTGGGCTAATGTCAACAGTGTAATAAAACACACACACTATAAAAATAGCACTACTGGCCATAGAGAACACTAATGGTCAAGCTACAAGTGAAGAATGTACACAGGTGAAGCCTACTGACTCGAATTACTCAAGGGATACAAGGACAACTGGTCAAGTAAATAACAATGCACAGTTCAAAATGGTTGAGCAAATAACAAAGTTTCAAATGCAAAGACGACAAGTGCAGACACAATAGTTACAAGAGACACAGTGAAGTCGACAAGAAAAATCAACTCAGAAACAAAGTGCACAAGAGACTTGAGTGCACTGCTACAAGGGACTAGTTGGAAACTGCATATGACCAGAGGGAACTACATGAATGCACAGTCATTAGTTAAAATGGCAACTCAATATGCAGTAAACTATATTGATAGAATAGACTCCAAACCAGTGCACTACTGTGTCATCAAAAATATGCACAGGCAGAAAAAAAAAGAACTCAAGTATATGGATGCAAAGCTTCAACAAATTAAATAAACTAAATGCAAAGATCCAATGTCTCAAATGACTCAAGTACATGAATGCAAACAAAAGTATGGACAGTAATCAACTACAAGGTATGCAAACAAATATGGAATGGAATGCATCTGCAAGTGCGGATGGCCAGAGTCGAAACTAACAGTGAAACAATGAAGTGCACAGCTACAATGATGCATGATAAGCAATGGCAAAAAGATGGCCAGAGACGAAGCTCACAGGGGCCAGTAAGCCAAAGAAATAAATCACAGTAAAGTCAACAAGGAACCACACGAAAACAAATTTTCAGAGATTCGAAACAAAAGAAACCCAACATCACGAGAATATATGCATTCGAACAAAGTCCAAGTAAACGAAATTGGACAAGTCAGAAAATCGAACCAAGGCAGAAAAATCATCATCGAAATAAAATCAACGATATAAGTACAGTGGGAATTTACATAGCAACAATGATTCCAACATCGAACGAAACAATGGCCAAGATAGACGATAACGAATCAAAATCGAATCGCAAGAGCACTGAACTAAGCATGTATTAGAAGTGAGTAAATAGGATTACTCACAATTTTTCGACGAGGCAGTGAAGCCGAAGCCTTAGCATACGAAGCGAAGACGAGCGCGGCAAACCCCTTTTTAAGCGACGTCGATTCGAAGTCTCGAAACCCTAAATCGCCAGGGGAATGAAGATACGAGACCGCCCCCATTTTTCTTTCTTAGACGTAGGGTTTTACGAATGAATGAGAGGGGATCGGGTTTGCCCCTGATATCATCTCGGCAAAGCCAAGAAACATGGGCCAAGATTCAAATTGTAAAGCCCGGTCAACATTTTTATAAAAGAATTTCAAATTGATTTTAAATTTCAATAGCAATTTTAAACGTCTAATATCGAAAATCGATTGATGCAAAATACTGGGTTGTTACAGACTTCCCTCCTTAAAGAAATTGCGTTCTCGCAATCATAAGGAATAAATGGACAAAAGGTAACAACCAAAAGAGCATGACAATGTCGAATGCATAAGCAAAGCAAATGTCAGCAGGGAAGAAATGGAATTATGGAAGTATCAGATATAGAATCAAAAAGGTTCGACTGCTTCAAGTCAAAAGAATCAACAATCGTGGGGGATCAAGGAATAAAAATCAGACGACTATCAAAAGGGAGAATCAATCGAGTTCCAGCATTTAAAAGAAAAGGAAAAACAAAGCAGAATTCACGTACTGCACGAATTGAATGTGAGTAAATCAAATTACTCACCTGAATCGTCAGAGAAAAAGACGAAGCTCAAATCTCAAAATCGCAAATATTCAATCATCAAAAACGATAATCGAATTTTCAAATCGCAAATAGGTTTAACTATCAAAAATGATAATCAAATTTCACAAATATCTGATTATCAAAAACGATAATCAGAAACACAAACATTCGATTAATCAAATCGAAAAATATTTAATTATCTCAAACGATAATCAAATTTCACAAATATCTGATTATCAAAAACGATAATCAGAAACACAAATATTCGATTAATCAAATCGAAAAATATTTAATTATCTCAAACGATAATTAAATCGGAAAATATTTAATTATCACAAATGATAATCAAATTTCACAAATATCTGATTATCAAAAACGATAATCAGAAATAAGAAATATCCGATTATCTAAAACGATAATCAGAAACACAAATATCTGATTATCAAAAACGATAAATCAGAAGTCATAAATATTCAATTAACGAGTCCGGAATTAACCGAAGTAGTAAAAGTATGGTTCCATACTCCTTACTTTTGCTAAATCGTTTAAATCTCTTTATCGTTTCCTTGAAAGTGCAGAATTGTGTGTTTTAAAAATAACATTTCACATTCTCAAACGGACAAGTCCGGAATTAAGCGAATCAGTAAAAGAAAGGGGTCATAGTCCTCGATTTTTCTGAAACGTTTAAATCGCTTCCTCGTTCTTCTGAAAATGTAAACTGTAAAAATTTTGAAAACAATTTTAATTTATATTTTTGAAACAACTTTTTAAAAATAAAGAATTTTGAAAACACGTGATTAAATTTGCAATATCAGTAGCAACTTAGATAAGGAAATTGCACTTCTCAAAGTACAGTAAAACGGACAACAAATTCAGCATTGCGGGAGAACCGCTTGTAAATCCATTTTAAAATTGACGGTTACTGAAGTTAACACGTCAAAATTTCATCAAAATAACTGGCATCAAAGTATAATACCAATGAATTTTCATTCATAAGAAAATGTCACAAGAATCTTCTCAAAGATAGAAAGGGATATCATACCCTAAACTTGTATTCATAACAAGTCAATAACACATGAATTCACCAATGCACAAAAATTGATAAACATATCAATAGAAATCACGAAAATTGGTGAAGCACAAAATTCCAAAAATCATCACAAGAAATCCAGAAATCACAAGAAAAGGATAGCCAATCCCAAACAGGAGCATGAAAGCCGGTACATTGACGCAGTGCAAACGGTACGTCCAATGAACCAGAAAGCCGAGACATCGATGTAGTACAAACGGTACATCAGATGAATCGAACATTGACGCAGTGCAAACGGTACGTCCAATGAATTAAACAATGACGCAGTGCAAACGGTACATCCAATGAACCGGACAGACAATACAATTCAGAACATTGACGCAGTGCAAACGGTACGTCCAATGAACTAGAAAGCCGAGACATCGATGTAGTACAAACGGTACATCAGATGAATCGAATATTGATGCAGTGCAAACGGTACGTCCAATGAACCAAAAAGCCGAGACATCGATGTAGTACAAACGGTACATCAGATGAATCGAACATTGACGCCGTGCAAACGGTACGTCCAATGAATTGAACAATGACGCAGTGCAAACGGTACGTCCAATGAACCGGAAAGACAGAGACATCGATGTAGTACAAACGGTACATCAGATGAATCGAATATTGACGCAGTGCAAACGGTACGTCCAATGAACTAGAAAGCCGAGACATCGATGTAGTACAAACGGTACATCAGATGAATCGAACATTGACGCAGTGCAAACGGTACGTCCAATGAATTGAACAATGACGCAGTGCAAACGGTACGTCCAATGAACCAGAAAGACAGAGACATCGATGTAGTACAAACGGTACATCAGATGAATCGAAACACATTAAAAGTACTTGGGTTGCCAGCCCACAAAGAAATGAGACGAAGCTCAATAAAATGAAGTACAATCCTTCATACGGACAAAGAGACATCGCACAATTGCTAGTCTAAATCATAAAATGATCATCATCGATCATAAGGAAGTGTCGATTACTCTAAGATAGTAAATATATGAGTTTAGCTTCATGTCCCATAACCACTTGCTTAACTCAAATATTTACGAACAGATTGTAGATCTGCACTAGAAAATTTGTCACAAGAGGGTTCAATCGAACAAGTCCAAGAGCTAACCGACAAGGTGAACGCAAGCGTTTCATACCACTCGTTTTACTAAGTCGTTTAAGTCGAATTCTCATTCGAGTGAAGTAAAGGCTTGTATATACTAGTAGATTGGAAATCGGTTTGAGAAAACGAACTTTTTGATATTTAAAATAGTGTTGAAATCAATTTGATGAAAGAGTTTTGATATTTACCATTAGTATTAAAACCTTCATATTTTAAAGTGACAAATCACAAAAATGATTGTAGAAACAATCAATCACAAGAATTCACATACGAAGATGTGAATAGAATCCAAAGAATTCGATTCCAAATTCATCAAAGTAGGAATACCAAAAATTCCAGAAATAGAAGTTATCAAAATCGACAAAGGTGATAACAACTAATTAGAAAAGAAGAATCGATTATCAACTGGAAAAACAAAGCAAAACGAGCAGAAATGCATAAATGACTTCAACAAAAGTAAGAATCAAGTCAATGTCGAAGCCAACAATTAATAGCCGCAGTCGAGTACAAAATGAATCAATCATCATTAACAAAGAAACCAACGGTAAACAAAATCAGAGTCTTAAAAATCAAGAAATTAGCAATTTCTCAAAAACAAAGTGACCGAAGTCGAATGGAATTCAAGATGAGGAAAACACAAAATATCAAGTTCAAAATCGCTGAGATTCAAACTAGATGTGAATGAGAAATCAAAATTACTCAATTTGCAACTGGTCCAGCTATTTTTTCATCACAGTGTAACAGGTACACAATGACACTCATAGCATAGAACAAAAGTGGAACAAAGTCCAAAAGTCAAAATGGCTTTAATTTGCCAAATTAAAACAAAATCAACATCGGCTAAATCAATTCAAAGCCGAAAACACAAGAATAAACGTTAGGAATTCATACCTAACAGGCAAAAATAATCATATGTAAAGATGAGAGATAAACATCGACAAATAGTTGTAACACATGCTCCATCTAAGTTATGTTTTATAATTGTCCTAAACCCCAGGCTCTGATACCAAGCTGTGATGCCCCACCTCTATACCCACGCTAGCCAAGAACACTACGATGTAGTGCTGTCAACTAGCACGGAGAATAAGGCTGTTGAGGAGCGACCATCTATGTAATTGCTTTGTGCGAGCACCGATATGTCAGATAATAAAACATTACATTTCATCTTTAGAGGAAATCCGACATACCGATACAAACTCAAAGCTACTACACAGTGGCTATACTAGTTTAGGACAATAGATATAAAAATAACACAGATAACATAAATGCGGAATACAGATGGAATGAAAAGTCTCAGATATATAATAACTGATATCAGTTACAATACATTTGACACAATACAAATGATACAACTACAACTGTCGACTCAAGAAGTTATATATACAAGTACATTATCGACTAATATACATGAATACATTATCATCTTAAAACAGACACACTGACTACTACAACAAGACGAAGACCACTTCAAATGATATAAAAAGTCTTCATAGCTCTAGCAGCAACCCAAAGCTAAAAATCTACAACCTGTAAATACTCGGTCTGACCCGAGTATTAAATTCAAAAGAAAATAATACCCGGGTCAGTCTAATTCAAACTCAGTTATTAATGCACAGGAGCAATAATAATCAATATCGAATAGACGACAGTCACAATAATTCCCGTCTATCCGACTCTTTAAACAAAGAAATCGGATGACGGTCGATATAACACTTAATAGTGTTAAACAAAAATCAGTAGATTTAAATCATCAACAGAGATAAATAAACAATTTATCAAATCGACTAAATCAATTCAAAACAATCGAAATTGTCACTTTAAAACCATCAAAGTTTTGACTGGCTACCGTACACGCACGCGTGCACGGCCTCGCCAATACGGCATAAAAGATCAATGCATCACGACGCAAAGAAAAATATCAATTCAAAACTGTCAATTCTGGGTGGCTGCAGTGCACGCACGCGTGCACTGCCTCGCCACCACCGAAGATAAAGTCACCACCACAATGAAACTGCAGTGGCAAACAGGTATAAGGACAAAGGCAGGCTGCAACTAAACTGCAGAAAAGTCATCAACAGTTCAAGCATATGCAGCAATAGAGACGAATTCGAGTACATCATGAAGCAGAACCAAGTGCAGTTCAACTGAGATAGACAACTCGAGGATAAACATGTACAAACTGTTTCAGTAATCCAATGCCGACAAGAACATATGAACATCAGTGCAGACAAGTATGAATTCGAACATGAAATGGAGAACATCATTGCAAGTGCAACAGGTAGAAGATGATGCAGTGAAGCATGTACAAGGGCAGTACATATGAACATCATTGCAAGTGCAACAGGTAGAAGATGATGCAGTGAAGCATGTACAAGGGAAACATCAGCGACATAACAGTGTCAAAAATGAAGAGACCAGAGTAATGCAACTAAAACTGATGATAATGGTAATCACATAGTGGAATGCAACTGTAACTTCATGCTAAAAAAACTGGGCTAATGTCAACAGTGTAATAAAACACACACACTATAAAAATAGCACTACTGGCCATAGAGAACACTAATGGTCAAGCTACAAGTGAAGAATGTACACAGGTGAAGCCTACTGACTCGAATTACTCAAGGGATACAAGGACAATGCTCAATGCACATCAATACAAAACTCAACAATGCCAACATGATCAAGTTCAAAGCAATCAGGTCTCAAACAAGTTCAAATGCAAAACTGGTCAAGTAAATAACAATGCACAGTTCAAAATGGTTGAGCAAATAACAAAGTTTCAAATGCAAAGACGACAAGTGCAGACACAATAGTTACAAGAGACACAGTGAAGTCGACAAGAAAAATCAACTCAGAAACAAAGTGCACAAGAGACTTGAGTGCACTGCTACAAGGGACTAGTTGGAAACTGCATATGACCAGAGGGAACTACATGAATGCACAGTCATTAGTTAAAATGGCAACTCAATATGCAGTAAACTATATTGATAGAATAGACTCCAAACCAGTGCACTACTGTGTCATCAAAAATATGCACAGGCAGAAAAAAAAAGAACTCAAGTATATGGATGCAAAGCTTCAACAAATTAAATAAACTAAATGCAAAGATCCAATGTCTCAAATGACTCAAGTACATGAATGCAAACAAAAGTATGGACAGTAATCAACTACAAGGTATGCAAACAAATATGGAATGGAATGCATCTGCAAGTGCGGATGGCCAGAGTCGAAACTAACAGTGAAACAATGAAGTGCACAGCTACAATGATGCATGATAAGCAATGGCAAAAAGATGGCCAGAGACGAAGCTCACAGGGGCCAGTAAGCCAAAGAAATAAATCACAGTAAAGTCAACAAGGAACCACACGAAAACAAATTTTCAGAGATTCGAAACAAAAGAAACCCAACATCACGAGAATATATGCATTCGAACAAAGTCCAAGTAAACGAAATTGGACAAGTCAGAAAATCGAACCAAGGCAGAAAAATCATCATCGAAATAAAATCAACGATATAAGTACAGTGGGAATTTACATAGCAACAATGATTCCAACATCGAACGAAACAATGGCCAAGATAGACGATAACGAATCAAAATCGAATCGCAAGAGCACTGAACTAAGCATGTATTAGAAGTGAGTAAATAGGATTACTCACAATTTTTCGACGAGGCAGTGAAGCCGAAGCCTTAGCATACGAAGCGAAGACGAGCGCGGCAAACCCCTTTTTAAGCGACGTCGATTCGAAGTCTCGAAACCCTAAATCGCCAGGGGAATGAAGATACGAGATGTAACGATCCTGAATTTTACATATATTTAAATTGATAATTTATTGGGTTTTTGAATTTATATTTGTGAAATAAATCGATAAGGTGATGCGAGTTTCCCCAGATTCAAATATATTCTGTATCAATCATTTAAATTAAAAATATTGTATATTGTGTATATATGTGTATATGTGAATATATATGTATGCAGACATATATGAGTAAATTTGAATATATATATATGTGTATATTTGATTTGAATTTAAATTTTAAATAAATGGTTTGAAAATAAATATATAAGTATGAACACTAATACAAATACATAAGGAGTAGGATGAAATATGAAGTATGAAAGAAGACAGCAACTATATATGCACAGTTGCAAATGAATATATATATGCACAGGAAGAAATTATCTATCTACATACATAAAATAAAATAAGGCAAAATAAGATGAATTTGTACAAGCCTAATTAATGCAAGCCACAACAATGATCTTCATATTGTACAGCCGAAGAAATTTTTTTCTTATATGGTACAACTAATTAATGCCATATCCTTATCAGCCTACAAACTTAGAAAGATCTCTGCTTATTTTTGTACAACCAAATTTTATCAACCTGTACAAGAGAAGAAAAGTATTATTACTCTATAAACTCCATTTCCATATATCAACTTCTCATTCTATTTTCGTCCACCAGAAGCTAGGAAAAAAACTGAAGTGAATATCCTCTAAAACTTAAACAAAACTTCAATTAAAAACATCAGACAAATCAATACAAATCAGAGATCAGGGAAGCTTCAGCTTGCATTTTCAAAAGCCTGTTTCCAACATAGCAACTTTGTTCTTTCTTCTGGAAGGAGCTCCAGTATCAAGTTCAAAAAAAATCAAGTTTTCAACTTTGCAAAGTTAAAAAGATTTCAAATTGAAGCTCTGTTCCTTCTTCAACAACACAGTGAGCAAACCTCCTTTATTTAAAACTTTAAATCTTGATGTGCTTGCATGATTATGTTATGTATGCATGTTTATGATGATATAGGTGTATTCTGATATACATATATAGGTCCCTGTTAGAGTTACCAGTTTTTGAATTCAAGTTTAAAAATTTCAAACTCTCTGTCCAATAAATATTAGGCTAAGGAACTTAGAAAAAAAGAAGAAGAAGATGAGGTTAGTAAATAAAGTTAGCATGAGTACATAGAGGTAAATGTTTGGATATAAGTCTGATATGCCTGTACATAGCTATGAATATGAACATATAGAAGCCTCTGTTTATATTCACAGGCTCAAACTCAATAGGAAAAAGATTCATATCTTCCCATTTAAATCAAATTCAAGTTAAAATCTCTAGAGAAGACGTGTTTGTATCAGCATAACATTATTTTTCAAAGTATTTTTAAGTAAAATAAATAAGTAGGATTTCTGGAAATCACCAATGTCAGAAAAAATGAATTCAAGTCGAAAAATCGATTTTTAAATCTTCAAGCTTTGATTTTATAAATTAATTCGTATTTCAAAAATATGAATTTAGAAAATCATTTTGTGATTTTTAAAGGAGTAATCATCGAGATACCCACAGTTGAACATATTTGGGAAATTTGTGAATCATTGGCGTTCGCGAATGAATTAGGGATCGGGATTTGTTTCAGAGATGCTGGGATGATTGAAGAATACGAGAAAAATACAAGTTGATTTTTTATTTCATCATTGATGAAGATCTGGATCAATTTAGGGTTTTAACCCTGTATTTTGCAAGTTGTACTCGCGAGACTGTAGTGTCGTCGTCACCGCGTTTCAAGCAATCGCACCGGTGGCAACCGGAAGGAGGAAGATAGGGGATGCTCTAACCTGAGTTTCTTGGCCTCCGGTGGCCTGAGGTAGGATGGCGAGTGGTTTTTTTTTGGTCGAGCTTATTCCAGTATGGGTCAAATGACTAGATTTTAAGTTCGTCGAAAATTTAGGGTTCTGGGGGGTTGATGAGCTCGAGTCGATCATCGGTGAGTTGTGGATGATGGCCAAGTTGGTCGGAAGGCGCCTGAGTTCGTGTGCACGTGCACGAGCACGTTATTGTTGGTGTCAGGTTGTTGGTGGGAAGCGACGCGAGTGATACTCGAGAAGGAAGGGGTTTCGCTCGAGGAAGAGAGTCGTTTGCTTCGAGTTTAGATCGGGTGCTTGAGGGGATTTTCTGTTGTTTAAATTTAACTTAAGTTTAAATCTTGATTTACTGGAGAAAAAAAAAGGGGGAAAAGAAGAAGAAACGTGGGGACAGGGAGAGGTCTCGGGGAAGATAAGGAAGGAATTCGAGTGTTACTCGAGAAAATTGGGGAGATGGCTCGGGTCTTTCTTCCCATGGCTCTAAAATCATAATAGTAGACCAAGTAAAATATTTTAAAACAAATTTAAGTGATCATTGATGTATGACAGTTATAAATCAAGCTTTATCACCAGTTAATGAACTAAGTAAACACTTAACAAAGTTTTGGGATCTAAATAATATTTTAATCAAGTAATTAATATAAAACAAGTGTTGGAATTTGATTAACATCAAAGTTCTCAAATTTGTAATAAATTGATTTCAAAGTTTAAAGGAAATTTCTTTGAAAATGTAAATTAGTGAATGATTAATATAAATTGATTATTTTCTGAAAGTAATTAAGAATAATTACTTTTAAATTGGAATTAGTAATGAATTAATGTTTCTGTTTGTTATTGTGATGCTGTGAGATGTGAATTACTCTGTGCTGGATTTTGATAGGTGATTTTATTCTGTACTGATATGAAAACCCCTTGCCCGTAAACGACATTTGAATCTCGATGCGACAGGGAGTCGGATTCCAGTTGGTTATCCGAAACCCACATCGAAGTGTAATAGTGAATCTTTGTGACTGATAAATTTATTTTATCTATGAATCTGTGAATGAAGATAAGCGTTATCGATTTTACCGCTTATCGATATATCTGTGATGATTGATGTTGCACTATTGTGTGTTAAAACCCCTGGACCACACCCATACACATACAAATATGGATTTCACGAGAAAATCGGTTAAATCACAGATGATGTAAATTTGATGTTTTTGAAATTGAAATTTTAATTTCAATTGATTTTGAAATTTGAAATTGGGGTTTAATATGAAAAGCTTTTGAAATGGGATTTCAAAGATAAAAGTTATTTCGAATAACTTAATCGAGTTTCGAAAATTTAAATAATCTGATTTAAATTTGAATTCGAGTTTGAAATTGAATTCTATGATTTGAAACTAGGGATTAAAGATGTTGTATAAGTTATATATATGAGTTAAACCATTTTAAAGTATTAATTTGGGAATTTGAATTTTTATTCAAGGGTTTTAACTCGTGTAAATATAACTGGATTTGTCCGAAGACGAAAACTACTTGTTTTCAAATAATAATAGCTTTCACATAAGTAATTAACTTCCAATTTGTGTGGAAAGAATTTCAAGTTTGAAATAGAATTGAAATGTTTTGAAAACTTTGAAATGAGTCTTTGATTTCAAAGACCGGATGAGTTAATCTAACTTGAAATGGAATTGTTTTAAAAGCTATAAGTTAAATCTTGACTTAAAGATTTAACGAGTTAATCCAAGTGAAATGGAAATTGTTTTGAAATCCATGAATGAATCTTTGGGAACGGGGTGAACTTTGTGAATTGAATCTTTTTGTTTAAAAGATTAAAAGTGTGGAAATTGTTTAAACCATTGAAGGTTTTTGAATTGAATCTTTTTGTTTAAAAGATTGGAAATGGTAATTTGTTTTAACCATTCGAATGAAAAGTTTTGGGCTTTAAGCTGTGATTTAATTGAGACCCCAGTATCCATATGATTTTTAATTGCGCTCGTTATTCGGTTTAGTCGGGAGAGGACCTTTGTGTCATATAACCAATTCCGAATAGTGATACGACGATATGGATCGCATTTGCTATATTACAGCATGATAGGGGGTTCTCGCTTCGCGGTTTGGTGGCGAACGGGAGACTCTTACCCCTACATGTCCCTGAGTGGGATGGGTTGGTTGTGACAGTCGAGAGGCTGGCCGTAAAAGTAAATGCGAGGTGCCAATGTAAGCCACGGTGGGACTGGGATGGTTGCAAAGCCTACCGGTGGCCGCTGTCTTTGGATCGTTACATTTGGTATCAGGGCTAAGGTTGAACTTTAGCTCAGGAGTATAACACATTAAGTAGCTCATTAGAGATAGGGTGAAGTATACCCTAGAATGAGTAATTCTCAGATATCCGTCCGTGTGCCTCAGTAAATTCTCTTGCTATCCACTGATAGTAAGTATGAGTGTAAGAAGAGGATGAGATAGAGGACAGGGGAATACGACTATAAACGGTCAATACCCTGTAACAATAAGGAAAAAATCTTTTCTCTATCAATCTCTTTTATTCGTCATCTTTTCTCAATTCTTCGGTATTTTCTGGTCGATCCAGAAAGAAGATTCGATATATTAATAAGGGACATAAACTCTGGATGGACCAAAATTGTTTGTTTGGATGTATTGGTTGCTTTGTTTGCTATGGCTGATAGGTATACTTTAGTTCTAAACTGAAAGTTTTGAAATCGTATCTATATATCTATCAATTCTTTGGGGTTTCGATATGTTCTACGAATGGTTAGTTATCACTTTGAACTAACCGATGCCACTGTATATTTCGTAGATCTGGATAACCCGAGTATCTTGTGAAAGAATTCAACAGATTCGTTTTTATATCTGTTATTGATATTCTGATTTGGTAAGCCAAATGCAGAATAGATATTCAGTTTGATTTGATGAAACATTCTTCATCTATCCTTGTGTCTCCTTGGCAAATTTCGAGGACGAAATTCTTTTAAGGGGGGAAGTCTGTAACGATCCCGAATTTTACATATATTTAAATTGATAATTTATTGGGTTTTTGAATTTATATTTGTGAAATAAATCGATAAGGTGATGCGAGTTTCCCCGGATTCAAATATATTCTGTATCAATCATTTAAATTAAAAATATTGTATATTGTGTATATATGTGTATATGTGAATATATATGTATGCAGACATATATGAGTAAATTTGAATATATATATATGTGTATATTTGATTTGAATTTAAATTTTAAATAAATGGTTTGAAAATAAATATATAAGTATGAACACTAATACAAATACATAAGGAGTAGGATGAAATATGAAGTATGAAAGAAGACAGCAACTATATATGCACAGTTGCAAATGAATATATATATGCACAGGAAGAAATTATCTATCTACATACATAAAATAAAATAAGGCAAAATAAGATGAATTTGTACAAGCCTAATTAATGCAAGCCACAACAATGATCTTCATATTGTACAGCCGAAGAAATTTTTTTCTTATATGGTACAACTAATTAATGCCATATCCTTATCAGCCTACAAACTTAGAAAGATCTCTGCTTATTTTTGTACAACCAAATTTTATCAACCTGTACAAGAGAAGAAAAGTATTATTACTCTATAAACTCCATTTCCATATATCAACTTCTCATTCTATTTTCGTCCACCAGAAGCTAGGAAAAAAACTGAAGTGAATATCCTCTAAAACTTAAACAAAACTTCAATTAAAAACATCAGACAAATCAATACAAATCAGAGATCAGGGAAGCTTCAGCTTGCATTTTCAAAAGCCTGTTTCCAACATAGCAACTTTGTTCTTTCTTCTGGAAGGAGCTCCAGTATCAAGTTCAAAAAAAATCAAGTTTTCAACTTTGCAAAGTTAAAAAGATTTCAACTTGAAGCTCTGTTCCTTCTTCAACAACACAGTGAGCAAACCTCCTTTATTTAAAACTTTAAATCTTGATGTGCTTGCATGATTATGTTATGTATGCATGTTTATGATGATATAGGTGTATTCTGATATACATATATAGGTCCCTGTTAGAGTTACCAGTTTTTGAATTCAAGTTTAAAAATTTCAAACTCTCTGTCCAATAAATATTAGGCTAAGGAACTTAGAAAAAAAGAAGAAGAAGATGAGGTTAGTAAATAAAGTTAGCATGAGTACATAGAGGTAAATGTTTGGATATAAGTCTGATATGCCTGTACATAGCTATGAATATGAACATATAGAAGCCTCTGTTTATATTCACAGGCTCAAACTCAATAGGAAAAAGATTCATATCTTCCCATTTAAATCAAATTCAAGTTAAAATCTCTAGAGAAGACGTGTTTGTATCAGCATAACATTATTTTTCAAAGTATTTTTAAGTAAAATAAATAAGTAGGATTTCTGGAAATCACTAATGTCAGAAAAAATGAATTCAAGTCGAAAAATCGATTTTTAAATCTTCAAGCTTTGATTTTATAAATTAATTCGTATTTCAAAAATATGAATTTAGAAAATCATTTCGTGATTTTTAAAGGAGTAATCATCGAGATACCCACAGTTGAACATATTTGGGAAATTTGTGAATCATTGGCGTTCGCGAATGAATTAGGGATCGGGATTTGTTTCAGAGATGCTGGGATGATTGAAGAATACGAGAAAAATACAAGTTGATTTTTTATTTCATCATTGATGAAGATCTGGATCAATTTAGGGTTTTAACCCTGTATTTTGCAAGTTGTACTCGCGAGACTGTAGTGTCGTCGTCACCGCGTTTCAAGCAATCGCACCGGTGGCAACCGGAAGGAGGAAGATAGGGGATGCTCTGACCTGAGTTTCTTGGCCTCCGGTGGCCTGAGGTAGGATGGCGAGTGGTTTTTTTTCTGGTCGAGCTTATTCCAGTATGGGTCAAATGACTAGATTTTAAGTTCGTCGAAAATTTAGGGTTCTGGGGGGTTGATGAGCCCGAGTCGATCATCGGTGAGTTGTGGATGATGGCCAAGTTGGTCGGAAGGCGCCTGAGTTCGTGTGCACGTGCACGAGCACGTTATTGTTGGTGTCAGGTTGTTGGTGGGAAGCGACGCGAGTGATACTCGAGAAGGAAGGGGTTTCGCTCGAGGAAGAGAGTCGTTTGCTTCGAGTTTAGATCGGGTGCTCGAGGGGATTTTCTGTTGTTTAAATTTAACTTAAGTTTAAATCTTGATTTACTGGAGAAAAAAAAAGGGGGAAAAGAAGAAGAAACGTGGGGACAGGGAGAGGTCTCGGGGAAGATAAGGAAGGAATTCGAGTGTTACTCGAGAAAATTGGGGAGATGGCTCGGGTCTTTCTTCCCATGGCTCTAAAATCATAATAGTAGACCAAGTAAAATATTTTAAAACAAATTTAAGTGATCATTGATGTATGACAGTTATAAATCAAGCTTTATCACCAGTTAATGAACTAAGTAAACACTTAACAAAGTTTTGGGATCTAAATAATATTTTAATCAAGTAATTAATATAAAACAAGTGTTGGAATTTGATTAACATCAAAGTTCTCAAATTTGTAATAAATTGATTTCAAAGTTTAAAGGAAATTTCTTTGAAAATGTAAATTAGTGAATGATTAATATAAATTGATTATTTTCTGAAAGTAATTAAGAATAATTACTTTTAAATTGGAATTAGTAATGAATTAATGTTTCTGTTTGTTATTGTGATGCTGTGAGATGTGAATTACTCTGTGCTGGATTTTGATAGGTGATTTTATTCTGTACTGATATGAAAACCCCTTGCCCGTAAACGACATTTGAATCTCGATGCGACAGGGAGTCGGATTCCAGTTGGTTATCCGAAACCCACATCGAAGTGTAATAGTGAATCTTTGTGACTGATAAATTTATTTTATCTATGAATCTGTGAATGAAGATAAGCGTTATCGATTTTACCGCTTATCGATATATCTGTGATGATTGATGTTGCACTATTGTGTGTTAAAACCCCTGGACCACACCCATACACATACAAATATGGATTTCACGAGAAAATCGGTTAAATCACAGATGATGTAAATTTGATGTTTTTGAAATTGAAATTTTAATTTCAATTGATTTTGAAATTTGAAATTGGGGTTTAATATGAAAAGCTTTTGAAATGGGATTTCAAAGATAAAAGTTATTTCGAATAACTTAATCGAGTTTCGAAAATTTAAATAATCTGATTTAAATTTGAATTCGAGTTTGAAATTGAATTCTATGATTTGAAACTAGGGATTAAAGATGTTGTATAAGTTATATATATGAGTTAAACCATTTTAAAGTATTAATTTGGGAATTTGAATTTTTATTCAAGGGTTTTAACTCGTGTAAATATAACTGGATTTGTCCGAAGACGAAAACTACTTGTTTTCAAATAATAATAGCTTTCACATAAGTAATGAACTTCCAATTTGTGTGGAAAGAATTTCAAGTTTGAAATAGAATTGAAATGTTTTGAAAACTATGAAATGAGTCTTTGATTTCAAAGACCGGATGAGTTAATCTAACTTGAAATGGAATTGTTTTAAAAGCTATAAGTTAAATCTTGACTTAAAGATTTAACGAGTTAATCCAAGTGAAATGGAAATTGTTTTGAAATCCATGAATGAATCTTTGGGAACGGGGTGAACTTTGTGAATTGAATCTTTTTGTTTAAAAGATTAAAAGTGTGGAAATTGTTTAAACCATTGAAGGTTTTTGAATTGAATCTTTTTGTTTAAAAGATTGGAAATGGTAATTTGTTTTAACCATTCGAATGAAAAGTTTTGGGCTTTAAGCTGTGATTTAATTGAGACCCCAGTATCCATATGATTTTTAATTGCGCTCGTTATTCGGTTTAGCCGGGAGAGGACCTTTGTGTCAAATAACCAATTCCGAATAGTGATACGACGATATGGATAGCATTTGAAGACCGGTGGTGAAGACCGGATATTTTTGAAAACGGAAGGATTACCGTCGAGTTACTCTGCATCGGCTGATCCCCGATATAGAGGTTTTATCACCCTTAGTGACGGGAAGTCCGGACGTGATTGGAAATTATCCGGATTTGCAAGGGCTTCGTGAGAAGTGCCTTCAGTTCTGTTCGAACCCGGAATAGACTTGTATGGATGTATGTCTGACATTACACTTTGAGATGTAAAGCTGGTTTCTATCAAATACATTTCTGTTGGTGGCGGAGAATTTATTCTCTTAGCTTAACACCCTTCTCTGAGACGTACGAGCTCAGAGGTTATGTAGTTGATGGTTACTAGTGATACATTCCCAATTTGGTAATGTGGCATACGAAGTGATGCTGATCATTTGATTGATCAAAGCGTGGCTTTGTGAAAAAGCGTGGCTTTGTGGAAAAGCATAGCGTATGTGGACGAGACTTCGTCGAGCCTCACAACCCGGTAATGGTCAAAACAGGAATGTTGCGACAAAGGTTTGTAGGGGTAGCGCCCCTAGGGTATGTCATTTCCTTCTGGATAAAGGGTGGTATCATGGTATGGAGCCCAGATTCTTAACTCGTGTGGACACGGTAATTTATTACTGTATGATGTTGCTTTGTTGGTTTTCGGGATCCCGGGATAAAGGTCGGTTACGACCGGGGGATGACATGACTCGTGTGTTAGTTACCTAGTTACAGCTGTACAGCGTGAGGTAGCGTCAGTGTGTTAGTTACCTAGTTACAGCTGTACAGCGTGAGATAGCGTCGGCCTTTTGTTTGCAGAGATCCGGTTAGGATCCGGGGCGTCTTTCCAGAGGCGTTTCTATTTCGGTAAGGAAGTTCCTTAGCCTGACCATTTGTTGGAAATCCATTTCTCCAATACGAAACTTGTACGGTTTTAGTTGTATTACCTGCTATGGAATGTGGCGGTAACCTGCTATTGAACGTAGTAGCTATAGTAGGCATACAACAATGGTTGTATGCTGGCTAAGATTTATATTATATTTTCGAAATGTTTTTCTACACTATGCACTAGTAATAATATCAAAAGAGTTTTGATTTTGCGTAGTAAGCATGTTTGACTATCATAAGAAGAAATCTCCTCTAATTCTGCGTTTGCATTGTGTGTGTGGTGGGAGGTCTTATGGTAGTTTCATTTTCCAAAAGCATTGCGGATTTCAATGTTTAAAATCCTTTTGTTGTTGTTTAAAGATAAACTGTTTTTGTTGCTCACACCAGTCCCATGACTGATCCGGAGTTTATTGTTCCCTTCCTAAACTCTGGGTGCCCACTATTTTCCACACGGGCAGTCTAGAGTTGAGTTTTTTAGATATTCAGGTCTAGTAGATTATTTGGAGCTAGTTCAGTTCTTGGAGTTCATGGACTGACGTTGCTTATCTTGGAGCATTCTATTGGAGATATTCTATCCACTGCTGGTGTTATCTTTTCTTTCCGCTGCTATTTCTTGTATCATATCTCTGATGTATATTGATATCTGTTATATCATTCTGTTGTACCTGTCATTGTATCAATGTTATGTAATTGATATATTCTTTTTCCGCTGTGTTGTTATACTTAATGGTGTTATAAGCTCCGGCGAATCGGATTTGAACGGTCGAATCTACGGCATTCGAGTACGATGTAAAGTATGGATGTCGATTTTCGAACGCGAAAATTCCGTATCGTTACACGAGACCACCCCCATTTTTCTTTCTTAGACGTAGGGTTTTACGAATGAATGAGAGGGGATCGGGTTTGCCCCTGATATCATCTCGGCAAAGCCAAGAAACATGGGCCAAGATTCAAATTGTAAAGCCCGGTCAACATTTTTATAAAAGAATTTCAAATTGATTTTAAATTTCAATAGCAATTTTAAACGTCTAATATCGAAAATTGATTGATGCAAAATACTGGGTTGTTACAATTCCAGTGATGTATTCAGATCTTGTATTTGATTATTGTATTGAGACATCTATTGTATTCGAGACTTCTGTTGTACCTTGTCTAACTCTGTTATATATATAGTAGCTTCATGAACTACTATCCTTTTGTTTCCGCTGCATTATTAATATATTACTCTGTGTTTGTGATCTATAATTATTTTATTTATTGTATATACTGAGTTATTGCCAAATTTTATTTACAACGCGGTATTTTGAGCAATTCAACTCCGACATGAGTGTCTACCTATACACTTATAATGGATGCGAATGGTTGAAAATACTGGGTCGTTACATACAAATTTGGGATTAATCAATATTAAATCATAAAATATGATATTAATGTAATATATAAATAAAATACCAATTGAGGATGCCTTTGAGTCCACTTGAATCAATGAATTCCCTTGTCTAGTTATGCTCGATCCGTCAGATTGCAAGTTTGGAATCGTCGACCTTTTCTATCAAATAGCGCTTTTACTTAACTTGAATTGATTTGAGATTCTTAGAACTGATATGGGGATTAATTTCGGCCAGTAAACTTGATAATTATGGCAGCCAAAATTTGTTTTTGATTAAGGGTTTAGAGATCCATAGATATATAGCCTTGTAAAAGAGAGATATTAGGACAATTTCATTACCTCTTCTCTCTTAATCTTAGCCATCCATCTCTAGGTCTAATCCTAAGTTTTAGCCGCGTCCAATAACTTTTTAAAACTGAAATTTGTAGCCCTAATGATGGGCTTTAAACACATTTAATCCCAAGCAAAAATGCTATGCAATTAAATCTAATTTAATCGCTTATCGATATCGTATATCGATTGGTACATTTATAACTATTATAAATATATTAAAAAAAAAAATTTCTCAAACCATATTCAAATTTATAATTAATATTTCATAAATATTAATTAATTTAATTTATTTATAACAATCATAAATTAATTAAATCATTCGGTCTTAAGGGAATTCATCATTTCAGTTGTGTAACTCTTAGGTATAAATTTGGTCAGCAATTAACACCGAACTATTTGAATGTTAACGTTCACACGTCACTTAGCAAGTTGACTTGAGTTGACCATAATACTAACCTCATATAAATGAAGTGATGAATCCTCTCTTGAATAGTGTCTTCCTTCAAATACTTCCACTCGACCCAACTATAATCACTTGATGGATGTCGTTCCATGATTTGACTATAATCAAAGTAGAGTTTTTCATATTGAAGGTTGATAGTATTCTCATGTCGAAAGAATTGTGTAAATTAGTCACATCGATATTTTCTGTTTGACCTTGGTTATATTAACCAATAGAAAACTACCGAGTGAGTTGTTTTATAGCTATCCAATAACTATCAGTACATAACCTCTAGGTGCCCCCAGCAGTCATGTGTAATACACAGCCAAACATTTAAAGAGCATTACGTACTCTAGTCTCAACGGATACATCGTTATCCAGTGTCGATGCATCTTGACTAGGAAAATTTAATATGATGTGTTTTGTAACAATGTGATTCAATACTCATGATTACAACTAGTTGTAATTACTATCACAAACACGTCATTTATGGATTTTTTGTTTAATATATTTTTAATTAAATTTATTAATTAATATATCCATATTATATCAAGTATATAATAGAAAGAAAATACCTTTGTTTTGAACAAGATTGGTCAACGAGTTAGATATATGTAACAAATTGCATAATTGCCCCTAGGGCATACCCCTAACTCTATCAATCTTCCACTTGCACTTAGGGTCGATTATGGAATCTTATTCCAACTTCTCCAATCAGTTTTCTCAAAACCAATTAGGTCAGTCCTTTTGTGAACGGGTATGCTATTATGTTTTAATTATCTACTCTATTAATCAACTCTCTCTGACGGAGATAAACTGTTTTATCATGTGGAACAATTCAGAGTATGTCTCTCGACTTCAGGTGAGCTCTAAGTTCTATTACGAACTATATTACAACATTGTTATCATATAACTCTGTCATGAGATTCTCAACATTTGGAATCGGCTCAGTTATAAATTTGTGCACTTATATTTTTTATATACATTGTTTTGATTGCGGCACTATTCAAGACGATGTACTTAGCCATTTTTCATTGAATCAGCCACGGTCTTTCATTTGGAACATTTCCAACTTAAAGATTTGTTATTGACATATTATACTTAACATTACTTATGAAAATTTGAGTATGAACATTCCTTCATAAGGAATTTATGTTTCTGTAAATAATTCTCTAGTATTTCATAAATACACGAGAACACTTCAAACAACCAGTTAGTGATATTAATTTTGGATTTGATATTTGTTTCATGTATCAAATACATAAAAAAATCATGATATCGTAGACAACACAACATGTATGATAATTCCTTTTGCCAATGCAAAGGAATCAATCTTACATGTTCCATGTTAAACATTTTAATAAGGTGTCTTTGCATATCATTTGGGACATTCCCGACATCTTTTATACTTACCATAAAGACATCATTTATTAATGCAATGTTGAGTATTAAAACAATTAAGACTGATTTTAACACAAGTACATCGTTAAAATCAACAATGTGTTGTTTACTTATAGCTTAGAAATATCAGTGTGCCTTTTAACATTTTGCCTTTTAACATTTTTTCTTATGAACACAGGCTTCCTCTGTACTTTGATTGAAAATCAAACTATTTGATATTTCTATCAAAATACTTATTCAATCTTGATGCTTATAAAATGATACTTTCAAATCATTTCTTGGATCATATCCAAAGACTCACAAACTCAATATCTCTCCCACCGACTTCGAGATATTTTAGTTATTATGTGTAAACAGTTTGCTTTAAATCATTATTTAGAATTTCTGTTTCAATACATACGTACCAAACATAAAGTCATATCAAGTGGTAATTTTGTGAGTAAATCCGAATTAACTTAAGCAAGTTGAACACCAAATCTATTAAGCTAATTTCAACAATTGAAATTTGCGATATTATTCTCATCAACGTTGCTCATATAATTCCAACTGCATTAGTCTTGCTCATAAAGACACAATCACGGCCGATGGATCACATCCCTTAGGTTATGACTACCAAAATCATATTTTGATAGCATACTTCGAATTCTTTCAGATTTGCACATCATACTATATGATAAAGTCAACACTCTTAGTGGTTCAATTAAACAATCGAGAATTATATATTTTCGACATTGACAAGAAACTCATAGTTTCTCTTCAATGAGCGAGAATACTTATTAGACATTCTAATGCAATGTGTTCGTTTAGGTTAGTCAATTTTATTTCATCTCATCTAATCAGTTCTATCTTTGGATCGTATCCAAATCCTTTTTACTGCCAATAATTTCTCAAGGAAATTCCTTCACAATGAAGTTGGTATTTCTTAAAATGTTTCTCGGCATAATAGAATAAATATTCATAAACGTTTTATGAATTTCCTTATTCATTAAACTAATTTGGTTTTAGTTTACAAAAGTTATCTTCGAAACATAAATATGTCATCCAATGACAGTCTTTTCAAAATCATTTTGGGAAGAGTCATACAAGATCCTTCATGGACAACTATTACGTGCAATTTTTCGACTCACACAACCTGCCAACTCCTTAGCCTAGGATATGTTGGAGTTTCTTATAAACCCTTATCTTGTGTGCTTTTGTAAACCGTTATTTAGATGAAATAATATTAACCTTGTGTATTACTCTAAAGCACATGACCTTATATAAAGAAACTAACTCAATTTCACCCACAATTAATCGCACATTGTTCAACAAAGTTCGATTACCCCTTATCGATGCATCATTATGCATCACATGAAGGAGTGACTTTTGAGATTGAATCTTTATTCATTTTAGGCACATTCAGACCTTTTTTCAATATACTCACTCATTCGATCAAATTGAATTATTTCTATTGCATGTTATTTTATCTGCATCTGTTTTGTACTCTATGAGTTTACCGTAGACATACTACATGTGTATCAAATACACATGTCCATGTCGACGATAACTCATCAGTGAATATGACGAAGTACAAGGAATTGTTTTGGTATTTATAGAATTATGATTACATACATCTATATGTATTAATCCGAGGAGTTCATCAACTCTTATGATACTCCCACTGAATGAGTGCATAGTCCTTTATTGTTTGAGATATAATTAACAAGTATCATATGATTCAAAATCATACAATAACATTATTTCTCAAAACTACGGCTTAGTCTATAATTCCAAAACAACTATAAATAATATTAGATAGTTTTGTATTTTCCAATGCATCACTTTTCTTATAAGGAAAAATTGCCACATTATAGTTTTATTTCGCAAAGAATATTCATAATATTCATACTGAAATATAGCTATGTCTTTTTTTTCAGTCGATATCGAAAAATAATCATTATTTCATAAATAATGTATGGTAAGTTATACGAAAACAATTTTCGTACTATGATGTAATTAATAAGTGCTATATTGTATGCTCCCACTATTTCCTCCATTACTTATTAAATTTGGAGATCCGTCATCACTTAATACAATTTGTTTATTTCATGCACTGCAATTATTTACAGTGGAGAGTTCGTTGATCAAATATCTTGAGCTCAAAGACATAAATCTCATAGAAAACAATTTTTTATATGAAAATACATTTCAGAATAGAATTCATATTTATTATTCCAATATATTAAGTATCAATTATTGATTACAATTTATATTTCCAATGTTTCTCTATGAAGTAGAAGTGAGTATTCATTCTATTCATTCCAACTGTACCTTAAATTACATCTATTCTTATACATTTGTTTTCCTTTCAAATGGTCAAACTATTCAAAAGAAAACCTTACTACAATATCATAATAACTCATTACAAAAGCGCATTCGATTATCCTTAACATTTAAGGACATCAAATATGTTGCACTTTACGTAAACTGATCAAAATGACATTTCAACAATCAAGTTCTTATATCTATCTTGTAGTTTTTGGTCTTGTGTTACATTAACACAATATGATCTCTTTTGTAATCAACCAAATTGAATACTCGATCTCACACTATGGTTTATTCAGTTTTTCGAATGAACTAATTTCATCGAAATATTGTACATTACAAACTTTGACCATTCACCATATAACATTTTTATGCAATTGTATATGGATCAATATCAATAGTCTTGTATTGTTTTAGAGTTCGAAAATCATAAAATGCAATACATGGTCTTGACCAAATAAATGGATAAGTGACCAAACCATGAATGTATTCAGTAGTTGTAAAATCAGACACTTGCATGGATGTTGAAACATTAACATGCAATAGGAATTTGATAGTGGGTATTATATTTCCATTTGTCAACTTTCAATTCAGTTCGTTTGTATATTTTAATTGATAAACATTTTATCAATCATATTAAATGAACAAATTTATCATTGTAGATAATTATAACACTATTTAGCATATGTTCTTACAATATTAAAAAGGTTAAATGTTACCATTTCATTTTTCTAATAAGGCTGCCACTAGTCTTTTATGATTCTCCAAACCCTAAGAAGAAACACAAAAGTCTTTAGACTTCACTAGTGGGTGTTAGGACTCGTCTGTCTTGGTATTCTGACCTTGAGTTTGCTCAATAAATCATAGCCCCACAAACGATGGATAACTCCTTATCGGTTGTATCACATACAACTCCTAACCCATTTTTCCTTGTCTTAATCTCATTTCGACCTTGAGTTTGCTCAACAAATCGAAAGAGATTATTCACTCATACCTACCATATCATGATGACCTAAGTATAGTATATGTACCTTGAGTTTGCTCAACAAATACATATAGTTATCTTACCTCATCTGCTCAATATATTAATAATACTACACATAAAATCCCCAGCTTGAGTTTGCTCAACAACTAAGGAGTATGCAAGTAATTTATTAATATACATATGGTAGAGGACAACATTATATTGAAGATTCATAATCTTCAATATATTATATTGAGTGGTATCAACTTATGGAATAATGTATTTCTCATGAAATACCCTCGTGATTCAAGTGTTAGACATATCAGAAATCATAGTATACGTACATTTACGTATGTATTTATTCCTTAAGTCTATTTGGGTTTCTTTAGTGTTCCACTTTTAGTTTATACATTCATATCATATAAGTTCTGTTGTTAAATAACTTTTATATTTCATATTAGTTATATGATAGTCTTATGTATAATGTTTCATTAGTTAAATCTTATTTAATTAATTTTAATTAATTAACTCTTTAATTAATTTTATATCAGTATTCCAATATAACTTTTATATTGGACATATCTACTATAACCTTTATAGTGTAACACATATATCTTATATATGTGTATTTTTATTTAATTAATTAACCTTTAATTAATTTATTAATTAAACAATTTTAATTAAATTATATTAATTTCAAAATTTTATCTTATATACATACATGTATGCTTATGTTATCTTAAACACTTTAAAATAACATAACATATATCAACATATATAATACATGCGTATAAGTATTAATTAATTAACTCATTTAATTAATTTATATTATTAATCTTATTAATAATTTTAAATTTCAAAATTAATATTTACATAGTTTCAAACATTTTGAACTTTTTCATTGCATTTTCAAACATTTTGGAAATTTATGTCATATTATAACCTTTTATAATAAACATGTTTTATTTTAAATTTAACTTTTAAATTTAAAATCATGTCTTAATTTTCAAAACTATTTTGAAAATTAGCCCAAGGTCCAATTCAAACTGGCCCTTTTCTGTTAAGGGCAACCTTTGGGCTCACATCACCTTTTAGGCCAGGCAGGTAACCAGGTAGGACAGGGTACTTGATCACCTAATTCCAATCCTAGACATCACATTTCTAGATACCGTACTAAGTGCATAAGCTTAATTAGTTAGACCTAACATGACTAATTTAGACCGTATAGGCTATTGGGCTCTGATACCATTGTTGGAACTAGACCAGCCCACAGCCGTAGTGGTGGGTGTATTCATTTTTTTTATCCTATTGGATCTTTATTGGGCTAATGTAAAGACCCGCAAATCCGTCTTCCGAAAACCCGACACTGCTACGTCCACTGTAGCAACTGTCGAACAATCGGATGGCGGAAACGCGAACTTTAATGTTTAAAAGAAGAGGTAGAAGAAAAGATAGAGAAGAAGAAGAAAGAAGAGAAGAACAACAGAACAACATCAGAACAGAAAACAATATCAGAAACTCACATTCACAGCGGAACAATATATAATAGATAAACACTAGTCTTTTAAACAAAGAACTATATCAGTTAATACATACATCAATCAGAGTCAATATACAACAATGGACAGTTATATAAACTTGTCCTCATACAGAATACACAGCGGAATAAATATTTTTAGATACAAATACTACGTCTCGTCATCCAGTTTTCTTCCAAAGCTCCAGAATATCCTAATAATATAACTCTAGGCTGCCCGTGTGGAAATTGGTGGGCACCCAGAGTTTAGAAGGGAACAATAAACTCCGAGTCAGTCATGGTGACTGGTGTGAGATCATAAAACAGTTTATCTTTAAAACAAACAACAGGAAATTTAAAGTAAATTTCGCAATGCTTTTGGAAAATGAAACTACCATAAGACCTCCCACCACACACACAATGCAAACGCAGACTTGGAGGAGATTTCTTCTTATGATAGTCAAAGATGCTTACTACGCAAAAATCAAATTCTTTTTGATATTATTATTAGTGCATAGTGTAGAAAACATTTCGAAAGTATAATATTAATCTTAGCCAACATACGACCAGTATCGTATGCCTACTATAGCTACTATGTTCAATAGCAGGTTACCGCCACATTCCATAGCAGGTAATACAACTAAAACCGTACAAGTCACGTATTGTTTCTTTGGATTTCCAACAAATGGTCAGGCCAGGGAACTTCCTATGCCACGATGGGTACGTCCCTGGAATAGACGACCCGAGAACCTAACGTTACAGTTAGATCTCTGCCAACACAAGGCCGGGTTACCTCTACAAAAATAGGAAACTACTGACACGCGTATGCCATCCCCCGATCGTAACCGATCTTCCCGAGGATCCCCGATTCGCAACAAACCACATAATATAAATGCAGCAACCACATAGGTTAAGTATCTGGGCTCCATACCATGATACCACCTCTATCCAGAAGGAATGACATACACTAAGGGGCGCTACTCCCTAGAACCTTGCCGCATCCTTCCTGTTTCGACCATTTCCGGGGTGTGAGGCTCGACGAAGTCTCGTCCACAAAGCTACGCTTTCTACAAAGCCATGCTTCGGGTCAAACAAATGATCAACCTATGATCACAAAGATATAAGATCAAACAAATGATCATATCGCAAATGATCAAACACTGATCATTTCACAACAACACTCAGTATGCCACGTTACCAAATTGGGAGTATATCGCTGATAAATTTCAACTACATAACCTCTGAGCTCGTACGTCTCAGAGAAGGGTGTTAAGCTAAGAGAATAAATTCTCCGCCACCAACAGAAATGTATTTGAAAGAAATCAGCTTTATATCTCAAATTGTAACGTCAGACACACAATCCATACAAGTCTGTTCTGGGATCGAACAGAACCGAAGGCACTTCTCACGAAGCCCTTGCACATCCGGATAAATTTCTAATCACGTCCGGACTTCCCTTCACTAAGGGTGATAAAACCTCTAAACCGGAGATCAGCCGATGTAGAGTAACTCGACGGTAATCCTTCCGTTTTAAAAAATATCCGGTCTTCAACACCGGTCTTCGAATGCAATTCATAACGACGTATCACATATTCGGAATGGGTTATACGACCCCATGGTCCTTTCCCGGCTAACCCGAATAGTGAGCGCTTATTCAAAAATAAGTGTGACATTCAAATTCATCCAATCACAACAGATACCAATTCAAGGTAATTATTGATAGTCGGTTATTTAACTATCAATAAAGATGCGCAACATCATCAGATTCCAAATAATTTTCCAAATTATTTCATCTTCAAAAATATCTTTACTAGATATAAAATTTCCACACTTTAAAAATAAATCAATGTTTATTTTTAAACAACTTCCCTTTTATAAATTCCATAGTGAATTTATATTCTCAAATATCTACGGATATACGATTTTCAAATCGATTTCAAATATTCAATTTTCATTTTATCTTTAAGAAGATAAAATCTCAAAACGTTTCATTTCATTTTGGAAAAGCATTTCCATACTTATTTAATAATAAGTATTTCACAAATCATTTATTTTCAACACTTGGAAAATATTCTATATACTTAAATCAAAATTAAGTATATATTTCATTCTTTAAGGAAAGCATTTACTTTGACAACATTTATTTGAGTCAAAACGAATGTTACGTAAAACATCGTTACGACGACTCAAAATCACTAGTATAGGGATTCGGATTTAGATAGATATATAAATCCCAATACTACATAAAAACATTTCCTTTTGGAAATCATTTACTATAACAACAGTGTTATAGTCCACCATTTCCTTATTTCTCGAAAACGTCTATTTCAACAATAAATGTTGAAATCTATGATTTCGATAGTTAATACATTTTAAAACATCCTTTAAAATAATTAACTTCATTTTTAATGTCACTTTCCCAAAACATAACCATTTTACTTAAAAATATATTCACTGTCCAAAATCGTGAATATAATTCACTTACCAAATTTCAATCTTTTCTACACATTTATTCCAAGAATTATCCACTATCCAAAATCGTGGATAAAATTCCCTTAATCACTTTCTATATTTAATTTATCAAATTTGATTTATTTTCGAATTCATAAAACAACGTTTATAATTTCATCTTCATAATTCATAACAACTTTGATTTAATAAATCTCTTTTATTAACAAATTCGATCAATATTCCATTTAAAGGCAAAAATCCAATTTATAAGTTAATTTCTTATAAATCTCCTATTCGACAGTTTCATCCATTTTATAACTTCACAATTTATAAATCTATAAATTTCATTTACTTATGAATTCCATAAATATTTCATTTTTAACACTTATAAAAACTCGTTTTATAATTCCAATATTTGATTTATAAATATCAATTTTTATAAATCTTTTTATACAAATCGTTTATAGTTATTCAAAAATCCCAACTTAAACCATTTTATAAATAAATCGACTTTTATTTCAAAAACGACACTTCGGTTATATTTCACCAAAAATCTTAACTCTGATAACTTTAAAATTCTAGACGTTTATTTATTTGAAATAAATCGATTCAAAAATTCAATAAAACTTCTACTTTCAAAAAATCACTTTAAAACCCTTTTAAAGTAAAAGTCGTTATTTTTAAACTTCAAAACTTGAATCCGATGATGCAACAGCACCAATTAGTCAATCACAACAACAAACATCATATATCAATATGATAACAGAATATACATCACAATATCTGTAAATAAATAATTACTGGCGAGGAATCCAGTTGGATCCCTCCAACCTGTTTCCCTGCATCCACAAACGTTAGCACAATACCAATTCCACTTCGAGGTGGAATATCACGGTATATGGGTTTTAAAAATAATCCGCTTACTAACGGCGCAATAGGGTCTCATCCGCTATACGAGGCGGGAAATCATCAATCCAATATATACATATGCCAATATGTATATATCGCTATATATATATATATCCTACTATATCTAATATCACATCCCAAACAGCAAACAAACAATAACTGAAAATTCCACTTTCATTTGAGTGAGAAGATCTCACCTTCGCTTTTATTTTGCAATCCATTCCAAATCCAGATTTATTTTTCTTCGTTGTATTCGACCTTGTATGAACAATTTTAATACAATTTATTAATATTCGAATTTAAATCGAACAAATCAATTTCTAACTTTCAATTATACAATGATTTTAATTTTAACTTACTAACATTTTGATTTAAACTAACTTCCTTATAAACATTTCCTTTCTGTAGTTATCCAAAACAGAAACTTACTTTACTGTAAATACTTCCTTTTAACATACGTATATATTTTTTTAAACTTCATATATATAAAACTATCACTTCTTTAAACTGTATAAATATTTTTATTTACTTTAAATCTTCAACTGTTTAAAACACATTTTTATTTAAACTTTAAATATATGCAATTTATACCTTCACTGTCGAACTTGCATTTTACAGATTGCCACGTGAAGTTCGTGCCTCCTCGACGAATCCAAGCTCAAATCCCCATCGCTGCTACGCGCGCCCAGCCCTAGCTGCCAATGCCACGCATCACCAGAAACTCGCGTATGTAACAGCGCCACCACGCCTTCCATCGCAGTCCCCAAAAATTGCGTCGCAACCCACTTCAACTACCACGAAGTCACGCGACCCCCATCGTCCAGTCGCGAATCACCACTACAAAGCCCTAGTCTCGAACGCACCCTGCAGTGACCTCCCCAAGCTTCACGTCGTCGATCGCCCTTCCGCCTTCAGACGAGAGAACGCCTCGCGCCTCCTACGCAGTTGAATTGCGAACTGATTTCGCCCCTTTTTTCTTTTCTTCAAACCAGACTGTAAATTGATTTTGAGAAAGAGGGATGGAACGAGGTTGGAAAGGGAGGGAAACGAAAATGAATATCGGCCATAGTTTTCTTCTCGTTCGATTTTAAAGCTGAGATAATCGATTATTTAAAAATAGAGGGAGGGAGACAGAAGACATGGGTTGCACGATTATCTTTCGTGATTTTGGGCGTAAACAACGGGCCGTGTATAAAGGAGATAATGTGCTGATGTGACCAGATTTTAAATTTAAATTTAAATCAAATCCGTTTAAATTTCAATGCGTTTATCTATCGTGCGGTCACGTATTAACTCTGAAAAATACGAAAATTGAAATCCGACAATAATTCAATATTACGGATCCAATGGGACTAGTTTCGTCAAATTCCGAGACTGTGCCCCGGAACGCTGTATTTAAATATCGATTCGAACGATTTAAATTCAAAACTGAACAAATGGTTTTCAAACTCGATTTTGAAGTTTTAATTATCTTCAGTATTATCAATACGAATTTTAAAAGCTTTTGAAATATTTTTCTTCAGCTTAAAATTGTAGATTCAGATTTTTATTCAACTTTCAATAGACTAAATTTTATAATTTAATTGCAAATTTCTAAATTATATCGGGGATTCAAATTAAATCATCGTTCAAATATTTAAAATTAATTAAATATTCTCAATTTAATTCGTTCAAAATTCTGGGTCGTTACAAACTTCCCTCCTTAAAAGAATTTCGTCCTCGAAATTACAAGTTAGGAAAAATGGTCCTTAACTCGTCTACTATTTTTCACAATTCAATAGTTTTATCAATTCTTCAAAACAAATCTTCCTACTAAAGATTTGTTATCAATTCAACTAAATTTCAACTTCAACTTTAAGTTTCAAACAATCATTGATTTACTACTCTATTCAAATTTAAATTCAAATTCAAATTTTAACATTCAAAATTTTCTCAAAAGTTTCCTAACACCCTAAATTTTCAAAAAATTTCGCCAGCGTCTCCTTTGCGCGGCTAATACGGCACTACTACAAAACGTCCCTACGGACTCTTAGATTTCAAAAAGAAAAAGAAAAAGCCAAGCGGCTAGACAAGAAATCATCAAAAACTCATATTAAAATTCAAATACTTACCTTTTGTCAAGCAATTCAAATTATCTTTGAAATCAAATCCAATTTCCTTTATAACACCTGTATATCCTACTAGCCATTATATCTAGTTACAATATTCAAACCATTTTGCAAATTCTATTACAAAATTTTCAATTCACTTCTTATACATTCTTTACTTCACTATTGAAGTTATATATTCTTTTCATTCAATTTTACATTTCAAATCTATTTGAATTCAATTTTATCTTCTATTCTGAATATTGAATTTATCAATTATCTTTAGTTCACTTCATTGGCAATTGATTCCATTCAATTTAATTTGCATTTCATATTTTCATTCGGTTTATTTTATTAACCAAACAACTTTCATTCATAACTGCTCTTTTTAGATTAGTTTCAATTACTAATTCATTTCAATTACTAATCCACTTACAAATTCAATTTTTGTTTTCAACATTCAGTTTTAATTCCAGTTATTTGTTACTACTCCAAATTTATTTTTAACTTAATAAATTTTCTTTAAGTAACCTTTTCACTTATTTAGTTGATTCACTTATACTTACTTTGATTTAACTTCACTCCTTTAAGTTAAATTTGTTCTATCAAAATTCAAATTGTATAAATTATATCTTTATATAGCATTCCAGAGTCTTACCATCATTTCAAAGCCATTTTGAAAACAATTCAAATTATCTTTTGAATTTCCAAAACAAAACCCAAATTTTTCAAACAATTTCCATTTAAAACAATTTGGCAGCAATTCCTCTTTCGGAAACCCGAAAATGAACACCGGTGATGTCGCGATCATCATCGGAATTATTTTCCAGCGACCGAAAAAGAGTTTAGAGCTTTCAACTCTCTAAAACAATTTTCCACAATATCAAATCCTTTGAAAAATCATTTTCAAACCAAAAAGGAATTAAACTTTCCAAATTTCCAAAATTTTCAAATTCCTTTCAAAACATTTCCAAAAACTTCTCTGGAATTCCGTTTTAAATTACAATTCACATTTATAATTTACATTCTTTAATTTCATTTGTATATGGATTTATTTCCTGGTTCTTTGTTTTAATTCCAATTTCATATACAATCTCCACATATATATATTAATGAGGATAATTAACATCATTACTTCCTAACAACCATGCATCCATATATCATGATAATTCATAGAAAAATCATTCCCTTTCTATACAATAATAGTTTTGGGCAAAATTATTTCATTCACCCTATTTAAAACAATACTGTGTCGGTTTATCTTGTTTAAGAGTTTAGAAACCCCTATCAATACAGTTAACTAGACTGCACCGACCAGAATCCATAAACAATCAACCGATAAGTCAACACAATACAAAACAAATTTTATATTCACTAACAAATACGCGCTCATATCTATTATTACACTCAACTCATTCTAGAGTACTACTGACTCTATCTCTAATGAGTAACACCCAACAGAGCAGGGTTGTCGCTTAACCATATGCTCTGATACCACCTGTAAAGACCCGCAAATCCATCTTCCGAAAACCCGACACTGCTACGTCCACTGTAGCAACTGTCGAACAATCGGATGGCGGAAACACGAACTTTAATGTTTAAAAGAAGAGGTAGAAGAAAAGATAGAGAAGAAGAAGAAAGGAGAGAAGAACAACAGAACAACATCAGAACAGAAAACAATATCAGAATCTCACATTCGCAGCGGAACAATATATAATAGATAAACACTAGTCTTTTAAACAAAGAACTATATCAGTTTATACATACATCAATCAGAGTCAATATACAACAATGGACAGTTATATAAACTTGTCCTCATACAGAATACACAGCGGAATAAATATTTTTAGATACAAATACTACGTCTCGTCATCCAGTTTTCTTCCAAAGCTCCAGAATATCCAGAATATCCTGATAATATAACTCTAGGCTGCCCGTGTGGAAATTGGTGGGCACCCAGAGTTTAGAAGGGAACAATAAACTCCGAGTCAGTCATGGTGACTGGTGTGAGATCGTAAAACAGTTTATCTTTAAAACAAACAACAGGAAATTTAAAGTAAATTTCGCAATGCTTTTGGAAAATGAAACTACCATAAGACCTCCCACCACACACACAATGCAAACGCAGACTTGGAGGAGATTTCTTCTTATGATAGTCAAAGATGCTTACTACGCAAAAATCAAATTCTTTTTGATATTATTATTAGTGCATAGTGTAGAAAACATTTCGAAAGTATAATATTAATCTTAGCCAACATACGACCAGTATCGTATGCCTACTATAGCTACTATGTTCAATAGCAGGTTACCGCCACATTCCATAGCAGGTAATACAACTAAAACCGTACAAGTCACGTATTGTTTCTTTGGATTTCCAACAAATGGTCAGGCCAAGGAACTTCCTATGCCACGATGGGTACGTCCCTGGAATAGACGACCCGAGAACCTAACGTTACGGTTAGATCTCTGCCAACACAAGGCCGGGTTACCTCTGCAAAAATAGGTAACTACTGACACGCGTATGCCATCCCCCGATCGTAACCGATCTTCCCGAGGATCCCCGATTCGCAACAAACCTGTAATGACCCAGAATTTTGAACGAAATAAATTGGAAATATTTAATTTAATTTAAATATTTGAACGATGATCTAATTTGTATCCCGAATATAACTTTGAAATTGACAATTAAATTATAAAATTTAATCTATTGATAGTCGAATAAAAATTTGTATCTTCAATTTTACGCCGAAGAAAAATATTTCAAAAGCTTTTAAAATTCGTATTGTTATTACTGAAGATAATAGAAGCTTCAGAAATTGATTTGGAAACAATCTGTTCAGTATTGAAATTATATCGTTCGCATCGATATTTAAAAATAGCCGTCCGGGGCACAGTCTCGGAATTTGACGAAACCAGTTCCGCTGGGTCCGTAATATCGAATTATTGCCGGATTTCAAATTTCGTAATATTTGGAGTTGTCGTGTGATCGTACAACAAGCAAACGTACTGAAATTTAAATTGAAATTTGCTTGATTTAAAATGCTATCTTCTCCATACAATCAAATCTGAACTCGAAACATTTTCCAACGCATTCGGAATAGGGGATAAACATTAGGGACGCCTGGCAGCACGCTGGAATTGGGGTTCGAGATTTTTAGTTATACGGTATGGGATATTTTGAAATTATTGTTAAAATAAAGAAAAAGAAATAAATACCATACCCTAACCCATACCACCCACGATCTCTCTGTCAAACCCATGACCCTCCCTTCTGCAAATACACGAAGCCCTTTTCCCATTCTCTCTAAAATACGAAACCCCCCCCTTCACTCTCGTTCAAAAATCAGAAGAAAAATTTAAATGGCCGAAGCCTCGTTAAAAAAGAAAAAAAGAAAAAAAAAAGAAATCGCAGTTTCAATTCGAATTCGCGAGCTCATCCTTCTGCCTTGGTTCGAATCGTGGCCACCCTCTCTTCTTTTTCGGCAGTTATTCCACGCGAGTTCGATCGGAGGCTCGTAGATGCAAGAACTAGGGCAAGAGATTGTCAGAGGCGAAGTCGAGCAAGTATGGGGGTCTGGCGATTTGGGGAGCAAGTTCGAAGTCGATGCTCGAAGGGGAAGTGGAGGTGTTCGCGACGAATGCAAATCTGGGCGATGGCGACTCTGGCGACCAATGCGCGTGCGATTCAGGGCAGTGTCGCGAGATCGAGGAGGGGCAGTCGTGGTCGAGATAGGGTTCATAAGGGCGAGTTGGTAGGGGGAGCAGTGAAGTGATGGTGTGATGTCGCGATGTTTTCGTTCGTGATTAGCAAGGCTGCAGTGGGCTGAAGAGGCTATTCGACATTCGTGGTGGCGATTTAGTTATGGGCACGCGTACGCTAGGGGGAGGATATTCGCGTCTGGTCAGACAACCTTCACTGTCGAAATGAAGAATCGCGATCTTGGGGAGGCATGTGAAGCTGGGGTTTTCGTTCAATCCTCTGCTCGATAGTTAGGTGTGTGAATTTATTTATGCATTTGATTTAAATTTTTTTTTAATGTTAAGTAGGAAGTTTAATTAAGTTGTAGTTTAAAATTTAAGTTATCAAGAAATTAAAACACTATAACAGAAAGATTTATTTCAGCAAAATAATAAGTATATATATATATATATATATATATTTATATAATTTAGAAGATAGAAGTTTGAAATGGTGGCAGAGGTTATTTTGTATAAATATAAAAACCAGTTTTAAATTTTTACAGTAATATATGTTTTCCAGAAAGTAGAAAGAAATAAATTTTGACCAAAAAAGTATAAAAGTAGATTCTGTTTTGAGTTAAAATATATATATACTCACATAGATACCCAGACATGTTTTATTATATAAAAGTAAATATAAAATATATAAAAAGTCAGGTTTGAAATTATATATATATATATATATATATATGTATAAATAGTTTGAAGAAATGTAAAGGAGGAAATTGGTTTAAATAAAATTATCAGCTAATCAAAACTATTAAACGGTAATTGGTTGTTCGATTTATACTCGAATATTAATAAAATCATATAATTGATTATGCAAGGTCAAAACCCGTGAAATCAGGATGAAATGGAAATGGATGGCAAATATTAAGCGAAGGTGAGATTTTTCTCACTCAAATGAAGTTGGATTTTGATTGACTGATTGATTGCTGTTTGTATTAGATATAATAGGATATATCTATATATATATAGCAATATATACATATTGGCATATGTATGTATTGGATTGATTGATTCCCGCCTCCTATAGCGGATGAGACCCTATTGCGCCGTTAGTAAGCGGATTATTTTTATAAAACCCATATACCGCGATATTCCACCTCGAAGTGGAATTGGTATTGTGCTAACGTCTGTGGATGTAGGGAAACAGGTTGGAGGGATCCAACTGGATTCCTCACCAGTATTTATTTATTTACAAATATTGATGTATATTCTGTTATCATATGTTGATATATGATGTTTGATGTTATGATTGACTAATTGGTGCTGTTGCATCATCAGATTCAAGTTTTGAAGTTTAAAAATAACGACTTTTACTTTAAAAGGATTTTTAAAGTGATTTTTGAAAATATACGTTTTATGGAAACTTTGAAGTGATTTATTTTAAATAAGTAAACGTTAAAACTTTAGAGTTATAAAAGTTAAGATTTTGTGAATTTTAACCAAAGAGGAAATTCTTTTGAAATAAAGAGTTGAGTAATTTATAAAATGGTTTTAATTGGAATTTTTGAATTATTAAAACGATATATATAAAAGATGTACAAAATTGATATTTATAACTTTAAAAGATTGGGATTATAAAACGAGTTTTTATAAGTGTTAAAATGAATTTTAGAAAGAACTTATAAGTGAATGAAATTTATAAATTGTGAACTTATAAATGGAAATTGATTTTGTAGAATAAATGAAATTTTAAGTATTTAACTTATAATATGGATTGTGGTATAAAAAATTGAATTGTGAATTGAATAGGTCATTAAAGAAGATTTATAAATCAAATTGTTAATAAAGGAGATTTATTAAATTGAAGTTGTTAGAAAATAGAAATAGAATTTATAAACGTTGTTTTATAAATTCGAGATCAATTGAATTTGATAAATTAAATATAGAAGGTTGTTAAAGGAGATATATTCGCGATTTTGGATAGAGAATTATTATTGAAATAAAACGTGTAGAAAATAGTGAAATGTAATTAGTGAAGTATATTCATGATTTTGGACAGTGAATATATTGTTAAGTAAAATGGATATGGTTTTGGAAAAGTGATAATTGAAATGAAGTTAATTGTTTTAAGCGATGTTTTAAAATATATTGAATATCGAAATCATAGATTTCAACATTCATTGTTGAAATAGACGTTTTCGAGGAATAAGGAAATGATGGACTATAACACTGTTGTTATAGTAAACGATTTCCGAAAGGAAATGTTTTTATGTAGTATTGGAATTTATATATCTATCTTAATTCCGAATTCCTATACTAGTGATTTTGAGTCGTCGTAACGATGTTTTACGTAACATTCGTTTTGACTCAAATAAATGTGGTTATAGTAAATGATTTCCTTAAAGAATGAAATATATACTTAATTTTGATTTAAGTATATAGAATATTTTCCAAGTGTTGAAAATAAATGATTTGTGAAAATACTTATTATTAAATAAGTAAGGAAATGCTTTTTCAATATGAAATGAAACGTTTTGAGAATTTATCTTCTTTAAGATAAATTGAAATTGAATATTGAAAACGATTTGAAAATCGAATATCAGTAGATATTCGAAGATATAAATTCACTATGGAATTTATCAATGGAATGGGAATTCGTTTTAAAAATAAATATTGATTTATTTTGAAGTGTGGGAATTTTATATCTAGTAAAGATATTTTGGAAGATAAAATAATTTGGAAAATTATTTGGAATCTGATGATGTTGCGCATCTTTATTGATAGTTAAATAACCGACTATCAATAATTACCTTGAATGGTATTTGTTGTGAATTGGATGAATTTGAATGCCACACTTGTTTTTAAATAAACGCTCACTATTCGGGTTAGCCGGGAAAGGACCATGGGGTCGTATAACCCATTCCGAATATGTGATACGTCGTTATGAATTGCATTCGAAGACCGGTGTTGAAGACCGGATATTTTTGAAAACAGAAGGATTACCGTCGAGTTACTCTACATCGGCTGATCTCCGATTTAGAGGTTTTATCACCCTTAGTGACGGGAAGTCCGGACATGATTAGAAAATTATCCGGATATGCAAGGGCTTCGTGAGAAGTGCCTTCGGTTCTGTTCGATCCCGGAACAGACTTGTATGGATTGTATGTCTGACGTTACAATTTGAGATATAAAGCTGATTTCTTTCAAATACATTTCTGTTGGTGGCGGAGAATTTATTCTCTTAGCTTAACACCTTTCTCTGAGACGTACGAGCTCAGAGGTTATGTAGTTGAAATTTATCAGCGATATATCCCAATTTGGTAACGTGGCATACTGAGTGTTGCTGTGAAATGATCAGTGTTTGATCATTTGCGATATGATCATTTGTTTGATCTTATATCTGTGTGATCATAGGTTGATCATTTGTTTGACCCGAAGCATGGCTTTGTAGAAAGCGTAGCTTTGTGGACGAGACTTCATCGAGCCTCACACCCCGGAAATGGTCGAAACAGGAAGGATGCAGCAAGGTTCTAGGGAGTAGCGCCCCTTAGTGTATGTCATTCCTTCTGGATAGAGGTGGTATCATGGTATGGAGCCCAGATACTTAACCTATGTGGTTGCTGCATTATTATCTATGTGGTTTGTTGGAAATCGGGGATCCTCGGGAAGATCGGTTACGATCGGGGGATGACATACGCGTGTCAGTAGTTACCTATTTTTGCAGAGGTAACCCGGCCTTGTGTTGGCAGAGATCCGGTTAGGTTCTCGGGTCGTCTATTCCAGGGACGTACCCATCGTGGATAGGAAGTTCCTTAGCCTGATCATTTGTTGGAAATCCAAAGAAACAATACGAGCCTTGTACGGTTTTAGTTGTAGAACCTGCCATTCACTTATGGTGGTCACCACTGTTTGGATGGTAGCTATAGTAGGCATAGTTCGGAATGTCTATGCTGGCTAAGATTTATATTATACTTTCGAAATGTTTTCTACACTATGCACTAATAATAATATCAAAAAGATTTGATTTTGCGTAGTAAGCATCTTTGACTATCATAAGAAGAAATCTCCTCCAATTCTGCGTTTGCATTGTGTGTGTGGCGGGAGGTCTTATGGTAGTTTCATTTTCCAAAAGCATTTCGAATTGACTTTAAAAGTTATTTTGTTGTTATAAAGAATAACTGTTTTACGATCTCACACCAGTCACCATGACTGACTCGGAGTTTATTGTTTCCCTTCTAAACTCTGGGTGCCCACCAATTTCCACACGGGCAGCCTATAGTTATGTTATCAGGATATTCTGGATATTCTGGAGCTTTGGAAGCAAGCTGGATGGCGAAACGTATCACCTATATTTTTGTATTATTCCGCTGTATTCTGTATGAGGACAAGTTTATATAACTGTCCATTGTTGTATATTGACTCTGATGATTGATGTATGTATAAAATGATATAGTTCTTTGTTTTAAAGATTATTCATTTATCTATTATATATTGTTCCGCTGCGATATGTGAGATTCTGATATTGTTTCTGTTTCTGATGTTGTTCTGTTGTTCTTCTCTTCTTTCTTCTTCTGCTTTCTTCTTCTTCTCTTTTTCTTCTACTTCTTCTTTCTAAAACCATCACTATTCGAGTTTCCGGCATTCGATTTCTCGGCAGTCGATAAAGTGAGTATCGATGTCGAATTTTCGAAAGTCGAAAAATTCCGTACGTGATAAAGTGGTATCAGAGCATATGGTTAAGCAACAACCCTGCTCTGTTGGGTGTTACTCATTAGAGATAGAGTCAGTAGTACTCTAGAATGAGTTTGAGTGTAATAATAGATATGAGCGCGTATTTGTTAGTGAATATAAAATTGTTTTGTATTGTGTTGACTTATCGGTTAATTGTTTATGAATTCTGGTCGGTGCAGTCTAGCTAACTGTGTTGATAGGAGTTTCTAAACTCTAAACAAGATAAACTGACACAGTATTGTTTTAAATAGGGTAAATGAAATAATTTTACCCAAAACTATTTTTGTATAGAAAAGAAATGATTTTCTATGAATTATCATAGTATATGGATGCTTGTTGTTAGGAAAGTGATAATATTGAAATGTTATCATTATTATATGAAATTGAATAAGAAATTGAAATCGTAACTCCAAAGTTAAGAAATTAATTCACATACAAATGAAATTTAAAGAATGTAAATTATAGATGTGAATTGTAATTTAAAACGGAATTCCAGAGAAGTTTTGGGAATGTTTTGAAAAGAATTTGAAAATTTTGAGATTTGGAAAGTTTAAATCTTTTTGAATGAAAATGAATTTCAAAGGTTTTGAAAAGTATTTTGGAGAGTTGAAAGCTCTAAACTCTTTTAGGTCGCTGGAAAATAATCCTGATGATGATGGCCACATCATTAGAATTCATTTTCGGGTTTCCAAAAGAGGAATTGTTGTCAAATTGTTTTAAACGGAAAGTGTTTGGAAAATTTGGGTTTTTGTTTTGGAAAATTCAAAATATAAATTTGAATTGTTTTCAAAAATGGTTTTGAAAAAGTTGAAAAGACTCTGGGATTGAGTATTGAATTATGAAAATAAAATTGTGAATGAATGAATCAATTTGAAATTGCAAGTACATGAATGTAAATTGAATTCGAATTGAAATCCAGTTTAATATGAGTGGTTATAAACCATAATAGTGAATTGAAAATAGATATAATGTGTATATGGAATATTTACATTGAACCTAAGAAATGAAGAGTGAAATTCTTAAGTAAATGTGATATTGAATTATTCTAAGTGATGATTGAATAAAGATAAAACTGGAAATTGAAACTGAATGTGAAAACAAATGTGAATTGTGCGAAATAAAATGAAGTTTCAAGATTAGTTTGAAGTGAACTAAAGATAATCGATAAAATTCAATATTCAGAAGATAAATTGAATCCAAATTGAATTAAATGTTGGAATTGAATTCAAATGAATTTGGAATGTAAAATTGAATGAAAAATAGATATGTAACTTCAATAGTAAATTTAAAGATGATATAAGTAGTTTATATTGAAAATTTTGTAATAGAATTTGCAAAATGGTTTGAATGTGTAACTAGATATTATGGCTAGTAGGACATACAGGTGTTATAAAAGGAATTGGAATTTTGATTTCGAAGAGAATTTGAATTGCTCGACAAAAAGGTAAGTATTTGAATTATAATATGAGTTTTTGCTGATTTCTTGTCTAGCCGCTTGGCTTTTTCTTTTCTTTTTGAAATCTGAGAGTCCGTAGGGACGTTTTGTAGTTGTACCGTATTAGCCGCGCAAAGGAGACGCTAGCGAAATTTTTTGAAAATTTCGAGTGTTAGAAAATTTTTAAGAAAATTTTGAAAGTTTGAAATTTGAATTTGAATTTAAATTTGAATTGTTAAGAAAACAATGTTGTTTGAAAATTATGAAAATGTTTAGAAATTTAGTTGAATAAATAACGAATCTTTAGTAGAAAGATTTGTTTCGATAAATTGATAAAAATTATTGAATTTGAGAAAGATAGTAGACGAGTTAGGGATCATTTTTCTTCACTTGTAATTTCGGGACGAAATTCTTTTAAGGAGGGAAGTCTGTAACGACCCAGAATTTTGAACGAATTAAATTGGAAATATTTAATTTAATTTAAATATTTGAACGATGATTTAATTTGTATCCCGAATATAACTTTGAAATTGACAATTAAATTATAAAATTTAATCTATTGATAGTCGAATAAAAATTTGTATCTTCAACAAACCACATAATATAAATGCAGCAACCACATAGGTTAAGTATCTGGGCTCCATACCATGATACCACCTCTATCCAGAAGGAATGACATACACTAAGGGGCGCTACTCCCTAGAACCTTGCCGCATCCTTCCTGTTTCGACTCTCGTTTCGTTTGTTCGCTCTTTTTCCCCCCATTTCCTCCCTCACTTATTTTCGTTCGAAAACCCTATACGAACAAAAGAAAAACAATGGAGGCTCCGTCTAGTTCTTTCGTTCGTTCCCCTCTGAAGCTTAGGGCTTCTCAGATTCGAAGGCGCCGACCTCAAGGAGATCGATCGTATAGGTGGCTGCTCCATCGAGTGTTCGTCTTTTCGAGTTGCAACCACGGCCGCTCCAATTTGGTCAGATTCGTAAACGAGGTGAGTGATTCCTCACTCACATCTATTCAAATTCGTGACCTTTGTTGTTGGGTTTTTCTTGAAGTTGTTCAATTTTTATTTCGGCAGTTTGATTTCTGTCTGATGTTGGTGATTTTTGTTTTCGCTTGCTTGAATTTACGATGTTGATATTGTTCTTCTTGACTTCGGCCATTTTTGGACTCTCTGTCGGCTAGTTGCACTTAAGTTGATTTTTGTGAAAAACTGCTATTTCGATTCCTTTAAAATGTGATAATGTGGTCTCAGTTTCAACACTGTCTTTGATGTTGATTTCATTGTTTTGTTATCTTCAACACTGTCTTTGGTTCCCATTTGTTTCTTTGAATTTGAGACCATTTGGTTTATTGCCCTTGGTCAATGACAACCTGTAATTTTGCTAGCAAATTGTTTATCACGGTAGGGTCTTCGTATGGATGTCGATGATAATTAACAGTTTAATTTCTATCATCATTGATTTCGATCACTTTATTTGGTTGCTGTAGTTGTCCCATTCGAGTCAGTTGGCATTTTTGTTTCATGCATGATAGTTGCCTAGTTTGATTCATTATTATTCCATTCCTCTGCTGCATCACCATATATGTATATTCATGTTTTGAGACTGCTATCATATTTAGCTGTTCACTTGTGGGTCGGTAGCTCCATGTTGCATTGAACCCTGTTGATATGAGTATTACACTTGAGTCGTGTTTATTCACCTTTGCTATCTTAAGGCTTCGGCTATTATGTACCTGGTTCGAGACAGTAGCTAATTTTTGTTGTTGTGCAATTCCTACCTGATTTTGGGTTATACTGTCTTGAATCTCGCCCATATATAAGTAGCTAATTATTTGCATATGCTCCTTGTTATATGTTAGAACTGTCTATGTCATCGTAGTGCATTAGTTTGCACTGTGCATTGGTTTGGACTTGCAGTTGGATTTGTAGATTTCATGATTGCAATTATTTGCATACCTGTTCATGTAGTCACTGTGCATTCATTTTTGTCATATTGGCTTCACTCAATAATTTAACTTGAGTCAATTTGAGTTGTAGTTTTTTTTGAGTTGATCTAAGTCTTAACTTTATGGGGTCCTATTCTTCTAAGCCTGCATGTCCATACTTTTGCATTCATCAATAACCTATCACAATTTGTGTTTTTTTTAGCATGGTCGTGGTTGTACCTGTTGATGCTTTTGTATGTGCCTACTTTAATTCATGTTGCATATTATCTGTAGTGCATATCAGTTTAGTTACATTGATTCACTTCCGTCTTGCATGCTTGCATATTAGAATGCCCAGACTACTTCCTTGTCATTTTATACGGTCAAATTTTATATACCCAGACCGTGATTTAGAGGCTAGCATATGATAGAGTGCATGTGTAATTTCTTCTTGAGCATTATGTCATATGAATTGCTTTTCGACTTCACTATTACATTGGGGTTTGTCTGCATTTCATATGCTTCTATGTTGCATGCACTGTCCACATGAGTTGTTACTCCTGTGATCTTGATGTATGTTGTCTGCATGCCCTGCTAGTCGATTTGCATGATATTTGACTCGTTTCATTTGGAGTCGTGTTGTTACCTGCCTGGGTGGGTCTGCATTCATATATGTCTGAAGCTTGGTTTGATATTCCTTCGAGTCATTTTTTTTTCTTCTGTTGCATTGATATTTTAAATTTTGGTCGAGGCCATTTGTACTTGTGTTGAATCAAATTTTGATTTGATCTTGGGCATTTGAGTTAGCGAGGCAGTGCACATGTATGTGCGTGTGCACTGCAGCCACCCAAACTCGATAGATTTGAATTGATTCTTTTGTTTTTGATGCATTGATTTTTATGCCGTATTGGCGAGGTCGTGCACGCGTGCGTGTACGACAGCCAATCGAACTTCGATGGTTTTTAAAGTGACAATCTCAATTGTCTTAAATTGATTTAGTCGATTTGATAAATTGTTTATTTATCTCTGTTGATGATTTAAATCTGCTGATTTATTGTTTAACACTGTTTAGTGTTAAAATTTTCGTTATCCGGTTTCTTTGTTTAAAGAGTCGGATAGACGAGAATATTATAGTGACTGTCGTCTATTTAAATTATTACTGCCTATATGCACTAATAAACTGGTTTGAATTAGACTGACCTGGGTATTATTTTCTTTTGAATGTAATACTCGGGTCAGACCCGAGTTATTTCAGGTTGTAGATTTTCTTCTTTGAGTTGCTGTACAGGATATGAAGACTTTTCACATCTTCTGAAGTTGTCAGTGTCATTTTGTAGTAGTTGCATCATATGTATTGTGTCAACTATGTATTAACTGACATCAGTTATATATATATGAGACTTTTGTTTTTATCTGTGTTCCGCATTTATATTATCTGTGTTATTGTTATATCTAATGTCCTAAACTATTATGAACCGTCGTAGTTCGTTTTATACTAGTATTGGGTGTGTCGATGGGAGTAAATAAATAAGTATGTTCCACTCTTATCGAGATAACCAATATTAGTGTAAAGCCAATTACGGATGGTCGCTCCCATCCAGCCTTATTCTTCGTAATAATAGACAGTATTTTCTTTAATACTCTTTGTTATTATGAGCATAGAGGTGGGGCGTTACAGTCTCGTTTCGTTTGTTCGCTCTTTTTCCCCCCATTTCCTCCCTCACTTATTTTCGTTCGAAAACCCTATACGAACAAAAGAAAAACAATGGAGGCTCCGTCTAGTTCTTTCGTTCGTTCCCCTCTGAAGCTTAGGGCTTCTCAGATTCGAAGGCGCCGACCTCAAGGAGATCGATCGTATAGGTGGCTGCTCCATCGAGTGTTCGTCTTTTCGAGTTGCAACCACGGCCGCTCCAATTTGGTCAGATTCGTAAACGAGGTGAGTGATTCCTCACTCACATCTATTCAAATTCGTGACCTTTGTTGTTGGGTTTTTCTTGAAGTTGTTCAATTTTTATTTCGGCAGTTTGATTTCTGTCTGATGTTGGTGATTTTTATTTTCGCTTGCTTGAATTTACGATGTTGATATTGTTCTTCTTGACTTCGGCCATTTTTGGACTCTCTGTCGGCTAGTTGCACTTAAGTTGATTTTTGTGAAAAACTGCTATTTCGATTCCTTTAAAATGTGATAATGTGGTCTCAGTTTCAACACTGTCTTTGATGTTGATTTCATTGTTTTGTTATCTTCAACACTGTCTTTGGTTCCCATTTGTTTCTTTGAATTTGAGACCATTTGGTTTATTGCCCTTGGTCAATGACAACCTGTAATTTTGCTAGCAAATTGTTTATCACGGTAGGGTCTTCGTATGGATGTCGATGATAATTAACAGTTTAATTTCTATCATCATTGATTTCGATCACTTTATTTGGTTGCTGTAGTTGTCCCATTCGAGTCAGTTGGCATTTTTGTTTCATGCATGATAGTTGCCTAGTTTGATTCATTATTATTCCATTCCTCTGCTGCATCACCATATATGTATATTCATGTTTTGAGACTGCTATCATATTTAGCTGTTCACTTGTGGGTCGGTAGCTCCATGTTGCATTGAACCCTGTTGATATGAGTATTACACTTGAGTCGTGTTTATTCACCTTTGCTATCTTAAGGCTTCGGCTATTATGTACCTGGTTCGAGACAGTAGCTAATTTTTGTTGTTGTGCAATTCCTACCTGATTTTGGGTTATACTGTCTTGAATCTCGCACATATATAAGTAGCTAATTATTTGCATATGCTCCTTGTTATATGTTAGAACTGTCTATGTCATCGTAGTGCATTAGTTTGCACTGTGCATTGGTTTGGACTTGCAGTTGGAGTTGTAGATTTCATGATTGCAATTATTTGCATACCTGTTCATGTAGTCACTGTGCATTCATTTTTGTCATATTGGCTTCACTCAATAATTTAACTTGAGTCAATTTGAGTTGTAGTTTTTTTTGAGTTGATCTAAGTCTTAACTTTATGGGGTCCTATTCTTCTAAGCCTGCATGTCCATACTTTTGCATTCATCAATAACCTATCACAATTTGTGTTTTTTTTAGCATGGTCGTGGTTGTACCTGTTGATGCTTTTGTATGTGCCTACTTTAATTCATGTTGCATATTATCTGTAGTGCATATCAGTTTAGTTACATTGATTCACTTCCGTCTTGCATGCTTGCATATTAGAATGCCCAGACTACTTCCTTGTCATTTTATACGGTCAAATTTTATATACCCAGACCGTGATTTAGAGGCTAGCATATGATAGAGTGCATGTGTAATTTCTTCTTGAGCATTATGTCATATGAATTGCTTTTCGACTTCACTATTACATTGGGGTTTGTCTGCATTTCATATGCTTCTATGTTGCATGCACTGTCCACATGAGTTGTTACTCCTGTGATCTTGATGTATGTTGTCTGCATGCCCTGCTAGTCGATTTGCATGATATTTGACTCGTTTCATTTGGAGTCGTGTTGTTACCTGCCTGGGTGGGTCTGCATTCATATATGTTTGAAGCTTGGTTTGATATTCCTTCGAGTCATTTTTTTTTCTTCTGTTGCATTGATATTTTAAATTTTGGTCGAGGCCATTTGTACTTGTGTTGAACCAAATTTTGATTTGATCTTGGGCATTTGAGTTAGCGAGGCAGTGCACATGTATGTGCGTGTGCACTGCAGCCACCCAAACTCGACAGATTTGAATTGATTCTTTTGTTTTTGATGCATTGATTTTTATGCCGTATTGGCGAGGTCGTGCACGCGTGCGTGTACGGCAGCCAATCGAACTTCGATAGTTTTTAAAGTGACAATCTCAATTGTCTTAAATTGATTTAGTCGATTTGATAAATTGTTTATTTATCTCTGTTGATGATTTAAATCTGCTGATTTATTGTTTAACACTGTTTAGTGTTAAAATTTTCGTTATCCGGTTTCTTTGTTTAAAGAGTCGGATAGACGAGAATATTATAGTGACTGTCGTCTATTTAAATTATTACTGCCTATATGCACTAATAAACTGGTTTGAATTAGACTGACCTGGGTATTATTTTCTTTTCAATGTAATACTCGGGTCAGACCCGAGTTATTTCAGGTTGTAGATTTTCTTCTTTGAGTTGCTGTACAGGATATGAAGACTTTTCACATCTTCTGAAGTTGTCAGTGTCATTTTGTAGTAGTTGCATCATATGTATTGTGTCAACTATGTATTAACTGACATCAGTTATATATATATGAGACTTTTGTTTTTATCTGTGTTCCGCATTTATATTATCTGTGTTATTGTTATATCTAATGTCCTAAACTATTATGAACCGTCGTAGTTCGTTTTATACTAGTATTGGGTGTGTCGATGGGAGTAAATAAATAAGTATGTACCACTCTTATCGAGATAACCAATATTAGTGTAAAGCCAATTACGGATGGTCGCTCCCATCCAGCCTTATTCTTCGTAATAATAGACAGTATTTTCTTTAATACTCTTTGTTATTATGAGCATAGAGGTGGGGCGTTACAGTTGGTATCAGAGCTTGGGGTTTATGGACATAATATAAAACGTAACTTGGATGAAACATATGTTACAACTATTGGTCGACGGTTTAATTGTATTGTGAGTCAAAACTAAAGTTTTGAAATTTGGATGAAATTTTAAATATCCTTATTTAAAAATAAAAGTGAATTTGTGTTCTGATGATTTGATTGATTTGAGTACGGTTTATCAGGGTGCGCAGCGGAAACAGTGAAACTGTCTTCGCTGAGTACAACTGATAATCTATTTGATTTAGAAATTGAAATAAATTTCATTTGTTGTTTACATAGCTGTAATTATTTTGTTTCTTTGAGAATTTCGAATCCGAATTGAGGATATGAAGAAATTACAGTTATGTGATTTTTGTTGAAATTTCCGCTGGCTTCTCTTGTACTAATCATATATTGATTAGATTTTTGCTGTTTTGAATTGTCTTCATTGAAGATACATTCGAATGATTTCTTTATTTATATTGTAATGTGCGTGCAAATGAATTGCACGTTACTGCATTTATTTTACGTTGAACCGATGCTAGGTTAGGAAACGTATTTTGTTGCCGTTATTTTTATAACGGAATTTTTACACCAATGCTATATTTTGAAGCACGGTGTTTTGTGGCGTTTTGATAAATGAAAATTCACTGATATTACATTTTGATGTAAATTGTTTTGATGTGATTTCGACGTTTTAAAATTACTGTCGCTTTGGCTTCAGTAACCGTCATGTTTTAAAAGTGGATTTTCGAGCGGTTATTCCGCAATACTGATTTGTGACCGTTTTTACGGTATTTTGAGAAGTACAATTTCCTTATCGAAATTGTTACTAATATTGCTGCTTTAATCACGTGATTGGAAACTCGTTTTAAAAATGAAAATTGTTTTATAAAATTTTAGCAGTTTGCGTTTTCAAAAGGATGAGAAAGCGACTTAAACGATTCAGCAAAATCGAGGATTATGACCCCTTTCTTTTACTGTTTCGCTTAACTCCGGACTTGTTCAGTTGAGGATGCGAATTGTTATTTTTACAAAATAAACAAAATTGTTTTCAAAAATTTTACAGTTTGCGATTTCAAAAGAATGAGGAAGCGATTTAAACGTTTCAGCAAAATCGAGGACTATGACCCCTTTCTTTTACTGATTCGCTTAATTCCGGACTTGTCCGTTTGAGAATGTAAAGTGTATTTTTACAAAATACACAATTTTGCACTTTCAAGGAAACGATGAAGTGATTTAAACGATTTAGCAAAAGTGTGGAGTATGGAACCACACTTTTACTATTTCGGTTAATTCCGGACTCGTTAATTGAATATCTGTTGTTTTGATGATTCTACACTTTCAAGGAAACGATGAAGAAAATTAAACAATTTAGTAAAACTCGTGGTTATGGGACATGTGCGTTTACTATTTTGGTTAATTCCGGACTCGTAAATTGAAATATTTGATGTTTTCGTGTGCTTTCGAGCCACTATGAGGACCTTCGGGTCATTTGTTGGACCTTCGGGTCAAATACCAGTACTAGACCTTCGGGTCATTTGTTGGACCTTCGGGTCATTTGTTGGGCGCCAAAAATTATGTTGAGTACTTGGTAGGCTTCGGCCATTTGTTGATGCACGTGCGGCGAATTAAAAACTCGCCATCTGATGGGATCGATCCAAGCTTTTATGTTGATTTTCTAGTCTTCTTAATTGATTTCTAGATATTTGTTGCATCCAATTATCTGCAGGTAATTGGATATTTGTTGATATGAGTTCTGATTATCGTTTTTGATAATCAGATAATTGTTGTTTCTAATTATCGCTTGTGATAATTAGATATTTGTTGATATGAGTTCTGATTATCGTTTTTGATAATCAGATAATTGTTGTTTCTAATTATCGCTTGTGATAATTAGATATTTGTTGATATGAGTTCTGATTATCGTTTTTGATAATCAGATATTTGTTGTTTCTAATTATCGCTTGTGATAATTAGATATTTGTTGATATGAGTTCTGATTATCGTTTTTGATAATCAGATAATTGTTGTTTCTAATTATCGCTTGTGATAATTAGATATTTGTTGATATGAGTTCTGATTATCGTTTTTGATAATCAGATAATTGTTGTTTCTAATTATCGCTTGTGATAATTAGATATTTGTTGATATGAGTTCTGATTATCGTTTTTGATAATCAGATATTTGTTGTTTCTAATTATCGCTTGTGATAATTAGATATTTGTTGATATGAGTTCTGATTATCGTTTTTGATAATCAGATAATTGTTGTTTCTAATTATCGCTTGTGATAATTAGATATTTGTTGATATGAGTTCTGATTATCGTTTTTGATAATCAGATATTTGTTGTTTTTAATTATCGCTTTAGATAATTAAATATTTGTTGCTTTGAGATTTAATTATCGCTTTTGATAATTAAATATTTGCTGATTTCGAATTTAATTATCGCTTTAGATAATTAAATATTTGTTGCTTTGAGATTTAATTATCGCTTTAGATAATTAAATATTTGTTGCTTTGAGATTTAATTATCGCTTTTGATAATTAAATATTTGCTGATTTCGAATTTAATTATCGCTTTAGATAATTAAATATTTGTTGCTTTGAGATTTAATTATCGCTTTAGATAATTAAATATTTATTGCTTTGAGATTTAATTATCGCTTTTGATAATTAAATATTTGCTGATTTCGAATTTAATTATCGCTTTAGATAATTAAATATTTGTTGCTTTGAGATTTAATTATCGCTTTAGATAATTAAATATTTGTGATTTGAGATTTAATTATCGCTTGAGATAATTAAATATTTGTTGATTTTAGATTTAATTATCGCTTGAGATAATTAAATATTTGCTGATTTGAAATTTAATTATCGCTTTAGATAATTAAATATTGGTTGATTTGAAGTTAGATTATCGCTTGAGATAATCAAATAATTGTTGAATTTGAAATTTGATTATCGTTTTTGATAATCGAATATTTGTTGAATTTGAAATTTTTAATTACCGGTTGTGGTAAGTAGATACGTACTGATTTGTCTTCTGATTATCGTTCGAGATAATTAGATAATTGATGTTTGCTAATTTTAATTGAATCGCTGTTTTCTATCTATCTCTATCTCTGTTATATTTTGAATTTGTTGATTATGAAGTTCGTATTTTCTAGTTGTGTGTTGAATAACTAGATATTTGCGATTTTGCGATTTGTGTTTCTAATTATCTTTGTTGATGATTAGATTTGCTGTTTTCTAATTATCGTATCGATAATTAGATATTGCTGTTTTGTGATTTCTGAATTCTTATTGTCTAGTTGATAATTGAATAGTGCTGATGATTGTATTTATTCAGTTTTGAATTCAGTTTTGATTGTTTTCTAATTATCCATTTGGTAATTAGGTTTTGTTGAGAATTTGTGAATCTCTTTTATGAAATTAAAAGATTTCTTTGGTGTTTATATCCTCTACCTTTTATTTTTCTAACATAACCAGTTCAAGTTAGAAGAATAATAATGGTTGACGACCTTAATTATGAAAATTGCGGGGACGCAATTTTTATAAGGAGGGGAGTCTGTAACAACCCGAGTTTTCACCTCAATTTATTTATCGTCATCAAATGGTCAGGGTTGGTAGCTAGTTGCTGTTGGGATTATTATCGGTTGAAATCCTTTTTAATAATTCATTTGGTTAAGCGGGCTTTAAATTTAATCTCGGCCTACTAGTTTGAAGCCATGATGATATTCAAACCCGATCCCCTTGCTTCATTCCTCTCGTTCATTTTCTAACCCTAAACAAGAATGGCAAAAAGAAAGAAAAAAATGGGGGCGACTCTCGTTTCGTTTGTTCGCTCTTTTTCCCCCCATTTCCTCCCTCACTTATTTTCGTTCGAAAACCCTATACGAACTGTCACGACCCGCCCTTCTCGACCCTCGAAAATCGACACAAAATACTCAACAGTATAATATGCCGAAGATCGAACGCCGGAAAAGACAGATTGTAGGAAAAGAAAGAAGGTAGAAGAAGAAGAATGAACTAAACAACATCAAAACCTCACAATCGCAGCGGAATAAAATATAATATATAGAACAGAACTTTACACAAATCAAAACTATATCTGTTTATATACAATACATCATCATCAGAGTATATCAATACAATCATCAATATCCAGTCAATCAGTCAATACAACAATCACAGCAGCGGAATAATACAAGTACGAGAAATACGTCTCAGACTCCAGCTCCTCTCCTGAGCTCCATAGCAACCTATCCTGAAATATACTCGGTCTGACCCGAGCATTATAATAAAATAACACCCGAGTCAGTCTGGAATACCAGCGCATCATAAATACACCCAATTGATTATTAAAGTTCCAAAAATCCTTTGAAACAAAAGCATCTCGTAAGACCACGCCACAAATAAACATGTCGGGTTTTTACCTTACGATAGCTAAAACACTTTTTATAAAAATCCTCTAATATTATAATAGTGTCTATTCACAAATACTTATTCAAATAGCTGAAATTGTTACATGATTAAATTCCAGCATACTAGCCACAACGTGGGTAATACAAACAAAACTCGTACAAGGCACGTAGGGAAAATGGATTTCCAACGAATGACTAGGCACTGGGGTACCACCTATCACAGTACGTGGCCTAGATCACAGTACCGAGGAGTACGCCCGCTCCCCTGCAACACAAGACCGGAATCATCCCTTACTGGATAATTCCAAGTAAAATCACCCCACGGTTGGGATCAGCAACCGCACCACTAAGCCGAAATAAAAGGGACATCTAGACAGGGATGACCTTACTCTCAAGTGGGGGCTACCCACGAAGCCTTGCTGCATAACCCCTGATTTTCAGTCATTCCCGGTTGATGAGGCTTGAGGCTAAACGATACCTTTATAGCACATTTCACTTAGAATGCCCATCGCCCACCTGACGATGTTTTCGCAAGCATTCGTCCATACAAGTCCGTCCCGGGTCCGAACGGAACCGAAGGCACTATTCCTACTACATCCATTTTGGAAATATCCTCAGGATTAGTAGCGACTAGCCCTTGCACTTCACTGCTCCATCTTCGACTCCGAACACGTTACACGAAACGTACAAACCGGATCGAAGTGGTATTCGAGTCTCCAGACCTAGAATCCTGGTATACGGAAACTCGATCCCGGTCTCTTCGAAACGATCACCGCATTTGGCCAATATTGATAGTCGGTGATTTAACTATCAATTTATGTTCACAAACATCCATACACATCCATCACACAATAAATAATCTCCACATTATTTATTCTTTCCCTTTAATGTCTTTAAAAGATATATTTCACATTTCAAAACTCATTTTGGAACGAATTCCCAAATTTCTTCCTTAACACGGTAAACCATTTTACCATTATTCCCATTTGGAAAAACCAAGTATAAAACCTTTTTGCATTTAAAAACAGTTAAAATACTTTATACTGAAATATACTTAAAATATGTAACTTTCTTCTATCTATTTACCCAAAATATAAATTTCAAAACTATTTTAAAAACTATTATTTAATAAGATATAAATTCGATTTAAATAAAGGTTTAGTTTACTAAATTTTAAAAATGGAGTTTAAAAGAATAATACTAGCCTTTACCAATAACTTAATCATATAATCTTTTAAAACAAACTTGAAATTTCTCCTTTCGAAGTAATACTTTTCTTAAAATACTCTTTAAACAAATTTAAAACTTTAACTTTTAATTAAATAAAAACCTTTAAAACTTTAACTTGGTTTTCCCAGAGAAACACTATCCCGTTCAACATTCCAAAGTATCCTTCATATAAATCCAAACGATTTATTTCAAATTCAATTTATGTTTACAACATAATTTCCCAATTCCATACTTATCTATAACTTCATCCGAAGTTCAAACTCAATTTCCCATTCTGGAAATTCATCTTTAACAATATAGTTTAAAACATTTTGGTGAATTCTTCAATGAAAGCCAGATTCCCAATTTACTTAAATAAAATACCAATGAAGGAAACGACATTTTATAATATTCTATTAACACTTAAAATTGTACATTTAAATTCGGAAGCTTTATTTTAACATATTTTACTTTTCTGGATATCACTATTCATCATTAAAATAAACCGCTGTTATTTTACTCAATTCATAATTTCATAGAATTTATTTCCAGAAAACTCATATTTCACATTTAACGATTGATAAATTTTCCACAATATTTAAAATCCCAATTTTTACCAATTTACATTTTCCATTCCAATACAGAATCAAATTTTAAATTCTTTTAAATTCTTATTTATCAATTTCTTTGATTTCCCTTAAATCCCAATTTACTCATTTAATTAAATTCTGGATTTACAATTTATCCAACAATATCACATTCACAAATAAATGTCAGATTTATCAATCACAATACATAAACAGGCATCACTATCAATTATAAAATAATTGCTACATTGCGAGGAATCCAGTTGGATCCCTCCAACCTGTTTTTCCCTGCATCCACAAATATTAGCACATCACATATATAAATATCAATCCAGACTGATAACAACAGTTATAATCAACCAATCACACAGATATTTAAATATCAATTATTTATAATTGCCTAGCATCCAGATGTGAGTGAGAAAACTCACTTTGAGTTCGGCGAGCGTTCGAAATTTAAATTAAACCGGACGATGTCCGATTTAACCCAAATTTCTACTTGCCCAGAATGATTTCGGATCTGCGCCATCACGTAGCACTCGTTCCTGCGATTCCAACGCTTGGAGAATCGTCAAATTCTGAGAACGTATGAACAAGTTACGATTTTACAAAGTTTTGAAATAAAATTACAAAACAATTTCTTTACCAAAATCGTGACCGTCCAACCCTTCTTCCCTCACGCGAACGCTACTACCCAGGTTCGAACAACCCATCGCACGCACGCTAGGGCTGAAGACCGCGACCACCACAGCCCGTTCCACCTCGATCGGAAACCACCGTCGCGACGCCCTCGCCGTTAGCCGCCTTCGCCCAGAACGTGGGCCCACTCGGTCAACCCCAGCTCCACGCAAACGACCACGAACGAAAACCCCCTCGTCCAAAATATCTCCCACCCCGCTTCACAGAATCCCATCACCACCGTTCAACATGAAGAACTCGCCACCCCCTTCACTTCTCCAGTTGAAAGCTTTGCGAATCGAGGCCTGGATCGAGCAGATTTGGAGGAAGAAAATCGCCAATTTCCGGCCATTAAATTGCTAAGAACGGCGGCTGCTCTTTTCTAGGGTTTTGAACGATAATTGTTAATATATATATATTTAATATTATTAAATCCATAAAATTTCTTGATTTAATCAGTTAAGGCAAACGACTTCCCATTCTCACGCTCCGACAGGCTATCCTAGGGTTATTTCGCATTCCGGACACAATGGAACAGGTTTCGTGAGCTAATTTAATCGTATGCGTGAGATACGAAATAAAACGATCAATTTAAAATTAAATCGGTTAAATCGATTTCGATGCGTTTCAAGCCACCACGGTCACACGACAACTCCGATTGCTACGAAAATTGAAATCCGATAATAACTAACTATTACGGATCCAATGAAACTGGTTTCGTCGAATTCCGAGACTGTGCCCCGGAAGGCTATTTTACTCGTCTATTAAATCAGGCGATTTTCTGAAATTATCAGAAACGCTTAAAATTTTCACTTTTAAAATTTTATTAACTTAACAATAAATCATATAAAATTTATAAACACATTAAAAATCATTCTGGCTTATTTCGGACCAAAATCTGATTAAGTTGCATTTTAATAATATTAAATTCATTATTAAATTAATATAAATCCCAAATATTCATTTATCAACTTTAAAATTCTTCTCAAAGTCCAATAACATTATTTATGTCCAAATAGACTTTAAAATAAATTTTAAAACCATTTTATAGCTATTTACACCCAGATTCACCTCTTTATCCTAATCCCGAATATTTAATTATTATTTTCCATTATTCAAATTCAACCAGAATTGCTATAATTAAAATTTATAGCTTATCTCATTGATTGAATATGAATCTATTCATTTTAAAATCAATTAAGAATCCACATTAACATTTAAAACGAATTAAATGTTCAAATTCAATAGCTTAAAAATACGGGATGTTACATTCCTCCCCCCTTATAAAAATTTCGTCCCCGAAATTTGCTAAGGTAGGAAAATATTCTCCAACCCATTTACTTCCCAATTTGCTTAGTTAAAAGCTTATATTCATTTTCCAAAATCCTTTAACTCAATTCCAAACCCATTTGCTTTATTCACATTCAAAAGCCTTTGAACTTTAACGTTTTCAAATAACTTTCCAAGTTAATAAATTTTTCCCAAAAAAACCCAAAAATTTCTAACTCCCAAAATTTCTGAAAAATTTTGGCGGAGTCTCCTTTGTACGGAGGAGCTTCTGCGATATCGCAGGATACACAAATATATATACATCGGCTCACATGGCCGGAAACCAAAATATATCACAAAATATATATCATTTTCCCAATTATATTTGCGTAGGCGTACCTTTTTAAGCAAATTTTAATAGCGAGCGGCTAATATATCGCATATACGCGCTCCAACTCTCTCGAACGCCTTCCGTACCTGTACTATACTCAACAAACTCATCAAATTTCAAAGATAAGAACATTTCATTAGCGTTTCCAATATAAATGCAAGCTAACCATCTTTATAAACCAATTTCACAATGCTGACATCATTTTAACTCGCTTTACAAACTCAAATTTCATAGTTTAACAATGTCACTATATTTTCAACAATCCAAAGATTTCAATCACCTTTAAATTTTCTTATTCAAGTCCAAGCTTCATTTTATTTCTCTTGAATGCTTTAAATTCAAGTTCACCATATACAATTCATATTTATTTCAACCAATTCATTTCCACTTCAATATGATTACATATGCCTTCCTTACATTTTCTTTATTTCACTTACATTCCCAATTTAATTTACAATCAAATTTTATTTTAAACTTGAAGCATTTGCATTACTTTTATGATCCACCTCCATTCCCATGCAACATTACTCATTAAAAGGTCAATTCATTCCTATTGATTCAAAATCAATTTCATTTGTTATTCTTAACCAATTCACTTGCATTAATATACAAAACTCTTTGAATTGGGTTCCCTTTCATATCAATTTATTCACAATTCAATTCCAATTGCTTTTAAACACTCAATTGCAAATACATGCAAATTTCCATGTCATTCAAGCAAAACAATTGCCACTTAAGCTTATAACCATTTAAAATTATTTCCAACTTGGATTCATATAAATTTTATTCCATTTTCATGGTACACAATCCAAGTATTTTTTTATTCCAATGCAATTTGTTAATTAAATTAAACTTTCCTTACATTTTATTTCATTAACCAACTCAAGTTTATATTAATATCATTCCATTCTGGATTTGTTTACAACCCGTACATCCTTATTTCATCTCAATAATTAATTAATACAATTACACATGCAATTCCATTCTATTATTTAACAAATTTCATTCAGATTTACTTAATAAAGCTCATCCACAATCATCTTGTTTTTCTTCCAAGTTACTTAAGTTCTTTCACAAAATTTCCATCATCTTCTTATATCAATTTTATTTTCATTTGATTCTCATTCAATCAAATTTCAATTTATTTACGACTTTAATGCTCTTTGTTTATTTATCCAATCCATTTTAGATTTATTTTATCAACAAAGAGACCATTTAAATTATTTCTCTCATTTGAATTTTATTTACAATTCAAACCATCACAATTATAATCTAATCCCATTATACATTCTCACTTCCAACATTATTACCAAACTTAAATTTCATTCAACAATTGGATTTTTTTCTTCCTTACTTTCCAAATTCTAACAACCATCAAAATTTCATCCCTGCCAATACAAACTCTATTTAATTTAGCTTACACAAGATTTATTTCCAAACAATCATTTTGGATTTAGTTGAGTAAACATTTACTCCATTCAACATCATCTCAACTGAATTAAATTTCCATTAAACTCAATTCTTATCCCATTTTAATTCAAGGTTAACTAGATTATATATGCATTTTCAATTTAATTCCTTTCCAGAACTAATTCAAGTTCATCTACGTTTTATTTAGCCAACCTGAATTTTAAACCATTTCCTTTACTACTTTAAATAAGAATTTAATTACATTCATTCTTATTCATAACACAACAGAAATTTTAATATTCAGCTTAATTCCATCTTAGTCGAAGTTAGACCAAATTCAATTTAATCTTAATTCTCCATATCCAAGTTCAACTTATTTACTAACTTCAGTTCACTTACCTCTTTTATATTTTATCATTGTTTCACCTTACTTTGCATTCCATTTAAAACTAAGTTCGAATTCACCATTCCACTTATTATTTCCATTTGTGATTATAATTCCATTTTACTTGAGTTAAAATCAAATCTTCCATTCTCAAGTTCTCCAACTTATTTACTTGTAAGTTTATAATGCTCATTTCAAACCAATCCACATTTTTATAATCACAATGTCAAATTTTAACACTTAATAACTTAAGAATATGAATTCATTTGCACAATCATAAGCATTTACATTTCACCTTTACATCAACTTCCCTTTAATTCTAATTCATTTAGATTTAATTCAATTTCAAATCCTTAATTTTATTTAACTTATCATAAGTTAAATCCAGATATATTCCATTCACCTTCATTTATTCAAAGTAGATTTACATTCCATATATACTCAATTCTTCTTTAAATCAACTTTCCTTTATAAGTTATGTAGTTGAATCATTTCAACTTTTACATTTTTATTTTAAAATAGAATTCCCAGAATTCAATTTACCCGGATTTATTTCAAAACCAATTCGAAATAAAAATCAACACATTTCTCTTTTGATATTCAAATCAAATACCAAATTCCAAAACAAACTGCTTTTACCAAACAATTTTCCTTTGAAAATTCCAAAATCACTTGTTTCCCAAACAAGTCCAAACAATGTCATAACCAACTATTTTGGTAGCAATCCATCACCTTAGAAACTCGAAAATGAATTCTAATGATGTGGCCAGCATCATCAGGATTATTTTCCAGCGACTGTAGTGAGTTCAATGCTTTCCACTTCCAAAATCCACCTCAAAACAATTTCTATTCAAAAATATTTCCCCAAAATATACTCCATTCTTACAAATGCTTTTGAAAACATTTCTACATTTCCACAAAGTCAAACTCCCAAAACTTTGTTTAATTCCATTTGAAATCCCTTTCAAAATTTCCGGGGTCAAAATTCTAGTTTAAATCAAATTTTAATTTTTTACTTTTCTTATTTAAAACATATCCAGTCAATTCCATTTGGTTATAAACCATTTTAATATTTTAACTTCTTATTTTCTTATATATATCATTTCAAATTTTAGATCATATTTTAATTTCTTATTTGATTATAGAAGAAACAACCAAACAAGCATCCAATATATATAATAATTTAGAAAATTATTTCTTTTTATATCAAAATATAAATTTGGGTAAAATTATTTCATTTACCCACTTTAAAACAATACTATGTCGGTTTATCTTGTTTAAGAGTTTAGAAACCCCTATCGATACGGTTGTACTTCCCGCACCGACCAGAATTCATAAACGCTCAACCGATAAGTCAACACAGTACAAAATCAATTTTATATCCACTAACAAGTACGCTCTCATAGCTATTATTACACTCAAGTCATAATAGAGTACTATTGACTCTATTGAAAATGAGAAATTTCCCCACCAAAGCCTAGGTTGTCGCCAACCTAAGCTCTGATACCAACTGTCACGACCCGCCCTTCTCGACCCTCGAAAATCGACACAAAATACTCAACAGTATAATATGCCGAAGATCGAACGCCGGAAAAGACAGATTGTAGGAAAAGAAAGAAGGTAGAAGAAGAAGAATGAACTAAACAACATCAAAACCTCACAATCGCAGCGGAATAAAATATAATATATAGAACAGAACTTTACACAAATCAAAACTATATCTGTTTATATACAATACATCATCATCAGAGTATATCAATACAATCATCAATATCCAGTCAATCAGTCAATACAACAATCACAGCAGCGGAATAATACAAGTACGAGAAATACGTCTCGGACTCCAGCTCCTCTCCTGAGCTCCATAGCAACCTATCCTGAAATATACTCGGTCTGACCCGAGCATTATAATAAAATAACACCCGAGTCAGTCTGGAATACCAGCGCATCATAAATACACCCAATTGATTATTAAAGTTCCAAAAATCCTTTGAAACAAAAGCATCTCGTAAGACCACGCCACAAATAAACATGTCGGGTTTTTACCTTACGATAGCTAAAACACTTTTTATAAAAATCCTCTAATATTATAATAGTGTCTATTCACAAATACTTATTCAAATAGCTGAAATTGTTACATGATTAAATTCCAGCATACTAGCCACAACGTGGGTAATACAAACAAAACTCGTACAAGGCACGTAGGGAAAATGGATTTCCAACGAATGACTAGGCACTGGGGTACCACCTATCACAGTACGTGGCCTAGATCACAGTACCGAGGAGTACGCCCGCTCCCCTGCAACACAAGACCGGAATCATCCCTTACTGGATAATTCCAAGTAAAATCACCCCACGGTTGGGATCAGCAACCGCACCACTAAGCCGAAATAAAAGGGACATCTAGACAGGGATGACCTTACTCTCAAGTGGGGGCTACCCACGAAGCCTTGCTGCATAACCCCTGATTTTCAGTCATTCCCGGTTGATGAGGCTTGAGGCTAAACGATACCTTTATAGCACATTTCACTTAGAATGCCCATCGCCCACCTGACGATGTTTTCGCAAGCATTCGTCCATACAAGTCCGTCCCGGGTCCGAACGGAACCGAAGGCACTATTCCTACTACATCCATTTTGGAAATATCCTCAGGATTAGTAGCGACTAGCCCTTGCACTTCACTGCTCCATCTTCGACTCCGAACACGTTACACGAAACGTACAAACCGGATCGAAGTGGTATTCGAGTCTCCAGACCTAGAATCCTGGTATACGGAAACTCGATCCCGGTCTCTTCGAAACGATCACCGCATTTGGCCAATATTGATAGTCGGTGATTTAACTATCAATTTATGTTCACAAACATCCATACACATCCATCACACAATAAATAATCTCCACATTATTTATTCTTTCCCTTTAATGTCTTTAAAAGATATATTTCACATTTCAAAACTCATTTTGGAACGAATTCCCAAATTTCTTCCTTAACACGGTAAACCATTTTACCATTATTCCCATTTGGAAAAACCAAGTATAAAACCTTTTTGCATTTAAAAACAGTTAAAATACTTTATACTGAAATATACTTAAAATATGTAACTTTCTTCTATCTATTTACCCAAAATATAAATTTCAAAACTATTTTAAAAACTATTATTTAATAAGATATAAATTCGATTTAAATAAAGGTTTAGTTTACTAAATTTTAAAAATGGAGTTTAAAAGAATAATACTAGCCTTTACCAATAACTTAATCATATAATCTTTTAAAACAAACTTGAAATTTCTCCTTTCGAAGTAATACTTTTCTTAAAATACTCTTTAAACAAATTTAAAACTTTAACTTTTAATTAAATAAAAACCTTTAAAACTTTAACTTGGTTTTCCCAGAGAAACACTATCCCGTTCAACATTCCAAAGTATCCTTCATATAAATCCAAACGATTTATTTCAAATTCAATTTATGTTTACAACATAATTTCCCAATTCCATACTTATCTATAACTTCATCCGAAGTTCAAACTCAATTTCCCATTCTGGAAATTCATCTTTAACAATATAGTTTAAAACATTTTGGTGAATTCTTCAATGAAAGCCAGATTCCCAATTTACTTAAATAAAATACCAATGAAGGAAACGACATTTTATAATATTCTATTAACACTTAAAATTGTACATTTAAATTCGGAAGCTTTATTTTAACATATTTTACTTTTCTGGATATCACTATTCATCATTAAAATAAACCGCTGTTATTTTACTCAATTCATAATTTCATAGAATTTATTTCCAGAAAACTCATATTTCACATTTAACGATTGATAAATTTTCCACAATATTTAAAATCCCAATTTTTACCAATTTACATTTTCCATTCCAATACAGAATCAAATTTTAAATTCTTTTAAATTCTTATTTATCAATTTCTTTGATTTCCCTTAAATCCCAATTTACTCATTTAATTAAATTCTGGATTTACAATTTATCCAACAATATCACATTCACAAATAAATGTCAGATTTATCAATCACAATACATAAACAGGCATCACTATCAATTATAAAATAATTGCTACATTGCGAGGAATCCAGTTGGATCCCTCCAACCTGTTTTTCCCTGCATCCACAAATATTAGCACATCACATATATAAATATCAATCCAGACTGATAACAACAGTTATAATCAACCAATCACACAGATATTTAAATATCAATTATTTATAATTGCCTAGCATCCAGATGTGAGTGAGAAAACTCACTTTGAGTTCGGCGAGCGTTCGAAATTTAAATTAAACCGGACGATGTCCGATTTAACCCAAATTTCTACTTGCCCGGAATGATTTCGGATCTGCGCCATCACGTAGCACTCGTTCCTGCGATTCCAACGCTTGGAGAATCGTCAAATTCTGAGAACGTATGAACAAGTTACGATTTTACAAAGTTTTGAAATAAAATTACAAAACAATTTCTTTACCAAAATCGTGACCGTCCAACCCTTCTTCCCTCACGCGAACGCTACTACCCAGGTTCGAACAACCCATCGCACGCACGCTAGGGCTGAAGACCGCGACCACCACAGCCCGTTCCACCTCGATCGGAAACCACCGTCGCGACGCCCTCGCCGTTAGCCGCCTTCGCCCAGAACGTGGGCCCACTCGGTCAACCCCAGCTCCACGCAAACGACCACGAACGAAAACCCCCTCGTCCAAAATATCTCCCACCCCGCTTCATAGAATCCCATCACCACCGTTCAACATGAAGAACTCGCCACCCCCTTCACTTCTCCAGTTGAAAGCTTTGCGAATCGAGGCCTGGATCGAGCAGATTTGGAGGAAGAAAATCGCCAATTTCCGGCCATTAAATTGCTAAGAACGGCGGCTGCTCTTTTCTAGGGTTTTGAACGATAATTGTTAATATATATATATTTAATATTATTAAATCCATAAAATTTCTTGATTTAATCAGTTAAGGCAAACGACTTCCCATTCTCACGCTCCGACAGGCTATCCTAGGGTTATTTCGCGTTCCGGACACAATGGAACAGGTTTCGTGAGCTAATTTAATCGTATGCGTGAGATACGAAATAAAACGATCAATTTAAAATTAAATCGGTTAAATCGATTTCGATGCGTTTCAAGCCACCACGGTCACACGACAACTCCGATTGCTACGAAAATTGAAATCCGATAATAACTAACTATTACGGATCCAATGAAACTGGTTTCGTCGAATTCCAAGGCTGTGCCCCGGAAGGCTATTTTACTCGTCTATTAAATCAGGCGATTTTCTGAAATTATCAGAAACGCTTAAAATTTTCACTTTTAAAATTTTATTAACTTAACAATAAATCATATAAAATTTATAAACACATTAAAAATCATTCTGGCTTATTTCGGACCAAAATCTGATTAAGTTGCATTTTAATAATATTAAATTCATTATTAAATTAATATAAATCCCAAATATTCATTTATCAACTTTAAAATTCTTCTCAAAGTCCAATAACATTATTTATGTCCAAATAGACTTTAAAATAAATTTTAAAACCATTTTATAGCTATTTACACCCAGATTCACCTCTTTATCCTAATCCCGAATATTTAATTATTATTTTCCATTATTCAAATTCAACCAGAATTGCTATAATTAAAATTTATAGCTTATCTCATTGATTGAATATGAATCTATTCATTTTAAAATCAATTAAGAATCCACATTAACATTTAAAACGAATTAAATGTTCAAATTCAATAGCTTAAAAATACGGGATGTTACACGAACAAAAGAAAAACAATGGAGGCTCCGTCTAGTTCTTTCGTTCATTCCCCTCTGAAGCTTAGGGCTTCTCAGATTCGAAGGCGCCGACCTCAAGGAGATCGATCGTATAGGTGGCTGCTCCATCAAGTGTTCGTCTTTTCGAGTTGCAACCACGGCCGCTCCAATTTGGTCAGATTCGTAAACGAGGTGAGTGATTCCTCACTCACATCTATTCAAATTCGTGACCTTTGTTGTTGGGTTTTTCTTGAAGTTGTTCAATTTTTATTTCGGCAGTTTGATTTCTGTCTGATGTTGGTGATTTTTGTTTTCGCTTGCTTGAATTTACGATGTTGATATTGTTCTTCTTGACTTCGGCCATTTTTGGACTCTCTGTCGGCTAGTTGCACTTAAGTTGATTTTTGTGAAAAACTGCTATTTCGATTCCTTTAAAATGTGATAATGTGGTCTCAGTTTCAACACTGTCTTTGATGTTGATTTCATTGTTTTGTTATCTTCAACACTGTCTTTGGTTCCCATTTGTTTCTTTGAATTTGAGACCATTTGGTTTATTGCCCTTGGTCAATGACAACCTGTAATTTTGCTAGCAAATTGTTTATCACGGTAGGGTCTTCGTATGGATGTCGATGATAATTAACAGTTTAATTTCTATCATCATTGATTTCGATCACTTTATTTGGTTGCTGTAGTTGTCCCATTCGAGTCAGTTGGCATTTTTGTTTCATGCATGATAGTTGCCTAGTTTGATTCATTATTATTCCATTCCTCTGCTGCATCACCATATATGTATATTCATGTTTTGAGACTGCTATCATATTTAGCTGTTCACTTGTGGGTCGGTAGCTCCATGTTGCATTGAACCCTGTTGATATGAGTATTACACTTGAGTCGTGTTTATTCACCTTTGCTATCTTAAGGCTTCGGCTATTATGTACCTGGTTCGAGACAGTAGCTAATTTTTGTTGTTGTGCAATTCCTACCTGATTTTGGGTTATACTGTCTTGAATCTCGCACATATATAAGTAGCTAATTATTTGCATATGCTCCTTGTTATATGTTAGAACTGTCTATGTCATCGTAGTGCATTAGTTTGCACTGTGCATTGGTTTGGACTTGCAGTTGGAGTTGTAGATTTCATGATTGCAATTATTTGCATACCTGTTCATGTAGTCACTGTGCATTCATTTTTGTCATATTGGCTTCACTCAATAATTTAACTTGAGTCAATTTGAGTTGTAGTTTTTTTGAGTTGATCTAAGTCTTAACTTTATGGGGTCCTATTCTTCTAAGCCTGCATGTCCATACTTTTGCATTCATCAATAACCTATCACAATTTGTGTTTTTTTTAGCATGGTCGTGGTTGTACCTGTTGATGCTTTTGTATGTGCCTACTTTAATTCATGTTGCATATTATCTGTAGTGCATATCAGTTTAGTTACATTGATTCACTTCCGTCTTGCATGCTTGCATATTAGAATGCCCAGACTACTTCCTTGTCATTTTATACGGTCAAATTTTATATACCCAGACCGTGATTTAGAGGCTAGCATATGATAGAGTGCATGTGTAATTTCTTCTTGAGCATTATGTCATATGAATTGCTTTTCGACTTCACTATTACATTGGGGTTTGTCTGCATTTCATATGCTTCTATGTTGCATGCACTGTCCACATGAGTTGTTACTCCTGTGATCTTGATGTATGTTGTCTGCATGCCCTGCTAGTCGATTTGCATGATATTTGACTCGTTTCATTTGGAGTCGTGTTGTTACCTGCCTGGGTGGGTCTGCATTCATATATGTCTGAAGCTTGGTTTGATATTCCTTCGAGTCATTTTTTTTTCTTCTGTTGCATTGATATTTTAAATTTTGGTCGAGGCCATTTGTACTTGTGTTGAATCAAATTTTGATTTGATCTTGGGCATTTGAGTTAGCGAGGCAGTGCACATGTATGTGCGTGTGCACTGCAGCCACCCAAACTCGACAGATTTGAATTGATTCTTTTGTTTTTGATGCATTGATTTTTATGCCGTATTGGCGAGGTCGTGCACGCGTGCGTGTACGGCAGCCAATCGAACTTCGATGGTTTTTAAAGTGACAATCTCAATTGTCTTAAATTGATTTAGTCGATTTGATAAATTGTTTATTTATCTCTGTTGATGATTTAAATCTGCTGATTTATTGTTTAACACTGTTTAGTGTTAAAATTTTCGTTATCCGGTTTCTTTGTTTAAAGAGTCGGATAGACGAGAATATTATAGTGACTGTCGTCTATTTAAATTATTACTGCCTATATGCACTAATAAACTGGTTTGAATTAGACTGACCTGGGTATTATTTTCTTTTGAATGTAATACTCGGGTCAGACCCGAGTTATTTCAGGTTGTAGATTTTCTTCTTTGAGTTGCTGTACAGGATATGAAGACTTTTCACATCTTCTGAAGTTGTCAGTGTCATTTTGTAGTAGTTGCATCATATGTATTGTGTCAACTATGTATTAACTGACATCAGTTATATATATATGAGACTTTTGTTTTTATCTGTGTTCCGCATTTATATTATCTGTGTTATTGTTATATCTAATGTCCTAAACTATTATGAACCGTCGTAGTTCGTTTTATACTAGTATTGGGTGTGTCGATGGGAGTAAATAAATAAGTATGTACCACTCTTATCGAGATAACCAATATTAGTGTAAAGCCAATTACGGATGGTCGCTCCCATCCAGCCTTATTCTTCGTAATAATAGACAGTATTTTCTTTAATACTCTTTGTTATTATGAGCATAGAGGTGGGGCGTTACAGTCTTGTTTCGTTTGTTCGCTCTTTTTCCCCCCATTTCCTCCCTCACTTATTTTCGTTCGAAAACCCTATACGAACAAAAGAAAAACAATGGAGGCTCCGTCTAGTTCTTTCGTTCGTTCCCCTCTGAAGCTTAGGGCTTCTCAGATTCGAAGGCGCCGACCTCAAGGAGATCGATCGTATAGGTGGCTGCTCCATCGAGTGTTCGTCTTTTCGAGTTGCAACCACGGCCGCTCCAATTTGGTCAGATTCGTAAACGAGGTGAGTGATTCCTCACTCACATCTATTCAAATTCGTGACCTTTGTTGTTGGGTTTTTCTTGAAGTTGTTCAATTTTTATTTCGGCAGTTTGATTTCTGTCTGATGTTGGTGATTTTTGTTTTCGCTTGCTTGAATTTACGATGTTGATATTGTTCTTCTTGACTTCGGCCATTTTTGGACTCTCTGTCGGCTAGTTGCACTTAAGTTGATTTTTGTGAAAAACTGCTATTTCGATTCCTTTAAAATGTGATAATGTGGTCTCAGTTTCAACACTGTCTTTGATGTTGATTTCATTGTTTTGTTATCTTCAACACTGTCTTTGGTTCCCATTTGTTTCTTTGAATTTGAGACCATTTGGTTTATTGCCCTTGGTCAATGACAACCTGTAATTTTGCTAGCAAATTGTTTATCACGGTAGGGTCTTCGTATGGATGTCGATGATAATTAACAGTTTAATTTCTATCATCATTGATTTCGATCACTTTATTTGGTTGCTGTAGTTGTCCCATTCGAGTCAGTTGGCATTTTTGTTTCATGCATGATAGTTGCCTAGTTTGATTCATTATTATTCCATTCCTCTGCTGCATCACCATATATGTATATTCATGTTTTGAGACTGCTATCATATTTAGCTGTTCACTTGTGGGTCGGTAGCTCCATGTTGCATTGAACCCTGTTGATATGAGTATTACACTTGAGTCGTGTTTATTCACCTTTGCTATCTTAAGGCTTCGGCTATTATGTACCTGGTTCGAGACAGTAGCTAATTTTTGTTGTTGTGCAATTCCTACCTGATTTTGGGTTATACTGTCTTGAATCTCGCACATATATAAGTAGCTAATTATTTGCATATGCTCCTTGTTATATGTTAGAACTGTCTATGTCATCGTAGTGCATTAGTTTGCACTGTGCATTGGTTTGGACTTGCAGTTGGAGTTGTAGATTTCATGATTGCAATTATTTGCATACCTGTTCATGTAGTCACTGTGCATTCATTTTTGTCATATTGGCTTCACTCAATAATTTAACTTGAGTCAATTTGAGTTGTAGTTTTTTTTGAGTTGATCTAAGTCTTAACTTTATGGGGTCCTATTCTTCTAAGCCTGCATGTCCATACTTTTGCATTCATCAATAACCTATCACAATTTGTGTTTTTTTTAGCATGGTCGTGGTTGTACCTGTTGATGCTTTTGTATGTGCCTACTTTAATTCATGTTGCATATTATCTGTAGTGCATATCAGTTTAGTTACATTGATTCACTTCCGTCTTGCATGCTTGCATATTAGAATGCCCAGACTACTTCCTTGTCATTTTATACGGTCAAATTTTATATACCCAGACCGTGATTTAGAGGCTAGCATATGATAGAGTGCATGTGTAATTTCTTCTTGAGCATTATGTCATATGAATTGCTTTTCGACTTCACTATTACATTGGGGTTTGTCTGCATTTCATATGCTTCTATGTTGCATGCACTGTCCACATGAGTTGTTACTCCTGTGATCTTGATGTATGTTGTCTGCATGCCCTGCTAGTCGATTTGCATGATATTTGACTCGTTTCATTTGGAGTCGTGTTGTTACCTGCCTGGGTGGGTCTGCATTCATATATGTTTGAAGCTTGGTTTGATATTCCTTCGAGTCATTTTTTTTTCTTCTGTTGCATTGATATTTTAAATTTTGGTCGAGGCCATTTGTACTTGTGTTGAATCAAATTTTGATTTGATCTTGGGCATTTGAGTTAGCGAGGCAGTGCACATGTATGTGCGTGTGCACTGCAGCCACCCAAACTCGACAGATTTGAATTGATTCTTTTGTTTTTGATGCATTGATTTTTATGCCGTATTGGCGAGGTCGTGCACGCGTGCGTGTACGGCAGCCAATCGAACTTCGATAGTTTTTAAAGTGACAATCTCAATTGTCTTAAATTGATTTAGTCGATTTGATAAATTGTTTATTTATCTCTGTTGATGATTTAAATCTGCTGATTTATTGTTTAACACTGTTTAGTGTTAAAATTTTCGTTATCCGGTTTCTTTGTTTAAAGAGTCGGATAGACGAGAATATTATAGTGACTGTCGTCTATTTAAATTATTACTGCCTATATGCACTAATAAACTGGTTTGAATTAGACTGACCTGGGTATTATTTTCTTTTGAATGTAATACTCGGGTCAGACCCGAGTTATTTCAGGTTGTAGATTTTCTTCTTTGAGTTGCTGTACAGGATATGAAGACTTTTCACATCTTCTGAAGTTGTCAGTGTCATTTTGTAGTAGTTGCATCATATGTATTGTGTCAACTATGTATTAACTGACATCAGTTATATATATATGAGACTTTTGTTTTTATCTGTGTTCCGCATTTATATTATCTGTGTTATTGTTATATCTAATGTCCTAAACTATTATGAACCGTCGTAGTTCGTTTTATACTAGTATTGTAAATAAATAAGTATGTACCACTCTTATCGAGATAACCAATATTAGTGTAAAGCCAATTACGGATGGTCGCTCCCATCCAGCCTTATTCTTCGTAATAATTTATCAGAACCCCGTATTACTCTACGTAGGCAATCTCATCTGAAAAACATTTATCAGAATTTCTACTTTGATGGTTTTGGGATTGACTTCATTGGACTTTACTCACGTCTTCGAACGTGAATTGATTTGTTCTACAATCGTTTTATGACTTGTCACTTTAAAGATATATGAAGGTTTCAATACTAATAGTAAATATCAAAACTCTTTCATCAAAGCGATTTCAACACTATTTTAAATATCAAAAGTTCGTTTTCTCAAACCGATTTTCAATCTACTAGTATATACAAGCCTTTACTTCACTCGAATGAGAAATCGACTTAAACGACTTAGTAAAACGAGTGGTATGAAACGCTTGCGTTCACTTCGTCGGTTAGCTCTTGGACTTGTTCGATTGAACCCTTTTTGTGACAATTTCCTAGTGAAGATTTACAGCTTGTTCGTAAATATTTAAGTTAAGCAAGTGGTTATGGGACATGAAGCTAAACTCATATATTTACTAGCTTGGTGTGATTGACACTTCCTTATGATCATGACGATCATTTTTGTGATTTAGACTAGCGATTGAGCGATGTCTCTTTGTCTACGTGGGAGACTATACCCCGATTATGTGATGTTTCGCCATCACATTTCCTACGGTCTTCGGGCCATTCCTGTGTGAAAATTTAATGGATAGCTTCCATGAGATAACTTCTCGTCATGTGTTTACGCGTAGGTGAGTTTTCATGCTCCCATTCATGTGTTAGGCCTCCCCCCTTTTTATGTGTTTTCTGGATTTCTGATGATGATTTCTGGAATTTTGTGCTTCACCAATTTTCATGATTTTCATTGATATGATATCAGTTTTTGTGCATTGGTGAATTCATGTGTTATTGACTTGTTATGAATACAAGTTTAGGGTATGATACCCTACCTTATCTTTGAGAAGATTCTTGTGATATTGATTAATCTTTTGCTGATTGTCATTTACATACTTATAATAGTATGTCGTAATAGTTATTTCATGTTCATGCCATGCCATTTACTTTATACCATATCATCTGATATTTATAGTTAGACTGATCCGTTTATTATTTTCTTATAAATAATACTCGGGTCAGACCGAGATGTTACAGGTGCTTCTGCTTGACTTCTCTTCAGGATATTTCTGACTTTTGGCTAACTACTTAGATTAGTAGTTTTTGGATGTACACCTTTGAGATATAGACTCTATGTTGTGTACTTATTCTTTTGTATAGCACGTGTTGCTATTCTTTTGTATTATCGTGGATCTTTCTGACCACTACTCTGATGTACACTTTCATGTGTTATATATTTATTCATATCTTCTTCCGCCTTTGTGATATGGATGTCTGTGACTGATTTATGTTATGATTATTTCTATGTTTGTTTTCCGAAGATTATATATAGCCACCGTGTGATAGCTTTGTGTTTGTACCGGTATGTCGGATTTCCTCCTTAAAAGATATGCATTCTATTCTATCTGACGTATCGGTGCTCGCACAAAGAAGTTACATGGATGGTCGCTCCTCCACAGCCTTATTCTCCGCGCTAATTGATAGCACTACATCGTAGTGTTCTTGGTTAGCTTGGGTATAGAGGTGGGGCGTTACAATTTGAGTGAGAAGATCTCACCTTCGCTTTTATTTTGCAATCCATTCCAAATCCAGATTTATTTTTCTTCGTTGTATTCGACCTTGTATGAACAATTTTAATACAATTTATTAATATTCGAATTTAAATCGAACAAATCAATTTCTAACTTTCAATTATACAATGATTTTAATTTTAACTTACTAACATTTTGATTTAAACTAACTTCCTTATAAACATTTCCTTTCTGTAGTTATCCAAAACAGAAACTTACTTTACTGTAAATACTTCCTTTTAACATATGTATATTTATTTTTTTTAAACTTCACATATATAAAAACTATCACTTCTTTAAACTGTATAAATATTTTTATTTACTTTAAATCTTCAACTGTTTAAAACACATTTTTATTTAAACTTTAAATATCTGCAATTTATACCTTCACTATCGAACTTGCATTTTACAGATTGCCACCGTGAAGTTCGTGCCTCCTTGACGAATCCAAGCTCAAATCCCCATCGCTGGTACGCGCGCCCAGCCCTAGCTGCCAATGCCACGCATCACCAGAAACTCGCGTATGTAACAGCGCCACCACGCCTTCCATCGCAGTCCCCAAAAATTGCGTCGCAACCCACTTCAACTACCACGAAGTCACGCGACCCCCATCGTCCAGTCGCGAATCACCACTACAAAGCCCTAGTCTCGAACGCACCCTGCAGTGACCTCCCCAAGCTTCACGTCGTCGATCGCCCTTCCGCCTTCAGACGAGAGAACGCCTCGCGCCTCCTACGCAGTTGAATTGCGAACTGATTTCGCCCCTTTTTTTCTTTTCTTCAAACCAGACTGTAAATTGATTTTGAGAAAGAGGGATGGAACGAGGTTGGAAAGGGAGGGAAACGAAAATGAATATCGGCCATAGTTTTCTTCTCGTTCGATTTTAAAGCTGAGATAATCGATTATTTAAAAATAGAGGGAGGGAGACAGAAGACATGGGTTGCACGATTATCTTTCATGATTTTGGGCGTAAACAACGGGCCGTGTATAAAGGAGATAATGTGCTGATGTGACCAGATTTTAAATTTAAATTTAAATCAAATCCGTTTAAATTTCAATGCGTTTATCTATCGTGCGGTCACGTATTAACTCTGAAAAATACGAAAATTGAAATCCGACAATAATTCAATATTACGGATCCAATGGGACTAGTTTCGTCAAATTCCAAGACTGTGCCCCGGAACGCTGTATTTAAATATCGATTCGAACGATTTAAATTCAAAACTGAAGAAATGGTTTTCAAACTCGATTTTGAAGTTTTAATTATCTTCAGTATTATCAATACGAATTTTAAAAGCTTTTGAAATATTTTTCTTCAGCTTAAAATTGTAGATTCAGATTTTTATTCAACTTTCAATAGACTAAATTTTATAATTTAATTGCAAATTTCAAAATTCTATCGGGGATTCAAATTAAATCATCGTTCAAATATTTAAAATTAATTAAATATTCTCAATTTAATTCGTTCAAAATTCTGGGTCGTTACAAATGAAGTCTAATTCATTTAGAACAATTCTAAATTTGTTTTAAATAAAATCATGTATTTTATTTAAATTTAAGTATTTTGTAATGTAAAGTTAATTTGAATGATTTAATTTATATATATACATGTATCATATACATATACATATGTGTGTGCATGTGTAACATAATAATCCATGAAAGGTATTACATGCCCGTATATAGATGTTGGGATTTACATTGCAACAAACACATTAGCTCATTTTGTATGTATTGTGTGTTGTCTAAATATGTGCATAAATCTATAATGCAAAGTATAATTATATAAATACGTATACATATATTCAAAATATATTTTATAACTAAAAGTCTCAAAATTAAATATATATATATATATATAATTTAAAATATTTGTATAAATATATATACATAATTAAACATATAAAATTATACATACGTATATATATAATAATTAAAATTATATATATAAGGTTAAATAAAATGTATATATATGAATAATTAATTACATTCAAATACTTAAAATATAAATATATATATTTTAAAATTATTTCTAGAGTGAAATTAGCATAACAAACATAAAATAATAATTTTATCATTTTATCATTATTATATATATATAATAAATAGTTTTGATCATAATAATTAAAAATTTATGAAAATTTAGGATCATAAGGTACAGGTTCAAAACATTTTCATGATTTTTTGAAATAAAGTATTATTTTTAATAAATAAAAGAAATGTTCAATCGAAATAATTTAATTATTAAAAATATTAAATATTAATAAAAATTCTAAAATTTTTTCCATGGGTTACTGCATAGATGTAGTAATTTAAAAAAATATAAAATCAATTTTTCAGTGCAATAATTATTTTAGATATAATAAACAATTCAAATAATCGATAGAAGATAATTTATTTATATATAAAAAATTTATTTTCGAATTTGATAATTCATATTATGTATAAAAAGGTGCTAAGGAAAAATTCTAAGCTATTTATACATTATAAATATACATATATGTAATTATATGTTTAAACTATACATCAGTCTATATTTAAATTAATATAAATATACATAAAATAATTAATAATGACAAAATTTAATTTTACAGCAAATTAGATTTGTTTATCATAAATTATAACACATAATAATATAACCATGCACATAACCAAAATAATTTGTGACAACTGCATATACCTACGAAAATCTCACCTAACTAGATATACATCATTAATATATATACAGATTTGGGATTAATCAATATTAAATCATAAAATATGACATGATTACTGTAATATATAAATAAAATACCAATTGATGATGCCTTTGAGTCCACTTGAATCAATGAATTCCCTTCTCTAGTTATGCTCGATCTGTCAGATTGCAAGTTTGGAATCGTCGACTTTTCTATCAAATGGTGCTTTTACTTAACTTGAATTGATTTGAGATTCTTAGAACTGATATGGGGATTAATTTTGGCCAGCAAACTTGATAATTATGACAGCCAAAAGTTGTTTTTGATCAAGGGTTTAGAGATCCATATATATATATAGCCTTGTACAAGAGTGATATTAGGACAATCTCATTACTTATTCTCTCTTAATCTTTGCCTTCCATCTCTTGGTCTAATCCTAAGTTTTAACCGCCGCCAATAACTTGTCAATATCGTATATCGATTGGTACATTTATAACTATTATAAATATATAACAATTTTTATTTCTCAAACCATATTCAAATTTATAATTAATATTTCATTAATATTAATTAATTTAATTTATTTATAAAAATTATAAATTAATTAAATCATTCGGTCTTAAGGGAATTCATGATTTCAGTTGTGTAACTCTTGGGTGTAAATTTGGTCAGCAATTAACACTGAACTATCCGAATGTTAACGTTCACACGTCACTTAGCAAATGGTGTGACATTATGGCCAAATTTATCGCTTATTCATTTTCAGTAAAATATTATTTAATTTAATAAGCGTTACCCGTTAGTGACATTTATATACAATAGTTCTCTTCGTCAAAACTGTATCACTTTGGATTTATGGAATTTGGTAATGGTCAAAATTCCAATATTTTTCATATTCTACTCTATAGTCCAAACACAAAATCCTTGGTTCAATAATAACAATTATTATTAACCATACTGTTCTAGCTAGAGATTTTGACTTTGGGTTGACTTGAGTTGACCATGATACTAACCTCATATAACTGAAGTGACGAATCCTCTCTTGAATAGTGTCTTCCTTCTAATACTTCTAATCGACCCAACTATAATCACTTGGATGATGTCCTTCCATGATTTGACTATAATCAAAGCAGAGTTTTTCATATTGAAGTTTGACAGTATTCTCAAGTCGAAAGAATTATATAAATTAGTAACATCGATATTTTCTGTTTGACCTTAGTTATATTAACCAACAGAAAACTACCGAGTGAGTTGTTCTATAACTATCCAAAAACTATCAATACATAACCTCTAGGTGCCCTCAGCAGTCATGAGCAATACATTGTCCAACATTTGGAGAGCATTACGTACTCTAGTCTCAATGGATACATCGATATCTGTAACAACCCGCCTTTTTGGACAATTTAAATCGAATATAAACCACACACGTCAGACTCAAACCATTCAAAAGGGCAGATTGTTATGGGATAAATAAGAAAAAGCAGAGAAAGAAAGAAAACAAAACACAGAATCTCACAACGGAATGACAAAATATAATAATCAAATAAACAGTTCATGAAGAGGGTTTACAAATAGCATTTGATTACACCTTTACAATACAGAATCGGAGCACATATAGCAGTAATAAATAAGTAATGCAGCAGAACAGTATAATGCAGCGGAATAAATGAAATAAATAATAATAGTACTAAATCTTCGTCTACATCCTTCAAAAGCAGTCTTCGATACACTAAAAACTCAGACTGACCCGAGCGAATTGAAAAGACAAAACACTCAAATCAGAACTAAAAGATCTTATGTAAGTTAAATCAACAATAAATAAATATGAGTGTAATGGCGTCAGAGATGTTTACGGGGTTTGACATCTCCTATCCACTGTCTAACGTGAGTGCAGTAACTTAAAAGATATTCGGGATTTTCATCTCCTAAGGATCCGTTAAACTATCAACATACATAGTACAATACACTATTATAATAGTATCTACTGTAAAGTAAAGTATTAAAATAGCATTAAGGCGTTACCCATATCCCCCTTAACACATTTTATATATTTCCATAGTCTATACAGTACTGTAAGCTCCTCCATAAACTGGAGGTTTACCCAGGGCACTCCATAGGTATGGTACAAAACAAACTCGTAGAAGGCACGATAGGGCATGTGAACACGGCACTCGAGGCAATGCCAGGGCAGGACTCTACCGTTTTGCAGAACCGGGCTGGTGGTAACGCATAGCAGCTACTACCGCCCACCTCAGAACGCACTCCCAAATCAAATTCAAGGGGTGGCTAACAAATCAATCACAAAGTCAAAATATGGTATCGAAGAAATGTGCCCGATAGGAGGAATGACCTCACTTGGCCCAGTATAGCTCCTGTTTTAGTCACATCTAAGCTGACTCGTGGGAGTCAGGGCTACGTATATACCTCATACAAAATCGTTCGCCAAACCATCCGACTTTATTCTAGAATCTCCACCACGTACACAGTTGTTAAAGTGGTTTTCGGTATTGGCAGAGAGTATGACAATATCCGATCCTGGTCTCTTTAACAACCAAACGCTTATTTCACACCAGATGATTCTTTTACATTTCCAAAACTGATTTATAATTTATATCAAAATATCATATTCTCAAAACCATATCATTTTCGAAATCATATTTACTTTCGAAATTATATCACATTTGAAATCATATCACTTTCGAATTCATATTTCCAAAAATAAATTAAATCCTCATTTAAAACCATCATATTCCTCAAATATGTCATTTAAATCCTACTTATGTTATAACATCATTTAATCGTATTCTACTTAAAAATCAAGGATTTAAATATAAAACTTCCACTTTACAAAACCTGAAATTCAGAAAATAGTTTAGATAGTTTAAAATAGTTTAAAAAATATAGTTTAAGATAGTTTAAAATATATTAAAATAGATTAATATAGTTTAAAATAGAATAAAATGGATTAATATAGTTTAAATAGATGAAAATAGATTAGTGTAATTTAAATTATATTAAAATAGAATAAATAGATTTAAAATAGATTAAAATGGGTTAAAATACTTTAAATAGATTTAAAATAGATTAAAATACTTTAGAATTTCGATTTAAACCAATTTCCAATTCCAACTTTCAAACTTGGATTTTCAAAGTAATTCAATTTATATAAATCAATTTCCTTCAAAATGTCATTTAATCCAATTCAAGATTTAAGGGTTTTAAAATCGTTTAATTTAACCAATCTGGTGTCCGTATAATTTTCTACCCTATGGTCAAGTGATACGGATATTTATCATTACAATCCGTAAAAATATAAATTTACGGGTATATATTATTTCAACCCGCAATCCCAAATTCCAAATAAATGAAAATCGCTTGGGTTTATCATTTCCACCCATAATGATTTTCTCCAATTCTATATGATCGTTCGGGTATGTATCATTTCAACCATAGGGATTTTCTAACAATTACTAAGGGAACTTGCAGCGTTATAACAATATAAATATAACATCAAATCATCCAATACCAACAATTAAACATACATCACAATCATCATCCAAATCAACTAATAAAGATCAATAGATAACTGATTATTATTAACAGGTATTAAATTCACAATTAAATTAAACGATGATTAAATGCAATAAAAATTAAATTTAACTAGAATGACAATTTAAATATACCAAACATCAACCAATCAATTCCAAATCATATCATAAATCCAATTTAACTAACATAAGATAATTTAGTAGTTGTGAGTGGGTTAAAACACTCACCTTTGATTTTAGCCCATAAAAATCCAAACAGAAGCGCAAAAACTCAACAGTCTCCAAATTCAACTAAATCAATTTCATGTTGTCCGGAATTTAAATATGAATCCAACAGAAGAAATCGCGTGTGAATCAAAGTTTATATGCAAAAGGTATTCATGTTATAAGAAATATTATTAAAATAAAAATTAGCACGCATTAAAAAAATAAATAGACAAACAAACAAATTTTAATACTTATGTTTTTCTCAAGATGAGGCTTAAGCAAAAGATTGAGGAACAACTAAGATGAGGACAGGACATGTACGAAAAATGAAAAAAAAAATCATGTTTCATAAAAGAAAGCTTTTGGATTTGCAGGAATAAGAGCTTTTGAATAGGAGATGTCAAAAGAAACAAAACGCAAATGAAGAAATAAGCTTCAGGTTATTTATAATTTGTAATGGCCAAAAGATTTTCGACCCCGAAAATCGACACTAATACGTTCACTGTATAGAGTGCCGAACAATCGAGTGCTGGAAATCCCAGACTGTTAGGGTTAAGAAGAAAAAATGAGGTAGAATAAGAACAGAAAACAACAACATAGAATCTCACAATCACAGCGGAACAAAGTATAATATACAAATAACATCATTTTATACAAGAAAAGCTGTAACTGTCAATATTCATACAAGATATCAGAGTACAACAAATCTGGACAGTTATAATAACTTGTCCTCAACTACTGAATAAAATAGCCTCTAATACAGCAGAATATACTCAATACGTCTCTGCCATCCAGCTTGTCTCCTAAGCTCCAAAACGTCCTAACCTGAAAATCTATAATACTCGGTCTAACCCGAGCATTACAATAAAGTAACACCCGAGTCAGGCTGAAAACCAGCGTGAGTAAACCCATCTAATATGAAATACTTAAGTTATACAAATCTTTTAAAAAACAAGGGTAACTCGTACAACATGACGAGTTTCTATCTGATTATAACCAAACACTTGTTACAAAAATCCATTGGTATAATATCCAAGTACAGTTGCTCATTTAAAAATAGTCAGATTTACTTATTTATCTAACTCCAGCCTATTAGACTCTAAAACCAAACCCGTAAAGGTTCAAATCGAAGTGGTTTCGGATAATGCTAATATCCGATCCCGAGATCTTCGAATCCAAGTGATAAATTTTAAAGGTAAATTGTTTAAAATAACCTTTGTTAATTTGGTGATAATATTCAAATACGGCATTTTATTACAACTATTTATTTCAATAAAATCGTATCATCATTTTAAACCAATTCTTTTAACTCGATTGGTCACTTGATGTCACAGACAAAAATAATAGGATTAAACCTCCAATAGAATTAAGCCATGATATAGATCGTTAACCATTTTAACGGTATCAAATAATCTCACGTCCGTATTTCATAACTTTGATTTACCGAAATCCATTTACGTTTAAATTCTAATTAATTTCAAATTCAAGTAATTATTAACACACTGTTTAATATCTCACTCGTAACTTACATAAGTTGAGTCAAAGATAATATTGTAATTAATAAATCACTTATTTATTTATGAAATATCGTTGACATTATTTACGGTTTTAAAATGAAAACAAATTTTTATTTAAAAGAAGGGAATATAAGTTATCATATGAATGTGTGTGTGTGTATATATATATATAAATAGAAATTCCATTGCTTTTCTTCTTTCCTTTGTTATTTTTGTTTTCTGTTCTTTTAATTTCTTTTCTTTCTCTTTTCTTTTACTCTATTTTCTTTTCTTATTTCCTTCTTTTACTTGTCTTTTTATTTCATTTCCTTTAATTTCCTTGGCCCATTCTTTCGGCCCATCTTCCTTTCACCCTACTCCTTTCGTTTACTTTTCCCACCTGCTACTCCTCCTCTTCTTCTTTTTTTCGCGTGCACACACGGCCGTGCACGTACACACGTCGCCGGCCAACCCAACTCCGCCGCCGACTCTTCCCCCACATCACCCTTAATTCCACCACCACGACTATCCACCTGGAAACGCGAAACCATCCCTCGTTCCTAAAATTCAACTGCTCGACGAACCCAGGAGCAACTTCGACCCACAAACCTGCTTTCTCCAACCATCCTCGTCCTCCGATCATCACCCAAATTCGCTTGAAGCTCCGTTACGACCATCCCCTTCCTTTCCTCTTATACCGCATCCCTAAGGTCACCTCACGCCACCGTAGTTCGCCCAAACCAGACACGAACAAAAAAAGAAGCCTAAAGCCTACTGAGAGATCACCTGGCCACCACACTTCTAAGCAAGATGCCACACTAATTTTCCCTGATGAGCAGTCGTTTGCCCCTCCTCCACGTCTAACATCACACCCCGACCTCCGCTATGTCGCCGGATTTTCCATATTCCTAATTTCCGTTCAACTTGGTATTTCTCCCTCTATACTTCATTAAAAACCTCCAAACCAAGCCTAAAATTCACGATTTTAGACCACTAACTAGGTCATATGATCAATTCATAAAATCATGATATTCGAACTTTAATCAAACTCGAGTTATTTACTGTAAAATTGCCTTTTCTCCGTCTATTGCTCATGGTGTCAAATGAAATAAATTTTAGGTTGACCTTCACTAAAAAAACTACTTTTGTCTTAGAACCAAAGTTTAAATCAAAGAGAATAAGAAGATATTGATTTTTTTGAGTGAGATAATTAACTGGGTTTTAACTAAGAACAAAAGAACAGAGCATGTTATTTCATCCAGTAACCTATAGTCACTTGCCTCAATCAACATTTTATTCATAGGAAAAATACAAAATCTCATTTCAATTTCAAATGCATAGATGCATATATAAATATATTTCCAGTAACAAAAACTTTAAAGTTTTACTCACCGTTATAAAGAAAATGAACACTGCTACTTTCCCTCTACTTCAGGCTTTTGCCTTTGATCTCCTTTTGTTTGCTAATACTTAAATCCCTATTCTTTCCTTATGGCAGCTTGTATAAACTTTTTTTTCTTCTTTGGTTGTCTTTCTCCAATGCAGAATGAAACAAAGGAAAGTGGTGTTTATAAAAGAAGGTAGGCTGCAGCCTTCCCTTTATATACAGTAAACTTTTATTTTTCCTTTTCACTTTGATAATGACTTAATTTAAAAAAAGACTTTGAACTGACCTGATTTGATCTCCTAAATTCAAGTGATTTGATCAAAAGATGATTTGATTTATTGTATGGTTAGAGGATATGCATTTATGAGGTTGTCCCCTTGTGTACATACATGTACATTCCTATATATATTTACTTATATATATATGTATTTGTCATCATATATCTAAATACATGTGTATGTTTACATTTATCCACATAGACATTTCCACCTTTGTTTACCATAAACACTTATATACATATACATATGTAATATATATATATATATTCTTACTTTGCCATGTTTACCTTTTTATTTTATATATTTAGATATACACATGCTTAACATATATGTATAGATATTTATTATTTCTATAAGCATTGTTTTACAACATATATACATATATTTACATATACAATACTTTAATGATCATATATATATATATATATATATCTATTTATACATGTTGTAGTCATCATTTTTATATCTTTGCATTTATATACTTTTATATGCTATCAACATCATAAAGCTTATATATATTTTTCTATATATTTATAAATATTTTATCTTAATTTGAATGGTGGAATATATATGTATATATGTATATATTATTTATTATATATATTATTTATTTCCTATAAGATTTACTATATCTAGAGATTTTATAATTGATATTTAATATAGCTTTTAACCTAATTTATATATATATATATATCAAGATATTTTAAATTATCAGAAATTATTTGTTTGACTTATAAAATAAATAATTCAATAATTTAAAATCAATTAATTACCCAATTTCAGACGTTAGAAAACCCGGGTCGTCACATTCCTCTCCCTTTAGAACTTTTCGTCCTCGAAAAGGAACAAAACGAATATTTTAATTTTTGATGTGTATTATTTATTTAAATCGTTCTTTAAACATTTTAACTCTTTACTCTTTTATTATATAAATTTTTAAACACTTTTAAAACTTCATAATATTACCAAACTAGTTTTATATAAAAATACTTTTTATAACTCAATGTTTTAACAAGTCCATCCTTGTTCTCACAGAAATTCAATCGTACGTTGATCAGGCGCAGGAACGAAAATCTATAAGTACTTAGTAAACCCGTTTTTAACACCCAGTGAAAATACTTGGAAAAACTTTTGTGCGAATACTATAGAAATCATCACCCCCTCCATGGGTCGTAGTTAGCACGATGATTGCATCGCCATCCCGGCGAAAACCATAAGAAAACTGTAGGCATCCACACCTCTCGACTTTCGCCATGGAAATTGCACAGATCGCAGTTACATCCAGGGTTGTGTTGCTATCACAGCAAAACCCATATAACTGTAGGCATCAGCACTCCTCGAATTATGCTGCTAAACGAAATTCACCACATAGATCGCAATCTACCGATGTTATGTCGCTATCCCAGCGAAATCAAACGTAGATTGTAGGCAATCACTGCCACTCGACTTACGCTATGGAACGGCGATAGATCGCAGTTACAACAAAGGTTACGTTGCTATCACAGCAAATCCAAATGTAACCGTAGGCATTAGCGCCCCACGAATTACACTACCCCAATCACAATCCTCAAGAACTAAAGTTTTTTCCGGACGTCCTCTAGGATCCAAATTTAGAATCTCCCTTAGGGCTCAAGGCAGAACCACCCAGTGGATCTCCTACTATAAGTTTCAACTCTAAATGGGAGCACCTTTTTCCTCATAGCATTCTCAAAACATTTCATACTATACACTTATAGTATCTTTCAAATCATATTCTTTATATATATCACATATAAATCCCATTTACACAAAATCGATATCTTCCAAAATCGATAATCCTTAAATTTGGTTTTCCAAATTCCCAAAATTTTCTTTTTGCCAAAACCAAAAGTCTTTCAAAATCAATGAGTTCCAAAACCCTTTCAGTTTTATTCTCATAAAATCATCCTTATATATATAAGATTATTCTTTCAACTTGAATAATTTCTGTATCATTCCATTCTTATATAAATTCCACTTTATACTTCAAATATCCTTTAAAGATCATTTCCTTCCAGTTATACTTTCAATAAAGGAAGTTTTTTTCATATATAACTAATATATATATATATAACCTCATTAATGCCAAATCAAATTTTTGTTCAAGTTCTATTTCCTTTTTCAAAGTCATTTGCCACTTTACTTATTTCTTGCAAAGTAAGTTCCCAGTTACAATGACTATTTACTCTATACTTTTATCACCATATATTTCTCAAAACATACCCTTTCACTTCAAATCATTTTTGCTTCAATATCCAATTTTTCTTTCACTACAAAACTGCTTCAATTTCCATTTAGGTTATAACTTCAGTTTATCCCAATCTGTATTTAAATCCATGATTTAAATATAACCAATTTCCATTCTAACCAGTTTGAATTTAGGAAATAGCTTAAATAGTTTAAAATAGCTAAATAGTTGTAAAATAGTTATATAGTTGTAAAATAGTTAAATAGTAAGTATAAGATAGTTTGGGTCTTAAAAAGAAGGGTTTGTATAGTAGATAGCTTGGAGAAATCAAAATAATCTGGATATTTAAGAAAATAGATTTAAGATAGTTTATATTAAAGTAATTTATTTGAAAATAGTTTCAAGGTCAAACTGATTCAGTTCCCAAACTACACTTCAACCAATTTCAATTTCCATTCCCTGTTAAATTGATTCAATCTAGATTCCAATTCGAATTAACTTCAATTCTCATTTTAATTCAAATCAATTCCTATTTGATTTTAAATTTTCAACTCCGATTACAATTTCAATTCAATTTCAATTTTGAATTAATTTCAACTTCGATTACAATTCCAATTAATTCAACTTAATTTCTCCTTTGAATTAATTCCAATTCCATTCTCAAATCTTAACCATCTTGATTTATATAAATTCGGGTTCGGTTTTCAAAATGTTGATTTAATCGTTTAAATCAAATTAACCTCTAACATTTAATTTAACAGCCCAAGTCTTTAAAATAATTCAATTCTGAGCCCAAATTCAGATATTCGTTTTAAATTGCTGTTACTTAAACTTATTTCAAAGTTCGAGTGAGAGTTCAAATCTTTTTAAACAATTTAATCTTCGGAATCCAATTTATTACCAAATTTTAACTTCAACTTTGAAACCCAATTTTTAACAATTCCAGTTGGTAAATTCATTTTTAACATTCTAACTTAAATTTAAAATGATCCCATTTCCCTAAATTCAATTTTATTTATAAGAATCAAAATCTTTAAATGGTCTATAAATAAAGTTTTATTTCCATTTAATTTTCAGCAATGTATGTTTATCATTTCAATCTACCTTTTAATTTATTCGAGATAATCCACTTCACAGTTATATATATATATATATTGTTAATTACAAACAGGATGATAGTAGGATATAAGAGTAAATAAACATCCAAATTATCCAAACATCAATCAATAGCATCCATCACCTATTCCCAGAATTCAAAACCGGTTTATATTTCAAAAACTGTTTGAAATTATCCATACATAGCCTTTTATCAAATCCATACTCTTCCATTCAAATTAATCCATTTAACTTCCCTAAGTTAATTTTTTTCAATTTCACATTGAAATTTTCCAATTCAGGAAGTTCAAAACTTATTTAACTTCCCCTAAGTTAAATTTTCCATTCGTTCAATCCATTTGACCTTACTTAATTAAAATTTTTCACTCCAAATTTATTTTTTTATTAATATCCCTTCCCACTTATAAGTTCAAAAACCTATTTTTCTTAGGTTTATACTTCATATTCTCAAGAGGATTTAGAATTCAACACTTATCATTTATTTCAAATCAACTTTGAAATCATATATGTATCTACATATATATATTTATCCCATCCACATATCCAATCACACTTTAACTTTAAACCATTCTTGGTTTTTAATCCAAACGAATTCATCTTCAAAACACTCTTATTTTAAAACAAAGATTTCTATATTCAAAAATATTCCAAGTAATATTACTTATTGTTTCCTTAAACGCTTTGAAACAATTCCCAAACTTTTTCTGGGCTTAGATTTAAAACTTCACAATTTAAATCCATTTCGATTTATAAGTCATACTCATATAATTCAGCTTATATAATTTCACTTCCTTAAACATTTCATAATGTTTTATCACTGTTTATTCTGTGATAAACATCCTTCACAATAACCAATTTTACGATAAAAATCAATATTATCATATTCAGGGGCCAAACACACCTTATATTCCATAATAACTTCCTAAAAAATGCAATCAGGGTAAATTTATTTCATTTCAAAACACTTTGAAAAAAAACATTCCCGAAATCTCCGGGATTTAAAATTCTACTTTGAGTTTACTTTTTAGCTTAACTTATTTGTGTAATTAATCCTTACCCAAATTTCTATTTGGTTATATACATATTTAACCACATAAATCTTATAATCTTATTTGATTATAATAATTACCGCCAATCACCTTAACATACTATAATAATTCAGAAAAATTATTTCTTTTATATATCAAAATCATTTAAAAATCATTTTTAAAATCATTATATAAGAAAATAACAAGTACGCCCTCATATACACAACACTCAACTCATTCTAGGGTTCTACTGACCCTATCTCTAATGAGTAATCCCCACCAGAGCCAAGGTTCTCGCTTAACCTGGCTCTGATACCAAGTGTAACGGCCCAAAGATTTTCGACCCCGAAAATCGACACTAATACGTTCACTGTATAGAGTGTCGAACAATCGAGTGCCGGAAATCCCAGACAGTTAGGGTTAAGAAGAAAAAAAGAGGTAGAATAAGAACAGAAAACAACAACACAAAATCTCACAATCGCAGCGGGACAAAGTATAATATAAAAATAACAGCATTTTATATAAGAAAAGTTGTAACTGTCAATATTCATACAAGATATCAGAGTACAACAAATCTGGACAGTTATAATAACTTGTCCTTAACTACTGAATAAAATAGCCTCTAATACAGCGAAATATACTCAATACGTCTCTGCCATCCAGCTCGTCTCATGAGCTCCAAAGCATCCTAACCTGAAAATCTATAATACTCGGTCTGACCCGAGCATTATAATAAAGTAACACCCGAGTCAGGCTGGAAACCAGGGTGAGTAAACCGATCTAATATGAAATACTTAAGTTATACAAATCTTTTAAAAAACAAGGGTAACTTGTACAACACGACGAGCTTCTATCTGATTATAACAAAACACTTGTTACAAAAATCCATTGATATAATATCCAAGTACAATTGCTCATTTAAAAATAGTCAGATTTACTTATTTATCCAACTCCAGCCTATTAGACTCTAAAACCAAACCCGTAAAGGTTCAAATCGAAGTGGTTCCGGATAATGCTGATATCCGATCCTGGTATCTTTGAATCCAAGTGATAAATTTTAAAGGTAAATTGTTTAAAATAACCTTTGTTAATTTGGTGATAATATTCAAATACGGCATTTTATTACAACTATTTATTTCCATAAAATCGTATCATCATTTTAAACCAATTCTTTTAACTCGATTGGTCACTTGATGTCACAGACAAAAATAATAGGATTAAACCTCCAATAGAATTAAGCCATGATATAGATCGTTAACCATTTTAACGGTATCAAATAATCTCACGTCCGTATTTCATAACTTTGATTTACCGAAATCCATTTACGTTTAAATTCTAATTAATTTCAAATTCAAGTAATTATTAACACACTGTTTAATATCTCACTCGTAACTTACATAAGTTGAGTCAAAGATAATATTGTAATTAATAAATCACTTATTTATTTATGAAATATCGTTGACATTATTTACGGTTTTAAAATGAAAACAAATTTTTATTTAAAAGAAGGGAATATAAGTTATCATATGAATGTATATATATATATAAATAGAAATTGCATTGCTTTTCTTCTTTCCTTTGTTATTTTTGTTTTCCTTTCTTTTAATTTCTTTTCTTTCTCTTTTCTTTTACTCTATTTTCTTTTCTTATTTCCTTATTCTACTTATCTTTTATTTCATTTCCTTTAATTTCCTTGGCCTATTCTTTCGGCCCATCTTCCTTTCGTCCTACTCCTTTCTTTTAGTTTTCCCACCTGCTACTCCTCCTCTTCTTCTTTTTTCGCGTGCACACACGGCCATGCATGTACACACGTCGCCGACCAACCCAACTCCGCCGCCGACTCTTCCCCCACATCACCCTTGATTCCATTACCACGACCATCCACCTGGAAATGCGAAACCATCACTTGTTCCCAAAATTCAATTGCTCGCCGAACCCAGGAACAACTTCGACCCACAAACCTGCCTTCCCCCACCATCCTCATCCTCCGATCATCACCCAAATTCGCTTGAAGATCCGTCATGACCATCCCCTTCCTTTCCTCCTATACCGCATCCCTAAGGTCACCTTCCGCCGCCGTAGTTTGCCCAAACCAGACATGAACAAAAAAAGAAGCCTAAACCCTACTGAGAGCTCATCTGGCCACCACACTGCTAAGCAAAATGCCGCACTAATTTTCCCTGATGCGCCGTCGTTTTCCCCTCCTCCACGTCTAACATCACACCCCGACCTTCGCTATGTCGCCAGAATTTTCCATATTCCCAATTTCCGTTCAACTCGGTATTTCTCCCTCCATACTTCATTAAAAACCTCCAAACAAAGCCTAAAATTCACGATTTTAACCCACTAACTAGGTCATATAATCAATTCATAAAATCATGATATTCGAACTTTAATCAAACTCGAGTTATTTACGGTAAAATTGCCTTTTCTCCGTCTATGGCTCATGGTGTCAAATGAAATAAATTTTAGGTTGACCTTCACTCAAAAACAAACTACTTTTGTCTTGGAACCAAAGTTTAAATCAAAGAGAATAAGAAGATATTGATTTTTTTGAGTGAGATAATTAACTGGGTATTAACTAAGAACAAAAGAATAGAGCATGTTATTTCATCCAGTAACCTATAGTCACTTGCCCCGATCAACATTTTATTCACAGGAAAAATACAAAATATCATTCCAATTTCAAATTCATAGATGCATATATAAATATATTTCCAGTAACAAAAACTTTAAAGTTTTACTCACCGTTATAAAGAAAATGAACACTGCTACTTTCCCTCTGCTTCAGGCTTTTGCCTTTGATCTCCTTTTGTTTGCTAATACATGAATCCCTATTCTTTCCTTATGGCAGCTTGTATAAACTTTTTTTTTCTTCTTTGGTTGTCTTTCTCCAATGCAGAATGAAACAAAGGAAAGTGGTGTTTATAAAAGAAGGTAGGCTGTAGCCTTCCCTTTATATACAGTAAACTTTTATTTTTCCTTTTCACTTTGATAATGACTTAATTTAAAAAAAAGACTTTGAACTGACCTGATTTGATCTCCTAAATTCAGGTGATTTGATCAAAAGATGATTTGATTTATTGTATGGTTAGAGGATATGCATTTATGAGGTTGTCCCCTTGTGTACATACATGTACATTCCTATATATATTTACTTATATATATGTATTTGTCATCATATATCTAAATACATGTGTATGTTTACATTTATCCACATAGACATTTCCACCTTTGTTTACCATAAACACTTATTATATACATATAAATATGTAATATATATATATATTCTTACTTTGCCATGTTTACCTTTTTATTTTATATATTTAGATATACACATGCTTAACATATATGTATAGATATTTATTATTTCTATAAGCATTGTTTTACAACATATATACATATATTTACATATACAATACTTTAATGATCATATATATATATATATATATATCTATTTATACATGTTGTAGTCATCATTTTTATATCTTTGCATTTATATACTTTTATATGCTATCAACATCATAAAGCTTATATATATTTTTCTATATATTTATAAATATTTTATCTTAATTTGAATGGTGGAATATATATATATATATACATATATATATATTATTTATTATATATATATTATTTATTTCCTATAAGATTTACCATATCCAGAGATTTTATAATTCGATATTTAATATAGCTTTTAACCCAATTTATTTATATATCCAGATATTTTAAATTATTATAAATTATTTGTTTGACTTATAAAATTAATAATTCAATAATTTAAAATCAATTAATTACCCAATTTCAGATGTTAGAAAACCCGGGTTGTCACATAATTAGGAAATGAACGTGGAGGGACAAAAATAAATGTCATAATTTATTTTGAAAGCTTCAGGCATTAATAATGCATAAGGAAATGTACGTAGGAATAGAAAAGTTTGCAAACCAAAGGAAAGTAAAATTTTGTATACGTGAAAATGTGGTGGCAAGAATTAAATACAACCTAAATGTCTAGGCTCAGGTATTAAATAGAAGGAGAAATGAACGGATCAAGTATTAATAATAAGGTAACTATTTTAAAATGTTCATGCAACAATTAATAACAAAAGAAATGAAGGGACCATGTACATCGCACAACCTTTTAAAATTCAATTTTTTTTTGAAACGTAACCAAATTAACTTCATTAACTTAAATAATATTCAAATTTGTATGCATTTAGGTTTTTATCTACGCATAATAATTTTTTTTACTTACCTTAAAAATGAACAAGTTTAATTTGGTTTTCCCAAAATGATCTTTTATTTCCATTAAAACGCCCTTTTTGTTTAACACAAATCGTGCGTTTCTTTTATTAAATCTATTAATTGCAATCAAAGTTTTCTTTCCTTTTAATTGAAATATTTGAATTACATTAATTGCAATTACTTACAAAGTTAAATTTCAAAACAGAAAACTAAAATGGATGAAAAATAGAACAATTGTTTATTTAAACACGTTTATAAATTTGTTGTTTATACACAAGAGTAATAAATAAGTTACTAAAATAGATTATTTTCCTATTCTTGTAATTAATCTATAAGCTAAAACACAGTTCAAATAAACATATATTTCTTCCTTTAAAATCAATCATTATATTCTTTATTTTAATGAAATTAAACCTACATTCACAAATGAAACATTCATTTTATTTGATGTAAATGTTCTTTTCATTAAATCAAACTTTCCATATATTTTCACAAAACATAAGCTACATTTAATTACACCTATTAATTTACAATTTACTATTCTCTCTCTTATTAATTGAAAATTTTCAATTACAATAATTTCAGTTGATTAAGTTTCAAAATGGACTAAATGACTGTAATGAGAAGTAGAATAATTATTTCCTACCTAATAGTAATTTAAACATATTTATACACTATTGGATACAAACAGTAATTATACATTTCTTACTAAATAATAGTTTCTCGTCTCTACAATCAATCTTTCAGCTACTAAACATTTCAAATAAATAAAAATATGTTTACTTCTTTACTAAACTTATTTATTTTTATTCTTTTATTTTGATTTACACTCCTACTATTAAATCAACCAATACTTTATGAAATTATTAACATGGATTTCTATCATGTTATCCTCATTTTCTACAATTGACGCCTTTTCTTACATTAACTATAATATTTAATTACATTTAATTCCAACTAATGATATTCTAATTCCAATAAATTGATTTAATTAGATTTCAATCTTTTTATTCTATCAAACATTACTCTATGGACATAGTTAACATTTGTTTACATCTTATTGCATTAATATTCTACAACTATCATCTTTTACTATATTAGTTGCAATATTTTAATTATATTGAATTTTTATCGATTTTCACATTAATTATAATTTAAAGTCCCAATAAATTCATTTATCTTAGTTTCACTATTTTTATTAAATAAATTATTGCCTTAAAAATATAATTGACATTTTTGTACATTTTATTACTTTCACATTTTACAGTTATCATCTTAACTCATATTAACATAATATTTAATTACATTTAATTGCAACTGATTTCCAACTTAATTCAACATATTAAATAAATTGGTAACAAATAACACTTGTTACCTTTTCTTAATTTAATCACATTTATAAGTTTGTTATCTACACACAAATATTATAACTACTAACACAACACAAATTTTATCCAATTTCAATTTATCACATTTATTTCATCAATTAATATAACATTTAAATTTATCTCCTTATTTTAAATTTATAACCAATTATAACTTACAATTATTACAATTACTTGAGATTACATTCAAATAGTCATCTATTACATTAATTTACATTATTAAACTTCATTCTAGTTAGTTTTCTCATTCCTACATCATAAATTTTATTTTCTTCCAACATTAAATTACAAAATCTTATTTAATTCAATATTTTAATTATCAAAAAAAATGTGGGTCGTTGCAATATTCAGTGTCGATGCATCTTGACTAGGAATATTTAAAATGATGTGTTTTGTAACAATGTGAACCAATACTCATGATTACAACTAATTGTAATTACTATCACAAACACGTCATTTATGGATTTTCTGTTAAATATATTTTTAACTAAATTTATTAATTAATATAACCACATTATATCAAGTATATAACAGAAATAAAATATCTTTATTTCGAACAAGATTGGTCAACGAGTTAGATATATGTAACAAAATACATAATTTCCCCTAGGGCATTCCCCTAACTCTATCATCGGGCAATATCTGAGGGTTTAGTTGTTTATCTTGTATTATGTAACTCACCTTGTTGTTAGCAGTATTACTTAGGTAAACCCTATTCCAGCCAATTAAATCAACAAGGGATTTGTGATTAATCCAAGGGCCGAACCATAAATCTTAATGCTCCCCATTGACAATAATTCGAGACATGATATTGGCAGCTAAATCACGTTGCCGTAGAATAGATTTCATCGTACCAAAGAAATTGTTATTAATGGGTAAGACCTAAAAATTTATCTTCGACAAATACTTAGTCCTCATCCATGTGGACCATAGACAATTTGTTGTTAATAAATTCCAAAGTAATTTCAGTCTGGTAGTTGTATTGAGATTAGAAAACTTTTAAAGCCTTATACCACCTTCCATTTTTGGCTTACATAAGGTATCCTAAGATATCTTATGTAATTTGCCTTTCCAAAAAAAATCTGCACATAGATGATCTATTTTCTTTAGAACTGAGACAGCCAAATGATAAATGAGAATCCAGTACATAACAATATGAGTTATTGTGCTGTGGATCAGTTCAGCACGTCTTGCTATTGCCAGTAAGTTACTATCCCATCCTTCTAATTTAGAACTGATCTTGTTTAACAGAGGAGAACAGTGGGCAGCATGGATGTAGTCTGATGTCAATGGGACCCTGAGATATTTTACAAGTAAATCCTTCTCTGTGATGTTTATAATATTTAAAATACCTGATTTCCACATAGCACCTTTACTGAAAAATAATTGGGATTTAGTTTGATTAATTTATAAGCCAATAGTGTCCTCCATTCTAGAAAAGATATAATTCATATAAGTAGCATTCTCTCTAGTAGCGGCTAGGAAAATCATAACATCGCCAGCATATAGTAGATGGGTAATAGTAGGCCAAAACTTGTTTATAGTCTCTAAATATTTATCAACAACACTCTCATCCATTAATAAAGTAAAGAATTACATGGCAATGCAAAATAAGTAAGGGGATAAAGGGTCTCCCTGCCGTAGCCTTCTATTTGAAGTGATAAACCCATGAGGTCTCTCATCAATCATTATAGAAAAAGTAGGAGCTGAAATACATTCGTGGATTAACTGTATAATAGATGTTGGAAAGCCTAAGGACTTGATCATATGGCATACAAAATCACGGTTCACCATGTCATAAGCCTTTTGTAAATCAATTTTGATACACATTTTTGATTTATCACGTTTAGCGAAGTCCCGAACTTATTCATGAGCCAGCAATACATTTTCACTAATGTTTCTACCCGGTATAAATGAAGATTGATTTTCTGCAATTAACAGAGGAAGAAACCATTTAATTCTATTGCATATAATTTTTGAAACAATTTTATAAAAGACATTAGCACATGCAATAGGTCTATAATAAGAAATTAGTTGTGGCTTATCTTTTTTGGGGATTAAAGTTATAAAACTGTGATTAACTCCCCGTGGTAGTTTTTTCGATTGAAAAAACTAAGACATAGCATCATACATGTCTTCTTGTAGGTCATCCTAATGTAGCTTATAAAATTTGACTGAGAAACCGTTAAGCCTGGGGCTTTTGGAATCATTGATCGTGAATAAAGCTATTTAAATTTCTTCCATTGTGACTGGAGAAGATAAGTATTCTTCCCCTGTAGCATTAATTTGCATTTTGGTATCTATGTGGGGGAAAGATGTTGTTTTGTCCCCATTAAACAGCTGCTGATAATATTCAATAGCTGCACCTTTTATACTGTTGTAGTCGTAGATGAATTTTCCTTGAGAGTCAAGTAATGCATGTATGTTATTTCTATGCCTCCGCATAGACATTTTGGCATAGAAATATTTAGTATTGCTGTCCCCCTGTTGTAGCCACAACACTTTACTTTGTTGCCTCAGAAATTCATGATGTTTTTGTATTTGATTGTTTAAGCTCTGGCCTAGTGGGTACATAGTTGTAACGACCCACCTTTTTGGACGGTTCAAATCGACAATAAACCACACATGTCAGACTCAAATCATTCAAAAAGGAGGATTGTTAATGGGGTAAATAAGAAAAAAAAAGAAAAAAAAAGAAAACATAGAATCTCACAGCGGAACGACAAAATATAATAATCAAATAAATAGTTCATGAAGCTGTTTTACAAATAAAATTTGATTACACTTTTACAATTCAAATCAGAGTTATACATACATCAGAAATAAACAAATAATGCAGCGGAACACATAATGTAGTGGAATAATAAATAGCAATAATATACTGAATCTTCGTCTTCGTCCTCCAGAAAATAGTCTTTAATACACTGAAAAGCTCAAACTGACCCGAGCGTAATGAACAAACAAAACACTCGAGTCAGAACTAAAAGATCTTATGTAAGTCAAATCAAAATAAATAAAATAGAAATATTAGTGCAATGGTTTCATAGATGTTACGAGATTTTCATCTCCTATCAAGTGTATAACTTGAATATAATTATTTAGAAGGTTTCAAATAATTTGAAATATCAATCTTAATCATCTAATTAAAACAAATTCGAAGTTTGAATTAACTTAAACCCTTCAAATAATTCAATTCCAAATAAAATCCAAATTCAAGAAATTATATGGGTATATGTCATTTCAGCCAGTACCAAAAATCAACATTTTAAAATCAATGAAAACTGCTCGGGTTTGTCATTTCAATCCATAACGATTTTCACCTAATCTATAAGATCGTTCGGGTATGTATCATTTCAACCCATAGGGATACTGAGATATATACATATATAACATCCAATCATCCAAAATGTCAACTAATAACATCCATCCAATCACCCAAATATCAGCAATTGAACATAGAGCACAATCATAATTGAAATCAACCAATAACCACCAACAATTTACTAGTTATCATTAACAGGTATTTAACTTGGCAATTTAAATTTAAATATTAAATTAAATGGAAACTAAATTCAATAAAAGTCAGAATATAACTGGAATGACAATTTAAAATATACTAAACAGCAACCAATCAATTTCTAATCACATTATAAATTCAATTTAACTAACATAAGAAAATCTAGTGCTTGTGAGTGTTTTCTCAACTTTGATATTTAGAATGCAAAAATCCAAACAAAGATGCCTTTTCCAACAGTTTCCAAACTTAGCCAAACCTATTTCATGTCGTCAGGAATTCCAATACGAGTCCAACGGAAGAAACTACGCATGTATCGGAGCTCGTATGTGGAAGATATTCAGGTTATAAGGATATATATATATATATATATATATATATATATATATATATAATACATACACATTTAATTATTAAAATAAAAAACTTTAATAACTCACGTTTTCAAATTTGATGTACCTAAAACAAAGGCAAGAAGTAGAAAGCCAAAACCACGAAAGCTAATTCCCATTTTTCATTTTTTTTGAAAGCTTCTTGCAAAAGAAGCAAGGTGTTGAGGAAAGGTGCGGATGTGGTTAAGGAAGAAACAGATGCTCACACTTTTTTTTCTTTTTTTTGAACATAGCTTCAGTAAAATGAATTGGCAGTAACTAAGTGGAGGTAAAAAGCTATGTTGACATTGAAACTTTGAGGAAAAAAAAATAGAGGCCTTGATGTTTGAAAAATAATGAAGTTTTAGGGAAAAGAATGAGATATGATATGAAACAAAAGAAGAAACGGAAGTAACAAACGAAATAGGTATGGGAGGGACAAATAAAATGAAGCTATATGATCTAAGTAAATGCTTTGGGTAATAAAATAAACAAAACGAAAGAATGAGAAAGGACGTGAATTCACATTTCAACTACGTCAGAGAAATTCAATAAAACCAAATGTGGAAATAGTGGCAGGTGTATTGAATAATAAGGAAATGAAGGGACCACTTAGGATCTAATTAATTGCATGTTCCACTCAATTAAATATATTAACACCAAATATACTTTCTTTCTTTTTTACACCCGTTTAAACATAATTAACATACAATAAATAAATTTGAATACAACAACCAATGTAACGTTACACAAAATAAAAGATGATCCGGAACTCAAATTCAAGTTTTTTTCAAAATAAAGTTTTTCTCAGAGCGCAATCACGAAACCTAAGAAGTTTATTTAAATTTCAAGATTAGTGTTAAAATTACTTATATACATCCTCAAATTGATATTTAATGACTCCAAAATACTGTTTTAAAATTCATTTTTCTTCTTTTTTAAAAAAAATATTTTTACCTTTAAAATGAAAACGTTCATTTTATTTTCATTAAAACATTCTTTTTATTTTTAACAATAATGTATGTTTCTTTCATTAAATCCATTAATTAAAATTAACGTTTCTTTTTTTTTACTCTTGTAAATTGAAAGATTCCAAATCGACATAATTGTATTTAATTTCAAAATTACACCTTAAAACACGTTCTAACAAACGTACAGTTCTTTCATTAAACGCCATTAATTTCAAATAAATTCTCTTTCCCTTTTATTGAAAGATTCCAAGTCAAATTAACGGTAATAAATTAATTAATTAATTTAAATTCCAATATATATTTATTTTGATTTTCATCTTAGTATTCAATCAATTATCATCTCTTAGATATAGTTAATGTTGGTTTACCATTTCATTACCTCAATCTTCTATAGTTATCACTTTAATTCATATTAACTGCAATAAATAATTAGATTAATAATAATTGATTTTCAATTTAATTTCAATGGATTAAATAAATATGTGATAAATGACAAATGTTACGTATACTTACTTAATTACATTTATAAGTTTATTATCAACAACAAATGTTATGACTACTTACACAATCCTGATTATACTCAATTTTCCATTAATTTCATATAATTTTCCTCTTTTTATATAACATTTAATTCATTTCCTTATTTCAACTTATCACCAAATAACTTTACAATTACTTCAATTACTGACATAAAATTCCAACATTAAACCCAACATTCAATTGCCTTAATTCCATTAGTTACCCATTCAATATTCAAATGGATAAATTAATTAGAAAATAATTAATACAATCGTTTATAACAATAATTCATACCCATTATCTTATTCTTTACAATCAAGGGTTATAATTTGATTACCCAAAAAGGTTTTGTATTCAATATTAACCTATTTCAATTAATTACATACAAGTTCACTATTAACTACATCATTTAATTTATTTCATTATTTACAATTATAACCAAGTCAACCTACAATTTATTTCAATTAATTTGAAATTACATTAAATAGTTATCAACAGCATTCAAACAACATCACTGATTTCATATTCAATATTAGCCAATTCTAGTTGATTACATGTAATTTCAACATTCAATGTATTTCCTTATTTATAGTTATAACCAATTATAACTTTACAAACACTTCAATTAATTGGAATTACATTAAAATAGTTAGCAATTACCTTATATTAACATTACTAACTTTACATTCTAGTTATTACTCTCATTATAACATCACAAACTTTAGTTTTCTTTTAATATAAAATTCTAAAATCTTATTTAATTAATATTTTAATTATTGAAAAATACGGGTCGTTACACTCTCCCCCACTCAAAACTTTTCGTCCTCGAAAAGGGAAAAGGAGAAAATAAGGAATCAATATATTTTATTCAAAGTATTCAATTTATAAACAACTAATTTTCATAATAAAGTAATTTAAATACAATATACAATTAATAACAAGTAAATCTTCATATTCAAGTCTACCAAAGTTTGGAAATATTTCACTTTTCACAAAATTTCTAAGTTTAAAATTCATGGAAAATTTCGGCAGAGTCTCCTTTGTACGGAGAGGTCCGAGAGAAATAATAATATCAATAATTACCATATATATATATATCATATTTCAAAAATATACATCCCAAACCATGGGAAAACAATATAATATTGCTAGAAACCCATAATCCTAAATCTACCTATTTGTCGGACAAACAACGCTTAATTTATAAAACCAAAGCAGTAGCTATTGCTTCCATAAACCTGTACTTCACTTAAAAAAATCCAAAGAAGTCAATAATTACGTGAAAAGAGATATATTTAAGTTGTTTCAATTAATAACAAACAAATCAACACAATATAATAATAATCACATGCAAACAAACAACACGACCATCATATGTAACAAAGGAATCAATCATACGTCTATATCAACCAAACTAATGATTTGTTTAGGTTCAGAAACTTTTAATCGTACAAGATGATAAATAAACTATTAAGTGTACCTTATGCTCAACAGCCTTAGATAATTACTTGATAGATTATCTATATATCCTTATACAGTTAGAAGTATCCTTTCCTAACATCCCATAAGCCAAAACAACCAGAATTTTAAATTTACTTAAGTTTATTCTACTGGTTTATTTTTTCATCATTTACCTTTCTATTCATTTATTTATATAAAAATCAATCACTTACATAATTTGTTTTCCATTAAAGATTTAAGTCATTAATGAATCATTTCATAAAATATCACTTAAGCTCCTACCGCCTTACCTAAGTTTATAACTTAATTCTGTTATATAATAAAAAATTTAAGTTTTGGTATTCGCTCTTGAAGAGAAAAGAAATATTTCAATATATCTAAAAATTCGATTAAAACATTTAACCTCATTCACTTAGCAAGAATATAAGATATATTTAAAACATCCTCCTAGCATTTTGAAAGGATTTTTCAAAAAGTTTAAACAATGTTAGAAGTTTATATCAAAACATTATGATAAGCTTTTTTTTTGAAAATAAAGTTCCTTAAATTCGATAATTTATTTGACTCATTATTTTAAAATAAGTATAAACTCTAGATTATTAAACTGAAACTAATAGTATACTCAAATCTTACATTAAATATCCAAATCAAAGTATAAAATTTCATACCTTCATAATAAATTTTAAACACTTTTTTAAAATGAATATTCAAATCATGGAAAAACATTTATTATGGTTTAGTACAAAATTCAAATAGTAAATAAACCTATAAATTTACTATTAGTACTTCGCAATCAAGTAAATATTTCAAACCATACTTCCAAAATAGAGATTCAAATTTATTTGTGATGTATATTACTATAAATAAACTTTGCAAACATTTTTTTCCATTTATATAATATCTTTAAATTATACATTCAAAGAAACTTATATAAATTTACTTGAAATATTCATTTGAAAACTTCATTTGCAAATCAATCATCTTTAATACTTTAATACTTTACGAAAAAATTCATTTGTAAAATTTCTTGCTTCATTTGTAAATACCATTTAAATTTTTTAAATAACATCTTTATAAATATATGTAAAATATTTGAACAATTATTTACATCATTACTTATATTTAAAATAAAGTTATTGAAAACCTTAAATCCATTATTTATAAATTTTATTAGTTTTAAATCTCACTATACTTTTAAACATCATTAATAAATCAATAATCATTAACTTTAAATATGTTTTATTTAATTAATAATTTCTCAAAATATTTACAACACTAATAATTTACAATTAAACCCTGTTGTACATAAATAAACAATATTTTAAACTTTTTAAAGTATTTATAAATGAAAAAAATCACCAAAATATATTTTATATAATACTTTATCAAAATACTTTTATAACTCGATGTTTTAACAAGTTTATCCTCATTCTTGCAGATTCCGGTCGTACGTTGATTATGCGTAAGACTAGAAATCTCCAAGTACTTAGTAGACCTATTTCAACATCTAGTGAAAAATACTTAAAAATAGGTATGAGAAGTACCGCTCAAAATCTGATGTCAAACGACGATGTTACGATAGCAGTGGCCCGCTACTAATCCAGTGTTTACGCAATGGACACAAAACTTTCTAAAAGATCCTTCCACCTTCCGAATTCCAGAAAAATATCGTAGCCATTTCGTAAACAAGGGACCATCGACCCCTGCTGCAGTGGTAACTGCTGATTCAATGATTTACGCAATGGATGCACTTCCTTCCCAGAAGATCTATAAACAACAGATCCCAGGATCGAAAGCGCCTCCATTGGGTAAACTAAAGAACCATTTACCCTGGAAAAAAAATCGAGGAATTCATGAGTTTAAGTCCGGACAACCATATCGGTTCGAATCCATTTTTGAATTCACCCAAGTATATTAGGGTTTATCGGTCGAATCCATTCGTGGATTCCCCAAGTCCATCTGGGTTGAAGCATATCATACTATACTTCTTCACGGAGGGTACTTCCCCATACCTCTTACTTCAAAATATAACATACCATATATAGTACCCTTTCAAAATCATAGCTTCAAATATCTCACTTTATATAAATTCCATGATATGTAAGATTTCATTTTCAGATAAAGTACTTTCCAAAATCAATAATCTCAAATATATCAAATCATTATTATATAAATTCCAATATATATAAGATTTATCTCTTCAGATCGAATACCTTCCAAAATCAATAGTTTTCAAAGTCACCTTATACTTATATAGTGTCCATCTTATACAAGAATTAAAATTTTGCCAAAATCAATTTCGCTGTATGAAAAGCCATGTGACGACCGCCCATGACCCCTGCACCGAATCTAGAGATAGGGCGCTGTAAAGTGTGCCAGGCGACCATGGACGATTGTCAAGGTAAGATTTAAAACAACAGATTCTATCGTATTACTCACAGCGCATGGACAAAATACAATAGAACATATGTATAGTGAAGCTTTACAGAACAAAATGACATCATATTAAAACTCCATAATAGTTGAATACAAGCATCCACATAGTCAATACATCCAGCCTCACTACATATCTCTCAGAGAATACAAAACAGCGGAATATCCAGTACATATAATAAGAAGATAATATGCAACCCTCCAGCTCGTCTTCGATATCAGCATCGTGAGAAGAGAACAGCACCTGTCACCTGCTACCTAGTCTGCCCGTCCCAAAATGGACGAACAGCCCAAGGCAATAAGAATTAAAACATAAAGCCTTGAGTCAGACAACAGTCTTAGTGAGCAGTAAATTAACTAACAACATACCAAAAGAGCATAAAGGAAAAGGAATAGGAATACAACCCTCCCACTCCAACCTCATTCTACAGTGATAGCCCCCAGACACAAACTAAACAGAAGCTAACATAGCAGAGCATACAATCTAAAGTAAAGCTAATATCACTCGAGTCAAGGGCGATGTTTTCCAAGTACCAAGGCCTAAATCAGATAAGCACCCAGAAAATACCGCTCTTGGGTCCGAATGACGATACAACCAAACATCCATGACTCCGGCTATCACTGTTATCATTGCTTCGATATCACCGTTAATTGAATGACCGGCACATTCTTTCAGCCGTCCGTCAAGGGCTAATGGAAACCCCGGTTCTAGACATAACTCCCGCACGTCGTCGCAGCCCGTGCCTAGGACTATCGAATCTGCCCAGAGTACTCGACCATCAACAGTTGGCCGTTGGGACTATCGAATCTGCCCAAACGTACTCTTGCTTAGAGCATGCTAGAACCTTCAACAACGATGCTATCCAAGCCTCCTAGTCATCCTCCTCGACGACTATTCCCATCTCGATTCATTATCCTCAACTCGAATCATATCACCGAGTTATCAACATGCTTGGAATGATCCCGTCTGGATTAGACCAAGTCTTCATCATATGATTGCCTCGCTTCATTACATCCTCGCAAAGCCTCATCTCGACATATCATCAAATCTATGCATAAGAGCTTCATCATCCCGCTACATATGCCACGAGCAGCTTTTCCAATTCAAGAGCCTTTCCCTTAGCTTTTGAATCACCTTCGACCTAAATCTAATCATCAATCATCTAGTTCATAACAATCAATCAAATCAAACATCAATCCAAGCAATCAAGCATTCAAAAATGATCTAAGTAGACAATTATAACAATAATGGCATTTTCGTAATTAAAGAGTTGAAAGTCCAATAAGCATGAAAACATGGATTATATCTCTACAAACTTGATGAATGAACTTGCAAAGGTTAACATATGATAAAATGGATGTAACATCATCATGAACAATGGATCTATATGGATCTATACATAGGATGAAGAAAATGCATGGAAATCTCTATTTTAACACCAAATTGAGCCAACAACCCGATATACTCCTTTGGATCCGTGTGAGAGATAATCACCACTCACCAAATCACCTAAACCAACCCAAATCAAAACGCTTCAGATCTGGACAGCAAAGGACTAAGCTAGATCCGACAAGATCTCACTTCAAACGATGAAATCTCTCTTGAAAAGATGAAGATCTTCAATCTAAGCTCTTGAATCTTCAATCTTGATCTTCGATTTGGATGGATGGAAGCACTAGATTAGAGTGGAGAAAAGAAGTGAAGAAGTGTAGAAGTCGAGCTCTCAAAATGGCAGCACTTCGTCGCTTCAAAATCCGGATCCCAAAAATGAAGAGAAGCTCTCCTATTTATAGCTGAAAACTGCCCTAAGTCGTAACTCGGCAATCTCCTTAAGTCGCTGCCGACTTAACACTATGCCGACCTACGACCTAAAAACCCCCACGACTTAACAGAGCCTCCGACCTAACCCTTGACGACCTAAAGCAACCTCCGACTCAACACATGCGCACATACGAACCCTGTCTACGACTTAATGCGCACGCGCCTTAACTGGTTAGACGACTTACGACTTACTGCTATGCCGACTTAACCAGCCTATACGACCTAACGACTTATACCAACACGCGACCTAACAACTCACGCAACCTAGCACTTAGGCAAAACTCAGCTCCTCTAGGTCGTTGCCGACCTAACTATACACTACACCCTATAGGTCGCTTGAAACCTTAACTCGACTTAAACTCTTAAGTCTCCTATCCCTTAGGTCGTCTACGACCTAAACCCTTTAACATCTACGCGACCTAACATAAGTCGCGAACAAACTGGGATACGACCTATCTACTAAGTCGCCTAGCCGACCTAACTATCCAATACCACACTTAGGTCGCTCACAACAGTTTTCTTAGGTCGTTGCCGACCTATCTCTACCCCACGACCTACCCCAGAATACTTAGGTCGCCTAAACCTCCTAAGTCGGTCACGACTCAACACTTAGGTCGGTCACTGTCTTAGGTCGGTCCATCCTATGGGTTGTTAACTCGGTACAACCTTTAATTCGCCCCAAACTGTCAACCGACCTAAACCACTCCCCTCTACCTTAGGTCGTCACCGACCTATACCTTAGTCATTAACTCGCCCAGACTTGTTGCTTAACTCGTCCAAAACTCCTAAGTCGGCTACGACTTAGGACTTAAGCAAAATTCTGCCAAAACCTGAAATGACCTAACAACCATACAACCAAAGGTCAATCATTTTAGAATGTTTTGATCCGTAAAAATACGGGTCGTTACAAGCCATATGGGATTGAACATCTTTGCTTTATAAAAGGTTTTGAATTTATAAAGATTGTATATAAAATCGTTTTGTGAAATAGTTTTGTATATAAAATAGTTTTCTAAATAGTTTGTAAAATAGTTTTGTAAATAAAATAGTTTGTAAAACAGTTTTGTAAATAAAATAGTTTGTAAATAAAATAGTTTGATAGTTTGTATAAGAAAAATAAAAGAAAATAGTTTTGTAAAATGGTTTTAAATTAATAGTAGCTTCATACAAGAAAATTCTAATTTAAATTACAAAGATATCCAACCCAACAACTTTCAATTTCAGCATCAAAGCATATTAATAATATTAGAACATAAGATATACATATGTCATCATTTCGCAAAATCACATTTGATCGCTCGCTCGATTACACAAGTTCGTTTTCGAACTAGTATTTTTCATTCGACTTCCCCAATGCGAACTTCGATAAGGTTTCTTGACTAGAAACCATCATTCTCCTTGCATAGCCATATACTATGATAGAGAATTCTAGAATCAAACCAAAAATCCATATCAAATATTCGCCATCAAGAATTGAATGAAAAATCCTAACACGAAGTGGTGTAATTCATATAGAACTTGTGTACTAAAATCTGGATCAAATTAATTTTGCGAATAAAACAATATACATACAACTTACGTAATTATTTCAATTTGTTTCATTACAATTACATTTTAATTAAATTCATTATTAATCTCGTTGATTAACACAAGTATCACTTCATACTTTTATATTTGTTTCATAGAGTTTCTCTATTCATCACAAAACATTAACATATTCATTCTCACAAAATAGCTTATATTTCTCTTTATTTTAAATTACGTTCATTTCACATGTAATATTTCTCATTTAATACTACATTTATTTGCAAATCATTTCATAAGGAATTTTTTTAAGTTCATAACCAATTTATAAAAGCTTAATTCCTTTTTATAAGACATTGTTAGAATTTAAAGTTGTCACAACTTTATTTATGGCCATTTATTGCAACATCCATTTATTTCATAACAATTTACAAGTCATGGCTTTATTTATAATCATTTCACTTTTAATTCATATTTTCTTATCCCATTTAGTTTCACCTTTACCTTTCAATTTATTTATGACACATTTCATAAATGTTAATTAAGTTTATAAACATAATTTTTTCCAATTTAATCTCATTTACAACATTTCCTTAATCAAAATTTCAATTTAAACATCCCAAGGCTTAAAGTTCACACTTGTATATTATTACATTACATGCCAAGAATGTATACAACAATTTTATTCATTTACTAGACATAGATAAAACAAATTAAACCTTATTTCACTTGCTTTCAAATTAAGGTAATCAAATTCAACTGCATAATTCAACATAATTTCTGAGTTTCAACTCATATGTTAATTCAGAAGGTTTCGATTATCCAAAATATCCAGATATTCCATTTTATTTCAATAGTTGAAACTACCGGTCAACAAACAACAAAATTCACAACAACATTTCAATTTCATAAACAAACATCCTAATTATTCATTTTATTCTTTTTTTTGAAATGGTACTTTATATACAACAAATCACTATGACAACATATCACATGTCTATAAACGTTCGAATCATGCTACGCAAGTTTCGAACTTGTGACCTCTCACACCAAAGCCAAATCACTTAACCATTGTGACAATGATGCTTGCCAAATCATTTTATTCTCTTTAATACACCATTATTAAACTAGTGTTTAGTCAATTAATTTAATCAACAATAATTAGCCAATGCTTATAAACTGACAAAACTCAACTAATCAACAATAAATGATAATAACTAAATATTACCATTTCATAAATCAAACACATTACAAATAACTATATTAGTTATAAAAAGTTATTTCTTTATATATATCATATAATATTAGGAAAAATAATTTCATTTCAAAACTAATATAAAACATTTTTATAACACTAACAAATACGCGCTCTCGTATATACACTCAAACAACTAATTCTAGGGTATTACTACCCTATCTCAAATGTGTTAACCCCAACAGGCTAAGGTATGTCTAAACCAAAGCTCTGATACCAACTATAACGACCCACCTTTTTGGACGGTTCAAATCGATAATAAACCACACATGTCAGACTCAAACCATTCAAAAAGGAGGATTGTTAATGGGGTAAATAAGGAAAAAAAACAAAAAACAAAACAAAACATAGAATCACACAGTGGAACGACAAAATATAATAATCAAATAAACAGTTCATGAAGCTGTTTTACAAATAATATTTGATTACACTTTTACAATTCAAATCGGGTTATACATACATCAGAAATAAACAAATAATGCAGTGGAACACAGAATGTAGTGGAATAATAAATAGCAATAATATACTGAATCTTCGTCTTCATCCTTCAAAAAATAGTCTTCAATACACTGAAAAGCTCAGACTGACCCGAGCGTAATGAACAAACAAAACACTTGGGTCAGAACTAAAAGATCTTATGTAAGTCAAATCAAAATAAATAAAATAGAAATATTAGTGCAATGGTTTCATAGATGTTATGGGATTTTCATCTCCTATCAAGTGTATAACTTGAATATAATGATTTAAAATGTTTCAAATAATTTGAAATATCAATCTTAATCATCTAATTAAAACAAATCTGAAGTTTGAATTAACTTAAACCCTTCAAATAATTCAATTCCTAATAAAATCTAAATTCAAGAAATTATATGGGTATATGTCATTTCAACTAGTACCAAAAATCAACATTTTCAAATCAATGAAACCAGCTCGGGTTTATCATTTCAACCCATAACGATTTTCCCCTAATCTATAAGATCGTTCGAGTATGTATCATTTCAACCCATAGGGATACAGAGATATAGACATAAATAACATCTAATCATCCAAAATGTTAACCAATAACATCCATCCAATCACCCAAATATCAACAATTGAACACAGAGCACAATCATAATTGAAATCAACCAATAACTACCAACAATTTATTGGTTATCATTAACAGGCATTTAACTTGGCAATTTAAATTTAAATATTAAATTAAATGGTAATTAAATTCAATAAAAGTCAGATTTAACTAGAATGACAATTTAAAATATACTAAACAACAACCAATCAATTTCTAATCACATCATAAATTCAATTTAACTAACATAAGAAAATCTAGTAGTTGTGAGTGTTTGCTCACCTTTGATATTTAGAACACAAAAATCCAAACAAAGATGCCTTTTCCAACAGTTTTCAAACATAGCCAAACCTATTTCATGTCGTCAGGAATTCCAATACGAGTCCGTCGGAAGAAACTACGCATGTATCAGAGCTCGTATGTGGAAGATATTCAGGTTACAAGGATATATATAAAAAAAATACATACACATTTAATTATTAAAATAAGAAACTTTAATAACTCACGTTTTCAAATTTGATGTACCCAAAACAAAGGCAAGAAGTAGAAAGCCAAAACCACGAAAGCTAATTCTAATTTTTCAATTTTTTTGAAGGCTTCTTGCAAAAGAAGCAAGGTGATGAGGAAAGGTGCGGATGTGGTTGAGGAAGAAACAGATGCTCACACTTTTTTTTCTTTTTTTTTTGAACATAGCTTCAGTAAAAATGAATTGGAAGTAAATAAGTGGAGGTATAAAGCTAGGTTGACATTGAGACTTTGAGGGAAAAAAATAGAGGCCTTGATGTTTGAAAAATAATGAAGCTTTAGGGGAAAGAATGAGATATGATATGAGACAAAAAAAGAAAGGGAAGTAACAAACAAAATAGGTATGGGAGGGACAAATAAAATGAAGCTATATGATCTGTAACAACCCGCATATTTTACGATTTTATATTTAAATATTTTATTTAAATATAGCGTCGTTGGTCGGATTTAGGTCCGAAATGTCACTTTTTGCAAACGGTCGAATTAGGACTCGGGACCACTTCCATTGAGTCCAAAATGGCGTTTGCGACTTTTTTGAGTATAAGCTTCGCTATGTTTGGAGTAAGTTGAATTTTGTTATTTTTCTATTGGGCTTTTGGGTTTGGGTTTCACCTAACTCATTCTATTACCCTAACTCAGCCCCTCTCTTCATCCATTCACTCTAATTTCATTTCTTTTTCTCAAGCTCAATTGAAAATGGGGGAAGAGAATAGGAATTAGAAATTCCAAGCCCTAGTTTCCATTTGCAAACTCAAGTCTAGCTCCAAACTCTTGGAAAAGCTTTGGTAAGCATTCTCTTCATCTTCTCCATCTCAATTCCTCTTCAATTTCAGAAAATTCCTAAACTCTAATTTAGGAAATACTTGTTTTGATCTTAGATTGAAGCTTGTAGAGTTAAAGTGAAGAGTGGTTGATCTTTTCTTTGCATTTGAGCTTCTTTTCTTTGCATTTGAGCTTCTTATCTTTGTTTTTGAGTTAAAAAGTGAGTTTTTAAACTCACATCTACTTCTATAGATATCATTGTTGTTAGGTATGAATTTCTAACACTTATCCATGTCTGTTTGCTTTTGATTTGAATTGAATTGGTGAATATTCCAATTTTTGTGTTTTGGTCCAATTTTATGAAAATCCTCTTGTGGATGTTTGGACTTTGATGTTTAGGGTGTATCGAAGAGCCTATAAGGCCGGGTTGTCGTTTGGCGTAAATCCTTGGTCGTCATTGCTCGATCGATCGCTCCCGAATCGTTTTGGCCATCATGGCCTAGGCAAATTGTTGCCCAGACCAGGTCTTCAGACGTCTGAAATGCAAGTTCAGACGTCTGGTTTTAAACCTGGAAGATAAAATATACAGCTGAAATTTATAAAAATGGCAGAAAACAGAGTCAGACGTCTGAAACAACCTTTTAGACGTTTGAAACACCTCATCAGATGTCTGAACCACCCTTTCAGACGTCTAAACCACCCTGTCAGACGTTTGAAGCCACCCTCCAAACATCTGGATGGTTTCTGAATTTCCAGAACCTAAATCCAGGCGTCTGGATTGACCCCCAAATGTCTGGGATTGCCTATTTTTGCCTATTTGCATATTTTTGATTGAATTTCCATTGTTTAATCGATTCGTGTTGATCCAATTAGTTGTTATTGCATTCTTTGACTTTGATGATTCTTTTTAGATTTCGTACACGGGTTTTTATAAAATGACCTTTTCAAATTGTATTAAAAGCTCGTTTCTCCAATTTATAATTTCTATTTAAAACACACACACAAAATTTTGCACTTCGAGTGAAGAGGAAGGAGAATTAAATGATTAAATAAAACACGTGCTATGAACACGTGTGTTTATCTTTCCAGTTAATTCCTAACCTATTCGTTTGATCGTTTTGACCTCTGGGTCTGGTTTACCGATGAGATGAGGTGAACTTTGTACTGCTTTGAGTGTGAAATTGACTAACAGTTAGTAAACCGTTTAGTGCGAACGTGTGGTATGGGACTCACGTTAACATTTTTCGGGTTCCTTTCTGAGAGTTGTGACACATTCCGCCAGTTAGTGGTGTCAAGTACTGGGCCTCTGGACCTTTGCCACTATGGTTTGTTGCCTTCGGGGTTTGTTGTCTTCGGGCTTGAGCCTTCGAGGTTTGTTGCCTTCGGGGTTTGTTGCCTTCGGGCTTGAGCCTTCGGGGTTTGTTGCCTTCAGGTTTGTTGCCTTCGGGCTTGTACCTTCGGGTTTGTGACTTCGGGTTTGTTGCCCTATAGTATCACTTTTGGAGTTGGTCCATTGTCACCGCTCGAGTGATATTGGGTTTGTGCCTTCGGGTTTGTGGATCCTTGTTATACAGTACTAAGCTCGAGCATCTTTTGTTTCTTTGACTATTATATTTCCCTAGTGTATCGCCCTTCGGTGTAGGTCCTTTGAACCACACGATATATAGCGATTACCTTGTGGAAACTTGTGTTACCTTTATTGGTATTTGTTATTTGCCTTTTGTCTTGTTTTGGGATATGATATCCTTGGTTTAATTGAGTTGCCTATGATATGAGGCTTGTTATGGTTCATCTTATGTTAGATGATTTGGTTATCTCCTTTGGAGATATTTGTGGTACTTTATGATCTTGTATGTTCATTATCATTTGGTTTATCTAACTGATTTATTTAGCTAGACTGACCCGTGTATTTTATACTCGGGTCAGACCGAGATGTTTCAGGTTAGGTACATTGGAGTTAGCCTATTTTGCTTCCGCATGGACTATTCCGCTAGCTCCTTTTTGTTATAGCTTTTTTTGTAGTCCTTTTCTGCTGTAACTTTGATATATATTCTTTTGACTCGTCTGTATATTGTGGTTTGCTTTACCACTTGACTTGTATCATTTTGTAAACTCTGTAATGTATCTATATATGTGTAAATGTATGTGATGATCTACTGTTATGTGATGTGTATTACATTTGAGTTGTTATATTTTATTCTGATAGATCCTAAACCACCTATGGCTTTGTATTAAGTATTTATTGGAGATGTCGATCCACTTGAGTAAGAAGTGGCAATTGTCGGCGTATTCAATAGATAATTAAGACAAGGTTATAGATGGTCGCTCCTATCCAGCTCTATTCTCCGCATTAGCAGACGGTGTTACTTAGTAATACTCTTTGCTAATGTGGGTCTCGGAGTGGAGCGTCACAGCTTGGTATCGGAGCTGTGTTCAGAACAAAATATGATAAACATAGAACAGAGACACATATTACGGTACATCAAAGGGTAGTACGAATGTTAGGAATCTTTGTATCATCGTGCCTTTATTCTTTCCGTGCCTTGGGGTAGATAGAATTTTTGGGAATATGTCTAGGAATGCATTTTATTCCATAGTATTCCATATTTGAATTAATGATATCTACCTTGTGAATAATCTTTTTCTTATCTTATCCTTCAGCTAATGGCCGGAAGAGGCAGAGGACGACGCTCGGATGCTGGGCAATCCAGCGGCTCGCATCCGGACGGCGTTTATATGTCTGCTGATCAGTTTTTGGAGTTGTTTAGGAGTACTCAGCCTCCAGCTCCTATTCGTGCATCTCCTCCACGCAAGTCTGCCTTTGCACGTCTGTGTAGTGACTTTTCTCATCTTGGAGGAAAGCCATTCAAAAGCTCCAAGTCCGTTCTTGAGGTCCAAGCTTGGATTCGCACATGCGAGCGTATCTTTTCTCGTATGGATCTTTCTGACCACGATCGAGTTCTTGTAACTTCTAGCTTATTGCTAGAGCATGCCCTTGATTGGTATGAACTTCTTGTAGCCGAACTTGATGAGTCTGCTCTTTCTTGGACTCAGTTTCGGGAACGATTCAAACTCAAATTCGTTCCTGAATCTGAGAAAGTTTTATTGGCCCGTCGCTTTCTTGAGTTGAAGCAAGGGAAGTCCTCTGTTTCTGAATATGTTGCATCATTCAAGGCCTTATCTAAGTATGGTCTTGAATTCATTAGCACTTCTTATAAGAAGAATATGAAGTTTGTCTCTGGTCTTAAGAATATCTTAAGAAGTCCTTAATGCTCCAGCTTAAGCTTTCTTTTGAGGAGTTATTCGACACTTCATCTCGAAGCCATCGAGAAGGAGTGTGATAGTGGTGATGATGTTGAGGTTCGCAAGAACCCCAATAAGAAGAGGTTTCCATTTCATAATCAGGGATTTCTCTCTTCTAAGAAGAAAAAGCCTATTGAATCTGGTTCTAACTCTCAATCTGCTAGAACACCTTCCATTCGGAAGTGTTTCAATTGTGGTTCTCCTGATCATTTGATTCGAGCTTGTCCTAAGCCTCTCTTCTGCCGTTATTGCAAGAAGGAAGGTCATCATGTTTCCTCCTGCCCTACTGTTCCTAATGCCAAGTCTTGCAAGCTTTATGTTGCTAAGGCTTCTGGAGGTTCTTCTGAGCCCAGAGGTATATCTCCATCTATTTTGGAAGGTTCTATTTTATTTCATGATCGTAGTATTCAAGTTCTTTTCGATACGGGTGCTTCGCATTCTTTCGTACAGAAAAAGCTCGTTGATGATTTGTCTTTGGATGTTTCTTGTATGGTTACTTCGTTGAGGATTGCGAATCCTATTGGGGGATCCGCAACCCTTAGCATGCTTTGTGATGATGTTGAGATTGTTTTATGTGGCTTTTCTTTTCGTGCGAATCTGCACGTTATTTCCTATCTGGGATTTGATATGATTTTGGGTATGGACTGGCTAGTGAGATACGATGCTAGGATTATTTGTTCTGAAAGAATTTTATATATTCGACACCCAGATTCCTTTACTCAGCTATCACTTGTTCTTCGGAATGTAGATAATTCTGAAATGGCTTTATATTCTCTTGACTCATGAGATGATGATGATATATCTCGTATTCTAATTGTTTGTGACTTCTCTGATGTTTTTGAGTCGGTTTTGGGTTTGCCACCCAAGCGGGCGATCAAGTTTCGCATTGATCTTATTCCAGGTGCGCACCTAGTTGGCCGTCCTCCCACGAGGATGTCTACAAAAGAAAATGAGGAACTCAAGAAGCAGCTTTTAGAGCTTGAGTCCAAACAGTTGATTCAGTCCAGTTTTTCACCGTGGGGTACCACGGTCGTCTTCGTGAAGAAGTCCGATGGAACTCTTAAGCTATGCATCAACTATCGCAAGCTTAACGAGTTGACCATCAGGAATAGGTATCCTTTGCCGAGGATCGATGATATGTTCGATCTATTGAGTGGCGCTAAGGTCTTCTCTCAGCTCGACCTTGCCACTGGTTTTCATCAGCTCCGAGTCGCGGAAGATAGCATACCCCTTACAGCTTTCTGCACTCGATATAGTTCTTTCGAGTGGCTCGTTATGCCGTTTGGTTTGACGAACGCTCCTGCTTTCTTTGTTGATCTTATGAATCGAGTATTCCGAGAATATCTCGATAAGTTCGTCCTTGTGTTCATTGACGACATTCTTGTTTATTCTAAGTCTGAAGACGAGCATGCTAATCACTTGAGAATTGTCTTGAGTACTCTTCGTCATCATCAGCTTAAAGCCAAATTCTCCAAGTGCCATTTTTGGGAGAATAAGGTTAAGTTCTTGGGCCATGTTGTATCTTTCGACGACATTTCGGTCGATCCCTCAAAGATCGAAGCTATCCCGAATTGGAAGAGGCCTGAGAATGTTCATGAGATTTGTAGTTTCCTTAGATTGGCGGGTTATTACCGTCGGTTCATTAAGGATTTTTCCCGTGTTGTGCTTCCTCTCACCAGCCTTACTCGGAAAGGCATTCGTTATTTGGTCCGATAAGTGTGAAGCTTCCCTTCAGACATTAAAGGAACTTCTCACTAATGCTCCTATTCTTATGGTTCCCGAGGGGAATCATGATCTTGTTGTCTACACCGATGCTTGTGGTAGTGGTCTCGGTGCCGTGCTTATGCAGAAGGATCAGGTAGTTGCTTATGCTTCTAGGCAAATGCGTCTGAATGAAGTTCTCTATGCCACTCATGATCTTGAGTTAGCCGCCATTGTCTTCGCCTTGAAGATTTGGCGACACTATTTATTGGGCGAGCGCTTCATTCTCTATACCGATCATAAATCCTTGAAGTATTTGTTCACTAAGAAGGAACTCAATATAAGGCAACAGCGTTGGCTCGAGTTTTTTGCCTCCTATGACTTTGATATCCAATATACCCCTAGTAAGGGTAATCGTGTTGCTGATGCGCTTAGTCGCAGATATTCGGTTGTCGTTTCTACGATGCTTGCCGAATGGGATATTCTTGAGACTCTATCTTTTTATGATATTCGTGATCGAGCTCCATCCTTTGATTCTCCGATAGTATTATTCAGTTTGGAAGCTCAACCCTCTTTATTGGATTGTATTGCCGAAGCTCAGCGGTATGATCCTGATCTTGTGCATCTTATTCAGCTTTGTGAGACCGAACCCCGTGATGAGGCGTTGCGGGATTTCAACATTGATTTTCATAGATGTCTTCGCAAGAAGAACCGTCTTGTTGTGCCTTCTGATTCTGCACTTAGGCATGACATTCATGATGACTGTCATCGTTCTAAGTATACCATTCATCCTGACAGTAGTAAGATGTATGCCGATATGCATCGCCTTTATTATTGGGAAGGAATAAAGCGCGATGTGGCGAGTTATGTGAGTAATTACATGACTTGTCAACGTATTAAAGTCGAACATCAGCGCCCTTCTGGTCTCCTTCAGCCTCTAGAGATTCCATTGTGGAAATGGGATCAGATTTCGATGGATTTCATTGATGGCCTACCTCGTACGAGATTGGGCCATTCTAGCATTTGGGTTATTGTTGATCGCCTCACCAAATCAGCTCATTTTGTTCCTATTAAATATAATAGGACCGCTTCTCTTTTGGCTAAGTTATTTATCAAGGAAATCGTGAGACTTCACGGTGTTCCTAGTTCGATTGTGAGTGACCGTGATCCTTTATTCACAAGTCATTTCTTGCAGAGTCTTCAGCAAGCTTTGGGAACAAAGCTTAATTTCAGCATAGCTTATCATCCACAGTCTGATGGACAGACCGAACAGGTGAATCGTATCTTGGAAGATCTCCTTTGTATTTGTATTCTTGATTTCGGAGGTAGTTGGGAGGATCATCTACCCCTTGTAGAATTCTCCTACAACAATAGTTTTCAGTCCAGTATCGGTATGGCTCCTTTCAAAGCCTTATACGGAAGGCCATGTCGATCACCTTCTTGTTGGTTGGAATATGGGGAGAAGCTTATTATTGGCCCGGAGTTTGTTCATGATTCTTCTGAGAAGATTGTTCTTATTCGTCAGAGAATGAAAGAGGCACAGAGCTGCCAGAAATCCTACGCGGATAACCATAGGAAGCCTCTCGAGTTCTCGGTTAATGATCTTGTCTTTATTCGTGTTTCTCCTTTGAAAGGGATTATGCACTTCAGTATGACAGGGAAATTGGCTCCTCGCTTTATAGGACCATTTCCTATTACTGAACGTGTTGGCCCTATGGCTTATAGAGTTTCACTTCCAGCTCATCTATCCGGTGTTCACAACGTGTTTCACGTCTCTCAGCTCTGGAAGTGTCTTCAAGAATCAGATTCTGTTACCGACTCTCCTGATTTGCAAGGGCCTGAGATCTCACCAGACTTATCTATCGTACAGCAGCCTATTCGCGTACTTGCCTCGGAGGTGAGACACCTTCTGAACAAGGACGTGCCGCTCATTAAAGTTTAATGGTCCACTAATCCCAATGACTGTACTTAAGAAACCTGAGAGTTTATCGAGCGATCCTATCCGGGTTTTCTATCTTTGCTTAGCAATGGTGAGAATATCTTTTTATCTCAAGCTTGTTTTCTTTCCTTTTTGGGTGTAGTATGTAGTTGTTACAAATTCTTCTCTAGGAATTGCACGGACGCAATTTTGTTAAGGAGGGGAGATCTGTAACAACCCGCATATTTTATGATTTTATATTTAAATATTTTATTTAATCGGATTTAGGTCCGAAATGTCACTTTTGCAAACGGTCGAATTAGGACTCAGGACCACTTCCATTGAGTCCAAAATGGCGTTTGCGACTTTTTTGAGTATAAGCTTCTATATGTTTGGAGTAAGTTGAATTTTGTTATTTTCTATTGGGCTTTTGGGTTTGGGTTTCACCCAACTCATTCTATTACCCTAACTCAGCCTCTCTCTTCATCCATTCACTCTTATTTCATTTCTTTTTCTCAAGCTCAACTGAAAATGGGGGAAGAGAATAGGAATTAGAAATTCCAAGCCCTAGTTTCCATTTGCAAACTCAAGTCTAGCTCCAAACTCTTGGAAAAGCTTTGGTAAGCATTCTCTTCATCTTCTCCATCTCAATTCCTCTTCAATTTCAGAAAATTCCTAAACTCTAATTTATGAAATACTTGTTTTGATCTTAGATTGAAACTTGTAGAGTTGAAGTGAAGAGTGGTTGATCTTTTCTTTACATTTGAGCTTCTTATCTTTGTTTTTTAGTTAAAAGGTGAGTTTTTGAACTCACATCTACTTCTATAGATATCATTGTTGTAAGGTATGAATTCCTAACACTTATCTATGTTCGTTTGCTTTTGATTTGAATTGAATTAGTGAATATTCCAATTTTTGTGTTTTGGTCCAATTTTATGAAAATCCTCTTGTGGATGTTTGGACTTTGATGTTTAGGGTGTATCGAAGAGCCTATAAAGCCGGGTTGTTGTTTGGCGTAAATCCTTGGTCGTCATTGCTCGATCGATCGCTCCCGAATCGTTTTGGCCATCATGGCCTAGGCAAATTGTTGCCCAGACTAGGTCTTCAGACGTCTGAAATGCAAGTTCAGACGTCTGGTTTTAAACCTGGAAAATAAAATATACGACTGAAATTTATAAAAATGGCAAAAAACAGAGTCAGACGTCTAAAACAACCTTTTAGACGTCTAAAACACCTCGTCAGACGTCTGAACCACCCTGTCAAATGTTTGAAGCCACCCTCCAGACGTCTGGATGGTTTCTGAATTTCCAGAACCTAAATCCAGACTTCTGGATTGACCCCTAGACGTCTGGGATTGCCTATTTTTTCCTATTTGCCTATTTTTGATTGAATTTCCATTGTTTAATTGATTCGTGTTGATCCAATTAGTTGTTATTGCATTCTTTGACTTTGATGATTCTTTTTAGATTTCGTACACGGGTTTTTATAAAATGACCTTTTCAAATTGTATTAAAAGCTCGTTTCTCCAATTTATAATTTTTATTTAAAACACACACACACAATTTTGCACTTCGAGCGAAGAGGGAGGAGAATTAAATGATTAAATAAAACGCGTGCTATGAACACGTGTGTTTATCTTTTCAGTTAATTCCGAACCTATTCGTTTGATCGTTTTGACCTCTGGGTCTGGTTTACCAATGAGATGAGGTGAACTTTGTACTGCTTTGAGTGTGAAATTGACTAACGGTTAGTAAACCGTTTAGTGCGAACGTGTGGTATGGGACTCACGTTAACATTTTTCGGGTTCCTTTCTGAGAGTTGTGACACATTCCACCAGTTAGTGGCGTCCAGTACTGGGCCTCCGGACCATTGCCACTACGGTTTGTTGCCTTCGGGCTTGAGCCTTTGGGGTTTGTTGCCTTCGGGCTTGAGCCTTCGGGGTTTGTTGCCTTCGGGTATGTTGCCTTCGGGCTTGTACCTTCGGGTTTGTGCGTTCGGGTTTGTTGCCCTATAGTATCACTTTTGGAGTTGGTCCATCATCACTGCTCGAGTGATATTAGGTTTGTGCCTTCGGGTTTGTGGATCCTTGTTATACAGTACTAAGCTCGAGCATCTTTTGTTTCTTTGACTATTATATTTCCCTAGTGTATCGCCCTTCGATGTAGGTCCTTTGAACCACACGATATATAGCGATTACCTTGTGGCAACTTGTGTTACCTTTATTGGTATTTGTTATTTGCCTTTTTGGCTTGTTTTGGGATATGATATCCTTGGTTTAATTGAGTTGCCTATGTTATGAGGCTTGTTATGATTCATCTTATGTTAGATAATTTGGTTATCTCTTTTGGAGATATTTGTGGTACTTTATGATCTTGTATGTTCATTATCATTTGGTTTATCTAACTGATTTGTTTAGCTAGACTGATCCGTGTATTTTATACTCGGGTCAGACCGAGATGTTTCAGGTTAGGTACATTGGACTTAGCCTATTTTGCTTCCGCATGGACTATTCCGCTAGCTCCTTTTTGTTATAGCATTTTGTGTAGTCCTTTTTGGCTGTAACTCTGATATATATTCTTTTGACTCGTCTGTATATTGTGGTTTGCTTTACCACTTGACATGTATCATTTTGTAAACTCTGTAATGTATCTGTATATGTGTAAATGTATGTGATGATCTACTGTTCTGTGATGTGTATTACATTTGAGTTGTTATATTTTATTCTGATAGACCCTCAGCCACCTATGGCTTTGTATAAGTATTTATTGAAGATGTCGATCCACTTGAGTAAGAAGTGGCAATTGTCGGCGTATTCAATAGATAATTAAGACAAGGTTATAGATGGTCGCTCCTTTCCAGCTCTATTCTCCGCATTAGCAGACGGTGTTACTTAGTAATACTCTTTGCTAATGTGAGTCTCGGAGTGGGGCGTCACATGATCTAAGTAAATGCTTTGGGTAATAAAATAAACAAAACGGAAGAATGAGAAAGATGTGAATTCACGTTTCAACTACATCAGAGAAATTCAATAAAACCAAATGTGGAAATAGTGGCAGGTGTATTGAATAATAAGGAAATGAAGGGACCACTTAGGATCTAATTAATTGCAAGTTCCACTCAATTAAATATATTAACACCAAATATACTTTCTTTCTTTTTTACATCTGTTTAAACATAATTAACATGCAATAAATAAATTTAAATACAACAACCAATGTAACGTTACACAAAATAAAAGGTGATCCGAAACTCAAATTTAAGTTTTTTTCAAAATAAAGTTTTTCTCAAAGTGCAATCACGAAACTTAAAAAGTTTATTTAAATTTTAAGATTAGTGTTAAAATTACTTATATATAGCCTCAAATTGATATTTAATGACAGCAAAATATTGTTTTAAAATTCGTTTTTCTTCTTTTTTTAAAAAAATTATTTTTACCTTTAAAATGAAAATGTTAGTTTTATTTTCATTAAAACATTCTTTTTATTTTTAACGATAATGTATGTTTCTTTCGTTAAATCCATTAATCAAAATTAACGTTTTTTTACTCTTTTAAATTGAAAGATTCCAAATCGACATAATTATAATTAATTTCAAAATTACACCTTAAAACAGATTCTAACAAACGTACATTTCTTTCATTAAACGCCATTAATTTCAAATAAATTCTCTTTCCCTTTTATTGAAAGATTCCAAGTCAAATTAACGGTAATAAATTCATTAATTAATTTAAATTCCAATATATATTTATTTTGATTTTCATCTTAGTATTCAATCAATTATCATCTTATAGATATATTTAACGTTGGTTTACCATTTCATTACCTCAATCTTCTATAGTTATCACTTTAATTCATATTAACTGCAATAAGTAATTAGATTAATAACAATTGATTTTCAATTTACTTTCAATGGATTAAATAAATAGGTGATAAATGACAAATGTTACCTTATACTTACTTAATCACATTTATAAGTTTATTATCAACAACAAATGTTATGACTACTTACACAATCCTGATTATACTCAATTTTCCATTAATTTCATATAATTTTCCCCTTTTTATATAACATTTAATTCATTTCCTTATTTCAACTTATCACCAAATAAATTTACAATTACTTCAATTACTGATATACAATTCCAACATTAAACCCAACATTCAATTTCCTTAATTCCATTAGTTACCCATTCAATATTCAAATGGATAAATTAATGAGAAAATAGTTAATACAATCGTTTATAACAATAATTCATACCCATTATCTTATTCTTTACAACCAAGGGTTATAATTTGCTTACCCAAAAAGGTTTTGTATTCAATATTAACCTATTTCAATTAATTACATACAAGTTCACCATTAACTACATCATTTATTTATTTCATTATTTACAATTATAACCAAGTCAACCTACAATTTATTTCAATTAATTTGAAATTACATTAAATAGTTATCAACATCGTTCAAACAACATCATTGATTTCATATTCAATATTTGCTAATTCTAGTTTATTACATATAATTTCAACATTCAATGTATTTCCTTATTTATAGTTATAACTAATTATAACTTTACAGTCACTTCAATTAGTTGGAATTACATTAAAATAGTTAGCAATTACCTTATATTAACATTACTAACATTAAATTCTAGTTATTACTCTCATTATAACATCACAAATTTTAGTTTTCTTTTAATATAAAATTCTAAAATCTTATTTAATTAATATTTTAATTATTGAAAAATACGGAGCGTTACAATAGTGCCATATAATATAGAATTCTCGGGATCTTGGTCTAGTTGGTGGAAAACTGAGTCGAAATCTGCCTGCAGCTTAGTAAAAGAATTGTCACGAGCTCTTAACTTATGCCATATTTTCAATTTTGATTTAACTGCCTTTAATTTGTGAATACGTTTATCAATAAATGATCCCCATGTGTTGGAAGACAGTCCCTTCGCTATACATTGAGCCTAACCCTGCATATAGCACCAGTTGTTGATAAATCGAAAGCTCTTTTCCTTCGTTGATGTTGTGAACTGAAAAATGTCAAGATAGGGGTGTGGTCACTTATAGAGGAAGGCAAAGCGATAATACTGAATTGTGGGAACAGAGACATAAATTCATACTTTACTAGAACTTTGTCTATGGTCACTGCAATTCCCCTACGTCGCCAAGTGTATTTACAACTCTATAAAGGAGATTCAACCAAACCATAGTTAAACAGACGGTTTTTGAAAGAATTCAAATAGGAAAAGGGGATTGGCAAACCTCCCTTCTTATCCTTTGGGTTAAGAGCATTATTAAAATCCCCCATAGCTAGCCATGGAGACCTTATAGTTGAAGCGTCGATATGAAGCAAATCCCACGATTTTTGTCGCTCGGAGAAAGAATTGCTAGCATAGACACACGTACGGTAACACAGCAAACCTCCTTTATTAGTTAAGAGCAAGATTATATGTTGTTGTGAAGTGCTTACAACAACATATTCCCAAACTGATTTGTTAAGTAAGATCAAAATACGACCTTTACTACCGGTATCATTGTTATGTATAATGTTCCATGTAGATAACTTCATTTGCAGTTTATCAATATTAGAAGTAGATAATTTGGTCTCAACTAAACTTAAGAGACGAAGCTTGTGAGAAGTTAGAAGCGTGAATACTTGACTGACTTTATCGTCCGTATTCATGCCTCTAATATTCCAAGTCATTATATTCATTTATCCACCGCTGAGCTCCATGTTGATCTTTTAGGAGGAGCCAATTTTGGTTTTTTGGGATATGCAGAAGTTTCATGCTTCTTCATGTATGTGGGGTTCTTCGATACCATGATGGAGACATTAATTTCTAAACTAATTTTGTTACTTGTCTCTTGAATACATGTAGCAATATCCTGTATAAGAGCTTCATTATTCTCATAACAGTCAGCTATGCCTTCATTGTTATTCATGATGATCTCTCTATTTTATGCGGTATCAGTAAAAGGAATCATGTTCGTAATGGGCAGAGACATTGATGATGGTGGAATAGAAGGATTATCGTCTTTGTTATTCTGGTTAGCAGTTGCATTTTCAGTGGCAGGTATAGTGGATGTATGCACAGGGGGCATGGGCATTGAGGGTGGTAATTGTTTGGAAGTCGTATGTAGTTCATCCGCAATCTTGGCTGGTGAGGCAAAAAAAGTTTCAGGATCATCCATTAACGTAGAGAACTAATTACTGAGAGCGATCTCTGAACTAGCTAAATAAGTAGTTGTCTGGGCGCTTAAATTGCCACAGTCATTTATTTCAACAAAACTTTGTAAATTATTTCCTAAAATTGGACTATGTCTATACGATTGCATTATCAGATGTTGTGTTCTTTTTTGGTTTTCATTCCTTCTTTAAAACAGTGTTTCAATTTGAGTCTGTATGTCCGAAAACATGACAAATTGAGCAAGCAATGAACTTGTGTTCATACTTAACTTGTATGTTGTCTATATTTCCATTATATAACTTAATCTTTATAGAAGGTGGATAGGGGAAATTAAAATTAACTTCAACTAATACACGAGCATAGTTAAGCCTGTTTTCCATGGCCTTTGTAGAATCAATACGAATCGGGCGTTCTAGGACGCTGGCTATTCTACTAATGTCCTCATTATTCTAATATTCTACTTTCAAATCTATGAATCGGGCCCATATTGGAATCGTTGAAAATGATTCCTTTGAAATTTCAATACCTGGTTTCCATTTTTTAATTATCAATATTCTGGATCCAATAGTATAAAGAATAGAATGTATAATTTTAGTACAATCTTCAGAGTTATAAAATTTAATAAAAATAAAACCATTCTTCTTATAGAACAACTCATATGCTCCATTAGGCTTCCACGTCTTGTCAATGAACCTTTAAAATTATCTTACGATGGTCTCCTTCCAATGATATAAACTACTAAAGTATGCTTCCATTTCTCTTTAGCAGTAGAAAATACTATTTTAAGTAACATACCTTTCGCTATCTCCCTATCAAGAGTTGGAGCAAAATATGTTAGATCGGTGATTTCCGCCTCTCTCTCAACGATGCATTCTCTAACTGTTTCCGCCCAAGACTGGTGCCACGTGCAACTGCCATGAACTTTAGATGGAGTCGGAGCTTGTGGAAAGTCCAAGTGCTCAGAAACAAAGGCATTAACCAGAAATGTTCGAGTGGAAGAATCATTCGCTGGATTATTAATGCCTGGAAGGTTGCTGCAACTGATGTAGATGGAGTAAGGCCGCGGTGTTGTTTGGTATGAGTGCATCTCTCCTTTGAAGTAGGCACGGGATGGGTGGTCAGATCTGATTGTGGAGGATAAGGAGGTTTTAGGGGAGGAGGAATTATAACTGTTCCCGCCTGAAAGTCTGGATTCACCATGGCAGTAGTTTTTTTTGTATACTATATATATACTTATATTTGTTCTTATATTTCAATTATATATTTTTATTATGTAACATCCACTACGAGAAAATGTTCGATTTCCGACTGCTGAAAACCGGCGGCGGCCGTCGGAAATCAACGCAAAAAACCATCGCAATTTGTGCCGTCGCCGCACAGTTTTTCCCTGCTTCCAACAGCCTCCATCGTAAACTTTCTGACGGCTATCGATAGAAAACCCAACGGCTCTCGAAGGCCGTCGAAGACACATGGCTGATCAAGAGGAAGCAACAAAACCGCCACTAGCGGTCAAAAGCCGTCGGAAAATGTTGACCTGTAAGCCGTCGCCTGCCATCGCCTGCCATCGGAATTCGTCATAATACTTGAAGCATTTTTCCAGATTTCTACTACATGCTAGCCTCACATACACAATTCAAAAATATAATATAGTCACGCACAAGTACATATCGAATTCAAATATTCAATATAATCTTAAATCATACAAATATACTCAAATCACAGAAAGAAAATTAAACCAACCATAACTCACATAACATCAAACCAACCAAGACTTCGTTAACAAATCTCACACCATCAACAACTCAAATGTCATCATCAACAACTCACCACCATCAACTCACAAATGTCAAACTGACCATCACCAAATGTACCATCAAATAATATACAAAACATCTCAAATTATCCAACCACACCATCTCAATGTATCATCATACAATACTAAACAATGTCGCATAACAAAAAACATACCTATTACTCATGTCAATCACTTCCGAAACCAGTTGAAGATGGAAAGAGGCCACCATACTGTTGCATGTACTCAGTAATACACTGGTCCAGCAGCTGTATCAACTCAATGGCTTGCCGACAGTTCTTGTAACACCCCTAATTTTTTATAATATTATTCGGGAGATTTAATTAGATAAATTAAATAGAATAATGTAAATATTAAGTGGTAAGGGGATTGAGATTTGAAAAAATACATAGAGGCCGTGCTTAATAAATTAAACGGGCTTAAGAATGGTTTATAAGCTAAGTAAAATACACAATGGCATAATGGGAAATAGCCGAACCCTATTACCATAACCCTTATAAATTTTCGTTCCTTATGCCATTCACGTTCATTTCTCATTTTCACAAAAATAAAACGCAAACATAAAAGGAGGAGCCGACCATTGTTAAGGAAGAAAAAGAAGAGAAACTCAAATCAAGCATGAAATTAAAGCAAGGGGAATAAATCTTAATCTCAATCCAATCTCCTTATCTTAATCAAGGTGAATAATAATTTATACCGTCTCTATTTTGTTTTATGATCATATGTTTTCGGATTTAGGATTAAATTCGTTTTTATGATGATTTAGATGATGATATGCGTGAATTATAATTTATTTGATTTAAACAAGATTGTTTAAATGGAGTCTTATGCGGTTTTAGGGAAAAACCGATTGTAAATGATCTTTGAATGCCATGGAAAAATTTTATGTTATGTAAAACATGATTTTGGAGTTGGGTTTTAATTTTGATAATTTTTCAAGCTATGGAAATATTATTATGAATTTTCAAAGGAAAATATGGTTAATTGGGTTTAGAAATTTATTTCAGAAATTATATTGAGAATTTGGGTCTAAAATTTGGATATGTTAGATAACATGATGAAAGTGAATTTCTATGATTTTGGGGATTTTTCCTAATTGATTTACTATGGAAATTAAATTGTTTTAGAAGGAAGGACTTAATTGCAATATTGTTTTTGTTTAATGGAAGGGCTTATTTGCTAAATTAATCTTGATTTAGATCTGGAATTATGCAGCAGTTAATTTGAGAAAGTATTTGAAAAGTTAAGGCAAACAATTAAAAGTTTACAACTAGGCGGGTTAGTTTCAAAATAATTGCTTTTATTGGCTCTAATTCAGCATTTACCTAAAAAAAGTTGTTCCGCCACTTTTAGAAGCTGCCTTTCGACCCTATGCTTCCGCCTCAGCCAAGTCGAAACCATCTCAGTCGAGACTAACCCATGTCAAAACAAATACACGAGGCATCAATGAAATTGGTGCGTAGTGGATTTGAGGAAGGCGGAAGGCATGGTGTCGAAAGCATTGCTTCCGATAGGGTCGAAACCTTTGTTTGTTTTCCAAAGAAAATTGCCTGCTTTGTTTTACTAAAGCTTTTGAAAGAGTCGAAACATATGCTTTCGAAAGGGGTTTTCCAATAGCTTTCGAAGGGGCTGCCATTTTATGTTTTAAAAGTATAGGCTTTCGAATGGGTTCCTTTATTTATAAAATGATGCTTTTGGAAGTAGTGGTTCCGACTTAGTCGAAACCAAGCCGCGGTTCTTTTGCCTTTCAAGTGTATTGAATTTATCAATTCTTTTGAAGGGTAGCTTTTGTTTTAAAGATGTACTAAGCCACTTCATAAATGCTTTCGAAAGGGTTCAAGGGTTTTGAAGGTAATGGCTTCGAAAGGGGGTTTCGATGCTAACTTTCAATGTTTTACTTAAAGGTTTTAAAGCTTTCAAAAGGATGGTGCCAACGCCATCAAGTTTTCCAAACAAGTTTATATGAAGATTAAAGGTTTCGAAAAAGATACTTTCGTATATATTTACTTTGACCCAAAAGTAGTTTTAAAGTAAAACCCAATGGTTTCGAAAGGGGTACTTTCATTAATTTCTTAGCTATGTTTAAAGACTATTTGTAAAGGCTCGAATTTCCGAACCCTTTGAGCCGATAACAAACCACACATGTCCAACTCAAATTGCACGAATAAGCGGATCTTTAAGGTGTGAAAAAGAAAATTAAGACAGAACATAAACTCACACGAATGGAATAATATATAATATTGAACAATATCTTTACAGTGGAAAAATTTTAAAGCTACATATATCAGAGTTTAACCTAAATTCTGCTTGGACAGTTATAAACATCTGTCCTTACAAATGCTGACAAACATCAAACAACTGCAGGGAATAATAGAATATGTCCATACGTAGATAAATATCTCCAACTCTCCACTTGAAACTCCAACCATCTTCAGTAAACCTGAAACTACTCGGATCTGACCCGAGTAATGAAAATACCCGAATCAGGCTTGATAAACGAGCATGAGAAACTCAAATATTAATGATAGTGTCATATATCATCCTTTGAATAAAATATTTTAAAAAGAAAGAGTATCTCATAAGACCACGCCCACACATAAACACGGACGGGTTTTTCCCTTATGATAACCAAATCACTTTTATATCAAAACATTTGATATTATTTCTAATGACATATCTTTGAAAACATTGCAAATAAACTTATCAATCTTAGCCGAAATTGTTATCATTATTAAATTCCGGATACTAGGTTCTACAATCAAGTCTGAAGGCGCATATTGCAGAATGGATTCCATACAAATGACAAGGTATGGGACTACCTTCCGACAATACACCTCTAGAGGGATGCACCTAGGGTCCAGATACTGGGCACCTAAACAAACATAAGACCGACCTACCCCTTACGCTGGATAGTACTGAATATGTCATCACCCCATCGTTACCGCCCTTTAACGGATACCCGATTCGTACATTCACCACATACTTAGACATGTGTAGGGTAAATCTAGAAGGATGATGACATCTCCTAATTGGGAGTGACCCACTTAGCCTTGCTGCTTCTACCCTGTTTCTGTCATTTTCGGGTGATGAGGCTTGAGGTAAACGATCATCCTTTCACTTGAGATAAGCATTCGTAGCAATCATAACACATCATCAAACAAATATATATATATATATATAGAAGTTAAATAGAGTTTCTCACCATAAACCAAAGCGATAAACTTCCTACCAACATTATAATCAACCAACACTTCACTAACTACTTCCTACTCCATTAAACACTAGCAAACAACACCCTCTCCCTTTCAATAGCTTGGCCGAGGCTTGATATGGAGGTTGGCCGAAAGTATAGAGAAGAAGCGTTAGAGCTTTGAACTTGAATTCCCAAGATTTTGATCCGAAAAATAGGTTATCTTGTATTTGATTTTAGGCCCTCTACATCTCAAAATTTAGAAAAGTCGTTAACTAAAAAGTTGTTGAAATTTTTTTTCTCTTGAATTTGAAAAAAAGAATCATTTGAATCCAAATGGTTTGAGGGAGATATGATAGAATGAAAAAGTGGTATTGTCGGATTGACAAAAATGAAGCCCGAAAATGCACTTCAAATTAGAATTAAGTTTCAGGTACAACAAACCTCAAAAATGGAAAAAGTGATCAATATAAACGTTGTATCTACTGGAATTTCATATGATTTGAAAAAAATAAATTTCTTAATTTGGATCAGTTATGATCAAAACAAAATGGGCTATTTTCTGTGTTAAAAACTTGGCTAGAGAATGCACTAAAAAGAAGTGGATTTTTGACATGGTTAAATCTAGAATGAGATAAAGTGGTTGTGACGACCCGGATTCTTAACGTGTGTTGATTAGGTGATTAACTAAATTTAATCATTGGGAATACTGAGTTTATAAGTCAAACAAATAAAATTTTAATAATTAAATAATCTGGATAGATATAAATTGATTTGAGACCTATAATAAATATGTTGAATTAGGGAATCCCTGGCTATGAAATCTGATAGAAAATAAATGTTTTGAATAAATTTATAGTTATGTAAATATGAAATAAACACTTCGAATAATTCCCAAATTTAATATGATACATGAAGCTATAAGAAATGAAATAAGACAAAGGAGATAACATGTATACAAGTGTACAAGCTTCTAATACAAGCCAAGTCTAATTAATGTTAGCACATACGAATATCATATCAGCCACCATTTGGAAAAAAATCTCTGATCAAATCATAATAAACAAAATATATCTTCCAGTATAAAAAAAATCTCTTATACCTGTATATGTTTCCAACCTGTTCACATATTGTTTATATATATCATCTCCATTTCGATTTAAAAACCTGAGCATCACAAGAAAAAAAGAAGCAAGTTCTAACCTGGAAAACTAAACACCGCAACCAGAATAACATCTATTACAATCAGTTATCATCAACAAAACTTGAAGACTGGGAAAAGCAAAATCAAAACTGTGTTCATTTCAAATCCAGAAGCTAAGCTCTGTTCAATCATTTTCAGGTGAGTAAACAACATCATATAAAAGTTTATGTTAGCTTTAATTCGTGTATGATTCATGTTTAATGTGTATGTCTGAAATATTTTCTTAAGTTCAACCCTGTGTATATATATTTATCTTTGACAGTGCTGAAGTATTCAACTTCCTCTCTGTTTAGTTCACAGGGTATAGAACAACCAAGAGAATTAAAGTTCTTATCGTCTAATTAGAATTAGACCTTGGCTTTAGAACAAGATAGTTGTATTTAAGTATGAATTATAAGTTAAAGATAGTTTCATGAAGTATAAATGTATACAGGATGAAAAATTTAATTTTACAAAGGAAATCTTAAATTTGGGAAAATTCGAATGACACAAATTTGAGATTCAGCTATATAATATGAATCGGCATTAGAAGAGAGAAATTTTAAGGCAAGTTTGATGATTTTTAAGTGAGTGGTTTAGGAGCAGTTTTGAGTTGAACTGGGATTGGGTTTCGATGAAATTCAGGCGAACGAAGCATGGTTAATGGCCGGAGTTCAGCGTGGGGGTGGACGAGCCTACGGTGGGTCGGAAAAAAAATTCTCGGAGAGGCTCACGTGCACTGTGGCGACGGCGGCGTGGAGTTTTTGATTTCAAACCTAATTTTCGAGATAGTTGGAAAAATGATCACCGCGACCTCGTACGTGAATCGAGTCACACGTGCTTTAGGGAGGTGGTAGTTTGGTGGTTGACGGAGTTGTGGCCGGAGGCGCTGGATCTCTGGTGGTCGTTGTCATAATCGCGAGTTATTTCTTTGGTCGCTGTCTGGGTCGTGATGGCTCGAGCTATGCTCGATTTTGATTGAGGGCCTGTTCGAGTTTGTAGACGATCGGGAATTTTTGTCGAAGGGATACTCGATGGGTTGAGATCGTCGAAGTTTGTCGGAGGTCACCGGAGGGGCTGTGCACGTGCACTATTGCACGTTTGTGTCAGGCGATTTATCGTTGAGTTAGGGAAGAAGATCTGGCTCGGGGCAAATGTCGAAGCACTTGGGTGATTTTCTCGAAGCAGGGGACGGGTAGTAATTGTTCGTGAGTGTATTGTGTTTTACTCGGGGATTTACTCGAGTTTTCTTGTGATTTTCTCGAAGCTGACTCGGGTTTTTGAATTGCTTGAGCTCGGGTTTTAGTGTGATTGTGTTACCAGGGTTTAACAGTGAAAACATGAACAGTTTTAAGGTACCAAAATGTTTAGTTTTCAAAGGAGATATTACTAAATTTCTTATACGTGTAATTTAAGTAAATATGATTTCAAAGCAAAGTAAATCTGGTTTCAAAATATATTAAACTGTTTTTTTAAAGAAATAAATGGAAGTTTCAAGGAAGTTTCAAATATAGTATAAGAGTGAATTTAGTTTCCAAAGAAAACTATTTAACAAGTTTTATACAAGTTTTTAGAAATTTAAAATGTTAAGTTAAATGATTTAAATTTCTTTGTTTTAAAAAGCAATTATATTAATTTTTTAATTAATTACCAATGATCTTTAATAAGTTAATGATGTAATTAAGTAATTTATGAACATAAAGAATTTATCTTTAATTAAGGTTGTGATTAATTAAAGATAATTAATTAGTGAAATTAATTAAAAGTTAATTACTCAATGTAATTAATAATGGTTAATTAATATTATAATCAAAGTATAATTTATTAATGAAAGTAATTAATTAAGGACCATGTAATTAATTAATAATTAATGAATGAGAGTAATTAAGGGTTAATTAACATGAATGGTTAAAGGATAATTAATTTACGTAATTAATTAAAGGCTAATTACCTAATGTAATTAAAGAATAATTAATTAAGGTTGATTAATTAAGATGGATAATTAGAGGATGATTAATTAATTGATTTGTAATTAATTAATGTTAAGTAAGCAAGATTTAAGAGTAATAAAGTAATTAATTTAATACATTGGTGGTTAATTAAATTAATTGAGATGGTGTAGTTGATTTATCTTGCTTATGGATGATTGAGTTATATTGGATGGTTTGGATTATGTGATATCTCTGACATGTGAATGTGATGCTCTGTGATATGAGATGCTTTGGATGAATTGTGATAATGTAAGTTATCTATCTGTGATAGAATTGCCATGTGAATATGATATCCCGAATATAAATCGAATTGATTAAACTTAAAACAACTTGACTTAAAAAGATGGTATTGAATTCGAAGAGACCGGGATCAGATATCAGCAATATCCGGAACCACTTCGATTGGTAATCTATAATTATTTATAAATTTGATTTGTAAATCGAATAGGCTGGGATGGAAAAAATTGAGTAATCTGGACCATTGGAACTAAGTAACGGTACTTAGATATTATTTTGTGAAATAATTGTTTGACTATAATAAAACAAGAACTCGTAGTGAGGTACGATTTAAACTGGTTTTCAAAGAAGTTTTACAACCTTAGTATTTCAATTTAAATGGGTTTACTCATGCTGGTTTCCAGCCTGACTCGGGTGTTACTTTGATGTAATGCTGGGGTCAGACCGAGTATTATAGATTTCAGATAAGGACGTTCTGGAGCCCAGGAGGCGAGCTGGATGGCAGGAACGTATGGAGTGTATTCCGCTGTTTTATATTGTTATTTATCTAGGACAAGTTACTTTAACTGTCTAGTGATTGTGAAATGTCGTAACTCTGATGTATTCAAATGTATTTGACTGATACAGCTTTCTTTGTATAAAAATATTATTTGATATTATATTTTATCCGCTGCGAATGTTAGATTCTGAGTTTGGTTTTCTTCTTCTTCTTCTACCTCTTTTCTTCTTTTCCCTAACTATCTGGAATTTTCGGGATCGAAAATTTTAGGTCGTTACATTTGGTATCAGAGCAAAGGTTAAGCGAAAACCTTGGCTCTGGTGGGTTTACTCATCAAGGATAGGGTCAGCGGTACCCTAGGATGAGTTGAGTATATATATATATATGAGAGCGTACTTGTTATTTTCATATATAAAGATTTTAAATGATTTTATATAAGAATATATTTTGAAATATATAAAGTAATATTCCTTAACCAATAAATGTTAAGGTAATTGGTTGTTAAATTGTTGGAATTAAATTAAGAGATAATATAAATACAACCAAATTGAAATTAAATAAAGGTAAGTTTGAAATGGATTCAAACTGAAATTAAATCCTGAATTGATGGAGAAAAGTTTCAGAATAAAATAATAATTAATTGGTTTCCAGATATGATAATCTTGGTTATTATCATAAATGATTGTTGTGTTTAATAATAAGATGTGTATTAATGAGTAAGCAAAATGAAATGTTTTAGATAAGTATGACTTATAAATTGGAACTGAAGATGATCTAGATTTTGAAGTTTTTAATCTAAGCCAGAAAATTTGGAATTTGTTTCAAAGTGCTAAAAGAAATAATAAATAAGTATTATTTGAATAAAAGGGACTTGTTGCAAACAAGGGTTGTTTGAAAATTTGTTTCGAATTAAAAACCAAAGGTGATTTAAAATTTAAGGATAACTTAGTGTGTAAAGGAAATAATATGTATATATGAAGAATATACATAATATCAAAGATGGTTTGAAATAAACTCTAAATGTTGAGTTTTAAATTTGAAATGAGATGTGATATCCAAGGTGAAGTTTAAAATTTGAAATGGGAATTCAAATTGGGTAAGGTTGTCTAGATTAAGTAAATTGAATTTAACTTTGGGAAAGTTAAATAAGTAAACAAGCAACCTGAATTAGAAATTTCAAGATGAAAATTGAGATTTAACTTGGGGAAGTTAAATGATTGGTTTAAATGGGAGGTTATGAGTAATCTCAAAATGGGTTTGAGATTTGGAAATTGAAAATGGACGGATGTTTTAGAATGAATTGGATGATACCATCCTATTGTTATTAATAATCTTTAAATTGTGAATTGGATTTGTTTAAATAAACGAGGAATGAAGTGTAGTAATATATCCATTATTGAGATAAAAGGGGAAATTAAACTTTAATTTGAAATTAAGGATATTGAATTATTTTGAACATAAAATTTAGTAATAAATTGAATTTTAAGATAAAATTGTTTTGAACTCTTATTTGAACTTTGAAATAAGTTAAGTAAAGATAATTTAAAATGGAATTTTGAGAATTCGACTCAGAATTAAATTGTTTAAAGATTTGGATTACTGATTTAAAAATAAAGGTTAATTTGATTTAAGAGGTTAAATCAACATTTGAAAATTTATCTCGAATTTATATAAATCGAGATGGTTTAAAGTTGAGGTTTAAATTGAATTAGTTCGAACTGAATTTGATTTGAATTAATGGGAATTGTGATTTTAAGATGGATAAGTTTAAACTTCAAATGGAAATTTGAATTGGGTTAATTTGAAATAAAATTGAAAATTGAATGAGTTGAAATTCAAACGGAATTGGGATAAATTCATACAGAAATTGAAATGATTTGAAATTGAAGTGGATTCAATTTGAAATTAGTCTAAATTAATTTGAATAATTTGAAATTGTAATTGAAATAAATATGTTTAAAATCAAATGGAATTTGATTTGAATTTGGAAAGAAATTGAGATTAATTCGATTTGAATTGTGATAAATCGAGTTCAAGGGAAATTGAAGTTATTCAAATTAGAATTGGGTCAATTTAAATGAAAGGGAATTTAAATTGAATTGTTTAGAAATGGAGGTTGGGAATTGAACAGTTTGGCTTTGGACTATTTTTAAATAAATCATTTTGATATAAACTGTTTTAAATCTATCTTCCTAACTATTTACTATACAACTTTTCTTTTTAAATCCCAAGACTATCTTATATTTATTTAACAGCTACTTTTGGAACTATTTAACTATTTTACGACTGTTTTATAAACTAATTACTATTTTTCAACAATTTTATAAATCAATTACTATTTTACAACTATTTTGCAATTATTTACAATTTCTATAACTATTTTATAACTATTTTATAAATACTAAACTATTTTACAGCTATCTTACAAACTAATAATTATTTTTCAACTACTTATTTATTTTAAAAAATTTCAAGCTATTTTCTAAATATAAACTGGTCATTCAAACTGTTATTGATTAAATACCCAATTAAGATAAGAATCGAAGTGATAATCCAAATGGGGATTAAGGCAAATGTGAATAAGTAAATAAAATCAAAGTAAGGATGAATAGAAAAGGAACTGATTTAACTAATAATCAATAAAGACAAATACGTAAGATGTACGTATATTATTCTATATGCATAGTGATTTGATCCAGATTCGAGCACAGAATTTCGAGATAATATGATCGATCCGAGTTGGGATTTTTCGCTCGATTTTCGACATCGAACCTGGATATGGATTTTTGATTGATTCTGGATATTCTCTATCATAGTTGTGTCTATGCAAGGAGAATGACGGTATCTGATCAAGAAACCAGATCTGAGTCCGCACTAGGAAGTCGGGTGGACGATACTAGTTCGGAAGTGAAATTGTGTGATCGAGTGAGCGATCAGATTGATATTGCATACGGATGATATGTGGACATCGTACGAGTTTGAATGAAATTGGTATTGTAAGTTATGGATAAGAACTGTAAATGATTTTTGAAATTGGAAGTATATTTTGTGAAATGTATGATGAAGTAAAGTGGAAATTGGATATTTCTATGGTAAAAATTTACTTTATGGAAGTAACTAATTTGGTAAGTGACTTTATAGAGTAATTAAATTTGAATATTTGATTTGGAATAAACAAAGTTATGTATCTTTGTTATATATATGATAAAGCTCCCCTTGTTGAATCTTTTGCCAGAAGAAAAGGGGTTTTGAAAGTATTTAAAGTATGAAAAGGAAATTTATACAAGTATGAATTGAACCAAAGATTTTCCAAGATTATTATATGTATGTATATATAAAAAGGATTTGTGAAAAATGATTTTGAGGAAAGGTTTTGAGAACCTATGGCATTTGGAAAGGCTTTTGATTTTTGAGTAAAATCAATACTGGAATTTGGGAAAAGCCTAATATGAGAATTATCGATATTGGGAATCGATTTTGTAAAGGAGATTTATATGAAATTCATACTTGGTGTATGATTTGGAAAATACTATATGTGTATAGTATAAAGTGTTTTGAAGTGGCTCTGGGGAAAAAGGCACTCCCTTGAAATGAACTTCTCAGGAGTGCCACGGGATGGTACTGCCTTGAGCCCTAAGGGGGGGGGGGTTCTAAAGTTGATCCTGTGAGGAGTCCGGACAAAACTAGTTCCTGAGGATTGTTGGGTAGCAAAAGTCGAGGGCGCTGATGCCTACAGAGGCATTTGGGTTATGCTGTAACGACAGTTTAACTCGATGTCACTGCGATCTACTGCAGACCATAGCGAAAGTCGTGTGTGCCGCTGAGAGCCAACAGTCTATGTTTGATTTTATATCGGTAGATCGTGACACTATGGTAACATAGCGAAAGTCGTGTGTGCCACTGAGAGCTAACAGTCTACGTTTGATTTTATATCGGTAGACTGCAACACTATGGTAACATAGCGAAAGTCGCGTGTGTCGCTGAGAGCCAACAGTCTACGTTTGATTTTACATCGGTAGACTACGACCCCTGTGGGAGTGGAGAAGTTTTATTTTTGACAGCGAAAATCGAGGGCGCTGATGCCTATAGTTACATGAACTTTTGCTTTGATGGCAACGTAACCCTGGAATGTAACTGCGATTTGTTGTGGGATCTGTGGCGTAATCGAGGGGCGCGGAGTGCCTATAGTTATATGGACTTTTGTTGCGATGGCAACGTAACCCAGGATGTAACTGCAACCATGGATGGGGGTGATGATTTCCAGAGCATTCTCACCAAAGATATTTCCTCTATTTTCAAAAACTGTTTCTATATTTTCAATAAAATTATTTTTCCAAGTATTTTCGCTGGGTGTTGAAAATGGGTTTACCAAGTACTTATAGATTTTCAGTCCTACACCTGATCAACGTATGACCGAATTTCTGTGAGGACAAGGATGGACTTGTTGAGACATCGAGTTATAAAAAGTATTTTTAAACAACGCTAGTTTGGTAATATTATGAAATTTTAAAAGTGTTTTAAATTTTAAAATAAACAGTAAGGAATTAAGGATGTTTAAAGAATAATTTAACTAAGATAAACAGTAAATTAAGTTTCTCGCTTCGTTCCTTTTCGAGGACGAAAAGTTCTAAAGGGGGAGGAATGTGACGACCCGGATTCTTAACGTGTGTTGATTGGGTGATTAACTAAATTTAATCATTGGGAATACTGAGTTTATAAGTCGAACAAATAAAATTTTAATAATTAAATAATCTGGATAGATATAAATTGATTTGAGACCTATAATAAATATGTTGAATTAGGGAATCCCTGGCTATGAAATCTCATAGAAAATAAATGTTTTGAATAAATTTATAGTTATGTAAATATGAAATGAACACTTCGAATAATTCTCAAATTTAATATGATACATGAAGCTATAAGAAATGAAATAAGACAAAGGAGATAACATGTATACAAGTGTACAAGCTTCTAATACAAGCCAAGTCTAATTAATGTTAGCACATACGAATATCATATCAGCCACCATTTGGAAAAAAATCTCTAATCAAATCATAATAAACAAAATATATCTTCCAGTATAAAAAAAAATCTCTTGTACCTGTATATGTTTCCAACCTGTTCACACATTGTCTATATATATCATCTCCATTTCGATTTAAAAACCTGAGCATCACAAAAATAGCAAGTTTTAACCTGGAAAACTAAACACTGCAACCAGAATAACATCTATTACAATCATTTATCATCAACAAAACTTGAAGACTGGGAAAAGCAAAATCAAAACTGTGTTCATTTCAAATCCAGAAGCTAAGCTCTGTTCAATCATTTTCAGGTGAGTAAACAACATCATATAAAAGTTTATGTTAGCTTTAATTCGTGTATGATTCATGTTTAATGTGTATGTCTAAAATATTTTCTTCAGTTCAACCCTGTGTATATATATTTATCTTTGAAAATGCTGAAGTATTCAACTTCCTCTCTGTTTAGTTCACAGGGTATAGAACAACCAAAAGAATTAAAGTTCTTATCGTCTAATTAGAATTAGACCTTGGCTTCAAAACAAGATAGTTGTATTTAAGTATGAATTATAAGTTAAAGATAGTTTCATGAAGTATAAATGTATACAGGATGAAAAAATTAATTTTACAGAGGAAATCTAAAAGTTGGGAAAATTCGAATGACACGAATTTGAGATTCAGATATATAATATAAATAGGCATTAGAAGAGAGAAATTTTAAGGCAAGTTTGATGATTTTTAAGTGAGTGGTTTAGGAGCAGTTTTGAGTTGAACTGGGATTGGGTTTCGATGAAATTCAGGCGAACGAAGCATGGTTAATGGCCGGAGTTCAGCGTGGGGGTGGATGAGCCTATGTTGGGTCAGAAAAAAAATGCTCGGAGAGGCTCACGTGCACTGTGGCGACGGTGGCGTGGAGTTTTCGATTTTAAACCTACTTTTCGTGATAGTTGGAAAAATGATCACAGCGACCTCGTACATGCATCGAGTCACACGTGCTCTGGGGAGGTGGTAGTTTGACGGAGTTGTGGCCGGAGGCGTTGGATCTCTGGTGGTCGTTGTCGTGATCGCGAGTCATTTCTTTGGTCGCTGTCTGGGTCGTGATGGCTCGAGCTATGCTCGATTTTGATTGAGGGCCTGTTCGAGTTTGTAGACGATTGGGAATTGTTATCGATGGGATACTCGATGGGTCGAGATCGTCGAAGTTGGTCGGAGGTCACTGGAGGGGCTGTGCACGTGCACGATTGCACATTTGTGTCAGGCGATTTGTCGTTGAGTTAGGGAAGAAGACTTGGCTCGGGGAAAATCTCGAAGCACTTGGGTGATTTTCTCAAAGCAGGGGACGGGTAGTAGTTGTTCATGAGTGTATTGTGTTTTACTCGGGGATTTACTCGAGTTTTCTTGTGATTTTCTCGAAGCTGACTCGGGTTTTTGAATTGCTTGAGCTCGGGTTTTAGTGTGATTGTGTTACCAGGGTTTAACAGTGAAAACATGAACAGTTTTAAGGTTTTAAAATGTTTAGTTTTCAAAGGAGATATTACTAAATTTCTTAAACGTGTAATTTAAGTAATATGATTTCAAAGCAAAGTAAATCTAGTTTCAAAATATATTAACTATTTTTTTAAATAAATAAATGGAAGTTTCAAGGAAGTTTCAAATATAGTATAAGAGTGAATTTAGTTTCCAAAGAAAACTATTTAACAAGTTTTATACAAGTTTTCAGAAATTTAAAATGTTAAGTTAAATGATTTAAATTTCTTTGTTTTAAAAAGTAATTATATTAATTTTGTAATTAATTACCAATGATCTTTAATAAGTTAATGATGTAATTAAGTAATTTATGAACATAAAGAATTTATCTTTAATTAAGGTTGTGATTAATTAAAGATAATTAATTAGTGAAATTAATTAAAAGTTAATTACTCAATGTAATTAATAATGGTTAATTAATATTATAATCAAAGTATAATTTATTAATGAAAGTAATTAATTAAGGACCATGTAATTAATTAATGAGAGTAATTAAGGGTTAATTAATATGAATGGTTAAAGGATAATTAATTTATGTAATTAATTAAAGGCTAATTACCTAATGTAATTAAAGAATAATTAATTAAAGTTGATTAATTAAGATGGATAATTAGAGGATGATTAATTAATTGATTTGTAATTAATTAATGTTAAGTAAACAAGATTTAAGAGTAATTAAAGTAATTAATTTAATTCATTGGTGGTTAATTAAATTAATTTGAGATGGTGTGGTTGATTTATCTTGCTTATGGATGATTGAGTTATATTGGATGATTTGGATTATGTGATATCTCTGACATGTGAATGTGATGCTCTGTGATATGAGATGCTTTGGACGAATTGTGATAATGTAAGTTATCTATCTGTGATAGAATTGCCATGTGAATATGATATCTCGAATATAAATTGAATTGTTTAAACTTAAAACAACTTGACTTAAAAAGATGGTATTGAATTCGAAGAGACCAGGATCAGATATCAGCGATATCCGGAACCACTTCGATTGGTAATCTATAATTCTTTATAAATTTGATTTGTAAATCGAATAGGCTGGGATGGAAAAAATTGAGTAATCTGGACCATTGGAACTAAGTAACGGTACTTAGATATTATTTTGTGAAATAATTGTTTGACTATAATAAAACAAGAACTCGTAGTGAGGTACGAGTTACCCTGGTTTTCAAAGAAGTTTTACAACCTTAGTATTTCAATTTAAATGGGTTTACTCACACTGGTTTCCAGCCTGACTCGGGTTTTACTTTGATGTAATGCTGGAGTCAGACCAAGTATTACAGATTTCAGATAAGGACGTTCTGGAGCTCAGGAGGCGAGCTGGATGGTAGGAACGTATGGAGTGTACGCTGTGTTATATTGTTATTTATCTAGGACAAGTTATTTTAACTGTCTAGTGATTGTGAAATCTCGTAACTATGATGTATTCAAATGTAATTGACTGATACAGCTTTCTTTGTATAAAAATATTATTTGATATTATATTTTATCCGCTGTGAATGTTAGATTTTGAGTTTGGTTTTCTTCTTCTACCTCTTTTGTTCTTTTCCCTAACTATCTGGAATTTTTGGGATCGAAAATTTTGGGTCGTTACAGTGATCAACATGAAAGTTGTAGCCATTAGAAAAATACATGATTTGAAAATAAGAATTTTGCATTTTGGTTCTATTTGGAAGAAGTTATGGCCGAGAGAAAAAGAGGTAAAATATGGAGAAAAGAGGAGTTTGATTTGAAGAGAATGAACATTGATTTCTTTATAATTTTTGTAAATATTTTAACATTATTTTTTTCTAATTTTTTTTCTATGGATTAAAAGTCATTAAAGAGGAGAGAAATAAGATGAAGAAGCTTGAGAAAAGAAGAAGAAGAAGAAATGTGAATAAAAGTGAAAAAGGAGGTTGGTATTTATAGAAAAAGAAAGAAGTGGTAAATTTACCAAAATAACCTCTTACCAAATTACCAAACTAACCTTACTTCAACCTAAAGCAACATCCACTTTTCAACACTTAACATTATCCTTTCACTTCTTACTTTATGTCTTAGTCACTTAAAGATTAAGTATAGAAAAGTAATTATTTTGTTGGATATTTTTGTGATTTGGATTTGATGTTTACTTTTGACTTTTCTTAAACTTACTTACTTTTCTTAATGATGTTCTAAAAATTTCCTAATCATAATTAGTAAAAGTAAACATGTTTAGTTATTAAAATGTGTAATATATATGTTAAAACATGTTAACAAAGGTGCGATAATGTTGCAGCAACTTATTTTGAACAAAACGTTGATTTTCGACAAAACGTTTTCCGGACACATTTTGACGTTTTTGTTAAATTATTTATTCATGTAAACCAAACTTCAAAATTGATTTGTTATTATCTTTATATAATTAAAACAAGCATATTTGACTTACAAAATTATATAAAACAATATCCAAATCTATTTTAAAAAAATACGACATTGATTTATCAATATGCGATGAAATTTGTCAACTTTTATAGAACAACTTTTATATATTTATCGAACCATTATAAATTAAATTACTATTATTGTAAAATGAGTTTGATATCGATTATATATATATTTAAAAGGAATTATTTATCCTTTAAAACAAATTTCTTGGACATTTATCCTAACTTTATTGGAATCCAACTTTTGTCAATTTTACAATGGAAATCCAAAATCATTATTCAATATCAAAAATAAGTTTACCATTCTTATTTATAAAAGATGATTGTTTAAGTTTGAAAATTCTACATTTGAATATTTAAAATAATTAAATATCACATTTTCAAAGTGGTAAAATTACGGGTCGTTGCACTCTCCCCTACTTAAAAGAATTTCATCCCCGAAATTATCCTGAACCTAAACCCATAATTTTTTTTACCTAAATCATTATTTCACAAACTTAAATCATAAGATGTACCCAAATCATCCGTATAAAATATCCGATTTGATCTTCTATTCGAATTCACAACTTTATTTCCGAACTTGTATCGATCGCTTGATCCACTAGTGCGGACTCTGATCAAGCTTCTAGATCAGATACACTTGCTTTCCTTGCATAACTCTTAACTATGATAGAAAACTCGAGTAACTAACCACAAAACATCATCAATCCTCACCGTCAAGAAATCGAGTGATAAATTCTTTTCCGGATCGGTGTAAACACCTCAAAATTCCATACTCTGATATTAGATCAAAATTTGTGTGATGAAATGATTACGTATAAATTATTGGTTTTTCTCAGTTATACGAAATTCTCTTTATTCACATCCTTTATTTTTCACATTCATTTTTTTAGTATATTTTCTTTAATACTAATATTGTTTATGAATTATTTCGTAAACTATTACTTAAGTTTATTATATCTTATGAACACAACTATGTTAATCCACCACTTTTAAAAACTTAAGTCCAAATCCTTAATTAATGGTAGAATTCATTAATAATTTTTTTCTTCAGGTTACAATTACATTTTTAAAGAGTTGTTATTTTACTTAAGCGTATAAATAATTCATGACTTAAATCTATTTTTGTATAATACTCTTTTACAACCTAATAGTATATACACACATCCCAAATTCCCGATCAGTTTTATATCCGAGTGAATTACTGTTTTAAAATTTGTTGTAGGTTGCTATCATTTCAATCATAATTACAAAATTTATTTCTGATTTAATGCTATTATAAATTTCTCCACTTTTAAATCCTTTTTATTTATAATCATATTTATAAATTATACTTATCCAATTTCATTTACTCAAAATATTTAACAATTGTTTATCTTTTATCAAAAGTTTCAATAAATTCCTTAGCTTTGAGCTTGGTGTGATTCAGTAATTTTCAACTGTCCAAAATCATCGAGAATCCCACTTTATCTTATCAATTAGAGATTCCAAATTTATCTTTGGTTTAAACACTTTTATAAATATTACTAGTCAATTTACCAATTAATGATTCACATTATCTCATTAACTTAAGAAAATTATATATATTGATCAACTCCAAAATAATACCAAGAAACTGGGTACTACCAATAGTATTATATATTCTCTTAACAAGAAGAGTAATACTCAAGAGAAGTGTTTACCATCCGAACACATCTCCTGCCCATTTTTAGTTTATTTTCGAGCCATTCGAACTAGTTATCATAAAATATCTCTTTTTTTTGAAATAATACAATTTTCAAAATCCTTTAGAGGTTGCTTTTGTTTACAAAACCTATTTTATAAATTATTTTTATAAATTCATCTTATATTAATTAGCTTCATTTAAATTACCAGAATTCTTTTAAATTACTCGAATTTCAATTCTCATTCCTTTTACATTTACCTTTTACATAATCTTTTTCTATTTGTTAAATACATTTTTATCTTATATGTTCATTTCTTAAACCAATCTTATTATCAAACACCTTATACTCAAACTGTGAAATTATAATCACAAGATGTTCATTATTTAAATTTCACTAATCTTGATTTCTAACTATATAACTTTTCAAAATATATACTTTGTAATCAAAATATAATCCTCGGTAAAATTATTTCATTTACCAATTTTTCAAAAAAAAACCTTTATATATAACATTAACAAATACGCACTCACATATAATACTCTCAACTCACTCTAGGGTGTTACTAACCCTATCTATAATGAGTTACTCATCCTAGGGTATTACTAACCCTATCTCTGATGAGTCTTTACACCTCCAAAGACAAGGTTCTCGCTTAACCTTCAGCTCTGATACCAAATGTAAAGGCCCGAATTTCCGTACCCTTTGAGTCGACAATAAACCACACATGTCCAACTCAAACTGCATGAATAAGTAGATCTTTAAGGTGTGAAAAAGAAAATAAAGACAGAACATAATCTCACACGAATGAAATAATATATAATATTGAATAATATCTTTACAGTGGAAAATTTTTAAAGCTACACATATCAGAGTCTAACCTAAATTCAACTCGAACAGTTATAAACATCTGTCCTTAGAAATGCTGATAAACATCAAACAACTGTAGCGTATAATAGAATACATCCATATGAAGATGAATATCTCCAGCTCTCCTCTTGAAACTCCAACCGTCTTCACTAAACCTAAAACTACTCGGATCTGACCCGAGTATTGAAAATACCCGGATCGGGCTTGATAAACGAACGTGAGAAACTCAAATATAAATGATAGTGTCATATATCAGCCTTTGAATAAAATATTTTGAAAAGAAAGAGTATCTCATAAGACCAGGCCTACACATAAACACAAACGGGTTTTTCCCTTATGATAACCAAAACACTTTTATATCAAAACATTTGATATTATATCTAATGACATATCTTTGAAAACATTGCAAATAAACTTATAAATCTTAGCCGAAATTGTTACCATTATTAAATTTCGGATACTAGGTTCTACAATTAAGTATGAAGGCACTTATTGGAGAATGGATTCCATACAAATGACAAGGTACATGACTACCTTTTGACAGTACACCTCTATAGGGATGCACCTAGGGTCCAGATATTGGGCGCCTAAACCAACACAAGACTGGCCTCCCCTCACGCTGGATAGTACTGAATATCTCATCACCCCAGTCGTTACCGACCTTTAACGGGTACCCGATTCATACATTCACCACATACTTAGACATGTGTAAAGTAAATCTAGAAGGATGATGACTTCTCCTAATTGGGAGCAACCCACTTAGCCTTGCTGCTTCTACCCTGTTTCTGTCATTTTCGGATGATAAGGCCTGAGGTAAACGATTACCTTTTCACATAGCACATTTTCTTCACTTTGAATGCCACATTGCCATTCCTTTGATAACACTATTGACTTTCACGAACATAGAACCTCTGAGCTCGTACGTCTCAGAGAAGGGTGTTAAGCTAAGAGAAGTTGCCTTCTCCGCCACCAAGCAGATGTACATTTGTAAAAGTTGATGTTATGATCTTAGAAATGCAATGTCAGACATTCAACCATACAAGTTGTCCAGGAACAGGACAAACCGAAGGTACTCTCCGACTTCATTAGTAGCGAGAAGTCCTTGCATTAGAAATTTTCATAATAGAGCACCGCTGCCACCATATAATATGGTAATTTTCACCTCGAGGGACTAGTGGCAAACAGCCCTACATCATAAAGATCCCCATCTTCAAAATAATTTGTCTTCAAACACGTTTTACTTTGAACGTAGATTTGTTCGAAGTGGTTTTCGGATAGGAATTATCCAAATCCAACCCCGGTTACTTCGAATCCAATCATCGATTAAAAAATGTTAAGTTCATGTACGATTATCAATCATAAATCAATTACTTTATTTTTTCATTTAATCAAATATCTTTCTTAGATATATTCTTTTTAATTTATTCCATTTTCTTTTCAATGAGTATATGGAAGCATTAAGCCTCATTTATCAAATTATTTGGTTTATTTACCTTTCTTTTTATCTTTGAATAATTTCAAATCATTTCATCTTTTACTTAGGAAAACATTCCCAAATCATTCATTAAATCTTAACCAAAGATTTCTTATATTCAAGTTATAACTTTTAACTTGGGGACAATATTCCCAAATCATTCATTAAATCTAAATCAAAGATTTCTTTCTTAACTTCAAATCATATTCTTGCAAATCGAAGATTTTCATAACAGAACATTACTGCCACCTTAATTATGGTAAATTTCACCTCCAGGAATTAGTGGCAAGTAATCCTACATCATGAAGATCTTTTCTTTTATTTGGAAAAAAACTTTAAATATGATCTTTTAGAGCATCCAGGCTTTCCTTTCGATTTGTTCCACCCATCGTCTAAAAGATAAAGCAAAGGCCAGGTAAGTTCAGGACACTGGTTGCTCCATTCCTAACCTTAGTTACACACCTTGTTTTACCGTTTAGCTCTCATAGGCAAGACAAAGTTACCAGTCATTTCCGCATGCTCAATTTATTATTATATTCAATATTCTTCAATTATTGTTTAAGTGTTATAAACAATTCCTCTTAACCATTTATTCAAACTCTTATTAAAACTTCCAAATCATCTTTAAATTACATAATTATTCTTTTAAAATCATTCACAAAAGATTGAGGAAAGAATTGTTAAGTTTAAAACTACGTTTCAAAAGTTATTAAAAACAACTGCGAAAAGCGTTGCGAAAAGTGTTGCAAATATATTTTAAAAGCTATATTCTTCAAAACGAATTTTATATCATTTAGAAATCCATCTTTTCAACTTAAATCTCTTTTAAAACATTTTAAAGGATTTTTAGAATTTATTTCATAATTTTAAAACATTTAAAATATCAATTTTAAACTTTGGTCACTTTGCTACAAAAGCGCGATTTTTCTAGAAAATTGTTTTGGACATATTTTAAAATATACAAGATGAAATCTTGATTTTATTTCTTTATTTCATTAAAATATTTAAATGTTTATAAAACATTTCTAACTCATTTTAAAACTATTTCCAAAAGTTTAAGAATTCCATATACACCATTCCATTTTCAAAAGGAAAGTGATTTCCTTTGTGCTTATCGACATGTATTAATGTGACTTGGTAAAACAATCATATCAAACGATCGATACTTGATGATCAAAGCATATATAAGCATCTGTAGCAATCAGAACACATCATCAAACATGTGTTTGTATATATATATATATATATATATATAAATATAGACGTTAAATAGAGTTTCTCACCATAAACCAAAGCGATAAACTTCCTACCAACATTCTAATCAACCAACACTTCACTGACTACTTCCTACTCCATTAAACACTAGAAAACAACACCTTCTCCTTTTAAATAGCTTGGCCAAGGCTTGAGATGGAGGTTGGCCGAAAGTATAGAGCAGAAGCGGTAGAGCTTTGAACTTGAATTCCCAAGATTTTGATCCGAAAAATAGGTTACCTTGTATTTGATTTTAGGCCCACTACATCTCAAAAATTAGAAAAGTTGTTAACTAAAAAGTTGTAACGACCCGTAATTTTGCTACTTCGAAAATAAGAGATTTCGTTCGTTTTGAATTTAAAAGGAATTTAAATCTTAAATAAATGGGTTTAAATATTTATTTGATAAGTTAAATTTTATTTAAAACATCTAAAAAAGATAATAAAAAAATGTTAATAATCGTTTTACAAAAATAACCAAAATTTGTCGTATTTTGTCAGTTTTACAAACACTATAAAATTTAAGATTTTGATATTAATTAAATGTGATTTTTAAATATAAAGAGACATGTTTTAATTTATTTAAATAAGTAAAAAGTTCATTTTAAAATTTTGTTTACATCAATATATAGCTTAACAAAAACGTCAAATTTTAACTGTAAAATTTGTCGACAAAAACACCGTTTTCAACCGAAACAAGTTGTTGCAACTTGATACATTTTCTAACATACAAATACAAGTTTACTAACTATTTAAATACTTTACATTTAGCACTAAAAGATAAAAGAGGTTTACTTTTGAAAAGTTAAAATAAATGTATAAAAGTGAAAAGACATGATTTGACTAATTAAATTTTATTTTAAATCTTTATAAACAACATCATTACACTCATTTCCATCACCATTAATGCTTAAGTCATATCACTTATGGAAAATGAGAAAAATGATTATTTAACATTTTAAAGATTAAGAAAAAGAGGCAAACATCATTTCATTAAGTACAAACTTACATCCTACCATCATTTCACCATTAATGCACTTCTTATCATGTTAAGAAAAAGTCAAAAAGTAAGGCAAGGGTATTTAGGACATTAGCCATTCAAACTCCACTTATAAATACAATCTTAAACCCTTATTTCTTCACTACATTTTCATTCTACAAAATTCTATAATCCATTCTCTTCCTCTTCCATTACTTCCTTCTTCTTCCATCATTTCCATGGCTTCCCACCTCTCCATTCTCTTCCATCACTCCACCAAGCTCCACCACCACTTAAACCCCCTCTACTCTCGACCACACCATCTCCACTTCACCAAAACACTAGCCACACCACCACCCACACCAAGGCCAAGCTCCACCTCCACCCTACAAGGCCATACCCCCTTCTTACCAACAAGGCCGAGCCCTCCAAACCACCTACCCACTTCAAAACACATGCACACCCCACCTACCTGCCTACCCAAAGCCATACACACCTCACTACCCTAGGCCGTACCCTCCTGTAACGACCACGACTTTCTCTCCATAGAAAGTCGTATCGCTAATAAGAAAGAAAGGGATAGAAAAGAGAAAAGAAGAGAAAGAAAGAATAACAACACATCAGAATCTCACAGCGGAACGAAACAAAATATATTATATCACATAAATATTACATAGTATCATATACAACACTTATCAGAGTTACATAGATTACACATCATATACTAGACAGTTATAATCATCTGTCTAGTTATTACATCTCAATCTAATACAGAGATCAATACAAAATCAACACAGCGGAAACTACTATCTATCTACAACGCCGAAGCCTCCTGCTCCATTGCTCCTCCACAATTTGTCAAGGCTAACCTGAATCCCTTGACTACTCGTAAAAATTTGAGTACCCAAGAGTTTATAAAACAGAAATAAACAACTTGGGTCAGACATGGGTCTGGTGAGAGTAACAGGTTAAACTTGTTTAACTTCAAAACCTTTTGAAAACAAAGGTATCACGTAAGACTTCCCACACATAAATATGGAAAAGTTTTTACCTTACGCTAACCAAAACATTTGATAGGAAATCCAGTTATATTATAATAGGGTCTAGGGTTTTCAAGTAAAATACAGAAATAGCTGAAATGCTTACATCTCACATTCCAACATAGTTGGGCACAACTAATACGTACGGCACTTATTGGAGTTTGGATTCCATACAATGGCAGGGCTACTGGGGTACCGCCCGTCACAGTACGTGGCCTAGATCACCGTACCGAGGATCACTCCCAATCCCCTGCAACACAAGGTCGGAACATCCCTTACTGGATAATTCCCGCACAAGATACCTCACGGTTGGGATCAGCAACCGCACCACTAAGTCGAAATAGAAAGGGACATCTAGACAGAGGTAACCTTGTCCTACTTGGGTGCTACCCACTAACCTTGCTGCACCTCCCCTGTTTTAGCCATTCCCGGTTTGTGAGGCTTGAGGTCACGATTACCTTAGAAAAGAACACATCACTTAGAATGCTCATCGTCCACCTGACGATGTTCTGAAAGCATTCAATCCATACAAGTTCGTTCCGGGTTCGAACGAAACCGAAGGCATTATCTCGTTACACTCGTTTTGGAATCACCCTCAGAGTTAACGACAATAACCCTTGCACTCTGAATCTTCATCTTCACTTGATTCACGACCTATCGTTAATTTGGATCGATGTGGTATTCGGGTCTCCAGACCTGGAATTCCGGTATACGGAAACCCGATCCCGGTCTCATCGAAATCCAAAGCGTATCTTTTAAGGCCAAGTTGTTTTAAAGGTTAAAACAATTTAATTTATTATCTTTATTCACAAAGGAAGATAACAGATAATCAACATTATCAGATAATCCATACAATTCAACTAACATCCATATCACACAGCATATATCTCATCAGAGATATCAATCAAAGTCAAGTATCCAATACTAACACCCATTCATAAGTAATGATTTATATCATCTTAATTTAAATTGAATTAAATTAATTACTTCATTTTATAAATCCTTCTTACTTAACCATTAATTAATTACAATCAATTAATTAATTATCCTCTAATAATTCATTTCAATTAATCATCTTGATTAATTATCTTTTGATTACATTCAAGTAATTTATTCTTAATTAATTACTCAAATTAATTATCATTAACCACTTATAGTAATTAACCTTTAATTATATCATTAATTAATTAACTAAAATTAATTAAGTTAATCAACTATAATTAATTACATTAATCCTTAATTAATTATATTGATTAATCACTTCAATTATTAATTATTACTTAATTAATCAATCTTAATTACATCATTAATTATATTAATTAATTATCCTTAATTACAACTTAATTATTAATTACTTAATTAAATTAATTACATTAAGTAATTAACTTTTAATTAAACAACATATTTATTAATCACCTTGATTAATCTTCAATCAGTAATTAACTACCCTTAATTACTTTCACTAACTAAATTAATTACTTCCTTAATTAATTTCTTAATTAATCCCTTGATTAATTCCATTAATAATTAACTACCCTTAGTTACTCTATTAATTACATCAGTAATTATCCATTAATTACTTTCCCAAGTAATTATACTTTATTAAATTACATTAAGTAATTATACTTCACAAATCATTAAGTGATTTTCTTAAATTAATTAAACTTAATTAATTAATTTAAACTAATCAAATCAAACTCAATTAATTACAATGAGTAATTAATTCCTTAATTACTTCCCATTAAGTAATTATATTAACAATTTCACAAATGATTAACCTTAATTAATTAATCTACTTAATTATCAAAATTAATCACATTAATTAATTACTTATTTAATTCTAAGTTAATGATCTACATTAACTATTAACTATTATTTAATTATCTTTCTTAAATAATTAAACATTAATTAACCATTAGTAATTTCAAATTAATTAATTCTAATTACTAATAAATTAATCCCTAATTACTCAATTAATTAAGTACCAAACAACAACTTAATTCATCCTTAATTACTTAACTAAATTTCCTAACCATTAATTAATAATCTTAACTTATCTAATTAATGATCCTTAATTTTCAAATTAATTAACCTTTAATTAATTTGAATAAATCTTAATTAATCAATTTAAACCCTTAATTATTAAATCATATGTTAAAGAAATATGTACTTAATTAAAAAAAATTTAAAACCAATTTTATTTTACATTCAAATCAATTTAAATTACACTTTAAACATTCAAGTAGTTTAAACATTTTTATTCAAAACTTTATTTTATTCCAAAAACTAGAATTCAAACTAAACTTAAATCCTGATTTTTAATTTTTAGATTTAAACTTTGTTTAAATCTTTATTTAACAATTTAAAAACTTCAGATTTAAATTTTAAACAAAACACTACAATTTTTCCTTTAAACCTATAACATATATTTTAACCCGAGCCTATCTTCAGTTGCTTCGAGTCTCCAACCTAATTTCACGAGAACAACCCGAGCATTCCAGTCCAAAACACCGAGGCACTCAAACATCTGCTACTTCGAGTCGATACCATGAAATCGCGAGCTCCTCCCGAGCAATAACCATCTTCCCCAACACCACAGCAGATACCAGACCTATACGTGCACGTGCACGATCACCAGCGTCCACTCTGACCACCACCGAGCATCCCCACAAGACAACGATCGACTACCAACCCAACCCCGATCATCCAAACTTCAATCCACTCACGCAGTCGAAATCGAGATGAATTTCGAAACCTAGAACAGAAAGACCCAACCATCACCAAACCTGTCAACGTTTCCCCCACGTCACTCCGATCATCAGAGATCTTGAAACTCCGTCCATAAACTCTTCAATGACCATACTTTCATTTTCCCAAACCTCACTGCACCCGATCCAGCAGAGAAGTCGTGATGATCTCCTTACCCAGACCAGCTAAAACTAGGGTTAGGAATTTAAATCCTAAATCAAATCTTCCTTAATGCTTAAAAAAATACTCCTGACATTTTTCCTCGAGTCTCTGATCACCCTACTATCTTTAGATAGAAGCCCGATCCCCCAGACCATCTAGATCACCAGTTCTTCCCAATTTCCCCTTTTTAGTTAAAACAAAAACTGCTCTTTCATTATAAAACTAAAAATCATAATTTCATTCTTAAAATTCATGCCTAGGGTTAAGAATTTAGTTTATGCTTCTGAATTGATGAATTAAAGTGTTTGAATTTTCACCTATATAAATCTTGCTCTGTTGATTTTGGTTTACAGAGACACCCAGGTTTAAGTTGAGCTTAATTACCTTTTTAAACTTTAGTTTATGATGAAACTAATTAATTTGTTTAAGCCTAAGATCTAACAGAGATTAGATAAGAAGATGAGGAATTTTTGATCAAGATCTGGCTTAAAAGAAATATAAACAGAGATATCACACAATAGCTGACATGCAAATATATATCTATACATCCATATATCTATCTATAAAAACTCACATATATACACACAAGAACATACTTCTTTCAGAGTTAACATGCAACAGATTCTTATATTTAAAATCTAAAAATGTTACTCACCTTAATTTAAACAGAGGCAGCCTCTTTGAATTTTTGAAAAGCTTGAAATTGGTTTGAACTTTAAAACTGGAATGCCTCTTTGATTTAAAAACTTGAGTTGTTGAGCTTAAAACTGTTTTGAACCACATGCATGCTGGCTTCCAAATTGAAGAACGAATGCAAGCAGGCTCTTTTATTTTTTACAGTTGATCCCAGGTTGAAAAATGAAGATGTTTGCAGGCAGGCATTTGAAAAGAAAGCATGTTGTTTTCAGGTTTGAGAAGAATGCAAACTGCTTGGGTTGAGATGATTCCAGATTGAAAAAGAAATGCAGGCAGATTTGATCTTTGATTTGGAAAATGAATTATAGGTTGTTTGAATTTGGTTTGAGGCAAATTTGATTACTGATTTCAGATTTTGGATTAGAGAATTGGTTTGGGTTTTCTTGGTTTTGAAATGAAGATTTTAAAAAGAAAATGAAGTGAAGATATGCAAATGTATATATAAGTGAATTTATGATTTTATAAAAATAAAAGAAAATGGAAATAATAAGGACACTTGTCATTTTGTTTAATCCATTGCTTAACACATGTTAATACAAAGCTTTAAACATTAACACTTGTTAAAATAAGGGCTTTAGGAAATAACACTTGTCTTTTATATTTTTTTTACCTTATTTTTAAAAGTAAATAAAACCCTTTTCTTTATTTATTAAATACTTATCTATATATATAAATTACTTTTTAATAAAACAAACTAATTATATTTTTATATAAAAGTTTATACAAATATTCTAAAATCCAAAACAATTTAAATATATATTCTTTTGAATTTCAAAACTTAAATTCAAATTCAAGTTAAATTAGATCCTAAGATTCAATTAAAATATACAATTATTTATCAATTTAAAAATAACAATTCTATAGTCTTTTAAAATCTATTCATACAAAATTAAAAATAATATATTATACTTATTATTTGAAATTAACATATTTGATAATTTAAATAATTTATATAAGAGATTATATTATCAAGTAATATTTTAAAAAGAAATAAAACAAACCATTTTTGTTAATCTTATTTATATTTAAACTTAAGTTAAAATATATTTTAACCAATTTAAACATTTACCTAAAGTATATTTAAAACTATAAAGTTATTTATTTAAATATCTTTGAAAAGTCATATTAAATTAAATCTAAATTTCCAATTTGCCCAAAGCTTTCTATTTACAATATATACAAATAAATATATATATTCAAATAGAAAATATCTTATTAACTATTTTAAAAGACTAAATCATCAATTAAATACTTTGTTAAATCAGATTATTAAATTAAATTCAGATTTCATTATCAACGACCATCAATATCAATTTAATTATTTAACAGATTATTAAATTGATATTGCTCAAATTTCAGGGATATTACACCTCCTCCCTAGGCCACACATCCTCCTCTTAACCCCACGGCCAAAATAATAAAAAAAACAAATAAAAAAGAAAAGGAGAAGAAAAGAAAGCGACGAATTCAAAGACGTTGAAAATAGCACGTTAGCTCGAGAGGCACGTATCTTGCGTTAAAGATTGACAGAGTGGATATGAAGGTGAGAAATTCTCATTGCTTTTGAATTTATATTTTGGTTATGTTAAAGCAATCATATTTATATCCATATGACATATGAATGTTTATTTGATTGTTAATATGGATGATTTGATAGTTGGTTAGATACTTGAATTGTGATAATATATCCCGTTATGGTATTAATAGTGAATGTTGGATTTGAAATCATATGTTATTTGGTTTGTTGAATGGATGTTATGTTAGCAATTAATATGGATATTGGTTATGTTCATTTTAATTAAGTGATCCTTTGTTAATAAGACCATATTTTAGAGATATGAGATATTTTGGAAAAATAAATCTCTTTTCAATTAGAAGTTAAATTAAAGTAAAAATAAAAGAGAATTTGAAATTTGAAGTGAATTGGATTTAAAAAAGATAGTTAAATTGAAATTGAAATTGAAATTGAGAGGAATAGTGAAATTGAAATTGAAATCGATTTTGAAAATTTAAGTTTAGTTTGAGATTGAATTGAAGTTTAAATTGAAATCAGATTTAAAATCTAATTAAATACGTTTAATTTGAAGTTAGAATTGAAATTGGAATTTAAACATTTAATATTAAAATAATGTGAATATAGTAATATTATAATATGGTAATAGTGAAAATATATTTTAAATACTTTAAAAAGTGAAAATATTGATTTATGATGATTTTATAAGTGATAGAATTCAATTTGAATAAATTATTTCAAATATTGAAAAATAAGTTAAAACAAGGTGCGTCGCGCAATGGTAGTTCGCGATTTCGCGCCGAAAAGTTCAAATGAATGTGTAGAGTGGAATATAGCTCGGAATTCTTCGGGATAAGAAAATTCTGGACTATTATATCCATATCTTCTAAAGGAAGAAAGAAAATCAAATTTTTTTGGGTAAATTTTGAATTAAGTCCAAATCAATTTTCTAGAAAAATCGCACCAGTGCTGTTAAGTGACCATAACAGGAAATCTGTTTAAATGAACGTTTTTAATATTGGAAAAATATAAAATAAATTTGATAAATCTATTTAAATGGTTTAAAAGATTTAGATTGGAATATATGAATTATCGAATGTTTAAAAGCTGATTTAAACAAATAAGCTTATATAGCACTTTCCGTAGCACTTTTATGCTGCGAATGGTATAACTTTTTGAAAATAAGTTTAAATGTAACGATTTTTCCCTGAATCAATTATGAATGTTTTTAAAAAGAAAATTTAGGGTTTAAATGATAATTTGGAATCTTTATAATCAATTCCAAAATAAAGTTGATAACTGAGTATGCGGAAACGACTAGTACATTTGTCCCGCCTGTGAGATCTGGGAAGATAAAACAAGGTGTTTAACTAAGGTTAGGGATGGAGCAATCAGTGCCCTGAACATACTTGGCCTATGTTTTCTTTTCTTAGGCGAGGAGTGGAACAGATAGAAAGGAAAGCCCGGGTGCTCTAAGATAAAAAGGTTGTATTAGGTTTTCCAAAATAAAAGAAGATTAGTATTATCAAAATTTAAGCAATCTCCAAAATGAATGATTTCTATGATCCTATTTACTCAAAAATGTTTGCTAAGATTGATTTTAGGGTTTATCGTAAATGGTGTCTTAAATAACATTGTTTTTGACCCGTCTAAAAGCTAAGGAATTTGGATCGAGAGTTAAGTGAGGAAATTTGAGGTATTATCCAAAGCAAAAGAATGAATTACTTAGAATTATTCTAAGTCAAAAGAAAGAGATTTCGAAATCATCCGAAAAGAATTAAAGTGAAAAGAGACTTAATAAATCCTGTATAATCATATTCACTTTTTCTCGATGATTGGCTTCGAAGGAACCGGAGTCAGATTTGGATGATTCCTATCCAAAAACCACTTCGAACCAATGTATACGTTCGAATGTGAAGACATGTTAAAGATGATGATTATTGAAGACCGTGGATCTTCATAGCGTGAGGACCGCTTGTTGATTTGCTCGGGGTCGCACCCATTATAGATTTATATATAGGAGTGGTCTCATCGTTGTGGAGATTTCTCAGATTGCAAGGACTACTCGCTACTAGTGATAGTAGGAGAGTGCCTTCGGTTTGACTAATTAAATACAAGTTTACTAACTATTTAAACATTTTACATTTATCACTAAAAGACAAAAGATGTTTACTTTTGAAAAGTTAAAATAAATGTATAAAAGTGAAAAGACATGATTTGACTAATTAAATTTTATTTTAAATCTTTATAAACAACATCATTACACTCATTTCCATCACCATTAATGCTTAAGTCATATCACTTATGGAAAAGGAGCAAAATGATTTTTAACATTTTAAAGATTAAGAAAAAGAGGCAAACATCATTTCATTAAGTAAACTTACATCCTACCATCATTTCACCATTAATGCACTTCTTATCATGTTAAGCAAAAGTCAAAAAGTAAGGCAAGGGTATTTAGGACATTAGCCATTCAAACTCCACTTATAAATACAAGCCTAAACCCTTCTTTCTTCACTACAGTTTCATTCTACAAAATTCTAAACTCCATTTTTCTTCCTCTTCCATTACTTCCTTCTTCTTCCATCATTTCCATGGCTTCCCACCTCTCCATTCTCTTCCACCATCTCCACCAAGCTCCACCACCACCTAAACCCCCTCTACTCTCGACCACACCATCTCCACCTCACCAAAACACTAGCCACACCACCACCCACAACAAGGCCGAGCTCCACCTACACCGTACAAAGCCGTACCCCCTCCTTACCACCAAGGCCGAGCCCTCCAAACCACATACCCACCTCAAAACACATGCACACCCCACCTACCTACCTACCCAAAGCCATACATACCTCACTACCCTAGGCCGTACCCTCTTCCATAGGCCACACATCCTCCTCTTAACCCCACGGCCAAAATAATAAAAAAAACAAATAAAAAAGAAGAGGAGAAGAAAAGAAAGAAGCGAATTCGAAGACGTTGGAAATAGCACGTTAGCTCGAGAGGCACATATCTTGCGTTAAAGATTGACGAAGTGGATATGATGATGAGAAATTCTCATCGCTTTTGAATTTACATTATGGTTATGTTAAAACAATCATATTTATATCCTTATGACATATGAATGTTTATTTGATTGTTAATATGGATGATTTTATAGTTGGTTAGATAATTGAATTGTGATAATATATCCCATTATGGTATTAATAGTGAATTTTGGATTTGAAATCATATGTTATGTGATTTGTTGAATGGATGTTATGTTAGTGATGAATATGGATATTGGTTATGTTCATTTTAATTAATTGATCCTTTGTTAATAAGACCATATTTTAGTGATATGAGATGTTTTGGAAAAATAAGTCACTTTTCAATTAGAAGTGAAATTAAAGTAAAAATAAAAGAGAATTTGAATTTTGAAGTGAATCGGATTTAAAAATGATAGTTAAATTGAAATTGAAATTGAGATGAATAGGAAATTGAAATTGAAATCGATTTTGAAAATTTAAGTTTAGTTTGAGATTGAATTGCAGTTTAAATTGAAATCAGATTTGAAATCTAAGTTTTAAATATGTTTAATTTGAAGTTAGAATTGAAATTGGAATTTAAACATTTAATATTAAAATAATGTGAATATAGTAATATTATAATATGGTAATAGTGAAAATATATTTTAAATACTTTAAAAAGTGAAAATATTGATTTATGATGATTTTATAAGTGATAGAATTCAATTTGAATAAATTATTTCAAATATTGAAAAATAAGTTAAAACAAGTTGCGTCGCGCAACGGTAGTTCGCGATTTCACGCAGAAAAGTTCAAATGAATGTGTAGAGTGGAATATAGCTCGGAATTCTTTGAGATAAGAAAATTCCGGACTATTATATCCATATCTTCTAAAGGAAGAAAGAAAATCAAAATTTTATTGAGTAGATTTTGAATTAATTCCAAATCAATTTTCTAGAAAAATCGCGCTAGTGGAGTTAAGTGACCATAATAGGAAATCTGTTTAAATGAACGTTTTTAATATTGGAAAAATATGAAATAAATTTGATAAATCTATTTAAATGGTTTAAAAGAGATTTGGATTGGAAAATATGAATTATCGAATGTTTAAAAGCTGATTTAAACAAATAAGCTTATATAGCACTTTCCACAGCACTTTTATGCAACGAATGGTATAACTTTTTGAAAATAAGTTTAAATGTAACAGTTTTTCCCTGAATCAGTTGTGAATGTTTTTAAAAGGAAAATTTAGCGTTTAAACGATAATTTGGAATCTTTATAATCAATTCCAAAATAAAGTTGATAACTGAGTATGCGGAAACGACTAGTACATTTGTTCCGCCTGTGAGATCTGGGAAGATAAAACAAGGTGTTTAACTAAGGTTAGAGATGGAGCAATCAGTGCCCTGAACATACCTGGCCTATGTTTTCTTTTCTTAGGCGAGGAGTGGAATAGATAGAAAGGAAAGCCCGGATGCTCTAAGATAAAAAGATTGTATTAGGTTTTCCAAAATAAAAGAAGATTAGTATTATCAAAATTTAAGCAATCTCCAAAATGAATGATTTCTATGATCCTATTTACTCAAAAATGTTTGCTAAGACTGATTTTAGGGTTTATCGTAAACGATGTCTTAAATAACATTGTTTTTGACCTATCTAATAGCTAAGGAATTTAGATCGAGAGTTAAGTAAGGAAATTTGAGGTATTATCCAAAGCAAAAGAATGAATTACTTAGAATTATTCTAAGTCAAAAGAAAGAGATTTCGAAATCATCCAAAAAGAATTAAAGTGAAAAGAGACTTAATAAATCTTGTATACTCATATTCACTTTTTCTCGATGATTGGCTTCGAAGGAACCAAAGTCGGATTTGGATGATTCCTATCCGAAAACCACTTCGAACCAATGTATACGTTCGAATGTGAACACATGTTGAAGATGATGATTATTGAAGACCGTGGATCTTCATAGCGTAAGGACTGCTTGTTGATTTGCTCGGGGTCGCACCCATTATAGAGTTATATATAGGAGTGGTCTCATCGTTGTGGAGATTTCTCAGATTGCAAGGACTACTCACTACTAGTGGTAGTAGGAGAGTGCCTTCGGTTTGTCCTATTCCTGGACAATTTGTATGGATGAATGTCTGACATTACATTTTCTGAGAATACGAACATTGGTTTTTACAAACGTACATCTGTTTGGAGGCAAAGAAGGCAACTTCTTTTAGCTTAACACCCTTCCTTGAGACGTACGAGCTCAAGGGTTGTATTTTTGTGGAAGGCAATTAGTAGTCAATGGAAATGGTAATGTGGCATTCAGAGATTTGATATGTGCTATGTGAAAAGGTAATCGTTGCCTCAAGCCTCATCAAACCGAAAATGATCGAAACAGGATTAGATGCGGCAAGGCTAAGTGGGTCTTTCCCAAGTAGGGTATGATCATCCCCTTCAAGATATATTTCTTTCCGCTATGACGTTCGGGATGTAAATTAATGTGGTGTATGGAAACGAGCGCTCGGTTAAAGATCGGTAACGACCGGGGGATGACATATTCGGTACTACCTAGTTAAAGAGTTAGGTCGGTCTTGTGTTGGCAAATGGCAGATGTTCTGTGCCTCTGGACCTCCATCTAGAGGTGTACCGATTTCGGAAGGTAGATCCTTCACCTGGTCATTTGTATGGAAATCCATTCTCCAATAAGAACCTTAGGATTTGATTGTAAACCTATTATGCTGGAATTTAATCAATGTAACAATTTCGGCTAAGATTAATAAGATTATTTGCAAATGTTTTCAAAGATATGTGATTAGAAATAATATCAAATGCTTTGATATAAAAGTGCTTTAGTTATCATAAGGTAAAAATCTGTCCGTGTTTATGTGTGGGCGTGGACTTATGAGATACTCTTTCTTTTCAAAGGATTTTATCAAAAGGCTGATATATGACACTGTCATTTATTATTGAGTTTTTTCTCATGCTGGTTTATCAGGCCTTCAATACTCGGGTCAGATCCGAGTAGTTTCAGGTTTAGTTGAAGACGGTTGGAGTTTCCAGAGGAGAGCTGGTGATATTCATCTACGTATGGACATATTCTATTATCCGCTGTACTTAGTTTTGGTTTGATGTTTGTCAGCAATTGTAAGGATAGATGTTTATAACTGTCTAAGCTGAATTTAGGTTAGACTGTGATATATGTATTTAAAAAACATTTCCACTGTAAAGATATTTGTTCAATATTATATGTTATTCCATTCGTGTGAGATTCTGTTCTATCTATTTTTCTTTATTACCGTTCATGTTTCGTATTTTCGTGCAATTTGAGTTGGACATATGTGGTTTATTGTCGATTCAAAGGGTACGGAAAAACGGTTCATCACATTTGGTATCAAAGCTTTTGGTTGAGCGAACACCGAAGCTTGATAGGGGTAAGTCTCATCAGAGATAGGATTAGTAATATCCTAGGATGAGTAACTCATTAGAGATAGGATTAGTAACACCCTAGAATGACTTATGAGAGTGTTATATATATGAGCGCATATTTGTTAATTTTATAAAAATGATTTTGTTTTAAAGAAATTGTTTAATGAAATAATTTTACCTTAGGTTTATATTCTAAATATCAAAGAGGATATTATTATTTTTGGTTAGAAATTAAGGGTTGATTGTAATTTTGCTTAGTAAAACTAAAAGATGAATATCTTGTGATTAGAATATTCCTTATAGAATCAATTAGTTGGATGCTAGAATTTAGAACAATAATCATATACCCCTAGATATTTAGTATTAAGAAATAATAATGATTAAGTGATTATCATAATGGATGGATTTAAAAGCTAAGTACAAATATCTTGTGAAGTAAAATTCACGATTTTATTATAAGATATTTGATGATAATATTGAAGCTAGAAGTTGTAATTGGAGAAAATAAAAAGAAAATGCACACTTAGAAAAAAATTCTTATTAACAAGATAGAAAAAGATAAACCTAAATTGAAACTTTTGGTAAATATAATATAAAAGGGTAAGTTCTATAACTTATAAAGGAGATAAGATAATTTGAAATTTAGACACCTTGATTAGGTTAAAAATTAAAGTGAAATTAGGAATAAGAGATAAGGAATATCATCCTAATACAAAACTTTGAATTAGTGATACATTTTTGATAACATTTGAATTCATGATAAAGTAAGATTAGAAGTGGATAGTTTTGAATAATATGGTTAGTAGGTTAATTGTTGGATGAAAATGTTTAAGTAACAAATACCATGTGAATTAAGTTTCACAGTTTGACTATAAGGTATTTGATGGATTTAAGGTTAAGAAATTCGATTTAGAAAATGGATAGTTAATAAAATAATAATCATAGAATTAGTAAGAAAATGATGTACACTTAGTAAAGTTGTCTTATCGATATATGGATAAGATAAATAATGTCAGCTAAATTATGACCTTAGGTAAATAAAACTAAGGATTAAGTTTTATAACTTATTAATTTAAGATAATAGTAAAATTCCACATTGGTTAAACACCCTAATTGAAGTAATAACAATTTGAAGTTTGCGGATATGTATACACTCTTAGGTAGTAAAGGTATATTATACAAGTTTAAGTCATATTTGCATGCTTAAGTAATAATGTATTTAGAAGAAAGTAAATGGTTGTGAAATAAACTTGGATTAATTGAAATTTTGAAAAATGTATAAGGTAAAAATGAATGTGAATAAGTATATAAGTTAAACGTAGATCATTTCGGTGTATAAATTTTGATCAAAGATTTGAGTATAGAACTTTGAGGTGTTTACACAGTTCCGAGAAAGGATTTATCACTCGATTCTTGACGGCGAACATTGATGAGAGTTTATGATTATGTACACGAGTTTTCTATCATAGTTGAGTGCTATGCAAGGAAAATGTAACGACCACGACTTTCTCTCCATAGAAAGTCGTATCGCTAATAAGAAAGAAAGGGATAGAAAAGAGAAAAGAAGAGAAAGAAAACAAACACAAATACTCACAGCGGAAACGAACAAAATATATTATATCACATAAATATTACATAGTATCATATACAACACTTATCAGAGTTACACAGATTACACATCATATACTAGACAGTTATAAACATCTGTCTAGTTATTACATCTCAATACAAAACAAAGATCTAAACAAGATCAACACAGCGGAAACTACTATCTATATCTACAACGCTGAAGCCTCCTGCTCCATTGCTCCTCCACAATTCGTCAAGGCTAACCTGAATCCCTTGGCTACTCGTAAAAATTTGAGTACCCAAGAGTTTATAGAACAGAAATAAACAACTTGGGTCAGACATGGGTCTGGTGTGAGTAACAGGTTAAACTTGCTTAACTTCAAAACCTTTTGAAAGAAAAAGTATCACGTAAGACTTCCCACAAATAAACATGGGTAAGTTTTTACCTTACGCTAACCAAAACATTTGATAGGAAATTCGATTGTATTATAATAGGGTCTAGGGTTTTCAAGTAAATAAGAAATAGCTGAAATTGTTACATTATTAAATTCCAGCATACTAGCCACAAAGTGGGTTATACAATCAAGTCCGTTGGCACTTATTGGATTTTGGATTCCATATAATGGCAGGGCTACCGGGGTACCGCCCGTCACAGTACGTGGCCTAGATCACCGTACCGAGGATCACTCCCAATCCCCTGCAACACAAGGTCGGAACATCCCTTACTGGATAATTCCCGCACAAGATACCTCACGGTTGGGATCAGCAACCGCACCACTAAGTCGAAAATAGAAAGGGACATCTAGACAGAGGTAATCTTGTCCTACTTGGGTGCTACCCACTAACCTTGCCGCACCTCCCCTGTTTTAGCCATTCCCGGTTTGTGAGGCTTGAGGTCACGATTACCTTAGAAAAGAACACATCACTTAGAATGCTCATCGTCCACCTGACGATGTTCTGAAAGCATTCAATCCATACAAGTTCGTTCCGGGTTCGAACGAAACCGAAGGCATTATCTCGTTACACTCGTTTTGGAATCACCCTCAGAGTTAACGACAATAACCCTTGCACTCTGAATCTTCATCTTCACTTGATTCACGACCTATCGTTAATTTGGATCGATGTGGTATTCGGGTCTCCAGACCTGGAAATCCGGTATACGGAAACCCGATCCCGGTCTCATCGAAATCCAAAACGTATCTTTTAAGGCCAAGTTGTTTTAAAGGTTAAAACAATTTAATTCAATTATCTTTATACACTTAGAAAGATAATTCACAATAGATAATCAACATTATCAATATCATCAGATAATCCATATTATCACAATTCAACTAAACATCCATATCACATAGCATATATCTCATCAGAGATATCAATCAAATGCAAAGCATTAAGTATTATCATCCATCCATAAGTAATGATCTATATCATCTCTAATTAATTTAAAGTTAATTAAATTAATTACTTTTATTTTATAAATCCTTCTTACTTAAACATTAATTAATTACAAATTAATTAATTATCCTCTAATTACCTTTTTCAATTAATCATCTTTGATTAATTATCTTTTAATTACCTTCAAGTAATTTATCTTTAATTAATTACTCAAATTAATTAACCTTAACCACTTATAGTAATTAACCTTTAATTACTTCATTAATTAATTAACTATAATTAATTAAATTAATCACTATAATTAATTATATTAAACCTTAATTAATTACATTAATTAATCACTTCATTTATTAATTATACTTAATTAATCAATCTTAATTACATCATTAATTATATTAATTAATGATCCTTAATTACAAATTAATTATTAATTACTTAATTAAATTAATTACATTAAGTAATTAACTTTATATTAAACAACATTTATTAATCACCTTGATTAATCTTCAATCAGTAATTAACTACCCTTAATTACTTTCATTTACTAAATTAATTCTCCTTAATTAATTTCTTAATTAATCCCTTGATTAATTATTCAAAGTAATTAAACTTAAATTACTTTCCTTAATACATAACCATCAATTAATTACTTCCAGTAATTATCTTATTATTTACTTCCTAAATAATCATACCTTAATAATTACATTAAGTAATTATTATCAAATCATTTCTTAATTAATTAATCTAACCAAATCAAATTAACTTAATTAATTACAATAAGTAATTAATTCTTAATTACTTCCATTAAGTAATTCATTTAAAACAAATTCTATAATTTATTATCTTAAATTAATTAACTAATTAATTATTAAAATAAACCACATTAATTAATTATTTAATAATCCATAGTTAATGACCTTCATTAACTATTATTTAATTACTTTTCTTAAGTAATTAACTTAGATTAATTATTATTAATTTCAAATTGATAAATCTTAATAACTAATTAATTAAACTTTAATTACTTAATAAATTAAGTGTTAACCCTACTTAATTAATCTTTAATTACTTTATTAATTAATTCTTAACCATTAATTAATATCCTAATTCATAAGCCTTAATTACAAATTTATTATTCCTAATTAATTATTCTTAATCATTAATTAATTAGTTTAAACCTTTAATTACCTATTTAACTAATCCAAATGATTAATTAATTATCCATTAAAATTCCTAATAAATTAAATAAACACAAATCTCTAATTACTTTAAGATAAAACTTTGTTCTTATTAATAATCAAGTTATCATTTACAAAATATTTTAAATCAATTTACTTTAATTTTACCTTTAAAATTTCATTTTAAATTTAAAGATTTAAAATGAAAACAAATTATCTTATCAATGTTTTAAACATCATTTCCAAAACTCTTTTATTTACAAGTTAAAGAAATACTCATCTTATAAAAGAACTTAAAGAATTTAAATTAAATTTACTTTTAAATTCTAACCATATAATATACATTTTAAACAATTAAAATTATTAAAACAATTTAATTTAAAATCTGCTTTTATTTTAAATCTGAGATACAAATTTAAACTAGATTCTAGATTAACTTTAGATTTAAACATTCTGTTTTCATATCTCTTTACAAATTTAAATTCTGTTTAAATTTAAAACATACAGGCTTTTAAAAGCCTGGCAACACAAAAGTACTCGAGTCTCCACTAAACACTTCGAGTCGCAACCCTAAATTCCCCGAGTCTCCCCCGTAAGAAAATTCGAAAGTCACGAGACCTTCTTCTCCTAAAAATCCAGACTTCACCCAGAATTTCGATGTGCACGTGTGCACAGTGCACCACCCTCCGACCATCTTCAGCCACCTCCGGTGACCTCCCCACATCGACAATCATCTCCGCACCATCCCACGATCATCATCAGATTGTCAAAACGAAATCGAAAACAAAATCGAGCCTCACATCACTCATAGGATTAAACTCGAACGACCAAATTTACCCATCGACGACGATCACGTTGACTGGAAACCCCGGCCTTCCTCCCAGAGCAGCACAACACTTCAACTTCGCGACTCCTCACCTCGCGTTCGAGCTCGATGCACCATGGTTGTCGAGATCATCTTGACACCATCACTGACAGAACATAACAACAAAACCCTACTTCGCCACTTCACGGCCACCACGGTCATCAGAAAAATCCTCCATCATTTTTCCTGTGATCTACATCCTCCAAGCTTCCTACAACCACAATCACGACCTTCGAACCATCACCATTCGTCGGAAATTGGCGAATAAGCTAATTCCGATCAACTTTAAATTCCTCTTTATTTCCAAACTTATAAATTATGATTTGATTTTTAAAAATCATTATTTCCTATCACAATTCATATTATAGAATCCAAATTCGAAACGATGATCATCAAATTTTGACTTATGTTAAATTTTCACTGTTATTTAACATTTTCCAGAATATTACTAAATATTTTTGCTTAATACCATTTTCTTTATTTAAATTACAAGGTTAAAAACATTTCCTTTCGAGAGATCAAAGCCTAATACCAATTCGTTTGGGTGCTATGAAATTTATACTTGATTTAAGGAACTGTAAACCAAGCAAATGTAAATATACCTGTTTTACTGTCATGCAAATTCACCCTTTACATTTTTATAAGTATATGCAAACATATTTGCAATCATTTAGACATTTTCATCATTTAACTTCAATATCAATACAATATTAAGTCATATAAGCATATTTAAAGTTTAATGTAGAAATTTTGTTCACAGGAAAACAAAACAGAGAAGTTACAGGCAATAACAAATCAAACCATACATGCATTCAAGACCAACATAATACAGAGAATCCATCATTCCAAACATGATTATCACAAGAAAATCAAACATCTATATTTACTTAAGTTAGTTTAGATAAAAGTTGTTACTCACCAAATATGCAGATGAACAGAGCCCTATTATTTTGAAAAGCTTTTGAAACTGTTTTGACTTAAGACTGGAATGCCCCTTTTGATTTGAGAAGTTGAGTTGTTGAAGCTTTAGATTGATTAAACTACATGCATGCAACTACCAGTGGTTGAAAATTGAATGTAGACTGGTTGCTTGAGATGATTCCAGGATTGCTTCCAGACTTAAGAAAATGCAGGCTACAGACTTGAATAAACTACATGCATGTTTGCTCTTGATTTTCAAAGTTGATTCCAGATTGAAAAAAATGAAGGCAGGCTGGTTTTGAGATGAATGCAGACTGGCTGGAGTTGTTTCCAGATTACAAATGAATGTAACAGGCCTTTTGATTGTTTAGCTTGAGGGGTTTTGATTTGAAGATGAGATTATAGGGATTGATTTGGTTTGAGGCATTTAGATTTCTGATTTCAGATTTTAGTTTTAGAGAAAGATTTGAGTTTCTCTTGATTTTAAAAAGAAGAATAGAAAGAACGAAATGAAGAAAAGCAAATGTATATATGTAAGTAAATTTTGATTTTATAAAATAAAAGAAAATGAAATTAATTAAGACACTTGTCACATAGATTAATCCACTTCTTAACACATGTTAAAACAAAGCATTAGATAAAGACACATGTCTTTTAAGTAATTATTCAAAATTCTATTTATTTTAAAAGTAAATAAAAACCTTTTTCTTAATTATTAAATACTTATCCTATATATAAATTACTTTTTAAAGAAACAAAACTAACTATATTTATAAATAAAAGTTTATACAAATATTCTAAAATCCAAAACAATTTAAATATCTATTCTTTGAATTTCAAAACTTAAATTAAATTCAAATCAAATTAAATCCTAAGATTCAATTTAAAAATTAAGTTATATATATACATATATAACTATTTATTCAATTAAATAACAATTTCATATTCTTTAAAATCCATTCATATTAATAAAAATAATACATTATACTTATTATATGAAATTAACATATTTGATATTTAAATAATTTATATAAGAGATTATATTATCAAGTGATATTTTAAAAAGAAACAAAACAAGCCTTTTTGTTAACTCTTATATAATTTTAAACTTAAGTAAAAATATCTTAAGAACAGGTACAGAAAATGTGTCTCTCAGTAGGATTGTAAAAAATGGCGAGTGGAAGTGGGACGTGTATAGTTTTTTATTTCAAATTCAGACTGAAATTGAAGACGTCAAAATTCACAATAACAAGGAGAGGGATTTCTGGACCTGGAAGTGTTCTAAGGATGGTAATTACCAGTTTAAAAAAAAAAAAAAAAAAAAAAAAAAAAAAAAAGTTTGGAATTCGGTACGATCTACGTTTGAAACTAAGTTTTGGGCACCTATGGTCTGGAACAAAATTCACGTACCTAAAATGGCGGTCTGCCTGTTTAAAGCCATAAATGATTTCCTCTTGACTAAAGAAAGATTAATTCAGAAACACATTGTGGTGGATCAGAATTGTGTTTTCTGTAAGAGTCACATTGAAACTATAGACCATTTATTCTTTAAATGTGAGTTTTCACAAAAGATTTGGCTTTGGAGTTGTCAAAAGTTTTTTGTTAAGCCGAAGAGTTTATTTTCATTTTCCTTGAAGGAAGATTTACTGAAAATAGTTTCTTTCTCTAGCTCTCATAATTTCGATTCAGATTTGTTTCAACTCTCGCTCTCAATTTGTGTCTGGCATATTTGGAAAGAAAGGAACGAAAGGATATTTCAAAAATGTTATACAGATGGGTCGAAAATCTGCTTAAAAATTTTCCAGACTTTGAACATTAGAATGGCAAAATCTAAATTCTACAAGAACATCACTGGCATGAATACAGATATTGCTAAGAAATGGGGTTTTACCTCCCAACGCTGAATTGGGGATTCTTTCATGATTTCTGTTTTCCTTTGCCACTTGACTGATCCTATTCCTCCGGATCCAGATTTTTTGAGTACCTGTTTTATTTACAATTTTATCTTTCCCTCTCTCTAATTTTACATTATTATTTACTTTCATCTAAAACTTCTCAGTAGATTTTAAGAAAATAGGTTTGCAGGTTGCTCTTGGCAGTGATCTCGACCTGGATTGAAAGACATTGAACAATTTTGAAGAAAAGTTAGAAGATTTCAAGGTTTCATCTTTACTGAGGTTAAAAGATATGGTTTGGGTGATAAAAATCTTATCTTGTTTGTTATCGACTCGAGGAAGTGTTGCTGTCTGCTTGCCTTGCTTAAACTTTAGATCTATTAGAATTCAGATCTGTACAACAATCCTGTTAACAATTTTTATTGTTAGTTTTGGTAGATCTACTTTTTAGCCGAAGATAATTGAGAAAGAAAGCTTACCTTATGTTTTCTGGAGGGATCGTAGCTCGCTGTTATAGTTGATACTTTGAAGTGAGGCTATAGTTTCATCTCAGCGAAATTTTAAGGAGGAGTTCGTCTTCTTAGTTGGCAGCCATTTTTGTTTCCTCTAGGCTGTTTTGGAAAGTATGGAGAGATGTAGTTAGAAGTGTCGGATTGCCTTCTATCCTACGAGATGAGTGTGGAAGTATCTGGAGCCTTCCAGTCTATGGGCTGCCTTCTAGGCTTTGGGCTTCGTTTTAGTTTTTCTTCTATTGTTTGAACATGTTGGTTTTGTATTTTGAACTTGGGCCTGTTATTGCCTTTGTATTTTGGTTTGTTTGGACCTGGTTTATATTAATAGAGAATTTGAGCCCCTTTTTCAAAAAAAAAAAAAAATATCTTAAGCAATTAAAGTATTTTAAAACTATAAATTTACTAATTTAAATAACTTTGAAAAGTCATATTAAATTAAATCTAAATTCCCAATTTACCCAAAGCTTCTATTTACAATATATATAAATAAATATATATATTCAAATAGAAAATATCTTATTAACTTTTAAAAGATAAAATTACCAATTAATACTAATTTAATCAGATTATTAAATTAAATTCAAATCTTATTATCAAAGATCATCAATATCAATTTAATTATTTAACAGATTATTAAATTGATATTGTTAAAATTTCCGGGATATTACATTCCTTCCCCCTTAAAATAATTTCGTCCCCGAAATTTAAACAAAGGTAATTTAATAATCTTATTAAAGATTTTAAATTTTAAAACACAAGCATATACTATCATCCATATGCTAACAACCATAGCAACCAATTCATTCAATCAATCAAATCTAACTATCCAGACAAAATTCTAGATAGAATTCCTCGAGTTTCCCCAAGTATATATATACCGGGATACTCGCTCTACAACAATCTAAACTACTAAGCTATAGATCTCCTACTCATCTAGATCTACAGAACTAAACAGAATATCAGACTACAGTTGAGTCTGACTCAACAACTAAACCTTCCAGAACTGCTGATTCTAAAACCAGAGATAGATCAAATACGTACTCCCTCAGAGATACGTAAAACTCCATGAATTTCAGTTATCCAAACTGACAATTCAACCAAGTAGACCAATTACCTATCCAAATCAGAACACAGACGAGATCCAAACATAACTCTACTTCACAACATCAGTAGATTCCAAACTTACTTCTCCTATCCAGAGATAAGAAAACTCAACCTTCAGATGTGGACAACTCCTGACTTCTCTGAAGACACTCAGAAAAACTCTGATAACCCAAGAGAACCCTCAAACTATCGCAAGTCACTTTTGCGATCAACCCAGCCTATTTCCAAAGAAAACTGTTCCTCTTAACAAATCAGAACAGCCCATACTTAATTATCCAATCCATCGAAGAAATGGATGCACCCTGCTGCTTCTGAATTTCACCTCCAGAAAAACTACTCAGCCTGACAACTTCCTGCCATCACAGAATACTCCGAGCTGCACTGCTGATACTGATGCCAAGGACTTTCTATCCAAAGATCTTTGAGAAACTCGAACTCCAAACCAAACAGAAATACCATGCTGAACTCAGCCATAACACTGGAACAGACACACTTCCTTAAACTCGTTCCAAAGAAAACATCTTCGGGAACATCCATCATCACTGTATCTCATCATACAGCTAATATTACCTGAGGTATCAAGGTACCATCACTCGCTTCTGCCTCATCGACAGATCCAACTCTACTCATCCAAACTTCTAAGATAAACTCCAAACCATTACAGTTTCCTTCGGAGATCGATGAAATCCTTCACCACAGCAAAGCTTACTCGAGACAGTATTAGGTCTACAGTCTCGACAGATACACTTCCAACCTCAACACTCAATCTCCAACCATTTGTAGTCGTGTTACACACACCACCACCCTATCTACCTTTATATCCTATATTGGAAAACCCGAACAGGTAACCCAACAAATAGGTAGAAATATATATATTTAAAATGATACTTTTTATATAGAAATTATTTCTGGGTAAAATTATTTCATTTACCTCTTTAAAACAATATTGTGTCCGTTGGCCTGGTTCAAGTGTTTAGAGATCCCTATCAATTAACGTTAGCTACTCGTATTGACCAGAATCCATATACCACTCAACCGATCAATTAACACAATATAAAACCATTTTTATATAACTAACAATTACGCGCTCTCAAGATAGACACCACTTCAGAGCCTAGGTATTCACTCAACCTCACTCTGATACCACTGTAACGACCACGACTTTCTCTCCATAGAAAGTCGTATCGCTAATAAGAAAGAAAGGGATAGAAAAGAGAAAAGAAGAGAAAGAAAACAAACACAAATACTCACAGCGGAAACGAACAAAATATATTATATCACATAAATATTACATAGTATCATATACAACACTTATCAGAGTTACACAGATTACACATCATATACTAGACAGTTATAAACATCTGTCTAGTTATTACATCTCAATACAAAACAAAGATCTAAACAAGATCAACACAGCGGAAACTACTATCTATATCTACAACGCTGAAGCCTCCTGCTCCATTGCTCCTCCACAATTCGTCAAGGCTAACCTGAATCCCTTGGCTACTCGTAAAAATTTGAGTACCCAAGAGTTTATAGAACAGAAATAAACAACTTGGGTCAGACATGGGTCTGGTGTGAGTAACAGGTTAAACTTGCTTAACTTCAAAACCTTTTGAAAGAAAAAGTATCACGTAAGACTTCCCACAAATAAACATGGGTAAGTTTTTACCTTACGCTAACCAAAACATTTGATAGGAAATTCGATTGTATTATAATAGGGTCTAGGGTTTTCAAGTAAATAAGAAATAGCTGAAATTGTTACATTATTAAATTCCAGCATACTAGCCACAAAGTGGGTTATACAATCAAGTCCGTTGGCACTTATTGGATTTTGGATTCCATATAATGGCAGGGCTACCGGGGTACCGCCCGTCACAGTACGTGGCCTAGATCACCGTACCGAGGATCACTCCCAATCCCCTGCAACACAAGGTCGGAACATCCCTTACTGGATAATTCTCGCACAAGATACCTCACGGTTGGGATCAGCAACCGCACCACTAAGTCGAAAATAGAAAGGGACATCTAGACAGAGGTAATCTTGTCCTACTTGGGTGCTACCCACTAACCTTGCTGCACCTCCCCTGTTTTAGCCATTCCCGGTTTGTGAGGCTTGAGGTCACGATTACCTTAGAAAAGAACACATCACTTAGAATGCTCATCGTCCACCTGACGATGTTCTGAAAGCATTCAATCCATACAAGTTCGTTCCGGGTTCGAACGAAACCGAAGGCATTATCTCATTACACTCGTTTTGGAATCACCCTCAGAGTTAACGACAATAACCCTTGCACTCTGAATCTTCATCTTCACTTGATTCACGACCTATCGTTAATTTGGATCGATGTGGTATTCGGGTCTCCAGACCTGGAAATCCGGTATACGGAAACCCGATCCCGGTCTCATCGAAATCCAAAACGTATCTTTTAAGGCCAAGTTGTTTTAAAGGTTAAAACAATTTAATTCAATTATCTTTATACACTTAGAAAGATAATTCACAATAGATAATCAACATTATCAATATCATCAGATAATCCATATTATCACAATTCAACTAAACATCCATATCACATAGCATATATCTCATCAGAGATATCAATCAAATGCAAAGCATTCAGTATTATCATCCATCCATAAGTAATGATCTATATCATCTCTAATTAATTTAAAGTTAATTAAATTAATTACTTTTATTTTATAAATCCTTCTTACTTAAACATTAATTAATTACAAATTAATTAATTATCCTCTAATTACCTTTTTCAATTAATCATCTTTGATTAATTATCTTTTAATTACCTTCAAGTAATTTATCTTTAATTAATTACTCAAATTAATTAACCTTAACCACTTATAGTAATTAACCTTTAATTACTTCATTAATTAATTAACTATAATTAATTAAATTAATCACTATAATTAATTATATTAAACCTTAATTAATTACATTAATTAATCACTTCATTTATTAATTATACTTAATTAATCAATCTTAATTACATCATTAATTATATTAATTAATGATCCTTAATTACAAATTAATTATTAATTACTTAATTAAATTAATTACATTAAGTAATTAACTTTATATTAAACAACATTTATTAATCACCTTGATTAATCTTCAATCAGTAATTAACTACCCTTAATTACTTTCATTTACTAAATTAATTCTCCTTAATTAATTTCTTAATTAATCCCTTGATTAATTATTCAAAGTAATTAAACTTAAATTACTTTCCTTAATACATAACCATCAATTAATTACTTCCAGTAATTATCTTATTATTTACTTCCTAAATAATCATACCTTAATAATTACATTAAGTAATTATTATCAAATCATTTCTTAATTAATTAATCTAACCAAATCAAATTAACTTAATTAATTACAATAAGTAATTAATTCTTAATTACTTCCATTAAGTAATTCATTTAAAACAAATTCTATAATTTATTATCTTAAATTAATTAACTAATTAATTATTAAAATAAACCACATTAATTAATTATTTAATAATCCATAGTTAATGACCTTCATTAACTATTATTTAATTACTTTTCTTAAGTAATTAACTTAGATTAATTATTATTAATTTCAAATTGATAAATCTTAATAACTAATTAATTAAACTTTAATTACTTAATAAATTAAGTGTTAACCCTACTTAATTAATCTTTAATTACTTTATTAATTAATTCTTAACCATTAATTAATATCCTAATTCATAAGCCTTAATTACAAATTTATTATTCCTAATTAATTATTCTTAATCATTAATTAATTAGTTTAAACCTTTAATTACCTATTTAACTAATTCAAATGATTAATTAATTATCCATTAAAATTCCTAATAAATTAAATAAACACAAATCTCTAATTACTTTAAGATAAAACTTTGTTCTTATTAATAATCAAGTTATCATTTACAAAATATTTTAAATCAATTTACTTTAATTTTACCTTTAAAATTTCATTTTAAATTTAAAGATTTAAAATGAAAACAAATTATCTTATCAATGTTTTAAACATCATTTCCAAAACTCTTTTATTTACAAGTTAAAGAAATACTCATCTTATAAAAGAACTTAAAGAATTTAAATTAAATTTACTTTTAAATTCTAACTATATAATATACATTTTAAACAATTAAAATTATTAAAACAATTTAATTTAAAATCTACTTTTATTTTAAATCTGATATACAGATTTAAACTAGATTCTAGATTAACTTTAGATTTAAACATTCTGTTTTCATATCTCTTTACAAATTTAAATTCTGTTTAAATTTAAAACATACAGGCTTTTAAAAGCCTGGCAACACAAAAGTACTCGAGTCTCCACTAAACACTTCAAGTCGCAACCCTAAATTCCCCGAGTCTCCCCCGTAAGAAAATTCGAAAGTCACGAGACCTTCTTCTCCTAAAAATCCAGACTTCACCCAGAATTTCGATGTGCACGTGTGCACAGTGCACCACCCTCCGACCATCTTCAGCCACCTCCGGTGACCTCCCCACATCGACAATCATCTCCGCACCATCCCACGATCATCATCAGATTGTCAAAACGAAATCGAAAACAAAATCGAGCCTCACATCACTCATAGGATTAAACTCGAACGACCAAATTTACCCATCGACGACGATCACGTTGACTGGAAACCCCGGCCTTCCTCCCAGAGCAGCACAACACTTCAACTTCGCGACTCCTCACCTCGCGTTCGAGCTCGATGCACCATGGTTGTCGAGATCATCTTGACACCATCACTGACAGAACATAACAACAAAACCCTACTTCGCCACTTCACGGCCACCACGGTCATCAGAAAAATCCCTCATTTTTCCTGTGATCTACATCCTCCAAGCTTCCTACAACCACAATCACGACCTTCGAACCATCACCATTCGTCGGAAATTGGCGAATAAGCTAATTCCGATCAACTTTAAATTCCTCTTTATTTCCAAACTTATAAATTATGATTTGATTTTTAAAAATCATTATTTCCTATCACAATTCATATTATAGAATCCAAATTCGAAACGATGATCATCAAATTTTGACTTATGTTAAATTTTCACTGTTATTTAACATTTTCCAGAATATTACTAAATATTTTTGCTTAAAACCATTTTCTTTATTTAAATTACAAGGTTAAAAACATTTCCTTTCGAGAGATCAAAGCCTAATACCAATTCGTTTGGGTGCTATGAAATTTATACTTGATTTAAGGAACTGTAAACCAAGCAAATGTAAATATACCTGTTTTACTGTCATGCAAATTCACCCTTTACATTTTTATAAGTATATGCAAACATATTTGCAATCATTTAGACATTTTCATCATTTAACTTCAATATCAATACAATATTAAGTCATATAAGCATATTTAAAGTTTAATGTAGAAATTTTGTTCACAGGAAAACAAAACAGAGAAGTTACAGGCAATAACAAATCAAACCATACATGCATTCAAGACCAACATAATACAGAGAATCCATCATTCCAAATATGATTATCACAAGAAAATCAAACATCTATATTTACTTAAGTTAGTTTAGATAAAAGTTGTTACTCACCAAATATGCAGATGAACAGAGCCCTATTATTTTGAAAAGCTTTTGAAACTGTTTTGACTTAAGACTGGAATGCCCCTTTTGATTTGAGAAGTTGAGTTGTTGAAGCTTTAGATTGATTAAACTACATGCATGCAACTACCAGTGGTTGAAAATTGAATGTAGACTGGTTGCTTGAGATGATTCCAGGATTGCTTCCAGACTTAAGAAAATGCAGGCTACAGACTTGAATAAACTACATGCATGTTTGCTCTTGATTTTCAAAGTTGATTCCAGATTGAAAAAAATGAAGGCAGGCTGGTTTTGAGATGAATGCAGACTGGCTGGAGTTGTTTCCAGATTACAAATGAATGTAACAGGGCTTTTGATTGTTTAGCTTGAGGGGTTTTGATTTGAAGATGAGATTATAGGGATTGATTTGGTTTGAGGCATTTAGATTTCTGATTTCAGATTTTAGTTTTAGAGAAAGATTTGAGTTTCTCTTGATTTTAAAAAGAAGAATAGAAAGAACGAAATGAAGAAAAGCAAATGTATATATGTAAGTAAATTTTGATTTTATAAAATAAAAGAAAATGAAATTAATTAAGACACTTGTCACATAGATTAATCCACTTCTTAACACATGTTAAAACAAAGCATTAGATAAAGACACATGTCTTTTAAGTAATTATTCAAAATTCTATTTATTTTAAAAGTAAATAAAAACCTTTTTCTTAATTATTAAATACTTATCCTATATATAAATTACTTTTTAAAGAAACAAAACTAACTATATTTATAAATAAAAGTTTATACAAATATTCTAAAATCCAAAACAATTTAAATATCTATTCTTTGAATTTCAAAACTTAAATTAAATTCAAATCAAATTAAATCCTAAGATTCAATTTAAAAATTAAGTTATATATATATATACATATATAACTATTTATTCAATTAAATAACAATTTCATATTCTTTAAAATCCATTCATATTAATAAAAATAATACATTATACTTATTATATGAAATTAACATATTTGATATTTAAATAATTTATATAAGAGATTATATTATCAAGTGATATTTTAAAAAGAAACAAAACAAGCCTTTTTGTTAACTCTTATATAATTTTAAACTTAAGTAAAAATATCTTAAGCAATTAAAGTATTTTAAAACTATAAATTTACTAATTTAAATAACTTTGAAAAGTCATATTAAATTAAATCTAAATTCCCAATTTACCCAAAGCTTCTATTTACAATATATATAAATAAATATATATATTCAAATAGAAAATATCTTATTAACTTTTAAAAGATAAAATTACCAATTAATACTAATTTAATCAGATTATTAAATTAAATTCAAATCTTATTATCAAAGATCATCAATATCAATTTAATTATTTAACAGATTATTAAATTGATATTGTTAAAATTTCCGGGATATTACAGAAAACAAGGTTTGTGATCAGGAAGTCTGATCAAAGTACGCACTAGAAAATCGGGGGATCGATACTAGTTCAAAGGTAAAGTTGTGGATTCGAATAATAGATTGAATCAATTATCACATATAGTATGATGTTTTGGGTCTATCTACATAGTAGTTCGATAATTATCTTAAATAGTACGAGCTAAGATATGGGATTTAGTCGTTTAGTATGATATTTTGGTTGACTGATGTGGATAGTTGACTTATGACTATGTAGTTACCTCAAGTGTGTAGTACGCACTCAGGTTGGGACTAGGATCGATGATTGTATTTCATGATCAGTATTTAGTAGTAGTATTTCCTTTGACATATATTGTTGACCTTTATAGTTCTGTATCTTTGATTTCATTTCGAGGACGAAATGCTTTTAAGTAGGGGAGAATGTAACGACCCGTAATTTCGCTACTTCGAAAATAAGAGATTTCGTTCGTTTTAAATTTAAAAGGAATTTAAATCTTAAATAAATGGGTTTAAATATTTATTTGATAAGTTAAATTTTATTTAAAACATCTAAAAAAAGATAATAACAATATGTTAATAATCGTTTTACAAAAATAATCAAAATTTGTCATATTTTGTCAGTTTTACATACACTATAAAATTTAAGATTTTGATATTAATTAAATGTGATTTTTAAATATAAAGAGACATGTTTTAATTTATTTAAAGAAGTAAAAATTTCATTTTAAAATTTTGCTTACATCAATATATAGCTTAACAAAAACGTTAAATTTTGACTGTAAAATTTATCGACAAAAACACCATTTTCAACCGAAACAAGTTGTTGCAACTTGATACATTTTCTAACATACAAATAGAAGTTTACTAACTATTTAAACACTTTACATTTAGCACTAAAAGACAAAAGATGTTTACTTTTGAAAAGTTAAAATAAATGTATAAAAGTAAAAAGACATGATTTGACTAATTAAATTTTATTTTAAATCTTTATAAACAACATCATTACACTCATTTCTATCACCATTAATGCTTAAGTCATATCACTTATGGAAAAGGAGCAAAATGATTTTTAACATTTTAAAGATTAAGAAAAAGAGGCAAACATCATTTCATTAAGTACAAACTTACATCCTACCATCATTTCACCGTTAATGCACTTCTTATCATGTTAAGCAAAAGTCAAAAAGTAAGGCAAGGGTATTTAGGACATTAGCCATTCAAATTCCACTTATAAATACAAGCCAAAACCCTTCTTTCTTCACTACATTTTCATTCTATAAAATTCTAAACTCCATTCTCTTCCTCTTCCATTACTTCCTTCTTCTTCCATCATTTCCATGGCTTCCCACCTCTCCATTCTCTTCCACCATCTCCACCAAGCTCCACCACCACCTAAACCCCCTCTACTCTCGACCACACCATCTCCACCTCACCAAAACACTAGCCACACCACCACCCACACCAAGGCCGAGCTCCACCTCCACCCTACAAGGCTGTACCCCCTCCTTACCACCAAGGCCGAGCCCTCCAAACCACATACCCACCTCAAAACACATGCACACCCCACCTATCTGCCTACCCAAAGCCATACACACCTCACTACCCTAGGCCGTACCCTCCTCCATAGGCCACACATCCTCCTCTTAACCCCACGGCCAAAATAATAAAAAAAACAAATAAAAAAGAAGAGGAGAAGAAAAGAAAGCAGCGAATTCGAAGATGTTGGAAATAGCACGTTAGCTCGAGAGGCACGTATCTTGCGTTAAAGATTGATGGAGTGGATATGATGGTTAGAAATTCTCATCGCTTTTGTATTTACATTATGGTTATGTTAAAACAATCATATTTATATCATTATGACATATGAATGTTTATTTGATTGTTAATATGGATGATTTGATAGTTGGTTAGATAATTAAATTGTGATAATATATCCCGTTATGGTATTAATAGTGAATGTTGGATTTGAAATCATATGTTATGTGATTTGTTGAATGGATGTTATGTTAGTGATGAATATGTATATTGGTTATGTTCATTTTAATTAATTGATCCTTTGTTATTAAGACCATATTTTAGTGATATGAGATATTTTGGAAAAATAAGTCACTTTTCAATTAGAAGTGAAATTAAAGTAAAAATAAAAGAGAATTTGAAATTTGAAGTGAATCGGATTTAAAAATGATAGCTAAATTAAAATTGAAATTGAGATGAATAGGAAATTGAAATTGAAATCGATTTTGAAAATTTAAGTTTAGTTTGAGATTGAATTGTAGTTTAAATTGAAATCAGATTTGAAATCTAAGTTTTAAATATGTTTAATTTGAAGTTACAATTGAAATTGAATTGAAATTGGAATTTAAATTTTTAATATTAAAATAATGTGAATATAATAATATTATAATATGGTAATAGTGAAAATATATTTTAAATACTTTAAAAAGTGAAAATATTGATTTATAATGATTTTATAAGTGATAGAATTCAATTTGAATAAATTATTTCAAATATTGAAAAATAAGTTAAAACAAGTTGCGTCGCGCAACGGTAGTTCGCGATTTCACGCAGAAAAGTTCAAATGAATGTGTAGAGTGGAATATAGCTCGGAATTCTTCGAGATAAGAAAATTCTGGACTATTATATCCATATCTTCTAAAGGAAGAAAGAAAATCAAAATTTTATTGTGTAGATTTTGAATTAAGTCCAAATCAATTTTCTTGAAAAATCGCGCTAGTGCAGTTAAGTGACCATAATAGGAAATCTGTTTAAATGAACGTTTTTAATATTGGAAAAATATGAAATAAATTTGATAAATCTATTTAAATGGTTTAAAAGAGATTTGGATTGGAAAATATGAATTATCGAATGTTTAAAAGCTGATTTAAACAAATAAGCTTATATAGCACTTTCCGCAGCACTTTTATGCTGCGAATGGTATAACTTTCTAAAAATAAGTTTAAATGTAACGATTTTTCCATGAATCAATTGTGAATGTTTTTAAAAGGAAAATTTAGTGTTTAAACGATAATTTGGAATCTTTATAATCAATTCCAAAATAAAGTTGATAACTGAGTATGCGGAAACGACTAGTACATTTGTCCCGCCTATGAGATCTGGGAAGATAAAACAAGGTGTTTAACTAAGGTTAGGGATGGAGCAACCAGTGCTCTGAACTTACCTGGCCTATGTTTTCTTTTCTTAGGCGAGGGGTGAAACAGATAGAAAGGAAAGCCCGGATGCTCTAAGATAAAAAGATTGTATTAGGTTTTCTAAAATAAAAGAAGATTAGTATTATCAAAATTTAAACAATCTCCAAAATGAATTATTTCTATGATCCTTTTTACTCAAAAATGTTTGCTAAGATTGATTTTAGGGTTTATCGTAAAAGATGTCTTAAATAACATTGTTTTTGACCCGTCTAAAAGCAAAGGAATTTGGATCGAGAGTTAAGTGAGGAAATTTGAGATATTATCCAAAGAAAAAGAATGAATTACTTAGAATTATTCTAGTCAAAAGAAAGAGATTTCGAAATCATCCGAAAAGAATTAAAGTGAAAAGAGACTTAATAAATCCTGTATACTCATATTCACTTTTTCTCGATGATTGGCTTCGAAGGAACCAAAGTCGGATTTGGATGATTCCTATCCGAAAACCACTTCGAACCAATTATACGTTCGAATGTGAAGACATGTTGAAGATGATGATTATTGAAGACCGTGGATCTTCATAGCGTGAGGACCGCTTGTTGATTTGCTCGGGGTTGCACCCATTATAGAGTTATATATAGCAGTGGTCTTCTAGTTGTGGGGATTTCTCAGATTGCAAGGACTACTAGCTACTAGTGGTAGTAGGAGAGTGCCTTCGATTTGTCCTGTTCCTGGACAATTTGTATAGATGAATGTCTGTGTAACGACCCGACTTTCCTGACTCGGAAAATCGAACCATTTTAGTTAAGAAGAAGAGGTAGAAGAAGAAAAATAGAAAACAACATCAGAATCTAACCATCGCAGCGGAATAAAATATAATATATAGAATAGATCTTTACACAAATGAAAACTATATCTGCTTATACAATACATCATCATCAGAGTATATCAATACAACCAACCATAACCAGTCAAACAATCTCAACAATCACAGCAGCGGAATAATACAAGTACGAGAAATACGTCTCGGACTCCAGCTCCTCTCCTGAGCTCCATAGATACATATCCTGTAAATATACTCGGTCTGACCCGAGCATCATATAAAACAATACCCGAGTCAGTCTGGAATACCAGCGTTAGAAAATCACACTCAATTGATTATTAAAGTTTCAAAAATCCTTTTGAAAATAAAAGCATCTCGTAAGACCACGCCACAAATAAACATGTCGGGTTTTTACCTTACGATAGCTAAAACACTTTTTATCAAAATCCTTTGATATTATAATAGTGTCTATTCACAAATACTTATTAAAATAGCTGAAATTGTTACATGATTAAATTCCAGCATACTAGCCACAACGTGGGTAATACAAACAAAACTCGTACAAGGCACGTAGGGAGAATGGATTTCCACCGAATGACTAGGCACTGGGGTACCACCTGTCACAGTACGTGGCCTAGATCACAGTACCGAGGAGTACGCCCGCTCCCCTGCAACACAAGGCCGGAATCATCCCTTACTGGATAATTCCAAATAAAATCACCCCACGGTTGGGATCAGCAACCGCAACACTAAGCCGAAATAAAAGGGACATCTTGACAGGGATGACCTTACTCTCAAGTGGGGGCTACCCACGAAGCCTTGCTGCATAACCCCTGATTTCAGTCATTCCCGGTTGATGAGGCTCGAGGCTAAACGATACCTTTATAGCACATATCCCTTAGAATGCCCATCATCCACCTAACGATGTCACGAAAGCATTCGTCCATACAAGTCCGTCCCGGGTTCGAACGGAACCGAAGGCACTATTCCTACTACATCCATTTTGGAAATATCCTCAGGATTAGTAGCGACTAGCCCTTGCACTTCACTGCTCCATCTTCGACTCCGAACACGTTACACGAAACGTACAAACCGAATCGAAGTGGTATTCGAGTCTCCAGACCTAGAATCCCGGTATACGGAAACTCGATCCCGGTCTCTTCGAAACGATCAGCGCATTTGGCCAATATTGATAGTCGGTTATTTAACTATCAATTAACATCCACAAGCAACCATCACACAATAAATAATTTCCCACATTATTTATTTGTCGAAATATCTTTCCAAGATATATTTCCAAATTTCCAAAGCTCATTTGAAAACAATTTCAAACAGTTTCCGCTTACGGAATACATTTCCCAAATAATTATTTCCACTGAATCACCAAGTACAAAATACTTTTAGATTTTAAAATAATTTTAAATCACTTAACTATAAATATACTTTATAATATTGAAATCAAACTACTTTAATACTTTATTAAAATATATATTTTAAGAATATTTAAAATAAAACCACTTTATAAATATAAACTAAATTTCTCCTTAAAACATAATACCAAATCACTTTTATATAATTACTACAAAAATAGATTTTTGAAAATACTTACTTTGGAAATTAACCTTTAGAAATAATCAATTTTCTAAAACATGCATTTTAAAACATATTAAAACTTTTAACTTATATTTAAAATTGCTTTGAAAAACGTACTTGGCTATCCAGAGAAATACACTTCTCATTTCCATCCTTTAAAAATAAATCAACATTTATTTTTAAACCAATTCATATCCCTTTATAAATTCCCACCTTGAATTTATATTTTCAAATATCCAATGATATTTATTTTACTTTATAAACCCAGTTTATATCTCCAAAATCTCATTTCTCTTTTAAAAATCCAAGTTTTTAAACACTTAAATCAATTTCCAATTGATTTCCATTTTACTTTACTTTGAAATAAATTTCCCTATTTACTTCAATTATTTCAAATACATTAACTTTCATCTTTTATTTCTTTATTATGCGTTAAAACCTTTTTAACTAAAATACCAATTTTGGATTTCCAAACTTCTTCAATTAATATTTTAATTAAATTAAATCTTTAAATTTCAATAAAATCAGTTCTTTTATATTTTTAAATAATATCACTTTAGTTAAAGATTTATTTCTTCACTGTTAAATTCAAAATCCTCTTTTCCCATATTTGTTCGAATTTAGAAATTTCTTTATTTCTTTTACAATTCCTTATTTAATTTATTCGAATTCACTAGAATTATTTAACTTGAATTTTACTCTTTTATTTCTTCCCAAAAATCCAATTCAATTGCTTTTGATAACTCATTATACTGGGAAATTCAATCCAACCAGATTATCAGATATAAATCATCACAGGATATCAACAATCATATCACAGAATATTTAAACAAAATTAAATATTTTGAGGAATCCAGTTGGATCCCTCCAACCTGTTTCCCTGCATCCACAGATGTTAGCACAATACCAATTCCAATTCAAAGTGGAATATCGCGGTATATGGGATTTATATAAAATCATCCGCTATTATGCGGCGCATAGGGTCTCATCCGCTATATAATGCGGGAATATCAACTCCAATATATACATATGCCAATATGTATATATTGCTATATACTACTATATATAGTATAGCATATCAATCAATGCAACCATCCAATCAATTATTTAAATTTAACCATTTAAATTTAGATCTAACTGAGTGAGATTAACTCACCTTTGATCTATTAGCATCTCATTTCCAATTGAGCTTGCTTCCTTCTCGAATTTTAAACCTTGAATAACATTATACGATTTATTAATATTTGAACTTACCAAACAATTCATTACCACTTAATAGGTTTAAATTTTAACTTATAATTTGATTTAACCCAATTTTCCCTTTGAAATCTCTAGTAAAAATAATTAAATAAGTTAATTTTAAACAAGTGAATCACCTTAATCTCTTATTTAAGATAAACTAGTTAACCCTACTCACTAACCAACTAAATGAATTAAAGTTTTAATTTCCTTAAATTAAAGTTAAACAGTAAGTAATATATACATAAACCTGAACCAATTCTATATATAGTTCTTCATGGATGTCTTCAAATCTAAAAGTGTACATGTATATATTTAAAACTATTTTTCTCAAATTCTATAAAAATTTCTATTTAACCTATATACGTATTAAAATTTCAAAACGGTTCTGTCTTTGAAATTTCACTGCAAATTTTAAAATCTCAGTTATATACTTTATCTACATGCATATATCTTTCATACTGAAAAATCAATCTTTGAGTTATAAAAAAATTCTTAAAAGAAATAAAATTTTATACCTTACAGTTAAATCCAATCACAGCCTTAGAAAACGAAAATACCTCAATCAGAGGTCGGAGACGACGAACCCTAGCAAACGAATTGCTCTGCCGAGAACAATCGAGCATCCATCGAGTCAATCGGACTTCCCTCGCTGTCACGACTTCAGTCGAAACCCCACCTCGACCTCTGATAACGCGTGGCCCATCCACCAACCTCGATCGCGACACCCTACTCGAACGACTCACATCACGTCGTCGTCGCCGCTATGTCACGCGAAGTCATCGCGATCTGGAATCGCGACCCATTGAACTCGCGGACCCCTTTCACGAAAACACCCAGCAAGATTCTCCCATCAAACGACGTCGTTGCCATTTCCAGATAGCCTCTCCTCTCTTCTTCGTTTGTGAATTTGAAAAAGACAAAGAGGGGTGGATGATTTTAGATCTGCGAATAAAAGGAGGGTCGCGATCTTATATTTTTCCCGTGAATTGATTCGTTATTCGATCTGAAGGACTGGAACGATCGAAGATAAACTTGCAAATTTCGATTATCGAATGAGGAAAAGTGGGGTAGCTCGGGTTTTATAACGAAAAATATCGTATTTGATTTGAGAACGAGGTCCGCCATTATTTCTTTTGACTGATTTATTATAAAAGGAAGAGGGGTTTCGTTTTGTGAAGAAGGAAAAAATATCTCGGCTATCTGATGTTAAACGTGTTACTTTGTCTTGCGCAAGAAGATAATCTTACCACTGTGTTGCTGATGTGAAATGCTTGACCAGTCAACTAATTTATATTCATTAATTAAATTGAATTTTGGATAAAAATTTCAACGCGTTTACACGTCGTACGCTCACACAACAACTCCAAATGCTACGAAAATTGAAATCCGATAACAATACAATATTACGGATCCAATGGAACTGGTTTCGTCGAATTCCGAGACTGTGCCTCGGAAGGCTATTTTTAAATATCGATTCGAACGATATAATTTCAAAACTGAACAAAATACTCTGAAATCAAATTTTGAAAGTTCTATTATCTTCAGTATTACCAATATAAATTTTACAAGCCTTTAAATTATTTTTAACTGGCTCAAAACTCTCGATTCAACATTTTATCCAATTTTTAATTGTCTAATTCAATAATCTATCATCCCATAAATACTGTATATTTGAAAACTAATTTAAAATTTAACCTTTGAATATTTAAAATAAATTAAATATTCCCATTTCAAATATACAAAAATTCCGGGTCGTCACATTCCTTCCCCCTTAGAAGAATTTCGTCCTCGAAATTACCAGTTAAGAAGAATGTCCCATATCCCGTTAGCTATTTCCCAAGTTAGCTATTTCCCAAATTCAAACAGTTTTAACAATACCCAAACAATCGTTTGTCAATGATACACTAATCATCTTTTAACTTTCCAAACTTATTCATAAGTTCAACCCATATCACCTACTTATCCATTCAAATTTAAATTTGAATTCAATTTTTGAATTATCAAAATTTTCCAAAATTTTTCTAACTCCCTAAATTCCCGAAAAATTTCGCCAGCGTCTCCTTTGCGCGGCTAGCTCGGTACAACTACAAAATGGCTCTACGGCCTCCCAATCTCAAAAAGAAAACAAAAAGCCAAGTGGCTGGATAAAAAACCCAATCAAATTTCATACAGAAATTCAAATACATACCTTTTTGTCGGGCCATTAAATTTTATCTTCTAAAATCACAAATCTCAATTTATCCATTGCTTTTATACACCTGTATATCCTACTAAGCAATAATATTCAATCACAATTCCAAAGTCATTTTATACTTTCCTTTACAAATTTTCAATATTTGCTTTACTTAAGCCCGTACGATGCACATATATCATCCGTACACAATATCACATTCGATCGCTCACTCGATCACACAATCTCACTTCCGAACTAGTATTGTCCACCCGACTTCCTAGTGTGGACTCAGATCTGGTTTCTTGATCAGAAACCGTCATTCTCCTTGCATAGCCACCACTATGATAGAGAATTTCCAGAATCAATCAACAATCCATATCCAGGCTCGCCGTCGAAAATCGAGTGAAAAATCCTAATTCGGATCGATAAAACTATCTCAAAATTCTGTGTTCGACATCTGGACCAAATAGCTATGCGAATAAAATAATATACGTACATCTTACGTATAAATTCCAATTGATTATCAGTTATATCAATTCTCTTTATTCACATTCCTTTTTTGATTGTTATCCCCTTATTCACAACTATCCCATTTCACAACTTCAGTTTTAGTCTTCATTCAACTATTCACTTAGTATATTTTTTTCCAAAATTACTAAGTATATTTCCACTACAAATTTTCTTAAGAATTTCATTCTTCAATTCTTAAGTTCAATATATATTTTTTTTCTTATATTTATTTACTACTTCACCACTGAAGTGTATATATTCAAATTGAACTCCCATTTCATATGAATTCCAACTTACTTCAATTTACTACTTCATTTCCAAATTTTTCCTTAAATTCAATTTATCTCCAACTTCCAAAAATTGAATTTTATTTAGCTCAAAAACAATCCAAGTTAATTCATTCAATAACTATTTCTCAACTTATTTAAACCACTCCTCTGTTGAGTTCAGTTTCCATTCAACATTTACTTAAGTCAATAACTTAAGTTTATTTTCCATTTAACCAACCCTTTAAAGTTTTATTTCCATCTTTCATTTGATTCTTATTTAATCAAATTTCATCCATTTATGTATTTAATATAATTGGTTCATTCACTCAATCATTATGAATTTTATTTTCCATACTCAATTCATCTGGAATTATTTTATCAATAACCAGGTCATTTCCAATTTGTTTTCACTTATTTGGATTTCATTCGCAATTCAAACCATCACTATTTTAATCCAATTTCATTAACTCACAATTCAATTTCATTAACTAATTTATTATCTAATTAGTTCCTCTGCTGGTTAAAATTTAATACTTGCTTTTTAATTCCAAATATCACTTCACTAAATTTTCTTAAGTTCAATTTATTTTCTAATTCAAGTTTGGATTTATTTAAAAATTAAGATTGCTCATCTTAGTCGTTTCCATTTGATAATTACAATTTCAAATTATAACTCTTAATGGTTCAAAGTAATGGATTCCCATTTATGACTTACAATTTCATTTCTATTCATAAGTTTAACTTACTTAAGATCTGGGACTATTCATTTAAGTCCATTTTCATCTTTACAATCAAATTTCAAATTATTTCACTTAAGAACTTAAGAATATGAATTTCTTTACACAATTATAAGCATTTTACATTACCTTTATATCCAATTCAATTCAACTTCAACTTGTTTAATTTAATTCCAATTCTCAATTTTTATTTAACTTATCTTAAGTTAAATTCAAATATATTTTATTCACCTTCATATACTCGAATTAAATTTTAATTCTAGGATACAAATTTTATACAAGTTTTACAATTCATTCACCTTCAAGTTCTCTAACTCTTTTATCTACCAACTTATATTACTCATTGAGTTATTTTCATCTCATAATTATAATCCCAGAATTAAACTTTCATTCCCTTCTTATTTCAATCAACTTCATTCTATACTTTATGTTGTTGATTCATTTAAATTCCCACATTTATAATTTAAATAGAATTCCCAGAATTCAATTGCCCGGTTTTATTTCAAAAACCATTTTGAATCCATAAATAACTCATACACATCTGGTAAATCACATCAAATCCCAATTTCCAAAATAATCTGCTTTTACCAAACAATTTTCCCTTTTGAATTTCAAAACCAACCCAGTTCACAATCACTTCCAATTTAAACAGTTTGGTAGCAATTTCTCTTTGGAAACTCGAAAATAGACATCGATGATGCTGCAGTCATCACCGAAATTATTTTCCAGCGACCGAAAGAGAATTTAATGCTTTTATCACTTTGAAACATTTCAAACATTTTGAAATCCCAAATCCCACCAGATTTCAATTCAATTTCAAAAATATTCATGAAATAATATCACCATTATTTCCCCAAAACCTTTAAACTATTATTATTTTTTTAAATCCAAAGGAATTTAAACCTTTCCCAAAACTTCAAATTCAAAGTCCATTCAATTTTATATCCAAACATTACTCTGGAATTCTATCACATTTTATTTCAAGTTATAAGTCACATTTACAATTTACATTTACAAATTTCATTTACTTATGAATTTATCTCATTTGATTATAAATCACATTTGTAATTCACATTTGTATATGAAGTTTTATTTCAACTTATAAATTACATTTATAATTTATATTCTCAAATTCCATTTGTTATATCAATTTTATTCTTTAACTTTGGTTATACTTTTCCAATTTCTGATTCAATTTTTACACAATGATGATAATAATTTAATATCATCGCTTTCTAACAACCAAGCAACCAAATATATAATTTACAAAAGTTATCCTTTTATATATAAAAATAATTTGGGCAAAATTATTCCATTCACCCTATTTAAAACAATATTGTGTCGAACTGTTCTATTCAAGTGTTTAGAAACCCCTTCGATACAGTTGCGCAGACTGTGCCGACGAAGGTTCATATGCCACTCAATAAATCAACCAACACAATATAAAACCATTTTATATTCACTAACAAATACGCGCTCATATCTATTAATACTCTCAAAATTCCCACCAGAGCCAAGGTTATCGCCAGCCTAAGCTCTGATACCACTGTAACGACCCGACTTTCCTGACCCGGAAAATCGAACCATTTTAGTTAAGAAGAAGAGGTAGAAGAAGAAAAATAGAAAACAACATCAGAATCTAACCATCGCAGCGGAATAAAATATAATATATAGAATAGATCTTTACACAAATGAAAACTATATCTGCTTATACAATACATCATCATCAGAGTATATCAATACAACCAACCATAACCAGTCAAACAATCTCAACAATCACAGTAGCGGAATAATACAAGTACGAGAAATACGTCTCGGACTCCAGCTCCTCTCATGAGCTCCATAGATACCTATCATGTAAATATACTCGGTCTGACCCGAGCATCATATAAAACAATACCCGAGTCAGTCTGGAATACCAGCGTGAGAAAATCACACTCAATTGATTATTAAAGTTTCAAAAATCCTTTTGAAAATAAAAGCATCTCGTAAGACCACGCCACAAATAAACATGTCGGGTTTTTACCTTACGATAGCTAAAACACTTTTTATCAAAATCCTCTGATATTATAATAGTGTCTATTCACAAATACTTATTAAAATAGCTGAAATTGTTACATGATTAAATTCCAGCATACTAGCCACAACGTGGGTAATACAAACAAAACTCGTACAAGGAACGTAGGGAGAATGGATTTCCACCGAATGACTAGGCACTGGGGTACCACCTGTCACAGTACGTGGCCTAGATCACAGTACCGAGGAGTACGCCCGCTCCCCTGCAACACAAGGCCGGAATCATCCCTTACTGGATAATTCCAAATAAAATAACCCCATGGTTGGGATCAGCAACCGCAACACTAAGCCGAAATAAAAGGGACATCTTGACAGGGATGACCTTACTCTCAAGTGGGGGCTACCCACGAAGCCTTGCTGCATAACCCCTGATTTTCAGTCATTCCCGGTTGATGAGGCTCGAGGATAAACGATACCTTTATAGCACATATCCCTTAGAATGCCCATCGTCCACCTGACGATGTCACGAAAGCATTCGTCCATACAAGTCCGTCCCGGGTTCGAACGGAACCGAAGGCACTATTCCTACTACATCCATTTTGGAAATATCCTCAGGATTAGTAGCGACTAGCCCTTGCACTTCACTGCTCCATCTTCGACTCCGAACACGTTACACGAAACGTACAAACCGAATCGAAGTGGTATTCGAGTCTCCAGACCTAGAATCCCGGTATACGGAAACTCGATCCCGGTCTCTTCGAAACGATCAGCGCATTTGGCCAATATTGATAGTCGGTTATTTAACTATCAATTAACATCCACAAGCAACCATCACACAATAAATAATTTCCCACATTATTTATTTGCCCAAATATCTTTCCAAGATATATTTCCAAATTTCCAAAGCTCATTTGAAAACAATTTCAAACAGTTTCCGCTTACGGAATACATTTCCCAAATAATTATTTCCACTGAATCACCAAGTACAAAATACTTTTAGATTTTAAAATAATTTTAAATCACTTAACTATAAATATACTTTATAATATTGAAATCAAACTACTTTAATACTTTATTAAAATATATATTTTAAGAATATTTAAAATAAAACCACTTTATAAATATAAACTAAATTTCTCCTTAAAACATAATACCAAATCACTTTTATATAATTACTACAAAAATAGATTTTTGAAAATACTTACTTTGGAAATTAACCTTTAGAAATAATCAATTTTCTAAAACATGCATTTTAAAACATATTAAAACTTTTAACTTATATTTAAAATTGCTTTGAAAAACGTACTTGGCTATCCAGAGAAATACACTTCTCATTTCCATCCTTTAAAAATAAATCAACATTTATTTTTAAACCAATTCATATCCCTTTATAAATTCCCACCTTGAATTTATATTTTCAAATATCCAATGATATTTATTTTACTTTATAAACCCAGTTTATATCTCCAAAATCTCATTTCTCTTTTAAAAATCCAAGTTTTTAAACACTTAAATCAATTTCCAATTGATTTCCATTTTACTTTACTTTGAAATAAATTTCCCTATTTACTTCAATTATTTCAAATACATTAACTTTCATCTTTTATTTCTTTATTATGCGTTAAAACCTTTTTAACTAAAATACCAATTTCGGATTTCCAAACTTCTTCAATTAATATTTTAATTAAATTAAATCTTTAAATTTCAATAAAATCAATTCTTTTATATTTTTAAATAATATCACTTTAGTTAAAGATTTATTTCTTCACTGTTAAATTCAAAATCCTCTTTTCCCATATTTGTTCGAATTTAGAAATTTCTTTATTTCTTTTACAATTCCTTATTTAATTTATTCGAATTCACTAGAATTATTTAACTTGAATTTTACTCTTTTATTTCTTCCCAAAAATCCAATTCAATTGCTTTTGATAACTCATTATACTGGGAAATTCAATCCAACCAGATTATCAGATATAAATCATCACAGGATATCAACAATCATATCACAGAATATTTAAACAAAATTAAATATTTTGAGGAATCCAGTTGGATCCCTCCAACCTGTTTCCCTGCATCCACAGATGTTAGCACAATACCAATTCCAATTCAAAGTGGAATATCGCGGTATATGGGATTTATATAAAATCATCCGCTATTATGCGGCGCATAGGGTCTCATCCGCTATATAATGCGGGAATATCAACTCCAATATATACATATGCCAATATGTATATATTGCTATATACTACTATATATAGTATAGCATATCAATCAATGCAATCATCCAATCAATTATTTAAATTTAACCATTTAAATTTAGATCTAACTGAGTGAGATTAACTCACCTTTGATCTATTAGCATCTCATTTCCAATTGAGCTTGCTTCCTTCTCGAATTTTAAACCTTGAATAACATTATACGATTTATTAATATTTGAACTTACCAAACAATTCATTACCACTTAATAGGTTTAAATTTTAACTTATAATTTGATTTAACCCAATTTTCCCTTTGAAATCTCTAGTAAAAATAATTAAATAAGTTAATTTTAAACAAGTGAATCACCTTAATCTCTTATTTAAGATAAACTAGTTAACCCTACTCACTAACCAACTAAATGAATTAAAGTTTTAATTTCCTTAAATTAAAGTTAAACAGTAAGTAATATATACATAAACCTGAACCAATTCTATATATAGTTCTTCATGGATGTCTTCAAATCTAAAAGTGTACATGTATATATTTAAAACTATTTTTCTCAAATTCTATAAAAATTTCTATTTAACCTATATACGTATTAAAATTTCAAAACGGTTCTGTCTTTGAAATTTCACTGCAAATTTTAAAATCTCAGTTATATACTTTATCTACATGCATATATCTTTCATACTGAAAAATCAATCTTTGAGTTATAAAAAAATTCTTAAAAGAAATAAAATTTTATACCTTACAGTTAAATCCAATCACAGCCTTAGAAAACGAAAATACCTCAATCAGAGGTCGGAGACGACGAACCCTAGCAAACGAATTGCTCTGCCGAGAACAATCGAGCATCCATCGAGTCAATCGGACTTCCCTCGCTGTCACGACTTCAGTCGAAACCCCACCTCGACCTCTGATAACGCGCGGCCCATCCACCAACCTCGATCGTGACACCCTACTCGAACGACTCACATCACGTCGTCGTCGCCGCTATGTCACGCGAAGTCATCGCGATCTGGAATCGCGACCCATTGAACTCGCGGACCCCTTTCACGAAAACACCCAGCAAGCTTCTCCCATCAAACGACGTCGTTGCCATTTCCAGATAGCCTCTCCTCTCTTCTTCGTTTGTGAATTTGAAAAAGACAAAGAGGGGTGGATGATTTTAGATCTGCGAATAAAAGGAGGGTCGCGATCTTATATTTTTCCCGTGAATTGATTCGTTATTCGATCTGAAGGACTGGAATGATCGAAGATAAACTTGCAAATTTCGATTATCGAATGAGGAAAAGTGGGGTAGCTCGGGTTTTATAACGAAAAATATCGTATTTGATTTGAGAACGAGGTCCGCCATTATTTCTTTTGACTGATTTATTATAAAAGGATGAGGGGTTTCATTTTGTGAAGAAGGAAAAAATATCTCGGCTATCTGATGTTAAACGTGTTACTTTGTCTTGCGCAAGAAGATAATCTTACCACTGTGTTGCTGATGTGAAATGCTTGACCAGTCAACTAATTTATATTCATTAATTAAATTGAATTTTGGATAAAAATTTCAGCGCGTTTACACGTCGTACGCTCACACAACAACTCCAAATGCTACGAAAATTGAAATCCGATAACAATACAATATTACGGATCCAATGGAACTGGTTTCGTCGAATTCCGAGACTGTGCCTCGGAAGGCTATTTTTAAATATCGATTCGAACGATATAATTTCAAAACTGAACAAAATACTCTGAAATCAAATTTTGAAAGTTCTATTATCTTCAGTATTACCAATATAAATTTTACAAGCCTTTAAATTATTTTTAACTGGCTCAAAACTCTCGATTCAACATTTTATCCAATTTTTAATTGTCTAATTCAATAATCTATCATCCCATAAATACTGTATATTTGAAAATTAATTTAAAATTTAACCTTCGAATATTTAAAATAAATTAAATATTCCCATTTCAAATATACAAAAATTACGGGTCGTCACAGTCTGACATTACATTTTCTGAGATTACGAACATTGGTTTTTACAAACGTACATCTGTTGGTGGCGGAGAAGGCAACTTCTCTTAGCTTAACACCCTTCCTTGAGACGTACGAGCTCAAGGGTTGTATTTTTGTAGAAGGCAATTAGTAGTCAATGGAAATGGTAATGTGGCATTCAGAGATGTGATATATGCTATATGAAAAGGTAATCGTTGCCTCAAGCCTCATCTAACCGGAAATGAACGAAATAGGATTAGATGCGGCAAGGCAAAGCGGGTCATTCCCAAGTAGGGTATGATCTTCCCCTTCTAGATATATTTCTTTCCGCTATGACGTTCGGGATGTAAATTAATGTGGTGTATGGAAACGAGCGCTCGGTTAAAGGTCGGTAACGACCGGGGGATAACATATTCGGTACTACCTAGTTAAAGAGGTAGGCCGGTCTTGTGTGTAACATCCCGAAAATTTTCGACTTTCGAAAATTCAACATCGATACTCACTTTATCGACTGCCGAACAATCGAATGCCGGAAACCCGAAAAGTTATGGTTTTAAGAAAGAAGAAAAAGGTAGAAGAAGAAGATAGAAGAAAAAGAAAGAAGAACAACCACACAACATCAGATACAGAAGCAGTATCAGAATCTTACACATCGCAGCGGAACAATATATAATAGATAAATGAATAATCTTTAAACAAAGAACTATATCATTTTATACATACATCAATCAGAGTCATATACAACAATGGACAGTTATATAACTGGTCCTCATACAGAATACACAGCGGAATAAATACTATCAGATACAAATACTACGTCTCGCCATCCAGCTTATCTCCAAAGCTCCAGAATATCCAGAATATCCTGATAACATAACTCTAGGCTGCCCGTGTGGAAAATTTGTGGGCACCCAGAGTTTAGAAGGGAACAATAAACTCCGAGTCAGTCATGGTGACTGGTGTGAGATCGTAAAACAGTTATTCTTTAAAATAAACAACAGAGAATTTAAAGTCAATTCGAAATGCTTTTGGAAAGTGAAACTACCATAAGACCTCCCACCACACACACAATGCAAACGCAGAATTGGAGGAGATTTCTTCTTATGATAGTCAAAGATGCTTACTACGCAAAATCAAATCATTGTTGATATTATTATTAGTGCATAGTGTAGAAATCATTTCGAAAGTATAATATTAATCTTAGCCAACATACGACCAGTATCGTATGCCTACTATAGCTACTATGTTCAATAGCAGGTTACCGCCACATTCCATAGCAGGTAATACAACTAAAACCGTACACGTCGCGTATTGTTTCTTTGGATTTCCAACAAATGGTCAGGCTAAGGAACTTCCTATCCACGATGGGTACGTCCCTGGAATAGACGACCCGAGAAATAACCTAACATTACGGTTAGATCTCTGCCAACACAAGGCCGGGTTACCTCTGCAAAAATAGGTAACTACTGACACGCGTATGCCATCCCCCGATCGTCACCGATCTTCCCGAGGATCCCCGATTCCAACAAACCACAAAGTAATAATAACTGTGCAGCAACCACAGAGGTTAAGTATCTGGGCTCCATACCATGATACCACCTTTATCCAGAAGGAATGACATACACTAAGGGGCGCTACTCCCTAGAACCTTGCTGCATTCTTCCTGTTTCGACCATTTCCGGGGTGTGAGGCTCGACGAAGTCTCGTCCACAAAGCTACGCTTTCTCAAAAAGCCCTGCTTCGGGTCAAACAAAATGATCAACCTATGATCACAAAGATATAAGATCAAACAAATGATCATATCACAAATGATCAAACACTGATCATTTCACAGCAACACTCAGTATGCCACGTTACCAAATTGGGATATATCGCTGATAAATTTCAACTACATAACCTCTGAGCTCGTACGTCTCAGAGAAGGGTGTTAAGCTAAGAGAATAAATTCTCCGCCACCAACAGAAATGTATTTGAAAGAAATCAGCTTTATATCTCAAATTGTAACGTCAGACACACAATCCATACAAGTCTGTTCCGGGATCGAACAGAACCGAAGGCACTTCTCACGAAGCCCTTGCAATTCCGGATAATTTTCAATCACGTCAGGACTTCCCGTCACTAAGGGTGATAAAACCTCTAAATCGAAGATCAGTCGATGTAGAGTAACTCGACGGTAATCCTTCCGTTTTCAAAAATATCCGGTCTTCAACACCGGTCTTCAATTGCGATTCATAACGACGTATCACATATTCGGAATGGGTTATACGACCCCATGGTCCTTTCCCGGCTAACCCGAATAGTGAGCGTAAATTCAAAAATAAGTGTGGCATTCAAATTCATCCAATTCACAACAAATACCTATCTAAAGGTAATTATTGATAGTCGGTTATTTAACTATCAATAAAGATGCGCAAATTCATCAGATTCCAAATAATTTTCCCAAATTATTTATTCTTCAAAAATATCTTACTAGATATATAATTTCCACACTTCTAAAATAAATCAACGTTTATTTTTAAAACGAATTCCCATTTCTTTTATAAATTCCGTATTGAATTTACATTTTCGAATATCTACTGATATTCGATTTTCAAATCGTTTTCAATATTCAATCTCAATTTATCTTTACAAGGATAAATCCTCAAAACGTTCATTTCATATTGGAAAAGCAATTCCATACTTATTTAATAAGTAATTGTTTCACAAATCTATTCATTTTCAACACTTGAAAATATTCGATATACTTAAATCAATTTAAGTATATATTCATCCTTTAAGGGAAAATATTCTTTTAACACATTTATTTGAGTCAAAACGAATGTTGCGTAAAACATCGTTACGACGACTCGGAATCACTAGTATAGGGATTCGGAATTAAGATAGATATATAAATCCCAATACTACATCAAAACATTTCCTTTCGGAAATCATTTACTATAACAACAGTGTTATAGTCCATCATTTCCTTATTCTTCTCGAAAACGTCTATTTCAACAATAAATGTTGAAATCTATGATTTCGATATTCAATAAAATTTAAAACATCGTTTAAAACAATTAACTTCATTTCAAATATCACTTTCCCAAAACCATATCTATTTTACTTAACAATATATTCACTGTCCAAAATCGTGAATATAATTTACTTAACCCAATTTCAATCTTTTCCACACATTTTTATTTCAATAAAAATTCGCTATCCAAAATCGCGAATATATCTTCTTTGATAATCTTCTATATTTAATTTATCAAATTCAATCGATTTCGAATTTATAAACACGTTTATAAATTCTATTTCCATTTATAAAAACTACAATTTATAAATCTTCTTTATTAACTGGTTCAATTCATAACTCAATTTTTTTACTAACGGTCCATCTTATAAGTTAATACTTATAATTCATTTATTTTCAAAAATCGTTCTTTTAAAACTTTTCAATTGTAAAGTTCATCCCTTTATAAATCATTTTAACCTCATTTCCATTTTAAATTCACATTCCCTTATTTCAATTTGGATTCATTTTTCCAAATATTCACTTTTGAATCTAAAATCGGATTTCAAATTAATTTCTAATTCTACTTTAACTCCAAATCAATTACAAATTGATTTCTAAATTTATTTTCACTACTAAAATAAATTCTTATTCTTTTCAAATTATACAATATCCTGTTTTTAAATGGATTCTTTAAATTGAAATCATTTTACATTGATTTCCCAAATCGTTTCAACTTACCAATTAAATTCCTAATTGGATTTCCAACTTATCTCCTTTTAAATAAATTCCTTTCAAAGAAAATATATTTCAATTGTTTCTTTAAATCTATTTTAAAATCCAAATTTTAAATTAAATTCTTCGAATTATAATCACTATTTTACGAAATCCATTTATTTAGCATTTTCACTTTATTCTGGAATTTATTTAATACGATTATACTTTAAAATTTCCTTTCTTCAAAATTTCTTCAATTTCTAAAATTGATTCACTTAGAAATTTCTACTTTGATTCAAAAATCCAATTTCGTTTATTTTTGGAATCCAATGATATCAAACATCCATTCAGCTAAATTTTTAGCTTTCAATCAATTTCCAGACATCGATATGATCAATAACATCAATATAATCATTCACAGATTCATACCACAGTATAAATAAAATCAATCAATGTGAGGGGTCCAGTTGGATCCCTCCAACCTGTTTCCCTGCATCCAAAGATGTTAGCACAATACCAATTCCGCTCCAGTACGGAATTATCGCGGTATATAGGTTTTTATAAATCCGCTTACTAACGGCGCAATAGGGTCTCATCCGCTATACGAGGCGGGAAATCAATCAATCCAATATATACATATGCCAATATGTATATACTGCTATATATATAGATATATCCTATCATATCTAATAGCACATTCAATAGCAATCAATCAGTCAATAAATAACTGCAATATTAAATTTTTCCTTCGAGTGAGAAAATCTCACCTTAGCATTTATTTTGCACTCCATTTCCATTCCAGTTTGTTTTCTCCAAATTTTGACCTTGTATAAATAATTATACACTTTATTAATATTCGAATTAAATCGAACAATAAATTTTATTTAAAATTTTAATACCAATGATTTTATTTTAAACTCAAAAATTTTAAAATTTGAACTGATTCCCTAAAAAAAAATATTCCCGAGTTACTATTTTTAATTCAAAACATTTAAACTGCTATTTCCACAATCTTGTTCACATACATATATATTAACTGTTTTAACTTCACAGAAATTTATCAAACTTCAACATTAATTTGTAAAAACTAAAGAATACCTCACTGCAACTTGAGTTCGAAATTATACTTCGTCGATGAAAACCGGCCATTCCCTTCGACTTCGACCCTACGCTTGCCGATCCTCCGCCATCAATTCGAACTCACCTGCTTCGCGACCACCACTTACCGACCCATCGTGACCATCGCGAGTGTACGCGCGCGCCCCACTGCCTCGACCAGCCTCCCTTGAATTCACGACTAACCGCACCACGAAAACCCTAACCTTCACGTCTCGAGCCTCTGACAATTGGCGACTCCAGCCACTCACACAAGCACGCGAACGCCTCGCCTTTAAGCGCGAGTCTCTCTTCTAACTGCATCGAGGTCGACATTCCCTATCGAACTCGAGCGCCATTGTTGTTTTAATACTTCGGTTGCTTGAGTAATGAGGAGGAACGATTTAATTGTTTGCCTGGAAATCGAAACTGGAGGGGAAGAGAAAATATTCATTTGGCCATTTTTATTTCACTCGATTTTTTCTTCGTTTGAACGAGAGGAGTGTTTTAAACTGAACAAGTATGGGTACCCCAATTTTTATCGTGATTTCTGGCGTATTTCTCGGCGTGTTTTAAGGTGTAAACACAGGGAAGACAACGTGTATATGTTTGACCAAATTTAAGTTTAAATTTAAATTCGAATTCGAATAAATTTCGATGCGTTTTTCTGTCGTGCGGTCACGTATTAACTCCGATAAATACGAAAATTGAAATCCGGTAATAATTCAATATTACGGACCCGATGGAACTGGTTTCGTCGAATTCCGAGACTGTTTGAAAATTGACTATTTTATAAATATCGGTTCGAGTGATTATTTTCAAAACTGAACAAAACAGTTCGAAATTAAATTCTGAAGCTTCTATCATCTTCAGTATTATCAATACGAAATTTAAAAGCTTTCGAAATGTTTTTCTTCGACTTAAAATTGTAGATTCAAATTTTTATTTAACTTCAATCGATTAAATTTCATAGTTTAATCGCAAATTTCAAAGTTATATCGGAAATTCAAATTGAATTATCGTTCAAATATTTAAAATAAATTAAATATTTCCAAATTAAATTCGTTCGAAATTCTGGGTCGTTACATTGTGTTAGTTATCATAAGGGAAAAATCCATCCGTGTTTATGTGTGGGCGTGGTCTTATGAGATACTCTTTCTTTTCGAAGGATTTTATTGAAAGGCTGATATATGACACTGTCATTTATTATTGAGTTTTTTTCTCACGCTGGTTTATCAAGCCTGATCCGGGTATTTTCAATACTCGGGTTAGATCCAAGTAGTTTCAGGTTTAGTTGAAGACGGTTGAAGTTTCCAGAGGAGAGCTAGAGATATTCATCTACTATGGACATATTCTATTATCCGTTGTACTTAGTTTTGGTTTGATGTTTGTCAGCAATTGTAAGGATAGATGTTTATAACTGTCCAAGCTGAATTTAGGTTAGACTCTGATATATGTATTTAAAAAAAAATTCGCTGTAAAGATATTTGTTCAATATTATATGTTATTCCATTCGTGTGAGATTCTGTTCTATCTATTTTTCTTTATTGCCCTTCATGTTTCGTATTTTCGTGCAATTTGAGTTGGACATATGTGGTTTATTGTTGATTCAAAGGGTACGGAAAAATGGTTCATCACAAAAGTTGTTGAAAATTATTTTCTCTTGAATTTGAGAAAAGAATCATTTGAATCCAAGTAGTTTTGAGGGAGATATGATAGAATGAAGAAGAGGTATTGTCGGATTGACAAAAATGAAGCCCGAAAATGCACTTCAAAGAATTAAGTTTCAGGTATAGCAAACCTCAAAAATGTAAAAAGTGATCAACATAAAAGTTGTAGCCACTGGAATTTATATGATTTGAAAAAATGATTTTCTTAATTTGGATCAGTTATGATCAAGTTATATCAAAACAAAATGGGCTATTTTCTTTGTTAAAAACTGGGCTAGAGATTGCACTAAAAAGAAGTGGATTTTTGACATGGTTAATTTTAGAATGAGACAAAGTGGTCAATATGAAAGTTGTATCCATTACAAAAATACATAATTTGAAAATAAGAATTTTTCATTTTGTTTCTAGTTGGAAGAAGTTATGGCCGAGAGAAGAAGAGGTAAAATATGGAGAAAAGAGAAGTTTGATTTAAAGAGAATGAACATTGATTTCTTTATAATTTTTGTAAATATTTTGAAATTATTTCTTTCTAATTTTTTTCTATGGCTTAGAAGCCATTAAAGAGGAGAGAAAGAAGATGAAGAAGCTTGAGAAAAGAAGAAAAATAAATGTGAATGAAAGTGAAGAAGGAGGTGGGTATTTATAGAAAAAGAAAGAAGTGGTAAATTTACCAAAATAACCTCTTACCAAATTACCAAACTAACCTTACTTCAACCTAAAGCAACATCCACTTTTACAATACTTAACATCATTCTTTCACTTCTTACTTTATGTCTTAGTCGCTTAAATATTAAGTAAAGAAAAGTAATTATTTTGTTTGATTTTGATGTGATTTGGATTTGATGTTTACTTTTGACTTTTCATAAACTTACTTTTCTTAATGATGTTCTAGACGTTTCCTAATCATAATTAGTAAAAGTAAACATGTTTAGTTATTAAAATGTGTAATATATATGTTATAACATGTTAATAAAGTGTGATAACGTTGCAGCAATTTATTTTGAACAAAACGTTGATTTTCGACAAAACGTTTTTCGGTCACATTTTGACGTTTTTGTTAAACTATTTATTCATGTAAACCAAACTTCAAAATTGATTTTTTATTATCTTTATATAATTAAAACAAGCATATTTGACTTATAAAATAATATCCAAATCTATTTTAAAAAAATACGACATCGATTTATCAATATGCGACGAAATTTGTCAACTTTTATAAAAAACTTTTATATATTTATCGAACCATTATAAATTAAATTACTATTATTGTCAAATGAGTTTGATATCGATTATATATATGTATTAAAGGAATTATTTATCCTTTAAAACAAATTACTTGGATATTTATCCTAACTTTATCAGAATCCGACTTTTGTCAATTTTACAGTGGAAATCCAAAATCTTTATTCAATATCAAAATAAGTTTACCATTATTATTTATAAAAGATGATTGTTTAAGTTTGAAAATTCTACATTTGAATGTTTAAAATAATTAAATATCACATTTTCAAAGTGGTAAAATTACGGGTCGTTACACTATTAAGTAATGTTTTGATACTTTCTAAAGTTATATTCTAATTTCGAAAGAGATGATTTAAAGAGCTTCAAAAGGTTGATATGTAATGTTTTGAAAAGAAGTTTTCTATGCTTTCATAGAAGGTTATCCAGGGGTTTCGGAAGTGATGTTTTAAGGTTTCGAAAGCCGTAGTTTTCAAAACAAATAACCCAATCTCATTTTTAAAGGAAAACTATAGCATAAATAAAGTATTTTGAAATGGAGTTTTTGAAGAAGTTTTCATTCATTAATAGGTTAAAGGGATTAACCAAGTTATTATGTTTGCTTCTTCGTATATGTATATATTCACATTGTAATGGACCCATAACTGTACTTTGGGGAAGGGCATAATAACCACTTAGGTTGACCCGGTAGTTAATATAAATTTAATTAACTCCTGAATAAGTAGAATTGCATCCAGGTGGTCAGGAAGACTAGAGTATAGGATGCTAAAGTATTAATTAAAGATATTGGCAGAGGCCAATAGGTTCGCAGATTGCCAATGAAAACTGTGTATAGGAAAAGATATTTGCAGGCGCCAATAGGTTCATAGTAAGCCCATGAAAACTATGTATAATGAAGATGTCAGGAAGACAAGTTCATAGTAAGCCCATGAAAACTATGATTTGACATTGGCAGGGGCGAATAGATTTGTAGTTAGCCCATGAAAACTATATTCAGATTAAGATATTGACAGAAGTCAATAGGTTCCTAGTCAACCCATGAAAACTAGGAAAAGGGAAAAGATATTGGAGTTACCAGTAGGTTCAGCGAGAACCCATGAAACAATGATGATATTGGCAGGGCCCAATATGTTCTTAGTGATCCCATGAAAACTACGAAATAGGACAAGGAGTCCAAAAACATTTATCAGGTTATTAGTCAGCCTATGAAAACTATTAGGTTAATAGTAACCCTAGAGACTATAACTGAGATAGATAGTCAAAATGAATGGGGATGGGTAATCCAGAATTGACTTACTTGTTTTGCATATCATCATATTATTTTGAATTTTTTAACCATTGTGGATGTAGGAGCGCAGTTTTAGAAAGGGTTTAGAATACTAGTGAGGGGAAAACCTGTTCCGCTAAGCGACATGGTCTCACTAGATATCTAAATAGTTTGAGATGGTAGATTATTATTCATACCAGGATTTATGTCTGACTCGAAGTTTATGTTTTCCCCTTAAACTCGTAGGTACTCAATTAATTTTGAGTAGTTTGAGAGTTATGGCTTTCAGGTACCTCTTTAGACGAATAAGCTTCTAGAGATGTGAAGGAGGCATGATAGCTATCTAGAGTTCTCTTTTATTTTGATTCCGCCGTGTTGTTTTTGTTGTGAAGGCAAAGTTGTTATAAATTGCATATACATACTCTGATCATCCAATATAGCATCTTCATATGTCGCTCTTGGCGTATGTTGTAATAAATACATTTTCTTTGAAAATGGTTCTCGTATTAGGATTATGTAATGAATTTGAAATGTTTTAAAATGGAATGTGGAACTTGTTTGATATTTTAAATTTTTTTCTGTATTCATATGTTTCTGTGTATCAATGTATTTAACATTACCGTATTTGGTCTCCGAGGATTAATAATTATGGATGACTACAGCATCCGTAGCCGTTAATTTTGGGCCTCCAAGTAGGGAATGTTACAAGTTGGTATTAGAGCATAGGTTTATGAAACTTAAAAGAAATTTAAACCTAAAATACTTTAAAACATAATTCAATGAATCTGAAAATAAGATCGAGGTTTGGGTTAACGCTATAGTAACGTACTTGTATTTGATATATATATAAGCACGTATTCCCCTCTCTCTTAGACCGTTCTTTTATATCTTACTAAGGCTCGTATGCAGATTTACGAGAAATAAGATATGGAAGTCGGAAATGAAAGAGGAAATCTCAATGGAGGAAGCACCACAACCAACGAAAATGTTCGAACTAATACAAAGAGGAACCAAGGTCAACAGGTTAATGCTAACCAAAACGCTGATGCCAATTTGGGTGCTGGAAATCCACCAGTAGATATAGGGGCGATGTATCAGTTCTTCGTCAATATGATGCAAGCAGGAGCTGCTGTTGGTGTTGCTGGAAATGTTGGAGGAGCTAATCCTATGGCTCTAGTGGTGAATAATTATGCTAACCTTTGTAGAGATTACACCAGTCTTGGTGGGAAGCCATTTATGGGGATGGAGAATGCCATAGAAGCAGAGAATTGGTTGTTGCATTATGAGTGTATCTTTTCTGATTTGGGTTTAGATGATGAGCAGAAGAGAAGGTTGGCCTCTAGGCAGTTGCAAGGGTCAGCGCTACATTGGTGGAATAGTGTTACTATTGGAGTTTCGAAGGAGGAATTGACTTGTGCTGATTTCGAAAAGAGATTTGAACAAAGGTTTATGTTTAAGGTTGTTAAATCAGCACCGCTGAGGAAGTTTTTGGACCTAAAGCAGGGAGAGATGTCGGTTATTGAGTATGCTGCTAAGTTTGATGAGTTGTCCCATTATGGATATAATACTATAGACATCGTCATCAGGTGAAATGAGAGGTTCATTTGGGGATTGAAACCTGAGCTTGCTAGGGCGACCCTGACACATATCATTGATCCTAGTAATGTAGTGGTGGACATGACAATTCACCATGAAGAAATGCTTGCTGTTTGTGCTAATGAGAAGGCAGTTGAAACCCAGGGTTCTTAGGGAAAGAAGAGGAAGTTCTTTAAGAAGAAGGGAGCCTAGAAAGGAGATGCTGCCAAGAAGGCAAAGGCAGATTTAGTTTGCTACAAGTGTGACAAGAAGGGTCATTATGCAAATGAGTGTCGGTCAAGCAAGGGGAAAAAGACTACAGATATGAAGAGTTTAAAGTGCTTTAACTATGACTAGGTTAGGCATTATAAGAATCAGTGTCCAAAACCGGTTAGGGAAGACAAGGGAAAGGTTTTTGCTGTTGGACCATCATCTGCTAAGCCAACTACAGCTGAAAAAGGAAAGACTGTGATGGAAGTACGTTTTTGATTTAGACTATACCAGTTAGGATACTATTTGATACCAATGCACCACATTCATTTATATCCCAGTGTTTGGTTGACAGGTTATGCTTAGAACCCACATACTTTGTTACTTCCTTAAGGGTTGCGAATCCAATAGGAGGGTATGCAACTCTGGAGATGAGATGTGACTAGTTAGAGCTTGAGTTGTTAGGTAATAAGTTTGCATGTAATTTGTATGTTTTCGATTTCATAGATTTTGGAATCATTTTGGGTATGGATTGATTGAATAAGTATGAGGCTAGGATATTTTGCCAAGATGGGGAGATATCACTAAGACACCCTGATAGTCATAATCGAATTATATTCTCAGTGTAGAATTCTGACCGAAGTAGTTATGCTTTTTTTAAGCGCTATGGAAGTGGAAGAAGAGTTAAGTCGGGTTCAAGTACAAAAAAATTTGCAGATGTCTTTGAGCCAGTCACAGGACTACTACCGAAATGAGCTGTTGAATTTCAGATAGATCTTGTGCCAGGAGTTGACCTAGCAGGATGACACCGACCAAGATGAAGGAATTGAAGGTGCAACTAGTGGATCTAGAAGGAAGGAATTTTATTAGACCAAGCAGTTTGCCTTAGGGAGCGGTCGCGGTGTTCGTGAAGAAACCAGATGGGTCATTGAGGATGTGTATCGACTACCGTAAGTTGAACGAGAGGACGATCAAGAATAAGTATCCTTTGCCGAGAATTGATGATCTATTTGATCAGTTGTATGGAGCCAGAGTGTTTTCCCAGTTGGATTTGGCAATAGGTTTCCACCAATTAAGAGTTGCTGAGGACAGTATTCCTTTGACATCATTTCGAACTAGGTAGGGTTCGTATGAGTGGTTAGTAATGCCATCCAGGTTACCGAGTGCACTTGCTTTCTTAGTGGATTTGATGAAGCGAGTTTTTCGAGAGTACTTGGATAGGTTAGTGCTGGTGTTTATAGATTACATTTTGGTATGCTCTAAGGATGAAAGGGAGCATGCAGATCATTTTATAGTTGTGCTTAAGACGCTGAGGCAGCATCAACTAAAAGTGAAGTTCTCCAAGTGTCATTTTTGGAAGAAAGAGGTTAAGTTTCTTAGTCACATGGTTTCAGAGAAGGTGTTGTCAATCGATCAAAGCTGTTGATAATTGGAAGAGACCAGAGACAGTGACTGAGATTAGAAGTTTTCTTGGACTTGTTGGCTATTACCGGAGATTCATTAAGGATTTCTCGCGGATAGCAGCGCCTTTGACTAAGCTAACCAAGAAGGAGGTGAAGTTTGTCTGGTCCGACAAATGTGAGGAAGAATTCCTTAAGTTAAAGCATTTGTGGACCAATGCACCTGTGTTTGTAGTTCCAGACGGAAACCAAGGGTTAGTGGTGTATACCGATGCATGTGGAATTGGATTGGAAGCTGTGTTGATGCAGAAGGGTACAGTGATTGCCTATGCTTCATGAAAACTTAGACTGCATGAAGTGAGATACCCTACTCTTGATTTGGAGTTGGCTGCAGTGATATTCGCATTGAAGATTTGGAGGCATTATCTCTTAGGGGAGAGATTTGAGCTATACACAGATCATAAGTCTTTATGGTACTTATTCTCTTAGAAGGAATTGAATATCAGATAGCAGAGGTGGTTGGAGTTTTTAGCTACTTATGATTTTGGTATAGAGTAAACACCAGGAAAAGGTAATAAAGTAGCGGATGCTCTTAGCAGAAGACAACAGAATGTGGTGTTAGCTATGTTAGCAGAATGGAAGGATTTTGAAGCTTTGACTACCTGTAGTGTGATGTTAAGATCGACTACTTGTTCTAGTCAGAGTACTGCCATGTTGTCCTGTTTAGAAGTTCGACCAGTGTTAATCGAGAGAATTGCTTCTAAGCAAAAGGAAGATCCATTATTAGCCGAGAAGATTAGAAGGCCTGAGGTTGGAACTGAGATTGATAATCTAAAAGATTTTAGTCTTGACCAGAGGGGATGGTTGAGAAAGAAGGGACGGTTGTGTGTTCCGAATATTGAGAACTTGAGGAAAGAAGTTCTTGGAGAATGCCATCGATCCAAATTTACAATTCATCTTAGAGGGACCAAGATATATCAAGATATGAAGAGGAGCTTCTATTGGGAAGGTATGAAGAGGGATGTTGGCTTGTGGGTTAGGCAGTGTGCAAACTGTCAACAAGTGAAAGCCGAACATCAAAAGCCAAGCGGATTGTTTCAACCTCCAGAGATTCCGGTTTGGAAATGGGATTCGATGTCCATGGATTTTATAGACAGGTTGCCAAGGTCAAATAGAGGAAATGAAAGTATATGGGTTATAGTGGACAGGTTGACCAAGAGTGCCCATTTCATTCCAGTTTAGTCAACCAGGACGGCACATGTTTTAGCCAAGTTGTTCATGAAGAACATAGTTAGACTACATGGAGTTCCTAGTAGCATAGTCAGTGACAGAGATTCTTTGTTCACTAGCGAATTCTGGAAGAGTCTAAAGGATGTGTTAGGCACTAAGCTCAAGATGCGTATTACATATCACTTTCAGACGAATGGGCAGACAGAGAGAGTCAATAAGGTACTCGAGGATTTACTAAGAGCTTTTGTATTGGACTTTTGTGGATTTTGGGTGGATCACCTACATTTGGTCGGGTTTTCATATAATAATAGTTATCAGGTTATAGGAATGACACCTTTTGAAGCTTTGTATGGAAGGCCATGCAAATCACCAGCATGTTGGTTGGATACTGGAGACAGATTAGTCTTAGGTCTAGATTTGCTAGAGAGACGTCAAAGAAGGTTGAGTTGATCAGAGAAAGGATGAATGAAGCTCGATCCAGATAAAAGAGTTACGCAGATAAGAGGCGTAAAGACCTAGAGTTCTCAGTTGGAGATAAGGTTTTCATTAAAGTATAGCCGATGAAGGGTGTGGTACAGTTTGGAAAGTCAGGGAAACTGGCACCAAGATATGTTGGTCCATTCCAAATTATCGAGATGATTGGAAAGCTCGCATATAGAGTAGAGTTGCTGAGCAGTATGATAGGTGTCCATAATGTATTTCATGTGTCTCATCTTCGCAAGTATGTGCATGATCCAGAGACTACTATTCCTCCAACAGCGTTGGAAGATTTGATAGTAGAGCCTAATTTAACTTTTGTTATACAACCAGTTTGGGTTGTAGCGAGAGATGGAAAAAAGATTGAGGAACAATACAGTCAAGTTGGTGAAAGTTCAGTGGAGCAACAACAAGAAGGAATGTACTTGAGAGGCAGAAGACAGGATTAGAGACACTTATCATGATCTGCTTTGAGGGCATGTCTATATTAGCTTTATATAGATAAATGCTAGTCAAGTAGGCTAGTATGGTTGTTAGGAGTCGTTACAGATGATTGCTATGTTTAATATTTAGCCCTTACTAAATTTCGAGAACGAAATTCTTTAAGGAGGGGAGCCTGTAACACCCCTAATTTTTGATAACATTATTTAGGATATTTAATTAGATAAATTAAATTGAATAATGTAAATATTGAGTGGTAAGGGGATTGAGATTTGAATAAATACATAGAGGCCGTGCTTGATATATTAAATGGGCTTAAGAATGGTTTATAAGATAATTAAACTACACAAGGGCATAATGGGAAATAGCCGCACCCTATTACCATAACCCTTATATATTTTTGTTCCTTATGCCATTCACGTTCATTTCTTATTTTCACAAAAATAAAAGCAAACATAAAAGGAGGAGCCGACCATTGTTAAGGAAGAAAATGAAGAGAATTTCAAATCAAGCTAAGGAATTAAAGCAAGAGGAATAAATCTTAATCTCAATCTTATCTCCTTATCTTAATCAAGGTGAATAATAATTTATACTGTCTCTATTTTATTTGATGATCATATGTTTCCAGATTTAGGATTAAATTCATTTTTATGATGATTTGGATGATGATATGCTTGAATTATAATTTATTTGACTTAAACAAGATTGTTTAAATAGGGATTTATGCTGTTTTAGGATAAAACGATTGTAAATGATCTCCGAATGCCATGGAAAAAATTTATGTTATGTAAAACATGATTTTGGAGTTGGGTTTTAATTTTGACAATTTTCCAAGCTATGGAAAGATTATTATGAATTTCCAAAGAAAAATATGTTTAATTGGGTTTAGAAATTTATTTCAGGAATTATATTGAGAATTTTGGTCTGAAATTTAGATATGTTAGATAACATGATGAAAGTGAATTTCTGTTATTTCTGAGGATTTTTCCTAATAAATTTACTACGGAAATTAATTTTTTTAGAAGGAAGGACTTAAACGCAATATTGTTTTTGTTTAATGGAAGGGCTTATTTGCTAAATTAATCTTGATATAGATCTGGAATTACGCGGCAGTTAATTTGAGAAAGAATTTGAAAAGTTAAGGCAACCAATTAAAAGTTTACAATTAGGCAGGTTAGTTATAAAATAATTGCTTTTATTGGCTTTAATTCAGCCTTTACCCAGAAAAAGTATGCTTCGCCTCTTTTGGAAGCTGCCTTTCGACCCTATGCTTCCGCCTCGACCAAGTCGAAACCATCTCAGTCGAGATTAACCTTGCCGAAACCAATACACAAGGCATCAATGAAATCTGTGCGTAGTGGAATGAAGGAAGGCGGAAGGCATGGTGTCGAAAGCATTTCTTCTGATAGGGTCGAAACCTTTGTTTGTTTTCCAAAGAAAAGCGCCTGCTTTGTTTTACTAAAGCTTTCGAAGGAGTCAAAACATATGTTACGAAAGGGGATTTCCAATAGCTTTCGAAGGGGTTTCCATTTTGTGTTTTAAAAGTATAGGCTTTCGAATGGGTTCCTTTATTTATAAAATGATGCTTTCGAAAGTAGTGGTTCCGACTTAGTCGAAACCAAGCCACGGTTCTTTTGCCTTTTAAGTGTATTGAAGTCATCAATGCTTTTGAAGGGAAGCTTTTGTTTTAAAGATGTACTAAGCCACTTCCTAAATGCTTTCGAAAGGGATCAAGGGTTTCGAAGGCAATGGCTTTGAAAGTGAGTTTCGATGCTAACCTTCACCATGTTTTACTTAAAGGTTTTAAAGCTTTCGAAAGGATGGTGCCGACACCATCAAGTTTTCCCCATACAAGTTTATATGAAGATTAAAGGTTTTGAAAGAGATAATTTCATATATATTTACTTTGACCCAAAAGAAGTTTTAAAGTAAAACCCAATGGTTTCGAAAGGGGTACTTTCATTGGTTTCGAAGGTATGTTTTAAAGACTATTAAGTAATGTTTTGATACTTTCGAAAGGTATATTTTGGTTTCGAAAGAGATGATTTAAAGAGATTCGAAAGGTCGATATGTAATGTTTTGAAAAGAAGTTTTTTATGCTTTCAAAGAAGTTTATCCAGGGGTTTCAGAAGTGATGTTTTAAGGTTTCGAAAGCCTTAGTTTTCAAAACAAATAACCCAATCTCATTTTTGAAGGAAAACTATAGCATAAATAAAGTATTTTGAAATGGAGTTTTTGAAGAAGTTTTCCTTCATTAATAGGTTACAGGGATTAATCAAGTTATTATGTTTGCTTCTTCATATATGTATATATTCACATTGTAATGGACCCATAACTGTACTTTGGAGAAGGGCAGAATAACCAATTAAGTTAACCCGGTAGTGAATATAAATTTAATTAACTCCTGAATGAGTAGTATTGCATCCAGGAGGTCAGGAAGACCAGAGTATAGGATGCTAAAGTATTAATTAAAGATATTGGCAGGGGCTAATAGGTTCACAGTAAGCCCATGAAAACTGTGTATAGGAAAAGATATTGGCAGGGGCCAATAGGTTCATAGTAAGCCCATGAAAATGTATAAATGAAGATGTCAGGAAGACAGGTTCACAGTAAGCCCTTGAAAACTATGATTTGATATTGGTAGGGGCTAATAGGTTTGTAGTTAGTCCATGAAAACTATATTTGGATTAAGGTATTGACAGAAGTCGATAGGTTCCTAGTCAACCCATGAAAACTAGGATAAGGGAAATGATATTGGAGTTACCAATAGGTTCAGGGAGAACCCATGAAACAATGATGATATTGGTAGGGGCCAATAGGTTCTTAATGATTCCATGAAAACTATGAAATAGGACAGGGAGTCCAAAAACATTTATAAGGTTATTAGTCGGCCCATGAAAATTATTAGGTTAATAGTAACCCTAGAGACTATAACTGAGATAGATAGTCAAAATGAATAAGGATGGGTAGTCCAGAATTGACTTACTTGTTTTGCATATCATCATATTGTTTTTAATTATTTAAACCATTATGGATGCAGTAGCACATTATATGGTTTTATAAAGGTTTTAGGATACTAGTGAAGGGAAAACCCATTCCGCTAAGTGGCGTGTTCTCACTAGATATCTAAATAATTTGAGATGGTAGGTTATTATTCATACCAGGCTTTATGTCTGATTCGAAGTTTATGTTTTCCCCTTAAACTCTCGGGTACTCAATTAATTTTGAGTAGTTTGAGAGTTAAGGTTTTCAAGTACCTCTTTAGATGAATAAGCCTCCTGAGACGTGCAGGAGGCATGATAGCTATCTAGAGTTCTCTTTTATTTTGATTCTGCTGTGTTGTTGTTGAAAGGCAATGTTGTTAAAAATTGCCTATATATACTCTGATCATCCAAAGGGGCATCTTCATTTGTCGCTCTTGTCGTATGTTGTAATAAATATATTTTCTCTGAACGTGGTTCTCATATTGGGATTATGTAATGAATTTGAAATGTTTTGAAATGGAATGTGGAACTTATTTGATGTTTTTAATTTTTTTCCATACTCATGTGTTTCTGTGTATCAGTGTATCTATCGTACCGTATTTGGTCACCGAGGTTTAATAACTATGGATGACTGCAGCATCCGTAGCCGTTAGTTTTGGGCCTATTAGCTTTGTTTTCAAATGGTAATTGCCTGCCTTGTTTTCATAAACGCTTTTGAAGGTTTCAAAACCTATGCTTTCGATGGGGCCGAATCATTTACTTATTTTCAAAAGATATGCGCTTGTTTTGTTTTCAAAAGGGTGCTTTCGACCAAGTCGACACCCCGTTGCCTTTGATTCTGATTGCTGCCTTTTCTTTGTTTAAATAGAGCTTTTGAATGAGTTCTCTTAATTATAAAGCAAATGCTTTCGAAAAGAGTGGTTCCAACCTAGTCGAAGCCCTGTTGCTATTCTTTTACCTTTCGAGTGTATCAAAGTCATCAATGCTTACAAAGGTAATTCAAAGGGTACCTTTAATTTAAACATATACTAAGTCACTTCTTAAATGCTTTCGAAAGGGTTCAGTAGTTTCGAAGGTAATGGTGTCAAAAAGGGGTTTCGTGCTATCCTTTAAAGTTTTTCTCAAAAGTTTTGAGATTTCGAATAAATGGTTCCGACACCATCAAATTTTCCTCAAACATTTGTATAAAGGTAAAAGGTTCTGAAAGAGATACTTTTGTATATATTCACTTTGACCTAAAATAAGTTTTAAAGCAAAACCCAATGGTTTCAAAAGGGCTTTTATGAAGGTTTCGAAGGGGAATTACTCCAATGTTTTCGAAAGGTATGTCTAAGGGGATTTTACTGCTTTCGAAGGATCCAATTACTTCGAAACCCTTAGTTTTTAAAATAAATAATCCAATCTCATTTTAAAGGAAAAACCATGGCATAAATAAATAAAGTGTTTTGAAATGGAGTTTTTGAAGAAGCTTTACCTTGATTAACAAGTTAAGGGGATTAACCAAATTTTATATAAAATGACTTCAAGAATATTAAACCATAGGTGTTGGCATTATTATGTTGTTATGATTGTTTCTTCATATATTTATTCACAGTGTAATGAACCCATAACGGTACTTTGGGGAAGGGCAGAATAACCAGCTAGGTTGACCTAGTAGTGAATATAGATTAAGGATGCTAAAACATTATTTAAAGATATTGGCAGGGGCCAATAGGTTCACTATAAGCCCATGAAAACCGTGTAAAGGAAAAGATATTGGCAGGGGCCAATAGATTCATAGTCAGCCCATGAAAACTATGATTTGATATTGGTAGGTGCTAATAGGTTTGTAGTTAGCCCATGAAAACTATATCCGGATTAATATATTTACAGAAGTCAGTAGGTTCCTAGTCAGCCCATGAAGACTAGTATAAGAGAAAAGATAATGGAGTTACCAATAGGTTCTTAGTGATCTCATGAAAACTATGAAATCGGACAGGGAGTCCGTAAATATTTCACAGGTTATTAATAAGCCTATGAAAACTAATAGGTTAATAGTGACCCTAGAAACTATAAATGAGACAGATAGTCAGAATGAATGGGGACGGGTAATCCAGAATTAATTTACTTGTTTGCATATCGTCATATTGTTTTGAATTGTTTTAACCATTGTGGATGCAGGAGCATAGTATATGGTTTTATAAAGTTTTAGGATACTAGTGAGGGGGAAATTGTAACAACCCGCATATTTTACGATTTTATATTTAAATATTTTATTTAAATATAGCGTCGTTAGTCTAATTTAGGTCCAAAATGTCACTTTTTGCAAACGGTCAAATTAGAACTTGGGACCACTTCCATTGAGTCCAAAATGGCGTTTGCGACTTTTTTGAGTATAAGCTTCGATATGTTTGGAGTAAGTTGAATTTTGCTATTTTCTATTGGGCTTTTGGGTTTAGGTTTCACCCAACTCATTCTATTACCCTAACTCAGCCCCTCTCTTCATCCATTCACTCTCATTTCATTTATTTTTCTCAAGCTCAACTGAAAATGGGGGAAGGGAATAGGAATTAGAAATTCCAAGCCCTAGTTTCCATTTGCAAACTCAAGTCTAGCTCCAAACTCTTGGAAAAGCTTTGGTAAGCATTTTCTTCATCTTCTCCATCTCATTTCCTCTTCAATTTCAGAAAATTCCTAAACCCTAATTTAGAAAATACTTGTTTTAATCTTAGATTGAAGCTTGTAGAGTTGAAGTGAAGAGTGATTGATCTTCTCCTTGTGTTTGAGCTTCTTATCTTTGTTTCTGAGTTAAAAAGGCGAGTTTTTGAACTCACATCTACTTCTATAGATATCATTGTTGTTAAGTATGAATTCCTAACACTTATCTATGTCCGTTTGCTTTTGATTTGAATTGAATTGGTGAATATTCCAATTTTTGTGTTTTGGTCCAATTTTATGAAAATCCTCTTGTGGATGTTTGGACTTTGATGTTTAGGGTATATCGAAGAGCCTATAAGGCCGGGTTGTCGTTTGGCGTAAATCCTTGGTCATCATTGCTCGATCGATCGCTCCCGAATCGTTTTGGCCATCATGGCCTAGGCAAATTATTGCCCAGACCAGGTCTTCAGACGTCTGAAATGCAAGTTCAGACGTCTGGTTTCAAACCTGGAGCAAAAGTTTATACGGCGGAAAATTTTATAAAAATGGCAGAAAGCAGAGTCAGACGTCTGAAAGGCCCTTTCAGACGTCTGAAACGCCCTTTCAGACTTCTGAACCACCCTGTCAGACGTCTAAAGCCACCCTCTAGACGTTTGGATGGTTTCTGAATTTCCAGAACCTAAATCCAGACGTCTGGATTGACCCCCAGACGTCTGGGATTGCCTATTTTTGCCTATTTGCCTATTTTTGATTGAATTTCCATTGTTTAATGATTCATGTTGATCCAATTAGTTGTTATTTCATTCTTTGACTTTGATGATTCTATTTTTTAGATTTCGTACATGGGTTTTTATAAAACGATCTTTTCAAACTATATTAAAAGCTCGTTTCTCCAATTTATAATTTCTATTTAAAACACACACACAATCTTGCACTTCGAGTGAAGAGGGAGGAGAATTAAATGATTAAATAAAACGCATGCTATGAACACGTGTGTTTATCTTTTCAGTTAATTCCTAATCTATTCGTTTGACCGTTTTGACCTTTGGGACTTGTTTATCGATGAGATGAGGTGAACTTTGTAATGCTTTGAGTGTGAAATTGACTAACGGTTAGTAAACCGTTTAGTGCGAACGTGTGGTATGGGACTCACGTTAACATTTTTTGGGTTCCTTTCTGAGAGTTGTGACACATTCTGCCAGTTAGTGGTGTCCAGTACTGGGCCTCCGGACCTTCGCCACTACGGTTTGTTGCCTTCGGGGTTTGTGGCCTTCGGACTTGAGCCTTCGGGGTTTGTTGCCTTCGGGGTTTGTGGCCTTCGGGATTGAGCCTTCGGGGTTTGTTGCCTTCGCGGTTTGTGGCCTTCGGGCTTGAGCCTTCGGGGTTTGTTGCCTTCGGGTATGTTACCTTCGGGCTTGTACCTTCGGGCTTGTGCCTTTGGGTTTGTGCCTTCGGGTTTGTTGCCTTCGGGCTTGTGGATCCTTGTTATACAGTACCAAGCTCGAGCGTCTTTTGTTTCTTTGACAATTATATTTCCCTAGAGTATCGCGCTTCGGTGTAGGTTCTTTGAACCACACGATATATAGCGATTACCTTGTGGAAACGTGTTACCTTTATTGGTATTTGTTATTTGCCTTTTGGCTTGTTTTGGGATATGATATCCTTGGTTTATTTGAGTTGCCTATGATATGAGACTTGTTATGATTCATGTGACGCCCCACCTCTATACCCACGCTAACCAAGAACACTACGATGTAGTGCTGTCAATTAGCACGGAGAATAAGGCTATGGAGGAGCGACCATCCATGTAACTTCTTTGTACGAGCACCGATACGTCAGATAGAGTAGAATGCATATCCTTTAAGGAGGAAATCCGACATACCGATACAAACACAAAGCTATCACACGGTGGCTATATATAATCTTCGGAAACAAACATAGAAATAATCATAACATAAATCAGTCACAGACATCCATATCACAAAGGCGGAAGAAGATATGAATAAACATATAACACATGAAAGTGTACATCAAAGTAGTGGTCGGAAAGATCCACTATAATACAAAAGAATAGCATCACGTGCTATACAAAAGAATAGATACACAACATAGAGTCTATATCTCAAATGTGTACAACCAAAAACTACTAATCTAAGTAGTTAGCCAAAAGTCAGAATAATCCAGAAGAGAAGTCAAGCAGAAGCACCTGTAACATCTCGGTCTGACCCGAGTATTATTTATAAGAAAATAATAAACGGATCAGTCTAACTATAAATATCAGATGACATGATATAGGATAAGGGGTATGGCATAAACATATAATAACCATGATGGCATACTACTATAAGTATGTAAATGATAATCAACAAGGGATTAATCAATATCACAAGAATCTTCTCAAAGATCCAAACACATAAAAAGGTAATGACACACAAATTCACCAATACACAATAACTGATATCATATCAGTGAAAACCACAAAAGTTGGTGAAGCACTAAATCCAGAAATCAACACACGAAATCCAGAACAAATCCCAGAAATCAACACACGAAATCCAGAAATCACTAAAAGGGGGAAGTCCGAGCACACGGACGAGAAGCTATCTCATGGAAGCTATCCATTTAAATTTTCCGAACACACGGATGGCCCGAAGGCAAGTCCGAACACACGGACAAAGAGACATCGCACATTGCTAGTCTAAACCATAAAATGATCATCATCGATCATAAAGAAGTGTCAATCACACTAAGCTAGTAAATATATGAGTTTAGCTTCATGTCCCATAACCACTTGCTTAACTTGAATATTTACGAACAAACTGTAAATCTTCACTAGGAAATTGTCACAAAAGGGTTCAATCGAACAAGTCCAAGAGCTAACCGACGAAGTGAACGCAAGCGTTTCATACCACTCGTTTTACTAAGTCGTTTAAGTCGATTTCTCATTCGAGTGAAGTAAAGGCTTATATATATTAGTAGACTGGAAATCGGTTTGAGAAAACGAACTTTTGATATTAAAAATAGTGTTGAAATCGATTTGATGAAAGAGTTTTGATATTTACTACTAGTATTAAAACCTTCATATCTTTAAAGTGACAAGTCGTAAAACGATTGTTGGAACAATCTATCACAAAAATTCACATTCGAAGACGTGAATAAAATCCAAGGAAATCAGCTCAAAATGCATCAAAGTGGAAGTTCTGATGAATGCTTTTCAGATAAGATTGCCTACGCAGAGTAATACGGGGTTCGACCTAAGGGAAAGTAGGTCATACGACCTAGCAGAAGAACAGGTCAAACGACCTAAGTGCTAACTCGCGTGCGACCTAACAAAGTGTGCGACCTAACAGTGAGGCGCGACCTAAGGATGTGCGCGACCTAAGGATGTGCGCGACCTATCATGGTTCGCGACCTAAGACTTAGTGGGATCGAGCGACCTAAGGGATAAGGTCATACGACCTAAAAGGAATAGGGCTAAGCGACCTAAACAGTAAGCAGGTCAAACGACCTAACGCTTAGCTCGTGAGCGACCTACGACTTATCGAGGTCGAGCGACTTAAGAGGCATGAGAACCAGCGACCTAGAGGTGAACGACCTAACGAGGTCCAGGGGAAGCGACCTAAAATGCTTCGACCTAAAGGTTCACGACCTAAGGTCTATACGACCTAACGACTTAAGGTCGAATACGACCTACGACCTAAGGTCGATACGACCTAACATTTGCCTGGAGATTATAGGTCGGCAACGACCTACGACTTAACTCCAGGCGACTTTTCCACGCGCCTACGAACCCATCTTCACCACGACCTAGGTTTAACTCGTAGGCGACCTACGACCTATGGATGAGCGACCTAACTCCGAACGAGCTAAAAATGGCCAGAACGACCTAGTAGCAGTTTTTCACCAAAATCACTAAAATTTGAAGTTTTTCGCCAAACCAAATGCAACAAACATGCTAAAGTGATGAGGAATCATTCCCAACAGTCCAATGATGATTATAGGCAAGATGTGAGATCAAAAATCTCACCTTTTCCATGAAATTGATGTTGGAGAGCTTAAGAGCAAAGCAAGAATCAACCCCTAGCTTGAATCTATGTTCTTCACCTTGAATTCGGAGTTTGATGTTGAATTTACTAAAGATCTCGAGCTTGGAATTTTAATCTCTCTTTCCCTCCACCATTTTTGAAGAAGCTTGAAGTATTTGATGAAGTGATGAAGAGAAGAGGGGGTTGGGCTGAGTTAAGAAGGTGCAGTCCCAACCAAAGTCACAAGTGGGAAAAGTGACGAAAATTTCACTATCTCCAAACATATCGAAGTTTACACTCAAAAAGATCGCAAACGTCATTTTGAACTCAATGGGGGTAGTCTCGAGTCCTAATTTGACCGTATGCAAAAAGTAGCTTTTCGGATTAACATCCGACTAACGATAAAATATTTAAATATAAAATTGATAGATATGCAGGTTGTTACAATTCATCTTATGTTAGATGATTTGGTTATCTCTTTTGGAGATATTTATGGTACTTTATGATCTTGTATGTCCATTATCATTTAGTAGATCTAACTGATTTGTTTAGCTAGACCGACCCGTGTATTTTATACTCGGGTCAGACCGAGATGTTTCAGGTTTGGTACTTTGGACTTAGCCTCTTTTGCTTCCGCATGGACTATTCTGCTAGCTCCTTTTTGTAATAGCTTTTTGTGTAATCCTTTTTGTCTGTAACTCTGATATGTACTGTATTGACTCGTCTGTATATAGTGGTTTGCTTTACCACTTGACATGTATCAATTTGTAAACTCTGTAATGTATCTGTATATTTGTAAATGTATGTGATGATCTACTGTTCTGTGATGTGTATTACATTTGAGTTGTTATATTTTATTCTGATAGATCCTCAGCCACCTAAGGCTTTGTATTAAGTATGTATTGGATATGTCGATCCATTTAAGTAAGAAGTGGCATTGTCGGCGTATTCAATAGATAATTAAGACAAGGCTATAGATGGTAGCTCCTAACCAGCTCTATTCTCTGCATTAGCAGACGGTGTTACCTTGTAATACTCTTTGCTAATGTGGGTCTCGGAGTGGGGCGTTACAGCTTGGTATCAGAGCTGAGTTCAGAACAAAATATGATAAACATAGAACAGAGACACATATTACGGTACATCAAAGGGTTGTACGAATGTTACGAATCTTTGAATCATCGTGCCTTTATTCTTTCCGTGCCTTTAGGGTAGATAGAATTTTTGGGAATACATCTAGGAATGCATTTCTTCCGTAGTATTCCATATTTGAATTAATGATATCTACCTTGTAAATAATCTTTATCTTATCTTATCTTTCAGCTAATGGCCGAAAGAGGCAGAGGACGACGCTCGGATGCTGGGCAATCCAATGGCTCGCATCCGGACGGTGTTTATATGTCTGCCAATCAGTTCTTGGAGTTGTTTAGGAGCACTCAGCCTCCAGCTCCTATTCGTGCATCTCCTCCACGCAAGTCTGCCTTTGCACTCCTGGGCAGTGATTTTTCTCATCTTGGTGGAAAGCCATTCAAAGGCTCCAAGTCCGTTCTTGAGGTCCAAGCTTGGATTCGCACATGCAAGCGTATCTTTTCTCGCATGGATCTTTCTGACCACGATCGAGTTCTTGTAACTTCTAGCTTATTGCAAGAGCGTGCCCTTGATTGGTACGAGCTTCTTATAGCTGAACTTGATGAGTCTGTTCTTTCTTGGACTCAGTTTCGGGAACGATTCGAACTCAAATTCGTTCCTGAATCTGAGAAAGTTTTATTAGCTCGTCGCTTCCTTGAGTTGAAGCAAGGGAAGTCTTCCATTTCTGAATATGTTGCATCATTCGAGGACTTATCTAAGTATGGTCTTGAATTCATTAGCACTTCTTATAAGAAGAATATGAAGTTTGTCTCTGGTCTTAAGAAATATCTTAAGAAGTCTTTAATGCTCCAACTTAAGCTTTCTTTTTAGGAGTTGGTTGATTCGGCACTTCATCTCGAGGCCATCGAGAAGGAATGTGATAGTGGTGATGATGTTGAGGTTCGCAAGAACCCCAATAAGAAGAGGTTTCCATTTCATAAGCAGGGATTTCTCCCTTCTAAGAAGAAAAAGCCCATTGAATCCGGTTCTAACTCTCAATCTGCTGGAACACCTTCCATTCGGAAGTGTTTCAATTGTGGTTCTCCTGATCATATGATTCGAGCTTGTCCTAAGCCTCTCTTCTGCCGTTATTGCAAGAAGGAAGGTCATCATATTTCCTCCTGCCCTACTGTTCCTAATGCCAAGTCTGGCAAGCTTTATGTTGCTAAGGCTTCTGGAGGTTCTTCTCAGCCCAGAGGTATATCTCCATCTATTTTGGAAGGTTCTATTTTATTTCATGACCGTAGTATTCGAGTTCTTTTCGATACGGGTGCTTCGCATTTTTTCATATAGAAAAAGCTCGTTGATGATTTGTCTTTGGATGTTTCTTGTATGGTTACTTCGTTGAGGATTGCGAATCCTATTGGGGGATCCGCAACCCTTAGCATGATTTGTGATGATGTTGAGATTGTTTTATGTGGCTTTTCTTTTCGTGCGAATCTGCATGTTATTTCTTAGTTGGATTTTGATATGATTTTGGGTATAGATCGGCTAGTGAGATACGATTCCAGGATTATTTGTTTTGAAAGAATTTTATATCTTCGACATCTGAATTCGTCTATTCAGTTATTACTTGTTTTTCGAAATGTGGACAATTCCAAAATGGCTTTATAATCTCTTGACTCACGAGATGATGATGATATATCTTGTATCCCTATTGTTTGTGACTTCTCTGATGTTTTTGAGCCGGTTTCGGGTTTGCCACCTAAGCGGGCAATCAAGTCCCGCATTGATCTCATTCCAGGCGTGCAGCCAGTTGGGCATCCTCCCACGAGGATGTCTACAAAAGAAAATGATGAACTCAAGTTGCAGCTTTTTGAGCTTGAGTCCAAGCAATTGATTCAGTCCAGTTTTCACCGTGGGGGTACCGCGGTCGTCTTCGTGAAGAAGTCCGATGGAACTCTTAGGCTCTGCATCGACTATCGCAAGCTTAACGAGTTGACCATCAGGAATAGGTATCCTTTGCCGAGGATCGATGATATGTTCGATCTATTGAGTGGCGCTAAGGTCTTCTCTCAGCTCGACCTTGCCACTGGTTTTCATCAGCTCCGAGTCGCGGAAGATAGCATACCCCTTACAGCTTTCCGCACTCGATATGGTTCTTTCGAGTGGCTTGTTATGCCGTTCGGTTTGAAGAACGCTCCTGCTTTCTTTGTTGATCTTATGAATCGAGTATTCTAGGAATATCTCGATAAGTTCGTCCTTGTGTTCATTGACGACATTTTTATTTATTCTAAGTCTGAAACCGAGCATGCTAATCACTTGAGAATTGTCTTAAGTACTCTTCGTCACCATCAGCTTAAAGCCAAATTCTCCAAGTGCCATTTTTGGGAGAATAAGGTTAAGTTCTTAGGCCATGTTGTATCTTCCGACGGCATTTCTGTCGATCCCTCAAAGATCGAAGCTATCCAGAATTGGAAGAGGCCTGAGAATGTTCATGAGATTCGTAGTTTCCTTGGATTGGCGGGTTATTACCGTCGGTTCATTAAGGATTTTTCCCGTGTTGTGCTTCCTCTCACCAACCTTACTCGGAAAGGCATTCGTTAAATTTGGTCCGACAAGTGTGAAGCTTCCTTTCAGACATTAAAGGAACTTCTCACTAATGCTCCTATTATTGTGCTTCCCGAGGGGAATCATGATCTTGTTGTTTACACCGATGCTTGTGGTAGTGGTCTCAGTGCCGTGCTTATGCAGAAGGATCGGGTAGTTGCTTATGCTTCTAGGCAACTGCGTCCGAATGAAGTTCGCTATGCCACTCATGATCTTGAGTTAGCCGCCATTGTCTTCGCCTTGAAGATTTGGCGACACTATTTATTAGGTGAGCGCTTCATTCTCTATACCGATCATAAATCCTTGAAGTATTTGTTCACTCAGAAGGAACTCAATATAAGGCAGCAGCGTTGGCTCGAGTTTCTTGCCTCCTATGACTTTGATATCCAATATACACCTGGTAAGGGTAATCATGTTGCTGATGCGCTTAGTCGCAGACATTCCACTGCCGTTTCTACGATGCTTGCCGAATGGGATATGCATGAAAACTGAAAACAATTGACGTTTAATGTCTAAATGCCAATAGCTGAAGTTTAATGCTTGAAGGCCTAAATGAAAGGAACATCAAGTTTTATGCTTGAACAACTAAGAAAACATTTTTTTATTAATAGTTATATTTTTCTTTTTTAAAATTCTATAGTATTCAATTTCTCCTGTAAGATTAAGCACATGTGTACCTTAGCTTTAGAAGGGACGCTAACTTTCCAAATGTACTTAAAAACTTTCAATTTAATTCTTGAAAAATTTATGAAATTGTAAATGAATGAGATGTATATTTCTTACTAGTATCCCAACACCAAATTTTAATGTCTTTTTCATTATCAATAGTATATAGTTCTAGTTTAGCACACATTAAAGCAAATTGTTCTAAAGTATTACCAGTTAGCATATGATTAAAACTAAACTCCCAAGGAAAATTTAAATTAGGCCTATAAATATCATAAATTAGTATATATTTGAAATTGCATATTTCATATAATTCTTAAATTCCACTTTAAGTGGAATGACTGAAATCTTTCATTCATGCCAAAAAGAAGTGTTATTACTAGAATGCACAACATTATTAATATATATATATATCAAAATTTAAAACAATTGATCTCTAAAAGTAAGACATGTTATTAATATTATTAGAAGTAATGTGGTATACGTTATAAGCGCCTCCGTACCATTGATTCGATATTATTTCTTTTTGTAGCAATTTTTATTATTATCATTAAATTTCCAAATCCATTTCCCTAATAAAGACATATTTAAGTTATGTAAGTTAATAATTCCTAACACACCCTCAGTTTTAGATTTACGAACCATTTCCCAATTAACAAGACACTTAAAGCTACAATTTGGATTATCGCCACTCCATAAAAAAAAAATCCTAATTTTGTCAATTTTTGTCAATTGCTCATTTAGGAAAAAGGTAAAATGACATCTAGTAAATTGGTAATGTATATAAAACTAAATTAGTAAGAATGATCCTTCCTGCTCTCGATAAGTATTTACCATTCCATTTAAACAATCTTTTATTAATTTTATCAATTATAGTTATCCAATCATCATGTTTAAGTTTTTGAGGTCTGATTAATAAACCTAAATATTCTACAGAAAATTTCATTGTTTTACAATTCAATGTGCATGCAATATGATTTCCTATATTATTTATGTCATTTAAAACAAGTACCAAGCTTTTATCAAAATTAATTATCAAACCAGTTAATAGTTCGAAACTATATAAAATAAATTTAAGAGCAATAATATGATTAGGCAAATAAGAAGTAAAAAATCATAGTATCATCCACGAATTGAAGAATAGAAAGCCCATTACTAGTAATCGCATTACCTATATTATTCAATATCCTATTCTAGTAGCCAATTTAATGGTTCTAGAAAAAACATCAGCAGCCAAGTTGAATGATAAAGGATCACCTTGTCTAAGTCCACGTTTTGATTCAATTTTATTTCCTTGAATATCATTTACCATAATGCTAGAATTTCCAGTTTCAAGCAAAGACATAATCCATCATATCCATCTAGTACTAAAATCCCTAGCCATTAATAAGTCTTTGAGAAAAACCCAATCAATTGTATCAAAAGCTTTGGCAAATCAAGTTTTAAAAGTACATAAGTAACATTTATTTTTACAAGAATAATTAATATATTCTTGAACTAGTTGAGTATTATCTACTAATTAATTCATTTTAGAATTTAGCTTATTAACCAACACTTTAGCTATATGACCTTGAAATCTATAATTGTAATTAGTCATAGAAAGCCATTTTTTCTTAACTAGGTTTTTAAAATATTTTCTAATAACCACATCTTTTCAAATCTAAAAATTTTATTCCCAATATTTGGATTAGAACAGGATAATAAAATTGGGCAATGATCCGAATATACAATCGAAAGCCCTACAACCTTACAAGAAGGAAATTTGTCTTCTATTTCATCACTTATAAAAAATCTATCTAACAAAGTCATCGAAGGAATTTCTCTGCTATTTGACCAAGTAAATTGCTTATCATTCAATTTTATCTCAATTAAGTTACAGTTAACAATAAACTAGTCAAACACTTCCATTGCAACAAAATCTCATTCCCTAGATCTTTCACATAAAAATCTAGTAACGTTAGCGACCTAACGACCTAAAGGACTCAGCGACCTAACTTCTCAAGCGACCTAACGCACTAAAGGACTCAGCGACCTAACTTCATAAAGCAGCCCAGTGACCTAAAGATGGAACAGTTCAATGACCTAAAAGCTTCAGCAACTACTCCTTAGGTCGCTCACGACCTACGACCTACCTTAACCCGTTTACGACCTATGACTTGTCAATATGTTCAATTGGTCAAGTGCAACTGTTAAGTTGTAGTCCCTGCTCCCTAGGTTGCTCACGACCTACGACCTATCCTCAGGTCGTTCGCGACCTACGACCTAACTCCGAAATCTCCCTATAAATACCCTACCTACTCCAACTTGAAGGGGACTTTTGGATCATTCTCCGGAGCGCCTATACTCTGCTGCTTTCTCGACTCAACCAACACTTGAAACACCAAAGACACTTCAACGAACTTCAAGAGAAGATATAAGACATCCGACATGGATTCAAAAAGCTCTCTTGCATCAAAGTTCCAAGTTCTTGTCTCAAGTTTGTCGTAATCAAATTGTAATCGAAGAATTGTTGTAAAGATTGTAATTGAATCAGCAATAAAGAAGATAAAGTGGACGTAGGCTTAATTTCTAGCCGAACCACTATAAAACCGCTGTCTCTTTACTTTTCTGCTATTTTCTACTTATATCCTGTTCCCATACCAACGGGTGGTGCTTTCACTTTTTCTTTATACACACCAGGGTGTTAGCGTTCAATTTTCAGCGTTAAGATTTTGGTGCTTTCACTGAGAAACCAACTCAGGAATATTGTCATCATTGCTTCACAAGAGTTTGTGGAAAAAGTTTCTTTGAAAACCAGAAGTTTGTCGGAAATAATGGCTCCCGGAAGAAAGCGCAAGTCTACCAGATTCGTCAATACTCATGATAATACTGCTACTTCTCCTTCATCAAGTCAAGTAGCTCCAAGCATTGGAGTGACACGAGCGGAGTTAGATGCTGCTGTGTCTGGGTTATATCAGCAAATTGAAACCCAGAACACCTTAATGCTAGAAAGGTTGAATGCTATGCTCGGAGCTAACCGTCAACCAGCGAATAATGAGGAAAATTTTGCTGATGCTGTCCACAACTCTGAAGGGAGGAACATTCCTCAAAGGGCAGCTGGCACTGCCGAAGGGGCACCTCCCCAAGCCGGAGTGACAAGGCCGCAACCAACTCTCCACGAACGTTTGTTTAAGCAAACTTCCGAGAAAGTGGCTGATGACTGCCCCGCAGAGCCTCTGAACAATGGGGAATACCTCTCGGAAATGGTACGACAGATCATGAAAGAGAGCATGCAAAGAAATGAAGATGAGAACGACTGGGGGTTCGCTCCAAGTAAGACTCCGTTCACTGAGAAAATTCTAAAAGCTGAATTTCCAAGAAAGTTTGTTCCTCCTACCATTCCAGCTTACCGAGGGACAAGCGACCCCAATCAATTTTTGTGCAAATACGACTGGCACATGACGGGTGCCCGGGCAACGGATGAAATTAAATGCCGGTACTTTCTGGTGTACTTGGAAGGGGTGGCACTACTCTGGTTTACAAAGCTACCGGCCCAATCTGTAGACCAGTTCTCTGATTTAATTCGGAAGTTTAAAGAGCAATTCAGGCTGTACGCTTCAAAGGCGAAAGACATAATGTCATTGTCTAGCCTTGAGCAGAATCCGGGAGAGTCTATTAAGTCCTTCTTGAATCGCTTCAATATAGCTCTGGCTGAAGTCGACAACGCAGAGCCATGGATGGTTTTGACTTATCTGATGCGGGCTATCGATAAGTCAAGTGAATTTAGGAAATGGCTGAAAATGAAGGAGCCAAATTCACTCGAGAAATTTTATAAGAAAGCTGACGAGTTCATGCGCTTGGAAAATCTTCCTGCTCTAGTGAAAGTAGTGGCGACAGGAGTGGAGAATAACATTGCTGCTTCAGCTAAGAAAGATTCTGGAGGTCAGAAGAGGGATAATAATGATGGGAAGAAACAAAAAGATATAAAGAAACCTCGCTTCTTTAAACCCTCAAATTTCACCCCCTTAACTGACACTCCGGAGAATATCTTCTTTGCCACCAAAGATGCCGTAGAGTATCCTAAACCAGCTGAGATAAAGCCTGGAAAGAATGCTATGCGAAATGGAAAATTCTATCGATTTCATAACCAACCCGGCCATGACACCAACGAATGTCGTCATTTGAAGAGCTTGATTGAAGAATTGCTAAGACAAAACAAGCTGCAACAATATGTTAAGAGGAACAGAAATGACCCAACTTCGTCTGCTTAGGGGCAGCAACCCCCTACTCACCCATCTGGCTCGGGTGAGGGCACTACCGCACATGAATCTGAAAGGCCTGTTATCAATGTGATTACAGGAGGCCCACACCCAGCGGGCAGAAGCTGGGGGGAGATGGAAAGATATGCTCGTGCTTTGAAATATACCCCAATGGAAGAAGATGTTTTTGTTTTAGAAGCCGCTGCACCCCTGAAACAGCAGAGAACTTCCAATGATGACATTGTGTTTAAAGCTAGGGATTCTATGGGTATTGAAGCTCCAACCATGGATCCCTTGGTCATTTCTACAGGAATTGGGCCAGCTATTGTAAGACGAGTGCTTGTTGATTGCGGCGCCTCTTGCAATATACTCTTCAAGAAGACGTTTGATCAAATGAAGATTCCCATGACTGACGTTCAGGCTTCATCGCAGAAGATTGTTGGGTTTACTTGGGAACCACAGCAGCCAATTGGAACTATCGACTTGTTTGTGGAACTTGGAGAGGGACAGAAAAAGGTGGTTCGGAAACAGACTTTTGTAATTGTTGATGGATTTTCTGCCTACAATGCCTTCCTGGGCTGGCCAACTTTAGCTGCATTCAAAGCCATTCTCGCCCCGTGGTGCCTAACTATGAAATTTTCCATAAATAATGGTGTTGGTGTCATTAAAGGGGATCAAAATGCTGGGCGGGAATGTTATCTTATAGAGCTTCGAGAGGCAAGGAAGAGAGAGATAGGAAAAGATGCGGCAGCCCCGCTCCGCATCAAAAAGCCAACCTTGTAGCAAGTACAGGGTGGCCCCTGCACTGGCGAGCATAGTGGTGCAAGGAGAGAAATGGACCCCAGAAAGGCCAGTGCAGGGGAGAATAGAGTGGTGCCAATGGAAGTAACGGTACCAGTACCTGTTGATCTTAAAGACCCAAACAAAGTGCTAAATGTGGGTTTGCAACTCAGTGTGGCAGTCCAAAATATGCTGATATCATTTTTGAAAGCAAATCTGGATTTATTCGCTTGGAGTCACGCCGATATGTGTGGAATATCTCCAGAGATTGCTGTACATACTCTGAATATTGATCCGAAATTCACACCTGTGAAACAGAAAAGGAGAACCCAGGGTCCAGAAAGGTCAGCAACGCTAAAGGAAGAAGTAGATCGGCTCATGGAGAATGGTTTCATCAAAGAGTCCACCTATCCAAATTGGGTTTCAAATCCAGTACTGGTTAAAAAAGCAAATGGAAAGTGGAGAGTATGCATCAATTTCTCATATTTAAACAAAGCTTGCCCCAAAGACTGCTTCCCGTTGCCGAGGATTGATCAGCTGGTAGATGGAACAGCCGAGCACGAATTGTTGTCTTTTATGGATGCTTACTCCGGGTATAACCAGATTATGATGCATGAGCCGAATCAGGAGGATACGAGCTTCGTCACCGATGTTGGTCTTTACTGCTACAAAGTCATGCCCTTTGGACTGAAGAATACAGGGGCAACATATCAAAGGCTCGTTAATGCAATGTTCAAATCACAGCTTGGGAAAACTATGGAAGTCTATGTTGATGATATGTTGGTGAAATCAAAGAAAGCAGTTGACCATATGGATCACTTAGCGGAAATGTTCGCAATTCTCCGAAAGTATGGAATGAAGCTCAATCCTTTGAAATGTTCATTTAGAGTAGAGTCCGGGAAATTCTTGGGATTTATCGTAAGCGCTAGGGGCATCGAAGCTAACCCTGCTCAAATTACTGCTCTGAGAGAAGTCAAAGCCCCTAGGACAAAGAAGGAACTGCAGAGCCTCAATGGGAAAGTTGCTGCTTTAAGTCGGTTTATTTCCAAAGCCACCGATAAATGCATCCCCTTCTTTGATGCTCTAAAGAAAGGAAAGAAAAACTTCGAATGGACCCCTGAATGCCAGAAAGCTTTCGATGAACTAATCCGTCACATGGAAGCGCCTCCAATACTTTCCAAGCCCAACAATAGCGAAGACCTTTTCATATACTTGGCAGTTTCGTCTCATGCCCTGAGTGCAGCATTAGTGCGGGAAGATGCGAAAGTTCAGCGCCCGGTCTACTATATCAGCAAAAGATTCACTAGGGCGGAAATGAATTATTCAAAGCTGGAAAAGCTCGCCTATTGTCTACTGATTGCTTCCAGAAAGTTGAGGCCATATTTTCAAGCTCACCCTATCAAAGTTCTCACTAATCAGCCCCTAAAGCAAGTCCTATTTCGCCCTGAAACTTCCGGTCGTCTTCTGAAGTGGAATATTGAACTTAGCCAATATGATATCGCTTACCATCCTCGAAGAGCAATCAACGGACAAGCTTTAGCAGATTTCATTGCAGAGTACACAGACAAGGGTGACATTGAAGAAGAGGTTACAGTTGACACCCCAACCAGATGGAAGTTATATGTTGATGGCGCAAGAAATGATTACTGTTCCGGATCTGGGGTTGTGCTTGAAACCCCCGAAGGGCGATCATTATGTTACGCATTGAGATTGGAATTTCCTTCTACAAATAATGAAGCAGAATATGAAGCTCTAATTGCTGGATTAAAGATTGCAAAAGAACTGAACATCAAAGCATTGCAGATCTTCAGTGATTCTCAGCTTATTGTATGTCAACTCAAGAAGGAGTTTCAAACTAAAGGAGGAAATCTGCCTGCTTACTTGTCAAAGGCTTGTGAGCTTCTCGATGATTTCGATCACTATTCGATAAGCCACGTACCTCGAGAGGAAAATATGAAAGCAGATTCTCTCGCAAAGTATTCAAGCGCCAGAGAAGCTCAATTATTGGGATTGGTTCCTGTGGAGGTCTTGTCAGCTCCAAGCACTGATGAGATGGATATCGACTGGATCATGGCTGTATCTCAAGAACAAGGGTCATGGATGACCCCGATCAAAGAATATCTACTCAACGGCTCCCTGCCGGAAAATTCTAAAGAGCGCCGAAAGCTATTAAGAAAAGCATCGAGATATGTAATTCAAGACGGCCGGTTATACAGGCGGGGATTCTCAATGCCATTACTCCGATGTGTAACCAAGGAAGAAGCCAAGACAATTTTAGCAGAGGTGCATGGAGGAGAATGTGGGGATCATTCAGGTGGCCAAACTCTTGCCAAGAAAGTTCTCCGGTATGGGTATTTTTGGCCAGATATTAATCGAGATGCTGCTATCTACTCCCGAAAATGCGACAAGTGCCAGAGATTTGCAAAAATCCCAAGAGCACCTTCCACCGAACTAACACGGATGGCCAGTCCATGGCCATTCGCCATTTGGGGGATAGATCTAATCGGACCTTTACCAATTGCCAAGTCGGGAATCAAATATGCTATTGTTGCTGTTGATTATTTCACTAAATGGGCTGAAGCAGAACCTTTGGCTACTATTACCTCTAAAAAGATGATAAATTTTGTGACTAAAAATATCATTTGCAGGTATGGTGTGCCGCAGAAGATAATCACAGACAACGGTACTCAATTCGAAAGTGAAGAGTTCCAGGACTTTTGCAAGCGATTCAAAATCCGAAAAAGCTTCTCAGCAGTGGCTCATCCGCAAGCAAACGGGCAAGTGGAGGCAGTAAACAAAATTATCAAGTCAACCATCAAAAAGCAGCTTGAAAAAGCAAAAGGTGGATGGGTTGAGAAGCTATCACTAGCACTATGGGCATATAGAACAACCCATAAAACTGCGGCTGGGCACACTCCATTCTCATTGGCATACGGATCTGAAGCGATGATTCCAGTAGAACTAGAAGTCCCTTCACACAGGAGAATTAATTTCAACCAGGCTGAAAACAAAAAATTGCAACTCAAAGCACTTGAATTTCTTGATGAAAGAAGGGAAGAAGCTAGGCTCAGAGTTGCGGCCCATCAGCAAAGGATAGCAAGGCACTTCAACTCTAAAGTCCGTCAACAAAGCTTTGAAATCGGGGACTTAGTCTTGAAGAGGATCATGACAGCAACTGGAGTGTTTGGACCAAATTGGGAAGGACCATATGTCATAGGCAATAAACTTCTTGATGGCACCTTCAAACTCACAACTGTCGAAGGAGATCCAATCCCGAGAGCCTGGAACAACAACCATTTGCATCCATATTTTACTTAAAAAGCTCTGCTTGAAATTGTAAAATGATTATGGATGTATCAATTGTATTGTAAACCATTGTAAAATCAGTGATAATCAATAAAAGAGCTATAAAGTGGATGTAGGCCCAATTCTTGGCTGAACCACTATAAATTCTCTGTTCTTTATTATTATAAAATGCTTGTTTCATTTCGATGTGTAAATACTCTAAATGTATTGCTAAAATGTCGATTTAATATTGCAGGCCATTAAAACAAAGCTTACCCATCACAAGGCCAAGTGAGCCCCGTAAATCACTTGATAAACAAATTTCAAGCCACAAAAAGTTCCAGATTTAAATCCAACATAAGATGAACTTCACGCAAAAAGTTGATGATTCCGCCGAAGGGGCACTTTTCCAAAGAAAAGGAACCAGACACTTGTTAACTAATTACGATCGTCTGTACAAACAGACATCTGATTAGATAGCTTGCGCCTGCCCCGTGGAATCACTTAACAGTGAAGTACACTCCTTCGGATGGAGCAAACTGCTTGCAAAAGAAAGGAACACGGGCTCGGAGACGATAACAGGGGGCCACTAATGAGCAAACGACGAAGAGACATGGGCAAGCGGACACAAAAGAAGCCAAAAAGGAGTCTTCTCCAAAAAGGTTGGTGGAACCACCGGAGGGGCATCTTCTCCAAAACGAAGACACCAGGCTCTTGCTAATTAATTGTGATCGTTTATGCAAACAAACATCCAGTTGGATAGCTGGCGTCTGCCCCGTGGACCCACTAAACTAAGAGACACAACCTTCCTGGCAAGCCAATCAACAAAAGCCCTCTTCGGAGGCACAAGACCTCTTCGGAGGCGCAACTCTTTGGAGGATAAAGACCTCTACGGAGGCACAAGCCCTCTTCAGAGGCACGCCAAAAAATGGAAGTGCTCTTCTTAACAAAAAGGTTGGTGGAACCACCGAAGGGTCGCCTTCCCAAGTGGAAGGCACAGGGCCTTTGTTAACTAGTTGCGATCGTTTGTGCGAACGAACATCCAATTAAGTAACTTGCGTCTGCCCCGTGGATCCATTTAACTGTGAGAAAGTTACTTCCAGGCAATCAAATAAAGACCTCTCCGGAGGCAAAAGACCTCTCCGGAGGCATAAGACCTCTCCCGAGGCACCACAAGCCCTCTTCAGAGGCACAAGTCTTCACCAAAGGCACACACTGCCCTCTTCGGAGGCAGAAGACCTTCCCCAAGGCACACAATACCTCTCCGGAGGCACAAGACCTCTCCGGAGGCACGTCCCATAATGAAACACTCTTCTCAAACAACAAAGTTGACGGAACCACTGGAGGAGCACCTTCACAACATGAAGGCACAAGGCCCTTGTTAATTGGCTGCGATCGCTTGTGCAAACGAACATCCAATCAAGTAACTTGCGTCCGCCCCGTGGTTCCATTCGACTGTGAGGAAGTAATTTCAGGCAAACAGAACCAAAAAAAAGACCTCCAGCGAGGCACGATAAAAATAATAAAATATAAAATAAAACCCTCTTCAGAGGTCTGCTTTACTGCGTAGGAGAGTCAACTTCTCAGGAAAAAAAAAGGTGACTATCTCCAAAAGTTAAAGTGTAAAAACTTCTCCAAAACGAGGCACGTTCTATTAAAGTAGAATAATACTTCCACAAAAACGGAATAATTATTCTCTAAAATAAGAATACGAGTCTCTTCGAAATGAAGAATATTACAATGAGCCGTGGTATGGGGGCAATATGATATAATATAGCTACATTAATAAAAGCGATACTCAAGCAACATACCACAAGCTCATTGCAATATTACGCAAAGTAAACAAAGAAACTTGTGCAAAAACAAGGAATAAATGCATTCACACACATACTGACAAGAAATTGAACAAGTAGAAAGAACCATTTTATTCCATACTATAAAGTTTTTGTACATATGCAGGTTTCAAGCGGGGACCGGTACCCGCACAATCTCCGGTCAGTACATGCAAAAAGCAAAAAAGCAAAATGATAAGCATGAAGTCAGTTCATCACTCCTTCTTCCTGCTACCTTTGGAGCTCTTGCCCGGCTTGATGATTAATTTTTGAAGCCGACGTTGGTGGGTCGGGGAAGAAGGAGAAGGAGGTATGGCTGGGTCAACTTCCGCTTCCTCTCCAGTAGCAGAAGCGCTTTTCCTTCTCTTCTTCGCAATTGCGCGCTTCCCCTTCTTTTTCGAAGAAGACTCACTGCCCGGAGTAAAAAACTCAGAAAGCTTTGTGTCGTCATCATAAGTTTGCTCTGGGGTCTTTTCGCCTTCTTCAAGTTCCCCAGTCTTCTGCTCTTGCGAAGCAGGTGGATCGTCCAAGCCTTGAAGGGATCCTATTTGTTCTTCCTGCGATCCCGGCTGAGAAGTAGGAGTGATCTGAAGGGATGGAGGAGGAACAGTTGGAAGAGGAGAAGTTTCCGCAGTCTTCAGTGTTTCCGCTATAGAAGAAAAGAAGTTAAAATCAGTATTCTCCGAAAAAAGGGAAGATATTAGCTCATCGAGACTTAAGTAATAAGCGAGAAATTCATCAAAGTCAGTTGAAGCGAACAAGTAATCCGCTTGACCCGGTTCAACTTCGAAGTTACCTGGAGAAGTTGGCTTTGTAATGTCGATCTCGTAGGCTTGTGCTTCGGCGCTTTCTTCGCCTTCATCTCCGCCTTGTGTAGTTGTAATCTGGGTTATGATTTTAGCAGGAGGCGGAGAATGGTAACTGGAGCCTATAATTTCAACGTCAGCCGAAATCGAAGTATGGACAGGGGCAGTTAAAGGTGCTTCCTCCCCTGGATGCTCCTCTCTCGTCGATTCAGCTCGCACTTTAGCAAGTTGCTCCTTTCCTCTGGCAAGAGCGGCACGAGTTTCATCATCAAAATAATGCGCCTCAAGGTCTGCTTCAGCATAGCCAGCATCTCCGGGCATATCAATTGCGGCTTCCCACACTTCGGCCAAAGTAATTTCATATTTAGGGCCTAGAAAGGAGAGACTACCACGCCCCAGGACGCTGTGCAAGTAAAAGTCGAATAAAGTAGAGCTGATATTGGCTTTAGTAGCCTCATGAGATTCTTCTGCTGCAACTTGGCCGGCAACTGGCCAGCAACTGCCTCATCACGCTCTTTTTCAACTTTAGAAAGTCGAGCTTTTAACATCTCAATTTCCATGTCCTGAGAGCGGGTTTTTTCTCGCAAACGAGCTACATCAGTGCGGTAACTCTCGATGATTTTCTCTTGTGCCTCATATCTGGCCTCGGCGTCTCGTTGACTGGCATGAGCATCCCGTACTTGCTTTTGAAGTACCTCTTCCTTTTGAGTAAAAGAAGTGGAAGAGGAGGCAAGATCTTCCTTGAGTTTCTTAACTTCAGACTCAAGTCTCGCGTTATCATCAACAATGCTCGTCATTTCTGCATCATGCTGCTTACAAATTTTATCCCACTCCGACTTGTCATTCTCCATAGTTAGCATGGCTTCGAGGTTCATATGATTAACCCTTTGAAGTTCGTTAACCAGCTTTTGCCATCCAGACATTCTCTCGATGTCAAGCTTAACAGCGTCAAGGTTCCTTAGCATAGCCTGCTTATCAATAGGAACCAAATCCAAGTCAAAGCGCACTCCTCTTAAGCGCCAATTTGGGAATCGGCTTTGAAGTGTGGGTGGAGCATCTTTGACTTGATACTGAGGCCTGTTAATAATTGTTTGAATGACGGTTTTCTGAAGAGCAGGAGAACCGGAGGGAATGTCAAGAGAGATAGGAGCAGCGGTCTTTTCAGAAATTGCATACGCTGATTGATCACTAAGTTTGACTCGTTTGCTCGGATCGTCAGCAACATGACTTTTCCCTTTAATATCATAAGATTTCCTCTTGTGGGAGTCATCATCCCTTCTTCTTTCCTGCTCCTCATAAGTTTGTCTTTCATGAGCTTTTCTAGCGGCTCTTTCTTCATCGGTTTCCCTACGGACAGGGAGATAGCGTCTGTGATCGTAAGAGTCACGCCCTCCATAGCGCCGGAAGTCATCATAGTATGAACTGCTTCGCCCCATTGGAGAATCTGAAAATGAAAAAGAGACAAGTCTTAAAAATCTTTGAAGTAAAGAAGCCAAGTGCATATAATCGCAAAAAATTCTAAGTGTGTGTGGCGTGTAGACTATGCGCGATGAACTACAAACCACTCTTCGGCTTGGGAGTAATGTCGGTTTTTGCAACCGGCATTAACTCTTGGGTTGACGGAGTTTGTTGCAAGGCGGATGTCGCCCTAGTTGCTGGAGAAATGACTTTGGCAGTGGTAATGTCATCTTTAAAGAGCTCCTGTGAGGTCACCACAAGATCGCTCAGTCCAGCGAAAATGTCATCTTTTTCAACTCCTTCATCATCAGTCTTCCCAGTGTATTGAGGAAGCTCCTCCTCTTCGATAACCGGGGAAAGTGTAAGTTGACCAGATGATCCCGCAACGTTAACAGGAGTAGAACATTTCACCAATGCAGCCTCTACAGTAGGTTCTTCCGATGCAATTTCTTCTGCAGAAATTGGGGCATTTGATGTCTCCGCTTGAGAACCTGGGGCAGCTAATGTTTCAGTCTCGGAACTCGAAACTTCGTGAATCTGGGTGGATCGAGAGGAGTGTAAAAGTCCGAACTGGTGCAAAAATTCATCCTTCAGCAAAAATTTAGTGCTTCTCTCTTCAGCAGCCACAACACTTAAAGTTTCGAACGTTGGCTTGTGACTGAAATCTCTAGAGGGAGGAGGAAGTGCTACAAAAGTAAAGAATGAAGTTAAGTATTTGACAACTTGAACTTCGAAAATCTGAGAAATGAAAAGAATGAAGATAAGCATTCTTACTTCCTACTCTCCAAATGGCGTAGAACCCCGGAGGACAGCGAACGAAAAAGAATTGGTTCAAGAATCCATGGGCACTTTCGGGAAGATCAATGATCAATCTACGGTTCCGAGCGCTCCTCACAAGTGTAATAGAGGGATGATCTTTGTTTTTCGCAAAAGTACACAAGTAACAAATCTCTTCGAAGCTTGGAAGACGGTCGAGTGTCCTCCTGAACAGTACACACAATCCCTTTAAGATGGCATAGCCATTAGGGTGCAGCTGAAAGGGAGAGATAGTTAGTCGAAGAAGAAGCTGTCGGATAAAATCATTAAACGGTGGAATAGCTCCGCTCAGACACATATGACGATTAACTGCAACAAAACCAAGAGGTGGCCTGTCAGCAGTATCATTTACTCCGGGAAGCAAAGCGTCCATTTCAGCAATACCAAACTGAATACATAGTTGGCGGAACGCCCGCTGATTCAGAGTAGTTGGAGTTCTTTCTGGGGGATTTTCCAAGAAATTAGCTATGGGAAAGACTTCTTCAGCTTGTCCGATTGTCTCTTCTTGTCGAGAAGTCATTCTATACAAGGAACTGGATATTCAGATATGAAGGTGCACGTTTCCTAAAAGTGTGAAGTGTTGTGCAAAACTAGTACAATAACAAGCAAATATAACTAAAATCAAGTTAATTGACATTTGTCGATTATAAAGTTTCAAGGCTTGTTATTTCAAGTCCAAGTACAGTGTTGACGCAAACAAATCAGCTTTAGTTGATTATTTTAACTTTGCTTTAATACTTCACTTGAACTCGTTAATTCACAGCATTTCATTCACATAGTTCATTTAAGTTGATTATTCTTTATCGACTAATCTGTCATCCGATGTGGGCAGTCAATGGCAGTATATTCGCCCTAGTTTTCTGCAAATGTTGTATTTAATAGGTTGTCAGCTTTAAAAGTTAGTATAAACTGTAAAGAAGTTCAACAAAGTCCAAGTTCAAACAGTCCAAGCAGTTCAATCAAGTTCTCTTAGAATTTTACAAGTCCTAGGTCGTCCAGACTGTTTTCAGCGACCTAGCATAGGTCGGAACTTCCTTAGGTCGCACTGTGCAAATCAAAGAGTTCAAGGCTTCATATCAAGATAATGCAAATTTGTCTAAGTCTTAACTCGGCCGCGACCTAAAGCCTATGCCGCAAAAAGTTAGGTCATTAATTCGTTAAGTCGCTCTACAGTCATTCAAGAAAGTTAGGTCGTTAATTTGCTAAGTCGCTCTGCTTGGAATTTATGTACAAATTTGTTAAGTCTTAGGTCGTTCGAATCCCAGCGTGACCTAAAAGTAAAGTCGCAAATTTGAAGAATCCTTAGGTCACGAGAATTTGTTAGGTCGATTAATTTGTTAGGTCGGCCAGGTTCCTAAGTCGCTCAGATCTGCTAACTCGCTAACTTCCTCTCCACGCAATATCTCACCATCTCGTCAAACTGTAACCCGATAACCCGTTATCACCTACATGGTGAAATCCATCATCCTCTTCGTGAAATTCATTATCCCTTCATACCACCAAATCACCCGAAAAACGACTCAATACATCTCCGATCCATCGTAGATTCAATGCATTACCGTGCCTTCATGGATCACAACAACAATGTATCAAACAGCGATCAAAAGCCGATCGCAACAATCACTCGAAATGAAGCACGATACATGGAATTGGACTAAGATCGGAAAATGGGGGTTCATGATTCAACGGTGATTATGGTGGGAGGAGATCGAATTCATTTACGAGATAAGATGGTAAAGATGAATCGACGACTAAACGGGTTGAATTCGCCCTTGGAAGCTCGAAGATTTGTCAATGGCAGAGCGGGAAATTGGAGCAGTTAGGTAAGGAGGAAGAAGCGACCTAACAATTTATATGGGCCACAGAGAGGAAGGCGAATGGACATGCGAGTTATCACATGGTTTAGGTCGCTCACGACCTAGCAGAATTAGATCGAAGCACACGACCTATGACATAGGCCTGTACTTCGAGGGGCAAGTGTTAACTCCTCGTTTGGAGCGACCTAACGACCTATCACTACTCAGCGACCTAAGAGTATCAACGACCTACAAGAATTAACGGCTTAGCGACCTAACGACCTAAAACCCTCAGCGACCTAACGACCTAAAACCCTTAGCGACCTAACGACCTAAAGGACTCACCGACCTAACTTCTCAAGCGACCTAATGCACTAAAGGACTCAGCGACCTAACTTCATAAAGCAACCCAGCAACCTAAAGATGGAACAGTTCAACGACCTAAAAGCTTCAGCAACTACTCCTTAGGTCGCTCACGACCTACGACCTACCTTAACCCGTTTACGACCTATGACTTGTCAATATGTTCAATTGGTCAATTGCAACTGTTAAGTTGTAGTCCCTGCTCCCTAGGTCGCTTACGACCTACGACCTATCCTTAGGTCGTTCGCGACCTACGACCTAACTCCGAAATCTCCCTATAAATACCCTACTTACTCCAACTTGAAGGGGACTTTTGGATCATTCTCTGGAGCGCCTATACTCTGCTGCTTTCTCGACTCAACCAACACTTGAAACACCGAAGACACTTCAACGAACTTCAGGAGAAGATATAAGACATCCGACATGGATTCAAAAAGCTCTCTTGCATCAAAGTTCCAACTTCTTGTCTCAAGTTTGTCGTAATCAAATTGTAATCGAAGAATTGTTGTAAAGATTGTAATTGAATCAGCAATAAAGAAGATAAAGTGGACGTAGGCTTAATTTCTAGCCGAACCACAATAAAACCGCTGTCTCTTTACTTTTCTGCTATTTTCTGCTTATATCATGTTCCCGTACCAACGGGTGGTGCTTTCACTTTTTCTTTATACACACCAGGGTGTTAGCGTTCAATTTTCAGCGTTAACAGTGTGTCCACATGAGTAAGTATCTGGGCTCCATACCATGATACCACCCATTTCCAGAAGGAAATGACATACCCTAAAGGGCGCGACCCTCATAACATTGCTGCATCATTCCTATTTCGACCATTTTCGGTCTGTGAGGTTCGATGAGGTCTCGTCCACAAAGCTACGCTTTTTCACAAAGCCATGCTTTGATCACAAATGATCAATAAATGATCAACACACAGCAACACTCAGCATGCCACATTACCAAATTAGGAGTATATCGCTGATAACCTTCAACTACATAACCTCTGAGCTCGTACGTCTCAGAGAAGGGTGTTAAGCTAAGAGAATAAATTCTCCGCCACCAACAGAAATGTATTTGAAAGAAATCAGCTTTATATCTCAAAATGTAATGTCAGACATGTAACCATACAAGTCTGTTCCGGGTTCGAACAGAACCGAAGGCACTTCCGAAGAAGCCCTTGCAATCCGGGAATTCACAATCCCGATCGGACTTCCCATCACTTAGGAAATCTCTATACCGGAGCAACTCAGTGCAGAGACAATCGATAGGTTATCCTATCATTTTCGCAAATACCCGGTCTTCAACACCGGTCTTCAAATGTTATCCATATATGACGTATCACTATTCGGAATGGGTTATGTGACACAAAGGTCCTCTCCCGGCTAAACCGAATAATGAGCGTAATATTTAAAAATTTATGGATATTGGGATTTCAGTTAAGTCACAACTTATTACCCAAAATCTTCTTTAAATGGTTTAGACACATTACCATTTTAATCTTTTTAAACAAAAAGATTCAATTCACAAAGTTCGCCCAGTTTCACAAAAATCTATTCATAGATTTTCCAAATCAATTTCCATTTCAATTGGATTTAATTCGTTAAATCTTTAAAACAAAGATTTAACTGATAGCTTTCAAAACAATTCCATTTCGAATGGTTTAAACGAATCACCATTTTTAAATCTGTTAAAAATAAACAGATTCAATTCATAGCTTTCAAAAAGAATTCATTCATAACTTGGAAAACCAATTTTCAATTCAAACTTGAAATTCCTTTACTTAAATTGGAATTTCATTTCTTATATTAAAGCTTTTACCATTTGAAAACAAACAGTTTTCATTTTGGAAAATCTGATTCATTTATATGAGTTAAAGTCTTTGGGTTAAATTCAAATTCTCAAAATCATACTTTTAAATGGTTTAAATTCATATAAAACACATTTATAACTGGTATGGTCTTTTAGACCATAGTTTCCAATTATTGAATTCAATTTCAAATATTGAATTCAAATTTAAATCAAATCATTTAGATTACAAATTTTATTAAATCATTTGAACTCATTTTCAAAAGCTTTAATATTTAACCCAAATCTATTTCCAAATTCAATTGAAATTAATATTTCAACTTCAAAAATATTAAATTTAAATCATCCGTGACTTAACCGATTTCCTCGTGAAATCCATATTTGTGTGTGTAAAGGTGTAGTCCAGGGGTTTACACAGTAGTGCAACATCATTCAATCATCACAGATCAGAATATAGAAATATAATTGATAAGCGGTATAAACTATAATGCTTATCTTTTATACACAGATTCACAGATATATATATCACAGATAATAAATTACATCACAACACAAATCAAGATATATCACAAAGCACCACATATCAGGGATATAAAACAATTTAATCATCCAATAGAATCCAAACATCCATAGGTAAAAATCAGTTTAGTTATCTGATTTAAATAAATCAGATTAATTATTTATGAATAAATTACTAATCCTGGTTAATTAATATTAATTAATTACAAACAAATATAATTAATTATCCTTTAAATCATTTATTAACTAACCATTAATAATTAATAAATTACCCTTAAATTAATTATCCTTAATTAATCACATTGATTAATTAGCCTTTAATTAATTATCTTTCCTTAATCACCTTCATTAATTTATAATTCCTCAATTAATTATCTTAATTAATTAATCCTTAATTAATAATCGTCCCTTAATTACTTTTACCAATTAATTAACCATCAATTACTAATTTAATTAAGCTTTAATTAAAGATTTAATTAACTTTAAATCATTCTTTAATCACATAAATACTTTAAAAGATAAGTCATTTATCTTAATTAATCACTCAATTATCATTAAAATCTTAAATTTATAAGCTTTATAATTAATCATAATTAACACATAAGTTAGTTCCAAAAGTTAAGGTTAATTAAAAACAACATTTCATTTTAATTAACTTTTTAATCACATTATACTTTAGGAATTAATTTATAAATGATGATCACAAAATTAAATAACTTAAATTTTCTTTCAAATAAATTAATTTAAACCTTTGCTAATCCCTTTTTTTTAAATAAAACTGTTTTTATCCTAACCTTCCAGACCCGAGCATTTTCAACGTTTCCCCGAGTTCCCCCCCCCCCCACCGAGCACATATATATTTTTTCTTTTACCTGTTATATATATATATTTTTTTCTTTTATATTTGTTAAACACCCGCGAATACTTCGAATACTATCCCGATCAAAATCATTATCTGCTTCGAGCCAGACAATCTATTTCATGCACACGAACCCGAGATCGTTTGCTTCTTCCCCAAATCCACAACTACATCATATATCATCACCTACGCGTGCATGTGCACGAACGTTCCGGCGATCCTTGGTCAACCACGCTACCTTCGACAAGTCGACAACATCACCACTGACCTACCCAAACAACCAGATCTTCGAAAACGTCCCTGATATTGAATTCGAACATGATGGACAAATCTGGAACAACTGCGATCACCAGAAACTAGCTCGTGTCGCCGCCTCTGGCCGTCGTAGACCCTACGACCACGTCCAGAGATTCGCCAGAACCCCCTCTCCTTATTCCCCCAGGTCCGATGACCTGGATCATCTTGACGGCGACGCAGTTCCACTTCAAACCCATACGAGTAAAACTAGTGTTAAAACCCTAAATCCACATCGTTCCCATGCCTCGTTCACTTATAAATTCAAATTGTAATTTTCCATTGATCCTAGATGCTCGAACCATCATCTGACCCAAGCACGACGAATTTCATCTCGTCGTTCGACGAAATTTGACCAAAGTGTCATTTCTGTTCAACTCGACAGTTCTCTATGAATAGATGATTAAAAATCATGATTCCACCGCTAAAATTCATCATTTTCGAAAACGTTTTGGATGATATACTTGAAACAAGAAAACATGGTTTTTGAATTTCAACACAGTCCCAACATTTTCACTGTTTATTTATATTTCCAGATAATTTCAAAATAATTCTTCTCAGCAATATTTTTAGGACCTAAAGCTTGATCTTACAAATAATTTTTGTTCAGATTCTAAAGCCTAAAAAGAATTTGAGAAGAAGCTTTTGATTTTTTGAAAATAGGTTTGAAAGCTTGTAACTTAAAAACAGAGATATCTCTCTGTACACAGATACATATATAAATTCATATATATGGAAAAAAAATCATTTCTAAACAACATGCACATCATAAATCATAACAGACTTTAAAGATCATCACATGTAGATCAGATGTATCAAACTTTAAGAATTTATAAGGGTGGTTTGCTCACCTGAGAGAAGAAGAACAGAGAACCAGTGATTTTGTTTTGAAACCAGATTTTTTTTTTGATCTGAACTTGAGATTTCAATTTGCTATTTGATTTGCTTTGAATACTTTTAAACTCTCCCTTGATTGTTGTTTGATTTTTTTTTTTAAGTTTTGATATGATAATTACTTTAAATTTTTCTCAGCTTGATTTACGAACTGAAATGAGGAAGACTTGATAAAGAAAATGAGTTTACAGGGTATTCATTTTGTACAAGGTGATTATACTTTGTTTGTACAAAATAAATCAGAGATCTTTCTATGCTTTGCTGGTTGATGCCTTTCGAGTTGACCTTGGTTTGCTGCTAGAGATAGAAACATTTAATGTTAATGTACTTTATAAATTATCCTAATCTTATTAGTGATACTTTTATTTCTACTTTGTTTATTCTTCTACTTGCCTTGCATTTCTTTAACTCGGCTGATAGATGTGGCATTAATTGCCTTGGTACTTTATGTCCCCTTATAATATTTATACTTTCTTTTGTTTTGCATTTCCAATTTTCACATATAAAATTCTACTTGCCTGGTTTGCTTGTTTGACTCGGCTGATGATATTTTCTTTTCTTGTTTTGTTTAAGTGGCTGAAATGATATGTGTTGTGTGCTTAAAGATGTTGCATTAATTCTCTTTATCTTGTTTTATTCATAAGCTTATACTTTTTTCTTTCATTTGTTTGTGCTGAGATGATTTTGTATTACTTTTCTTTGTCTTCCTATACAAGCTTACATACTTATTTAGTTTATTTGTTCTTAGATATCTGTAATTTGTTTTATTTCATGTACAACTTGATTTGGGTGAGTATACTCATATATATATAATCTTGTCTTACTTTTCTTATTTATGTTGTTAGTACTTTGGTTTGTATTATATTTTACTTCCCATATTTATCTCTATTTCCAAATTAACCATGTATTTCTAACTTAAATTTTTATTTCTAACTTTTAATTTTTTTTTATTGTCTTGCATATCTTCATATATATATATATATATATAGTTTTATATTTCATAAATATACTTTGTTTATATCTTATTTTACTTATATATTTAATTCATAATTTAACTGAAACCTATGTTAATTACCAATAAATTTTGCAATTTTACTCAAAATAAAAATTAATTATCAATTTAAATTAAATTAAAATTCGGGATCGTTACAGAGCCAAAATATCTTTTGCCATACGTGAAAGAATTGGATATTTATACTGATGAGATTTCCAGAAAGAGATAATGTTGAACGATGTTTTAGGATCTAATAGTTCCTCTTCAAGATATGACTTAAGTTCAGATTTACGAGATGTAACGGTTGCGACTTTTCGACGCTCGAAAGTCGACATTAATACGTCCACTGTATCAAATGCCGCGCAATCGAATGCCGGAAACCCGAACCATTAGGGTTAAAAAGAAGAGGTTAAAGAAGACAGAAGAAAAAGAGAACAGAAAATCACAGAAACAGAAACAATATCAGAATCTCACATTTGCAGCGGAACAATATACAATAGATAATCGCTAGTCTTTTAAAACAAAGAACTATATCAGTTTATACATGCATCATCAGAGTCAATATACAACTCAATACAACAATGGACAGTTATATAAACTTGTCCTCATACAGAATACACAGCGGAAATAAATAAACAAGTACGGGTGTACGTCTCGCCATCCAGCTTGCTTCCAAAGCTCCAGAATATCCAAAATATCCTAATAACAAAACTCTAGGCAGCCCGTGTGGAAAAATTATGGGCACCCAGAGTTTAGAAAGAAAACAATAAACTTCGAGTCAGTCATGGTGACTGGTGTGAGATCGTAAAATAGTTATTTTCACAAAGAAAATAAAATTAATTCGCAATGCTTTTGGAAAATGAAACTACCATAAGACCTCCCGCCACACACACAATGCAAACGCAGAATTGGAGGAGATTTTTTCTTATGATAGTCAAAGATGCTTACTATGCAAATCATTGAATTATTATTATTAATGTCTAGTGTGGAAAACATTTCGAAAGTATAATATTAATCTTAGCCAGCATAGACATTTCGAACTATGCCTACTATAGCTACCATCTAAACAGTGGTGACCACCATAAGTAAATGGCAGGTTCTACAACTAAAACCGTATAAGTTCCGTATTTGGAAATGGATTTCCAACAAATGGTCAGGCTAAGGAACTTCCTACCGCCACATAGGATCGCCTCTGGTTGGACGTCCCGAGAACTAACTAGCTCTCTACCAACACAAGGCCGGGTTACCCCTGTAACTAGGTAACTCACGAATATGCCATTCCCCGGTCCTTTGGGACCTTTATCCAAGGCGCCTCGATAAACACAAAATCACACAATAAATGAGATCGGAGTATCCACATAGGTTAAATACCAGGGCTCCATACCTGATACCACCCTTTTCCAGAATGAAATGACATACCCTAAAGGGCGCGACCCTCATAACCTTGCCGCATATTCCTGTTTCAACCATTTCCGGGGAGTGAGGTCTGACGAAGTCTCGTCCACAAAGCTACGCTTTTTCACAAAGCCGTGCTTTGATCGCAATTGATCAATAAATGATCAACACACAGCAAAACTCAGCATGCCACATTACCAAATTGGGGATATATCGCTGATAACCTTCAACTACATAACCTCTGAGCTCGTACGTCTCAAAGAAGGGTGTTAAGCTAGGAGAATAAATTCTCCGCCACCAACAGAAATATATTTGAAGAAATCAGCTTTATATCTCAAAATGTAATGTCAGACATGTAACCATACAAGTCTATTCCAGGTTCGAACGGAACCGAAGGCACTTCCAAAGAAGCCCTTGCTATCCGGGTATTCACAATCCCGATCGGACTTCCCATCACAAAAAGAGTGATATAAATCTCTATACCGGAGCAACTCGGTGCAGAGACATTCGACAGGTTGTCCTTTCATTTTTGAAAATACCCGGTCTTCAATACGATCCATATCGTTGTATCATTATTCGGAATGGGTTAGCTGACACAAAGGTCCTTTCCCAACTAAACCGAATAGTGAGCGTTTGTTTTAAAAACAAATTCAAGTGCCATTTCAAAGGCAAATATTGATAGTCGGTGATTTAACTATCAACAATATTCACAACAATCATCAAATTTAAATAATTTTTCCAAATTATTTATTTTCAAAATATCTTCACAAGATATATATTTTTCCACTTCAACACTTTGAAAACAGATTTCAAATCAATTTTTTCACCTTTCAACTTTTGAGAATAAATTTCAAACAATTCCCTCACGTGGAATATATTTCCAAATATTTCTTTTAAAAACCAACTTTAGAACTTTTAATTTATATTTTTATTAAAAGCTACTTTGGAAATATACTCAGCTTTATAGTGAGAATACACTTTCACTTCAAAATGGTCCATTTAAGCCAATTAAATAAATCCTTATCGATTTATTTTAAATTTACATCCCAAATCTGTAAATTTATTTCCATACTTTAAAAATAAACAGTTTATTTCTAAAACAAATTTTCCCTTTCCTTTATAAATTCCCATTGCGAATTTATATTTTCAAATATCCACTTTTAACCCCAAAAATCAAATTTCAAATTGATTTCTAATTTTATTTTCAACACCAAATCAAATTACAAATTGATTTCTAAGTTTAATTTCAATAGAACAAAACATTGAAAATTGGTTTCCAGATTTATTTCAACACAAAAATTCATTTTCGTATCGATTTCCCAAAGATTTATTTTCAAATACCCAATCATTTATCAAATTGATTTCTAGAGATTTTTCCCCTTTTTAATAAATTCCTTTATTCTTTCCAAACTATTTAAAATTCCATTTTCCATAAATTCTTCAACTTTTAAACAATATTACTAAAAATCCTTTTATTAAACTCCTTTACCATATTTTGGAAATTTATTCGATAAGATTAAATAAATCTCGTTTTACCGTTAAGTGCTTTCTTTTAAATTTATTCAACTCTTAAAAATAAATTCATTTAAAATTTTCCACTTTAATATCAAAATCCAATTTATATTCATTTCTGGTATTCAACGATACCAAAAATAGATTCGGCTAAATTTTAGCCTTCAACAATTTCAATTATCAATAAATCATCCACAGATTATCAATAAATCACATCATTCACATATGAAATAATATTCAAACAATTTGAGGAATCCAGTTGGATCCCTCCAACCTGTTTCCCTGCATCCACAGATGTTAGCACAATACCAATTCCACTTTGAGGTGGAATATCGCGGTATATGAGATTTATAAAAATCAATCCGCTATTATGCGGCGAAATAGGGTCTCATCCGCTATCTAATGCGGCAAAAATCATAACTCCAATATATACATATGCCAATATATATATATATATATTGCTATATACTAATATATATACTATCACAATCAGGCAGACAATCAATAACTGCAATTCAAAATTTTATTTGAGTGAGAAGATCTCACCTTTGCTTTTATTTTGCAATCCACTTTCATTTTCGGCTTGATTCCTTTGTATTAGACCTTGTATAAACAATTATATAATTCTATTAACATTTGGAATAATTGAACAATTAATTATCATTTAACAGATTTACTTGACTAACTTTTTATATAAACCCTTATATATTTTTCCAAAGTCCTATATGTATATATATAAAATTTCTGTTTACTACGAATATATTAAAATATGTGTGTATTTATATTTCAAAGAAAAAAGAAAAAAAATCCTCCTTTTCTTTTCTGTAAAATAAAACTGTAATTAACTTCACTATTAATTTCTTAAAACAGATTTCCTTTTTAAAACCTTACTGTAACTTATATATTTTCTCGAACAAATATATACGTATATATATACTTATTAAACTTAACTAAAACTACCAGCCTACATCTTACTATAACCACTATTTATTCTTTATTTTTTTCCTAAAATTTGATTAGGTAAAACACTCAGTTAAAAGATTACCAGAAACACCGAAGCCGACTGCCCACTCGTACGAGCCCGCCTTAGCCTCCTCCATGACTATAACACGCAGCTGCCCATTGACTTCACTGCAGCAACAAGTCGCGTGCCTCAAATTTGATCGCAAGCCCTAATCGAGCCTTTCGATCTTCACCCTTATCGATGTCATCGCGACAGTCACCTCCACCATCGCACGTGAATCCATCAACTCCTACGCCTCACCAGCGACGCGCCTAACTTCCACGCATACGCGCGCGAGCGCGCGACCTCACCAAACCCTACCAACTGTCGAGATTTCGACCACGACTCCATTTCAGGACGCGTACGCCACCGCAAAACACTAGACTGCTTTGGCGATCGCCTGCCACCTCGCCTTTTGCGTGCGAGAGCTTCCTGGTTTCGCGATTTCGATCTCCTTTTTTTCTCTTTTTTTTAAGGAAGGGCTCGGCTGAATTTTTTTGATTTCGATTGGTTTGGATAAGTTTAAAAGATGAAGGGGGATCGGTGAAGAAATCTGGAATTTGATTGTAAAGCTCGGCCATTTTTAATTTTTTTGAACGAACGAATAAAATTTTCTTCACGGGTGTTTTGAAAAAGAAAAGAGGAGATAGGCTCGAGATATTTTCTTGCGTGATTTAACTGAGGTGAAAGAAAGCCAGGAATCTCTGCTATAGGAAAGGTTGACGTAACAGAAATTTGACTGGTTAATATACATTATATTTAAATTCAAATTCAAATCGTCTCGATATCACCACTCAAAATTTTGAATTCCTATCAAGGCGTGCCGCTAGCCGTTTATAATGTTATACGCCTATTCCGAACACGATGGAAAAGGTAACGGGTCCAAATTCGATTGTATGGAGAAGATAACTTTTTGGACCAGTTAAAATATTGAATTTTCGATTTATTTTCAGCACGTTTGCTTATCGCACGGCCAAACGATCACTCCAAACACTACGAAAATTGAAATCCGATAATGATACAATATTACGGATCCAATGGAACTGATTTCGTCGAATTCCGAGACTGTGCCCCGGAACGCTATTTTTTAAATATCGATTTAAACAACAAAATTTCAAACTAAACAAATAACTTCCAAATTAAATTCTGAAGCTTCTATTGTCTTCAGTATTATTAATATGATTTTCTAAGCCTTGAAAATATTTTTAATCAGCTTAAAACTCCAAATTCAAAATTTTACTCAAATTTTAAAAATTAATTTCACTAATTTAATTACCAAACAAACTCTGATATTTGAAACTCAAATCAAACTAACATTCAAATATTTAAAATCAATTAAATATTCTCATTTTAAATGTCAAAAATTCAGGGTCGTTACACGAGAACTCTCGACTAAACATACCTTACGATGACTGTAAAATCCTTCTAACATATCCTCACATTCTTGTGAATACGGACCAATATCTGCATTAACGGATTCTATATCTTTTGATCCACTTGCTTCACCTTCGTTTTCATTTTTTTGCATATTCGTTGAAAAGATTTTCAAATTTACTCTCCACCTCATCAAATTCATAACAATCGACTTCATAAATTTGTTCATAACAGTATTTAACGAATTCGATTTTATGACGTGGGTCAAAGATGCATGCAATGGAAAGTATCACGCTAAATTTTCTCCAATATTTGTCAAATTTTTTATACATTTCATTTGCCATTGTTGACATAAAATCATTGTCTTTTATACACTTTTGCAATGTAAAAAGAACCGTCACGAACTTCGGAAAAAATAAGTTCGACGTTGGATAATTAGAACCCAAAAATAAACAACTAACTTTGTAAAAACTTCCAAAAAATCTGCAATTTTCTTTGCATCTATCCATTCATCCGGGGTTGGACAATAAGTATAACTCCGATCAACGATTTACAAACGGCATAGTGCTTGGTGGAAGTAAATAGCGCTTTTAAGCATAAAAAATGTCGAGTTCCATCTCGTTGGAACATCTTGTTGCAATATTTTTTTTACTTTCACTCATAGAAAGATCTGCTATGCATTCCATAAACAACTTTTTTATTGATTGGGAGCCCTTAATGTACTTTATACTTTCCCTAATATTCATTAAAAAGAAACCAATGCATTTTAGACCGTCTTGTACGATCAAATTCAATATGTGTGCAGTGCAACGAATATGCAAAAACTCACCATCTGCAACAAATGCTTTCTTATATATGAGATGAGATTCCAACAATTAAATAAATTTATCATTTGAAGATGCGTTGTCAAGCGTAAATGCAAACAGTTTATCTTCGATATTCCACTCAACTAATAGACTAGATACCTTCTGAAATATTGCAGCTCCCGTGTGAGGAGGCGGCATCAATGAAAAACTAAGCAATTTTTTTTGTAAAACCCAGTCGTCATCTAAGAAGTGCACGGTCAATGATATAATACCATATGTATTAATTGATGTCCATGGATCGGATGTTAAGCTTACTTTTCCCGAAAATGATTTTAAAAAATGTTTAAGCTTAACTTTTTCTTTCTCGTAAAGTTTCATGACATCCGATCGTACTGTACTTCTTGATATATGTTGCACTTCGTTGTTCAAATAAAAATGTAGTTCTCGTACTTCATCATATTGGACAAACATAAATGGCAAGTTACGCCTAATGACGGCCCTAGTCACCAATTCTCTATACTTACTTTGATCGAACTTACTTATCTCATTAAGCCCATCCATTTTTTGTAATGTGTTGACATTTTGGAATATATTTTAGCATATTAGATGTTTCATGCTTTTCTCCCCAAAAGTATGTTTTCTTACATCCCTTGCAAAAGCACGTTGGTGTTTTTCCTAAAATAGTTTCATTTTTCTGAAAATAGTTCCAAACTTCTGAGTGTGTGTTTCTACAACTTTTTTCCAGCCGAACTACTCAATGAATCTTCCAATACAATCAAATCTGCTGTTTCAATGTTTATATGTTCAGTTGAATCCATGTTCTACAATATCACATATTAATAACAATTAGCATATAAGTAGTACAAACAAATTTTATATATATATATATATATATATATATGAGTTTTGCCTAGTACAATCAATGCTATCTATTTTCGCTCAAAATTCTTATAATTGAAATAATACAGTTTTATATATCAAATTATTGGACTGCAGTACGTAATTCAATATCATATATGACTATACGATTGCATCAACATTTAACATTTAATGACTATCAGAGCATTCAAGTAAGAAGGTGTTCAAAGTAACAACTTACAGTCTGGTAAGTAGAATTTCAAGTTCCAAGTTCCAACGGCGGCTTTAACTAAGAAAACAGATCATGTTTTGCTAGTTTCGATCACCTGCTAAGACAGCAATAAAGGAAAAAAAGAGTCAAAACATTATTATTATCATATTAGTATAATATAGTTACGCATTTATGAATAACGTATAATAGTCAGCAAGCAGTATGGATCCAAAACAATGGTCTGAATAGCCAAATCAATATAGAACATGATCATCAAATATGCACTCAGTTGCCAAAAATGATATCAAGGATTCAATTTCAAATAGCAAAGATGTAATTAAGGCAAAGTTAACTACAAAACTTCATGTAAACTCAAAAAAGAATGAGAAGTTTCAGCTAAATGATAAGTAGACCCGTCTCATGGCTAAACAAATGAATATATCAAAGCCATCAAATGTTTTAAAGGAGCATGCAACAGAATAAATAGTTTTAAATGAATATATCATAGACCAGTCCAATTTGTGCATTCCAAATACAATCAACACGCATGATACAAGTGAAATTCCTACAAGCTACAAAGAGAGATACATTGATATGATAGAAGATAACCAAACTCAAAATAGTGACAATTATTTGAACGAGACCAATCAATTAGATCAGCCACAAAATACTACAAATGAAACAGCAATAATTAAACCAAGAATACTGAAAGAGGAAGACAAGAAGATACTCCATTTGAATTTACTGCTATCCCCACAGAAAGTGTTCTTGACAATCCAAATTGGAACAATCTAGTTCAACAAGTCAAATCCTACTTTATATTTCATTGGGGTAGGTGCACCCTTAGGATTTATTTAAATCCCAGAAGTTAAATGGTGTTCCCATTTTACAACCAAAGAAGTTGCTGGGTTGGTGGAGTTTCTTGCTCCTATAACAGAAAAATGTCATCTATCTTCTACATAAACATTCTCTTGCTAAACACGCACTCCTATAATCCAATACCAAGGATAATAATGACATATTCATTACTGAAGATTATACCCAAGTAAAAAATAATTAATAAATCATTGACACCATATTTTAACGTTCGGGTTTTTAGTTCAGTCAGCAATGCTAAACCATAGAGCTCCTAGAACCTGCATTGTGTCGAATTCCATACTGAAGGCTCTTAGAACAGTTTGTGAGGTAGCAGTAAAAACCAGTGGACTTGATCAAAATGAAACAGTTGTAAATGTTCAAAGAAAACCCTGTTTTAAGTGAAATATCAAGAGTTTGAAATACCTCCTATATTAGATTTTGTTTCCGAAACAGTTGGTTGTTCAATAGATCTTTGTTTGTTGTGAATTTCTCCTACTCTGTTTTGTGGGGCGTTGGTCAGTTGGCATAACAAGGTAGTATATGAGTTAATAGTTTTAAAAAAAAACTTAAATGAAGAAAAATAAGACATCAAAGTACCTCAGATTGCTTTCATGTGATGAAGTAATAGCATTCCGGATTTCCAAAAATCATTCTTGCCATAGATGCTTCAAATATGTCAGAAGCTTATTCGTATAAATAATGGCGACTAGGGTTTAAAACTCAATCATAGAGACTAGGGTTTAAAACTTTATACAAATTAATCTAAATCTGAATGCAAATTCACAACTTAAATTCAAGTAAAATCTTGAATCCAAATGACGAGAAAAATCGTATCTCAAAAAACGTGGATTAGAGACAAAGAAGCGAAGACGGAAGGGAAACGAAAGCAGAAATAAGCGAAGACGGAAGGGTAGACGAAACCCTACTGTTTTTGCTGTAGAAGAAATGGAGTTCAGGAGTTGGAATTTGACGAGAAAAAAAGCTAAACCTAGAATTTCTGATGGATTAATTGGGTACGGTGGTTATGCGGTTTGAAACCATTAGAACCACTTACTTTGTTGGGTTAAATGGGTTTACCTAATAATTCCATTTAACTAAATGGTTTTGACCCAGCCCATTTATTTTATGGTTAATTGGGTTGGGTATGTTTTTGACATCCCTAATTTGACATGATATGTTTTAATGTCCACTTGTATGAATATAACACTCTGAAATGATGTTCAGAAAATCAAACGTACAGAGATGATGAAGGAGGTATAATAGTCTTTTTTGTGAAAAATATGTGATCGTCTAAGAGTGGAGAAGAGAACACATGTAACTATATATATAGCACAAAACAAGGCGTTGCAAACAAGCCTGGCATGGCCACCGCGCAATATTGAGGTGCTAGAAGTATCTGAAAAACACAAGGCCAGTGAAACTGGAAGCCAGCACCATCTAAGAAGTGAGCACCATACAACTGACTCTGAAGGAATGAAGATATGTCTAATCTAGGGTGGAACTGCTACTGGTCCTGGATGGAAAAATCCTCTCTAAAGTCTCTGATAAACTGAAAGAAGCGCCAATCTGAGTAATGAGTCCTCTTGAATCTGGAATGTCCCAAAGAAGATAACAATGAAGATGCACTGAGGAGAATCCTTCACTGCAATCATCAATCCTGCAATCAGCAATCCTATGTACCTGCAAAGAGAAACGAACACCCTATCTAGTCCAGACCTGTATTTGAAAAGCAACTACGTCAAATTGTTAGAATGATACACATATATGTATATAAATGAAATTTATATACATATATATGTATAAAAGAGATAACGGTGAAGGAACATCATTAAAGCTTATAGAACTGAAATAAGAAAAGATAAGAAAGTAAAGCTAAAAGGAAACATGATATAAAGAACTAAAAATCTAAAGACTATAACAACCTAAAACTAAAACAGTAACTAAAACGAATCTAAACTCAACCTTATAACCCTTTGATCAAAAGTAAATTATGATACACAATGAAATCACCATTTAAATTAGAAAAAATATTAATACTTCAATAGTTAATATCAAAAATATTATTATTATGTTTAAATAGATTAATATTCCTGCTAACCTTATTAAGATAATCTTTAAATAGGTTATCTTTAGCTAATTTAAATTTAGGATTAGAGATCCAATTAAAACAAAAGGAAAATATTATAAAAATCAATTTGTTAAAGACTATTGTTATTATTAAAAATTCTCTGATTTCTTTCAAACCAAATATACAAACAAGTTATAATGAATAAAGTGTCAAGTAAGAATCTATTATCTTTTTTGTGTATAAATCTAAAAATATTTCAATAGAATTTGCAATCAGTAATTTTAGTGTAATATTAAAATTAAAAATTTTAAAGGTATTATTTACGATGAGATGAGTATCCAAGCAATCATAGTAGATATGCTTAATATCTTAAAAATGCAAATTACAAAAATAACATTTATTGTCTATTTGGATGTTTTTTCTTTTTAAAAATTATATATATTTAGTTTCCCATGAATAATTAACCACATGTGAATTTTAGATTTTAGATTTAGGAGTAGCATTTGATTTCTAAATATAATTAAAAGAGTTATTGGTAACATTCGAAAAGTTAATAAATCTATAAAAAGAATTAGAGGTATATTTCTTACTCTTATCCTATTCTTAACTAATATTATCATTATCATTATCAAAATTATATAGATTTAATCTAGCATAAAGCAAAGAAAGCTATCTAAGGGTTGAACCAACTAAAATACTATTAAAACTAAAATTCTAAGGAGAGTCATTTTCGGGAGAAAAAACTTCAATAATTAAGACGTACTTAAAATTACAGATTTCATATAGCTCTCTAAATTCAATCCTAAAAGGAACAGCAGAGGCTAACGATCATGCCAAGAAGTGGTATTGTTGCCTGAAGGAGGTATAATAGTAAATAACTGAACATGGATGGACGATAAAAAAAACGTACAAAATAATAAAAATATTGCACGCTCTACTCGTTAACCAATTTCATCAATTATTTAGCACGGTTACCAAATGATATATAGAACAATATATAATCTTTGGATAACCATTATTTAACCAATTAGCAAACTTTGATAGGTAAGGAATTAAATAATTTACCAATTATTAACACTCAACACTAAAAAATAAATTATTGTCTTAATATTGATGACTAACGCACATTCCTTCAGTGTGTTAATAACCCATGTGATTGTCAAAAGCACATTCCTCCTTAGGTTTTCCCTTCTTTTAATAAAAAAAATAATATCCAACAATATTTTACATAATATAAAAAGGCTTTCAACCAATAGTCTATGTTTTCAAAGCCCATTCATGAAACATTCATGGCTCAATACAAGGAATGAGCTTTGAAAACATAGACTATTGGTTGAAAGCCCTTTTATATCATATAAACTATTGTTGAATATTATTTTTTTATTAAAAAAAGGGAAAACTACATATGATTGATACTAAATTGCCCTTGCCGAAAATCTATAATGAATCAAATAAAATAATGAAAAAGTCAAAATAGCAGAAAATAAATGAATCAATTAAACTACATATTTTATTTATCTACAATGAATCAAATAAAATAATGAAAAAATCTACATATGATTTGATTCATTATTTTATTTGATTCATTATCAAATCAAATAAAATTATCTACAAATAAAACTACATTTGAATCAAATAATGTTAATTATCGATTTTAATTGGCGAAAACCTATAATGAAAAAGTCAAAATAGCTGAAAAGGCAATAATGCTCAAAACTTGTTTTAATTATTGATTTGAATCAAATAAATGATTGATACTTAATTATAATACATGCGTTAAATTTGCAAATCATTAAAATATAGATGATCCATCAAGACTGTTTATGGACAAGCTAAATGACAAACTTAAGAGTGCATCATTATATCTGGTTAGTTTGCCAAACAGGAGTTAAACAATAAAAGGTAGCTTTAACCTGATACAAACAATGTCCTGAACTTAAGACAAAGATGATAGTGACGATGAGAGGAAGAAAAACCAAACAAACTAATAGTCTGAACACACTTTTCTACCTCTGATCATCACTATATTTAGCATAAACAAACAAAAAGCAAATTCTATCTAGCATCTGTAAATGCAATTTTGAATTCTCTTATTTACCACAAACTACATATAATTAGATGCACTTTTATTGTTTACGAAGACAATTATGTACAGCAAAGTTGAAGATTAGGGAGAAATAAAGAAAATTAGAAGAAAGATTTGTTGATGAGGAAGTGAATAAAGAAGGAATTGAGATGGAGAACAGAGAAGAATATAAAATTGGAATAAAATAAAAGTGCAGTGCAAGGAATAAAATAACAGTGCAGAAGAAGCAGTAAAATCATATTCTAATTTTATGAACATTTCATTAAATGGGTTAGATTTTTGTTTTTAATTGGTATTTAGATTCACTTTTCTCAGTGTAGACAGAAATGAGTATGAAATATAAGTAAATTGCTATTTAATGCTGGTTTGTAAGATATTACTAAATTCTAAACTGAAGTACATACTTTCATTTTAAACTGACTTGAACCAAAAATACAATGAAATATATTATTGACCATGTATGATATGAACTGAACTAGCTTGTTTATACATTCTGTGTATATTCTTCTTTGAAATCATTCTCGAACAAAGTTTCAAATGAATCTAGAACCACTAATCATGTATATCGTAAAAATACATGTAAACTAACACCTTCAGACTAAAAAAACTTATCAAAATATATTTCGATGATTATTGAGGTCTAAGTCACTATTTAAATATATTTAACATGTCAGTATTAACATTTTGGCAATTTGCTTGAAACATCTGATTTGTCAAATCCTAGTAGCATTTCATCTTACGATATTACCATGATATGTCATGCTATAATTTACATTTAAAATCACTAGAGAATAAAATTTACATAGTTTCGATGGCTTGTTCGATCGAAATGCTGAAATGCCGAACATATTTAAATAGTGACTTAGACCTCGATAATTATCAAAATAGACATAAACAACTACTTTCCTAATCCTTATATCCTTCGCCGCTAACTTAATTATAACAAACGCCTCCTTAAACAAACTAGATTTCCAGGAAGATATAAAAAAAATGTAAACAAGATGAAATGTAACAGGGAGCTTCTGAGAATAAACGTAAACAACATTTCTGCCACCTGAATGAGACTCCCAGCATCATATATTTTTACTAAGAATAAGATACCAAGTGGCATTTTCTTTATTTCAAGCCGCACAAACTAAAACTTAAATATGAACATGACTAATTATGCAAAATCAGCCGAAAGACAGTGAACAATTTGTAAATAATTAATCGTTATTTATCAGCACTATCTTTACATCAGTGACTTCACTGACTAAAAAACAATGATAAAAAACGACAAAAAAATAAAATGGAGATCAGATGGTAGTGCATGAGAAATATTTCATCATTTGTAATACAGAAACCAGTATGGAATTTGCATCATCATATCTCCAACGATGATTATTGTCAAAATTAATACCGAAATTAACTATTAAAAAAAGGAATCAGACTGGAAAATATAAAAGCCAGTCACCAGCGTCTGATTTTCATCAGATCTAAGACTGGGGCGGCAAATCATAATCATCACGCTCCACGCATAATAATAAACTTACGTTTAAAATTGTTTAAGAATGGGATCGGAAAAGCATTATAGGTCCCTGATGAACACCGCGTGAATAGATCAAAACTACTGGGAAGGAAGCAATCGACATTAAAAATATAGAAACGACGAAGAAGAAGGCGGGGCTGAAGAGAGAAAGATGAGAGGGAGTGGAAGAAGGAATGATTTTATAGGGAGCGGATTAGGGTTGTCTTGAATATCAATGTTTCGGGTGAAGCTGAAATTCCGCAAGAGGTTAACAGCCCAAAACCGAGTCCAACTTGGTTTTTTTATGTATAAAATATGTACTCATTTGAATGGTTTAACACCATTTCATGGACTTTTTTTTTTTTTTTTACTTTCTGCATGTGTTTTGAAAAATAACACAAAGAAAATATAAAAATAAATTATGGCGTCTAAGATGCAACTTGCATGAGGGATGACTGAATAAACTACTTTGTTGCAATGTAAATGCAAATCAACATTTACGGTTAAATAAAGCAATTGTGGCGGTCGCCTTATAGCATTCCCAACCAGGTCATGGTTGGGAAGCAACCGATCTCCAACGGAGGGTCGATTGCAGCTTTTTGGGTTGCTTTGGCAACCCGAAAGGTTTGCTTCTTAGTCGGTCAAAATAAGACCGGCTAAGCATAGCCGGTCTTATTTAGGCCGGCTAAGCCAATGGCTATTTAATAAGCGTTCGGATTTATCCGGCAAAGTACCAACGGTCACCCATCCAATCGTTGACTTTTTCCCTATATAACTGCTAAATTTCAAACTTCTGTTTAAATTATTTCAATTATAATTTTCTCTCTTATCAATACAGTTTCTTCAACCTAGATTGGTAATGTCGAAAAATTCCAAAGGAAAATCTCATAAATCTTCATCTCCTAGATTTCTACCTCTACAAAGATCGGATAACCAGAATCCCGCTCAATTCAATCAGCATATGTATAATTCTCAGCACGGTCAGAATCAATTTCATTCTCAACAAGCGCCAATTTCCTATCAACCTTAACAAAATCAAAATATCTACCATTCTCAACAAGATTCGAAGCAGTACCAAAATTCTTAAAATGTGAATTATTCGTAGAATAGTTCGTTTCAATAAAAATTTAACTACGATCAAAACTATGTATCTCCAAAGAGCCAACAACGTTTAGTATTGCCTTATCGTTCACAAAATATATCGAGAAATCTCAATAATCAATTTGGAGACAACGGATTTGAAAATCAGGAAACCGAATTCGATGTCAATGAAATAGCCGATGAAGAAAACGTTTATAGGAATCTTGACTTGTCTATCAATCAAACTTGGGGAAATCAACCATCGAGAATCAATATTTCTGAATCTGGTAACGCGGAACCAAAAGGCAAAAAAATGGTTAAATGGTCCCCGGACGAGCAAGCTGAATTAGCATTCTACTGGGTTGAATGTTCTAGAGATAATAAGAAAGGTACAAGCCAAAGCGAAACCTCATTTTGGACTTCTGTACGCAATTTTTTCAACCTTCGAACTCCAAACAGTCCCCCAGGAATGGTAGATTCTTTGAAGCAGTCATGGAAAAGAATAAACAGTGCTTGTCAGCGTTGGAAAGAAATAATGGCTGGCCTGCATTCTAGATAGTAAAGCGGGGCAAACAACATGGACCTGGTAATTATTTGAAATTTGGACTTCTAAATAACAAGTTTTATGTTTAATTCTTCTAATAGTACTTCATCATCTACAGCTCAATCAAGCAAATGCATTGTATATGTCTAAACATAACAATCAACCATTCATCTTGCACCATTGCTACGACATACTAGAAAAGGAGGAAAAATGGAGTCTGGTGAGACAAGAACATTCAATACCGCGCTTTCTTTCTTGAAAGATGAGCGATGAATCTAGCCCCAGTAGTTCTGATCCACATGAGGACACCCCTTCACAACTAAGGAAGTCGACCTCCAGGAAGGTTCAAGGGCAAGAAAAAACAGCCCCCGATTACAGCGCACATTATGAACATAATGGACAGCGTGTGGCGGCTGTTGAAGATGCAAATAAATTATATCTGGAAACAAAAGAAACAAAGAGAATTGAAAGGGCAATGGAAAAAAACGGCGGCTCAATGAAAAACAGAAATTAAGAAATGATGAGCTAGAGTTAAGAAAACAAGAACTAGCTCGACAATAAAGAGCTGATGATATAGCTCTTTTAACTTGCAACTTAAACGAACTCAATCTAGTTTAGAGGATGTATATGGAGAAGCATCTTGAGGAGTACCATAGACGTCGGGGGGGATGTAAGTGTTGGTTGTAATTTCGATGTTAGTGTTGTTGTTACTTTGATTTTCGATGTATTAGTTCGAGTTAATGGTTATGTTATTATGGTCAACTTTGTTGTTATTGCTATTGTTATTTTTTAATACTCTTAATATGTCAACAACAACTTAGTAAAGTAGATATAACAAATTCAAACACAAACTTTAATACAAAACGTTAACAACCGCTTAATATTACAACAGATAAGAAACATCTAACATCACTTCTACTGATTGTTTCCTATATGTTCCCAGTATTGTTCCACTAGTTCTTCTCTTAGATCAAGATCGATGAGCTTGTGGATCTTGAACGTCCTGCACTCTTTGCAAGTATTCAGCAAAAGTATTTGGATCCTTATAAGCTTTTTTTGAAATGCTATAGCAATGTCTAGATAGTTTCTCAGTTGAAGCTCGTACCCACCGTGTTCCTCTTCGACAATCATATTATGTAAAATTATACAGCAGTATATGATATCAGATAGTACCGCTGGATCGTGGTAGTATACCTCTTTTCTTAATATATGAAACCTACCTTGAAGCACTCCAAATGCTCGTTCAACATCTTTCCTCAAGATCACTTGTTGTTCGGTGAACCTAGCTTCTTCTGCGTAATTTGGTCTTTTGTAAGCTTGCATAAGTGTTTTTCATTTTGGGTAGATTCCATCTACCTGATAATAACCTACTGAATGATCTTTATTTCTGATTTTGTAATTGCATGGAGGTGAGATGTCATTACATAAGTCATCAAACAAATAAGTCTATTGTAGAACGTTAATATCATACAGTGAACCTAGCGCTCCAAAAAAAGCATGTCATATGTACAAATCGTACGAAGCTACAGCTTCCAAGATCAGAGTTGCCTTTTTGCAATGTCCTATATATTGGCTCTGTAATGCAACTGGACAGTTTTTCCACCTCCAATGCATACAATCTAGGCTACCTAACATACCTGGAAATCCACGCTGAGATCCCATTGCCAACAATCTGTCAATGTCTTGTGCTGTTGGAGAGCAAAGATATTCTTCACCAAACATACAAACAACGGTTTTGCGAAACTCTTTCATACACAATATTGCCGTTGAGTCTCCAATCTGCACTTTTTCATCTTGCAAATCTCCAGAAGTTCCATACGATATCATGCGAAGTGCAGCCGTAACCTTTTAGAGGGGAGAAATACCAAGTTCGTTGATTTCATTTCTTATGTGCGTAAAAAAATGTTTGTTTCCGTTAATTTGTCGAGAACCCGATTAAAGATATTCTTCGACATATGAAATCTTCGTCTAAAATCCACATCCCCGTACATGGGGTTTGCCGTAAAATAATCATTGATCAATTGATTATGCCCACTAGCATAGTCACGTCCATAACGCAAGTTTTTTCTACCCACAACGCTACCTCTTTGTGTAGTCACAGAGCTTTCAGCAATTTCATGGGCCATTAAATCCCTCGTTTCAGTAGCAAACATTCTTTGTTGAGTAATACAATGTTCAACAAAATCGTCGAAAGAAGAAGACAACGAAGACGAGAACAGTGTTTATTATTTTGGAATTATGAATGAGTATGTTTTACGATATCCTGGCTTCTATTTATATGGTCTTGGTAAATGCATTGGGTCTTTCCTCAAATAGAGCTAAAGCAGACGAACCCACTTCTCATACTGATTGAAGATGCTCGTGTTGATTAACGTTGCCGGTGGTCAGAAGGTCGGGTCTTGTCTCAAACAGTGCTAAAGCAGACGGACTCACTTCTCACACTGATTGAAGATGCTCTTAGAAGGTCGGGTCTTGTCTCAAATAGAGCGAACCCACTTCTCATATTGATTGAAGATGCTAGTGTTGATTAAAGCCATCGGTGGTCAGAAGGTCGGGTCTTGTCTCAAACAACAAGTTCGGGTCATGTTGATTAAGTGCGGAGTAGATTATGAGAACACAAACTTTACTTGAATTTGAAATTACATATAAGTTACTGATAGTGCAAACAACAAGCAGAAGGTAATTAACTTAACAAACATAATTAACCAACCCATACATTATTCAAATTGTCTAATATATCTAACCCATAGATTGTACGTAGCATGTCTAACAAAATCAATGTGATACTCCCACGAGTAACGAGAATCATACGTGGCTCGTGTTAACTGAAATAGATTTTCTTCTTTCACTGCTTTTATAATGAGTCTATATCTTCAACAAGCCCTTGTAAACGTTACAAAAGTGCTACGAGTTTCCAAAATCCTTCGAATTATTCTACAATCAGGATGACTATTAAAAGTCTCATTTAGAGTGACCCAAAAATCTTGCTCCATCTCCTCTTCCATGTGTCTACGGTCAGTTTCTATGTATGATTTGATTAGAACTAAATAATCACCTGCATTCCAGTTTTCATTCGACAATGAAGATTACTTAGGACGTTGAGAATAAATGAAAATGTTGTGAATTTTCTATACAGAAAGCTGTTTTATATAGAAATTTCATAATCCATGTCTCGTGAATCAAGTGTCTTATAATCAGCCACGTGGCAATCATCCACAAACGTGAGTATAAACAAACACATATGTGTTTGTTCATTCAAATAGTGATTAAGACGTATGCAAGCAAAATATGAAATCCATAACTGATACAGTTATGAAAACACTAATACACTACGCCATAGATGGCCTATTGCAATGAAAATACAAGATGTTGCTAGCTACAATGTAACGATAGCTATGCTGATTTTTGTCTATTATAACATTAGCTTCAGGATGTTAGCATAGATATCAACACTATGTTGCAATAGCTATAGACTTATAAAAATATTATAAAAAATGAGTGCGGGCTGAAAAAAAAGCGGGCTGAAATAATTTTTAACGCGAGAAGCAAACACAAAGCGGCAAAAGTTAACAAAATATTGAAGGGTTTCACTCAAACACTTAACAAAATACGTACTCCGTTCCCAAAAATGGCTTCTCGTACATTCTTTGGCGAAGCAAAAATGGCTGCAGTGAATTTTTTAGGGCTTCGGCCGTTTTTCGAAATCGATTAGGCTTCTCTCCTTTCCTCTGCTAGGCCTTGGCCTCCTTGTTGGCTTCTGTGATATCAATTAGGGTTTCGTGGAATCGTGAAATCAATTAAGGGCTTCTGCCGCTCCTTTGTTCCTGTGAAATCAAAAAGGATTTTGATGCCTTCGGTTTGATTATACAATTGTTAGCTTGCTTTCGGGTTTGTTAGCTTCCTGGTTGGCTTCGCGGTTGATTCGTATTTTGTACTTCTGTAAGTAACTTTGATTCGATGCTAAATTGAATTGGGAATTTTGATTTTCTTTGATGCTTTCCATTTTTCTTCAACTCGAATCACACACTTGCCGATGATGTTTCTTGTTTATATAGGGTTCGAACCCCTATATTTTCGTTCGTATATTTTATACGAAATTGTCTGATAATTTTACGCTTGGCCGTATGATATTGCTTGGATGTTTATGATTTTTCCGACTTTATCAGTTTCGTATATTTGTGACTTGATTCCCACGGTGTTGATTTCTGACTTGGTTCGATTTCTTGGCCGTCATGGTTTTGGTTTTGGTTTGACGATGTTGATTTATCTTGACTCGTTCCGTGAATTTCTGAATACTTTTGCCACTTTATCTTGTTTATGATAAACTGCACTTGATAATTTTGAAAGTGCTTGTGATTTGCTTATGTTGGTTTCGTGATTTTTTCATCATTCCGGCCTTGTTGACTTCGGCTTGTGATAATGTTTGTTTGACCTGCTACTTGAACTTGTAATATATATATACATACACACATAATACAAACATTCATGTATGTGTGTGTGTATAGACACACACACACACATACACAGTGTTTGTATGCATGTTTGGTTTGTGGTCATCCTGCTTTGCCTGGATTGTGTATATATGTGCATTTGTCAGGTTCATGTAGTCTTGGTTGAGTCTGAGTTCATATGCACTTGAATATGCATATACATATGTCTGTGTTATAGTTTGTTATTTGATGTTGTGTTGCATTGAGCTCATGTGGTCTTGGTCGAGTCTGAGTTCATATGCACTTGAATATGCATATACATTTGTCTAGTTGTCACAGCTCTGACTTGATACACTCACTTGTGTTTTGTTGTTTCATGACTTGATAAATTCATGTTATATGTCACAGTTGCATTTACTTGTGTACATGGTAGTCTTGGCCGAGTCTGGTGCTTGAATTTTGTCTTGGTTCCTGTAAGACTGTAGTTGTCTTTAACTTGATGCTTGATCACTTGTAGTTGTCGTAGTGTTGCAGTCTTGTTTATGTTTGTTGATGATGCTCTGACTGTTGAGGCAGTGTCATTGATATTCGAGTTGACGTGTGTTGTATACATGTGTGTTCATATATGTGCTCCATTGTATATTTGTAATCTCTGAACACTTTAGTCGGGTCTGGTTGCTTCATATGCATTGACCTTTAGTTGTTTTCATGTTGCATTTGTTTATATGTATGCTTGATTTGTAACCTTGTCTCATTTGCATATGATGCTTAGTACTTTGATCCCTGTTTCGTTCTTTAACCACCAAGTGTTGTGTCTGGTTTGAACTCACTTTTGTGACCTGCTTCTCTGGTCTGTTCCATTTCACTGCTTTGGTGGTGCTGGTTTCTTGTCTCTCTCTTGTGCATGCCTGAACTACTTTGTTCATGTATTGCTTGGACTTTGCTGATTTGAGGTTGCCTATGACCTTTGTACTACTGTACCACTTTACTTGTATCATGTGCACTGTTGTACCTATTGCTTTTGTTGTTCCTTCTATTCTTTGATCTCATATTCATATATACTGACATGAACTGGTCATTGAAATGCATTGCCTTGCCTTTGTTGGTTTGTGTATTTGCTTGAGTATTGATTTGAGCTGTTTTGTTGGTTCTTGATCATTTCAGGTTGATTTTTGAAATTGTCCTTGAGTTGAATCCAGTTTCAAAACTCAGGTTTGACCTTGTGCTCGTGTCGTGATGTTATCTGTATTTCACTTGAGTTGAACCCGGCTTTTAATTTGGGTTTGACCTTGTGCTCACCTGTCCCTATAGATTTATCAAGTGTATATCGGTGTGCACGGCCTTGTGGCATGTACAGTGATACACTGTGCATGTCACAAGCTGTTCGTGTATGATGAATTCAGAATTAAATGATGACGAACAACCCAAATAACTGAGGCAAGTAATATTTTCAAAATCTCATTTTATTTTATACTGCAAAAATATTTTATTTTCAATTTTACCGCGTCAGTGTATATTTTTGCAGATAGCTCAGATGCTGGATTCAATTTGGAATAAAGTTGAAGATAAATACGAGTGAGAGTGAATTGTAGTGAGGTGCAAATGTAAATGGAAAATTGTGATGTAATCAAAATTGTATTGGAATTGAAATTATATATATAATGAGAGCTTGAATTCATACTATTCAAAATTGTAATAAATATTTGTTTGAATAAAATATCCGTTTGAATTTAAATTTCGTGTTATTTAGTTTATTCAGCAAATATTTATTTAATCTATGAATAAATATTTGTTGAGGCCCAGATTGTGGGGCCCAATTTTTAGTAAATTTGGTACTTGTGGCAACAACAGAACCGATGTTGCCCTAGGGCCGCAAAGATGTTGCCTTTGACTCTAGGGCAACGCGGCAAAATGCATCACCGAGAAAGTGTTGCCTTTGCCCTTTTTTAGCCTACAACAACATTTTTTGGCACTTCCTACATCACTTCTTGGGTGTTGTAGTATGCAATCTATGGCGTAGTGATAGTACGTAGGCACATAGATAATACAATGGTACAAACACTGGTAGTAAATACAAAAACAATGATAATACTCATATATAACCACTACTACTACATACAAACCACTGATAATACAATCATACAAACTCTGTTACGAATACATAACAATGATATACTCATATACAACAACTACTACTACATACAAACCACTGATAATACAATCATACAAACTCTGCTACTGACTACATAATAATGATAATACAATAGCACTCACATGCATATGACATAAAAACAGTAAATAGTACATGTTAACACTAAAGCTCATCAAACCAGTGCCGATCATCAAAAAGATTGGCTGCTTCACCATTATCGTCATTGTCATCGTCGTCGTCTACTCTGCGCGTAGGATGATATCGCTGCTCATCAGATGTAGTAAGCTCGTTAATACGAGCAGTCAACTCATCCATATTATGTCAATGCTCGACGTACATGACCTGGTAGAGTCCCATCTGCATCTGAAACAAATCCTTATAGGAAAATGCTGCTGGATCGGGATACTGGGAAATCTCTGGCCGAGGAATATCAACGTATATATCAACCATAGACGTTGTCGGAATACCGACTGTCCAACCGTAATCTCCTACCTTGGAGGGCTGTGGAGCAAGATACACCTGAGAAATCTGTGTAAGGTCATGCAAAATAGGGGGCAACACCACTATGTATGCCTGAGGGCCCGACCAAATCAATAGATGCAGCATGAACAAATGTACCCATACGCGATGGAGTGTAAAACCTACGCCAAAAGGAAGCATAATCTACATTCATGATGATAAAGTAATTTGCAGACCACCACTCCCCTGCATACTCCTGTAATGCAGCGCTATCATAAACCCTCAAAAAAGGTATATCCGGATGTGGATCATCGGGAACAAAATCACTATCTAAGGTCTGTCTCCAACTACGCTCTCCGAAGAACCAGCATCATCCTAAGTTGGCTGGGGATGAAACCAATAGAAAATGCCTCGTAGAAAGGAAAGCAGCAAGCACTACGATGGGGTCGGTCATAAAGGGCGAACCATCATACGGATGCCAAACCACACTCTCTCGTGTGGTCTGTAACTCGATCTGATTTCGGGCCACAACAAAAATATGACGTGCCACCTATCCTTGCACCATTCTACGGTTATTACATGCCCATGCTCTGACTCAGGGAAAGAAAAAGGGTAATGTGGATTCCAGCGTCGGATAAGTCATGTTATGAAAGTACTCATAGTACCAGTACTGTAAAACCTCCCCAAACCTTGTAATGGACGAGCAATACAAATATGCTAAAATCGGAGTTCCCCAATAATATGCGACTAAACTATCAAACGACAACTCCGCTATAGCTACAATATATCCGGTCGGCAGCGTGTTCGATGCATTTGTAAAGAATAAGTTCCCCATGATGTACAGAATAAAAAGTCGAACAATCTCCAAGTGGTTATCTGAACTACGACCATGTATCAATTCCACTGTTGCTTGTCTAATGTATGAGCATCTAATCTACGGTTCGGATGACAGTCGGTCATGCAAATCAAGATGTGAAAGTACACTAGATAAACGGTGAAAATGCTGGTACTCCTCATCATAAGGTAAGGTCTCCCCATGAACAATGCCTAAACCAGTAAGCATAGTTGTCTAATGGTGTAATACCTAGCTCTCCAAAACTAAAGTGAAAGGTATGAGTGGTCTTCCACCAAAAGGCGGCTAAAGCACCGCATAACTGAATATCCGAATTTAATAGATTATCGATACCTATTTAAGCAATTACGATTATTTAAATCCTAAACATCATTAAAAAAATTCTGAACATACATTAGACAAGCAACAATAGATTATCGATACCTATTTAAGCAATTACGATTATTCAAATATTGATGGTCCATACCTTAAGAATCAAAGACAATATAGTTAGTCAATTATTGAAAATAATTCTGAACATAAATAAATGCTAATGTTTTCTAAAAAAAATTACAAAGCAAACTACTAATTCAAATCAATATCCATTAGTACACATTATTTCAACTAGTTTTAGAAAAATAAAACAAACAAAAAAACAAACATTAACTTCAAACTAACTAAAATAAATGGAAAAACCACACAACAAGCTTTAGGCTACTTCTAGTTGATTAGATCGGTTATATCATTAGTCATCGCATTGAGATTTTCATCATTTACGAAATTTCCATCATCATCTTCGAAGAAATCATCTAACTTCAAGTTAGTGTTATCAAACAATCCTTCATTGTTATTTGTTTTAATATTCATCGAATGTTGGTATTCTTCAACTGTTTTTCGGATGGTCTACATGTACGTGACCAATGACCAGAGTGTCCACATCTATAACAAACTTCCTCATGGTGCTTTTTATTTTCTTGAGTAAAATCATTAGTCTTTTCAGGCTCATTTTTCTTTTGTTGCTTTTTAAAGTTGGTAGTTTTATTGCCTTTAATACCACCATAACCATTTCTGCTGGAGTTATATCCACGTCCACGGCCATGGCTACGTCCTTTACCTCGACCTCTGCCTCTTTCGAAGTGAGCAAAATTAGCATTAACTTCTAGTAACGAAGCCGAACCAGTTGGTCTTAAGGATTGAGTTTTAATAAGCAATTCATTGTTTTGCTTAGCAATTAATAAACATTCTATGAGTTCAGAATATTTTGTAAAATGACGCTCTTGATATTGCTACTGCAGGAGTATGTTCGAGGCATGAAACGTTGAAAATGTCTTTTCAAGCATTTGTGCATCATCTACATTTTCTCCACATAGTTTCAGTTTAGAAGTAATCGAAACATAGCAGAATTATATTCTCTTACAAATTTGAAGTCTTAAAACCTCAGGTTCAACCACTCTTGTCTAGTATTTGGAAGTATGACCGTCTTCTGGTGGTCATAATGCTCCTTCAGGGAGTTCCATAAGTGGGAGGATCCTTTTTCGTTAAATATTCTATTTTTAGATCATCGTGGATGCGACGTCTTAAAAATATCGGAGTCTTTGCTTTGTCCTGCTGGGACATATTATTACCATTTTTAATGGCATTTCCTAAGCATTGAGATTGCAAGTGGATCTCAGCATCTAGTATCCATGACAAATAGTTGTCTCTACATATGTCCAATGCTTTGAATTCATGCTTAGCAATGTTTGCCATGAATTCTATTTACTATCAAGAACAATTGGTGGGGTAGGTTCAACAATAAGAAAAATAAATGAACCAAAGGTGTTTGAAAATATCCTATCACTTGGAAAAATTGTATACTTAAATAAGTTACTAAAATATGTACTTGAGCATCACAAAAGGAAATTATCGAGTTGTGCATAGGAATTTTAAAATAAAATTGTAAGTAAACATGCAATGATGGAGTTAGCAAAAAAATGGCCTTTACTGGTTGAAAAAAAAAATCGCAGCTTAAAGGATGATACATAAAAAAAATAATTGCATCAAATTTTGCAGTAAATTTTGTTAAAAATCTCACAATTTACAATAAAATAAATACATAAGATGGTAATCCCTATAAAATTTTCAAATTATATTCTACCCAATTACCTAAGCATCATGACGTTATTAATTGTATATTAACCACAAATTAAAATGCACGTTTAAGTAACATCATAAATCAACAAAATAAATCATAATATAAATAACTTAAAGTTAAAGCATAAATAAAACATTCATAGGGTATTTAGGGTTGTCTTCCTTTAGTGGTAATAATTACTGGTCACATCACAGTGTGCTGGGTTCAAAACCCATACCATAGGGGCAATGTATTTTATAATAGGTATAATATTAGATAATGATATTTAGGTTAATAATCAAGTTATGAACCTGGGTGAGTGGTTATAAACCTGCAATGCTAATTTGTTTTCCTGAAATGCCAACGAACTTCTGGGATATTGTATGATAAAAAAATGTAGCTATAATATTGTATTAATCATGCCAATACTGAATTTTATTCCTTCCATACTAATACGATGATCAATTCCATCGATTTTCAGAACATGTAAAGGGTATTGACGGCAAGGATGATTAAAAAACTAATATATTAATGATGCATATATTAATATATTAAAGTGGTAGAATATTCATCTAGTTTATATAAATAGGTTACACAAATAAAACAACACAAAGATTGCAAAAGAAACAATATTAATTAACATTTTCCTAAAGTACGCTATGTAGAGTAGGTATACAACAACATTCATTTCTGATGTGAAATAATGGAGAGCGGTAGGGATATAGATGGAGTGGAAAAATTGTACCTAAGGTGTAGATGATAGTTGCAACCAAAATATAAGTATAAATTGTACCTTGTCTGCTGTAGAAGAAATGAAATAGGTTGATCCTGTTTTTACGAAAACAGAGAGATAAAAAGGTTGATCTTGTAAATAATATGGAGTATTATTATATTGTACCAGTAAAAGCTACAATATATTGTTGGTATAGAGGATTAAATATCCACCTAGAGAATAGGTAGTACAGTAGAATAGGTAGCAGCTGATTTTTATTTTCATAAAGTGAGAGAATGGGTACGTTTGGCTCCAGGTTCAAATAAATAAAAGAATAATCGATGAAAGAAAAATAAAAATGTCCAGAGCATCGTGTTGATAACGTATTATAAAATAAAAATAACAGAAGCCATTAGAGAGAGGTGACAATTTTATTCATTTTTAATATATCTATAATACACATGAGCTCTCTATTTATAGACTCCAAATACAATAGAGATTACAATAATGTCATTTGTCATTTAGCATATTCACCAATATTACTAATATATATTACAACAAGAACTTTATTAAATTAAGGTTATTTAAAAAGATTTTTTTTTGATAAGAAAAGTTTATAAAATGAGTTATATAAATTGAAAAGAGATCTTGAAATTTAGAAAAGAGTTTTATAAATGTTTTGTATATATATGCAAGAGTTTTATAAATAAACTTGGAAATTTATAAAGAAATTTTATAAATAGATTTGCAATTTTAGTAAAAGAGATTTGTTAAAAAGATATTTGAAGAAATTTATAAAAGAATTTGAGATGAGGTTTCCCTTAACTGACCTTTTTAATTATGATAATGTGGACATTCGTTCCACACTTAAACACCGAAGGAATAGTGTTTGGGGTTATTCTTATCTCTACTTTAAATAACACTTGTTTTTATCCTTTTAAAATGATTTGGAAATATGAAATCTTCCATAATGTTTTGTGAATATACTTATGCCAGTGAGATAAGTATATGAATACCTTGATAAATATCTTAGAAATAGATTTAAATAAATGAAAGATTTATTTTGAAGCTTAGTCGTTGTTATGGGTAATTAAATCTCTGAATTATTGCTTGTTTGTTTATTTGATAGTTAAATATCCGACAATCAAATCTGGACCATAATATGACTTTGGAAATACTTAGGAGAAACAAGTGAGTTATATGGCACAGTCATCTTCGATGATACTGTACTGTGCGTATAAATCTCGTTTTGTTCTCCTAGGACAAACGATAAGGAAATCCATTCACTCCATGGCTAGGAGGTGATCTCTGCTCTTATCTATTGTTTTTTTATTTCGGAAAGAACCGTGATTGAGTTTACCGGAACTGTAGGATCGATTTCACCCTAGAGGGGGGGTGAATAGGGTGATACTATTATTATAAAAATTATTGCGGAAGTTTATAAAATATTTTCAGCACAGATTTCAGCACAGAATAATGCAGCACAGATAATAGCAGAATAATAAATGCAGAAATAGAACACACATATTTACCCAGCTTAGGCAAAATCCTGCATACATGCTGCCCCCAAGGTTTCTACTAGAAATTAGATAGTCAGACGCTTACACACGTAAACTCGCGACACCCGCTATCGACTAACCTAACTCTACGCTCAAAACCCTGCCACAACTCAGCCACTGAGTTGCGAATTCTCAAACTATGCCAAGTAATTTGTCCCCTAGTCACACGACTAGAAATTACAATTGTTTAAAAGGAAATTACAAATTTAAAAACAAATTAAATAACAAAGCCCTTCATTAAAAAATAAAATCCCAAAGTAGACTATGAAACCGGCCCACAAAAATTAGATGATAGAAAATATGTCCCTCTTCTCTTTTTTATTTTATCGGCCTGGTTCCTTTGCTTGATCGTCTTCGTTCATTCCTCTTTCCACAATTTTAAGATTTCTGCGCCTCTTAGTTGAATTAACTTCCGATGCTTCGAATTCTTTCTCCTATCAGTGATTGCTTGCGGCAGCTCCAATTTATCGAGCGCGTATGCTTGGTATAAATTGGTACGTGATGTTTCTTTGATTTTAATTACGCTCGACTTTGATTCGAGTTGAATGATTATTCTTTGTTGCTTGAACTCGAATGAATCTGAAAGCCGATGATGATTGGGTTTAAATATGGTTCGAACCCCTTGATTTTCGTTCGTATATTTTACACGAATTCATCAATTGATTTTTTTTCTCAGTTGTATGATTTTGCTTGGGCGTTGATGATGATTTCTGACCTTTTCAATTTCGTATATTTTGTTACTTGATTCCCACGGTGTTGATTTCTGACTTGGTTTGATTTCTTGGCCACCACGATTTTGGTTTTGGTTTGACGATGTTGATTTATCCTGACTTGTTCATTCATGTTATCATCTAGCTTCTAGACTCGACTTGACATTGTCTGGAGCATTTTGACTTGACCTGATATTCTGTTGCTTCTGGCTTCACTGAATCTTCATTGACCTGTACATTCGAGTCTACACTGTTGTAAGAATAGTTGTTCATGTTGTAGACAGTTTGCATTGCATCACGTATTCGTGTAGTCTGGTCTGGTCATAGTCATTGTGTAACCTGGTAGACACTTGTAGTTCACTGGTGACATTGTTTTCATTTGAAGCTACATTGCAGTTTCATTCATCCTTTAGTTTGTACTGTGTATATATGTATGTGTTGGTTGCTGTGCACATTGTTCATTGTCCTGCGCTATTTGGTTGGTCTTATTCATAATTGCATTTGTAAGCCTGATCATACGTGTTTGCAGTTTTGTATATAAGTGCTCGTGCATGCTTTGAGTCTGATGTCGTTGCTTTGCACTTGTAGTCTTCACTTCCATACTGTCGTGTTGTATCTGGACAGGTGCTTTGCACTTGTAGTCTTCACTGGTTCATTCTTGAACTATTGTTGATGCACTTGATATTTCACTTGGCTGATCTTCATATATTTGTATTTTTCATGTTGTTATGTTCTGTTTTCTGGTGGCATTTGATCTTGATGTTGTACTTCACTGTGTTGATGATCTGTTTGCACTTTTATTCATGAGTTGGTCCAGTGCAGTTTCATTGTGACTTCACTTGAGTTTGCATTTTGGTCTTGGTCGAGTCTGTTGTAGTTTGCAGGCTTGCATTCGGGTTGTATATGAATACTTGTGTCTGGTCTTCGCTATTTCATTCGATTGCACAGTGCACTTTGTTTCACTAATTTGGTTAGATGCACATGTATATTTTGTTCATTTTGGTTGATGTCTAGTTGAGTCTGCTTGAAGCTTGTTTTTTGTTGCTTGCTCATGTCATCTGGTAGTGCTGCATATATATATGCACTGTGTATTTTGTGCCACAGTGATCATTTGTTGCATTTATATCCTATACTCGATAATTTTGTGATTTTTTGTAGTACACCTGAGTTGAATCCAGCTTAAAGCTTGGGTTTGACCTTGTGCTCAATATCGTGACTTAATTTGTATTTCACTTGAGTTGAGCCCGGCTTTTAATTGGGTTTGACCTTGTGCTCACCTATCCTTGTTGATTTATCAAGTGTATATCGGTGTGCACGGCCTTGTGGCATGTACAGTGATGCACTGTGCATGTCACAAGCTGTTCGTGTATGATGAATTCAAATTTAAATGATGACGAATAACCCAAATAACTGAGGCAAATATTATTTTCAAAAAACATTTTATTTTATACTGCAAAAATATTTCTTTTATAATTTTACTACATTAGTGTTTATTTTTACAGATTGCTCAGATGCTGGATTCAATCTGGACCGGAGTTGAAGATAAATATGAGTGAATGAGTGATGTAGTGAGGTGCATTTGTAAATGTGAATTGTATAGTGACAACTTGTATTGTAACTGAAAATTGTACATATATATAGTGAGAGCTCAAATTTGTACTATTCCAAATTGTAATAAATATTTGTTTGAATAAAATATCCGTTTGAATTTAAATTCTGTATCATTTATTTTATTCAGCAAATATTTATTAATTATGTGAAAAATAAAATAGTACATTAACAAATACATTTAAATGAATATATATGTTTATTATCATCAAACAAAAATCATATAGTCGCATATTCAACAATCTCCCCCTTTTGATGATAACAAACATATATTTTAGATTTTGAATTTATTAAATGTATTTGATCATTCAATTTGCTCCCCCTATTTGAATGCTCCCTCTCTACACAAGCTCCCCTTCATATATGCATGTAAATAAAAATATGCAAATGAGCATAGATGCAAATAGAAAATATTTGACCTTTATTTGCCAAAATCTTAACTTTTCTCTCCCCCTTTTGTTATCAGCAAAAGAGTAATAGTATTAGAAAATTAGAGATAAAGTGATAGACATTAATACAATATTAATACTTAATCGGGGTATAAATGTTAAATTTCAATAAAAAATCAAACAAAAATCATAAATAATCTGTTTGACGCATATTCCACTTTAGGATGATAAGGATAATGTCATCATATAAAACCATATAGTTGTGTCTATTTGTGGTTTATTTATATCAGGAATTTGAATATCTACTAATCATGCATAACAATTAGGACTTTCAAATGAGATTAGTAGTATTCCAAATTTAAAAAAAATAAATGAATTCAAGTATCTTCTAATCACGCATAACCGTGAGAACTTTTAAATGAGATTAGAATCAACTTGTCTATTTAATTAATCAATTTTGATATGTGTTCCATACATGCATAACCGTGAGGACTTTTAAATGGGCATGGAAGCACATAATCAAAAATTCCAAGTAATTCACTCATGCATAACCGTGAGGACTTTTAAATGAGAGTGAATAATTTGGATGTTTTTATTTGCTAAAAATATAATAAAATGAAAAAAAATTGATTCTTGTTTAAAATACCACATATTGACATACTATATTGGATTTTGATGAGTGATGGTTGATAGAAATATGATAGAAATAGAAATGGTCATGGAATTTTTGCCAACAAAAAGTTTTTATAACTCTTGTTTAAATTTCTAAAGAAATTTACTAATTATACTGTCTCAAGTTATAATATATGATTAATATCAACACTCATCACTTTTTCAATCACTATTTATCTTTTCAATAATTAGTAGGGGGTCAGATTAGTTAATGTAGTCATTTAAAATCAAATTCAAAAATAATTATTAAATTTTTCAAAATGACTAATCTGAAACAAGGTCAACAAAAATGATTTTCTAGAAGGGGATTTTAGAAAAATGTCTGTTATCTAAAAAATTATTTCAAGTGAAAAATATGCAGATATTTTCTTTGAAAAACGATGCAGCTACTGAATGTCTCAATATAAATCACGTTCCACTAGTAATTTTTCTATCAACTAGATTACCAGTGTAATCTACATCTGAATTTTCCTTCAACTCAAGATTATCATTAATTGAATGTTATAGACCATACCATGATGTGTTCAACAAAATATCATAAAATCATTTAACAGCTTTTAAATGAAATTATCTTGAATTTGAATTGAAGCTGTGTAAATAGTCAAACAAGTGTCAGATTCCGAAGCAATAATATAAGCAAATATATCCACGTTTATCGTAAGTAATCAGCAATCAATAAAACACCATTATTAAACCAAAAACCATTCTTGCCATAGATCCTTCAAATATGTGATGAAGTAATAGCATTCTGGATTTCCAAAAACAATTTTTGTCATAGATCCTTCAAATATGTCAGAAGCTTATTTGTATAAATAATGGCGACTAGGATTTAAAACTCAATCATAGAGACTAGGGTTTAAAACTTTATACAAATTAATCTAAATCTGAATGCAAATTCACAACTTAAATTCAAGTAAAATCTTGAATCCAAATGACGAGAAAATTCGTATCTCAAAAAACATGGATTAGAGACAAAGAAGCGAAGACGGAAGGGGAGACGAAAGCAGAAATAAGCGAAGACGGAAGGGGAGACGAAACCCTACTGTTTTTATCGTAGAAGAAATAGAGTTCAAGAGTTGAAATTTGACGAGAAAAAAAGATAAACCTAGAATTTCTGATGGGTTAAATGGGTACGGTGGTTATGCGGTTTGGACCATTATAACCACTTACTTTGTTGGGTTAAATGGGTTTACCCAATAATTCCATTTAACTAAATGGTTTTGACCCAGCCCATTTATTTATGAGTAATTGGGTTGAGTATGTTTTTAACAGTCCTAATTTGACATGATATGTTTTAATGTCCACTTGTATAAATATAACACTCTGAAATGATGTTCAAAAAATCAGACGTACAAAGATGATGAAGGAGGTATAATAGTCTTTTTTTGAGAAAAATGTGTGATCGTATAAGAGTAGAGAAAAAACACATGTAACTATATATATAACACAAAACAAGGCACTGCCAACAAGCCTGGCAGGTAGCAAATCTAACTACAAGTAACAATGGAATAACTCAAGTACCCCTATAATGAGCTTCGACAATACCACCACCCATTACACCTCAATATCGAGCTTCGGCATGGCCACCACCCAATATTGAGGTGTTATAAGTATTTGAAAAACACAAGGTCAGTGAAACTGGAAGCCAGCACCATCTAAGAAGTGAGCACCATACAACTGACTCTGAAAAAATGAAAATGTGTCTAATCTTGGGTGTAACTGCTACTGATCCTGGATGGAAAAAATCCTCTAAAATTCATGATAAACTAGAAGAAGCGCCAATCTGAGTAGTGAGTCCTCTTGAATCTGAAATGTCCCAAAGAAGATGACAATGAAGATGTACTGAGAAGAATCCTTTGTTGCAATCATCAATCCTACAATCAGCAATTCTATGTACTTGCAAAGAGAAACTAACACCCTATCTAGTCCAGACCTGTATATGAAAAGCAACTACGTCAAATTGTTAGAATGACACATTGTTAACTCCCTTTTAGCAGCGACTTACGAGTTAAAAAGCCTAAAACCTAAGGGGACTCGACGACTTACGACCTAAGTAGTCTTAACGACTTAACCGTTGAAGACAAGCCTACTCCGCGACCTAAAAGCTTCACGAGTTAGTAGACTCAAACCTACAGTGGGTTACGACTTAACAGTCTACGACTTAAAGAGTTAAGAGGTTTCCACTTAACTACTTAGCAAGTTAAAGGCTATACGACTCATCAGGTCTGTACGACTCATCAGGTCTGTACGACTCATCAGGCTTACGACTCATTAGGTCTGTACGACTCATCAGGCTTACGACTCATCAGGTCTGTACGACTCATCAGGCTTACGACTCATCAGGCTTACGACTCATCAGGCTTACGACTCATCAGGCTTACGACTCATCAGGCTTACGACTCAAGAGGACCTCACGACCTAAGGACATCACAACCTAACAATGTACGAGTTAAAGTGCCTGCGAGTTAAGGAGTCTGCGACCTAAGATGTCTACGACCTAGGACTCAATGACTTAACTTGCCCAGCGACCTAAGGCTACAGAAGACCTTGCGACCTAAGGCTACAGGAATGTCACGACCTAAGGGAAGTCGCGACCTAAGGAAGCTTGCGACCTAAAGACTCCGCGACCTAGTAGTGTTGCGACCTAAAGGCTACGACCTAAGGAAGATTCCGAGTTATGAAATGCTCCGACTTAAGAAGGTTCCGACCTAACGGGTTACGACTTAGTGGGTTTACGACTTAAAGGCTGCGAGTTAAGGTCTTACGAGTTAAGGTCTGATAAGTCGGCTACGACTTAATACTTGTCAAAGACAGCCACAGGATGGGCCCAGAACAACCCAATCCCTTAACTCGTCACCGACCTAACCCTATCCCTTAACTCGTCACCGACCTAGCCCTATCCCTTAACTCGTCACCGACCTACCCTAAGTCGGCTACGACTTAAAGACTTAGAGAAATTTCCTAAGTCCAAATCAGCTCCTATAAATACCCCATCACTTCCAACTTGGAGGGGACTTTTGGCCATTCATTTCTCCAAACGCCGTTACGCTGTCGAAGTCTCCTCTCATTCAGCAATCAAAGATCTTCAAGCATTCGAGACACTACAACAATCTTCGAGAAGAGCTCCTAACATCCAACACGGATTCGTCGAGTTTCATCATCAAAGATCGAGCTAGTAGTCAAGAGTGCTTTCATGATCAAGTTGTATCGTTTTTAGAAAGATATTATATCAAATTGTAACCGAATCAGCAATAAAAGACTATAAAGTGGATGTAGGCTCAATTACGGGCCGAACCACTATAAATCTGTTGTTCATTTACCGCTTTTCTGCTATTTTCAGCTTATATTCTGTTCCCGTACCAACGGGTGGTGCTTTCACAATTCTATTACACACACCGGGTGTTAGCGTTCACTTTTTACCGTTAACATTTTGGTGCTTTCACTGAGAACCCAACTCAGGCGATCATCCACCGTTGCTTCGCGAAGACTCTATTAAAAAGAACCTCTCTTAAAAACCAGATCCGAAATAATGGCTCCTGGAAGAAGAGGTAGACCTATCAGATCCGGAAATGCTCACGAAGGAACTCCCGCTTCCCCAACAACAGACCAAGCAACTCCAACCGTTGGAGTCATCAGGGCTGAATTGGATGACGCAGTTTCTGGATTATACCAACAAATTGAAACTCAAAATGCTTTGATGATGGATAGAATAACTGCCCTACTCGGGGCAAATCGTCGACCAGAAAACCATCAAACCACCCTTCCTGAAATGCCACCTTTCCAAGCTGATGGTTCTATGCCGCAACCAACTTATCATGAACATATGCCCGGGCAGACTTCCGAGGGAAGAACTGGTACTTGCCCGGAGGTGTCTTTGAACAATAAAGAGTACCTGTCTGAAATGGTTGGCCGCATCATGAAAGAGAGCATGCAAAGGGAAGAGGATGAGGCTGACTGGGGATTCGCGCCAAGCAGAACTCCATTTACTGAAAGGATCCTGAGAGCGGAATTTCCAAGGAAATTTGCATCTCCTACTATCCAAGCTTATAGGGGAACCACTGACCCTAATCATTTCCTATACAAATACGATTGGCATATGACCGGTGCAAGAGCATCAGACGAGATCAAGTGTCGATACTTCCCAGTATATCTGGAAGGTGTGGCTTTACTTTGGTTCACAAAGCTTCCAGTTCGGTCTGTAGATAAGTTCTCCGACTTGACACAAAAATTTAAAGAACAGTTCAGATTGTATGCTTTAAAAGCTAAGGATATAATGTCACTGTCTAACCTGGAACAAGCGCCCGGAGAATCGATCAAATCTTTCTTGAGCCGTTTCAATATAGCTTTAGCCGAAGTAGAAAATGCGGAACCACGCATGATCCTGACTTATTTGATGCGAGCCATTGATAAATCGAGTAAATTTGGGATATGGCTAAAGATGAAGGAACCGAACTCACTTGATAAATTTTATAAAAAGGCCGATGAGTTCATTCGCCTTGAAAGCCTTTCTGCAACATCGAAAGTGGTTATTGCCCAGACTGATAATGACAATGTCCCACCTAAGAAAAGAGAATCTGAAAGTCAGAAAAGGGAGAATGAAGGAGGAAAAAGCCAGGGAAATGAAAAGAAACCTCGCCGCTTTAATCCTTCGGACTTTACTCCTTTAACTGATACACCAAGAAATATCTTTTTTGCAACAAAGGACGTTGTCAGGTATCCTAAGCCACCTGAGATGACGAGAGGGGCAAAGCGTAATGGAAAATTCTGCCAATTTCACAATCAACCTGGCCATGACACTGACCAATGTCGCCAATTAAAGAAGGTGATTGAAGAATTGCTAGAGCAGGGTAAACTCCAACAATACGTTAAAAGGAACGGAGTCGATCCAACCTCATCCACTCGGGATCAACAACACCCTACCCATCAATCCGATTCTCACAACAACACTGCAGTGCAAGATTCAGAAAAGCTTGTCATTAATACTATCACAGCGGGACCATACCCAGCAAGCAGAAGTTGGGATGACTACTAATTACCCACAAAACTGCGACTGGGGCATCTCTCACTTTCTCTGACATAAAAATCCAAAAGCTATGAATCAAGCACAAATGGAAATCCAGCTTGGAGATTCTGAAACAACAATAACTAGCATTCATTTTTACTTAACTGCGTTGCTTGAATTTGTAAAGATAATGATGGATGTGTAACTTCTGCATTGTAAACCGCTGAGAAATCAGCGTGACTCAATAATGAAAAACTATGCATTGTGTTTTCTATTATAAAATGCCTGTTATATTTCGATGTGTAAATACTCTAAATGTATTGCTAAAATATCGATCTAATACTGCAGGTCATTAAAGCAAAGCTCACCCATCGCAAAGCTAAGCGAGCCTTACAAATCATTTATTAAAGCAAATTTCAAGCAACAAAAATTTCAAACTCAAATCCCATACAAGAGGAACTTCACATAAAAAGTTGACGGCTCCACTATGTCAAGCCCTCGTTAACTGGTTGCGATCGTTGATATAAAAAGGCATCCAACCAAATAACTTGCGTTTACTCTGTGGAGTCATTCAACAGTGAAGTTTACTTCTTCAGATAAAGCAATTTACTTGCAAAAGAAAGGAACACGCGCTTGGAAGCGATGATAAAGGATCGCAGATTGGCGGATGATGATACAACATGAGCGGGCAAACATGGAAGCAGCCAAAGGGAGGTATGCCTCTCAACAGGAAAGCAAGTAGATCCACTAAAGGGATACCTTCCCAAGCAGAAGGAATAAGACCCTCGCTAACTGATTGTGATGCATCCGATCAGGCAGCTTGTGTCCATCCCATGGATCTACTTGCCCCTAAGACGCAACCTTCCTGGCACACCAACCAACTGATGCTCCTTCCCAAGGGTCAACAAAGCCCTCTAACGAGGCACGCCAATAAATGGAGAGCTTACCTCAATCAAAAAGATCGGTGGGACTACCAAAGGGGCACCTTGTTAATTGATTGCGATCGTTTGTACAAACAAACATCCAATCAAACAACTTACGCCTGTCCCATGGACCCCTCCGACCATGAGAAAGTAACTTCCAGGCAATCACAAGCCCTCTTCGGAGGCACAAGCCCTCTTCGGAGGCACAAGCCCTCTTCGGAGGCACAAGCCCTCTTCGGAGGCACAAGCCCTCTTCGGAGGCACAAGCCATCTTCGGAGGCAAAAGCCCTTTTCGGAGGCACATTTCACCCGTGTAGAAGTGCAAAATGCTTCTCTTCGGAGACCCACTTCACCAGTGATGAAATACTAAAAAGCCCTTTTCGGAGGCACATTTCACCCGTGTAGAAGTGCAAAATGCTTCTCTTCGGAGACCCACTTCACCAGAGATGAAATGCCAAAACTGCTTCTCTTCGGAAACCAAAATTGCTTCTCTTCGGAGACCAAAATCGCTTCTCTTCGGAGACCAAAAGACCTCTTCAGAGGCGTACTTCACCTTGCTTGAAGTACCAAAAATAAACCCTTTACTGGGGCACAAAAATCAAAACCTTCTTCAGAAGCTCATTTCACTGTGCAGGAAAATTCACTTTCAAACAAATAAAAGTGATCATTCCCAGAAGTCGAAGTGTTCTTCAGGAAGAAAAAAGAAAATAAAAATTTCTCCAAAGACAAGATATACTCTATTAAAAAGCATAATAATTCTTCCCTGAAAAAGTGGAAAGTTATTCTCTAAAATAAGAGTATCGGTCTTGTGAAAGTAAGAAATATTACAATATACTTGTGGTATATGGGCAGCATTATACAATTCAGTTACAGTAATAAAAGTAATATACAAGCAACATACCACAAGTTCATTGCAATATCACGTAATAAAGATGTGGAGTAAATGCGTTCTTGAAACACAGACAAAAAAGTTTGTACAAATAGAAAGAATCGTTTACTCTACACTTCAAATGAAAAACAGATGTACTCCTACATACACAAGGATTTGTACAAGAAAAATATCTATTTATTTCAACACTATGAGAAATTTTTTACATTGTACAGGTTACAAAAAGAAGCGGAGACCGGTATCCGCACAATCCCCGGTCAATACAAAAAGCAGAAAATGCAAAATCAAACTCATTTCCCCTTCTTCCCACCCTTGGAGTTTTTACCCGGCCTGGTAATTAGCTTCGTAGGCCGTATCGGAGAAGAAGGAGAAAGAGACTCAACCGGATCAATCTCTACCTCATCCCCAGCAGCAGAAGAACTCTTCTTTCCTTTCTTCGAAACCACACGTTTCCCCTTCTTCTTGGAAGAAGACTCACTCCCCGGAGCAAGAAATGTAGAAAGCTTTGTGTCATAATCAAAAGACTGCTACGGGGTCTTCTCGCTATCCTCCAGACCTTCTGCCTTCTGTCCTTCGGAAGCAAGTGGTTCGTCTAAACCTTGAAGGGCTGCTATTGGTTCTTCCTGTGAACCTGGTTGAGAAGCTGGAAGAGATATAACTTGAGAAGGAGGAGGAACGACAGCTGAAGAAGGAAAAATTGGTGCAGTTTCTGGCACGACTGCTGCATAATAAAAGAAATCAAAATCAGTATTCTCCGAGAAAAAAGAAGACCGTGAATCGTCAAAGTTACCTGGAGAAGCCGGTTTAGCAAGATCAATCTCAAATTCCCGAGCTTGGAAGTCCTTCATTGCCTCTTCCTCTGTAGGGGTGGATACAGTTTCTTTGTCAACCTTAGCGGGAGGCGTGGAATGAGAACTAGAGCCAGTAATATCCGCATAAGCTAAAGCCGAAGTATAAGCAGGAGCAATAGGAGGTGTTTCTTTCTCAGGAAGCTTCTCTCCCGTCGCCTCGCCCGCACTCGGATAAGCTGCTCTTTTCCTTTGGCAAGGGCAGCGCGATCGCTCTCACTTAAGTAGGTAGCTTGAAGATCTGTTTCAAAATATCCGGCACCACCAAATAAGTCAATGATTGCCTCCCATACTTCCGCTAAGGTGACTTCATACTCTGGTCCCAAAAATGAAAGGCTCCCACGCCCCAGGACACAATGCATATAAAAGTCGAACAGAGTCGCGTCAACAGTGGCTATGGTCGCCTTATGGGATTCTTCGGCTGCAGCTTTACCAGAAAGAACTTCATCGCGTTCTCTTTCAGCCTTCAGTAGCTGAGATTGTAGTCTTATAATTTCTAAGTCTTGAGAGCTGACTTTCTCTCGAAGTTGGACGGCATCATCGCGGTATTTTCTTGTAACCTGCTGTTCTGCTTCGAGTTTCACCTCAATATCTCACTGAGCAGCATGGGCGTCTCGAACTTGTTTTTGAAGCATTTCTTCTTTCTGAGAATAAGAAGTGGAAGAAGTAGCGAGCTCTTTTTTAAGTCTTTCAACTTCAGCTTCAAGCTTCACATAACCATCGCTAATGCTTTTCATCTCCGCGTCATGCTGCTTACGCCATTTGTCCCACTCAGATTTATCATTTTCCATGGTCATCATCGCCTCAAGGTTCATATGGTTGACCCTTTGAAGTTCATCAACCAGCTTCTGCCATCCAGACATTCTTTCGATGTCAAGTTTCACAGCATCGACATTTTTCAGCATCGCCTGCTTATCAATGGGGACCAAATCCAAATCAAAACGCACTCCTTTCAGACACCAATTCGGAAATCGGCTCTGGAGTGTGGGAGGACCATCTCCAGCTTGGTACTGTGGCCTATTAATGATTGTCTGGATGTCAGATTCCTTAAGGGCAGGGGAATCGGAAGATGTATTAGGAGGAATAGAAGCGGTAGTCTTTTCCAAGATATTAGATGTATCTTTCTCGTCAAGTCTGACCCGTTTGCTGGACTCATCGGAAGTATGACTCTTCCCCCTGTCATCGTAAGATTTCCTCTTATAAGGGTCGTCGCTTCTACGGGAAGAGTCACGTCGCTCGTCCCTACTCCCATAGTATTCCTCATCTTCTCTCCGGCGACGCTCTTCATGAGCTCGCCTCTCGTGAGCCTTTCTGGCAGCCCTCTCCTCATCAGTTTCCTTCACAGCACCGATATAACTCCTAAAGTCATAAGCCTCACGGCTTCCGTAACGCTGGAATTTGTTGTAGTAAGAGCCGCTTCGCCCCATCAGAGAACCTGAAATTGAAGAAAAAGACCAGTTTTAGAAATCCTCAAGTTGAAGAAGCTAAGTGCATATAAGTGCCAAAATTCTAAGTGTGTGTGATGTGCAAACTACGCGCATCAGACTACAAACCGCTTTTGGGTGTAGAAATGGCAATAAGTTGTGTGGAAGGCGTTGTGGTTTGTTGCAAAGAAGAAGTTGCTTCGACAACAGGAGGGACCACTTTAGAAACATCATCTTTAAAAAGCTCCTGAGAGGTTATCATGATGTCGCTTAGACTATCAAAAGTATCATCGCCATGGTGCAGGGGAGAATTCTCTTTTTCAACTTCCACCTCAGCCGTCTTTTCAAGAGTGTGAAGATTTTCCTCCTCTTCAACAACCGGGGCAAGTGCTAACTTACTGGACGGTCCAGCAATGGCGGTAGAAGTAGAACACTTTACCAATGAAGTCTCAGCGGTAAGATTTTGCTGTAAAAGTTCTCTAGCAGGAACAAGGGCATCTGACTCCTCAGCAGGAGAATCAGGGACTTCATGTGGCTGAGTGGAACGGGAAGGATGTAAGAGTCCAAATTCGTGGAGGAACTCATCTCTCAATAGAAATTGAACACTCCTCTCCTCAACCGGCACGGCCATAAGCCTCTCAAAGGTAATCTTGTGACGAGGTTCCCTAGAGGGGGAAGGAAGCGCTGAAACAGTAGAAAAGAAGTTAACACTTGACAATTTGGACTTCAAAGAATTTAGAAAACACAGGGAAAAGATAGATAATCGTACTTCCCATTCTCCAAATGGCGTAAAATCCCGGGGGACAACGAACAAAGAAAAACTGGCTCAGAAACCCAGGAACGCTTTCGGGAAGACCAATAATCAGTTTACGATTCCTGGCACTCCTTACAACTGTGATAGAGGGATGGTCTTTGGTCTTTGTAAATGAGCATAGAAAGCAAATTTCTCCAAAACTGGGGAAACGGTCCAGCATTCTCCTAAAAAGCACACACAGTCCCAGCAGGATGGCGTAGCCATTAGGATGAAGTTGAAAAGGGGAGATAGATAATCGAAGGAGAAGTTCTCGGAGACAGTCATTAAACGGGGGAATCGCTCCACTCAAGCACATTTGGCGGTTCACTGCGATGAAGCCGTGGGGCGGCCTATCAGCAGTGTCATTTATTCCAGGGAGCAAAGCGTCAGATTCAGCGATGCCAAACTGGGTGCATAGTTGACGGAAGACTTTATGACTCAGAGTGGTAGGAATCCTTTCCGGGGGATCGTTCAGCGGGGTAGCAATTGGAAAAGCTTCTCCAGCTGATTCCAAATCTTCTTGATGGGATGCCATTCTACACAATCAGCCGAATGTTCAAAAGTGAAGGTGCACGTTTCCTAAAAGTGTAAAGTGCTGTGCAAAACTAATGAAAATAAGAAAAAGCAAGTATAACTGGAATTAAACTAACTGACAATCAGTCGATTACGAGATTTCAAAACTTGTTAATGCTTAAGTGCAGTGTCAATGCAGACAAATCAGTTTTAGTTAACCATTACGATTCTGCTTTAATACTTCATTTGAGTTGGTTATTGTGTAGCATTTCACTCATACAGTTCATTTAATTTTAATCTTTATCAACTAATCTGTCATCCGATATGGGCAGTCGGTGGCAGTATATTCGTCCCAGTTTTTTGTAAATGTTATAACAGGCAGTTAGAATTATTGACAATCTATAAAAGAGTGCAACAAAATTCAAGAGTCCAAAGTTCAAACAACTCAAGTCTTAGCATTCAAGGCAGTGGGAAATTTGCTCAAGTTCTAACTCGATCACAACTTAGCGTGGGGCAGATTTTCCTAAGTCCTAACTCGTTCATGGTCTAAAAGATATGCCATGAATCAAGTTGAGTCGTAACTCTCCAATCGTACCACACATTCAAGCAAAGTGAACAAGTGCTAAGTCGCGAATGACTCAAATGGTTCCTACGAGCCAGGGTTAACTATTCTCTAAGTCATAAGTTGTGGGGATTAAAAGGGGACTTCAATTCTCTAAGTCGTAAGTCGTAACTCGGCTACGACTCAAAGCTTGGTTGCTGTAAGTGATAAGTCGATCCAGAATTTAGTCCATCTGACTCCTGACTCGTTTGATCCCTAACTCGTTAACCATATATCCGTCCAACTCCTAACCCTTAACTATCCAACCCGTTAACCCATTCACCGGTTAGCTTCTGCGTCAACCCTATTTCTAAAACCACCACAGATCACAAATCATTACAATCCATATCAAGCCACCTTAATTCCATGAATATCCTACACAGCAGTATTCGCAAGGACCGAGGGAAGAATTCATGGAGAAAGGTCGATAGCAATGGTCAGCGATTGGGAAAAGGGAGAAGACGCTTACGCGATGTAACTGGAAGTGGTTGGAGGTAAATCGAGTCGAAATCGCCTTTGGAAGCTTAAGATCTTGTTAATGGCAGATACGACTTAAGCACAAATGAAACAGGTGAAGGAGAAGAGAGAACGACCTAAGCTATTTATGCCCTGGGACAGTGAAAGGTGAATCGACATATCTGACTTACGACTTATACTAAGTCGTTCGCGACCTACAACTCATCTTAAGTCGGTCACGATCTAGCGCACTCATCAAGAAGCGAGCTAAGGAAAATCGAAGCACACGACTTACGACTTAAGACGTATGCTTCGAGGGGCAAATGTTAACTCCCTTTTAGCAGCGACTTACGAGTTAAAAAGCCTAAAACCTAAGGGGACTCGACGACTTACGACCTAAGTAGTCTTAACGACTTAACCGTTGAAGACAAGCCTACTCCGCGACCTAAAAGCTTCACGAGTTAGTAGACTCAAACCTACAGTGGGTTACGACTTAACAGTCTACGACTTAAAGAGTTAAGAGGTTTCCACTTAACTACTTAGCAAGTTAAAGGCTATACGACTCATCAGGTCTGTACGACTCATCAGGTCTGTACGACTCATCAGGCTTACGACTCATTAGGTCTGTACGACTCATCAGGCTTACGACTCATCAGGTCTGTACGACTCATCAGGCTTACGACTCATCAGGCTTACGACTCATCAGGCTTACGACTCATCAGGCTTACGACTCATCAGGCTTACGACTCATCAGGCTTACGACTCAAGAGGACCTCACGACCTAAGGACATCACAACCTAACAATGTACGAGTTAAAGTGCCTGCGAGTTAAGGAGTCTGCGACCTAAGATGTCTACGACCTAGGACTCAATGACTTAACTTGCCCAGCGACCTAAGGCTACAGAAGACCTTGCGACCTAAGGCTACAGGAATGTCACGACCTAAGGGAAGTCGCGACCTAAGGAAGCTTGCGACCTAAAGACTCCGCGACCTAGTAGTGTTGCGACCTAAAGGCTACGACCTAAGGAAGATTCCGAGTTATGAAATGCTCCGACTTAAGAAGGTTCCGACCTAACGGGTTACGACTTAGTGGGTTTACGACTTAAAGGCTGCGAGTTAAGGTCTTACGAGTTAAGGTCTGATAAGTCGGCTACGACTTAATACTTGTCAAAGACAGCCACAGGATGGGCCCAGAACAACCCAATCCCTTAACTCGTCACCGACCTAACCCTATCCCTTAACTCGTCACCGACCTAGCCCTATCCCTTAACTCGTCACCGACCTACCCTAAGTCGGCTACGACTTAAAGACTTAGAGAAATTTCCTAAGTCCAAATCAGCTCCTATAAATACCCCATCACTTCCAACTTGGAGGGGACTTTTGGCCATTCATTTCTCCAAACGCCGTTACGCTGTCGAAGTCTCCTCTCATTCAGCAATCAAAGATCTTCAAGCATTCGAGACACTACAACAATCTTCGAGAAGAGCTCCTAACATCCAACACGGATTCGTCGAGTTTCATCATCAAAGATCGAGCTAGTAGTCAAGAGTGCTTTCATGATCAAGTTGTATCGTTTTTAGAAAGATATTATATCAAATTGTAACCGAATCAGCAATAAAAGACTATAAAGTGGATGTAGGCTCAATTACGGGCCGAACCACTATAAATCTGTTGTTCATTTACCGCTTTTCTGCTATTTTCAGCTTATATTCTGTTCCCGTACCAACGGGTGGTGCTTTCACAATTCTATTACACACACCGGGTGTTAGCGTTCACTTTTTACCGTTAACACACATATATGTATATAAATGAAATTTATATACATATATATGTATAAAAGAGATAATGGTGAAGGAACATTATTAAAGCATATAGAACTGAAAAAAGAAAAGATAAGAAGAAAGTAAAGCTAAAAGGAAACATGATATAAAGAACTAAAAATCTAAAAACTATAACAACCTTAAACTAAAACAGTAACTAAAACGAATCTAAACTCAACCTTATGACCCTTTGATCAAAAGTAATTATGATACACAATGAAATCACCATTTACATTTGAAAAAATATTAATATTTCGATAGTTAATATCAAAAATATTATTATTATGTTTAAATAGATTAATATTCCTACTAACCTTATTAAGATAATCTTTAAATAGGTTATTATTAGCTAATTTAAATTTAGAATTAGAAATCTAATTAAAGCAAAAAGAAAATATTATAAAAATCAATTTGTTAAAGTGACTATTGTTATTATTAAAAATTCTCTAATTTCTTTCAAACCACATATACCAACAAGTTATAATGAATAAAGTGTCAAGTAAGAAACTATTATCTTTTTTGTGTATAAATCTAAAAGTATTCCAATAGAATTCGCAATCAATGATTTTAGTGTAATATTAAAATTAAAAAATTAAAAAGTATTATTTATGATGAGATGAGTATCCAAGCAATCATAGTAGATATGCTTAATGTCTTCAAAATGCAAATTATAAAAATAACATTCATTGTCTATTTGGATGTTTTTTCTTTTTAAAAATTCTATATATTTATTTTCTCATGAATAATTAACCACATGTGAATTTTAGATTTAGAAGTAGCATTTGATTTCCAAATATATTTAAAAGAGTTATTGGTAACACCCAAAAAGCTAATAAATCTATAAAAAGAATTAGAGGTATATTTCTTACTCTTATCTCATTCCTAACTAATATTATCATTATCAATATTATATAGATTTAATCTACCATAAAGCAAAGAAAGCTGTCTAAGGGTTGAACCAACTAAAATACTATTAAAACTAAAATTCCAAGGGGCAATTTCAGGAGAAAAAACTCCAATAATTAAGACGTATTTAAAATTACAGATTTCATATAGATCTCTAAATTCAATCCTAAAAGGGACAGCGAAAGGCCAACAATCATGCCAAAAAGTGGTATTGTTGCCTGAAAGAGGTATAATAGTAAATAATTGAACATGGATGGACGATAAAAAAAACATACAAAATGATAAAAATATTGCACTCTCTACTCGTTAACCAATTTCATCAATTATTTAGCGTGGTTACCAAATGATATATAGAACAATATATAATCTTTGGATAACCATTATTTAACCAATCAGCAAACTTTGATAGGTAAGGAATTAAATAATTAACCAATTATTAACACTCAACACTGAAAAATAAATTATTGTCTTAATATTGATGACTAACGCACATTCCTTTGGTGTGTTAATAACCCATGTGATTGTCAAAAGCACATTCCTCCTTAGATTTTCTCTTCTTTTAATAAAAAATATTAAATCCAACAATAGTTTACATAATATAAAAGGGCTTTCAACCAATAGTCTATATTTTCAAAGCCCATTCATGAAACATTCATGGCTCAATACAATGAATGGTCTTTTAAAACATGGAACTATTGGTTGAAAGCCCTTTTATATCATCTAAACTATTGTTGGATATTATTTTTTTATTAAAAGAAGGGAAAACCACATATGATTGATACTAAATTGCCCTTGCCAAAAATCTATAATGAATCAAATAAAATAATGAAAAAGTCAGAATAGCCAAAAATAAATAAATCAATTAAACTACATATTTTATTTATCTATAATGAATCAAATAAAATAATGAAAAAATCTACATATGACTTGATTCATTATTTTATTTGATTCATTTTAGATTTTAATTACAGAATAGCCGAAAATCTGTGATGAATCAAATCAAATAAAATTATATTTGAATCAAATAATGTTAATTATCAATTTTAATTGCCGAAAATCTATAGTACCAGTACTGTAAAACCTCCCAAAACCTTGTAATGGACGAGCGATACAAATATGCTAAAATCGGAGTCCCCCAATCATATGCGACTAGACTATCAAACGATAACTCCGCTACAGCTACAAATATCCGGTCGGCAGTGTGTTTGATGCATTTGAAGAATAAGTTCCCCATCATGTACATAATAAAAAGTCGAGCAATCTCCATGTGGTTATCTGAACTACGACCATGTATCAATTCCATTATTGCTTGTCTAATGTATGAGCATCTAATCTGCAGTTCGGATGACAGTCCGTCATGCAAATCAAGATGTGGAAGTACACTAGATAACCGGTGAAAATGCTGGTACTCCTCATCATAAGGTAAGGTCTCCCCATGACCAATGCCTAAACCAGTAAGCATAGTAAAGTCTAATGGTGTAATACCCAGCTCTCCAAAACTAAAGTGAAAGGTATGAGTGGTCTTCCACCAAAAGGCGGCGAAAGCACCGCATAACTGAATATCCGAATTTAATAGATTATTGATACCTATTTAAGCAATTTACGATTATTTAAAGCCTAAACATCATTAAAAAAAATTAACAGTAATTATCTAATTACGTACTCAAAAAATCTCCAAATCCTATCTCTCGCAGCAAAGCATGTATAATGCCATCGGCATCATAAGATCGTATCATCCTATAAAGGCGTAGTACGCTAACCCAAGGTCCATGGGTGCGCTCACGATGAGCCTAAGTTAAAACATTTTGCGTATTCAATTTTTATTGTACAATTTGAATTAATAAGAAAAATTAGAGGTAGATAACTTACAGAATTATCAACACACGTGCTAACGTGTATTTCTTCGTTTGGGAGCATCCGGAAATTGACCAAATCTTTGTCTAGACCCAAATTTTGGTTGATGTGGGGGTCCAGAACCGCATTTGCTATATTTCTTTCCGCACATCTTCGTTTAACCACCGTGCTTCGTCGACCTTTAGTGAACATGGGCGCTGCGGGTGCGCTACCTTCGATAGGGGCGTTTTCCACGGCCGGTGGAACATTTCCTACGCTGCGACTGCCACTGCCTCGGAGTCTCCGGAATGCTCTTCTCATATTTATTTGGGTACATGATTGTTTGCAGATGTTTGCAGGAAGAAGGAGAAATGGCTGAAGGAAGAAGGAAAAAATGGGGATGGGTGGAAGTAGGGTAACTGACTCTTATATAGCCGGTTACCCTGTACTCACTTAGCCGGCCAAAATTTGGCCGGCTAAGTGAGTGGTGTGGATTGCAATCCACGCCACGTTGTGGATTGCAATCCAATAGGTGTGGATTGCAATCCAATAGGTGTGGATTGCAATCCACATCTTTATCCTTAGCCGGAATTATTTTGGCCGGCAAGTGAAAGCACAAAGCTGTGCTTCTCCCAACCGGTTGGGGGTTGGTATGGGGTCGATTGCCTTGAATTGACCCTAACCAACCCCACCGGCTGGGATTGCACTTAGGACTCAATAAGATCACGACATTTTTCATGGATCTCACTCAATGTTTTAATGAGTTTTATAAATTTGCAAGGCTATATGAATATCACTTCTTTTAACCTCGTTTTAATCTTGTTATGTTAACTTTTGAATTTTGCAGATTAGTAAATGTTAGCCAACAAAATTGGTCTAACACTCCTGTAGATTCCATAAAGAACCAAAGATCTGGAATGTGATCATTTATTTGATGGTATGTGTAACGTCCTTCATTTTGAATTTCAAAAACGAAACCCTAATGTGCTGCAGTCACCTTGAAATTATCTTTCGGTGACAGAGGCATGATCTGTTATATTATATTCTTAAGTAAACAGAGTAGATATAATTAAAATAAAGCACATCATTACTCCATTTCCGATTTTGGATGCTACACATGCCTTACTCCTTCATTCTCAATTTTGAATTTCGCTTTTGGTTTCTTAACCGTCATGAAGGTCTTATGTCAACTGCCGAACATACTACCTAACTATTCATTATTAGGCTTTTATTTTATATATTTATTAATCTAACATCTCAACTAATCGTCTTTCGATTATTGATATTGATTGTCATATTGTTATTAATGTCTCGGATTCTAACCTTGGTCGTCTTGAGCCTAATTATACCTTATTGTCCTCGGAAGTTACTAGTTCTGATTTATGAATTCTTCCAAGATTACACTATTCTTAGTAGTCTCTAAACTTAGTCTCGTCCAAGGAAGTCTGCTTTAGTCTACCTTTGTGACAAATGAAATTTGATCTTTAAATTTCCAAGATCTCTTCATCTTCCCATAACTCTAACTTAATTGTCGACCACCTTCGACCTTCTGTTAGCACCTTCGGTTTATCAAACCTTAGCATTCACACTTAAGTCTTTACTCCTGGGATTTTGGTTTATTTACTTTTCGGTTTGGATCCACCTTCTTCGGCATTGCCCCTGGGTACACATTGAGAACCGTTCTTGCACATCTGCTACTAACTTTCCATGTGCTAACTTAGTCTTTTCTGACCATTATTTATTACTTTACCGACATGTTTATTGTAAAATATGTTTGGCCCTGTAACACCCTGTAAAATCAACCATAAATAAATAACTTTGATAAATTAAATTAACCAAGATGGATAAAAATGAAAATTTTGTAAAAGTCAGAATTTGACCATGAAAGTTATGTCGTTGTGTTCATTGCAAAATTCTGATTAATATCCATATATAATATGCTGAAAGCGGAGCTTAACGGAAGAAGTTTAAGCATTTGAATTTTCAAGTTTAAAATAATTTAAATAAAATTCAAATTCATATAAATAAATAATTTTAAAATTTGAAATTCAAAATTCAAAATTTAACAATAATTAGACTTGGGGAATAAGTAAACGTTAAATTGCAATTACGGAATAAAATAAACACAAAACAACAGCCTAAATCCTTTCCAAAATAACAAAATCGGTCAATCGCTAGTAGTTAACTATTATTTAAGGCATCAAATCTAGAAAGAGGAAGGGCTAAGGACCTACAGTGAGTGGAAATATTAGTCTTTCTATTTTAGTAGTTAACTAATGTAATTTGGATTTGAATTAGGCCTTGGGGAGTTTTGATTTACAAAAACATCGTATTAAAAATCCTCAAAAATCCTCCAAAGCGAAGTGTCAATTCTAGGTTGAAATATCAATTGTTTATATATTAAAATAATGGGAATTGTGTAGATTTGCAATTTTAGTGTTTTTACCTTCTATTCCACTTTGTTAACCCAAAAATTGTTTCAACATCAACGATGTCATGCCGAACCAAGCACTGATTTAACACCCTTGACATTATTTAAAGTAAAGTTATTTAATAGGTTGTTTAGATGTTATTAAACCTAAGGTTGGCTCATTATCTAAGATTTTGCACAAGATGATGTTATTCGCAATGGTTTCATGTTGCCAACGGACTCTAGATTAAATTATGTAAGTGCTTAAGAGCTCATGTCATATGTTCAAGAGAAAAATAAGCAAATTTCATAAGTATGCAATAGTTCGTCAACCATTAGTTGTTAAAAATCGATGAGTAAGACAACTTATTAAAAAAAGTTATTATAAATCAACATATGCAACTTTTTAAGAACAAACGTTATTAAAGAGTATTATTATAATGTATGTGGAAAAGGAGTTGTAAAAAACAATGTTTTTACAACATTTTCTATAAAAACTTGTAAAAAGAATATTTTACAACTTTTTTTCAGAAAAGTTGTAAAAAGGTATTTTTGTTGTATTGAAATATTGTATATTTGTGCATTTCCAAATGGATTTAAAATTTATTATTATATATGTATATGTTTATTATTGAATTTTCAAATGGACAAATAAAGAAATATTGGTTACATGTTCGTATAGATATTTTATGTTATTTATATTATATACACTTAGTCATCTTATTGACCAAAGGACAAAATGGTCTACTTTCCAATGAACCCCTAATACAGATTTGGTATATATTGTTTTATGTCTATATTATGAACATGGATATTATGATATATTAAACAAATTAATATATTAATTATAATTAAATTAAAAATAAATTTATTTAATTAAATAAAAATAAATATTTTAATTAACAAATTCAAATTAGACTATTGAAACCTCATTTATTAATAAAAGTACTAAATTTGATTGGTATAAACAAAGATTTTTTTACATGAACAAAAAATCAAAGATCTTGTGCAAATTAATAAAAGTTGACTATTTTTTAAATTCTCTCTTTTAACCCCGCTGTTAGTGCATCTGACCCAATAATGGTATTTGAGCCTTTAATGTGCTTGTGTAAATAAATTAAACAACACTAAAGGTAATACCTTAAGAAAAAGTCAAAATAGATGATTGTCTAGGAAAAAGTGTTTAAACTAAAGATTTAAAATTTATTATTATATATGTATATGTTTTGTTATTGAATTTTCAAATGGAAAAATAAAGAAAAATTGGTTACATGTTCGTATGGATATTTTATGTTATTTATATTATATACACTTAGTCATCTTATTGACCATAGGACAAAATGGTATACTTTCCAATGAACCCCTAATATAGAATTGGTATATATTTACATGAACAAAAAATCAAAGATCTTATGCAAATTAATAGAAGCTGATTATTTTTCAAATTCAATCTTTTACCCCCGTTGTTAGTGCATCTAACCCAATAATGGTATTAGAGCCTACAATGTGCTTGTGTAAATAAATTAAACAACACTAAAGGTAATGCCTTAAGAAAAAGTCAAAATAGATGATTGTCTAGGAAAAAAGTGTTTAAACTAAGGATTTAGAACTTATTATTATATATGTATATGTTTTATTATTGAATTATGTTCATAACACTTTATTCAGATATGTTATTACAAATGTTAACAATTGCTACAATGTTCATTAGTACTAATACTTTTTGTTTTTTACCTTAGTTTTAAACATTCATTCTTAAACTAAAGTTGTAATAGTAATAATACTGCTTTATTTACAATAAATAGATTAAAGGAAGAGAACAGACAAAACCAATAGTTGTAAATAACTAGCAATGGTACTATTGTAACTCTACTTTTTGAATGTGACAGTTGAATGTTATCACTCATATCGATCTATTCCATTATTACTAACCGAAAATTACAGTGGGGTTTTGTTTTTCAATGTTCGTTCTTTTTTCGATACAAGGTTACTTCAGATATGTTGGAAGTATATGAGGCTTGTGGATGAGTTAATAGCATTTTCAATGGAATTAGAGGATCACATTGTGTTTAGGAACAGTTAAGAGTGGATGAAGGAGATTTTTCAAGTGAGACATTTGGGACAATAAGGAGATTGAGCATTTATGAATAGTAGAGATGATTAAACTAGTCAAACTTGAGAGTACTAACAAGCTGTATTTTTTATCGAACTCTATTGCAAAAATAAAGCCTTGCACAAGATTACCATTCAGATCGTATGCCATATGCTTCTAACTTCACTACAATGTCATTGAAAAACTCACTTTAGTTCTATAAATTAACAAACGGCAATTAAAAGATTTTAAGAAGGAAGCCAAACTTGCTGCATTAAGTCCAAAAAGATCATAAGGTTATCATTAACCCATTTGAAACATATCACATAATATAAACATGATTTATAATGCAATATTCATTAAGCATGACATAAACACTTAGTTAAGAACAAAAATATGAGAAAACTTCATTGATGTGCAACCTACAACAACTAAAACATTAATGCATTGGTTAACTGCTTTTAGAAAATATGATAACTAAATACTTTACCAAAAATTCATATATCAAAACTTCATAGTGTCATGTTTGTGAAAACAAAAATTCCGCTTTATATGTTTAGCATTCTCAAAGTGGCTTGAAGCTACATTTAGCGCATATAAGAAAGATGTGTTCACTATTAGTGAACATATTATGTAACGACCCACCTTTTCAACCCTCAAATGTCGACACAAATATCCATGGTATTCACATGACGAGCACCTAAGTGCCGAAAAGGCATATTGTTATGGTAAATCAAGAGAAAAAGAAAACAGAAAAGGAAGAAAAATACAATATCAAAATCTCACAGCGAAACGATAATATATAATATCAATAGATAATGCAAACTGTCACTCCAAGATAAATAGCATTTCAGAGTTACAATCCTAAGTACTATCATCGGCCTGGACAGTTATAACAGCATGTCCTCACAATTGTTGATATATACATAGTAGTAGTGTAGCGAAAATAAGAACACTACAATAGTGAATCATCTAGCTTGTCTCCTTAAACTACAAAGAATATCGATGAAAACTTATATTTCTCAAACTGCTCGAAAGAGCACTTGAGGGATTAAGGGAAAAATAAAACCACGAGTGAGACAAAATTCTGGTGTGAGAAACTCAAGAAATATGAGGCCTTTATATAACAACTTTTGAGACTAATAAAATCATCGTAATGGCTTTCCCCTAAAGAGAGCCAAACCATCTAATAAATACATATTGCAATATAATATATAATGTCTAGGGTGTAGAATATAAATTAAAAAATAGCTGCATTGCGTGTACACACTACAAGAAAATCTGCTTTTAGTTGCATTTATTAGCAGCATTTAAAGGTAAGTGCAATTATTATTATTTTACATTTTACTTTTCAACACTGCCAATATTTCTCCCCTTCTCGCCAATGCTAAAAAACATATTTTATTCCAGAAGTCTTCCTTTTTTCCTCTTCACTTACGCAAAACTCACCAAGCCCAATAACGTTTCCTCCATTATATTCATCGCGCTGCTCCTATTTGTCATTATACTCCTCTCGCCATAGTCGATCGATTTCTCCTTCAATCTGTTGCTCGCCTGTGTCTATTTTACAAGCCCAAAATCGGTACAATTTTATATACGGAATTTTTATTCTATATGGTGCTATAAGGATTTCTATATAGATCTTAAATCTCTGCTTGTCTATATCAATTCTACAACCCTTAGATCACACTCGTCAACGTTAATTTTAGAAACCCTAAATCGCTAGTTCTCTCGGTCAATTTGATATCTGTAGAATATTAATACTCAACTATAGTCAATCGCTAGCACAAATGTGATTAACCCGAAATCGCTGCTTCTCTCGGTCAATTTGATATTTATAAAATATCAAAACTCAACTATAATCAGTTGACAGCACAAATGTTTTGATTCATTATTGTGATTTTTAGGTTTGTGTTTGGAGTAGGTTAATTTATGTGGTATTCAAGTATTATTTTGTTTAGTTTGATTTACCATTAGTTTTTGTACAAATATATTGTACATTGACCGTATTTACTTGATATTGATCGGCTCATCATTAGATGATAGATGTAACAATCGTGTTTCTAAGGCCGATTATGATAGAAGCGGTGGAGGGAGGCAGTGTCAATTTGTTTAAGGCAGAGAAGATAGGAATAAGGTAGAAGGAAAGGAAAAATAATCAAAACCCCCTTAGAAGGTATAATTTTGCATACACACGTAAGTATATGTGTGTATTTGTAGTTGTTATAATACAGGAATGAATATTAAATAGCCGAAGTTAATTCTCAAAGCCCAAAAAGAAATCAAATTTAAAAATCAACTATGACATTGCCGAAGTCATGTACGGTAAGTCAAGTGTGCTACAGAGATTATCCAAACAGCAATGTTTGAAATCAATGCTACAGGGATGAACGCAACTGGCTAGAGAATCGATCAAAATCAACATCAACAAAAAACCGCAAATTAAGTTCGAATAGCAAACGGAGGCCGAAGCCAAAATACATTCACATACATCAAAGTTAAAGTCGATGTCCATCAAAAATGCAACTCGAATCAACAAAACCCAAATGCTCGATACAACTCAAAGTCATCACGGCAATCGTCAAGACACAGAAAATAACCAAGATAGAGAACATCACCTCCAACATGTTCGAATGGCAGACAAATCAAGTGACGAACTTAACAATCGAATACGAACAAAAATCGTAGAATTCGAACGCTAATAAGCTAGAGATAGGAATTAGATGTGAGTATAATACTCACCTTTGCAAATAGAAGCAGCCGTAAGCAGAGACTAAGCAATCGATCACCAAAGCATGGACGAGGCCAGCGATCGAACGAGCTACAGAAGTTGGCGTCTTCCGTTTTGCTCGAAGCCCTAGTTTTTTCCATCTTTAGATCGGAGGAAGAACAAAGACGAGAGCCGCCATATTTTCGTTCGTTTGTTTTAATTAGGGTTAGGGAAAATTGAGTGCTGGGAAAAGAACGAGCACCGGCCTTATTTAATTATCACAGCACCCCAAAACTTGGGCCAAGATTATTTATAAAGCCTGTCAACACTTAACCAATTTTCAAAAGAATTTCAACCAATTTAAAATCCCAACAGCAATTAGTTATCAGATTAATCGTTTAACGACGATTATAAAGTGGTGCAAAACCCCGGGTTATTACAGTATGTTATTGCTTATATGTTATTGCTTTGCAGTTAGTTTGGGTTGCTTTCGGGTACATGTGCATTGTGAGTGCAGGCACTTTTGCATGCACAAGAACACATATACAAAATATAATATATGGATTGATAATTTTTTCTACAAAACAAAAGGAGGTTGATTCAGTGAGGTGGTTTTCCAAGAACCATTTGTATCTTTGGTTTTATTTCTTTAGTGGAGAAGTACTTGAGATCTATAATTATTTTGATTGATGAGTATATTTTGAAATACTATGATCAATATAATGTATTTCATTATTTTGTGTTTGTCTGTGTGTGTTTAGTTATAACAACTTCTTTTACCATGTCAACAATGCCTTTGAGCCTTTCCAACCCAAGTTGATATATGGTGATTAATCTTGAATTGTTCAAATTTATTTATCTCTATAGCATGCTGATCAGTTGGAAAAATACTAGAGAAAACTAGAATGTGAACTCTATACTGGTTTTGTTGTTCATTCACCTTCTTCTAATAGCATTTTAGTTTTTACTTGTCGATAGTTCTATAGATAGAATACATATATTATATGTTTAAGTTGTTATTTTGAAAAATATAAACAATTTTTTCCATATTTTATGTTTATTCTTTTCCATCTATCAAAAGTAGTCAGGAAAAGAGAATTGTACGTGCGAATATTTAGAATATTGTAGTTGTACTTAGTTTCATGATTGAAACGAGATATTAATAAACTGAAATAATATGCATCCATGCATATTTATTTATGTTTTAGAAACAAGAAGCAGCAACAAACTTACAGTTCAGGAGGAGAACTCAACCGAAGAATTGCTGCCTCGCAAAGCAAAAAACAATCGGTCCTCTGAAGAAGCCAATGCTACCTTTTCTTAATCAAGGGAAATCAGTAGAGAATAAGAGCAGTTTGACATCGCTACCGAAGAGACCAATTCGCACTATTCACGCTCATTAGAGAAAATTTGATGACTCTTATATGAGGCCAACTGTTGGAGGTCCGTCTTCATAAATTTGAGTTTTTACTATTTTTCCCCCTCTCTTCTTCAGTTTATACATTTTTTGTTTAGTACTTTTTTTATTCAATGAATAAAGTTGAGATATTCATAGAATGATATTTTGGTAGACGTGAATTTTGTTTTGTTCTTTGGTAATGGTAATCGGTTTGGCGGAGAATCTGCTTGGAATTACAATAAGTGTTTAATGAAGTTTTGGTGAATATTTATGCCACTTTTTTTTGTATACAGGCATTATAGTAAATTATGTAGAATAATATAGTAGAATACAGGTGCATGGTGTAATTAGCATCCATAAAAGTTTGGTTAAGCAAGTAAATCTATTTAGATGATACAATACATCAAGTATTTTTGGATTGAAGAAAGAAATAAATTGAGAGAAAAGGTTAAGAACTCAGGAGTATTTTCTTATTATTTTTATACCTTTTTAAAGATCGAAAAATACTCATTGTAAGATATATAGTTTTGAAATTTTAACATGAGAAAATAATATTTACAAGCTGTAGATTTTTTTGATACCACAGTAAAGGTTGGGGCGGATATGAAGTTGGCTGCTAATTGGATTATGGGAGATATTGTAATTTATCTCAATGAATAAAAGCTTTCAACAAATGAGAGTAAATTAACATCGCAAGAGCTTTCTAAGCACATATCATTCATTCAGAATGGCACTCAATGGGAAATTGCCAAGGAGGTTTCCTTCTTTTTTATTTTCTTTGATAATACTTTAATATTCTATTTTATATATTATATTTTTGAGCAATCTTACTCAGTTTAAGAAAAAGTAGTGCATTCTCATCCATGTAATTTTTAGCACTCAACTCGCCATATACCCCTTGTCACGTCCCGAAATTTTCGACTTTCGAAAATTCAACATCGATACTCACTTTATCGACTGCCGAACAATCGAGAGCCGGAAACTCCAATAGTGAGGGTTTAAGAAAGAAGAAAAAGGCAGAAGAAGAAGATAGAAGAAAAAGAAAGAAGAACAACAACAGAACAACAGAACAGCAACAGAAAACAATATCAGAATCTTACACATCGCAGCGGAATAATATATAATAGATAAACACTAGTCTCTTAAAAACAAAGAACTATATCAGTTTATACATACATCAATCATCAGAGTCAATATACAACAATGGACAGTTATATAAACTCGTCCTCATACAGAATACACAGCGGAATAAAATAATATCAGATACAAATACTACGTCTCGAACTCCAGCTTATCTCCAAGCTCCAGAATATCCAGAATATCCTGATAATATAACTCTAGGCTGCCCGTGTGGAAATTGGTGGGCACCCAGAGTTTAGAAGGGAAACAATAAACTCCGAGTCAGTCATGGTGACTGGTGTGAGATCGTAAAACAGTTATTCTTTAAAATAAACAACGGAATAATTTTCAAGTCAATTCGAAATGCTTTTGGAAAATGAAACTACCATAAGACCTCCCACCACACACACAATGCAAACGCAGAATTGGAGGAGATTTCTTCTTATGATAGTCAAAGATGCTTACTACGCAAAATCAAATCATTTTTGATATTATTATTAGTGCATAGTGTAGAAAACATTTCGAAAGTATAATATTAATCTTAGCCAGCATAGGCATTCCGCACTTATGCCTACTATAGCTACTATGTTCAATAGCAGGTTACCGCCACATTCCATAGCAGGTAATACAACTAAAACCGTACACGTCACGTATTGTTTCTTTGGATTTCCAACAAATGGTCAGGCTAAGGAACTTCCTATCCACGATGGGTACGTCCCTGGAATAGACGACCCGAGAACCTAACCGGATCTCTGCCAACACAAGGCCGGGTTACCTCTGCAAAAATAGGTAACTACTGACACGCGTATGCCATCCCCCGATCGTCACCGATCTTCCCGAGGATCCCCGATTCGCAACAAACCACATAGATAATAATAAATGCAGTAACCACAGAGGTTAAGTATCTGGGCTCCATACCATGATACCACCTTTATCCAGAAGGAATGACATACACTAAGGGGCGCTACTCCCTAGAACCTTGCTGCATTCGTCCTGTTTCGACCATTTCCGGGGTGTGAGGCTCGACGAAGTCTCGTCTACAAAGCTACGCTTTCTCAAAAAGCCCTGCTTCGGGTCAAACAAAAATGATCAACCTATGATCACAAAGATATAAGATCAAACAAATGATCATATCACAAATGATCAAACACTGATCATTTCACAGCAACACTCAGTATGCCACGTTACCAAATTGGGATATATCGCTGATAAATTTCAATTACATAACCTCTGAGCTCGTACGTCTCAGAGAAGGGTGTTAAGCTAAGAGAATAAATTCTCCGCCACCAACAGAAATGTATTTGAAAGAAATCAGCTTTATATCTCAAATTGTAACGTCAGACACACAATCCATACAAGTCTGTTCCGGGATCGAACAGAACCGAAGGCACTTCTCACGAAGCCCTTGCACATCCGGATAGTTTTCAATTACGTCAGGACTTCCCGTCACTAAGGGTGATAAAAACCTCTAAATCGAAGATCAGTCGATGTAGAGTAACTCGACGGTAATCCTTCCGTTTTCAAAAATATCCGGTCTTCAACACCGGTCTTCGAATGCAATTCATAACGACGTATCACATATTCGGAATGGGTTATACGACCCCATGGTCCTTTCCCGGTTAACCCGAATAGTGAGCGTTTATTCAAAAATAAGTGTGGCATTCAAATTCATCCAATTCACAACAAATACCTACTCAAGGTAATTATTGATAGTCGGTTATTTAACTATCAATAAAGATGCGCAACATCATCAGATTCCAGATAATTTTCCCAAATTATTTATTCTTCAAAAATATCTTTATAAGATATAAAATTTCCACACTTAACCATTTGAAAACAATTTCAAATCAATTTTCCACACTTCAAAAATAAATCAATATTTATTTTTAAACAACTTCGCTTTCTTCTATAAACTCCGTATTGAATTTATACTTTCGAATATCTACTGATATTCGATTTTCAAATCGTTTTCAATATTCAATTTCAATTTATCTTTAAGAAGATAAATTCTCAAACATTTCATTTCGTTTTGGAAAACATTTCCATACTTATTTAAAAATAAGTCAGCAGTTCACAATTCATTTATTTCAACACTTGGAAAATATTCGATATACTTAAATCAAATTAAGTATAATTTCATTCTTTAAGGAAAATATTCTTTTAACACCTTTATTTGAGTCAAAACGAATGTTACGTAAAACATCGTTACGACGACTCGAAATCACTAGTATAGGGATTCGAAATTAAGATAGATATATAAATCCCAATACTATATAAAACATTTCCTTCCGGAAATCATTTACTATAACAACAGTGTTATAGTCCACCATTTCCTTAAGTTTCTCGAAAACGTCTATTTCAACAATAAATGTTGAAATCTATGGTTTCCATTCATAACACATTTTAAAACACCTTTAAAATGTTTAACTTCATTTTTAAAATATTACTTCTTCAAAAATGAATCCATTTCACTTAACAATATATTCACTGTCCAAAATCGTGAATAAAATTTACTTAACCCCATTTCAATCATTTCTACACATTTTTATCACATTCAATCTATTTTCGAATTTATAAGCACGTTTATAAATTCTATTTCTCTTTTTAATAACAACTTCGACTTATAAACCTTCTTTTATCAACTTCTATACTTAACTTATCAAAATAAGTGACTTTGGGTTCATAAACAACTTTTATAAATTTTAATTCCATTTATAAAAGCTTCAATACCAAATCAATTTCAATGTTGATTTCTAATTTTATTTTCAACGTTCGAATAAAATTTCCACATTGATTTCTCAAAAATTCATTTCTAAATATTAAATCAATTACAGATTGATTTCAAATTTTATTTATCACTACTAAAATAAATTCCTTATTGAATTCATTTTACATTGATTTCACAACTTATTTTAATTTACCAATTAAATTTCAAACTGAATTTCCAACTTATCTTCTTTTAAATAAATTCCTTTTTAAGAAAATAAATTTCAATCGTTTCTTTCAATTTATTTAGAAATCCAGATTTTAAATTAATTTCCTTAATTTAAAATCACTATTATACGAAATTCATTTATTTAACACTTTCACTTTATTCTGGAAATAAATTCGATAAGATTATAAAAATTAACTTTTTATACTTTAAAATTCCTTTCTTCGAATTTATTAAATTTCTAAAATCAAATTCACTTAGAAATTTCTATTTTGATTTCCAAAAATTCAATTTCGTTTATCTTTGGAATCCAATGATATCAAACATCCATTCAGCTAAATTTTAGCTTTCAACAATTTTCCAGACATCGATATGATCAACAACATCAATATAATCATTCACAGATTCATATCACAGTATAAATAAATTCAATCAAAGTGAGGGGTCCAGTTGGATCCCTCCAACCTGTTTCCCTGCATCCAAAGATGTTAGCACAATACCAATTCCGCTCCAGTACGGAATTATCGCGGTATATAGGTTTTTATAAATCCGCTTACTAACGGCGCAATAGGGTCTCATCCGCTATACGAGGCGGGAAAATCAATCAATCCAGTATATACATATGCCAATATGTATATACTGCTATATATATAGATATATCCTATCATATCTAATAGCACATTCAAATAGCAATCAATCAGTCAATAAATAACTGCAAAAAATTCCACTTTAAATTTTTGAGTGAGAAGATCTCACCTTAGCATATATTTTGCATTCCATTTCCAATCCAATTTGTTTTCTTCGTTGTATTCGACCTTAGTTGACCTTGTATAAATATTAATAATTCTCATCAATATTCCAGTCAATTGACCATTTGAATTTTTTTTTTATTTGAAAATTTAATTTAAACTAATACCTTTAATCCTCTAAATGAATCACTTTTTTTATATAAATCGATTTAACTAAAAATTAGATTTTAAGACTAAATTTCTTTTAATAAATTCCATTTTGAAAATATATATATATCAAAACAAAAATCTATGTAAATTCAAAATTCTTTGCTACTTTTAAATTCCAACAGAAATAACCTCTTTTTCGTCTTCTGTTTCGTATACTTATTAAATCTGGAAACTGCATTTTCTTACTGTGATTTTATAATTTAATTAACTTGTCTTTCTGGTATCAAAATAAATAGAAGTAAATTTAGCTCGAATACCTCGTTTACAAACCCAGATCGAGACCCAACCTGTCGAAGCTCAGTCGACATTCGCGTGCGCTCGATTCATTTCCTCGCAGTTGACAATCTACTGCCGAACTTCACGGCATCGCCTCTGCCTTGAACTCGTTGGAATCATCGCTTTGCCCAGATCGAACGACCCCGGCCAACCCCTTCCAGCGAGCGCCTGCCACTACTCCCCCAATCGCGAGCTCCACGTCGCGACATCGCGATTCCAGATTGCCACTGCCGCCGCGTTCCCCAATTCCGACCATCGCGACGCCAAGTCGAAGTCCTAGTCGCTGCCTTGCCTTCGCGACGTCGTCGCGTGAATGAGTGCCTCCCCCCATCTCCTCGCGCTCGCGAAACCCATGATGTCGCCGTCTGGCTCCTTGCGCCCACCCCCATAAATTCGAATCGAGCTTCGCGATTTTTGATTCGAGATTTCGAATCCCAAAAGAGTCGCGATTTTCCTTGATTGATACTCGAACGAAAGTATTTTCGTTTCCCCCTCTTTTTCTTAATAAACGAAAGGCTTCGGCCATTGTTTTGAAGGAGATGTTTAAAAATCTAACGAAGTATGGGTTTGCACGAATTTTTTCCTTTTCTGTTCGTGATTCTATCGTGATTTTAGGCAGAGACAAGGGCGTGATTTAAGGCGCTACAGGGTTTTGATTTTGACCAGTTTAAAAATTTAACTTTTTAAATTGAATTCGTTCTAAAATTTCAATGCGTTTACTCATCGTGTGCTCACGTATTAACACCGAAAAATACGAATTTTGAAATCCGATAATAATTCGATATTACGGACCCAATGGAACTGGTTTCGTCGAATTCCGAGACTGTTTGAAATTGACTATTTTATAAATATCGATACGAACGATATAAATTCCAGAACTGAACAAAACAGTCTGAAATTAAATTCTGAAGCTTCCGTTATCTTCAGTATCATCAATATAAATTTTACAAGCGTTTGAAATATTTTCCTTTAGCTTTGAATTGCAGATTCAAATTTTTATTCAACTTTCAATCGATTAAATTCTGTAATTTAACCGCAAATTTCAAAGTTTTATTCGGGATTCAAATTAAATTACCGTTCAAATATTTAAAATAAATTAAATATTTCCAATTTAATTCGTTCGAAATTCTGGGTCGTTACAAACTTCCCCCCTTAAAAGAATTTCGTCCTCGAAATTACAAGTTAGGAAAAATGTCCTTAACTCGTCTATTATTTTTCAACATTCAATAGTTTTATCAATTCTTCAAAACAAATCTTTCTACTAAAGATTCGTTATCATTCAACTAAATTTCCAACTTCAATTATAAGTTTCAAAGCAACCTTATTTAACTTCAAAATTCAAATTCGAGTTTAAACATTCAAAATTTTCTCAAAAATTTTCTAACACCCGAAACTTTCGAAAAATTTCGCCAGCGTCTCCTTTGCGCGGCTAATACGGCACGACTACAAAACGTCCCTACGGACTCTCAGATTTCAAAAAGAAAAAGAAAAAGCCAAGCGGCTAGAGAGAAATCATCAAAAACTCATATAGAAATTAAAATACGTACCTTTTTCGAGCAATTCAAATTCTCTTCTAAATTAAAATCCCAATTCCTTTACAATACCTGTATATCTACTAGCCATTATATCTAGTTACAGCATTCAAACTATTTTGCAAATTCAATTACAAAATTTTCAATATATGCTTATATCCTCTTTAAGTTTATTATTGAAGTTATATATCCAATATGATTCAATTTCACATTTCAATTTCATTTGAATCCAATTCATAACTTCAATTCTATTTGAATTCAATTTACTTTCATTAGATTGATTAACATCCAATACATTTATTTATTCAATTGCTAATCCATTTAACATTTCAAGTTGAATTTCACTTATATAACTCAAGTTCATATTCATTTCGGTAATAAATTTTGATACCCAAAATCAAATTCATTCGTTTTTCAATTTGTATTTCATTCTAATCAAATTTCAATATTCTATAAGTTATCAACTTATTAATATTTCGTAAGTATTTTAAATAGGATTCCAGAGTCGTTTCCACTTTTTCAAAACCATTTGAAAACAATTCAAATTATCCTTTTAATTTCCAAACAAAACCCAAATTTCAAACAACTTTCCATTTAAAATAAATTTGGCAGCAATTTCTCTTTTGGAAACCCGAAAATGAACATCAGTGATGCTGCAGTCATTACCGAAGTTATTTTCCAGCGACCGAAAAGAGTTTAGAGCTTTTCATCTCTCTAAAATACTTTTCAAAATCTTTGAAATACATTCCCAACTCCAAAAAGATTTTAAACTTTTCGAATCTCCAAGATTTACGAATTCCTTTCAAAACATTTCCAAAAACTTCTCTGGAATCTCATTTTAAATTACAAATTACATTTATAATTTACATTCTCAAATTTCATTTGCATGTGAATCTATTTCTTTAACTTTGGAGTTACGATTTCAATTTCTTATTCGATTTCATATAAAAATGATAACTTTCAATATTATCACTTTCCTAACATCCATGCAACCATATACTGTAATAATTTACAGAAAATCAATTCTTTTATATACAAAAATAGTTTTGGGCAAAATTATCTCATTTACCCCATTTTAAAATCAATACTGTGTCGGTTTACCTTGTTTAGAGTTTAGAAACCCCTATCGATTACAGTTAGCTAGACTGTACCGACCAGAATCTATAAACAATCAACCGATAAGTCAACACAATACAAAACAATTTCATATTCAATAACAAATACGCGCTCATATCTATTATTACACTCAAACTCATTCTAGAGTACTGCTGACTCTATCTCTAATGAGTAACACCCAACAGAGCAGGGTTGTCGCTTAACCATATGCTCTGATACCACTTTGTCACGTCCCGAAATTTTCGACTTTCGAAAATTCAACATCGATACTCACTTTATCGACTGCCGAACAATCGAGAGCCGGAAACTCCAATAGTGAGGGTTTAAGAAAGAAGAAAAAGGCAGAAGAAGAAGATAGAAGAAAAAGAAAGAAGAACAACAACAGAACAACAGAACAGCAACAGAAAACAATATCAGAATCTTACACATCGCAGCGGAATAATATATAATAGATAAACACTAGTCTCTTAAAAACAAAGAACTATATCAGTTTATACATACATCAATCATCAGAGTCAATATACAACAATGGACAGTTATATAAACTCGTCCTCATACAGAATACACAGCGGAATAAAATAATATCAGATACAAATACTACGTCTCGAACTCCAGCTTATCTCCAAGCTCCAGAATATCCAGAATATCCTGATAATATAACTCTAGGCTGCCCGTGTGGAAATTGGTGGGCACCCAGAGTTTAGAAGGGAAACAATAAACTCCGAGTCAGTCATGGTGACTGGTGTGAGATCGTAAAACAGTTATTCTTTAAAATAAACAACGGAATAATTTTCAAGTCAATTCGAAATGCTTTTGGAAAATGAAACTACCATAAGACCTCCCACCACACACACAATGCAAACGCAGAATTGGAGGAGATTTCTTCTTATGATAGTCAAAGATGCTTACTACGCAAAATCAAATCATTTTTGATATTATTATTAGTGCATAGTGTAGAAAACATTTCGAAAGTATAATATTAATCTTAGCCAGCATAGGCATTCCGCACTTATGCCTACTATAGCTACTATGTTCAATAGCAGGTTACCGCCACATTCCATAGCAGGTAATACAACTAAAACCGTACACGTCACGTATTGTTTCTTTGGATTTCCAACAAATGGTCAGGCTAAGGAACTTCCTATCCACGATGGGTACGTCCCTGGAATAGACGACCCGAGAACCTAACCGGATCTCTGCCAACACAAGGCCGGGTTACCTCTGCAAAAATAGGTAACTACTGACACGCGTATGCCATCCCCCGATCGTCACCGATCTTCCCGAGGATCCCCGATTCGCAACAAACCACATAGATAATAATAAATGCAGTAACCACAGAGGTTAAGTATCTGGGCTCCATACCATGATACCACCTTTATCCAGAAGGAATGACATACACTAAGGGGCGCTACTCCCTAGAACCTTGCTGCATTCGTCCTGTTTCGACCATTTCCGGGGTGTGAGGCTCGACGAAGTCTCGTCTACAAAGCTACGCTTTCTCAAAAAGCCCTGCTTCGGGTCAAACAAAAATGATCAACCTATGATCACAAAGATATAAGATCAAACAAATGATCATATCACAAATGATCAAACACTGATCATTTCACAGCAACACTCAGTATGCCACGTTACCAAATTGGGATATATCGCTGATAAATTTCAATTACATAACCTCTGAGCTCGTACGTCTCAGAGAAGGGTGTTAAGCTAAGAGAATAAATTCTCCGCCACCAACAGAAATGTATTTGAAAGAAATCAGCTTTATATCTCAAATTGTAACGTCAGACACACAATCCATACAAGTCTGTTCCGGGATCGAACAGAACCGAAGGCACTTCTCACGAAGCCCTTGCACATCCGGATAGTTTTCAATTACGTCAGGACTTCCCGTCACTAAGGGTGATAAAAACCTCTAAATCGAAGATCAGTCGATGTAGAGTAACTCGACGGTAATCCTTCCGTTTTCAAAAATATCCGGTCTTCAACACCGGTCTTCGAATGCAATTCATAACGACGTATCACATATTCGGAATGGGTTATACGACCCCATGGTCCTTTCCCGGTTAACCCGAATAGTGAGCGTTTATTCAAAAATAAGTGTGGCATTCAAATTCATCCAATTCACAACAAATACCTACTCAAGGTAATTATTGATAGTCGGTTATTTAACTATCAATAAAGATGCGCAACATCATCAGATTCCAGATAATTTTCCCAAATTATTTATTCTTCAAAAATATCTTTATAAGATATAAAATTTCCACACTTAACCATTTGAAAACAATTTCAAATCAATTTTCCACACTTCAAAAATAAATCAATATTTATTTTTAAACAACTTCGCTTTCTTCTATAAACTCCGTATTGAATTTATACTTTCGAATATCTACTGATATTCGATTTTCAAATCGTTTTCAATATTCAATTTCAATTTATCTTTAAGAAGATAAATTCTCAAACATTTCATTTCGTTTTGGAAAACATTTCCATACTTATTTAAAAATAAGTCAGCAATTCACAATTCATTTATTTCAACACTTGGAAAATATTCGATATACTTAAATCAAATTAAGTATAATTTCATTCTTTAAGGAAAATATTCTTTTAACACCTTTATTTGAGTCAAAACGAATGTTACGTAAAACATCGTTACGACGACTCGAAATCACTAGTATAGGGATTCGAAATTAAGATAGATATATAAATCCCAATACTATATAAAACATTTCCTTCCGGAAATCATTTACTATAACAACAGTGTTATAGTCCACCATTTCCTTAAGTTTCTCGAAAACGTCTATTTCAACAATAAATGTTGAAATCTATGGTTTCCATTCATAACACATTTTAAAACACCTTTAAAATGTTTAACTTCATTTTTAAAATATTACTTCTTCAAAAATGAATCCATTTCACTTAACAATATATTCACTGTCCAAAATCGTGAATAAAATTTACTTAACCCCATTTCAATCATTTCTACACATTTTTATCACATTCAATCTATTTTCGAATTTATAAGCACGTTTATAAATTCTATTTCTCTTTTTAATAACAACTTCGACTTATAAACCTTCTTTTATCAACTTCTATACTTAACTTATCAAAATAAGTGACTTTGGGTTCATAAACAACTTTTATAAATTTTAATTCCATTTATAAAAGCTTCAATACCAAATCAATTTCAATGTTGATTTCTAATTTTATTTTCAACGTTCGAATAAAATTTCCACATTGATTTCTCAAAAATTCATTTCTAAATATTAAATCAATTACAGATTGATTTCAAATTTTATTTATCACTACTAAAATAAATTCCTTATTGAATTCATTTTACATTGATTTCACAACTTATTTTAATTTACCAATTAAATTTCAAACTGAATTTCCAACTTATCTTCTTTTAAATAAATTCCTTTTTAAGAAAATAAATTTCAATCGTTTCTTTCAATTTATTTAGAAATCCAGATTTTAAATTAATTTCCTTAATTTAAAATCACTATTATACGAAATTCATTTATTTAACACTTTCACTTTATTCTGGAAATAAATTCGATAAGATTATAAAAATTAACTTTTTATACTTTAAAATTCCTTTCTTCGAATTTATTAAATTTCTAAAATCAAATTCACTTAGAAATTTCTATTTTGATTTCCAAAAATTCAATTTCGTTTATCTTTGGAATCCAATGATATCAAACATCCATTCAGCTAAATTTTAGCTTTCAACAATTTTCCAGACATCGATATGATCAACAACATCAATATAATCATTCACAGATTCATATCACAGTATAAATAAATTCAATCAAAGTGAGGGGTCCAGTTGGATCCCTCCAACCTGTTTCCCTGCATCCAAAGATGTTAGCACAATACCAATTCCGCTCCAGTACGGAATTATCGCGGTATATAGGTTTTTATAAATCCGCTTACTAACGGCGCAATAGGGTCTCATCCGCTATACGAGGCGGGAAAATCAATCAATCCAGTATATACATATGCCAATATGTATATACTGCTATATATATAGATATATCCTATCATATCTAATAGCACATTCAAATAGCAATCAATCAGTCAATAAATAACTGCAAAAAATTCCACTTTAAATTTTTGAGTGAGAAGATCTCACCTTAGCATATATTTTGCATTCCATTTCCAATCCAATTTGTTTTCTTCGTTGTATTCGACCTTAGTTGACCTTGTATAAATATTAATAATTCTCATCAATATTCCAGTCAATTGACCATTTGAATTTTTTTTTATTCGAAAATTTAATTTAAACTAATACCTTTAATCCTCTAAATGAATCACTTTTTTTATATAAATCGATTTAACTAAAAATTAGATTTTAAGACTAAATTTCTTTTAATAAATTCCATTTTGAAAATATATATATATCAAAACAAAAATCTATGTAAATTCAAAATTCTTTGCTACTTTTAAATTCCAACAGAAATAACCTCTTTTTCGTCTTCTGTTTCGTATACTTATTAAATCTGGAAACTGCATTTTCTTACTGTGATTTTATAATTTAATTAACTTGTCTTTCTGGTATCAAAATAAATAGAAGTAAATTTAGCTCGAATACCTCGTTTACAAACCCAGATCGAGACCCAACCTGTCGAAGCTCAGTCGACATTCGCGTGCGCTCGATTCATTTCCTCGCAGTTGACAATCTACTGCCGAACTTCACGGCATCGCCTCTGCCTTGAACTCGTTGGAATCATCGCTTTGCCCAGATCGAACGACCCCGGCCAACCCCTTCCAGCGAGCGCCTGCCACTACTCCCCCAATCGCGAGCTCCACGTCGCGACATCGCGATTCCAGATTGCCACTGCCGCCGCGTTCCCCAATTCCGACCATCGCGACGCCAAGTCGAAGTCCTAGTCGCTGCCTTGCCTTCGCGACGTCGTCGCGTGAATGAGTGCCTCCCCCCATCTCCTTGCGCTCGCGAAACCCATGATGTCGCCGTCTGGCTCCTTGCGCCCACCCCCATAAATTCGAATCGAGCTTCGCGATTTTTGATTCGAGATTTCGAATCCCAAAAGAGTCGCGATTTTCCTTGATTGATACTCGAACGAAAGTATTTTCGTTTCCCCCTCTTTTTCTTAATAAACGAAAGGCTTCGGCCATTGTTTTGAAGGAGATGTTTAAAAATCTAACGAAGTATGGGTTTGCACGAATTTTTTCCTTTTCTGTTCGTGATTCTATCGTGATTTTAGGCAGAGACAAGGGCGTGATTTAAGGCGCTACAGGGTTTTGATTTTGACCAGTTTAAAAATTTAACTTTTTAAATTGAATTCGTTCTAAAATTTCAATGCGTTTACTCATCGTGTGCTCACGTATTAACACCGAAAAATACGAATTTTGAAATCCGATAATAATTCGATATTACGGACCCAATGGAACTGGTTTCGTCGAATTCCGAGACTGTTTGAAATTGACTATTTTATAAATATCGATACGAACGATATAAATTCCAGAACTGAACAAAACAGTCTGAAATTAAATTCTGAAGCTTCCGTTATCTTCAGTATCATCAATATAAATTTTACAAGCGTTTGAAATATTTTCCTTTAGCTTTGAATTGCAGATTAAAATTTTTATTCAACTTTCAATCGATTAAATTCTGTAATTTAACCGCAAATTTCAAAGTTTTATTCGGGATTCAAATTAAATTACCGTTCAAATATTTAAAATAAATTAAATATTTCCAATTTAATTCGTTCGAAATTCTGGGTCGTTACACCCCTAATCCGATGCTGATTTTCCTTGTTGAAGCTCCGGTCATTCGTGACGCCTTATTTAACTAAGCGTATGATAAGTTAGTTCTTATCACTTTATCTCTAGCTCTTATGATTAACTCACCTTTTTCCCTATTTAATAATCAACTTGCTTTATTGAATGATATAATGTATACTGTTTATGAGCTAACATAAATTAAGCATAAGTTTTGTTAGCCTTTAGTATTAATGAGAATGTAGAAATTAAACCACAAAATCAAGTAGGGAAAAATTATGAATGTATTTGGTCTCATGAAACAATATTAAGGTTAAGCATTATCCAGTTGTGCATATTATAAGTTATCATAAGTCCACTGCAATCATAATATGATGGCCACAAGGATTAACACACATAAATAGTTCAAATTTTCTAAATCAATGCATTTTTCATAAGGCGACAGATCTTAGTTAAAGTTCAATAGGAACCTCCAAACCATTCGAAGAATTTGCTATTTATACCCTAAACAGCATGATTCCCACCATCTTTTCAGTTCAACTAAAATGATTATGTACTGAGATATGGGATTTGATATTAAATTAAATGATGCTCATTCTCATAGTCCTGCACCAAGAGGCTCTCATCAATACTAAATCACATACTTCGTAAGTTGGATAAGTTAGGGATACAAGGTGCAAGTTGCATGTATTTTAGGATAGGATTTTTTTTTGAAATAGGTACTTTATATACAACACATCACACATCACATGTCAATAAATGTTTGAATCACGCTACGCAAGTTTTGAACTTGTGACATCTCGCACCAAAGTCAAAGCACTTAACCACTGGGACAATGGTGCTTGTTAGGACAGGAAATTTACCAGTAAGATAGAGCACATTAAAATATGTGTTGTAGGATAGGTAATTTGGTGAAATCTCATTTGAACCTTATCTTGGTCGAAATATGGAAATCATACCCGAGGGCCGAATTCATACCTTTTTTTCCCCTTTCTTTCTTTTAAATGAACAAAATTTATTAAAAATCCATTTTTTATTGTGTGTTAAATTTCTTCTTTAAGTAACCCTGTACCTTTATTATTTCTTTTCTCCATATGATAGAATGACGTGTTCTGTTCTGATCTTCATAATCATCCAATCATCAACAATCAACATAGAGTCACCAAGCTTCATCTTTTAATCAAATACGAAGTTAAACTTTATATCTATCTTTAAACACAATTGTAGTTTATTTTATATATCGTGTCGCAACGTTAGAGCAATACAAATACAAAGTTAAACTTTATATATTTAAAGTTAATTGTATTTGTAAATTAATGTTAAACATTTCAAGATAGTTATAAGTCCAAATTTAAACTTCTGTGTAAGTCCGAGATGAATGTTCGAGATACAGTCATCTCATATGAATTTTCACTTATTATTAGATCCTTATATCAAATCTTTGAGGCAAAACTTGATTGAAACCCATGTATATGCAGGATACATCTGGAGTGCAATCACCTTATGATATACTAGTATATACATGGTTAGGTGTGCGAATTGTTCATCTTTGGTTACACTGTCAGTCCTCTCTCCGTTCTTAAATTTCGTTTGGTAAGTTAATAAGCATGTTGTAGTCAGAAACCTAATTTTTTTTGCTATGTCAAACGATAATTAAAAATGTCATTCGCATAATAATAATAATAATATAACTAATTGAACAAAGTTTTATAAATAATGAAGATGATGATGATGATGATGAATTAACTAAGTTTAAAAAACTTAACTAAATTTCTAGTAATAATAATAATAATATAATTAAGTTAATTGAGTTTTAATAATAATAATTAACTAAGTTAATAAAAATTAACTAAGTTTTGTTAAAATTAACTTTTTAAGTTAACTAAATTTTATAAAAAATAATAATATAACTAATTTAACAAAATTTTATAAATAATAGTAATAATAATAATGAAGATGATGAATTAACTAAGTTTATAAAAATTAATTAAGTTTATAATAATAATAATAATATAATTAATTTAGTTGAGTTTTAACAACAATAGTAGTAATAATTATAATAAATTAACTAAGTTAACCAAGTTAATAAAAATTAACTATGTTTTGTTAAAATTAAACAAGTTTTATAAAATTAACTAAGTTTAAGTTAACTAAGATTTATAAATAATAATAATATAACTAATTTAACAAAGTTTTGTAAATAATAATGAAGATGATGATTAACTAAGTTTATAAAAATTAATAAAGTTAATAATAATAATAATAATATAATTAAGTTAATTAATGTTTATAATAATAATAATAATTAACTAAGTTAACCAAGTTAATAAAAAGTAACTAAGTTTTGTTAAAATTAAACAAGTTTTATAAAATTAACTGCATTTTAACTAAATTTTATAAATAATAAAAATATAACTAATTTAACAAAGTTTTATAAACAATGATGACGATGAATTAACTAAGTTTATAAAACACACCTTTGTACAGCTCCAAGTTGAACTGCCATAAGCATATTCAGTTGAATCAGTTACCAGATGCAGAATCAGTTGACTTGATACTTATGTATGGCTCTAAGGATTGGTTGGCAGGTAATATTTCCAATGTCTAATATGATGTTTCAATTTGTTGAGTACATGACACTAACTCATGCTCAGTTGAAGGTACAACATATATTCAAGGATTACTGCAATTGTTGAACCCAAAGATCTTCTAGTTGCCACTTCCTATCGCGGCAACAACGTTAAGTATGTATATAAACCTCATGCACCATAATTTTGAAAATCAAAAGGCAAAGGGAATTAACCCTACACCAACTAATTCTATGTTGTTAGAAAGTAGAAGATGGAATGAAAGATATTAATGAATCCAAATGACCCTGAACAAAACCCAGAATCATTCGAGCAGGAACAACATCCAAAGCAAAAGAATGTCAGTATCCATGCACAGTTCAGTTATCCTCTAAGATCAAAGCCTCAATGTAATGTAAGTAGAGAAACAAAGTAGCATGATGAAAACAGAGGTACTCTGTTCCAAATACCCTAGACAGATTAGAGCACCGGTACATTCCCTATTGCTACTTTATAATATATATGTTTTATGAGAAAATAAATTTTTGTTTATGTTTTTTGGTTTGAAAATGAAAGTAAAGATCACCATTATATATTTGCATAAATATATTATTACTTTGTTGATTTTGATAAATAAAAGGAATGAGATTGGCATACCAAGAGTATTACATGTTTTGGCATTTACTTGTTTAAATACTTGCATTTCATATGATTTTTTAGAACCCGCCTTCTTTTGTATTTACTTAACAAGTGTATAAATGCTATGTAATAATGTTTAATCATTCTTTTTACGTAATTTTAACATTTGAATTGCATAATATATATAGAGTCAAAAAGGATTGGCGATGCTAAGATTTGGATAATGGGAGAATAATATGAGAGTAGAAGGTTACACTTATATATTCCAAAAAGTGAGAGATGACAGGAAAGTTGGTGCACCTACTAGCAAAGAGTAATAGGGATTCGATATTGGAGTTACTCTTGCCATTGTAAGGAGGTACCTGTTTCAACTACATGAATATGTAAAATCATATACATACATGTGTGTGTATGTAGTGATTGTAACAACCCGGGATTTCGCATCAATTAATTATCGTCATTAGACGATTAAATTCTGCTGGCTAATTGCTGTTGGGATTTTATCGGGTTGTAATTCTTTTAAGAAATTGTTAAGAGTTATACGGGCTTTAAAATTCAAGCTTGGTCCACATTTTCTTTTGCTTGGTGCCGTGATAATATTCATACCCATCCCCTTATTCTTTTGATCGAAAACCCTAAAACAACGAACGAAAGAAAATGGTGGCTGCTCGTTCTCGTTTGTTCCTCTTTTCCAAATTAGGGCTTGTGAAAACTGGGGCTTTCAATCTTTGATTTCAGCTGCGAGATTGGGTTTGGTTCTTCGACAAGGTGAGTGAATTTTGACTTCACTCACATCTAATTCGAAGTACTGCTTATATATGATTTGAGATCTTGACTTCGCTTATATGAGTTTAATCTCCTTATTTGCATTCGTATATAATTGTTTGAAGTTGTTAACCGATTTGCGTTGGCCGTTCTACTTTGTTTCGATGTTGATGATTTTTGACTTGGTTTGTCTTCTTATTTTCCACGGCTTGATGATTTTGCTGTGATGATTTGGGTTGTTCGACTTCGGCCTTCTCTTTAATATTGGACTGTCTTCTTCGGCCACTTGACTTTGTTAAAACTTGTACCTTGGTTATTTTGTGTCTTTGACATTTTTAATTCGATTGCAAAGGCATCGAGTTTGTTTTCGTTGTCTTCGACTTGATTTTGAGATGGAAAGAATCAGTATTGGTTTTGTTCGACCTTGCTTATGTGATATTTCTAATGGCTTCGGCCTTGATTTGAAACTGCAATTGTAAAAAGGTTCAACCTTGATTTCATTGAAATTTGGCTTTGCAATTTCTTTAAGAATTGACCTCAGCCTGACTTTATTATAACTATTAAGTGCTTTGAGTTTCATCATGATTGCCCTGGTCTTCAAGTGGGTGATGCACGTATATATTCTTTGAGTTGCCTTGAGTCTTCACTACAACCATATTTTCACTGTTTTATGTACCTTATCCATGTTATGCTATCATTTGATCAAAACTGCTACATGATGCTTGGTGCCTAAGCTTTGATTCATCGAGTTGCATCAATAGTCTTTGAATTTTCTTTGGCATTGAATCAGATCTTTGGGTCTGGTCCTCGATGACGCTTGACTACTTGTTGTTCAGGTAGTTATGTGTACATCACTAACTTTGGCTTCTCTATCTTTGGTTGTGAATCGAGTTGATGTTTTGGTTTGACTCGACTTGATAGTGTCACTTGTTGTTGCAGTAGTGTTGCAGTCATTAACTTGTAACACTTGTTGTTTACTGGAGTCAGTGGTTCATCACTGTCGTATTGATATTGCTTTGCGTTTATTTTCCCTGTCCACTGTTTCATTTGAAGTCTGGTACTTCACCGTTGACTATTTTATTGTACATTTGGATTTTGAGTCTAATTCTTGAGTTTATTTGACTTGGTTTTCAAGTTGAAGCTACTGCACCACTGGTTTCATGATGTATCTTTGCATTGTTTTTCAAAACTCTTGTAGCTTTGTTGTTGTTTCAATTTGGTTTGAATGGTGGCCTTTCTCCGTCACCTGTTTATTCAAGTCTGCATATATGTGCATACATACACTTGTATGTGTGTATGCATATATTATTGGATTTGTACTGAGCGTGAGTTGTTTTGAGTGTGGCCTTGTGCCTTTGTGCTTTTGTGACATTTGCAGTTTGATTATTGCACTTGTACCATGTATCTGCTGCCTTTGTGTTTTTGGTCATAACATTCATGTGTACCCCTGAATTTTGGCGAGGCAGTGCACGCGAGCGTGTACTGCAGCCAAATTCAGAATGGGTGTTTTAAATTGATGATTTCAATTGTCGGAATTGTTTCGTGTTGTCAAATTCAATATATTTTGAAGTGTATTTTGATTTGGTTTAATCTGATGATTTTGTTGATATCTACTTATCTTTTAGATAGTTAGATTATGTGCTTTCTAATTATCATATCGATAATTAGATTTTTGTTGTTTACACTATTTTGTTGGCTTGGGTTTCACTTTGACCACTTGCTATTAATTGCCGTTTAGGCAATTCTGTTGTTTCTAAATTATCTTCATTGATAATCTTTTTACTTATCCTTGTTGATGATTTGAATTTGCTGATTTGTGGTTTAACACTGTTTAGTGTTATATCTACCGTTATCCGATTTCCTTGTTAAAGGCTTGGATAGATGAGATTTTTGTGACTATAGTCTATTTGATTATTAAATTATTATTGCTTCCGTGCATTAATAACTGAGTTTGAATTAGACTGACCCGTGTATTATTTTCTTTTGAATTTAATACTCGGGTCAGACTGAGTTATTACAGGTTGTAGATATCTTGCTTTGGGTTGCTGCTTGAGCTATGAAGTTTCTTCATATCTTTTGGAGTAGCCGTCGTCATTTTGTAGTAGTTAATGTATCTGATCTAGGTTGATATGTATTCATGTATATTATTCGATAATGTACTTGTATATATAACTTCCAGAGTCGACAGTTGTAGTTGTATCATATGTATTGTATCACATGTATTATAACTGCCTTCAGTTGTATATATATATATATGAGATTTTTATATTAGCTGCGTTCCGCATTTAGATTATCTGTGTTATTATTATATATATTGTCCTAAACTATTATGAACCATCGTAGTTCGTTTTATACTGGAATTGGATATGTCGAGGGGAGTAAATAAACAGAGATTAAAGAAAAAAGAATATACCACTCCTATCGAGGTAACCAATACTAGTGTAAGGCTAACTACGGATGGCCGCTCCTATCCAGCCTTATTCTTCGTAATAACAGACAGTATTTCTTTTAATACTCTTTGTTATTGTGAGCATAGAGGTGGGGCGTCACAGTGATTGTGGTGTTTCTCGGTACATTCCAACTCTCAGTTTCGGTGTATTACAGAAAAGAGATATACAAATTACGATTAGGTACAAAATTATTAAACAAATTGGGGGTATCAATGCAAATACAAATATATCTGTTAAGTTATAGTGATTAAATTTTTTTTATTTTTCTTATGGTGATTGGTACGTATTACATTATTGAGGATATTATGCTTTTTAGCAGCCTGGCAGGTATAATAAGAATGTAATAGTTCAATGCTTGTAGTGATAATATGCGTGTGCTTATACAACTATTTTGTAACTTGATGTGGTATTTATTATTTTTCCTATTCTCACACTGGTTATTAGGTGCATAATAAGTATTTTTGGTGTATAGATGCATATATGTAGATATATGAGCTGAACAGTGGGTCAACTCTATTTTTAGTCTAAAGCTTGACACTAGTATTAGACCAACTGTATGTATGTATATATGTATGTATGTATAAATTGATGGCGGGAAGATTTGAACATAAGAACTCTAAATTCATTGTCATTATGCTAGTGGTCCTCTATGTATATATTAAAAAACTAGTTAAGGGATGTCTGCCGTGAATGTACATTAGGGCTAGTTTAAGGGATGTTTCAAGCTGTCACTGTGGTTTTAACTCTACATCACCCTCTCTAAAACTTGATGCTCCAACAACTTTGACACGCACACACACGACACACATCTGCATGCATGTACATATATAGTTATTTCTTAGACTCTGGCATGTATAAAATGCATATGCTATTTTATGTATCATCATATTCTAAGATATTACCAAATAAAAGAATGTCTTCTTCCATAAATGTTGGGAACTCTGTTTCTAACCGATCTCACTTTTCCAGGTTCTTTATCGTGGGGAGAATATAGAGCTTCTTGAGACAAAAATGAGAATCTTTGCTCTTAGGTTTGTATTACGTTTTGTTTTTGGCTTATAACTGAAAATAAGAATTTCAAATATGCAACCATCGGTATGAATAGAGCTTTCTATTTACTGATATGCAGGAAATGAACTTGCATGAACGAACTCCAAAAATTATTTTGATAAAAAATATTGCTCAAATCGAAAGAGGAATGATATCTATTTTGTGTGCAGATGCAAGATTTTAGGCAATAGGGAACGAAAATGAGGAGAAAGATGTGGTCCCAAAATATGAAGGTAAAATCCATAGTGTTGGGCATAATCATTGCCTTAATCCTCATCATTATTGTGTCCATGAGCCATCGATTCAAATGCTAGATTCTCTAATCACTAAGAGTGCTTCATTGTCCGATACATTGATTTTCCAAGTAGTGGTATATCTTTTGTTGTTAATCGTGGGTTGGCGTAACCCTTCTATGATTATTGAGTTTGTGACATTTTGATTAGTCTCTTTCTTTCCCCTGTTTCTCTGTCTGTGTTTTGGATGGGATTTTATTTTTACTGACTTAATGTATATCATGAAAATAGTATGTGTTCTTTAACAAAATTACTTTATTTTTATCAATTATATAGTATCGGAGAATGGTTCTTCCTCAGTAAATAGTTAACATTCGAGAGGATACAAGCAGTTTTTTATTTATTATTTATCCGTTAATGAGTATATATGGCTTATAATGACATCCGCGTTTAGGAATGTACTAATTTTTTACTAACAGAACTTCGTTTGAAACATTAATATGCAGTTAACATTAAAATAATGAAATGCAGGCAATAATATGCATGTGGCATCAAAATGCAGGCTGAAAGAGTTCAATTTAGAGTATAATAAGTTACGACTAAAGCAAAATATGACTTGAAACACATGTTGAACTTGCAGCAAAGTTGAGATGATAATAGCAGTTTGATAGTATAGATCAAGGGTGTGAGTCACGATAGCCAGGCTTATGGCAGTATATATGGGAAGTTTGTAGCATGAAGCAGTGTGGCATATAGTTGATGATAGATGATGGAACATGTTGCAGTTGGATGGTGAGGTGAAATTTGTGAAGCACATAAGAGGAATGCAAGATCAGATCAAGGTAATTAATCAAAATGTCCATTTATCATAGGCACTCTTGGTATTTTCACATACGTTGAATAACATTTATTCAACGATCGTCTTTTAACAAAAAAAACGATCGTTTCCATGGTTCCCAATATTCATATTTTACTACCAAGATTAGGTGACTTAGTTCCAATTCCTAAACGAAGTTAACTAAGTTTTTTAAAAATTAACAAGTTTATAATAATGATGATGATACAATAAATATAGTTTGATAAAAATTAATTAAATTAATAATGATGATGATGATGAATCGAGTTTAAAAAAATTAAACAATTTAACTAAGTTATACAAAAATCAACTAAGTTAACTTAGTTTTTTAAAAATTAACAAGTTTATGCCAAAAGGATGAGAAAATTATTTCAAAGCAATGTTGTGTTCTTGTACTAATGGTACTAAATCAATGTTGCTTTTAGGACTACTGAGATTCGATGAAGTGGGAAGTTTCTATTAAGGCCATGTTGCAGATATCACTTTAGTAGCAGAAGGATTCATGCTTCTAGGACTACTGAGATTCATCTGCAGTACACTGAATCTTCACACAAGTTGCTTCTTTATATGCGCATCTTATATAATCTGGTAAGCTTTTTTATATGTGCAGTCAAACTAAGTTTATAATAATAATACTAGTAGTAATAATAAACTATAATTAGACAAAAAATAACTAAGTTTATAATAATAATAATAAATTAACTAAGTCAACTATGTTTTATAATTAATAACAATAATAATAAAAATAATAACAAAAACTAAGTTTATAAAAATTAACCAAGTTAATTAAGTATTATGAAAATTAAATAAGTTTATCAAAATTAATTAAGTTTATATTAGTAATAATAAATTAACTAAGTTTACAATAATAATAATAATAAATTAACTAAGTTTATGAAAAATTTATAAGTTTGAGATAATTTATAAAAATTAACTAAGTTAATAAAGTTTAAGTTTGAGATAATTAATAAGTTAAGTTAACTAAAATATAAGTTATGACATTTTAAGTTTTAGCAATTGAGATAATTTATAAGTTTAAAAATAATAATAATAATAATAATAAATAATAGTTTGAATAAATTAACTATGTTTTATAAAAAAATGTTTATAATAATTAACTAAGTATTATAAAAACTAACAAATTTATAATAACAATAATAGTAATAATAAAACTAAGTTTGATAAAATTAATTAAGTTTGATAATAAGTTCACCGATTTTTATAATAATTAAACTAATTTTTATAAAAATTAACCAAAATTTTAAAAAGTAACCTAGTTTAATATGATTTAACTAAGTTTTATAAAAATTAAATAAATTTGTACAAATTAACTAAGTTTTATTAAAATTTAACTAGGTTAATAAGTTTTAAAAAATTAAATAAGTTTATTATAAAAATTAACCAAGTTTTATAAAAAATATAACTAAATTAACTAAGTTTTATAAAATTATTTAAATTTAATAAAAGTTTAACTAAGGATGTTTGATATATTTTATATATGCAAAATAGTTTCATAATCATTTGTTGATTGTTAAACCTGTCTACTTGTAATTAACATTTTAGGAGTAAAGACCAGCTGTAGTAAAGAATTGTGGGTAATCAAGTAATGAATATGACTTTAATTGTTATATATGTTATAACATTTTGTTTGTACCTGTTGTGTAAACTTGTTTATGAATGGTTATACAGTTTATGTGAATTTGCTCATTTTGTCGAAAAACTATTATCGAAATGGTTATGGATATCATATTTGATTAAGTGATCAATGTGTTGTTTCAATTGTTTGAATATGATGATTATATGATTGATTTATTGATTGTTGATTTGAATACGACGATTATGTGATTGATTGCTGATTTTAATAAGACTATTATGCGAGTGATGGTTGGAAATGATACAAGCCACTAACAGGAAATGGTTGCATGGATAGTATGCTGCAAAAATGTTAATAAATTTTAATAGTGTTTTAAAAATGCTACGAAAATAAATGTAAACTGTTGTGATATGATTTTCGTAGCCTTGAAAAAACGCTACAGAACTTTTAGTAGCGTTTCACTAAATGTTGCGATACGACATGCTACTGAATGTCTGAAACTTTTGGCAGCGTTTTTAAAGTATGTCAAGTTTTGGCAGCGTTTTCTACAACGCTTCAAAAAGTTTCAGACTTTTAGCTGCATGTTGTGTCGCAGCGTTTACCAAAACGCTACTACAAGTTTTGGAGCGTTTTTTCAATGCTAGGAAATGCCTTTTCTGGTGTAGTGACACAACAGCAAATATTATGGAGACAATCAATACTGCTAAAGCACGTTCGTATATATATATGGATTTTCCATTGAAGGTGCCCTTAGTACATCGAGAATGGGCCTTTTGACAAGGGTCAAAGATATACTTCTGAGCAGCGTATATCTTTAAATAAAATATACTATAGGAAAAATATAGCCGGTCCACGTCCGAACATGTGGCATCGAGCATCATCTCCCTAGCATGCATATCCGAAAGCATCACTAGATACAGAGCTGATATACCATTAGGCTAGCTAAACACCCTAGCGATGCCCCTTAATCCGGTTTCTGTCATTACCGGTGGTGAAGTCACATTTAGTATCTCATCGCACGAGTCATCATCACTTAAACAGATCTTGAATCTCTCTCTGGATTCCAACGTCTTGACTAATAGATCTTGAATCTCTCTTTGAATTCCAGCATCTTGAATAGTCCACGAATCCCCACATGGATTCTAGCATAAGTCCTCCGACGAATGCCAATGTTGTCCTCTCTTTTGGGATCACCCTCAAGATAGACAGTTCCATATGATAGCATCGTTCGAAATGTTAACGCTAACCTCTCCCTAACCTTAGGATAGACGGTGCAACTCTATAACATTTCGCTTCACAATCGCTTCTAGAAACAGATTACGTATATGGATTTAAGTGGTTATAGTTTCAAGTCATCTCATATATGTACACTCCCCCGTTTACCGGAAGCTCCAAAACCAATCGATAGATTTTCAGTTAACTTAACCTCGACTTTTTTTAGAAATAAATAGACAATGCATATGGATGGAGATCATCTCCTATCTGGACAGACTTCCTTATCATTTATCTTAGAAGAGCAAGACGAGTTTATACGTACAATATAGAATCACCGAAGTTAACTGTACCGATAATCCTCATGTTTCTTCGAGATATTTCCTAAGTTAATTTTGGCCAAATTCAACAATAATGAAAACGATCGTATATGCAAACCAAGTCCCGTATACTTATCACATTTTCGACCTTCTCAACTTATACTATCCCTCGATCAAGAGTGAAGCCGGTAGGTTAGAGAACTATTGCTTCTAAGCCCTACTCAAAAGTCAGTCATAATTTTCACAGATTGAACAAATTTACTTTGTTGGCTTTTAATGCAAGTACACGACTAAATACTTTCCATAGATAAGTAGACACACAAAGCACAATTAAGTCACACAAAGCATAATTAAGTCACATAAGCGAGTTCTAATCCTTTTTATTATTTAATTAACTCCTTTATTAATTAAAACCTCTTTTATTAGTAAAACTACTTTTATGTAATAAAACTTCGTCTATCCATTACTACTGCCTTTAGAAGTAAGTGAATTATATATAGGAGTCTTCCCTTAGGGATCTCGTATACATACATTCTAAAAGCAAGGGACCATTCAGAAGAATGAGTCCTCCCCAGGGGATCTCGAACCGTATGAATACACAATGCTTCCATTAACTTCCTTTTTCTACTTATATATATATAATACCTTTATAAATGATATGTAAATGTATTCTACTATATCACTATTCATTTGTATTCTTTCAGTACTTCAGAAAGTATTCATACTCTTTTCTCAAGTGGTATAAGTATATTCACAAATTGTTTAACATGATTTCTTACTTTAAAATATAATCAAAGAGGTCAAAAAAATGTTACTAAAACATTGTTACTATAAACCTCTTTTCTTATATAACTTAAATCTTTACTTCTTTTATCTTTTTTCCAAAGATTTCATACTTGTTATTACCTTTAAAATATCCATTTAAAAGGTCAAATTATATTCACAATCCTACTTCAAAGGGTTTAAGACAAATGATACTTAAACATTGTCGCTACAAACCCAAAACCATTTCACTTATAATTATCTTTAAGAATTCATTTCAAAGATCTAGTTCTGTTCACAAGTATAATCAAAAGGGATAAAGACAAATGTTATTAACACACTGTCACAACAAACTCAAAACCAATTCATGGTTGTTGTTATCTTTAAACATTCTTTTCAAAGATCTAACTATATTCATAAGTATAATCAAAAGGGTAAAAACAAATGTTGCGTAAACATTGCTATAAACCCAAAACCATTTATACTTAACATTATCTTTAAAACATTTTTTTTAAAGATCTAAGTATATTTTTTAACAAGATGATGTACTTTTAATTAACTTTCCAAAACCATTCTGAAACGACCCGCAAATCCATACCCCTTGAATTGACATTAATCTCCATTAATGAACTCAAGAAGAACGGGAATACGAACCATTCGAGTTAAAAGAGAAGAAGTAGAAGAAGTAAATAGAAAACAACAACCTCAGAATCTCACATCGTAGCAGAATAAAATATAATATATACTAACAGATCTTTACACAAATTAAAACTATATCTGTTATATACAATACATCATCCGAGTATACATCAGAGTACACATAACATACAACTGGACAATAATCATATCCTGTCCTCAATACAACAGAGTACATAATTCAACACAGCGGAATATATATATAAACAAGTACGGGAGTACATATCTCCATCCAGCTTGTCTCCTGAGCTCTACAGCATAACCTGAACTTGTTTATCTCGGTCTGACCCGAGCATCATATAAAACAACACCCGAGTCAGTCTGGAAAACCAACGTGAGAAAATCACACTCAATTTATTATTAAAGTTTCAAAAATCCTTTGAAATCAAAAGCATCTCGTAAGACCACGCCGCAAATAAACATGTCGGGTTTTTACCTTACGATAGCCAAAACACTTTCTTATCAAAATCCTCTGATATTATAGTAGTGTCTATATACAAATACTTATTCAAATAGCTGAAATTGTTACATGATTAAATTCCAGCTAATAGGTATACAAACAAAACCGTAAAGGCACGTAGGGAGAATGGATTTCCAACTAATGACTAGGCACTGGGGTACCACCTGTCACAGTACCTGGTCTAGATCAACATACCGAGGACCCACCCTAAGTCCCCTGCAACACAAGGCCGGAACCATCCCTTACTGGATAATTCCGAATAAAATCACCCCACGGTTGTGATCAGCAACCGCACCACTAAGCCGAAATAAAAAGGGACATCTAGACAGGGATGACCTTACTCTCAAGTGGGTGCGACCCACGAAGCCTTGCTACATAACCCCTGATTTTCAGTCATTCCCGGTTGATAAGGCTCGAGGCTAAGCGTTACCTTTATAGAACATATCCCTTAGAATGCCCATCGTCCGCCGACGATGTTCCGAAAGCATTCATCCATACAAGTCCGTCCCGGGTCCGAACGGAACCGAAGGCACTACTCCTACTACATCCATTTTGGAAATATCCTTAGGATTAGTACCGACTAGCCCTTGCACTTCACTGCTCCATCTTCGACTCCGAAATCGTTTCCACGAAACGTACAAACCGGATCGAAGTGGTTTTCGAGAAATAAATCTCGATCCCGGTCTCTACGAAACGATCAACGCATTGGCCAATATTGATAGTCGGTTATTTAACTATCAATTAACATTCACAACATCCATCCAACAATAAATAATGTTCCAAATTATTTATTAACCTCAAAATATCTTCGCAAGATATATTTCTATTTCAAAACCTTTTTGAAAACAATTTCAAACAGTTTCCTTTCACGGAATGCATTTCCCAAATATTTATTTCCACTGAAACACCAAGTACAAAATACTTTTAGATTTTAAAATAATTTAAAACACTTTATTATAAAATATACTTTAAAACATTTAAATTAAAACTACTTTAATACTTTATTCAAAGATATGTACTTTAAGAATATTTAAAATAATGCTACTTAATAAAATATAAAACTAGATTCTTTTATTATTTATAACATAATACCAAACCATCTTTAATAATTACTATTAAAATAGATTTGAAGATACTTACTTTAAAGTTTAAACATTTTAAAATAATAGATTTTCCAAAACATACTTTAAATCAACTTTTAAACCATTAACTTATACTTAAAAGTTTACTTTGAAAACGTACTTGGCTATTCAAGGAAATACACTTCTCTTCACATCTTTTAAAAATAAATCAACATTTATTTTTAAACCAATTCATATCCCTTTATAAATTCCCACCTTGAATTTATATTTTCAAATATCCACTGATATTTTATTTTACTTTATAAACCTAGTTTATAAATTCCAAAATCTCACTTCTCCTTAAAATTTCAATTCCAAATACTTAAATCAATTTACAATTGATTTCCAACTCACTTCACTTGAAATAATTTCCTTTACTTACTTTATTTATTTCAAAATATATTAACTTTTGGATTTATTTCTTTATTATGAGTTAAAACCCCTTTTTTAACTGAAAATGCCAATTTCAAATTTCCAAAACTCCTTATTTATCCTTTAATTAAATTTAATCCTTACATTCAAAAATAAATTCTTTATTCTTTAAATTTAATATCACTTTAGTTTTAAAGTTTATATTTCCCCTGTTAATTCAAAATTTCCTTATTCCATATTTGATTAAAATTCTGAATCGCTTTTATTTTCATTTTCTTTCCACTTCATTATTAAATTTATTCCAATTCACTTGAATTATTTTACTTAAAATTTACTCTTTTATTTCTTTCAAAAATCCAATTCTATAGAATTTAATAACTCATTATACTTAGATATTCGATCCAACTATATCTTCCAATATTCAATCATCAATAAAATCATCACAGGATATCAATATTCATAACACATAATATCAAATAATCTAAATGATTTTGAGGAATCCAGTTGGATCCCTCCAACCTGTTTCCCTGCATCCACAGATGTTAGCACAATACCAATTCCACTTCGAGGTGGAATATCGTAGTATATGGGTTTATATAAAATATCATCCGCTATTATGCGGCGTATAGGGTCTCATCCGCTATATAATGTGGGAATATCAACTACAATATATACATATCCCAATATATATATATATATATATTGATATATACTACTATATACTATCATATCAAATCAATCCAATCATTCACCAAATATTTAAATTTAACTATTTAAATTTAAATTAATACCAGATGAGTGAGATTAACTCACCTTTGATTTAGTTTGCAGTCTATTCCATTCCAGTTCCATTCTGACTTGTATTTTCTCGATTTTAGACCTTGTATAAACATTATATGGTTTATTAATATTCGAACAAATCAAATAATTAATTACCGTTTAATAAATTTATTTTAAACTAATAATTTCTTTTAAACTAACATTCCCTTTTTAGAGACTTTTTAGTAACTAAAATAATTCAAATAAGTTACTTTAACAATTTAATCACCAAATCCATTGTTTAAAGTAAACAAGTAAATTAAAAATGTATACAAGTATTTTTATTTTCTTTTGGAACTACCTATATATATATATATATCTCTGTTTACGTATTTTAAATTTTATAGTAAGTTGATTTTATATTTTCAAACCTATATATATATATACATATATCCTAATTATCACTGTTTTTATAAAATCTATCATTATATTTTTTCAGTAAATAACAAAATTATAGCTTTGTTTATAGTAAACTTTCTTAATATGTATATCTGCAAAACAGGAATTACTGTATGAATAAATCGATATAAACTCTTTACTGTAGTTATATCGTATATTTTAAATAAAAGAAAACTACCTCAAATTCGAATTGGAAACAAAATCGACCACCGTTCTCAAACTCGAGCCACCGCCTCGGGTTTGCCTACTGCCCTTCCAAACCTCGTTCGACTATCTTCTAACTTCCTTGCTGTTCGCAACCCCACACGAACGAAACCATGCCGTCGACATCGACAATCCCTTCTGCCACTGCCCCTGTGCGACTCGACAAACGCGATACCCCAGATCCTTGCGATTCCCAATCGTGAATTCTTGCCATAGCTGAAGTTGCGATCTCAGGGGACAACTTTTTGCAGTAACCGCACCATGGCATGTAGAAATCGACAAGAATGAAGTCGAAAGATGAGATCGCTGAATCGAAATTTTTATCATTCAGCTCTAATACTTTCCCGTCTAACAAGAATTCATGGGATGAAGAAGATATTATCAAGGAAAGTGCGAGTAGCAGTAGTAATGGCGGAAAGAGCATACGAAATTTTGACATTTTAATTTTCTTTTGAAAGAGGAAGATAGGCTTGGCCATTTTATTGAAGCATGATTTGTTTAATTTGAAAAGGGAGAGGCCGGTGATTATCTCCTATGATTTGAGAACAATTTTGTGAAAATGGACTGAAGAGGGGAACGAAATATTTTGTTAAACTCGATTTAATGAAGTAAAGGATGAACGATGGCGTGTAGGGAAAGGCAAAGAAATATGTATGTGATTACTTAGAGAGGAGTAGGTCGCTAAGATGAAAGATTGGTGACTTTGATTTGATTTTTAAATCAAATAAAGATATTTAAATCGGTTAATTATTCTCTTGGCGTTTATATCTCGTACAATCACACGATAGCTCCAAAAGCTACGAAATTTGAAATCCGGTAATAATACAATATTACGGATCCAATGGAGCTGGTTTCGACGAATTCCAAGACTGTGCCCCGGGAGACTATTTTTAAATATCCTTTAAACGATATATTTTTAAACTGAACAAGACACTTTGAAATTCCATTTTAAAAGTTCTATTATCTTCGATATTATTTATATGAATTTTACGAGCTTTCAAAATATTTTTAATTAGCTTAGAATACCAGATTTACTATTTTATCCAACTTCAAATAATTTAATTTAATAATTAAATCACCTAATAACAACGATATTTGAAATTTAAGTTAATAATTAATCTCTGAATATTTAAAATTAATTAAATATTCCAATTTTAAATATACAAAAATTCCGGGTCGTCACGCATTTATTATAACTAAGTGTTATAACCAAAACCACTTATCCGTTTATAAAATACTTCACTTACTTTCACAAATTTATTTATATAAATACATTAAAAAACAAATATATAGGTTTTAAAAATATCTAAATAAAATATTACTTAAAAATAGCGCAGTTTAGAATTTTGACAAAAATAAATAAAAAATATGTTTTATATTTTACAACACTTTACTTTTAAAATTCATAGATAATCAAGAGTATACTAAAACTTCTAATTTTTTTTAATTCTCAAATCCATGTTATTAGAACTTCTATAAAAAGAATCCACAAAGATAATAAATTTTAAACCATTAAAATACCAAAAAACTATTTAAAATGTCACATTAACACAAAATAATGCAACAAGCCCAAAAGTGCTGCAGTAGGTTTAGGACAGCTTTTATAACTGCAGTAGTAGATCAAAGACATTATTTAGAAAAGCTATCTAAAGTTCTAGACAGAGAACAATAGGAAATTACACGAACTTTGCAACCAGTTTTCGCCACGTAAATAAATGATTCAAGATCCAGCTTTTTCACAGTAAGTAGTATATTTAGACTACTTAAAAATCATGAAAGGAAACCCCTGCGGTTGTCTTCCAAAATCATATTAAAAATTCTTGAAAACAAGGTATTTTCGAAGTGCTCGTATAGCGACCATTCATGCTATAAATTTTGCTACTTTGTTCAACCACTCCTGTAATTTATTAAACCTTCGTATTTTTATAGTAATAAGTACACATATTTTACTTATTAAAACAGCAAAGAAACCCCTAAGGATATCTTCCAAAGTTGACTTTAAAAATCACCAAACACAAGGATTTTCAAAGTGCATCCATAGCGACCTTTTCGCTTCTAACTTTCACAACTTTGTTTCACAAGTTCTTCAACTTTTCAAACCATTCCTTCACTGTCTCAAGCACAAAAATATGCGTAAAGAACAACCAAATATATTATGTCATGATATATTAACATATCACCAATTTGAACAAGTTTAAGCAAAGGGACTTCAAAGTGCACTTATAGCGAATATCGCTATACAAACACTTTCATATCCATATCAATTCAACACACAAACCAACCAAATATGTAAACACAAAGTCTAGACCATGATACATGTTTTAGAGGGTAATAGAACTGAATATATACAATGTAAAGTTATCATTTGCTTTCAAAAGCAAGTAAGGTCCAAAAGTTATAACTTTAATTGGTTAACTTTACTTGTAACTTTATATTCACACAAACAACATACATAACACAATATATACTTGTTCAATGGTGAGTAGACTCACCTAAATCCATGTTAAAACCAAGCATAAGCATAAAAGAACCTAGAACCACTTCCTACCATCACCTACAAGCTAAAGACCCAACCTTCAGCCCATTTTAGTGCTTAACCTCCTTCCTCCTCTCTTATTTGCTCATGACCCAAACATGGTTTAGGGTTTGTGCTCCTGTGATATCCCAGAATTTTGGGCAATATCAATTTAATAATCTACATTAAAAATTAAATTGATTTGATAATATTTGTTAATAAGATTTGAATTGATTTAATAATCTTCTTCTAAATAAATATTAAACTCATAATTTATCTTTTTAAAAGCTAATAAATTGTTTTCTATTTATAATGTATATATATATTTGTATATATTGTAAATAGATAAGCTTTGTTTTAAATTTTGATAAATAAAGATATGTTTTCTATTTCTAATATTTTTGGTAATTTGGAAATTTGATTTAATTTAATATTAAGCTATTAAGTAACCAGATGGTCTTAAATATTCAAGATAAAAGTTTAAGTGTTTAAATTGGTTTGAGCTTAAGTTTAAATTTAAATAAAAAGATTGTTTTTAAAAAAAAAATATAGCTTGATAAAATAAGTAAATTTATTAATAAAGAGGTAATTTCCTTTGTAAATTATTTTTAATTTAATAATGAGTTATTTTTAAACAATATTTATAATGTAATTGTTATTTTAAACTTATGAATATATATATATATATGTATTTTGGAAAGCTATGATTTGTGAATTTAAAATAAAATCTTTCGGAAATATTTAAAATAAATCTTATAAATAATAAGCTTAAGTATAAATCTAATAATGGTTACAAACATAAGTAAAAAAATAAATACATTAGTAAATTTAGTATTTGATAGTTTAGGTAAAAAAAATGAAAGAGAAATAGAAATAAGCATATACTAAATTCGTAAATTAAAGAATAAACAAACAAAGTATAAAAGTAAGCTACGCAAGTACAATAAGTATGTTGCCTGTAAAATATATGTGCAAGGCAAGTAGAAGGACTATCTATGAACATATATACAAGTATAAAGTACATTAGCATTAAATGTTTTATCATCTCAGCACAATATTTGGTCAATTCGAAATGTTTGAAAAATCATCCCAGCCTCCAAAACCAAATCTTGGCTGATAAGCTAAAGAAAAAAATCTCTGAATAAACAAATGATGTTTGTACTAACTTATGCAAACCCTATAAACTCTTTTATATATATAATCCTTCTCATTTCAATTCGTTCAACAAATCAAACCGGAAAAATAAGTAAGCTTAACTTTATTTTACAACTTAAAACAACTTCATCAAACAAGAGCAAGGTGATTTAAAAGAAGATCAAAGCAAAACCTTTACAGTTTTAAAAAGTTCAAAACTGTTTTCAAAGCTAAAGAGTGCTCTGTCCATTCTCGAAGCATGGCGAGTAACTTATTTTCTTAAATTTAAAAAGCATAAATTTGTTGTTTATTTATATTTCCGTGAATAGGTTATATAAATATATAGATCCTCTGAATATTGAAAACTGGAAGTGTTTATTTCAGTCTATTGTTTGCTCATGACCTCTGTTTTGAGTTTCTCAACATAAATGTTTGATTTCAAAATCATTCTCTCTGGATATACTTAATTGTTGAGCTTAGTGTTAAGCCAATATAGGTTGTTATATTCTAAACTAAAGATTTAACATATATCAAGTTAAACAGTTAGTTTATAATCTCTGAAAGAACTCAGAGAAACTGATTTAATTTATTTTAAACACAGGTTTGACCTGAGTTTTTCTAAAACAAAGTTTTAAATATAAATATAAGTCACTGTTATACTTAAGCACTACTCTTCTGATCCCTTGCCTAGCTTGAAGCCTGATCAGTTTGGATGTGAAGTTGTTTATCCTGATTGTTTCATATTCTTGCCTTCATGTGTTGTCTTGTGCCATTGATTTTACTTGCTGTCCATTTAACTTGTACATTGCCTTTGTAACGACTCGGACATTTCCCCGCTCGAAAATCAACATCCGTACTTCACATTGTACTAGAATGCCGCAGATTCGACCGTTCAAATCCGATTCGCCGGAGCTATAACAACATTAAGTAAATAACACAGCGGAAGAAAAGAATAATACATTGATATACAATATCTGATACAACAGAGTGATACAATGAATATCAATATACATCAAAGATAAGATACAAGATATAGCAGCGGAAAAGAAAAATATAGATAACAACAGCAGCGGAACAATATCAATAGAAATGATAACTCCAAAATGATCTTCAGACAAGAATGAATCCACAACTCCAAGATAAGCAACTCCGATGAATGAACTAGCTCCAGATAATCTACTAAACCTGAATATCTGAAAAGAAACCCAACTCTAGACTGCTCGTGTGGAAAATTATGAGCACCCAGAGTTTAGGAAAGGAACAATAAACTCCGGATCAGTCATGGGACTGGTGTGAGCAACAAAAACAGTTTATCTTTAAACAAACACAAAAGGTTTTAAACATTGAAATCCGCAACGCTTTTTAGAAAATGAAACTACCATAAGACCTCCCGCCACACACACAATGCAAACGCAGAATTGGAGGAGATTTCTTCTTATGATAGTCAAACATGCTTACTACGCAAATCATTGGATATTATCATTAGTGCATAGTGTAGAAAAACATTTCGAAAGTATAATATTAATCTTAGCCAACATACGACCAGTATCGTATGCCCACTATAGCTACCATCTAAACAGTGGTGACCACCGTACGTAAATGGCAGGTTCTACAACTAAAACCGTACAAGTTCCGTATTGGAGAAATGGATTTCCAACAAATGGTCAGGCTAAGGAACTTCCTTCCGCCGCATGGGAACGCCTCTGGCGGGACGTCCCGAGAGACAAACTGCTCTCTGCCAAACAAGGCCGGGTTACCCCTGTAACAGGTAACTCACGAATATGTCATCCCCCGGTCCTTTGGGACCTTTATCCAAGCGCTCGTAACCATCATCACACATCATAAAGAAGGTGTATCCACATGAGTAAGTATCTGGGCTCCATACCATGATACCACCCTTTTCCAGAAGGAAATGACATACCCTAAAGGGCGCGACCCTCATAACCTTGCCACAACATTCCTGTTTCGACCATTTCCGGGTTGTGAGGCTCTGACGAAGTCTCGTCCACAAAGCTACGCTTTGTCACAAAGCCATGCTTTGGGTCAATAGATGATAAACCTATGATCACAAAGATAAATGATCAAACAAATGATCATATCATAAATGATCAAACACTGATCATCACACAGCAACACTCAGCATGTCACATTACCAAATTGGGATATATCGCTGATAAATTTCAACTACATAACCTCTGAGCTCGTACGTCTCAGAGAAGGGTGTTAAGCTAAGAGAATAAATTCTCCTCCACCAACAGAGATGTATTTGAAAGAAATCGGCTTTATATCTCAAAGTGTAATGTCAGACATGTACCCATACAAGTCTGTTCCAGGATCGAACAGAACCGAAGGCACTTCTCACGAAGCCCTTGCACATCCGGATAATTTCCAATCACGTCCGGACTTCCCATCACAAAGAGTGATATAAATCTCTATACCGGAGCAACTCGGTGCAGAGACATTCGACAGGTTGTCCTTTCATTTTCGAAAAATATCCGGTCTTCAACACCGGTCTTCAAATGCGATCCATAACGTCGAATCACTTATTCGGAATGGGTTATGTGACACAAAGGTCCTCTCCCGGCTAAACCGAATAGTGAGCGCAATATTTAAAAATATACGGATATTGGGATTTCAATTAAGTCACAACTTAAACCCAAACTTTCTTTTCAAATGGTTTACCAAATTACCATTTCAAATCTTTTAAACAAAAAGATTCATTTTAACAACCTTCAACGGTTTAAAACAATTTCCACACTTTAATCTTTTAAATAAAAGATTTAATCACAGATTTTCCAAATTAATTCCCATTTCAATTTGATTAACTCGTTAAATCTTTAAATCAAAGATTTAACTTATAGCTTTCAAAACAATTTCATTTCAAATGGTTAAACAATTCATCATTTTAAATCTGTTAAAAATAAACAGATTTAATTCATAGTTTTCAAAAAGAATTCATTCATAACTTGGAAAACCATTTTTCAATTCAGTCTTGAAATTCCTTTAATTAAACTGGAATTTCATTTCTTATCTAAAAGCTTTTATCATTTGGAAACAAACAGTTTTTATTTCGGAAAATCTGATTCATTTATACGAGTTAAGGTTCTTGGGTTAAATCCAAATTCTCAAAATTTTACTTTTAAATGGTTTAACTTTATATAAACACATTTATATCATCTTTAATCCCTAATTTCAAATCATAGAATTCAATTTCAAACTTGAATTCAAATTTAAATCAAATTATTTAAATCTTCAAAACTCGTTTAAGTTATTCAAGATAACTTTTATCTTTGAAATCCTATTTCAAAAAGCTTTTCACTTTAAATCCAAAGTTCCAATTTCAAAATCAATTGAAATTAAAATTTCAATTTCAAAAACATCAAATTTACATTATCTGTGACTTAACCGATTTCCACGTGAAATCCATATTTGTGTGTGTAAAGTGTAGTCCAGGGGTTTTACACACAATAGTGCAACATCAATCATCACAGATATATCGATAAGCGGTAAAGTCGATAACGCTTATCTTCATTCACAGATTCATAGATAAAATAAAATTTATCGGTCACAAAGATTCACAGTTATAATTCGATGTGGGTTTCGGATAACCAACTAAAATCCGACTCCCTGTCGCATCGAAATTCAAGTGCCGTTTTTCGGGCCAAGGGTTTCATATTCATATAACAATATATACATCACAGATATAGAAATCACAGATCACGATATAAATCAGGACGTATCACAAAGCATCATATATCAAGGATATCAAACAATTCATATCATTCAACAGAATCCAAACATACGTAAGTAAGTACAAACATTCAATAGTCATTTATAAGTAGGATTTATTAATAATTTAATCCTAATCAGTTAAATTAATTTCCAACTAAATTAATTGCTTATGAATAAATTATCCAATCCTGATTTATCCATTACAAATCATTTGTTACCAATTTATCAAATGATTTTTCTTAAATTAATTAAACTAAATTATTGATATATAAATTAAATAAATAAGTCATTCTTAATTATCTTATTTAATTAAATCACTTAAATATCTTGATTATTCTAAGATAATCCATTTACTTTATTAATGACTTCATTAAAGTGGATTTAAACATTACATTTCAAAGTAAGATTCAATTTCCAATTTAAAATTTAAGATTTGATACTTAACATTAACCAAATTTAAATATCGATTTATAAACTTATATGAGAAAAGTCCTAACTAATTTACTTAAAATTTTATTTGAAATTTAAGTCTTAACTTACATTGCCTTTTAACTTGCCAATTCAAGTGAAAACCAATTATTTAACTTTTCATTGGAAATTCTTTTTATAAAAGAACTTAAATCGAAATCTAATTCAAATATTTACTTTAATTCCTATCTAAACCCTTTATTAAGCTTGGCTTTAAAACTTTGATTTAAACTTACATATTTTAGGTTGTTAAACAAATTTAAATTTAAAATTTATTTTATTTTAAACTCAGATTCAAGCTTCCTTGAATCCAGATCCAAACTTATAGATTTAAACTTGGTTTAATTTTGCTTAACAAATTTAAATTCAGTTTCTAAAGTTCAGAAACAACCCAGGTTATTAAAATTAAATTAAATTTGAAAACAAACAGGTTTCCAAAGAAACCTGTAACCACTTAATTTACCCGAGCCATTACCCTCCTTGCTTCGAGTCGCATCTGCATTTTTCTCGCGCCATACCCGGGAATACTTCGAGTCTTCTCATCATTTCCTGCTTCGAGTCGAACTCCTGTTTGCTTCTTCTTCCCCAAAATTCGAACGCAACTGATACGCGATTTGCACGTGTACGTGCACGCTGCCGTTGACCAACTCCAGGTGACACTACAACGTTGAACAAGTCGACGACGATCCAAGCATCGATTCTCGATCGCCAGAACTCAAAAAATTACTCGAACTCGAAATCGAGAGTTCGAGTCAAACCTGGAAACGTCAATGGCATCTCTCGTCCAACCTGGGAAACCCCTCGTATACCCAATCCCCACCACCAGAATAGCCTTGCTTCCGGCCGTGGACTCGTCTTCCTCACCTCCACCAACCCCCCAAGGTCGCATGGCACTCGATCATTTATATGGGTTGCACTGATAAATTTTTCTGACTACAGAAAACTAGGTTTAAATATTTTGATCCTTCATTACCACTTTCCTACTGTATTTATCCATCATCTACCATTTTTTTCTGAACACCTGATCATCACTTCATCATCAAAGAAAATCACGGCCACTCCGACCTTCTAGATTGACAGTTCCAACCTTAAATGTGATTTCTGGTTAAACCAGAGTTACCCAGTCAATTTCAAACTATAAATTCCAATTTTAGTTTTAAAATTCGAGTTTTTGTTTATGTTATCGATTTATAGTCTTGGATCAAAGAAACTGGAAATCAAATTTCCACTTACAACTAGTTTGTTCTGTTTGTTTTGTTTCCAGAGACCTCACAGTTTTAATTTATACTAAATAAAATTCCAAACTATACTTATGTTATATAACCATACTTTGTTTTAAACCTTAAGCCTTAACAAGGATTGAACATGAAATCATGGTTTTGATTTGGGTTTAAAACTGGAACTCTAGAACAGGAAGAACACATTAAAAACCCAAACATGTATTCAAGAACCATACATATTACAGAGAATTCCATCACCTTCATCCACTCCAAACATGATTATCATAGAATAATTTAGCAGCTATAGTTACTGGAATTAGCTTAAATATAAATGTTACTCACTTGTCATAGTTGAACAGAGACAAGCTTGAAAACCTGGAACAGTTTGAACACTGGAAGTAGATTTTGATTTATGTTTGAGTTGATACCCTTCTTAAATCTCTGATCTGTTTTGGTTTGAGTTTTTTTCTTTTTCTTTACTCAGGTTTCAAGTGAACGAATTTAAAATGAAGAAGAGGTTGATGTAAAAAAAAGGAAGAGTACTGGTGATATTATTTTGCTTGTACCATATACCAGAGATTTTTTTCCTCTTGGTGGCTGAAGTGAAACATTTGGGTACAGGCATTAATTAGCAATGTCATACACATCCTCTTATTAGATTTCGTATGTACTCATGTGATCTTTACTTTATTTCTCGCCTGCAAAGCTTCATTGCCATGATACCTATATTTATATAACTTTGTTCATCTTGAGTATATTTTTACTTTTTTTTTCCTGTCAATCTAGATAGTGCCATAGTACAAGTATTTTTTCTTAACTTAAATCTTCTTATTACAATTCGTGTACACATATCTGTACAAATAAAGGAAGATATCTTCCTTATGATTCAGCCTAGCATATCTACAAGTTTACTAAACCATTCTTTTGCAGGTACAATCTTGTATATCTTTTGTTTTGTTTTGACTTTGTTACTTTGCATATATATATGATGATAGTTTATACATGTTACTTTCTTTTCTTTACTTTGTCTATGTTCTTGCACTTGCCTTACTTTTATATTTACATATGCATTTATACTTGCAAAAGATATACACATATATTTAAAACTTTCATAAATTCTTATTTACATTTTATTTTGTACCTAATACAATTCTATAACAAATGATATAAAATCAAATCATTCATTACTAACAATTTACTATATATAAAAGTTTAATGAATCCAATATTATTCTCAATATATTCATTTTAGCGATTTCAAATCAACAATATTCATTTCTATTTCTATTTCTAGCTCGGATATTATTATTTTACTTTAATACTTATCGTCTTGTATTTATTTCATAAATCCAAATCATTATTAACCATTTACTTGAAATTTGAATCTAAATCACATATATACAATATTTTAGATTTTAATTGATTTAACATGGAATTCATCTGGAGGGGAAACTCGCATCATTTATCGATTTATTTCACAAATCTTTATTCAAAAATTAATTAATTATTAATTTAAAATATATATAAAATTTGGGGTCGTTACAGCCTTCATGTGTTGTTTGTGCACACTCTAATGTAGCACTTGAGTATTGTTTAAGCTTACATGCATTGTCCACTGAACATTTATCACATGTCATTCACTGTGCTTGGTTTGAGTCTTGAGTGCAAACTTGAGTCTGCTGTGCACTGTGTAGCCACATGATCTTATATGTGACTGGTATATTTGTGTGTTGGTCTTCATTTGCATGGTTGCAGTTGCTTGAGTATTGAGGTTGTAGTTTGTGTTGACTTTGCCTTGTGGTCTGCACATCTGGAATGTTCACTGACCTGAGTTGTAGCATTGGTTATTCACTTGACTTTGCTGAGTTTGTCCCTGTTATCACTATGATCTGGTCTGCATGCTTGAAGTGGTCACTGACCTGAGTTTGGTTGTGTTGGGTATTTTCACTTAACTTTGTTGGACTTGCCTCTGTTGTCTCTCTGGTCTGGTGCCTGTAGTGATGCTGCCATTAACTTGAGTCTGATTTGTACTTCATGCTAGTATTTTCCACCCTGCCTGTTTTGTTTCCTCTGTTGTTGTTTGGTTGAGATGTTGGCATATTGTCTCGAGTAATATGAGAATCTACCCGAAGTTTTGAAGTGTTTGTCCCGAAGTTATTATTGCTGGCTGGGGAAGTGTTATGTAGTTCAAACTTGAATTGTTTCCTTGGAAAGCTGAAAGTAAATTTAAATTCCAGATCAATGTTTAATTGAGTTTAACCAAAGTTAAAAGGTGAGTTCAAGTAAGTTTTGAAACCTGGTTTTTGAATAAATAAGTTTTAAATCTAAATTGTTTAAACAACTTAAAGGTGTTAAGAAAATTAAGAGTTGTTTAGAATTTGGATTTAAAATGAAACCTGGAATTCTTTTTAAGGAAATTGGGCAAGTAAAATCTAAATCTGAAAACCTAGACTTCAAACTAACTTTGTGTTTCAGTTTGGAATGAAATAAGTTTTACAAAATTTAAATGTTTAAAATAAGTTTAAATAAAGTATGTTTAAAAATGATTTAGTTTCAAGTAAGGTTTAAACTTACTTTATATAGAATCTTTCATAAAAAGGATTTATTAACATTGAATGAAAAGTTAATAAATTTGTTTAACTTAAAATTTGTAAGTTAAATAATCAATTTATTTTTAAAAGCTTAATTTTAAAATAATTAAGTGATTTAGTTTAAACCTTTTTCTTATATAAGTTTCTTGCTTAAGAAATGAATATTCTTTATATTTATTTTAAGATTTATAAAGTAATTTTAAATTTGATTTAAAGTTTAAATGGTTAATCATTTTGAATCTTAAATTCAAAATGGAACTTAAATGTAAATTCAAAGTAAAATGTTTCAAAATACATATGTTAATATTTATTAAATCATTTAAAAGGAATAGTTTATCTTAGAGATAATTAAGATATTGAAGTGAATTAATTAATAAGATAATTAAGGAATGACTTATGTATTTAATTTATAAATTAATAATTTAGATTAATTTATGATTAGAGATTTATTAAGAAGTAAATTAGGAAATGTTATTAGTTAATGAAGAAATTAACTAAGGGTTATTTAAAATAATTAATTAATGTGATAAATTTTGATAATTAATTAGATTAATTAATTTAGATAATCTATTGTAAATGGTTAAATGTAATTACTTGATAAAAGTAATTAAGAGATTTATTACTTATTGTAATTAATTTTGATGATATGATTAATTTAAGTTAATTAATTTAGTTTAATTAATTTAAGATAGTCATTTGATAAATTGAAAGTGAAATTACCTAGTGTAATTAATGGAGCATAATTACTTAGGGATGTAATTAGAAGATAATTACTTGATGTAATTAATACAAGATGATTTGTAAGTGAAGTAATTTGGGTAATTACTTTTGTAATTAATCAAAGGATTAATTAATGGAGATAATTAATTATGGGATAATTGATTGGAAAGATTATGTTCACGTGATATAAAGAGAAATTTGGGAACTCTCACAGGAACAACCATGGCTTCCCAAGCCATTCCTCCCCTGCCTCCTCCAGCTCCTTCGCGCCCCCACCCTCCATCTTCCACATCCATTCCACCTGCTCCTACTTCGTCCGCCATCCCTTCCCCGATATCGTTCGTTCCCAAGAAATATGCCTCCTTCCTTAACGCTAAGCCCACCACCCCACCCCTCCACAGTCGTCCATTGAAAAACTTGATCCTAGCACTCAAAATACCAAACCTGGTAGCACCAAACCAGATTATCCTCACCCTGTTATCATCAAAACCATTCCAGATAGATCATATGCACAAGTGGCTGCTTTACCACCACCTATTCCAGACCTCCCGACGCAGAAACATCGGCGTTCCTTACCGCCTTTTGCCAATGTTCGCTCCATGATAGATTTTTTGGTATCCAAAGGTCGTTGTCTAAAATGCGCAGGGAATGGACACCTGGCAAGGAATTGCAGAGACCCAAAGATTTGCTATAATTGTAGTCTCTTCGGTCACCCACAATCATCTTGTCCCGAGAAAACCAAAACCAAATCCACCACTTCGTTATCCGTGCATGCCTTTACCCCTCCCGCTAAAAACAAAATACCACTTCAATCTCAGCGGGACCCAGTGCAACATCATTCCTCTGCCAAGCCGAAAAGCAGCTGTCCGCCAATTAATACCTCGAAGTCTCCTCGTTTCTCACCCCATTCTCACTCCAACACTTCTCCTCACTCTCTTCACTCTGCTCCTCCTCCACAACATTTCTTAATGGAAAACTCTTCACGTTATCTCACCACCACGGTAATCAATGGCATTTGGACGATAGAAACACTGCACCAAGCCCTCTCATCTGCTCTCCACCACCACGATCTTCCCATCTGGATCATTAACAATACCAGCTTGCCTTTTGCTGCCCCACATACGAATCATTAGGCCTCACCCTCCAACTCCGAACCCTATCTAAGCCAGGTGGGTCTGTCCTCATTCAACCCTGGTCTGATCCCGAACCTTCCTCTGCCAGTCTCGAACAGGTCTCCTGGGCGCGAATTCAAGGATTCTCGGAATTTCTCCGTGATCATCCGGATGTGGTGGAGCTGCCCTGAATCCTTTGGGCCGTTTCATAGAGTTTGATAGTTGCAACTGGGCAATGATCGATCACCGGTATCTGTTCATCAAAATGCAATTTTTTGTAGGCGTCTCAACTCCCTCCGTCATCATCGCTAACCTCAACAACCACGACTATCTTCTTTCAGTAGAACGCTGGGATCACGCGCACCTGAGCTGCAGTCCGGAGACGCTTCCAATTGGCATTGATTTTGAGGAGGCATTCAGATGCTTTGATGACCACATTCCCATGGAGGAACTGAACTCAGACGATAGGTTTGACGCCATGAATTTCGATCCAGATACCCTTGCTCCCATAGCACCTGTTGAACCTACTCCTCTGGTTGACCAAATCCCTCTGACCGAACCCGAAGTTCCCCTCCCAATACCCAACCCGCAAGACAATTCTTTCGAAGTCATGGGCCCTCTTGGCTGGGACAACTGGCCGACAGTGGACCAAAGTTGGAAACCATATGCAGATCTAGACCTCTCTACTCCATGGTATCTTCAACTTCCCATTCGCACTCACCTACCAGTTTTCCAAAATACCGTTAGCCAGCTCGCCCTAATCCCCTCACCTCATTCTCATCCTCCAGCTTATCATCAACCTCCACTCAACCAATCTATGGACAACCAACTTGCCCTCATTCCCTCTGACTTTCAAGCAGCAGCGCCACCATTCCAGGACGATCAACAGTCCCCCTTGGTCACTCCCACAGTTGTCAGACGCAGCGCCAGATTCCATAAAGCGGCGTCTCTCCCTGGTAGCTTTCTCAAACCTGTAGTTTTTTCCTCTGCTAACAAAAATCTTAATAAAAAAATTGCATGTTGCATGGGTGTGAGTTTGCGTGATGAACGCTTCACAGCCATGCAAACACTAGAATTGGAGCGTTTGCCCCTTTCCCAATGAAGATTATCACCTGGAATGTCGGGGGCTTAGGGGACCCCAGCAAAAGAATTGCCCTAAATCTCATCCTGTCCCCTCATAAAATCGATATCCTCCTAATCCAAGAATCCAAACTCGTGGACCCCTCTCCTACCCAGATTAGACAGCTAGGTGGGCCTTATCTTTCTGAGTGGGCCCACTCGAATGCTGTAGGATCCAGTGGTGGTTTAATCACCCTCTGGAATGAATCCATATGGTCCCATTGTCAAACCATTCTCCATCCTTCTGTCCTCCACGTTTCACTTCGCCACATTCAAACTAATACCATTTACTTCTTCTCTAATATCTACGGCCCACAAAACGTGTCCGATAGAAATGCACTCTGGAATAACTGTCTCACCTTTTCCACCCACCTCAATGGCTCCTGGTTGTTGGTGGGAGATTTCAACACCAATAGAAACAACCATGAAAGAAATTCAGGCAACATTTCACAAGACTCGGATTCATTCAACTCCTTTATCAACTCCGGTTCCCTAATTGACCCACCCATTAGCAATAGACTCTTCACTTGGTCAAATCGTAGATCTGATCCGACACTAGCAAAACTAGACAGATTCCTCTTCAATGTCAATTGGGATGACTTGCACCCCTTATCCATCATCTCTGGCCTAGCCTCGGTTATTTCAGATCACTGCCCCTAATCTTAGATTCAGGTTCATCCTCAAACCTCAAACGTCCCTTCCGCTTTGAACGCCTCTGGTCTCTGGAATCCTCCTTTGACAATTTCATTCAGCTCGTGTGGTCCCAACCAGTAGTGTCTAATTCCGCAACCGCTAGGGTAGTTTCCAAACTCCGTTCCCTCAGAATGATCATCAAACCTTGGGCTAAAAACATTTGGGGTTCCCTTCGTTCGCGCATCTCTTCCACCCAAGATGCTATCCTAGAGCTCAATATCCTCGAAGAATCTCGACCTTTAAACCCAATGGAATATTCTCAACTCAGGGAGCTAGAATCAGATCTAAATAGACTTACCAAACAGGAGGAAATTGGTTGGAAGCAAAGATCCAAGGCCAAGTGGCTCGAGGAGGGAGATAGAAACACCTCCTTCTTCCATCGGATGGCCAATGGCAGATGCAGATCTATCAGCATCACGGAGCTATCTCACAACAACTCCACCTTCACCGAATTGCCTGACCACCTCCGCCTCTTCACTGATTATTACCGAAGTATCCTCGGCAAGATATCCCCGGCTCTACCCCCCATAGACTGGAACCTCCTCTACCCAAATTGTTTGCCCATACCTGTAGACCACCCCTTTTCTGAAGAAGAAGTATGGGCCACGCTCAAAGATATGTCAGATGACAAAGCCCCGGGCCTAGATGGTTTCGGCCCATTCTTTTTCAAACACTATTGGGAAACCATCAAATTCGATTTGCTAGACATGTGCGTGGAATTCCAAGCTGACCCCACCTCCATTGCCTGCCTCAACTATGCCAACATCATCCTCCTCCCCAAATCCCCCGGTTCAAACACTTTGTCCGCTTTCAGACCAATTAGTCTCTCAATACCACACTCAAAATTATCACAAAGGTCCTTGCTAATAGACTCCAGTCAGTCATCGATCCCCTAGTGGGGGCGGAACAGTCAGCCTTCATTCTAGGCAAAAACATCATGGACTGTGTCGCCGCCACTCAAGAAGTCGTCTCTTATTTCCATAGAACATCAACCCCCGGTACCCTGCTAAAATTAGACTTCTCCAAAGCTTTTGACACGGTTCACTGGAACTTCATCCTGGACCTAATGAAGCACAGGGGTTTTCCGCCTAAGTGGTGCGGCTGGATCGAAGGGTTACTCAGCACAAGTATTTCGTCTATCTCAATCAATGGCTCTTCGGGTGGTCACATTAAATCAGCTAGGGGGTTGAGACAAGGAGACCCGCTCTCACCCTTAATCTTTGTCCTGGTAGCAGATGTGTTCAACCAGATGATCAAGCTCGCCTTGTCCAATGATTTATTCAAAGGTATCAAGCTTCAAGATTCAAATTTGTCAGTTTCTAACCTTCAATTTGCAGATGACACGATTTTATTCGCTTCCACCAAAACCAACCATATCCATAGTCTCAAGGTTGCGCTGTATGTCTTCGAAGCAATTTCTGGCCTCTCCATCAACTTTAATAAAAGCTCCATCATCATGCTTGGCAACTCCATCCATCTCGGCCCTCACATATCTTCTTTGCTCAACTGTAGCATAGCCCATTTCCCCATTTCTTACTTTGGTATTCCCATCCGCCCCACCAAACTTCACCGTGCAGATTGGCTCCCCCTCATCTCCAAAATTGAATCCCGACTCTCAACTTGGAAGGCACACTCGTTATCCTTTGCAGGTCGTCTCGTCCTAGTCAAATCGGTCCTATCAGCCATCCCCTCATACCGGATGTCCTTCCTCACCCTTCCATCCTAGGTCATCACGAAAATAGACTCAATCAGGCGTTCATTCCTTTGGAATGGAGGCAACGCAAAAAGACTGGTCAACTGGAGGACGGCCTGCCTACACCGCAACCACGGGGGTTTAGGAATTATGGACCTCCGCACCTTCAATCAAGCGTTGCTGTCCAAATGGATTTGGTGATTGCTCACACCTGGAAACTTCATCTGGAAAACCTGGATCCTTTGCCTACACTATCATTCAAACCCCCACCTGGCGCTCCACCCCCCACCCGTTTCAAGCCATCCCCCTTCTGGTCTGGGGTCCTCCAAACACTTCCTAGAGTCAAAGCACTTTTCCAGGTGAAAATTGAAAGTGGTAACAACTGCCTCTTCTAGCACGACACATGGTATGGCCAACTGCCCTTATCTAAGCTCCTGCCCAACCTCTTCTCACACGTCACCCTCACTAACGCAACTGTCGAAGAATATTTTGCCCTTGGCCCTGAGCACCTTTGCCCACCCTCCATTTTCGATGTAGATCCGGTTCCTGAACTCCTCACTGCAACAAATATACTCATATCGCTCCACCCTTCCAACAGTCAAGATCAATTCCTCTGGGCCCTTGCACCTTTAAAGGGCTTCATAGTTTCATCCTGCTATCAATACCTAAATAACCCCGGCCGCCTTTTCTCCTTTCCCAGGATTTGGCATTACAATCTTCCACCTCACATAGCTTTTTTTCAATGGTGCCTAATTTCTGGAAGAATAAATACCAAAGATAGACTCAACTACCTAAACATCCCTATCGACCCACGTTGTGTCTTCTGTTCCACTCATGATGAATCTATCACCCACCTTTTCTTCGATTGTGACTTCACCTACTCAATTTGGGCTGCAACCAGCGCTTATATATTAGGGTATATCCCCACCCCGACCCCCTTCTTCGATTATTGGCTGTATAACCAGCAGAACGTGCTGATGGACACTTACCTATCAATCTTCAGTTGGTGCATTTGGAAAGAAAGAAATGCACATGTGTTTGGGAAACCTTTATGCCACTTTGGCGGTACCTGTAGAAGTATCACTCACTTTTTCTCCTCCTTAACAGGTCAGAGCTCCTCCGCGCCTTTCCGACTGAGCCTCCCGCCCCGCAGCTCACAGCCAGCAGAATCCCAGGGTAGCACTAGCGCAACACCGCGCAGGTAGACTTCTCCTACCGAGGGCTCTTAGTTAACTGATATTTGTGATATTTTGTGATCTCTTGACTATGTTACTCTAGTACTTTAGTTGGATATTATTGCTCTATGACTCTATTTTGGCCATCGATCGGGCTTGTCGATCGATCTCTTATAAATATTTAATATAACTACTTAACCGGCTATGTAGTATCACGCTACACACCCGTCTCTCTCAAAAAAAATTATGGGATAATTAATTTATTTAATAAGTAATTAAGGATAGTAATTACTGGTTTGTTATTAATAAAGGGGGATAAATAATTGTGTTTAATTAAAGATTAAATTACTTAATGTAATTAAATTAAATGAAGTAATTTAATTTAAATATAAATTAGAGATCATTAATTAATATAATTAATGATGTAATTATGAATTGTTTAATTAAGGAATAATTAATAATGAGGTGATTAATTAATGTAATTAATTAAGGATAAATGTAATTATTTATATTTAATTAATAAATGAAGTAATTAAATGTTAATTACTATAAATGATTTAGGATAATAAATTTATGGAATTAATTTAGGACTAAATTACTTATTGTAATTAGAGAATGATTAATCAAAGGTGTTTAATCAAGAGGAATACTTAGAGAATGATTAATTAATTTGATATATAATTAGTTAATGGTTGTACGAGCAGGATTTATGGAATGAGTAATTAATTTAATTTACTTTAAATTAATTAGAGATAGAAGTAATTAATTTAATTCATTTTAAATTGATTATAGATTGTGGTTAATAAATCATTGCTTATGGATGAATGATATTGATATCCCATTGATTGATTGTGATCTCAGATATGAGATGAATAATATCTATTGTGATATGGATGCTTGGTTTAAGTATGATAATATTGATTATCTATTTGAGTTGATAATATGGATTATCTGTTTATGATGATAATGTGATTATCCATTGTTATATTGTGATTTATCTATCTATGTGTATATAGATAAGTGAATTGAATTGTTTTAAACTCTAAAACAACTTGGACCTAAAAGATGGCGATTTGGATTTCGATGAGACTGGGATTGGGTTTCCAGATTTGGATATCCGAAAACCACATCGATCCAAATTAACGATAGGTCGTGAATCTGAAGTGAAGATGAAGACTCAAAGTGCAAGGGTTATTTTCATTAACTCTAAGGGTGATCCAAAATGAGTGTAACGAGATAATGCCTTCGGTTTCGTTTGAACCCAGAACGAACTTGTATGGATTGAATGCTTTCATAACATCGTTAGGTGGACGATGAGCATTCTAAGAGATGTGTTCTCTAAAGGTAATCGTAGCCTCAAGCCTCATCAATCAGGAATGGCTAAAACAGGGGAGGTGCAGCAAGGTTAGTGGGTAGCACCCAAGTAGGACAAGATTTCCCCTATCTAGAGGTCCCTTCTTATTATTCGGTTGTGTGGGCAGTTGATTGCAACAACTATTGGGGTGTCTTGTGCGGGAATTATCCAGTAAGGAATGGTTCCGGCCTTGTGTTGCAAGGGACTTAGGGTGGGTCCTCGGTACGGTGATCTAGGCCATGTACTGTGACGGGCGGTACCCCAGTAGCCCTGCCATTGTATGGAATCCAATCTCTAATAAGCGTCGTACGATTTAGTTGTGCCTAACTATGTTGGAACGTGAGATGTAAGCATTCCAGCTATTTCTGTATTTTACTTGAAAACCCTAGACACTATTATAATATCACTGGATTTCCTATCAAATGTTTGGTTAGTATAAGGTAAAAACTTTTCCATGTTTATGTGTGGGAAGTCTTACGTGATACCTTTTGTTTTCAAAGGTTTTTGCAAAGTTAAGCAACTTTAACCTATTACTCACACCAGACCCATGTCTGACCCGGAGTTTATTTCTGTTTTTCTTAAACTCTCGGGTACTCAAATTTTTACGAGTAGCCAAGGGATTCAGGTTAGCTTTGACGATTTATGGAGGAGCAATGGAGCATGAGGCTTCAACATTATAAATATATATAGTTTTCCGCTGTATTGGTATCTCTGTGTTGTATTTGAGTTGTATCGAGTTGTATTAACTAGACAGTTGTTTATAATTGTCTAGTATGTGATGTATTATCTGTGTAACTCTGATTGATGTTGTATATTATGTAATACTTATGTGATTAATATAATTTATTCATTTCGCTGTGAGATTCTGATGTTGTTTAGTTCTTTATTCTCTATCTTATCTCTTTTCTATCCCTTTCTTTCTTCATCATGATACAACTTTCTGGTGGTAGAAAGTTGGGTCGTGACTGCTCCCTTGCTTCATTATTTGACTTGCTAATCCTTGTTTCCATGATGCTCTAAGTCCTTGGTTAAAGTTTGGAGAAGAATGGAGTTGGTTTGATTTGAGTTTAGAAGATTAAAGATGAGAAAAGAGGTGAGAATTCTTTAGTTTTTTTCCTCAAAACCTTAGGAATAAAATTATGAAATGAAAGAGAGATGAAATATAGACTTTAGAAAAGCCAAAACATACCCTACCCTTCCTTTGGCTAGACAATACCATGCCCTCCATGTGCACATCACTTCTCCTTTCCACCTTAATTAACCAAAGTTTCTTCTTACCTTCCTTTAGTTAATTACCAAACTATCCCTCCTCTTAAAATATCTTCCAAACCCTTCTAGAAGCTTTTATCAAGCAAATTATTTTTAGTTGCTATTTAATGGAACATTAATATTCTAAGCAAGCACAACAATTTTGAATAACTTCTATTAAGTAAAAATTGTTTATCGATAAAACGATTTTCGATCACATTTTTGATATTTCTTCGAACTATTTATTTTTGTAAACATTTTTCTAAAACAAGTTTATCATCATTAGTTATTACTTAAAAGATGGTTAACAGGGTTATCAAATCACATTTATCATATTTAATCCAAGATTCAAATATTTAAATCATTTATATATTTTAATATGAAATGTTCAAAATTTTGGATCGTTGCATATTGGAATTGAATTCATGACAAAAATTAAATAAGAAAATTTGGCTAAATAAAAGCATTAATATGTTAGAGTTTCAGAACAAAATATGAATATGTAATTATGTAGAAAGAATTATAGTTGGCTTCCAAGAAGATCACGGTTGACAACTTCTTGATATTTGTAAAGGTCCGATAAAATGACTGCATTATAGTAACCTAAGAGCTGTTGGAAGTACTAAACATCTTTCTTATGCATTGCTAAAATCTTCAAGTATTATTCATCTATTATAGATTCTTACCAACTATATATTCTATTTCTAAGTATTATTATTGGAAGTTATCATATTTTCAATGTCCTAGAACCACATAAGATGTAGTTCATTCACTTGTTTGTTAGCACTATGCAATAGAAATTAATGATAAAATTAACTCATTTTTTATTTGCAATACCCATTCATCATCTTGCTTTTATATTTAATCAGTACATCAATGCACAAATTTTTTTTAATAAGAAGATAATTATAAATGTTATTTTAACATTTACAATGGGTATTATTAGGTTCGTGACAATGGAGATGCTAGCATAAGCATGGCATAGAATATTAACTGCATGACATTCCTATCACTGCACAAGTTTTGCATCTTGGGATAAAAATGTATTTAGAGAATAATTATATATGTTCTACTTTTGAGTTTAGCAATTATTTTTCTATAAAAAGAATTGTGTGGTATGAATATTTTTTGTTTTCTTCTTAAATAAATGGATGAAAAGCTACCCAAATAATAAAAGAAAACAAACAAGAGGATGCTTAAAGAATTATGAGATGCTTTATCTAGGTTTTTTATGTTTAAAAAGGAAGCATCTCTTTGCTTAATGATATAATGAAAGACTTTATGTTTCTTTGCATGTAGACTTGATCTTATACCACTTTGCTTCATATTGTAATTGAAACAGTTGCTCTTTGTAATCATAAATTTAGCTTTGAGGATGACACGAGTTTACATTAGTTGAAGTTCGGTTGATTGGTATAGTTATTTTATTTGTAAAATTATTATAGTATATGATTTATTGCTTCCTGTATCATAAGAACTGTATGCAATATTTTGTGTTGATGTTGTATGGACATTGATTTTGACATTTAGTTGCAGTTATTCTTTTGAAAAAAAGTTTGTTCAAATAGTATCATTTGAAGGTTCAAAATGGTGTATTTTATTATTTAAATTATGAAAAATACATTGATTACTAATAAAATAAATTTATAGCTCAATGAAAAATTAATGTTATATACACAGTGTGTGTATTTGTTTAACTTACAATAATGATTAAAAATCTTAGAATTTTAGTTTACTAATAATTTCATTGTTTGTAATCAAATACCCAAAATAATGTTTGGTAATTAGTAATGCAGGATTTTTTTTAAATGTCATTATTGTTTAATTTTATGTTAATGGTATACTAAAATAAATATTTTTCTACGGGAATTATATACCATAAGAATGGTCAGTTTTCCACTGTTATACGATTGTACTGGTAATTGAATTTTTTTCCAAATCATGGAAATATAATTTGTTTCACTTTATGTGTTATTTAATTGAATTTTTGAAAAGAAAGCGATTATACTTCACATCCTAAAATGTAATTTTTTTATTACTTAATTAATTACTAGTTTTTATATCAATATCAATGAATACACTTTATTTTTTCAATCAAATAATATGTGTCATCATGTTATTTGATTGCATTGTATTACTGTTCATTGACAGGTCCAAAGTTTGAAACCTTCACGAGAACTTTCAATAGCAGAAATTGTGTACACGTGATTGGAAAAAATTATTGGTCTACCAGTAAAATTTGTTTCGAATCTCAAATTGCCAAAATAAGTAATAGAATTGATCTAACTAAAATTAACACAAACAAATATTTAACACTTTATTTTGAGGCTGATTTGATAACGAGGCAATATGATTTTGAAAGCGATATACATAGGCTTCTTCTACTCCTCATAATACCCTTTTGTTTCTTTAGGTGTGGTAAGATAACTAAAAGGAGAGTGAATGATTTCAATTAAAATTTGTTAATTTGGTTAAATAGACAACATATAAAGTCTTATCTATTACATAGTAGTAAAGTAGAAGAATTTGAAGCTTTCTCATTAATTCTAGGAATTATCTCTATTATCCTTAGTTCTCTCCAAGTCTTGATATTTTATTTTCAAAATCATATAATTTACTAGTTTAAAATTATTCTACTAAATTTCTTACGCTATTTTACATTCAAACACTTACTTTTAAAAGAATCTATAATTATTTAAAAATCTTTCAGGGTTCTCTTCCAAAGTTTTACATTATAGTCCATATATTTAAATTATTACATAATCCAAAATTTAAAATAATTGATAAACTTGGTTAACTAATACTTATTAATAAATCCTAAAGGATGAAAGTATCAATATGTATAATACAAGCATATCAACAAATTAGTTAAAAAAATTCATTTAGATGCAAATATATATAGATCACATAACATAAATTATATAGATTAATTGACAATAACAAATTTATTATATAATTTATTTATTAATGAATTTACCATTCATTGCACTATAATATTCTATTAAATTCAAATACCTAAATTTTAAACCTTTTATAATTACTTAGAAACCCTTCTCAATTATCTTCTAATATATTTTTTTTGGCAAGGCAAGCCGGTTTTTATAGTGGACCATCCACTAAATTTATAGAATTTTAAATAGGTGAGAGGCAAAGGTACTCGTCAGCTACAAACCCACACAAAACCTTACAAACCCACACAAAAGAAAGTTACATATGCTCATTACAGAGAAGGTTACAACACAAGATAACAAATTATGCCGGGAACAAGTTAGCTAACCCAAACTCTATACCATAATCCAAATCCAAAGAACCCTTAGATTTGGAGGGAGAAGGTGGCAATAAAGGGCTAACATTTGCATTCAAAGAACCTACTTCTGCATCAGCAAGGAGAGAGGCAACAACAACAACATCAGGTAGAGGATCAATGAAAAGATCAGGAGTAGAAGAAATGAAGGATTTAAGTTTAGCAAGGGCCTTTGGGTCAGGGGGAGATTCATGGGGATCGGAGGGGATAACCGAAGGAGGAAAGGATTTGACTTGCCAGCTGGACGAAGGGGGTTTCTGAATGGGAACTTTGGGGGGAGGGAGATGGCATCACCAATAGTAGGACGATGGCTACAAATTGGAGAAGTATGTCCAAAAGAGTGGTAGAAAGTACATATAGGAGGAGACTATTGGTACTCAATATTAATCCGACCAACTCTATTCTTGGAAAGAGCAACAGAGGGGTAAGAAGGGAGAAGGCGCATGGGGGTAATCTCAATCATGGCCTTAGCAAAACCGAGCCTATCTCTACACTTCATATGTTCATCAAAACAGATAAGCTCCCCAATATGACATGCTAACCAATCGAGACCCTCTAGAGACTGTAGAGAAGGCGGTATATTCGAAAACTTAGCCCAAATAGGAATAGAAAGGACATTCTCCCTGGTAGAGTCCACAGAGGGACTCCACTTGGTGATTATAAAGACTTTACCATCAATCACACAAGGGTCAGCTTCTAACACCCTGCGTCTCTCTTCGGGGCATGAAAATTCAAAGAAAAACAAGTTTTATCGAACCTAACTTTAAGAGAACCTTGAATCTTCCATTTGAGCTTAAGATAATTTCTAACAATAGAGTACTTGAGCCCCTCGTCAAGGAAAAAGCCAGCAAGAGTGTCTTTCCAAAACATGATTCCTGCCTTAACAACCTTAAGAGGAGGCACAATTAACTCATCAGAATTTCTAGAAATCTCAAAATGTTTAGAAATATACCTTCCAGCATTATGAGGTTTATTCATGAAAAGAGATTTCCAAGAGAGGAGTCTTTGTGCAAGCAACATCAACAGAGGCAACTGCATTGGTAGAGGTAACCAAACCAGGACCGAAGGGTGCAGACTTAGCACAAGAAATAGGGTGCGGAGCAGCCGCCTTGCATAGAGCCATTGAAGCTGCACTAGACACAGGAATAGCAGGTTGCACTCGATCTACAACCGAAGACGAATTGACAACAGCGACAAGATTACTGACGTCAGAACGACGACTTTAAAAAAATATAGTTATTATTTAAATAAATATGGTTATTATCATTTATTAATCCATCTAATAAATCTTATAAATACGAGGATGTCAACATATATAATTTTCATATATTGAGAAAATGAGGAATTAGGGAAAATGACAAACTTTAAAAAAAATTAGGCTGAAGGACATCAAGTTTTATTTTTAGGCTGAAGGACAAATGCTAATTATATAATAGACATTATATTCAACTTTTACACTATACAAAATGCTAGTTATAACTAGCATTGTCCTTCAGCTAAAAAAACTTACTGTACTTCAGCTTACATTTTTTTAAGTTTGTCATTGTGCCTATTTTCTTGTTGAGAAAAATGATAAAATCATTTCTTCTTTATCCAAATATATAAAGATATTTAAATCACATAACATAAAATGTATACATAAGTAATAATAACTCTTTTACCTAATTCATTTATCTCATAAATAAATTGTACATTACATAACATATTTCAATTTTAACAACCATTAAAAGATAAATTTATATTTTACAGCATTTATGATGACCCAACTCATAACTCAACAAAATGTTACGTAACATGTAACGACCTGACTTTTCAACTCTGGAATGTCGACATTAAATACATTCACAGTATTCATGTGTCGAGCACCCAAGTGCTGGAAAGACATAAATTAGGGTAAATTTTAAAAAAAGAATAGAATAATAAAGAAAGAACACAACATTAGAATCTCACAACGATGCGATAATATATAATATGAAAAGGATAGTACAAAGAGTCACTCTGAATACAGGAATTTCAGAGTTATAAAACCTAAGTACTATCATTAGCCTAGACAGTTATAATTGTCTGTCCTCACAACGCTGACATATGCATATAGCTAAAAAAAGAACAATGGAAACAGAAATAGATAGATCGATAATGGAAGCCTCTGGCTCATCTTCGATACTCTGAAGTGTCCAAGGTAAAACCTGCCATACTCAGCTTACTCGAAAGAGTACGCGATGAATTTAGGGAAAACAAAAACCAAATGTCAGACATAAGTCTGGTATAAGAAAAATCGATATGCATGCAACATGCAATAGTAACTATTGAGACTGTACGGATTACCATAGTAGTTTTCCCCTCAAAAGTAACCAACCATTTACTAAGTTTAATATAGTAATATGATAGATAATGTGTGACGATCCACCTTTCTGAACCCTGGGAACGACACTTAATACATCCTCGGTATTCGTGTGTCGTTGCCCAAGCATCCAAAAGATAAGTTATCTTGGGGTAAAATAAATAACAGAATAGAAATACCTCACAACAGAATGTTTACATATAATACAAAATGATACAGTACAAAAGGCTACTCCTTACATGGAGCTATTAGAGTTAAACAAAAGTAATCCATCTAAAGATTTGCAGCTATACATTCCGACTTTACATTTTTCAAATACCAAACATACCAACATAATCATGTAGCGGAAATAAATAACTAGATAACTAAGGAGCCAACCGCTCGATCACCATCTTCAAAGAGCTCCAAAGAAAACCTGCTATCCTCGGACTGCCCAAATATAATTGAGTACCCGAGCGTTTAACGAAAATAAAAAACTCGGGTCTAACAAAATGTCTAGTATGAGTAAAACTTCGAAACAAAAGGAAGTGTATTTAATACTAATATGTGGGACCACGCCGCTAACGCTGAATGGGTTTTCTCTCACATAAACAACAACCAAACATAAGAATGGGAAAGAACAATAGGAAACAAATCCAAACATAGATGATGGGCAAAAATAGTATAAAGATCCAGACTTGAAAGAATGGAAATAGTCTGAACAAACTCCAAACTGGACAGAACGGATAAAAAAGATAAGTCCAAACTTGATAGAATGGAGAAAACATATAACTAAACATCGCGAAGAGTGGTTGACTCTACCTGTTGCAAATATAGAAAAACAATTCGAAGGTTCAAATCAAATAAGGAAAGGAAAATTTTCCAACAATGACTAGTAGGGTGCACCCCCCTTGAAGTATACCTCTAGTAATATACTTCTAAGAAGCTCATTTACTCTGTGACACCTCTCGGAAACCTCCAAGCTGGACCCCGCCAATCTTACTGAGTATCACAATATTTCACATCTAAATCATAACCGTTTTAAGGTGATGGTATACCATAATCTAGATTGGATGTGATAATACCCTAATGGGAGCAACCCCACATAGCTTGGCCCACTCTCACGCTATGGATTTCGTCATATTCCGGCAAAGGATATCAAAGCTCAACGGAGCAACAAATTGTCTTAGAATGATGATAATAAAGACACTGAGGTAACTGATAGTTGGGAAACAACTACCAAGGATATAAAACGATCGTATATGGAAATCAAGTCTTGTATACTTATCACCACTTACTGAATTCAAACTTGTACTATTTCTTGGTTAACAATTATACTGGACAAATCAAGGTAGTGTTACCTCAAAGTAATGTTTCAAGACTATTCTTAACTTTCGAAATAGAAGCAAGTCTACTTCTTTGACGTTTAGTGCTAAGTATATAAATAAATCGTTTCCATAAAAGTGATATCGCTTTACGGAAATTAATTCATTTCCGTAAATGAATCAAACTTTTATTTTTAAAACCAAACTCGTGCTTGGGCTTTACAATACAAGTATTAACTTTAAAATACTTTATTAAAGGAGTTCACTAACTTTAAATATCATTATAAAATGGATTTAATAATTTAAACCATCCTTATTACATTGATTAATTAACTTTAAACTTCATTAATTCGGTTGATTGGTTGACTTCAATAGCCTTTAATCCAAAAGAAGTTAATCACTTTTAAACACCATTAGTTTAATTAAAAATTTATTATAATTCATTAAATTAAATAAATAAATAATTTATTATCATTAATTAAAATGAATAACAAATTCAAAACATTCTTGTTACTTTGATAAATGCAATTTGAAACTTCATTAATTAAGTTGATAAATTAACTTTAAATGCCTTTAATCGATAAGGGTAAATCACCTTTAAAACATCATTAATTCAATTAATTAGTGATATTTAAATATAATTAATTAAATTAATTAATTAATAATTAAATATCATTATTTAAAATGATTAACAACTTTAGAACATCATTATAGGAAAGATTACTTAAAGTTAAAACAAATAGACTTACTTTAAAAATCATTAATTAAAAAGATTGATTAATTTAAAAAGATCATTAATCAATTGATTAATTAATTTTAATCCATCATTATCAAAAGATTAATTAGCCTTAAACATCATTAAATAAAACGATTAATTAATTTAAAACATCATTTAAAGAAAGATTAATCAAAATTAAAAAAAGTTGATTAAATTTGAAAAGTCATTTTTTAAAAAGATTAATTAATTTAAAAACATCATTAGTTAATTGATTAATTAACTTTAATCCATCATAATTAAATAATTAATTTTCTTTAAACATCGTTAAATAAAATGATTAATTAATTTTAAAACATCATTAACTAAATAATTAGTTAACCTTAATCCTTATTAATTAAATAATTAATTAAATTAAATAATCAATATTAAAATGGTTAATTACTTTTGAAAACACTGTTAATCAAAATCTTGCTTAACTGGTTATTTTCCTTTAATCTATTTATTGTAAGTAAAGCAGAATTATTACTATAACAACTTTAGCTTAAGAACGAATGTTTAAAATTAAGGTAAAAAATGTATTAGTACTAATGAACATTGTAGCAATTGTTAACATTTTTAATAACACATCTGAATAAAGTGTTATGAATACAATTCAATTTGCGTTTAAGCAAAAATGAAGGTATTATTTGATAAAGAATCGAGTTGGTTTCAAATCAAATAAACACTATAATACTCAAATCTGGTTTTTGGACTCGAAAATAGGTTATTCATCGAATTCTCAAAAATGAACCCGAAAATAGGTTATTTTCTAACTGGTTTTTGGACTATTTACTCTTGGATTTTGCAAAGGTGATAAAGTGGAAAGTTTTAGAAAATTATTCTCTATATTTTCAAAAAATGAGTCACTCAATTTCGATTAGTTTTGAAGAAGATATATTCAAAAGAAGAAGGACCATTTTCGAACATGAACTTCTAGGTCCAAAAACATTCTGTAAACAATTGATATTTTGACATAAATTTGAAGAAGTAATCCACATAAAGTTGTAGCCACCAGAATTTGACATGGTTTGAAAAAAAGAATAACTTCGTTTGGACAAGATATAAGAGAGATCTGATCGGTGGCAGAAAAGGAAAATTTAGAGAGATGAAAGGCTGTTTATAAGCAAGTGAAAATGTGAATTACCTAAATGCCCTTATCCTTTACCCTACAATACCCTCTTGCCACCTCACCTAGCCTCCTCCACCTCATGTACTCATGCCCCTATTTGCTTCCCCTCCCTTCATTTCATGAGAAAACAAGTTTAAACATATTTTGTACTTAGTTGCCAAAATGTTTCTAATGATGTGACATTTTTATTTTTATTTTAAACTTTATATATTTACGGGTATTTGTACACTTATATACTAACATATGCTAACTTATTTATATTTGTATGTGTATATTTATACAAAAGAGTTTATAACATTCCGACAAATTTCAATTGACGAAAAGCTGAAAATTCGAAAAACGTATTCCGATCACATTTTCGAATTTTCTTCGAACTAAATATTTTGTAAACTAATTTTGAAAACTATTTTATCTTCGATATTTATTATGTAAAAGAGTTTTTATTTTAATTATAAACCTATTATTTGAATATCCAAAATTAATTAAATATTCAGATATTAATGTGGTGAAATTCCGGGTCGTTACACTCTTCCTCCTTTAAAAGAATTTCGTCCTCGAACTTTACCACAATCCTATCCCAGAAAAACAAACTATCCTAGAAATACCTAACACATTAATCAGATGTAACTTATCTAACAAAAACTAGTATGATATAAATCTATATGCAACCAAATTCAGAGAATACCATGAAATAAAATACTGCGCATCTAATCATATCAAAATGTAAATTTAGAACTAAATGCCCAAGCTCTTATATTCAAAAATTTATTTTCAAATTTCTTCAAAAAAATGTATTAAAACAAAAAATGATTAGGAGGGGGTCCTTCTAGAAAAACATGTAAAACTCTAGAGTCAAAACAACATGGAGCATCCAGTGGTATTTTGGTTCCTCCAAATACAACAACTAGATGGAATAATCATTATTTCTTTCCACAAATTTTCAAAATCACTTTTTTTTCAAAAGCACCAAGATTTAAGTCCTCATAAACAACAATTCAAAAACCTTGGTATATAGTTACTTTATAAACTATGGTACATAAGACCACACAATCAAGCAATCAAATCAATCAAATTCCGTAAAGGAATACACTAACATAATCAATCATTCAAATTCCATAAAGGAAATCTAACACTCAACATTATTTAAAATGTCAAAAGATTAATAACAAACTCCTAACTTAGGTCCAAAACTTTCTTGATTGCCTAAAATATAGATAATTATCTAAGCGTACCATTCTTTGCTCATTAGCCTTTGTTTATTGCTTAGAATATTATCCAAACTTACTCGGACAAAACTGAAAGTTGTAGATATTTGTGTCAACATTCGGGGGTCAAAAAGGTGGGTCGTTACATAATATTTTCACTAATAGTGCACACATCTTTCTTATATGCGCTAAATGTAGCTTTAAGCCACTTTGAGAATGCTAAACATATAAAGAGGAACTTTTGTTTTCACAAACATAACAATATGAAGTTCTGATATATGAATTTTTGGTAAAGTATTTTAGTTATCACCTTTCTAAAAGTAGTTAACCAATGCATTAATGTTTTAGTTGTTGTAGGTAGCACATCAATGAAGTTTTCTCATATTTGTGTTCTTAACTAAGTGTTTTATGTCATGCTTAATGAATATTGCATTATAAATCATGTTTATTATGTGATATGTTTCAGATGGGTTAATAATAACCTTAGGATCTTTTTGGACTTAATGCCGCAATTTTGGCTTCCTTCTTAAAATCTTTCAATTGCCGTTTGTTAATTTATAGAGCTAAAGTGAGCTTTTCGATGACATTGTAGTGAAGTCAGAAGCATATGGCATAGGATCTGAATGGTAATCTTGTGCAAGGCTTTATTCATGCAATAGAGTTCGATAAACAAAATCCAGCTTGTTAGAACTCTCAAGTTTGACTAGTTTAATCATCTCCGTTGTTCATAAATGCTCAATCTCCTTATTGTCCCAAATCCCTCACTTGAAAAATCTCCTTCATCCACTCTTAACTGTTGCAAAACACAATGCGATCCCCTAATTCCATTGAAAATGCTATTAACTCATCCATAAGCCTCATATACTTCCAACATATTTTTTTTTTGAACTGGTACTTTATATACAACAAATCATGGGGACAACATATCCCATGTCAAATAAACGTTCGAAAGCAAGTTTCGAACTTGTGACATCCTGCACCAAAGCCGAATCAATTAACCACTTGGACAAAGGTGCTTGTCTCTTCCAACATATTAGAAGTAACCTAGTATCGAAAAAAGAACAAATATTGAAAAATAAAACCCCACTGTAATTTTCGGTTAGTAATAATGGAATAGATCGATATGAGTGATAACATTCAACTGTCATATTCAAAAAGTAGAGTTACAATAGTACCATTGCTAATTATTTACAACTATTGGTTTTGTCTGTTCTCTTCCTTTAATCTATTTATTGTAAGTAAAGCAGAATTATTACTATAACAAATTTAGCTTAAGAATGAATGTTTAAAATTAAGGTAAAAAATGTATTAGTACTAATGAACATTGTAGCAATTGTTAACATTTTTAATAACACATCTGAATAAAGTGTTATGAACACAATTCAATTTGCGTTTAAGCAAAAATGAAGGTATTATTTGATAAAGAATCGAGTTGGTTTCAAATCAAATAAACACTATAATACTCAAATCTGGTTAGGAGTGGTTGGTCCAATCACCTCATAATTATATGGTTAGTTGTGTCAATGAATTTAAAAGAGCCCTAAGTTATCCAAAAATGAATAATGATGCTACTAATCCATTTACTTGCTATAAAACACAACCATAAGTCTCCATACTCGATCCGACATTTGAAATGCTGCCCAAGCCATGTAATAGTAAATCTAAAGCTTGTCAGATACAAATCCCATAAGTTCTTTAAACATAGATTCATTTTGAAACCAATGCAATATCCTAGAAGTTGTCAACATGAAAGCATGTTCAATTATAACTAATTTGTTCTCTGTGCAAAGATGTATATTCGTCAAACATTGGAAAAAACTACTTATCACTGAATCAAAATACATTTTCTGGTGGTGGTGTGATTTTCAACTATGCTAGTTAACACATTATCATAGTGTTTTATTTTGTTGGTCTAAGACAAAAAATCTCTCTATATTTATTCAACCAATTTTTCAAGACAAGTATGACTAATTTTTTATCTTACGAGCCATCATCACGAAACGAGTTTAAGTTCAGATGAAACTCTTCATCTTACAAAGAGTTGATTAGATTAATCGTACCATCCCAAAAAAGTTAGTATTCCTTAATTTTTTTCCTTCCTCGTCCTCTAACTTTGTCACTTTATCGCCAATCAACACTTGTTTCTTTTTAATAAAATTTGGCATCTAGTCCGCTTGAACATTCTTCGCTATATGCCACACACAAAGGATATAACTTACTGCTTGAAATACACTTGCTACTGAATTTCTATTAGCAATTTTGACATCCCTTATAACAACACCCATAATTTATTTATCTTTATAAAATTTTCTTACACGTTCAAGAGCCCAGGTATATAACTTTGTAGTCTCTTGATTTATAAAAGCAATTGCAATGGTAAAGGATGCCCCTTGGATGTTTGCGAAACATTATGGAAACATGGTAAGTTGTAAGGATTTACCTTGAACGTGCAATCAAGAACAATATCTAATGAAAACACTACGCATGAACAACACATCTAGGATAGCTGAAGAAAAGATCAAAAACTTGATTAGTTGTACCGTCTGATGGATTTGGGCTATTCTATAGTGGGTGAAATGGGTAGATTTCAACAACAAAAAAATTCTTATTTGGATCATAGTAGACCTATGAAGTCTAATGGATTGTACTAGATCTACTCTAGTTAACTTAAATAAAATCAAGTTTTATTTAATTTTTTGATTTATTCAATTAATGAATTTGATTAATTGAATTATAGCTTATGAATATATTACTATACACTCATATGTATATAATGTGCATGTGCAACATAATAAATGTGTACATGGTAAAGTTTATACATAAGTAGATATTGGGATTTATATCTACAATGTATATGGTTAGCTCATACATATATGTTTATTCCCTGTATTAAATTGTTTTAAAATAATATAAAAATTCAAAAAGTCAATCAATAAATATATTTATAATTTTGAAAAAATTACATATTTGACTAAATATTTATTTTCAAATTTGAAATTTAGAATATCTAGTTTGACTTAGTAAACTGATACAAATTCAAAATAGTATTCGGATCTAAATTTAAAATTTAAAATTATGTAATTTTTTTCATTAATATTTTAAAATTATATATATATATATATATATATTGTTAAAATGATTATAGTCGAAAATAAAATGTATTTTAAAATATATGTGCATATATTAATTTATGTATTTATTAAAGATATAAATATATGTATAAATATATATTGAATATGTGTGTGTGTGTCTGTGTGTCTGTGTGTATAATGGGATTGAGCTTTGAGATAGTAGCTAATGATGTGTAGGGTTTTACCATATATTGTATTTGTTTTGTGATTGGATGTGAGTTTGTGGGCTTTGCTGACCTAGTTGTGTAACTTAGGGTTTGTATTATGTGCGTATATGTGCACTTTATAGCCGTACCGTTTGGTTGTTTTCTCTTTTTCCTTACTACTTTGGTAAGGCTTTTACAATGGCAAAACCAAATGAAGTCCTTTATACGCTTTTAAACAAAGAACCGTTCTTTCAAAAAAAGTACATACATATAATATTTCGGCACAATCAATTATTATTTTTTAATTAAGGCCGCCAAAATTGTATTTTTTAGAATAAAATTACTAATCAAAAAAAAATATACATATGTATATATTTATTATTATAAAACAAAACTTAATTTTTTTTTCGCCCAGGAAAAATTATGCTTTTATAAATAATTTTACAACAAATAAATTTTACGTATATACATTTAATTGAATTTTGATTATGCATAAATTTTTAATTAATAAACCATGTCTAAATTAGTTTCTTTAACATTTAATATTTTTAAAATAGGAAAGTTTTCTTTATTATTATCACATATATAGATGTATAAGGTTTTTTTATATCAAGGACATATTGTACTATTAAGATGATGTAAAATTAAACATCAACTGTAATATTGATATATGTAGAAACAGGTATTAACATACATGGAAGGTGATAACATAAACACTGCATATAGTAATCATTGTATGGTATAAAATGAATTATTACCTTGGGACTATGCCATAGATTCCTACATAGATTTAGACAATCTTCTTGATCTCGCATATCTACACCCATTGCTGCAAACAATAGGTGTGCCAACATCGAACCTAGTTGTATTTAATTGTATTGATGTGAATGGAGTTTGAAATGAAAGGGTTTGGGTATATGGAATTTGTGGCCAAAACTAGAGAGGGGACAAGATAAAAAAAGTAAAAGAAGAAAGAAGAGGAGGCTAAGGTTTGAATTTACAGTGAGGTCTATAGAAAATAACTACATATTTTTCTCCTATAATTTCAAACTCCAATGCCCCCACTTTGTCCTCCTCTACGGCTAACCATAAAATGGGTCCAAGATGGAGCAAGTCATAACAAAATCCACTAGTAAATTATTTTATTTAAAACAAAATCAAATTCTGATTGATATCATACACCGATACACACATATATAACTTTTGTATAATTACAAATAGTTCCCATAACATTTCTAGAGGCTACTCCATTTTGCTAAATACATCCATACAAGAAATGCAATGATAATTAATATTTCTAAAATATTAACGTTAGTCTAAAAGTCAGGCCCGACTTATCTTCAAGTTATGCAAGATGGCAAGTTCAAATATGCTTGGGCAAGGGAGTAAATCCTTAGGCAAACATGTTTTATATTCTAATAGTCAAACAAAGTAAACATGCAAATAGTAAAATGTCAAAGTCCTTTATTACAAAGTCTTGATTAGAATTTGACCTAAGCGGTCATGAATGTCCCAAATTCAAGTTCTACATATTTGATAGTTATAAAATGAAAATGAGGAAAAAGACTAGTTTAGAATTTATCCTCTCTTAGCTGAGTGCACATGCTTATCTATAAGGAAATTGCATCTTTAGATTTTTTTACACGTGACATCAAGGGCGGTTGAGATTTTGCTGACATGAAACATTGTCGAGGTGACATGTGTTACCACTTAATTTTGCTTCCTTTGTGATGACATGGCATAATCAGATCAACTAAAAGCTGCCATGTGGCCAAGTGAGCACTTCTATGTTTGATTTTTAGTCATGCAATAGCAGCAATTTTAAGTACTCGATAGCACTATCACAAACATAAGATAGATTGCCAATTCATATCACTCGATAGCTTCATATTCCAAAATGTGATAGCTTTAATTCTTTCAACACTTAATAGCATTACTATTGTTATGCAATAGCTTGCTATTTCTGGGTACTCGATAGCATTAAAGTTGTGATGTGATAGCCTTTGCATCTTGAACCTTGATAGCTTGAGTGTCTTTGCTATGCAATAACACTTTGCACCTTAGACTATGATAGTCTTAATATCTTTAATATAGGATAGCTTCTTGTTCTTAAACCTTCATAGCTTTTAGTATGTGATAGCCTTTTAAATCCCAAACCTCGATAGCTTGGTATCTGATAGATCCTTTATACTTCAAGCTCAATAACTTGTTCCATCTTAATACTCGATAATGCTTTCCACTTTGGTTCTTGATAGCTTTATTGACCGTTTAATCATCGATAGATTGTTGACATCAGATTCTCGATAGCTTATTAATCTTAGATCCTCGATATCCTTTTGATTTCAAACCCTCGATAGCTTTAATGATTTGGCCTTTGGTACATGATAACTCATAATATCTTAATACTCGATAGCTTAATCATCCTTAGTATGTAATTACCTTGGTTCTCAATAGCTTTTATCTTTGATACACAATAGATTTTCTTGCTTAGTTTTTAAATTTTTTTGGGGATGTAACACTTGCCCATCCACTCGCCCCTATAGAAGTTTATGTATTCTTTAACTAAAGTAAGCTTCCATGTTAAATTTTCCTTTCAAGTTACTTCTTTGGCGGGTGTTGTTCTTTGATAGATCTTGACTGAATACCTCTTTTTCCTTTGATAATTGCTTTTTTAACCAATGTCTTTCAGACAATTTCCTCGGATAGGCTCAGAAATAGGGTAAAAAAGGATCTATTTTAGCCACCACTCTTCGATAATTACTTTGGTTAGGCCTAGAGATGGGGATAAAGGCTTGAAGTCCATCTCCCTTGGATGGTTGATTTGGCATGGCTTGGAGGTGAGATTAAAGGCTTAATTTGACCACCACTCATTGGGCGGTTACTTTTGCCAGGCTTAGGGACCGGACTAAAGGCTTGATTGGCTATCCCCCTTGGATGGTTTCTTTGGCCAGGCCTGGAGGTGGGACCAAAATCTTAATTTGACCATTACTCTTTGGATAGTTTCTTTAGCCAGGCTCAAAGGCGGGCTGAGGGCTTGATTGACCATCTCACTTGGATGGTTCCTTTAGCCAGGCCCAAAGAAGGGACTAAAGGTGTGGTGACCCTCTCTCTAAAACGCATAGATTTTTTTTTACATACAAAAGGAATTCACCACTAAACCCCATTTCTCCTATATTTGAATATTTATATAATTTCCAAATATTTTTTCCCAAGACCCTGGATTTACCAATATAATCATATTAGTGCACAAACAAATTAAGACAATTATATATTTGATGATATATAATTGTTTCCCTTTGCCATTCAGAGCTAACAAATTTGCAAAGAGAATTTGAATCAAACAGGAAACAAAATTACCATATGTGTTGACAACATATCCTTTTATTTCTTCCCTAATTTTTGTTCTACTACCAGAGATAGATTTTTGGCAATTATTATACTTATATGTACAATACTGCAATGCACATGGTTTCTAGACTTTTCTGCCTAAATAAATCTATTGACATTAAAATGGCCTTTAATTGTTCTTATGATAGTTATCAAGTACTTATATGAAATCACTTCAGAAATTATACTTGCAGGCATGAACATTGGAACTAGTTTCTATTTATCATTTCAGGTTGAACAATTGAAGTCATTTTGCATTTTTAATTTTTTTTAACATGGTGCAGACTTAAGTACTTGGTGTTTTATTGGAAATGCTTGGTGTTATTTGAGGGTTGCTTGGAGTTTTTTTTTGTTTGTCCTGGAAGCTCTTACACTTCATGAATTGAAATGAAGTGGTTCCAGGCTACAAGAGTTTGACCCATGGCCATCTAGGCCGGCCATAGTCCCTCTTTTACCACTTGCAAACCTATATTTCTCATATCAACAAACTTCTACCAAGGTCTATTCCCATCACAAGCATGTTTCTTCCTAAATTAAATTTCCTGGAAATGCATCTATATATATATATGTATATTCAATCCATTAACCAATCAGTACATCTACTTCCAGGATTATTTCTTTTCATAATTTTTTTTGAAATCAAATACATAAATACATGTTGATCAATTTTTATTCCAGAATTCATGCACATGCCTGTATCACTTACCTGCCATGCACAAATTCCTTTCTCTTGAATACTCCTACTCAAAATCTTGTGAGTTCATTTCTAAATCAACCACCTTAGCTCTTTAATTTTTATAAAATCATAATATAAGTTCAGGCAATAAAAATCAGAGGTTATCATATACACATATCATATTTTTATGATATGTCTATTCCCTTATTTCTCCAAATCAGACATTCATAAGATCAGTAGTTAACCAAACATCACCAATAGTTACTCACAACAGGTTTACTTAAGTACATATTCTTAATCCAAATACTTAAAAAAATTTCCTGCAAGTAACTTCAACTACAACATGAAATTTGACTAATAAATTCATTACAAAGCAACTGCAAATTTTAAAACTGATATCTTTTATTTATACTAGCAGCTAATTGCCTTCTTCATCCATCAAGCTAACTTCAATTCCTTGTAAGCAATTCACTGAGCTGCCCCAATTTTAATGAGACACCCAGATGATTGCAATGGCAACCAAAAGGGTCAGTTTTCACTGGTATGAGCATTTATCAAATTTGTACACATATTCATAAATTTTTGGTGAACTTGCAATGTCTTCCTAATTTAGCAGGTTTCATACTTAGCATATTATTGGTTAATACCAAGTGATACAAAGAAACATTCATTTATTTAAACAATACACAGCAAACAATTAAAACAAATATATATACAATTCTTGATTCATTTTCTCCATTTCTGAATAAGTAAACTTAGATTTTATACTCCCAATTTCACCCAGCAATTAATCAAAGCACAATATTTAACTTGATTAATTTAACACCATATCTGGATATTTATAATCCAGATTTTAAAACCCCATTCCCCATTTATTTGATGGTCTTTAACTCCTTGTCAAATGAACACTATGTATGCATTGTGAAGGAAACTCCTAGGTTATTTAATTTATTCCATCACACAAAGGCCTCAGGGTGCAATTGCACCATGCATATACTTACTCCCACCTGAAGCAAGCAGATCATTGACTAACTCCCAAATGACCAATTTAATTTTTCTTTAGTAAATCCCCCTCCAGTTTCTGCTTATTTTATTAAGCTTCTATTTATGAATTCAATCATGAAAACTCCCAATTCATTCATGTTTCAGAAAGGCTTATCTTCTTTAATACTTTCTGGTTCAACCCCATGTTCCCCATTTATTTTCCTTATTACAGAAAATACCCCCAGTTTGCCTATAGTTTTTCCTAAGAATAATTTAAGCATCATAGTCCTTCTAACCCAGAAATTCTCTTCTAACTTATGATGTGAATATTTAGTTTCATGCTTCATTATCCAAGAAATAAACATGAGCTAGATCACTGTCTTGCTGCCTATTCCCTAAATAATTTATATCCATACTTAATAATGATAAAATAGAGCAAGAATGCTCAAACCATTTTAACTTTAAAAATCCACATACAGATTAAAAAACCCCAAACAAGAATGCACAAACAAACATCCATCTCACCCATAATAAATCATTTCAGAGATTTTAAATGACTTATAACATTTTAGGCTGCCTACAAGAGGACTTAATGCCATTGCATACAAAGGATAAATACTCACCTAGTGTTCTCTTTTTACTGCCTTAATCCCCCCTGAACAGCAGATTCCTCTAGAGTTTCAAGCTAATGTTTCTCCTATTTTATTTTATTTCTGTTTTGATCCCGAGAGAATGGTGGATATGGTTATGTGCAGATATTTATAAAACCATTCTAGGGTTTAAGAAAAATGGGTAATTTCCTTGATGCCCTTAGATACTCATGCACAAATCATTTTCCTGTGTGGTCCTTAATTGGAAATGCACATTGTTGGTTACCTCAATTAGTTATTTCAGGAATCAAGCATTTTAAACACTTCATACTATTTTCATGACTCTATTTTACTCATGCCATATGCATGTGACCCTTGGTTTATTTTTTTTATAAGTTTAAAGAAACTGAAAATCCCCGTTGTGTTTTCTACCTATCTACCATTTCCATTAATCATGCATACTATCATACATAATTATGTAATGTAAAAATCATTCACTCTATGTTATTTGCTTGAAATAAATATAAGATATGGAAATTCTTATTTGATCCTGTATTTTTTTTTTTCTGCCTTTTGTCAAAACAGTAACTCCTCATACATCTTTATGTGTTAAAAAAAATCACATATGTCATGCTAATTATTTCCAGCATAAATATATATATATATATATAAGACATTTAAACCTTTCATTAAACTTCATTTTATTCTGTCTTTTAAATAAAACAGAAAACACCCCATATAGTAAATATATGTATTTATATAATTCTTTGGACATGGAACTACATTTGTTTTGAATTCCCAATTTTTAATCATCTTAACTCCTTGCATTTTATCAAACAGAAGCTCCCATGCAAATTTTATTTATTAACAAATTTTCTTTTCTGTTTTAATGCATTATATATATATATATTGTTAACGCTAAAAATTGAACGCTAACACCCAGTGTGTGTAACAATATCGTGAAAGCACCACCCGTTGGTACGGGAACAGAATATAAGCAGAAAAATGGTAGAAAAGTAAAGAGACAACGATTTTATAGTGGTTCGGCTCGTAATTAAGCCTATGTCCACTTTATATTCTTTATTGCTGATTTTTGGTTACAAGTTGATACAATACACTTTGATTCCAGAAACACTTTAGACTAATAGCTCAAACTTCGATATGAAAGATCTTCTTGAATTCATGTTGAATGTGGTCGATTTCTTTTGAAGCTTGTTGTAATGTCTTGAATGCTTGGAGTTCTTCAAGTGTTGAATGAGTTGAGAGTTCAGCAGAATAACGATGCTTTAGAGAATGATCCAAAAAAGTCCCCTCTAAGTTCGAACTCATGCTGTATTTGTAGTGAAATTCCAGGCTGGGTCGTAGGTCGTGACCGACCTAAGATAGGTCGTGGGTCGTGGCCGACCCATTAGGCTTGATGCGCCGCTTCCCAGGGATGTGCCTATTCGTCTGGGAATATATTACAAGTCCCAGGTCGTAGACGAGTCAACAAGATACGGCATAAGTGAGGCGGCATAGGGGTTTATCTTCAACTGCATAGGTCGTGGACGACCTAAGCTAGGTCGTGGACGACCTAAGCTAGGTCGTGGACGACCTAAGCTAGGTCGTGGACGACCTAAGTTAGGTCGTATGCCGTTACGTTGCTAGGTCGTGTAGTAACAGTAGCCTTTAGGTCGCTGATCCTCTTGAGTCGTTAGCTTCTTAGGTCGGAAAGCTTTTTAGGTCGGCTGCTCTTAGGTCGGCTGCTCTTAGGTCGGCTGCTCTTAGGTCGGCAGCTCTTAGGTCGGCTGCTCTTAGGTCGGCTGCTCTTTGGTCGGTAACTCTTAGGTCGCGAATCAAAAGAGGGTTAACATTTGCCCCTCGAAGTATAAGCCTAGGTCGTAGGTCGTGTGCTTCGATTTTCTTAGCTCGCTCTTTTGTTAGGTCGTGAGCGACTTAAGATAAGTCGTAAGTCGTAGATCATGGGTCGTGTGTGTCGATTCACATTTCACCGCCCCGGGGTATAAATGGCTTAAGTCGTTCCTCCTTCTCCTCATCTATTCTTTTGTTTGAATTCGCCATTAACGAATTCTCAAGCTTCCCAAAGACGATTTAAACCAGCCAGTTGCTGATCATCCTCATTTTCTTATTACGTAAGTGGATTCGCTTGTTATCCATTCCTCGATTATCATTGATTCACGAACTCCATTTCCCATTTCTGACCCACCCCCTTATGCCATGTTTCATCTCGAATCTCGTTACATCAATTGTTGACGGACTCGAGGTGGTTCGATGTAGCTTTAGACGATTTGTAAGAGGAAGGCGATGGGTTACAGTGCCTCAGGCCATCTGATTTGTGGTTCGTGATGGAATGGCAGTGCATTAGATTTACGGTGATTTTGGGATGATTCAATGGCATGGGAAGATGAGGGCTTTTGTTGATGGAGAGGCTAACGGGTTAACAGGTTAGGAGTTAGGAGTTAGGAGAACTAATGTATCGTGGAGAAACGATTGACCTAACTATCAACGACATAGGTGTTAAGTCGTAAGTGACCTAAAGTAGGTCGTAGGTCGGCAGCGACCTGGGACTTGGACGGTTATATCATTCTGACTTGAGACCTTTGCTCCTTGCCATGCCACACGACCTAAAGGATCAACGACTTAGAGAACCAACAATTTAACTTAACTTGCAGCATATTCTTTAAGTCGTGGATGACTTAACTTGTACATTGTAACCTGAGGAATTTCCGACCTATGCTAGGTCGTGAACGACCTAGGACTTTAAACAATTTTAACAACCTAATTTCAGCAGCACAGGCTCTATGTCGTAGCCGAGTTAGAACTTGACATATTTGCACTGACTTGACACATTTGCACTGCCTTGAATTGCCTGAACTTTAATTTGTCTGAATTTCTTTACAGATTATCTATAATGCTAATAACCTGTTAAACACAATATTCGCAGAAAAATGGGACGAATATACTGCCATTGACTGCCAACATCGAATGACAGATTAGTCGATAAAGAAAAAATCAACTTAAACGAACTATATGAACGAAGTGCTTTAAACTAACCAATTCTAGTGAAGTATTAAAGCAAAACTTTAATAGTCTACTGAAACTAATTTGTTTGCATTAACACTGCACTTAAGTCCTGAAATTTTATAATCGACTGATTGTCAACTAGTGTAATTCCAGTTATGTTTGCTTTCTATTTTTATTGGTTTTGCACAACACTTCACACTTTTAGGAAACGTGCACCTTCACATTTGAACATCCAGTTGATTGTGTAGAATGTCTTCTCAACAAGAAGAAGCAACAGTTCAAGCTGGAGAAACTATTCCTATCCCTGCTCCACTAGCTGATCCTCCAGAACGAATCTCAACCACATTAACATATAAAGTTTTCCACCAACTATGTACTCAGTTCGGCATTGCTGAAACGGATGCCATACTGCCTGAGAGGAGTGACACTGATGTCATACCACCTCATGGTTTCGTTGCTGTTAATCGCCACATGTGCATGAACGGAGCCATTCCTTCATTTAACGATTTCCTTCAACAGCTTCTTCTACGATTATCTATTTCTTTCTTTCAGCTACATCCCAATGGCTACGCCATCTTGTTGGGACTATGTGTGCTATTTAGGAGGACGTTAGATCGTCTCCCAAGTTTTGAAAAAGTTTGTTATCTGTGCTCTTTTGCCAAAAATAAAGATCATCCTTCTATCACAGTCGTGAGAAGTGCTAGAAACCGCAAGCTGATCATTGGTCTTCCTGACAGTGTTCACGGGTTTTTAAGCCAGTTTTTCTACGTTCGTTGTCCTCTGGGATTTTATGCCATCTGAAGAGTAGGAAGTATGATCATTTATCTTTTTCCTTTCCTTATGTTTTCTGAACTCTTCGAAGCCCGAATTGTCAAGTGTTAACTCCACTCTTTATTTTTTCAGCGCTCCCTCCTCCTTCTAGGAACCCTAGTCACAAAACAACCTTTGAGAGGCTTATGGCCGTGCCAGTTGAGGAGAGGAATATTCAATTTCTACTGAAAGACAAGTTTTTTCATCAATTTGGACTCTTACATCCTTCCCGTTCTATTCAACCTCATGAAGTTCCTGATTCTCCAGTAAAAACATCAGGTGCCCCAGCCCCTGCTGAAGAACTTACACTGAAAGAACCCACCACTGAGACTTCACTGGTGAAGTGTTCTACTTCTACTGACGTTGTGGGGTCGTCCAGCAAGCTAACACTTTCTCCAGTTATTGAAGAGGAGGAATCTCCCCAACGCTCCGAGAAGGCAGCTGATGAAGAAAAAGAAAGTTCCGCTCGGCATGATGGCGAAGACATTTTTGGTGGGCTAAGCGATCTAATGGTGACTTCACGCGAGCTTTTTAAAGATGATGTCGTTAATGCTAAAGTTGCTTCCCCAGTGATTGAAGCGACATCTGCTTTACGACTGCTTCCGCCGCCCTAAGAATTGATTCCTGCCGCAAAATCCGATATAACTCCTGAACCGAAGAGTGGTTTGTAGTCTGACGCGCGTAGTTTGCACACCACACACACTTAGGATTTTTGGCACTTATACGCACTTAAGTCCTTTAATCTGAAGATTTCTGAGACTTGACTTTTCTACAATTTCAGGTTCTCCGATGGGGCGAAGCAGTTCACATTATGACAACTTTCGGCGCTATGGAGGGCGCGACTCTTATGATTACAGACGCTATCTCCCCGTTCATAGGGAATCTGATGAGGATCGAGCAGTTAGAAAAGCTCGAGAGAGACAAGCTTATGAAGAGCAGCAAAGGAGGCGGGAAGAACGTCATGACTCTTCTCAAAGAGATGACGCTTCCCATAAGAGAAAGTCGCATGACGACAGAGGAAAGGGCAAAATTTCTGAAGATCCCAGTTAACGGGCCAGGCTCAGTGAAAAGGACGCGTCTGCGATTTCTGAAAAGACTAACGCCCCTATCTCTTCTGATATCCCATCCGGCTCTCCTGCTTTAAAGAAATCTGACATCCAAGCGATTATCAGCAGGCCCCAGTATCAAGTTAAAGATGCCCCTCCAACACTTCAAAGCCGATTTCCGAATTGGTGTTTAAAAGGGGTGCGCTTTGACTTAGATTTGGTCCCAATCGACAAGCAGGCCATGCTGAGAAATCTCGATGCTGTTAAGCTTGATATTGAGAGGATGTCCCAATGGCAGAAACTTGTTGATGAACTCCAAAGAGTCAATCATATGAATCTTGAAGCCATGCTGACTATGGAGAACGACAAGACGGAATGGGATAAAATTTGCAAGCAGCACGATGCGGAGATGGTGAGCATTGCAGATGACAATGCAAGACTTGAATCTGAAGTCAAGCAACTTAAGGAAGATCTCGCCACTTCCTCTGCCTCGCATACTCAAAAAGAAGAAGTTCTTCAGAAACAAGTGTGGGATGCACATGCTGCGCAAAGGGATGCTGAATTAAAACTTGAGGCTGAACAGCATATTACCGAAAAATATCGCAAAGAAACCGCTCAGCTGCGGGAAACAGTTAACTCTCAGAACATGGAGATCGAAGTGTTAAAGGCTCGACTTCTTAAAGTGGAGAAAGAGCGTGATGAGGCAGTTGCTGGGCAAGTTGCAACTGAAGAATCTCATGAAGCAACCAAAGCCTCCATCATCTCTACTCTATTTGACTTCTATGTTCACAGTGTCCTAGGGCGCGGAAGCCTTTCATTTCTGGGACCAAAATATGAAATCACTTTAGCTGAAGTATGGGAGTCCGCGATTGATATGCTTGGCGGCGCCGGCTATGATGAGGCGTAGCTTGAGGCACACTATTTCGATGATGAGACTCGTGCCGCTCTTGCCAGGGGAAAAGAGCAACTTGCTAAAGCTAGAGCTGAAGCAGTGGTAGGGGAGCATCCAGAAAAGAAAACATCTCTAACTGCCCCTGTCCATACTTCGACTTCAGCCGACGTTGATATCGTCGGTTCCAGCTCTCACTCTCCACCTCTTGGAAAAACTAAGGCTAAGCTCATCACTACCGAATCTCCCCTTACTCAAATCGAGGAGAAGAGCCAGGAAGACATTGAGGCTAAAAAATTTGAAATTGAAGTGATAAAACCGACTTCTCCAGGTAACTTTGATTCAGATCTGGCTCAAGTGGATTGCTCATTCGATTCAATTGAACTTGATGAATTTCTCGCTTATTACTTAAGTCCTGATGATCCAATATCTTCTCTTTTTTTTGGAGAGTACTGATTTTAACTTCTTTTTTTCTGTAGCGGAAGCACCGAGCACTGTGCACTCTTCTCCTCTTCCAGCCGTTCCTCCTCCATCTCTTCAAGTCACTCCTGCTTCTTAACCAGGGTCGCAGGAAGAACAGATAGAAGCTCTTTAGGGCTTGGAGGATCCACCCGCTTCACAAGAACAGAAAGCGGAAGATCTTGAGGACAGCGAGAAGACCCCGGAGCAATCTCTTGATGATAACAAAACACTTTCTGCGCTGCTTACTCCGGGAAGTGAGTCTTCTTCGAAGAGGAAAGGGAAGCGCGCACTTAGGAAGAAGAAGAAAAGAGCTTCAGCTGGAGAAGACAAAATAGAAGAAGATCCGACTACTCCTCCTTCTCCTCCGCCTCCGACCCGTCCACAACGGCTTCCAAAACTATTAATCAAGCCGGGGAAGAGCTCTAAGGGCGGCGGGAAGAAGGAATGACTAGCTGGATCCTACGCTTCTTGCTTTGCCTTTTGCTTTTTTGCATGTATTGACCGGAGATTGTGCGGGTACCGGTCCCCGCTTTTTTGAGATCTGCACATGTAAAGAATTTTCATAGTATTGAATAAAATAATTCTTTTTACTTGTACAAATTCTTGTGTATGTAAGAATGCATTTATTTCTCATTGTAATGCAGAAAAAACGATTCTTTTTTGCTTGATATGATACTGCAGTGAGCTCGTGGTATGATGGTTGAGCGTTGTTTCTATTAATATAGTTATATGCCCCCGTATCACGGCTTACTGCAATATCCTGAAAAGACTTGTATTCTTATTTTAGAGAATAATTCTTCCGTTTTGAGGAAATATTATTATGCTTTTAATAGAATACGTTTTGTATTGGAGAAGTTTTTACTCTCTCTCTTTCTAAAGAACACTTCAACTTTCGGGGATAATCACTTTTATTTGTTAAAAAGTGGATTTTCCTACGTAGTGAAGTGAGCTTTTGAAGAATGTTTTGACTTGTTTGTCAGAAAATTATATTTTATCGTTGAACGGATTCACATGACAGTCATTGGCTGTTTTACTGCATATTTGTTTGTACAAATAATCATAAGTATTCAGTTGCAACTGTTAGCGGTTCCATCAACGAAGTTTTTGGATGTGCCTTGTTAAAGGGCTTTATTTGTCTTAGTGCTTCCGAAGAAGGCTTTGTGGTCTCCGAAGAGAAGCAATTTTGGTCTTCAAGCTCGGTGAAATGTGCCTTCGAAAAGGTCTTTGTGCCTCCGAAGCGATTTATGCTTACGAAGAGGTCTTGAATTTTGTGCCTCCGAAGAGGGCTTGTGCTTCCGAAGCAATTTCTTGCCTACGAAGAAGTCTTTATTTTTGTGCCTCCGAAGAGGGCTTGTGCTTCCGAAGCAATTTCTTGCCTACGAAGAAGTCTTCATTTTTGTGCCTCCGAAGAGGGCTTGTGCTTCCGAAGCAATTTCTTGCCTACGAAGAAGTCTTTGTTTTTGTGCCTCCGAAGAGGGCTTGTGCTTCCGAAGCAATTTCTTGCCTACGAAGAAGTCCTCATTTTTGTGCCTCCGAAGAGGGCTTGTGCTTCCGAAGCAATTTCTTGTCTACGAAGAAGTCTTTGTTTTTGTGCCTCCGAAGAGGGCTTGTGCTTCCGAAGCAATTTCTTGCCTACGAAGAAGTCTTTATTTTTGTGCCTCCGAAGAGGGCTTGTGCTTCCGAAGCAATTTCTTGCCTACGAAGAAGTCTTTTTGCCCTCGAAGAGGTCTTTGTTTCTTGTGTCCTTCCACCATCCGCTTCTTAGCGATTCCATTTTATCACTCCAAGTAAATGTTCCATTCTTTTGCAAGTTATTTGCTTTTTGCCAGAGAAGTGTACTTCATTGTTGAGTGAATCCACGGGGCAGACACAAGCTACTTTACCGGATGCTCGTTTGCATAAACGATCGCAATTAGTTAGCAAGGGTCTGGAACCTTCTTGTCAGGAAGGTGCCCGCTTTGGTGGAATCATCAACTGTTTGTGAATAGCACTACTTTCGTGGTTTGACATTGTTGAGTGATTTGTAGGAGTCGCTGAGCCTTGTAATGCATTGAATAGGTAAGCTTTGCTTTGGTAGCCTACAATATTAAATCGATATTTTAGCAAATTTTAAAAATACTTGCATATCGAAATGAAACAGGCATTTTATAGCATTAGAGAACACAAGATTTATAGTCCTTTATTATTGAATCACACTGATTTCTCAGCGGTTTACAATACAAAAGTTATACATCCATCGCCATTTTACAAATTTAAGCAATGCTGTTAAGTAAAAAATGGATGCAAGTGGTTGTTGTCCCAGAATCTCTCAATTGAATTTCCACTTCGACTGGACTCGTAGTTTTGGATTCATATGCCAGAGAGAACGAAGGATGCCCCAGCTGCAGTTTTGCGGGTAATCAGCAGTCGTCCCAATTCCTGCCTGCTGGGTGAGGACCCCCTGTGACAACATTAATGACAAGCTTTTCGGATTCTTTCACTGCAGTGTTATTTCCAAAGCCAGATTGATGGGCAGGATGTTGTTGCCCCTGAGTGGATGATATTGGATCGACTCCGTTTTTCTTCACATATTGTTGGAGTTTACCCTGTTTCAGTAATTCTTCAATTACACTCTTTAACTGGCGACATTGGTTAGTGTCATGGCCATGTTGGTTGTGAAATTGACAGAATTTCCCATTATTCACTGCACCTCCCCTCATCTCAAGTGGTTTGGGATACTTGACAACATCCTTCGTTGCGAAAAAGATATTTTCCGGTGTGTCAGTTAATGGAGTAAAATCTGAAGGATTAAAGCGGCGAGGTTTCTTCTCATTCCCCTGGTTCTTTCCTCCGTCATTCTCCCTTTTCTGATTCCTAGATTCTCTTTTGTTAGATGCAACATCGTTATTGTTGACTGCAGCAGCAACCACCTTTGCTGGTGCAGAAAGGCTCTCTAAGCGCATGAATTCGTCGGCCTTTTTATAGAACTTTTCAAGTGAATTTGGTTCCTTCATTTTTAACCATTTTTCGAATTCACTTGATTTGTCGATGGCTCGCATCAAGTAGGTCAAGATCATACGGGGCTCTGCATTATCCACTTCGGCTAGGGCTATATTGAAACGGTTCAAGAAATATTTGATTGATTCTCCGGGAGCTTGCTCAAGACTGGACAATGACATTATATCCTTAGTTTTTGAAGCATACAATCTGAACTAACCTTTGAACTTTCGCGTCAAGTCGGAGAATTGATCTACAGACCGAACTGGTAGCTTTGTGAACCAAAGTAGAGCCACTCCCTCCAAGTGCACTGGAAAATATCGGCACTTAATCTCATCCGATGCTCTAGCACCGGTCATATGCCAATCGTACTTGTATAGGAAATGATTAGGGTCACTTGTCCCATTATAGGCCGGGATAGTTGGAGGTACAAATTTCCTTGGAAACTCTGCTTTTATGATCTTTTCGGTAAACGGAGTTCTGCTTGGTGCAAATCTCCAGTCATTCTCATTTTCTTCCCTCTGCATGCTCTCTTTCATGATTCGGCCAATCATCTCTGATAGGTACTCTTTATCGTTCAGAGGCATTGCCGGGCAGGCATCAGTCCTTCTCTCAGAAGTTTGCCTGGGCAAATGTTCGTGAAAAGTTGGCTGTGGCATAGAATCTTCAGCTTGGAAAGGTGGCATCTCGGCAAAGGTTGTTTGATGGTTCTCTGGCTGACGATTTGCCCCAAGCAGAGCATTTAATCTATCCATCATTGAAGCGTTTTGAGCTTCCATTTGTTGGTATAATCCAGAAACTACGTCATCTAATTCAGCCCTTGTGATCCCAATGGCAGGAGTTGGGCGGTTCTCTATTGGGGAAGCGGAGGTCCCCTCATGAGCATTTCCGGATCTGGTGGGTCTACCTCTTCTTCCAGGAGCCATTATTTCAGATAAACTTCTGGTTTTTAGAGAGATTCTTTCTGTAAACTTTTGTGAAGCAATGACGACAATTCTTGAGTTCAATTCTCAGTGAAAGCACCAAAATGTTAACGCTAAAAATTGAACGCTAACACCCGGTGTGTGTAACAATATCGTGAAAGCACCACCCGTTGGTACGGGAATAGAATATAAGCAGAAAAATGGTAGAAAAGTAAAGAGACAACGATTTTATAGTGGTTCGGCTCGTAATTAAGCCTACGTCCACTTTATATTCTTTATTGCTGATTTTTGGTTACAAGTTGATACAATACACTTTGATTCCAGAAACACTTTAGACTAATAGCTCAAACTTTGATATGAAAGATCTTCTCGAATTCATGTTGAATGTGGTCGATTTCTTTCGAAGCTTGTTGTAATGTCTTGAATGCTTGGAGTTCTTCAAGTGTTGAATGAGTTGAGAGTTCAGAAGAATAACGGCGCTTTAGAGAATGATCCAAAAAAGTCCCCTCTAAGTTCGAACTCATGCTGTATTTATAGTGAAATTCCAGGCTGGGTCGTAGGTCGTGACTGACCTAAGATAGGTCGTGGGTCGTGGCCGACCCATTAGGCTTGATGCGCCGCTTCCCAGGGATGTGCCTATTCGTTTGGGAATATATTACAAGTCCCAGGTCGTAGATGAGTCAACAAGATACGGCATAAGTGAGGCGGCATAGGGGTTTATCTTCAACTGCATAGGTCGTGGACGACCTAAGGTAGGTCGTGGACGACCTAAGTTAGGTCGTATGCCGTTATGTTGCTAGGTCATGTAGTAACAGTAGCCTTTAGGTCGCTGATCCTCTTGAGTCGTTAGCTTCTTAGGTCGGAAAGCTTTTTAGGTCGGCTGCTCTTAGGTCGGCTGCTCTTAGGTCGGCTGCTCTTAGGTCGGCTGCTCTTAGGTCGCGAATCAAAAGAGGGTTAACATATATATTTTATAATTTCAGAATTTCTTAAAATAAATGTAACTTTTATTTTATTTTATTTTATTTTATTTTAGGGTCATTACATACCCTCCCCCTTAAAGGAATTATGTCCCCATAATTTCTTTCTAATTCTTCAAATAAAAGCACTAATCCATAGTCTGTTTTAATTCCATAACCCCATACTCACATTTTATGAAAACAAGCAACATGTATAAAAGTGTTCAGAAAGTTATCATTAGGCTACTTAAACATACCTCTCCATCAGAAAACAAATTGGGGTATTTAGCCCTCATTTTGTCCTCAACCTCCCATGTACAATCATTGGGGTCCAAGCTCCATTGAATTTTCACCAGTTTAATCACCTTGTTTCTCAGCCTCTTTTCTTCCTTAGCAACAATCCCCACTGGCTCATTTGCATAGACCAAGTTCTTATGAATTTGAATTTGAGTAGATGACTCTAAAATTGCTCCTTCATCATGTACCCACTTTCTCAATTGAGAAACATGAAACACTGGATGTACACCACTCAATTCTTCTGGTAACTCAAGCTTATAGGCCATGGTACCAATTCTCTGTATGACTTCATATGGTCCTATAAATCTTGGTGAGAGCTTACCAGATTTCCCAAACCTGAACACCTTCTTCATTGGTGATACCTTCAGAAAAACATACTCTCCTACTTCAAACTCCATTGGCTTCCTCTTTCTATCTGCATAAGACTTTTGTCTTGATTGTGCTGCCTTCATCCTATGCCTAACTAACTCAATCATGTTGGAAGTTTCTTTAACATGATCTGGCCCCATATCCAACCAACAGGCAGGAGACATGCAGGGTCTCCCATACAAGGCTTCAAAGGGAGCCATTCCTATTGTTGACTGATAGTTGTTGTAAGTGAATTCTGCTAAGTGGATATGATCCTCCCAATTACCCCCAAAATCAAGCACACATGCTCTAAGTAAATCTTCCAATATTTTATTCACTATCTCTGTTTGCCCATCACTTTGAGGATGGTAGGCAGTGCTTAAACAAAGTTGAGTTCCCATTGCTTCCTGGAAACTCTCCCAAAATCTTGAGGTGAACAAAGTGTCTCTATCACTTACAATGGTCTTTGGTATGCCATGCAATCTCACCACCTCCTTAATAAATAATTGTGCAAGCCTATGTGCATTTCTGTCTGACCTGACAGGGACAAAGTGAGCAGACTTGGTGAGTCTATCAACAATTACCCATATACTGTCATTACCTTTCTTAGTTCTAGGCAAACCATCCACAAAATCCATGCAAATACTTTCCCATTTCCACTGAGGTACCTCCAAAGGTTGCAACATGCCAGAGGGCTTTTGATAGTCTTCCTTGACTTGCTGACAGGTTAAACACTTTGCCACATATTTCGCCACTGCTTGTTTCATTCCTGGCCACCAGTAGCTCCTTTTCAAATCATGATACATTTTGGTACCACCAGGGTGTATGGTGTACTTGGTTTTGTGATGCTCATTCATGATTTCTTCCTTTAATTCTGCAAAGTCTGGTACACAAAGCTTTTCATTTTTCCTCAAATATCCCTTGGGATCTTTTTAAAATTCTCTGACTCAATGTTATTTAATAACATTTCTTTCTTCTCCTTTAAATTTTTATCTTGATTTTGCATGCCACCAATTTTCTCCACCAGGTTAGATTTCACTGTGATTAATCCCAGTGTACCATACTCCACCATATCACCATGCTCTTTAAAATTCTCTCCATCCTTGCTATATATATCTGCCTCCCCAAGCACTGCAAGGTTTTTAAATTCATCAATCATCAAACTTGCTAATCTAATATGATTTCTACTCAAAGCATCTGCCACCCTATTAGCTTTCCCAGGGGTGTACAAAATATCTAAATCATATGCAGCTAGAAACTCCAACCACCTTGCTTGCCTCATATTCAAATCTTTTTGAGAAAATAAATACTTCAATGCTTGATGATCTGTGTATAATTCAAATTTTGCCCCAAGCAAATAATGCCTCCAAAGTTTTAATGCAAACACTATTGCAGCTAATTCTAAATCATGAGTTGCATATTTGGTCTCATTGGGTTTAAGCTGTCTTGATGCATATGCCACCACCTTGCCATGTTGCATGAGCACTGCACCTAACCCAGATCCACTAGCATCAGTGTATACAACCATTCCTTCATTTACCTCTGGGATTTGCAAGACAGGAGCCTCTACCAATGCTTGCTTCAACTTTTCAAAGGCTTGATCACATTGCTCAGTCCACACATATGGTTGGTTCTTCTTTGTTAGCTTGGTCATTGGTGCGGCTATTCTTGAAAAATCCTTGATGAACCTCCTATAGTACCCTGCCAAACCTAAGAATGATCTCACCTCAGTCACTGTTTTGGGTCTACTCCATGATTGAACTGCAATGACCTTGCTTGGATCCACACTCACTCCTTGTTGTGACACTATGTGTCCTAAGAATTTCACTTCATGTTGCCAAAATATACACTTTGAATACTTGGCTTTTAATTCATGTTCTCTAAGCCTGGATAATACTAAATGTAGATGCATAGCATGATCATTTTCTGACTTTGAATAAATTAATATGTCATCTATAAATACCAAAACAAATTTATCCAAAAAGTCTCTAAAAATTCTATTCATCAAATCTATAAAATAGGAGGGAGCATTGGTTAAACCAAATGGCATTACTAGAAATTCATAAAGGCCATATCTTATGTTAAAGGCTGTGTGCTCAATGCTTTCCTCTGCAACTTTCATTTGGTGAAATCCAGAGGCTAAGTCTAGCCTTGAAAATATTTTAGCTTCATGCAATTGATCAAATAGATCATCTATTCTAGGCAGTGGATACTTATTCTTGATGGTCACCTTATTTAAATCCCTATAATCCACACACATCCTCATTGTTCCATCATGCTTCTTGACAAAGAGCACTGGGGAACCCCAACTAGAACTGCTTGATCTTATGAACCCCTTCTCTTCTAACTCTTCTAGTTGGTGTTTTAATTCCACTAACTCTTTTGGACCCATTCTATAAGGCTTCTTAATGATTGGGCTAGTTCCTGGCATTAATTTTATTTTAAATTCGACTGGCCTTTTTTGAGGAATTCCCCTCACTTCTCCAAACACATCTATATATTCATTGACTACTGGAATTTCCTCTATTTTTAATTCCTTTTGAACTTCATTAATACTCCAGATTTAATTAAAACATGTATTCTTTGCTATTTCACTTAGAATGGTAATTCTTTTGCCTTCATTTGTCTCCAAAGAAATAGTAAGATTTTCTAGATTTAAAATTGCTTTGTTTTTCATTAACCAATCCACCCCCAAAATTACCCCAATACCAGGATAATTTAAAGTTTATAGATCTGAGGTAAATTCATAACCCCCTATAATTAATTCAAGACCCATACACTTCATCCCTAACATACAATAACTCCCTATGGGGCTGTATACAGTTAAGGGTTGATCAATAGAAACACAAGCAAGTGCTAACTTCTTTGTAATTTCCAGAGATATTAGTGAATGTGAGGCACCAGTGTCATATATTACTGATATTGGTTGGGTATGAATAAAAATTATACCTTCAAGTTGCCCAACATTTCCAGTGTTGTTTGCTGCCAGAGCTCCTATCCTTGCTGTTCTTCTATTAGTCTCTGGGCAATCCTTCTTTAGATGACCCATCTTTCCACAATTATAGCAGCCTCCTTTGGGTATTTTAGGGTCAGGGCATTAGTTACTATAATGTCCAGTTTTTCCACAATTAAAACAATGAGTGAGTTTCTTGCTTTCAGGTGATACTGCTCCTTCCCTCTTCTTAACTCCTTTGTTTGCCTTGTTCTTGTCATAAGGTTGCACTTTGTTCTGTCCTCCCTTCTTCTTGTTGAACTTCATGTTCCTGAATTTCTCTCTGGTGGCATCATGTTGCTCAAATGAGAGAGTTAGATCAATTACTTGATCAAAGGTTTTATCCTTATATGGCAACATTGCCCTTGACATACTAGGGTTCAAGCCTTGAATATACCTTGCATTCTTTGCTTCTTTATTCCCTATTAACACCATTCCATACTTAGACAATCCTTCAAATTTTTGAGTGTACTCATTCACACTCATGCCTCCTTGCCTTAATCTAATAAAGTCTTCTAGCAGTGTGGCCTTGGTAGATGCTGGGACAAACCTAGCCTCAAGCATGACCTTAAATTCATCCCAAGTGATGTCATTCTCTAGCCTTCCTACTATCACAACCTCCCACCAATCCAGTGCAACCCCCTTCAATCTCCTTGAAGCTATCTGTCTCTTCCTTTGGTCATTGACTTGCATATCTGCAAAAACCCTCTCCATAGTTCTTATCCAAGTTTGAACACCCATAGCTCCTTCAGTACCTTCAAAATCCTTTTTTCCCAAATTGGTGCATGTCTTGAGCAGTTTGGAGAGCTCCTCATGAGGGTTGTCATGCCTTGGTGCTATTCCATCTCTCAAAGCTCTCACAAAATCCTCCATATTTATCATAGGTGGCTCACGTGATGGTCCTGCACCCGTGTGATGTCTTGGTCCTACCATATTGCTATAAATATGATTTCTATGTTAGTTTGTTTACCCCCATCATTCTTGGTGTCTTTACTTTGTTTATTTTTATTTCTGTGCACACTGTGCATGCATCACATGCACACATTTTTTTTCAGACATAAAACAAAAGCATCCAACACCAATAATTCAAATAATGCATTCAAACATCCATATGCATCCAATAATATTTACTATGTTATTTAAAACATAGCTCTAATACCAACTGTGATGACCCTCTCTCTAAAACACATAGATTTTTTTTACATACAAAAGGAATTCACCACTAAACCCCATTTCTCCTATATTTGAATATTTATATAATTTCCAAATATTTTTTCCCAAGACCCTGGATTTACCAATATAATCATATTAGTGCACAAACAAATTAAGACAATTATATATTTGATGATATATAATTGTTTCCCTTTGCCATTCAGAGCTAACAAATTTGCAAAGAGAGTTTGAATCAAACAGGAAACAAAATTACCATATGTGTTGACAACATATCCTTTTATTTCTTCCCTAATTTTTGTTCTACTACCAGAGATAGATTTTTGGCAATTATTATACTTATATGTACAATACTGCAATGCACATGGTTTCTAGACTTTTCTGCCTAAATAAATCTATTGACATTAAAATGGCCTTTAATTGTTCTTATGATAGTTATCAAGTACTTGTATGAAATCACTTCAGAAATTATACTTGCAGGCATGAACATTGGAACTAGTTTCTATTTATCATTTCAGGTTGAATAATTGAAGTCATTTTGCATTTTTAATTTTTTTTTAACATGGTGTGGACTTAAGTACTTGGTGTTTTATTGGAAATGCTTGGTGTTATTTGAGGATTGCTTGGAGTTTTCTTTTCTTTTCTTTTTTGTTTGTCCTAGAAGCACTTACACTTCATGAATTGAAATGAAGTGGTTCCAGGCTACAAGAGTTTGACCCATGGCCATCTAGGCCGGCCATAGTCCCTCTTTTACCACTTGCAAACCCATATGTCTCATATCAACAAACTTCTACCAAGGCCTATTCCCATCACAAGCATGTTTCTTCCTAAATTAAATTTCCTGGAAATGCATCTATATATATATATGTATATTCAATCCATTAACCAATCAGTACATCTACTTCCAGGATTATTTCTTTTCATAAATTTTTTTGAAATCAAATACATAAATACATGTTAATCAATTTTTATTCCAGAATTCATGCACATGCCTGTATCACTTACCTGCCATGCACAAATTCCTTTCTCTTGAATACCCCTACTCAAAATCTTGTGAGTTCATTTTTAAATCAACCACCTTAGCTCTTTAATTTTTATAAAATCATAATATAAGTTCAGGCAATAAAAATCAGAGGTTATCATATACACATATCATATTTTTATGATATGTCTATTCCCTTATTTCTCCAAATCAGACATTCATAAGATCAGTAGTTAACCAAACATCACCAATAGTTACTCACAATAGGTTTACTTAAGTACATATTCTTAATCCAAATACTTAAAAAAAATTCCTACAAGTAACTTCAACTACAACATGAAATTTGACTAATAAATTCATTACAAAGCAATTGCAAATTTTAAAACTGATATCTTTTATTTATACTAGCAGCTAATTGCCTTCTTCATCCATCAAGCCAACTTCAATTCCCTGCAAGTAATTCACTGAGCTTCCCCAATTTTAATGAGACACCCAGATGATTGCAAGGGCAACCAAAAGGGTCAGTTTTCACTGGTATGAGCATTTATCAAATTTGTACACATATTCATAAATTTTTGGTGAACTTGCAATGTTATCCTAATTTAGCAGGTTTCATACTTAGCATATTATTGGTTAATACCAAGTGATACAAAGACACGTTCATTTATTTAAATAATACACCGCAAACAATTAAAATAAATATATATACAATTCTTGATTCATTTTCTCCATTTCTGAATAAGTAAACTCAGATTTTATACTCCCAATTTCACCCAGCAAATAATCAAAGCACAATATTTAACTTGATTAATTTAACACCATATCTGGATATTTATAATCTAGATTTTAAAACCCCATTCCCCATTTATTTGATGGTCTTTAACTCCTTGTCAAATGAACACCATGTATGCATTGTGAAGGAAACTCCCAGGTTATTTAATTTATTCCATCACACAAAGGCCTCAGGGTGCAATTGCACCATGCATATACTTACTCCCACCTGAAGCAAGCAGATCATTGACTAACTCCCAAATGACCAATTTAATTTTTCTTTAGTAAATCCCCCTCCAGTTTCTGCTTATTTTATTAAGCTTCTATTTATGAATTCAATCATGAAAACTCCCAATTCATTCATGTTTCAGAAAGGCTTATCTTCTTTAATACTTTCTGGTTCAACCCCATGTTCCCCATTTATTTTCCTTATTACAGAAAATACCCCCAGTTTGCCTATAGTTTTTCCTAAGAATAATTTAAGCATCATAGTCCTTCTAACCCAGAAATTATCCTCTAACTTATGATGTGAATATTTAGTTTCATGCTTCATTATCCAAGAAATAAACATGAGCTAGATCACTGTCTTGCTGCCTATTCCCTAAATAATTTATATCCATACTTAATAGTGATAAAATAGAGCAAGAATGCTCAAACCATTTTAACTTTAAAAATCCACATACAGATTAAAAAACCCCAAACAAGAATGCACAAACAAACATCCATCTCACCCATAACAAATCATTTCAGAGATTTTAAATGACTTATAACATTTTAGGCTGCCTACAAGAGGACTTAATGCCATTGCATACAAAGGATAAATACTCACCTAGTGTTCTCTTTTTACTGCCTTAATCCCCCCTGAACAGCAGATTCCTCTAGAGTTTCAAGCTAATGTTTCTCCTATTTTATTTTATTTTATTTCTGTTTTGATCCCGAGAGAATGGTGGATATGGTTATGTGCAGATATTTATAAAACCATTCTAGGGTTTAAGAAAAATGGGTAATTTCCTTGATGCCCTTAGATACTCATGCACAAATCATTTTCTTGTATGGTCCTTAATTGGAAATGCACATTGTTGGTTACCTCAATTAGTTATTTCAGGAATCAAGCATTTTAAACACTTCATACTATTTTCATGACTCTATTTTACTCATGCCATATGCATGTGACCCTTGGTTTATTTTATTTTATTTATAAGTTTAAAGAAACTGAAAATCCCCTTTGTGTTTTCTACATATCTACCATTTCCATTAATCATGCATACTATCATACATAATTATGTAATGTAAAAATCATTCACTCTATGTTATTTGCTTGAAATAAATATAAGATATGGAAATTCTTATTTGATCCTGTATTATTTTTTTTTCTGCCTTTTGTCAAAACAGTAACTCCTCATACATCTTTATGTGTTAAAAAAATCACATATGTCATGCTAATTATTTCCAGCATAAATATATATATAAGACATTTAAACCTTTCATTAAACTTCATTTTATTCTGTCTTTTAAATAAAACAGAAAACACCCCATATAGTAAATATATGTATTTATATAATTCTTTGGACATGGAACTACATTTGTTTTGAATTCCCAATTTTTAATCACCTTAACTCCTTGCATTTTATCAAACAGAAGCTCCCATGCAAATTTTATTTATTAACAAATTTTCTTTTCTGTTTTAATGCATTATATATATATTTTAGAATTTCTTAAAATAAATGTAACTTTCATTTTATTTTATTTTAGGGTCATTACAAAAAGCTTAATTTGACCACCACTCTTTGGGTGGTTTCTTTAGCCAAGCTTAGAGGAGAGACTAAAGGTTTGATTAATCATCTCCCTTGGATGGTTTCTTTGGCCAGGCCCGGAGGCCGGATGAAAGGCTTAATTTAACCACCACACTTTGGGTGGTCTCTTTAGCAAGGCTCAGAGGGGCTACTAAATGCTTGTTTGGCCATCTCTCTTGGATGGTTGCTTTGGCTAGGCCCAGAGGCGGGACCAAAGGCTTAATTTGTCCTTTGTCGGATAGAAGTGTGCATCTGCTTAATAGATCTCACTGGCCTCGGCGGGTAAAGAATTGCTTTGAACATAATGCATCCCAGTATGTAGGCCAAAAGTTATGTAAAATCATTTTGCAAGTAATTTTCGAAGATCTTTAGAAAACCATTTTCTAAAAAAGTTTTTCCTTTTATGAAAATCTATTTTTCTGGAAAATGTTGTAAAAGCTTTTGTAAATATATTTCAAGGAGCAAAACTTTAGTAACCTATTTTATTCATCCTATATAGTGAAATACGATCTCAAATGTCCAGCATTCCACGTTCTAGCTATGAAATTTCCATATGGTCTACTCAATTGATAATTTCCTAGATGTATTGCTTCATGGATGACCAGGGGTCCTTCATAATTTGTCCCTAATGGACCATCTGCTCGGACTTTGGTATTTTCTATTACCATTCTAAGTACTAGATCTTCTTTTTTGAATACTCTCTTTCTCACTTTCAAATTATAATGTTAACAAGATTACTTGTCAACACCCCAAAGTAAGGTTAGAGGAGTGAATGGCCCCTTCGAAACCCCTTTCAAATTAGTTGGAGTAACCTAAGGTTGTAACTTAGTGGGAACAAAAGGTATTAACTGAGTCGAGAGGATCTTATTCCTTCGAAAGGATCCCCTTCAAAAGGTATAGATGTGTGTGTTCCATGGATGAGACTTCAGATAAATAGCGCCAAAAATGTTAACGATATAATCGTCAACATCCAAAGGTGCATTGGATTGAAAGTGAATCAGAAGTACATTCCTTTCGAAGGACTTCAAAAAGGTTTTTTTTGCTAGAATCAAGATTCAATGTTGCAGTCCTATTTATCGTCCCTTCCGAAGGGATCAAAATGAGGTCAAGAACCCATTCGAATGGACCCATTTGAAGGTGTCGATACAGCTGCTATGGGGGTGATCTCCTTCAAAAGCCAAGATATATTCAAATGCCTTTTAAAGAAGTCCTCCCAAAGGGCCTGATTCATCGGTTACAAAGAGAACCCCTTCGAAGGTCCAGTATCCTTTAAAAGGATTCGAAACTCGATATATGTAAATTTGAGTAAAGATTGGATCCAATATTCCGTATAGCCTTATTTTGGATAAATTTTATAAGTCTAACGGATTAAATAATGTTAAATAATCATCATCACGTTACTTTAATGCCACGAGGGTTTTGGATGTAATGATAATATGCTTTAAAGTCAAGGTATCCAAAATAGGTTTTATAGCATAGCATGTGCTAATAAATGGTTAAGAAGACAAGTGTGTATCATGTGCAATTGGTCATTAGACAAGCCAATTGCTGAGATGATTATTCTCCCTTTTGAAATCAATATCGAGCCCATGCATCCTCTCTTTTTATTTCTCACAAATGGACTACAAGTAATAGAATTTATCCCCAATTTGATTTAGGTTACAAGAACTTGATTTGACAAAGAAATGTAGGAATCCAAAAATCGGTCCTGAACTTGGACCCCTAGGGTTGTATTTATAGATGCGGCTTGGACCCTTCTGTGTCCATCCTTCTAAAGCTGTTGAAAGGTCTCTTCACTAACCTTTTCATCCATCCTTCCACCGTTGATCCTCTGGTTTCATGGTTTCGAGGTTATAGGTTGGTATCGGGTCTTCTGGCATGCTTAAATTTGTCCTTTCGTCTCTATCGAAAGCATGCTATTGATGGATATTGATATGATATTCATCAATATCACTTTTAAATAATTTTGGAGATTTTAAACTCCATCAAAAGGTGTGCTTCTTTTGGTGGCAAACGAATCATGGTACTTCATTGTGTTGTTTGAGAAAAGCAGAAGCATTTCTGACCCCTTTGTCACCTTTAAAACCTAGAATTAGAGTTAGGGTAGGTTACTTGGGCATGTGTGGAAGGGTGTTTGGATTGGTGTAACATCCCGCATTTGGAGGCCCAAAAGTAACTGCTACTGATGCTGCAGTCATCCATAGTTATTAATTCTCGATGACCAAATACGGTAATGTTAGATACATTGATATACTAGAACCACACGAATATGAAAAAAAATTAAACTCCATTTAAAACAAATTTCTCATTTCATTACAAATAGCATTTTAGATTCATTACAAAATCACAATTCGTAACCGACGTTCAGAGAAATATAGTTATTACAAATTACGCTAAGAGCAATATATGAAGATGCCCCTTTAGTTGATCAGAGTCTAAATATAGGAAATTAAACAATTTTGCCATTTCATCCAATTATACAGTGGAATCAAATAGGAAGAACTCCTAATTGCTAGCTTGCCTCCTGCACGTCTCCGGAAACTTATTCATCTGAAGGAGAACCAGAAATCCTTATCTCTCAAACTACTCAAAATTAATTGAGCGCCCGAGAGTTTAAGGGGAGAACATAAACTTCGAGTCAGACAAAAAGTCTGGTGTGAATAGTAAACTACCCTCTCGAACCATATAGATATCTAGTGAGACCACGCTGCTTAGCGAAACGGGTTTTCCCCTCACTAGTATCTTAACCCACTTTATAATAACCATATATTGTGCACCTGCATCCACAATGGTTAAGACATAACATAATAAAATGTATCAAAATGATTTGCAACATGCAATATGCTTAGGATTTCCCATCCCCATTTACCTGACTATCTGTCTCAAGTTACAGTTTCTAGGGTCATTATTAACCTATTAGTTTTCATAGGCCAACTAATAAAATGTTTCAAGCTTATGGACTATCTGTCCGGTTTTATAGTTTTCATGGGATCACTAAAAAACTACTTGTAATAGTCCGATTTTCCGTACCCCTTGAGTAGACACTAATCTCCATCGATTACTCAAGATGAACGAAAATCCGAACCATTAGGGTTTAAGAAAGAAGAGGTAGAAGAAAAGATAGAAGATAAAGAAAGAAGAACAACAGAAAACATATCAGAAACAGAAACAATATCAGAATCTCACATTCGCAGTGGAACAAAAATATAATAGATAATCACTAGTCTTTTAAACAAAGAACTATATCAGTTTTATACAATACATCAGTCAGAGTCAATATACAACTCAATACAACAATGGACAGTTATATAAACTTGTCCTGATACAGAATACACATCGGAATAAATAATATCAGATACAAATACTACGTCTCGCCATCCAGCTTGCTTTCACAGCTCCAGAATATCCTGATAACATAACTCTAGGCTACCCGTGTGGAAAATTATGGGCACCCAGAGTTTAGAAGGGAAACAATAAACTCCGAGTCAGTCATGGTGACTGGTGTGAGATCGTAAAATAGTTTATCTTTAAAACAAACAACAGAAAGATTTTAAAGTCAATTTCGCAATGCTTTTGGAAAATGAAACTACCATAAGACCTCCCACCACACACACAATGCAAACGCAGAATTGGAGGAGATTTCTTCTTATGATAGTCAAAGATGCTTACTACGCAAAATCAAATCATTTTTTTGATATTATTATTAGTGCATAGTGTAGAAAACATTTCGAAAGTAAAATATAAATCTTAGCCAGCATAGGCATTTCGCACTTATGCCTACTATAGCTACCATCCAAACAGTGGGGCGCCACCATAAGTGAATGATAGGTTCTACAACTAAAACCGTACAAGATCGTATTGTTTCTTTCGATTTCCAACAAATGGTCAGGCCAAGGAACTTCCCATTGCCACATAGGTACGCCCCTGGAAAGACGACCTGAGAACCAAACTGGATCTTTGCCAACACAAGGCCGGGTTACCCCTAACTGGGTAACTACTGACACGAATATGTCATCCCCCGATCGTAACCGATCTATATCCGAGGATCCTCGATTTCCAACAACCACAAAGTAATAAATTTGCAGCAACCACATAGGTTAAGTATCTGGGCTCCATACCATGATACCACCTCTATCCAGAAGGAATGACATACACTAAAGGGGCGCTACCCCCTAATAACCTTGCCGCATCCTTCCTGTTTTGACCATTTCCGGGGTGTGAGGTCCGACGAAGTCTCGTCCACAAAGCTACGCTTTGTCAAAAAGCCATGCTTCGGGTCAAACAAATGATCAAAGAAATGATCACAAAGATAAATGATCAAACAAATGATCATATCACAAATGATCAAACCATGATCATTTCACATCAACACTCAGCATGTCACGTTACCAAATTTGGAGTATATCGCTGATAAATTTCAACTACATAACCTCTGAGCTCGTACGTCTCAGAGAAGGGTGTTAAGCTAAGAGAATAAATTCTCCGCCACCAACAGATATGTATTTGAAAGAAATCAGCTTTATATCTCAATCTGTAACGTCAAACACACAATCCATACAAGTCTGTTCCGAGATCGAACAGAACCGAAGGCACTCCTCACGAAGCCCTTGCAAATCCGGATAGTTTTCAAATCACGTCCGGACTTCCCGTCACTAAGGGTGATAAAACCTCTATATCGGAGATCAGCCGATGTAGAGTAACTCGACGGTAATCCTTCCATTTTCAAAAATATCCGGTCTTCAACACCGGTCATCAAATGCAATTCATAACGACGTATCACATATTCAGAATGGGTTATACGACCCCATGGTCCTTTCCCGGCTAACCCGAATAGTGAGCGCAAAATTCAAAAATAAGTGTGGCATTCAAATTCATCCAATTCACAACAAATACCCATTCAAGGGTAAATATTGATAGTCGGTTATTTAACTATCAATAAAGATGCGCAACATCATCAGATTCCAAATAATTTTCCAAATTATTTATTTTCCAAAAATATCCTTACAAGATATAAAATTTCCACACTTCAAAAATAAATCGACGTTTATTTTTAAAACGAATTTCCATTTCCTTTATAAATTCCATAGTGAATTTATATTTTCAAATATCTACTGATATACGATTTTCAAATCGATTTCAATATTCACTTTCGATTTATCTTTAAGAAAATAAATTCTCAAAAAAACATTTCATTTCATTTTTTTGGAAGACATTTCCATACTTATTTAATAATAAGTAATTCACAAATCTATTTATTTTCAACATTTGAAAATATTCGATATACTTAAATCAAAATTTAGTATATATTTCATTCGTTAAGGAAATCATTTTCTTTCATAAATTTTATTTGAGTCAAAACGAATGTTACGTAAAACATCGTTACGACAACTCAAAATCATTAGTATAGGGATTCGAAATTTAGATAGATATATAAATCCCAATACTACACAAAAATATTTCCTTTTGGAAACCATTTACTATAACAACAATGTTATAGTCCACTATTTCCTTATTTCTCGAAAAACGTCTCTTTCAACAATAAATGTTGAAATCTATGATTTCGATACTTAACACATTTTAAAACATCGTTAAAACAATTATCTCATTTTTAATGTCACTTCCCCGAAACATATCCATTTCATTTAATAATATATTCACTGTCCAAAATCGTGAATATACTTTACTAACCAAATTTCAATCTTTTCTACACATTTTATTTCAAGAACTTATCCATTATCCAAAATCATGGATAAAATTCCCTTAATAACCCTCTATATTAAATTCATCAAATTTGATTGATTTTCAGATTTATAAAACAACGTTTATAAATTCACCTTTATATTTCATAACAACTTTGATTTATAAATCTCCTTTATTAAAAATTTCGATCAATATTCCATTTAAAGGCAAAAATCCAATTTATAAGTTAATTTCTTATAAATCTTTTATTCTACAAATTCATTCATTTTATATCTTCACAATTTATAAATCTATAAATTTTATTCACTTGTGAAATCCATTTGTACTTCATTTTAAAACTCAATAAAACTTGTTTCACAATTCCAATATTTTAATTTATAAATATCAACTTTATAAATCTTTTATATAAATCATTTATAATAATTCAAAAAAATCCTAATTTAAATCATTTTATAAATTACTTAACTATTAATTTCAAAAATCACTTTTCGCTTATATTTCACAAATCTCATAATTTTTATAACTTTAAAATTTGAACGTTTATTTATTTAAGATGAATCAATTCAAAATTTTTAATAAAACGTATACTTTCAAAAATTACTTTAAAAATCTCTTTTAAAGTCAAAATCATTATTTTTAACTTTCAAAAATGGATCTGATGATGCAACACACAAATTTGTCAATCACGACAACAAACATCATATATCGATACGAAGATCAACAAATATCACAATATCTGTAATCAAATAAATACTGGTGAGGAATCCAGTTGGATCCCTCCAACCTGTTTCCCTGCATCCACAGACGTTAGCACAATACCAATTCCACTTCGAGGTGGAATATCGCGGTATATGGGATTTATAAAATATCATCCGCTATTATGCGGCGCAATAGGGTCTCATCCGCTATATAGTGCGGGAAATCAATCAACTCCAATATATACATATGCCAATATGTATATATTGCTATATATAATACTATATATACTATTACATCTAATATCACATCCAAACAGTCAATCATCAATCAATAACTGAAAAATCAAATTTTCCTTCGAGTGAGAAAATCTCACCTTAGCTTTTTATTTGCAATCCAAATTCCATTTCTGCTTTGATTTCTCTATTTAAGACCTTGAATAAACATTATAAAATTTTATTAACATTCGAACAAATCGAATAATCCATTTTCCATTTTATAATTCAATTAACTAGTAATTTATTTTAAACTAAAAATTTTCCCTCAAAAAAAGTATTTTAGTAACTAAAATAATTAGACAGGTTAATTTAACGAGTTAATCACCCTAATTCATTATTTTAAAATGAACTGGTAACATTTTAATATATAGATATGTATTTTAATTTTTTTTCCTTTGAACTGCCTACACTTATAAAATAGCTTATATTGATCCAAAAATCCAATTTTAAATAAATTCTTCACATTTTTAAATCCAATATATTTCAAAATCTCATCTTTGGAACCATATACGCTTATAAATAAAATTTATATTACCATTTATAAGTCTTCTATGGACAGAAATATTTTACTGTAATTATATTTTTCTTTTTAAAAATTATTTCTTTCAGCACTAAAACAATTAAATAAATTTTATTAAACGGCTATCTTGATCATATATTATTAAAATAAACTAGTGAATGAAAATAGGCATATATGTATATTTTATTTATAATATTCTTTTCCAGTTTGCAACTGAAATAATTTAAATCAAGATGAAAAAAAAAATAAAGTTTAACTCACTATCAATTTTTTTCTAGAACTAAATTTAGACGTAAGAAAATAACTCAAGAATTAAATTACCAGACAACATTACTATGCCTACAGCAGAAATAATCTTCGACCGCCATATCAAACTGGGAACGCTGCCCCATCGACGCCAGCGACCTCGAACTCGCACCTTCTATCGAGTCGCCACTTCACTGCCACACGAGATCGACTTCCACTCCATCGTCTCGAGCCTCCAAGATAATCAATCGCGTGCCCTATTAGAATCGAATTCGAATTCGATTGCTTACCCCTCTTTTTTTTCTCGTGGATGAGATTTTGAATGCCTCAGAAAAGAGGAAGGGAAAGATTCACGGTTTTGGATTTTGGTTTTCCATTCGAAAATGAAGAGAGGGAAAATTTCGATTTTGTTTTTAAACCTGGCATCGCGAAAACAAAAATGAAGGGGAAGTTCGATTTGTTGAATCGCCGGCCATTATTGAATTTCGAACGAAAAGTTTTTGTTCGTTTTGAAGATTTAAATTTTGAGGGAAGAAGAATATAAAGCTCGGCCATTTTATTTTTGAACAAGAGAAAAGGATACGCGGCCATGCTCTGAAACGAAGGGGTAAGCTTTGCACGATTAATTTTCGTGATTTCAGGCGTGATTCAAGGAGACGACGTGCTATTGTCGACCCAATTTTAAATTTAAAATTTAAATCAAATTCGATTTAACTTTCAACGCATTTACTTACCGTACGGTCACACCACAACTCCGAAAAGTACGAAATTTGAAATCCGATAATAATACAATATTATGGACCCAATGGAACTGGTTTCGTCGAATTCCGAGACTGTGCCCCGGAACGCTACTTTTAAATATCAATTCAAATGATATAATTTCAAAACTGAACAAATCAATTTCAAATTCGATTCTGAAGCTTCTATTATCTTTAGTATCATCAATACGAATTTTACAATCCTTTGAAATATTTTTAATCAGCTTAAAACTGAAGATTCAAATTTTTATTCAACTTACAATAGATTGAATTTTATAATTTAATCGCCAATTTATTCTGAAAATTTGAAATTCAAGTCAAACCATCATTTAAATATTTAAAATAAATTAAATATTTTCAATTTAAATTGTTCAAAATTCTGGGTCGTTACACTACTGGTATCTACCAACAACATTATTCACTCATAGTTTTCATGGGCTTACTATGAACCTATTGGATTCTCCAATAACATCTCTCATGTCTTAGTTTTCATGGGCTGACTGTGAACCTATTGATCTCTATCAACAACTTATTCCTTATATAGTTTTCATGGGATCACTATAAACCTATTGGCTCCCTACCAATAACAATTTCCATATATAGTTTTAATAGGCTTACTGAGAACTATCTAAACCAATGATCTTTGATCAGCTTTGGGCATCCTATAGTTTGGTCCATCTGACCTCTTAGATACAATTCTACTCACACATGAGTTAATTCAATGTATATTCACTACTGGGTCAATCTAGCCGGTTATTCTGCCCTTAACACCCCAAAATACAGTAATGGGTTAATTATGAAGTGAATATGATTGCAGAAGCATACATGATAGCTAATCAAAACTTAACAATATAAACATCCATGATTTAACTCCTTGTAATCATTTTCTACTAAAATGTGGTTAATACCCTTAACCCACTATCCTTGGCAAGGAAAACTTCTTCTAAGATTTCAAATTTTAAATGCCATTTCAAAACTCTTTTACATTGCAATGGGTTTACCTTTAAAAATTAGATTGGGTTTCTTATTTGAAAACTAAGGTAGTGTTGGTTTGTTATTTTTATTGTTGGGTTTTCGTCCATACAAAAATGCACATGACACATTTATATTGTTGAAAATGACCAATTTAGAAAACGAAGTTAATATACAAAATAGAAAACAACTTTTTTTATTTTTTGCGTTTTAGGAAATAACAAACACGTGAAATAATCCATTCTTCCATCGTCCCTCTATCCCCTTCGTCCTCTTATCCATCTTTCTTTCACCCCTTCTACCGTCTATCCATTCTTCTCATATTCGAGTTACATATTGAAAATCGAAAACACAAAATTCGTTTCTAAACCAAACACCACCAAAGGCTTTCGACTAGATCCTTTGGATCATTATGACATCATGAGCTGTGCAGTTAATGTCCCGCTATTACCCCTCTATAACCCTGCTATATCTCATAGCGGATTTCTACTGGTACAATTTTTCTATATAGCTTCAAATATAGCATTTCCGCTTTAATCCCCGCTATTTCCGCTATATCCCGTTATTTCTGCTATATTCCGCTATTTCCGCTATATCTTCTTCAAAAGAAATGAATTTAAAAATGACATTATACATTATAAAAATTATGAAATTAATTAATTTAATTGAATTTTTAATATATTTTTAGAAATGAAAATACTCTAATATTCTGCTAAATTCAATTATGTTATATAATAGTTTTACGTTTATTTACAGTATATTTGCACATATTTTTAATTAAAATTATTTATGTATTAATTATAATTCAATTGAATGTTAATTTTTTAGTTAATTACCATTTATATATTTGTCAAAACATTAAGTAGGAGTTTTATATGCTATTTTAGAGTCATCCGCTATATCCCGCTATATCCTCGTTGTATCCCCGCTATGACTTTTTGCACCTTTGCCGCATTGAATCTGTAGAGCGCTTTAACTGCACAGATCATGAGTTACCCTCCATCACTGTCAAGACCCAACTTTCTACCTCCAGAAAGTCGTATCATGATAAAGAAAGAAAGGGATAGAAAATAGAAAAGATAAAGAAGAAAGAAGAAACAACATTAGAATCTTAACAGCGGAACGAATAAATTATATTAATCACATAAGTATTACATAATATACAACATCAATCAGTGTTACACAGATTATACATCACATACTAGACAGTTATAAACACTTGTCTAGTTAATACAATTAGATACAACTCAAATACAACACAGAGAAACTACACAAAGATACCAACACAGTGGAACACTATACATATCTATAACGCTGAAGCCTCCTGCTCCATTGCTCCTCCACAATTCGTCAAAGCTAACCTGAATCCCTTGGCTACTCGTAAAAATTTGAGTACCCGAGAGTTTAAGAAAAAAAGAAATAAACTCCGGGTCAGACATGGGTCTGGTATAAGTAACACGTTAAAGTTGCTTAACTTTGAAAAGCCTTTGAAAACAAAAGGTATCACGTAAGACTTCCCACACATAAACATGGGTAAGTTTTTACCTTACGCTAACCAAACATTTGATAGGAAATTCAGTGATATTATAATAGGGTCTAGGGTTTTCAAGTAAAATACAGAAATAGCTGGAATACTTACATCTCACGTTCCAACATAGTTGGGCACAACTAATACGTACGACACTTATTGGAGATTGAATTCCATACAATGGCAGGGCTACTGGGGTACCGCCGTCACAGTACGTGGCCTAGATCACCGTACCGAGGACCCACCCTAAGTCCCCTGTAACACAAGGTCGGAACCATCCCTTACTGGATAATTCCCACACAAGACACCCCAACAGTTGTTGCAATCAACTGCCCACACAACCGAAATAAAAAGGGACATCTAGACAGGGGAAATCTTGTCCTACTTGGGTGCTACCCACTAACCTTGCTGCACCTCCCCTATTTTAGCCATTCTCGGTTAATGAGGCATGAGGCTACGATTACCTTTAGAGAACACATCTCTTAGAGTGCTCATCGTCCACCTGACGATGTTCTGAAAGCATTCAATCCATACAAGTTCGTTCCAGGTTCGAACGAAACCGAAGGCATTATCTCGTTACCCTCATTTTGGAATCACCCTCAGAGTTAACAACAATAACCCTTGCATTCTGAATCTTCATCTTCACTTGAGATTCACGACCTATCGTTAATTTGGATCGATGTGGTTTTCGGATATCCAAATCTGGAAACCCGATCCCAGTCTCATCGAAATCCAAATCGCCATCTTTTAGGTCCAAGTTGTTTTAGAGTTTAAAACAATTAAATTCAATTATCTATATACACACAGATAGATAAATCACAATATAACAATGGATAATCACATTATCATCATAAACAGATAATCCATATTATCAACTCAAACAGATAATCAATATTATCATACTTAAAACAAGCATCCATATCACATAGATATTATTCATCTCTTATCTGAGATCACAATCAATCAATGAAATATCAATATCATTCATTCATAAGCAATGATTTATCATTCAAAAACTATAATTAATTTAAAATGAATTAAATTAATTACTTCTATCTTTAATTAATTTAAAGTAAATTAAATTAATTACTCATTCCATAAATCCTGCTTATACAACCATTAATTAAATAAAAATAAATTTAATTAATTATTCTCTAAATATTCATCTTGATTAAACACCTTTGATTAATCATTCTCTAATTACAATAAGTAATTTAGTCCTAAATTAATTCCATAAATTTATTATCCTAAATCATTTATAGTAATTAACATTTAATTACTTCATTTATTAATTAAATATAATTAATTACATTTATCCTTAATTAATTACATTAATTACATTTATGGTACAGATTACTTTCTAATGGGGGTTTTTATAAACCATCACTTGTTAGCACGGTGGAATGGTTTAATGTATTCAAAGCTACAAGGTGGAAGACTCATAAGACAAGGTTGTTGCTTAAACTACTAAAGAAACTGATACATGCAATATGGTCTGAAAGGAATGATAGAGTATTTGGTATGGGATGTAAGAATGTGGCACAGCTTTATAACCAGATTCATGGCAAGATTCTCAGAGACTTGAGAGCTAATCATATTTGAAGCTCATGGCAAATCTACTTTAGGCAGAGGGCTATTTTCTGGAGTAATATACAATATAGGATTCTTCATTCAGTTTGTTCTGTGTAATAATTTTCTTTTTGCTTTGTTTGTTTTATTATTCTGTAATGAGTATAATATAGGATTTTGTCATTCAGAGGGCTATTGTCTGGTGAGGTTGTTTTGAGTGATATTTTTGTGATCTGTAACTGATCTTGTAATTCTATATAAGTCAATAAAATGAGTTTTACTCTTGCTTTTCAAAAAAATCACCTCATTATTAATTATTCCTTAATTAAACAATTCATAATTACATCATTAATTATATTAATTAATGATCTCTAATTTATATTTAGATTAAATTACTTCATTTAAGTTAATTACATTGAGTAATTTAATCTTTAATTAAACCCAATTATTAATTCCCCTTGATTAATAACAACCCAGTAATTAACTATCCTTAATTACTTATTAAATAAATTATCCCATAATTAATTATCTCCATTAATTAATCCTTTGATTAATTACAAAAGTAATTACCCAAATTACTTCACTTACAAATCATCTTGTATTAATTACATCAAGTAATTATCATCTAATTACATTCCTAAGTAATTATGCTCCATTAATTACACTAAGTAATTTCACTTTCAATTTATCAAATGACTATCTTAAATTAATTAAACTAAATTAATTAACTTAAATTAATCATATTATCAAAATTAATTACAATAAGTAATAAATCTCTTAATTACTTTTATCAAGTAATTACATTTAATAATTTACAATAGATTATCTAAATTAATTAATCTAATCAAAATTAATCAAATTAATTAATTATAATTAATCTCAAGTTAATAACCTTCATTTATTATTAAAAATTCTTTAATTACTTTCCTTCAGTAATTAATCATTATTAATTTCAAATTAATAAATCTTAATTACCAATTAATTAACCTCTAATTTAATTAATTAAGTTTTAATTGTAACTTAATTAATCCTTATTTACTTGATTTATTAATTCTTAATCATTAATTAAAAATCTAATCTTATCTAATTAATGATTCTTAATTACAAATTCAATATTCTAAGAATAATAAATCTTAAACTTTAATTAATTTTAAAACCCTTAATTACTTTAATAAATTATCCATTTCATTAATTTATTAAATAATTTAATTATCCATTTTAATTACCTTAATAATTAAATGAATTACAAATCATTAAATCCTAATTATCTTTAAGATAAAACACCATTCTCATTTATGATTAAATTATCATTATAAAAAACATTTAAAAATAATTTACCTTTAAATTTCATTCAAATTAATTTCATTTTAAATTTAAGATTTAAAATGAATACTAATTTAACTTAACAAAGTTTAAAACCAATTTTTAAAACCTTTTAAATCACATGTTTAAAGAATACTTTTCTTATAAAAGAGATTTTAAAGAGTTTAAACCAAATCCAGTTTAAATTCAAATTATTTTAAAATAAACTTTAAACATTCAAAGTTGTTTGAAATATTTAAATTTTAAAAACTTTCTTTTATTTCAAAACTAAGATTCAAATTTAGATTTGAATCAGATTAAACTTTGATAAAACTTTACTTACATTTTAAATCTTCATTTTAAAATTGAAACCATTTAAACATTTTAAGGTTGTTAAACAATTTAAAATTTAAAAACTTTATTATTCAAAACTCAGATTCAAACTAAAATTGGATTTAAAACTTATTTTAAATTCTGCTTTTTAATTTAAAATTCAGTTTTAAATTTTAAACAGTTATAGGTTTGAAAACCTATCACATACATATGACTCGAGCCACCTCAATATGCTTCGAGTCCAAACCCAAAAATCTTCGAGCCAACCATCCAATTACTTCGAGTAAAACTCGAGACCACATCTCCTCTGCTAAACCAAACCTAGAACATCACTGGAACCACCACACCTCAACCTGAGATTGCCTCGTCCATGACCTTCCGACCACCGGAAGTTCTAAAACTCCGACCAAGCCTTCGTCAACCCCCCTACATCCATCTCCCTGAGTTCGACAGAACTCGATCAACCAAAGGAGCCAAACCAATCAAAATATTAAACCCGGTAAAAACTAGGGTTACTGACTAGAATCCATCACTGCTGCCACCATAGTGAATTGCATCACCATCAGATAATTTTACACTACTCTTCGATCACTCCTCCACCTCGAGGAAGAACCACGACTCCCCAAATCAATCAGATCACCAGTGACTACCCACAAACCAATTTCTGGCCAAACAAGAAATATACATCCAAACCCAAACTAAAAATTTAGATTTTTGATTTAAAAATCATGTTTTAGTTTAAGTATTCAAATTATAATCCTGGATTTATAATTTAAAATGTTTGGGTTTTCTCTTATTCAAAGTTTGCTCTGTTGTTTTAAATATCCAGTGAGATTTCAAATTTAATTTAACTTAAATAAAATTTTAAAAACTTCTCTATGATAAAACAAACAAGTTTTGTTTAAAACTTAAACCTTAACACAGATTGGATCAAGAGATATGATTTTTGAATCAAAAACTAGAGCTTGAAACTAAGAAAAGAGGGATTACAGGTATATCAACCATGCACACATCATACATTTATAAACATACAGATAATTCGTATATACATTCACATAAACATATTTATTTCCAGATGTAAACATGCAACCAATTTATACTTAAGTAATTTTTAACAAAAATGTTACTCACAGTTTTGAGAAGATGACGGAGCTCTTTTGTTTGAAAACTGCTATCTTGTTTCTCCTTAAATCATCTTGCTTTTGTTTGATGAAGTTGTTGAAGTTTGTAAATAAAGTTCTTATTTCTGGTTTGCTGTTGTTGATGATCGAATTAGAAATGAGAAGAGATGTATATGTAGAAGGAAAAGATTACAGGGGAAGGTGATATCTGGGTTTGCAAATGCTGGTACACTATCTTCTTTTATTATAAACATAGGTCAGAGATTTTTGTAAATCAAGAAATGATGTTAAAATATTTCGATCTGACCTTGTTTGCTGTTAAGAAATGGAAGCATTAAATGCTTGAGTACTTTGTGTCCTACTTAGCTTATTTTGTACATAGATATTTCTTTGCACTGATATGATTTTCTTTACTTGCCTTTACAAGCTACATACCTTATTTCTTCTTGCCTAGCATACTTATTCTTTTTACTTATTACTTTATATTCTTTCCTACTTGTGCTTTACCTTTCAAAACTTTATAGGCAACATACAAATATTTTTCACTTGCCTGGGTATGCTTTATATCCTATGTACATATACTTTTGGTTTTAATCATAGGTTATAGATTTTAACTTAAGTACTTTAGTTTTAATCCTAACACATGTGCTTATTTTATTCCTCTTTTATTTTAAAACTTAGACTATCAAATGCTAAATTTATTTACTTATTATTTATTTTTATACTCATATTAAATATTTATAAGGTTTATTTTATTTAAACATTTTTGAAAGACTTCATTTCAAATTTATAAATCATAGTTTCCTCCAAAATATATATATAACAATTCTATTCATATTAAAAATCTATTTGTAAAAATATTACATTATTAATATTGTTTAAAAATAACTCATTATTAAATTAAAATATTTTATAAAAGAAATTATCACTTTATTACTTATTTTCATCAAGCTATATTTAAAAAGAACAAACAAACCTTTTATTAAATTTAAATTTAAGCTAAAATCATTTAAACAAATTTTAACTTTAAATCTTGTGTATATTTTAAAGACAAATGGTTATTTATTTAATATTAACATTAAATCAAATCAAATCAAATTGTAATTACCAAAAATATTAGAATTAGAAAACATGCCTTTATTTATTAAATTTAAAACAAAGCTTATCTATTTACAATATATACAAATATATATACATAGAAAACAATTTATTAGCTTTTAAAAGATAAATTATCGGTTAAATATTTATTTAAAAGAAAATTATTAAATCAATTCAAATCTTATTAACAAATATTATCAAATCAATTAATTTTTTATGCAGATTATTAAATTGATTTTGCCCAAAATTTCCGAGATGTCACATTCCTCCCCCCTTAAAAGAATTTCGTCCCCGAAATTTAAAACAAAGGTAATTTAATAATCTAATTAAAGATTTAATTTTTAAAAACACAAGCATATATTAATCATATGCTAACAACCATAGCAACCAAATCATCCAATCAAACAGATCTAACTATCCAGACAAAATCAGGATAGGACTATCTAGAGTTTCCCAAGTAAAAATACCGGGATACTCGCTCTATAGATTCCAAACAAAACTACACTACTAAGCTACAGAGCTCCTACTCCTCTAGATCTACAAAACTAGACAGGATATCAGACTATAGACAAGTCTGACTCAACAACCAAACCTCAAGAACTGCTGGTTCCAAAACCAGAGATAGATCATACACATACTCCCTCAGAGATACGTGAAAAACATCGAATCCCAGTATTCCAAACTGACAATTCAAATCTAAAGACCCAAACTTGTCCTCAGAAGAACAACAGAAAAGATCCAAAATATCTCGAAGCTGGCTTCCCAATCTTACCCAATCTTATAGCTCCCTGAATCAGAGAAAATCTCAACAACAACGAAGTCTCCACTTCAAATTCCAAATTCCTCCGTCTCTTATCCACAAAATTCCTCCGTCTCTTACTACTAATATCGAAGATTGCCTTACCTAAATGTTCTCGATGTTCAATTTAAAAATCACATTTTCCTCAAGCTTAATATGGTGTAATGCTTCTTGTTCTTTGATGTTAACTTTCATTATTGGTCTTCACATTTTTCACAAGAATATGAGGGTAAATAGGTAATTTTCCCTGAGTTAACTCTTAGTGAAAGCATCAAAAATGTTAGAAGTTGCATCTAACTTATGTTCAAGTTATATGAAAGATGATATTTTTAAATATACTTTGGTAAGGGAGTAAATCCTTGGGCGAGCATGTTTGTAGTCCAATAGTCAAGAAAGTCAATATGCAAATAGTTAAATGTCAAAGTCCTTTATTACAAAGTCTTGATTACATTTGACCTAGACTGCCATAAACGTCTCAAATTCAAGTTCTGCAAATTTGTATGTGATAAAATGAAAATGAGAAAGAAGACTAGTTTGGAATTCGCCCCTCTTAGTTAGGAGTACATGCTTATTTATAGAGAAATTACATCCTTAGATTTTTGACATGTGGCATCAACCAAACTTGGATAGTTGAGAATTTACTTACATGGCACATTGTCGAGGTGACATGTGGCACATCTTAATTTTGCTTCCCTTGGATGACATGGCATAATCAGATCAACCAAAAGCTGATAGATAGCCAGTTGAGCATTTTTGTGCTTGATTTTTAGTTATGCAATGGCAGTAGTTTTAGGTACTCAATAGCATTATCCCAGACATGCGATAGATTTCCGATTCCTTTTGCTAGATGGCTTTATATCACAGAATGTGATAGACAACTTTTATTCTTCAACACTTGTTAACATTATTGTTGGTACGCGATAGCTTTCTATTTTATGGTACCCGATAGCATTAAAGTTGTCATGAGATAGACCATTGCATTTTGAATCTCGATAGCTCGAGTGTCTTGGGTATGCTTTAGCACTTTGCACCTTAGACTTCGATAGCCATAATATCTTACATATGCGATAGCTCCTTGTATCTTGAACCTCGATAGCTCTAATACCCGTAGTATGCGAAGCTCTTTACATCTTGAACCTCGATAACTTTAATAACTTTAGTATGCGATAACTCCTTTGTACTTTTAACACTCAATAGCTTGTTCCTTCCTGATACTCGATAGCGATTTCCACTTTGATACTCGATAACTTTACTGATTGTTTAATCCTCGATATCTTGTTGGCCTTAGATCCTCGATAGATTTTTGATTTTGGACCTTCAATAGCTGTAGTGGTTTGGCATTTTGGTACATCATAGCTCATGGTATCTTAATACTCGATAGCTTTTGCATCCTTAGTATGTGATAACCCTTTATACCTTGATTCTCTATAGCTTTTATCTTTGATACTCAATATCATTTCGTGCCTAGCTTTTGGAAATATTTTAGGGTGTAATAATTAATTAATTTATAATAATTATAAATTATATAAATCAAGCAGTATTTAAACCGAATAGATTTGGTTGTACGATGCACATTACTAAATTCAGCCATCAATTAATATTTGAACAATATAAATACCAATGTTCATATGTCACCTTAGTTATTGGTATGATAGTTAGACTTAATTCATCACTTACAAATCTCATCGATAAAATCAATTTTTACACGTTTAAGTGGTATCTTTTAGTAATGATTACCTACACCAATTCTCTTCGTCAATACTACATCACATTAAGACTAATGTAATTTAGTCAAAATTCTAATATTATATGTATTCAACTCGGTTAGTCCATAAATAGAGTCCATTGTTCAATAACAATATTTATTATTAACCATACTACACTGGCTAGAGATTTTGACTTTGAGTCGACTGTAACAACCCGACATCTATGACACCTTGATTAATGCATAAAGTGATACGGACACCGCGGACCTCCCAGATGGTGGATCGTTTTGAGGTTATATATATCAGATCACGGAGCTATCGATAATATTCTACACTTTCTGAAATTCATAGTGGAAGGAATAAAATATAATAGTAATTAATAATGTAATCCCAGACAAACAATACACTATCAAATAAAACTATAACCACAACATCTCTTTACTGGTAACAGAAATAGTCCAATATATGGGAATAAAATAGAAAATTGCTAATAGAAAAATAAATATGCGTCTCATCACACCATCATGCCTCAAAGTCACCACCTCTCTATCAACCTATCAGAGTATAACTAAAAAGAAGAAATTGATAGAGGGGGTCAGACAAATGTCTGGTGAGTGAAACGCATCATATAACTGTATAATACTAATAAGCCGGTAAACTAGCACTTATGCTCGAAAATCATCCCTTAACCTATGTCATTTGCACCCAATAAGTTAACTAAACATAATATAATACTATAGTGACATCATATATAAGGTCTCACTAAAATATAATCAATATCTAATCACGTGGACACGATCGAGCCTAAAGCCCCAACTCGCATGCCAAAAATATATAAACTCGCTCTACGTTTCTCAGCCCACTATTACCAAATTGTATGAGAATCGCTATTGAAGGTCTACATGTGACGACCCGCTCTTCTCGACCCTCGAAAATCGACACAAAATGCTCAACAGTATAATATGCCGACGATCGAATGTCGGAAAAGACAGATTGTAGAAGAATAAGAGAGTAGATAGAAGAAGAAAGAACTAAACAAATCAGAACCTCACAGTCGCGGCGGATAAAATATAATATATAGAACAGATCTTTACACAAAATGAAAACTATATCTGTTTATATACAATACATCATCATTAGAGTATATCATAATACAATCATCAATAACCAGTCAATCAGTCAATACAACAATCACAGCAGCGGAATAATACAAGTACGAGAAATACGTCTCGAACTCCAGCTCCTCTCCTGAGCTCCATAGCATCCTATCCTGTAAATATACTCGGTCTGACCCGAGCATTATAATGAAATAACACCCGAGTCAGTCTGGAATACCAGCGCATCATAAATACACCCAATTGATTATTAAAGTTTCAAAAATCCTTTGAAAATCAAAAGCATCTCGTAAGACCACGCCACAAATAAACATGTCGGGTTTTTACCTTACGATAGCTAAAACACTTTTTATAGAAATCCTCTGATATTATAATAGTGTCTATATACAAATACTTATAAAATAGCCGAAATTGTTACATCTATTAAATTCCGGCATACTAGCCACAACGTGGGTAATACAAACAAAACTCGTACAAGGCACGTAGGGAGAATGGATTTCCAACGAATGACTAGGCATTGGGGTACGACCTGTCACAGTACGTGGCCTAGATCACAGTACCGAGGAGTATGCCCGCTCCCCTGCAACACAAGGCCGGAATCACCTATGGGCAATTCCAAATATAATCACCCCACGGTTGTGATCAGCAACCGCACCACTAAGCCGAAATAAAGGGACATCTAGACAGGGATGACCATACTGTCCAGTGGGCGCTACCCACGAAGCCTTGCTGCATAACCCCTGATTTTCAGTCATTCCCGGTTGATGAGGCTTGAGGCTAAGCGTTACCTTTATAGCACATATCCCTTAGAATGCCCATCGCCCACCTGACGATGTTTTCGCAAGCATTCGTCCATACAAGTCCGTCCCGGGTCCGAACGGAACCGAAGGCGCTACTCCTACTACATCCATTTTGGAAATATCCTCAGGATTAGTAGCGACTAGCCCTTGCTCTTCACTGCTCCATCTTCGACTCCGAACACGTTACATGAAACGTACAAACCGGATCGAAGTGGAATTCGAGTCTCCAGACCTAGAATCCCAGTATACGGAAACCCGATCCCGGTCTCTTCGAAACGATCAGCGCATTTGGCCCATATTGATAGTCGGTGATTTAACTATCAATTAATGTTCACAAACATCCATACACATCCATCACACAATAAATAATCTCCATATTATTTATTTGCTTCTAATATCTTTCAAAGATATATTTTCACATTTTCAAAACTCGTTTTAAAATTTTTTTCCAAACTCTTCCTTTACAAGGTAAATCTTTTACCCTTTATTCCTATCGGGAATAACCAAGTATAAAACAATTTGCATTTAAAACAGTTAAAATACTTTATACTGAAATATACTTTAAAATATGAAAATTACTTCTATTTATTTACTCAAAATATAAATTTAAAATATGTGAAGAAAACTAGTTATTAACACATAAACTTTGATTTAAAGATAAGAGTTTTAGTTTAACTAAATTCAAAATAGCGTTATAAGAAGAAAAATGCTAATTTTAACAACCTAAGCTAGAACCAACTTTTAAATAAATCCATTTGTAAAAATAATTGCTAATATACTCCCAAATTATTACGGTTTTAAAAAAAATTAATTTATTTCTTTAAAAATAACGATTTCTTAAAAATACTTTTTAAAACGATTTAAAACTTAACCTTTAGTTAAATAAAATCTTTTTATAAACATTTACTTGGTTTTCCCAGGGAAACACTTTCCCGTTTCAAAACATTTCAAAGTACTCTTTCATATAAATCCACTAATTTATTTCAAGTCAATTTATGATTTCAACATAAATTTCCAATTCCATACTTAACTATAACTTCCTCCGAAGTTCAAACTCAATTTCCCATTCTGGAAATTCATTTTTAAAAAAATATAGTTTAAAACATTTTTAATAAAACATTTTGGTGAATTCTTCAATGAAAGCCAGATTTCCAATTTACTTAAATAAAATCCCAATGAAGAAAAGGTATTTTAAAAATATTCTATTAACACTTAAAATTGTACATTTGAATTCGGAAGCTTCATTTTAACATATTTTACTTTTCCGGATATCACTATTCGTCATTAAAATAAACCACTGTTATTTTACTCAATTTATAATTTCATAGAATTCATTTCCAGAATATTTATACTTCACTTTTATCGATTTTATAAACTCCCCGTTATATTTAAAAATCCCAATTTGCTAAATTTACATTTTCCATCCAAACCAGATTTCAAATTTTCTTCTTTGAAATTCTTATTTTTAACAATTCATTTATTTCGTAAAAACCCAATTTTATCCATTTTTAATTAAATTCTGGAATTGTAATTTATACAACAATTATCACAATACAGTTTAATTTTAGATTTATCAATCACAACAATATAAACAGGTAACACTATCAAATATAAAAAAATTACTACATTGTGAGGAATCCAGTTGGATCCCTCCAACCTGTTTTCCCTGCATCCACAAATATTAGCACATCACAATATAAATATCAATCCAGACTGATAATAACAATTATATTCAGCCATCCACACAGATATTTAAATATTAACTATTTAAAATGCCTAGCATCCAGATGTGAGTGAGAAAACTCACCTTGAGTTCGGCGAGCGTTCGAAATTTTAAATTAAACCAGACGACGTCCGATTTAACTCAAATTTCTACTTGCCCGGAATGACTCCGGATCTATACCATCCCGTAGCCCTCATTTCTGCGATTCTAACGCATCCAAAATCGTCCGAATCTGAGATCGTATGAGTTCGATATGAATTTACAAAGTTTTGAAATTAATTTAAAAACAAATTCCTTTTTATTATTAAATAATATTATTCCAAACAACAACAACCGTACCCAGAGAAAAGAAAACGAGGCCGCTCCTGCTCGTTCTTCTTCATCATCGCATACAGGTTCGAATGAAACCCAATACGCATGCCACTAGGGTTTCAAACCGCACCCTCATCGCTCACCGATAGGTTGATCCAAAGCCACCACTTCGAACCCCATCGCCAACTCGACCTCCCCTCAGAACGCGCGTGAGCTCGGCCCTCAACTCCACTCAGAAATTGGACTCGAACGTGGCCCAAACGTGGCAAGATTCCCATCAATCCACACAACGATTTTCGATCACTACCGTTAGATGTTAAGATCTCGAGGTGCTCAACAATTTTCTAGTTAATCATTCTTGAAATAAACGCATGGATGGAGAGATCTTTGGAGTGGAAGCGAGATGATTATCGGCCATTCATGAATACTAGCGGCGGCTCCCGTTATTGCTAGGGTTTTAGAGAAAATATCATATATATATATATATATATATATATATAATTGTTTTTAATATTATTTAATTAATAAAATTCTCGATTTAACAGTAAATGCAAATGACCTCCAATTCTCACGTTCTGACAGGCTATCCTGGGGTTTTTCCGCGTTCCGGATACAATGGAACAAGTTTCGTAAGCTAATTCGATCGTATGCACGAGATACGGAATTAAACGATCAATTTAAAATAAAATCGGTTAAATCGATTTCGATGCGTTTCGAGCTGCCACGGTCACACGACAACTCCGATAGCTACGAAAATTGAAATCCGATAATAACTAACTATTACGGATCCAATGGAACTAGTTTCGTCGAATTCCGAGACTGTGCCCCGGAAGGCTATTTTAACTCGTCAATTAAATCGAGCGATTTTATGAAATTATCAGAAACGCTTAAAAAAATTCACTTTTAAAATTTTAATAACTTAACAATAAATCATATAAAATTTATAAACACGTTAAAAATCATTCTGGCTCATTCCAGACCAAAATCTGATTAAATTGCATTTTTAATAATATTAAATTCATTTTAAAATTAATATAAAATCCCAAATATTAATTTATCAACTTTAAAATTCTTCTAAAATTCCAATAATATTGTTTATAACCAATCGAACCTAAAAATACATTTAAATACCATTTTTATAATCATTTACCCCAAATTCACCTTTTATCCCAATTTCGAATATTAGATTATTATTTTTCCATAAATCAAATTCAACCCGAAATTACTATAATTAAAAATTACAGCTTATTTCATTGATTGAATCTGAATCTATTCATTTTAAAATCAATTAAGAATTCATATTAACATTTAAAACGAATTAAATGTTCAAATTCAATGGCTTAAAAATACGGGATGTTACATTCCTCCCCCTTTATAAAAATTTCGTCCCCGAAATTTGCTAAGGTAGTAACCACTTACCCCATCCACTTAGTTAAAGCTTATATTCACTTTCCCAAAAAGTTTCAGCTCCATTTCAAAACCATTTGCTTTATTTACTCTAAAGCCTTTATTTTAACATTTGCTTTCAAAAATTCAATTTCTTAGCAAATCAAAAACCCAAAAATTTTCTAACTCCCAAAATTTTTGGAAAATTTTGGCGGAGTCTCCTTTGTACGGAGGAGCTTCTGCGATATCGCAGGATACACAAATATATATACATCGGCTCACACGGCCGGAAACCAAAATATATCACAATATATATATATCATTTCCCAATTATATTTGCGTAGGCGTACCTTTAAGCAAAATTTTAATAGCAAGCGGCTAATATAACGCATAAACGCGCTCCAACTCTCTCGAACGCCTCCCGTACCTGTACTAAACTCAACAAACTCATCAGTTTCCCACTATGAGCATTTTAACAACATTTCCAATACAAATGCAAACCAAACATATTCATTGCATAACCAATCCAAGCATAGTTCATTATTTAACAATGTTAACCATAATTTATTAACAATTCAAAGATTTCAATCACCTTTCAAATTACTTGTTCAAGTCCAACTTCATTTTATTTCACTTAAATGATTTACATTCAAGTTTATTATATACCATTCATATTTATTACAATCAATCCATTTCTATTTCAATATGATTAACATATGCCTTACTTACATTTCTTTATTTTAACTTACATTCCCAATTTGATTTACAATCAAATTTTATTTTAAATTTGAAGCATTTGCATTTCTTTTATAATCCGTTTTCATTCATATGCAAACATTACTCATTAAAAAAATCAATTCATTCCTATTAATTCAAAATCAATTCCATTTGCTATTTTTAAATCAATTCACTTGCATTCATTTACAAATTCTTTAAATTAGATTCCAATCCATATTAACTTATTCAAAAATCAATTTCAATTGCTTGTTAAACAACTCAATTCCGAATACAAGAAATCTCATGATATTCAAGCAAAATAATCACCACTTAAGCTTATAACCATTTAAAATTAATTTCAACTCAGGTTTATATTAATTTTATTCCATTTTCATGGTTCACAATCCAAGTATCTTTATTCCAATGCAATTTGTTAATTAAATTAAACTTTCCTTACATTTTATTTCATCTCAATAATAAATTAATACAATTACACATGCATTTCCATTTTATTATTTAACAAATTGTATTCAAGATTACTTAATAAGCCCATTCAAAATCATTTTGTTTTTCTTTCAAGATGCTTAAGTTCTTCCACACAATTTCCATCATCTTCTTATATCAATTTAATTTTATTTTCATTTGATTTCCATTCACATCAATTTCAATTCATTTACAAACTTTAATGCTCTTTGTTTATTTATCCAATCCATGTACAAATTTATTTTATTAACAAAAAGACCACTTAAATTATTTCTCTCATTTGAATTTTATTTACAATTCAAACCATCTCTATTATAAGTTAATTCCATTATTCATCCTCACTTCCAACACTTATTACCAAAATTAAATCCCATCCCAAAACTGGGTTTTATTTACCTTTCAAATTTTGACCAAACTATCAAAATTCTATTCATTCCATACACATTCCATTTAATTTAGCTAATTCATTTCTAACCAATCATTATAGCTTTAATTGAGTAAGCATTTACTACATTCAACATCCCCTCAACTGAATTAATTTCTATTCAATTCGATTCTTATCCAAATTTATTCCAAGTTCACTTAGATTTTGCTTAGCCAAATTAAACTCATTCACTTCCTTTACCACTTAAATAAGAATTGAATTTCATCCAATATTGCTTATAATGTATCTGACTTTTGAATTTCACTTCAATCCAATTTATTCTTCCATAACTAAGTTCAAAACTTATTTACTATTTAAGTTCATTCACATCTCTAAATCTCACTTCCCTATCTTACTTTACATCCATTTAGGATTAAGTTTGAATTTGCCTCACCATCCAGCTATTTCCATTAATGAACTTCAATTTCACTTCTATTTAAGAGTTTAGATTGCCCATTTAAGTCCCTTTCCATTTAATCACAACTTCAAATTATAGCACTTTATAACTTAAGAATATGAAGTTATTTGCACCATTTTGAATTCACAAATTTTAGGTTGTAAGTATAATACTTAATAGCTTATGGGTACAATTTATTACACAATGACCCCCAATTTCAAAGTCATTTTGCTTTTCAACTTAACTCAAATCAAATTAATTCCAGTTCCCCATTTCATTTAACTTATCCCAAGTTAAATTCAAATTTCTATTCACTTCAATAACTTCATTTACTTCCATTTACTCGAATTAAATTTTAATTTCAGGATGAAAATTTTATTTTCCTTTCTTACTTAAACCAACTTTCCTTTCAAAATTATAGTTGATTTATTCAATTTCCACATTTTTATTTTAACAGAATTCCCAGAATTCAATTTACCCGGATTTATTTCAAAACCAATTTGAAATCAAAATCAACACATTCCCATTTGATATCCAAATCAAATACCAAATTCCAAAACAATCTGCTTTTACCAAAACAATTTTCCCCTTAAAATTGTTAAAACAACTTGTATATAAACAAGTATAAACAAATATCTTAACCAATCACCACGGAAGCAATCCATCACTTTAGAAACTCGAAAATGAATTCTGATGATGTGGCCAGCATCATCAGGATTATTTTCCAGCGACTGAAGTGAGTTCAATGCTTTCCACTTTCAAAATTCACCTCAAATCAATTTCCATTCAAAAATATTTTCCAAAATATACTCCATCATTGACTTCAATAGCTTTGGAAAACATTTCAACATTTCCAAGGTTTTCTAAATTCCCAAATCCTTTATTTAAATTCATTTAAAACACTTCTCAAAATTTCGGGCATTTAAAATTCTGGTTTAAAGCAAATTTTAATTATACTTCTTCTTACTTAAACTATATTTAGTTAATTCTGTTTAGTTATAAACCATTTTAATATTTTAAATTCTTATTTGCTTATAAAAGAAACAACCAAACAAACATCCAATATATATAATTTAGAAAACTTATTTCTTTATATATCAAAATACAATTTTGGGTAAAATTATTTCATTTACCCACTTTAAAAACAATACTATGTCGGTTTATCTTGTTTAAGAGTTTAGAAACCCATATCGATACGGTTGTACTTCCCGTACCGACCAGAATTCATAAACACTCAACCGATAAGTCAACACAGTACAAAAACAATTTTATATCCACTAACAAATACGCTCTCATAGCTATTATTACACTCAGCTCATTATAGAGTACTTCTGACTCTACTTTAAATGAGTAATTTTCCCACCAAAGCATAGGTTGTCGCCAACCTAAGCTCTAATACCAAGTGTGATGACCCGCTCTTCTCGACCCTCGAAAATCGACACAAAATGCTCAACAGTATAATATGCCGACGATCGAATGCCGGAAAAGACAGATTGTAGAAGAATAAGAGAGTAGATAGAAGAAGAAAGAACTAAACAAATCAGAACCTCACAGTCGCGGCGGATAAAATATAATATATAGAACAGATCTTTACACAAAATGAAAACTATATCTGTTTATATACAATACATCATCATCAGAGTATATCATAATACAATCATCAATAACCAGTCAATCAGTCAATACAACAATCACAGCAGTGGAATAATACAAGTACGAGAAATATGTCTCGAACTCCAGCTCCTCTCCTGAGCTCCATAGCATCCTATCCTGTAAATATACTCGGTCTGACCCGAGCATTATAATGAAATAACACCCGAGTAAGTCTGGAATACCAGCGCGTCATAAATACACCCAATTGATTATTAAAGTTTCAAAAATCCTTTGAAAATCAAAAGCATCTCGTAAGACCACGCCACAAATAAACATGTCGGGTTTTTACCTTACGATAGCTAAAACACTTTTTATAGAAATCCTTTGATATTATAATAGTGTCTATATACAAATACTTATAAAATAGCCGAAATTGTTACATCTATTAAATTCCGGCATACTAGCCACAACGTGGGTAATACAAACAAAACTCGTACAAGGCACGTAGGGAGAATGGATTTCCAACGAATGACTAGGCACTAGGGTACCACCTGTCACAGTACGTGGCCTAGATCACAGTACCGAGGAGTACGCCCGCTCCCCTGCAACACAAGGCCGGAATCACCTATGGGCAATTCCAAATATAATCACCCCACGGTTGTGATCAGCAACCACACCACTAAGCCGAAATAAAGGGACATCTAGACAGGGATGACCATACTCTCCAGTGGACGCTACCCACGAAGCCTTGCTGCATAACCCCTGATTTTCAGTCATTCCCGGTTGATGAGGCTTGAGGCTAAGCGTTACCTTTATAGCACATATCCCTTAGAATGCCCATCGCCCACCTGACGATGTTTTCGCAAGCATTCGTCCATACAAGTCCGTCCCGGGTCCGAACGGAACCGAAGGCGCTACTCCTACTACATCCATTTTGGAAATATCCTCAGGATTAGTAGCGACTAGCCCTTGCTCTTCACTGCTCCATCTTCGACTCCGAACACGTTACACGAAAAGTACAAACCGGATCGAAGTGGTATTCGAGTCTCCAGACCTAGAATCCCAGTATACGGAAACCCGATCCCGGTCTCTTCGAAACGATCAGCGCATTTGGCCCATATTGATAGTCGGTGATTTAACTATCAATTAATGTTCACAAACATCCATACACATCCATCACACAATAAATAATCTCCATATTATTTATTTGCTTCTAATATCTTTCAAAGATATATTTTCACATTTTCAAAACTCGTTTTAAAAAAATTTTCCAAACTCTTCCTTTACAAGGTAAATCTTTTACCCTTTATTCCTATCGGGAATAACCAAGTATAAAACAATTTGCATTTAAAACAGTTAAAATACTTTATACTGAAATATACTTTAAAATATGAAAATTACTTCTATTTATTTACTCAAAATATAAATTTAAAATATGTGAAGAAAACTAGTTATTAACACATAAACTTTGATTTAAAGATAAGAGTTTTAGTTTAACTAAATTCAAAATAGCGTTATAAGAAGAAAAATGCTAATTTTAACAACCTAAGCTAGAACCAACTTTTAAATAAATCCATTTGTAAAAATAATTGCTAATATATTCACAAATTATTACGGTTTTAAATTTTTTTTTAATTTATTTCTTTAAAAATAACGATTTCTTAAAAATGCTTTTTAAAACGATTTAAAACTTAACCTTTAGTTAAATAAAATCTTTTTATAAACATTTACTTGGTTTTCCCAGGGAAACACTTTCCCGTTTCTAAACATTTCAAAGTACTCTTTCATATAAATCCACTGATTTATTTCAAGTCAATTTATGATTTCAACATAAATTTCCAATTCCATACTTAACTATAACTTCCTCTGAAGTTCAAACTCAATTTCCCATTCTAGAAATTCATTTTTAAAAAAATATAGTTTAAAACATTTTTAATAAAACATTTTGGTGAATTCTTCAATGAAAGCCAGATTTCCAATTTACTTAAATAAAATCCCAATGAAGAAAAGGTATTTTAAAAATATTCTATTAACACTTAAAATTGTACATTTAAATTCGGAAGCTTCATTTTAACATATTTTACTTTTCCGGATATCACTATTCGTCATTAAAATAAACCACTGTTATTTTACTCAATTTATAATTTCATAGAATTCATTTCCAGAAAATTTATACTTCACTTTTATCGATTTTATAAACTCCCCGTTATATTTAAAAATCCCAATTTGCTAAATTTACATTTTCCATCCAAACCAGATTTCAAATTTTCTTCTTTGAAATTCTTATTTTTAATAATTCATTTATTTCGTAAAAACCCAATTTTATCCATTTTTAATTAAATTCTGGAATTGTAATTTATACAACAATTATCACAATACAGTTTAATTTCAGATTTATCAATCACAACAATATAAACAGGTAACACTATCAAATATAAAAAAATTACTACATTGTGAGGAATCCAGTTGGATTCCTCCAACCTGTTTTCCCTGCATCCACAAATATTAGCACATCACAATATAAATATCAATCCAGACTAATAATAACAATTATATTCAGCCATCCACACAGATATTTAAATATTAACTATTTAAAATGCCTAGCATCCAGATGTGAGTGAGAAAACTCACCTTGAGTTCGGCGAGCGTTCGAAATTTTAAATTAAACCGGACGACGTCCGATTTAACTCAAATTTCTGCTTGCTCGGAATGACTACGGATCTATACCATCCCGTAGCCCTCATTTCTGCGATTCCAAAGCATCCAAAATCGTCCGAATCTGAGATCGTATGAGTTCGATATGAATTTACAAAGTTTTGAAATTAATTTAAAAACAAATTCCTTTTTATTATTAAATAATATTATTCCAAACAACAACAACCGTACCCAGAGAAAAGAAAACGAGGCCGCTCCTGCTTGTTCTTCTTCATCATCGCGTACAGGTTCGAATGAAACCCAATACGCATGCCACTAGGGTTTCAAACCGCACCCTCATCGCTCACCGATAGGTTGATCCAAAGCCACCACCTCGAACCCCATCGCCAACTCGACCTCCCCTCAGAACGCGCGTGAGCTCGGCCCTCAACTCCACTCAGAAATTGGACTCGAACGTGGCCCAAACGTGGCAAGATTCCCATCAATCCACACAACGATTTTCGATCACTACCGTTAGATGTTAATATCTCGAGGTGCTCAACAATTTTCTAGTTAATCATTCTTGAAATAAACGCATGGATGGAGAGATCTTTGGAGTGGAAGCGAGATGATTATCGGCCATTCATGAATACTAGCGGCGGCTCCCGTTATTGCTAGGGTTTTAGAGAAAATATCATATATATATATATATATATATATATATATATATAATTGTTTTTAATATTATTTAATTAATAAAATTCTCGATTTAACAGTAAATGCAAACGACCTCCAATTCTCACGTTCTAACAGGCTATCCTAAGGTTTTTCTGCGTTCCGGACACAATGGAACAGGTTTCGTAAGCTAATTCGATCGTATGCACGAGATACGGAATTAAACGATCAATTTAAAAAAAAATCGGTTAAATCAATTTCGATGCGTTTCGAGCTGCCACGGTCACACGACAACTCCGATAGCTACGAAAATTGAAATCCGATAATAACTAACTATTACGGATTCAATGGAACTGGTTTCGTCGAATTCCGAGACTGTGCCCCGGAAGGCTATTTTAACTCGTCAATTAAATCGAGCGATTTTCTGAAATTATCAGAAACGCTTAAAAAATTCACTTTTAAAATTTTAATTACTTAACAATAAATCATATAAAATTTATAAACACGTTAAAAATCATTCTGGCTCATTCCAGACCAAAATCTGATTAAATTGCATTTTTAATAATATTAAATTCATTTTAAAATTAATATAAAATCCCAAATATTAATTTATCAACTTTAAAATTCTTCTAAAATTCCAATAATATTGTTTATAACCAATCGAACCTAAAAATACATTTAAACACCATTTTTATAATCATTTACCCCAAATTCACCTTTTATCCCAATTTCGAATATTAGATTATTATTTTTCCATAAATCAAATTCAACCCGAAATTACTATAATTAAAAATTACAGCTTATTTCATTGATTGAATCTGAATCTATTCATTTTAAAATCAATTAAGAATTCATATTAACATTTAAAACGAATTAAATGTTCAAATTCAATGGCTTAAAAATACGGGATGTTACACTACATGTCTTAGCTATAGCAAAATTATATGCGACTCGCTACTGAAGAACAATGTGTCTTAGCCCATTATCGTAAAATCGCATGTTCACTATTGAGCTTAAAGTCCCAACTCGTGTATCGCCAACTGTGATACTATTAGGCTCAAAGTACCAACTAGCCATCACTAGACGTCATTGGCTCCACCAAAGTGCACATGATGCCTACCATATACCACACTATTGAGCTTGAAGTCTCAACTCATGTTGCTCGTACGCGACACTGTCGCAGAAATCACACGTAACTATTATGGTCAAATCTAAGCTAGACATTCATCTAACGGCCAATGACACTATTAGGATCAAGCTCAAAACTCCTAATTGCCCCACCGTTTATGAAGCTAGCAGATCAAACCCCAACACGTAAGCACAAAACCGTAAATGAACATGTCCAACCAAGAAAATTTTCTGCAGTACCTTAAAATATGACAAACAACATACCAAAATGTTCCTCGTCTCACCATGATCCTGATGCCATGAACCACGCGTAAAAAGGAGGTCAAATGTGATAGTCATAAGCATTTGAAATTAAGGGTCGATATCGTAATTTATAATTTAATTATATTTTAACCTTATACCTTTATTCGTTCGCTAAAGTACCCGAAATTTCCTGACTCCTCGTTCTTTTAACAATTAGCGCCATCTTCTTGCCCTATCACCGCCGCCACGATCATCAAGACCAAGATCCGACCACACCTTCTTCTCCAATGTAATGTATCAAGCCTAACCACCTCCACATGTTGCCTCCGATCACCCAAACCCAGTGTTGCTTTCCCTGCCCTTTTGGCATTTTCCAACCATCTTACATCATTCCAAGTCGATCTGCGACCACCTAGAGGATATGTTAAACCTCCTCTACAAATCTATATCTTTCAATCGTCGTATCATCATCATTTCACCCTTGGATCAAAATGAATGGTCCATGTTCACTGAACTTCTATTGCATTTTCTGACCAATCTGTAAACTCAATCAACGAATGGACACTAGTGGATTCATGTTGTCGAGAATTACAATTTTGATATATAATATATCTAGTTTAGAACACTTGTATATTTCATGCTTTTTAATTAGAAGGAGATTATCTTTTGCTGATTACAATCGAAAAAAATTATATTTTTAACCATCTAGCCATGGCATACCACATCCTATTTAGGTGTATATAAACAAAATCGGTTTTGAATTATTAATTATATCATTATAACTTGGTTTAAGATCATAAGAAGCGAATTACTAAGACCTACCAATATATATGCAAATATGATAAATCTCACTCACCGATTAGCCGTACTTCTTCACTGATCCGAGATGAATCCTCCTCCTTCTTCGTTGTTCACAAATTTCCCGCCTTAAAAATGCCAAATCTCTCGATAGCTTTGATTTAATTGTGCAACTCTCTTTGCGGTGATCGATTCCATATATTAATATGTCTAATTTTAGATTTGATCCAGGACCAATCCCATTGTGTCTAGAATGTCATTTACAGTCAGAAAACATATATAACCTGCCAAAATTGGATAAAGAGACTAAAAATTAGAATAAGTCAAACCCAGTGGCAATATATTAATTTTGAGATTCTAGCGTAGATATTCTATTTTTAGCCTATAAATAGATCTCTAACTATTCCTTTTGCTCTAATAAATCTTGCCTCCACTTATAAAATCCTAATTAGCAAATTAATTCAAAATCCTTCAAGAGCCTAATTCCAAATGCTGTAGAAATTTTCTATTTTTTCCTTTGTGTAAAATTATGATTTTTCCTTTTTTAATTTAATTATTTAATTTTGCAAAATTACGGGGTGTTACATTGACCATGTCACTAACCTTATACGATTGGGAGATGAATTCTCTATGAATAGTATTTAACTTTCAATGCTTCAACTCAGACCCAACTATTGTCACTTGATGGTTGTTATGCCATGATAAACTATAATTAAAGTAGAGTATCCATGTTGAAGTTCAATAGTATTCTCAAGTCAAAAGAACTATGTAATATCGCCATTCTAGGATTTCTATTTGACCTTGTTATTATTAACCAACAATGAAGGACTTGGCCGAGTTGTAGTGGGTTAAATAGGTGAATTCCTAAAAACAATTTCCATCATGAATCTTTGTTGGGCATGTGAAGTCTGATTGATTTTAGATCCAATCCAAAATTTGTTTTAAATAAAATCGTATTTATTTAATTTTTTTAAATAAGCTTTAATTTAATTTAATTTAAATATATTATAATGAGCATATCAAATATGCTCATATTTGTATAGTGCAAATACAACATATAAACAGTGTACATGGTTAGTGTGCACGTTTATATATGCTGGGATTTACAACGCAACAGACACATTAGTCCCTTTATATATGCCTTTGTTCTCCATGGTTTTTTTGAAATACAAATAATAGCAATTATATGCATACATCCATATACATAGACTATTTATATGTTTTTAAATCTAAAAATAACAATTTGAAATCTAATATAACCTTAGGAAGGACTTAAAACTAGATTTATGATTTTATAAAATAGTCTCTTTAATAAACTTTGAGTTGAAATGAAATAGATATATGTATACATATATAAACAATAGCAAACTATAATTTAAAATCAAAATAACACACACAAACAGATATATATATATATATATATATATATATATATATAATTCGTATTTTTATATATTTTTAAAGTTAAAGTTGATAAGTTAAAATCTAACTTTAACTTAGGAAGGATTCAAAATAGGTTCATGATTTTGAAAAAAATAGTCCACTTATGAACTTTGAATTGAAATAACTTTTAAACATGTAAACAGTGAATAAATGAATTCACATTCAAAACCAACATATATATGAAACATGTATTTAACTTATCAAAATGATTTCAAGTAATCAACATATGTTGTTCACTAATGTTTGGGTATATAATAAGTTACAAAATCATATCAACTAACTAAAATTTATTTCAAACTAAAAATATTTTTTCAGTAAACATTAATTTCTAAAACAATAACAAATAATAAATTGGACAACTTAGGCATATATAAATTTGTTGTATAATGTTTGCGATCTAAACCATAAAAACAAGATGAACATATAATCAAAAGAGAGGAAGCATGCAAGGGATCTAAATTATATTAACATGATGTACCACATAATTAAATGAAATTAGAAAATTACCTTATGATGTAGCCAAAAAATCACACTTTAAACGAAGAATAAAACTGCTAGATTTGATTGATTAACCTTCAAACATTGCAATGATCTGAAGCACTGTTTATGTATTTATTTGGTCTTTTTTATTTTGTTTCGGGAATTTTTCTTCCATGAAGCTATGGAATTTCAACCATTGGAGAGAGATGAGAAGAGGAAAATGAATTGTCGGAAAAATTTAATGACTAAATGGAATTTTGTTTTAAAGAAACAATTGAAACCTTTCTAATTCTTTCTTAAAACCTTCCCATTTTAATTCTTAATTAAATCTCAATCAACTCCCCCTTCTTTTACTGTATATGGTCGGCTAAGTAAGGGCCTATGTAGGCTTTCAAAATTTCCAAAATAATTTTTTAATTATTTACTTTAAGTCAAATTTAAATATTTTATCGATATCGTATACTGATACACGCATATATAACTTTTAAATATATGCTTTTATTAAATACTAACGGTACTCAAATATCGAATCAAACCAAATATAATAATTTATATTTCATTGATTAATTTAAAATAACTAAAAATTAATTAAATCTTATATTTTTGAAGTATTCATCATTATGGTTATGAGATTAAAAGGTGTAAATTCTATCGACCATTAATATCGAACAATTTGAACATTAGTGTTCACATGTCACCTTAGCTAGTGCTATGACATTTTGACTAAATTTATTACTTATATATCTTTTCATTAAAAATCCAATTTTACTATTATAAGAGGTACCTAGTAGTGATGGTTATTTATACCAATTCTCTTTATCAAAACTACATCACTTTAGGACTTATGGAATTTGGTTTTGATCAAAATTTTAATATTTCCCACATTAAACTTTATTAGTCCAAACATAAAATTCTTGGTTCAATAATAACAATTATTATTAACCATGCTGCTCTGACTAAAGACTTCGACTTGACTACAGTTGACCGCAATACTGACCATTATAACCAGGGAGACGAATTCTCTATTTAATAGTGTTTCACTTCCAATGCTTCAGCTCATACCCAACCATAGTCACTTGATTAATCGTTATGACATGATTTAACTATAATCAAAGTGTAGTGTCCACGTTAAAGTTCCATAGTATTATCAAATCGAGGGAACTGTGTAACATCATCGGTTCGAGGTTCTCTTTTTGACCTTAGTTATATTAACTAATAGAAAACTCTTGAGTGGGTCATTTCATAGTTATCCAATATCTATCAACATGCAACCTCTTTTTTCCCTAATAGGTGCCCCAGTAGCCATGAGTAATACACTGCCTAACTTTTGGAGAGCGTTGCATACTCTAGTCTCAACTAATGAATCGATATCCTTTCTTTAAACGTCTTGAAGAGAAATATTTAAAATAATATGTTATTTTATTGTGATAAACTTGTCATGATTACAAAATATTGTAATTTCTATCACACAATGTACTTTAAATTAGTTAGTTAATTAATTATATCATAATACAATGATGTGTATTATAGAAATTAAACATCTTTATTATGAACAAGATTGGCTATCGAGTTAGATATATGTATAAATTTACATAATTTCTTTTAGGGAATACAACTAACTCTACTAATCTCCCACTTGCACTTGGGGTCAATTATGAAATTTTTTTCCAACTCCTTTGATGGTTTCCTCGGAAACTATTAGGCCAGTCCCTCAGTGAATAGGTATACTATTTTATTTTAATCATCAACTCTATCAATCAACTCTCTGCGACATTGATATCTTTTTGGAGTACGTTTCTTGACTTCCAATGAGTTCTAGGTTCTTTTATTATCTATATCACAGCGTTGTTAGCATATAATAGTAATATGAGACTCTCAACATTTAGAATCACCCTTAGCTCAACTAAATATTTATGCACTTATTTATACTTCTTTTATTATGGAACTGTTCAAGGCGATGTACTTAGCTTTTGGTTGAATCGACCATTGCTAATTTTTTGAACCATTTTCAACTTAAAGTTCTTAACTTAAGATTGAACATGAATTTAGGACCGACATACTATACTCGATATCACTTATAAAATTCGAGTGTGTGCACTCCTTCATGAGGAGGTCATTGTTTATATAAACAATTCTCCTGTATTTCGTAAATACTCGAGAATACTCTAAACTGTCATTTAGTGATCATAATTCAGATTTGATACCTACCATATCTATCTAATACATAGAAGAAATGTGACATTATATACAATACAGTATATATGATGATTCTCATTTCCATTGCATAAGAAATCCATCTTACATGCTCCATATTAAACATTTTAATATAATGTTTGTGTATATTATTTTGGGATAATCCCAATACCCATTTATATTGATTAAAAGAGTTGTCAATTTCAAATTCAATATCGAGAACCAAACAACCAAATAAAAATGATTTAAATAGGAGCACGTCATTAATAATCATAAGTTTGTTTTCATTTAGATAAGTAATATTTCTTATGCATCTTATACTTTATCCTACTAAGTATACCTCTACTGTAAGCCAAACGCTTTTCTACTTTAACTCCATAACATACCATTAACTATAGGCCAAGGGCTCTTTCTAGTCAAACTTCATAACTCTAACTTAGGTACAATGCAACTATCGTCAATTATGTCATAACAATGTGAGATAAAGCACCTAAGCCACTTAATACCTCTTTAATAGAAATTAGGCAGACTCTGAACATTTAATACCTATAACCTAGGCATGTACCCATCATTTAATACCTAAACCCAAGGCGGACCGCTCTATGGTACTTCTACCTGACATTGCAAGAAATCCCATCAGCCCACTTAATACTTCTTTTATGGTGAGAGGCTGACCCTACAATAGCCACTTTATACCTTAACCCCGAAGCGAACCCCTACCATAGATTTCCCACTACCGCACCTAAAAGATAACCCCAACCATTTAATACTTCTTATGTAGGAAGGAGGCAGACCCTGAGATAACCTATTAATACCTTCAACCTAGAAGTAGGCCCATACTGGGTTATCCGTCTTATGACCAGTAACCTAACTTGTGACGTCTCACATTGGTCCGACTATTCGTAGGTACTGGTAGCCAGATTAGTTAGGCGGACTTACCCTATAGAATTAGGACTAACCTTATGTCCATCATGGGTACTTATTATAGGCGATGTCCCACATCAATCCCAAAGTCATGCTGTTGGTACCTAGATTAGCTGGGCAGGCCTTAGTGTGCTTTTGACTGACTTTGCATTCCTATAACTTAGTCATATTTCGCTTTTTGAATATAATACCATATATATATGTTATATCTCACCCGCATTTACGCATTAAGACCATATATGGAAAATTCCTTATTTCGCCTTTAATTATGGATTAATTCCCATAATTATCCTTAACTTCCTTTCTAAGGGGTTTAATGCTATTTATTAAACTATTTATTCTATGCAACACGATTTATTTGTTACTATATACACACTAAGAATATATATATATATATATACGTACTTAATTTTAGGGAAAACTAAATATTCCTAAATGTGCGAAGAAATATTCCTATTCTAAGATTTTAGTTTCATAAACTAATTATTAAAATGTCAAAACTTCCATATCGATATAGTCCTAAGTTCCATACAATAATCTACAAAATAGCTAATATCCTTAGCTAGACAAACAGATTTGTGTGTATGTTTGTGTGTGTATATATATATATATATTTAAAAATGGAATCAAAATACCAAACTAATTATACATTAATATAATATAATCAACGCCCCTATATCAAGGAAACAAAACTTACAAATTGAACCCTTTATATGATGTTCAACATTTACATATACAAATTTGCAGTGAAAAAGGGATTCATACTTGTCTTAATTAAAAAAAATAGGTGGTTTAAACAACAAATAATAGAATACATACTTTGCACACGGTTTTTGAATTTTATTTTTCATTTAGATTCCTTCATCACAACAATAGAAACTAGAAGATAAAGTTGAATAGAACATAAATTATTTAATTTGCAACAACAATTAAATTCTACTATATTAACATAAAACAATTGAAATTCCAATAAATCCAAGAATTGACATTTTATTTGGAGGAATTTTGGGGTTTTAAAGTTTAGGATTCTTGTATATGGAATTCCCCAAGGCATAAAACAAATCCAAACTTTTACTATACAAACTACTAAAATGTGAAAAACTAAGATTTCCACTCACATATAGTTTTTCTGCTTTCCTTTGGATTTAATTCATGACTTTGCCTAACCACTCCTTTGGATTTCTGCTTTTTGAAATGTGTTCAACAATTCAATTGTATATGAATTAGATTCAAAATCTAGGGATTAGGGAAGAATAAAAATAGCAAAATGGACACACACACACAGATATATATATATATATAACCATTACATTTTTCCCTTGGACTTGAATTCTTGAATCTAATTAAAGAATTAAGGAAGAAGATTGATAGAGTTTCGCTAGCGTTCTAAATATTTTGAAAATAAAAGTGGGGGCTAGCCTCTTATTTATAGTGGTTAGAACGTTCCATAACCGTAGGATTTAAATCAGTTTAAAATAATAAATTCCAGACCGTTCGTCGCCTAACTTAACTTGAGCCGCCTTCAACTAACCGGTCAACCACTCTTACCTAGGCGATCGATCAGCCTAGTGGAGGTGGTCGACCGGCCTTCTACCGCCAGTGTTAATTTATTATTGTAGTTTCTTTGTTTATTTATTTCCTCTTTTACTACTAATATTAACATTTTGCCCCAACATTAATTTACTCTAACGTTAAAATATTTATTACCTATTTTAATTCAAATGCAAACATTATTTAAATTCAAAATTTGAATTCGTTCGAATTATTTTAAATTTGAAAATTTCAAACATCAATAACATTTCCGTTCGAGCTCTGATCAAAATCTTTATATATGAAAGTTGATCAAAAAATCTCCATAAACATAGTGGCGTAACTTTCGTGGCTAAATTTCGACGTTTGCGACTTTTTAGCCTTATTATTAATTAATTAGTTTCTTATAATTTTTATAGGGCATTACATTCTCCCTCCTTAAAAGGATTTCCTCCCCGAAATCCCTAATGGGCTGATAGTGTAACGCGCACTCTACATCCATGTTATACAACTAAGTTATCTACACAACCACCTACTCAATCAAAAATCCAATGTAATTATGTATGGAACATACTATATGCGAGCTCACCCCTAATGGGAATACAAGATTGTGACATATAGGAATGTATGCAAGCATCCTAAATATGCATATGATTCTATATGAGTGCAAAAATAATAGTATAAAGTGTGGCAACCATCTCCTACCATTCAATCTAGCAACAACGATGTAATCATAACCTATACAATACTAAATTTATGAGAGAGAAAGTTTACCCGAGAAAAACTCAAGATGAGAAGCCTTTATCTTCTCTTCAGTTTCTCATGTGCTTTTTGCTACATTATCTACTTATTGTACTCAGACCAGCCTAATTTCCTTGTTACGAAGCTTTCTAGTTCCGTGCTCCACTATGCGTGCGATGGCATGGGTTGTTGTCAACTCCGTTTTGATATTAGTTAACTAATCATGCTCTATTATGGTAGTTTTGCTATATAGACATTTCCTCAAGTGCAAAACATAGAAGATGTTATGGAGTCCGCTAACTTGACTGGAAGCTCCACTCGATATGTAAGTTTCACCACCGTTCCCAAATTCGGGAAAGGCCCAACAAACCTTGTCACCAACTTCTCTTATGTCCCAAACCTCATAACCTTCCTAAGAGGGGAAATCTTAACAAATATCATGTCCCCAACTAAAAACTCCAACTCCTTCTTTGCCTGTCAGCATAGGACTTCTGACGGTCTTGTGCATCCTTCATTCGCCAACTAATTATCTCCAACTTCTCCGAGGGCTCACAAATCAAATTTGGTCCAAGTAGAATTTTTTCAGTAGTTTCCCACCAAAAATTAGGTGACTTGCATGGCCTCCCATATAAGACTTTAAAGGATGCCATGCCAATCGTTGCTTGGTAACAATTATTCTATGCGAACTCTACCAATGGTAAATGCTACTCCCAATGTCCTACAAAATCCATGATGCAAGCTCTTAACAAATTTTCCAAAATCATGTTCACCCTTTCCATCTGACCGTCGGTCAGCGAGTGGTAAGAAGTGCTGAGATTCAACATCGTCCCTAAAGCTAACTGTAAACTCCTTCAAAATTCGCTAGCGGATAAGGGGTCTCTATCACTAACAATACCGACCAGAACTCCATGCAGTCATACCACTTCTTTGATATAAATCTGCGCTAGAGATGTTGCAGTCCTATTACTCGTTATAGGAATAAAGTGGGCAATTTTAGTGAGTCTGTTCACTAACCCAAATGACTTCATTGCCTCTTTGACTCGTAGGCAACCCATCTACAAAATCCACCTATACATGCTCCCACTTCCAAGTCGGCATCTCCAAGGGCAATTACAGTCCTTCAGGATTCCTTTGTTTCGCCTTTATCTTTTAACATGTTAAACACCTAGAGATATACTCCACTACCCTTTTCTTCATCCCAGGATAATAGAAAATTCGCTTCATATCCCTATACATTTTTTCTCCACCGGGATGAATAGTCATTCTAGAATGGTGACACTCCACTAGTACTTCCTTCACCATTTAAACACGCAGGCGTTCATCTCTCCTCATTTATCCCCTTTTGTCTATTACATATCTATTGACTTAGGGAAAATGTTCTCCACTATTTGGCTTGTCCAAAATATCTACTATTGTCGCATCTTTCTTCTACTCTTACCCGATGCGGTCCATCAATGTTGTCCTTACTTCCATTGCTGCCAAATAGCCTAGAGTTGATTCGGATGGCGGTTGGAAATTAAAATTCAAAAGTAATTCCAACCGCCTTCACTCATGTATAACACCACTTGTAGCACACCTTCGGTTAAGAGCTCGGTAACAACATTCGCTTTACCAAGGAAATATTACATCTCAAAGTCATATGATGCTATAAAATCCATCCACCTATGCTGCCTAAGGTTCAAATCTTTTTGGGGAAACAGTTATTTAAGGGATTTGTGGTCAGTGACTAACTTAAACCTTTCTCCTAAAAGATAGTGCCTCCACGTCTTCAAAGCAAAAATGATAGCTGCTAACTCTAAGTCATGAGTGGGGTACCTTTTCTCGTGGTCCTTCAATTGCTTGCTTGCATAGGATATCACTCTGCCATCTTGCATAAGAACAGTCCTATCCCCATAACACATGTGTCGGTGTACACAGTGAAAGGCTTTGTCCCATCCGGAATGCTAAGTATCGTGCACTAGTCAACAGCTCTTTTAGCTTCTCAAATGCTTTCGTGCATTTCCCATCCCATGCAAAGTCTAAATTTTTCTTAGTCAAGCGAGTTAGTAGAATTTCTATCTTTGCAATATCCTTAATGAATTTCCTACAGTAACCCGACAACCCAAGAAAACTCCTAACTTCCACGGCGTTCTATGAAATCTTCCAGTCTTGAATAGCTTCCACTTTTGCAGGATCAATAGACAATCCCTTCTCGAAAACAATATGACCGAGAAACTTCATCTCCTTCTTCCAAAAGTGCACTTTAAGAAATTGGCTTTCAATTGGTGCTATCTCAAAGTCTCTGGTATCTCCCTTAAGTGATTTTCATGTTTACCTTCACTTTTCGAGAATAGTATAATACCATCCACAAATGCCATGATGGATATTCAGCTGCCCCCTAAAGACTCTACTTGTCAAATATGCAAAGTATACGGAGGCATTCTTCAACCCAAAAGGCATTACTTCCCATTTATACAGTCCGTCTGGAGTGCGAAAAGCGATCTTCTACTTGCTATCTCAACTATTTTCAATTGGTGGAATCCAGTGGCTAAGTCTAATTGAGAAAATATTTTGGCTCCAAAAAGATGATAAAATACGTCATTTATTCTAGGTAAGGGATACCTATTCTTGTTAGTCAGCTTGTTAATCTCTTTATACTCAATGTATAACCTTAAAGACCAGTCTGCCTTATTGGTGGAGACAACTGATGCTCCTGTTCTTGCGGCGAATAAATCCTTTCTGTAATAACTCTGAAATCTTCTTATCCAATTCTTTCGTTTCTTTGGAGGCCATATGCTTTAGTGGCAGCGTGACGGGTCTAGCGTCCTTTTTCAAGTCAATCTTAAACTTAAACTCCCTTTAGGGTAGGAGATAAGGGACTTCTTGAAAAATGTTAGGAAAGTCTTATACTACGGGCACATATAAGAGCTCATCTTGTGATAGGCTAAGTGAATATAACTCAATCGAGTTTTAGGATGTACAACAAACATCAATATCTCGCCCTTTACAACTCCTTAACCAAACTATCCTCTTATCACAACCTAAGACAACCCCTTAGTCAGATAATCAATCCATCCCAAAGACAAGTCCATACCCCTTAAAACTCATAACATATGCATTACAAGAAAAATCAACGTTACATATATCCACCACTAGGTCTTTACAAATTAAGAATAGACGTGTTGACCCCCCAATAGGGTTTGATACGACTATTGGGTCAGTGACAACATGGGTTATTAGACTCAAGGAGTTGGCTATATCTTTATCTATAAACGAATATGATGCTCCAGATTCAAATACGGTACGAATGCTATTTCTAGAGATAATATTTGTACCTTCCAATACATCTTTTCCTTTGTCTTTGGGAGGAGGTCTACTTGAGACATGTACAATTTCGATGACATTAGCTTGCTTACTTTTCCCCTCCTTTGCTAGTTTTGGGCGTCGATTCTTGTATTGCCCTTCCTCATGGGAGTGATATGATCCCCCTTAAATTCTTCCCTCATCAAACTCACTTAACAGTCCTTAGCAACATGCCCATTTATCTAACATTTATGACATATCACTCCTCCCTTCTTGATCTTCCCCTTGGCTTTCTTGCCAGCCTAGAAACCCTCTTTCTTTGCACCTTGATTTTGCGCCTGTCCTACTTTTACTTTCTCCTCCATACCAACAATTTGAAGTAGGGCCATTTCAACTATCATCTCATAAATGGCACCCACGGGAACTTGGGTCAAAAGCAGCTCTCTAAGTGGAGAATTTAGGCCTTTAACAAACTTCATAGCCTTCTTCATAGAGACTTAATCCAAACTTAGCTTAACTCCATGAACTTATTAATGTATTCATTCAACATGGAGTCTCCTTGCCTTAATTGCGTAAACTTCTCCAATTGCAAAATTACTTCAGCTTTGGACATGAATCGAGACTCGAAACGAGCCTTGAATTTAGCCTACGTAATTCCTTCCTTGGCATTCTCTTCAACTGCTATGGTCCACTAATCGAGCACCTTCCCTTTAAATGCCATGCAACCATTCTCCTCTTAATCTGGTCTTCCCATCCCAGCTCTCGGAATATATGCTCATAGTCGTTAATCCAAGCCTTTATTTCAACAAAATCTTCAGCCCCCATATACGCCCATCTACCCATATTTTGAAAGTCATTGCACGTTTTAAGGAAGTCTAGTGGGCAGGGTGCCGCTTCAGCGGGTGGAGCAGCTAGTGCCATTGGTGTAGCTTGTTGAGGAATAGGAACTTGCCCTGCACACCTTAGGTATTTCTTGAACCATTCTGGCATACCTTGTATGGTGGGTATTTCTTGGGTGGAGGGGTTCCCAACCTCGGAGCAGTTGTGTTCAGCCATAATCAACTATGTGTAGGTTTAAGCTTTTAGTTACAACTTTCTAAGGTAGTATTATTTGCTGAAATAAAGATCTGCCTAGTGTGTTTGCATATGTTCAAAAAAGTGTCTGTCTTTGTGTGTGTGTGTATAGTAAGGTTTTGAAAAATACTTTCAAAAATAACAAATACGCACTCTTACTTATACCTATTCCTGCTATTTGGGTAACCTAAGCTCTGATACCAAATGTGTGACGCCCCACCTCTATACCCAAGCTAGCCAAGAACATTACGAAGTAATGCTATCAACTAGCCCGGAGAATAAGGCTGTTGAGGAGCGACCATCCATGTAACTTCTTTGTGCGAGCACCGATATGTCATATAGTATAGCATGTACATCTTTTAGGAGGAACTCCGACATACCGATACAAACTCAAAGCTATCACACAGTGGCTATATATAATCTTCGGAAACAAACGTAGAAATAATCATAACATAAATCAGTCACAGACATCCATATCACAAAGGCGGAAAAAGATATGAATATATATATAACACATGAATGTGTACATCAGAGTAGTGGTCGAAAAGATCCACGATAATACAAAAGAATAGCAACACGTGCTATACAAAAGAATAAGTATGCAACCTAGAGTCTATATCTCAAATGTGTACAACCAAAAACTACGAATCTATGTAGTTAGCCAAAAGTCAGAACAATCCTGAAGAGAAGTCAAGCAGATGCACCTGTAACATCTCGGTCTGACCCGAGTATTATTTATAAGAAAATAATAAATGGATCATTCTAGCTATAAATATCAGATGATATGGTATAAAGTAAAAGACATGGCATGAACATGTAATAACCCTGAAGGCGTACTACTATAAGTATGTAAATGAAAATCAACAAGAGATTAATCAATATCACAAGAATCTTCTCAAAGATAAAATGGGGTATCATACCCTAAACTTGTATTCATAACAAGTCAATAACACATGAATTCACCAATGCACAAAAATTGATACATATCAATGAAAATCATGAAAATTGGCGAAGCACAAATTCCAGAAATCAATACACGAAATCCAGAAAACACATAAAAAGAGGGAAGGCCTAACACATGAACGGGAGCATGAAAACTCACCAACGCGTATAACACATGAACAAGAAGCTATCTCATGGAAGCTATCCATTAAATTTCCACACAGAAATGGCCCGAAGTCCATGGGGTGCTACCCCATATATGTGATGGCGAAACTTCACAAAAGCGGGGTCTAGTCTCCCTCGCAGACAAAGAGACATCGCTCAATCGCTAGTCTAAATCACAAAAATGATCGTCATGATCATAAGGAAGTGTCAATTACACTAAGCCAGTAAATATATGAGTTTAGCTTCATGTCCCATAACCACTAGCTTAACTTAAATATTTACGAACAAACTGTAGATCTTCACTAGAAAATTGTCACAAAAGGGTTCAATCGAACAAGTCCAAGAGCTAACCGACGAAGTGAATGCAAGCGTTTCATACCACTCGTTTTACTAAGTCGTTTAATTCGATTTCTCATCCGAGTGAAGTAAAGGCTTGTATATACTAATAGGTTGGAAAATGGTTTAGGAAAAAGAGCTTTGTAATAAAATAGAGTTGAAATCGCTTTGATGAAAGAGTTTTGATATTTACTACTAGTATTGAAACCTTCATATTTTTAAAGTGACAAATCACAAAAATGATTGTAGAAACAATCTATCACAAAAATTCACATTCGAAGACGTGATCAAAATCCAAGGAAATCAGCTCAAAATGCATCAAAGTGGAAGTTCTGTTGAATGTTTTTCAGATAAGATCCCCTACGGAGAGGGGGTCTAGGGGGTGGCAACCCCCTAGGTGGGGGTGCGGGGCAGCGCCCCGACCAAAACGGTACGACCTAGTGAAGACAAGCGACCTCGTGAAGCCAAACGACCTAAGGGGCCATGCGACCTAATGGGTCATGCGACCTACGACCTAAGTGGAAGATAGGTCGAGCGACCTAAGGGATATGAGGTCCAGCGACCTAATGGATATAAGGTCCAACGACCTAAGTAAAGCAAGGCCTAGCGACCTAAGGAAAAGAGACTCGCGACCTAAGGACTCGCGACCTAAAACTTGCGACCTAAGGACTCGCGACCTAAAACTCGCGACCTAAAACTCGCGACCTAAGGACTCGCGACCTAAAACTCACGACCTAAGGACTCATGACCTACGACCTAAAGCAATGCCGAGCGACCTACGACCTAAGGCAAAACAGGTCAAACGACCTAAAGGCGAGCGACCTAAAGCCACGCGACCTACGACCTACGACCTAAAGCAAAACAGGTCAAACGACCTAAAGGCGAAACAGGTCAAACGACCTAAAGGCGAGCGACCTAAAGCCACGCGACCTACGACCTAAAGCAAAACAGGTCAAACGACCTAAAGGCGAAACAGGTCAAACGACCTAAAGGCGAGCGACCTAAAGCCACACGACCTACGACCTAAAGCAAAACAGGTCAAACGACTTAAAGGCGAAACAGGTCAAACGACCTAAAGGCGAGCGACCTAAAGCCATGCGACCTACGACCTACAACCTAACTCACGAACGACCTAACACCCAACGAGCGACTTAAGGCCAGGACGAGCTATTTGCAGGCGAAGACTTTTCCACTCGAGCGACCTAAAGAGGCAGAATGACCTAAGTGCAGAAATTCACCAAAAACACTAAAAATTGGAGTTTTTTCGCCAATCCAATCCAAACCAATTGCAAATGTGCATGCTAATGCGATAGGAAATCATTCCCAACAGCCCTATGATAGATATAGGCAAGATGTGAGATTAAAAATCTCACCTTTTCATGAAAATTGATGGAAACCGAGCTTGAAAGCAAAGTGAGAACAGTCCCAAGCTTGAATCAATGTCTTCTTCTTGAATTTGGAGTTGAATGTTGCATTTGCTAATGAACTTGAGCTTGGAATTTTAATTTCCCATTCCCTCCACCATTTTTGATGAAGCTTTGTTGTTTTAGTGAAGAGATGAAGTTATGAAGAGAAAGGGGTTGGGCTGAGCTAATATGGGTGCAGTCCAAACCAAAGTCACAAGCGGGAAAAAGTAGAAAATATTCCACTAACTCCAAACATATCAAAGTTTATACTTAAAAAGATCGCAAACGTCATTTTGAACTCAATGGAAGGGGTCTCGAGTCCTAATTTGACTGTATGCAAAAAGTAGCTTTTCGGACTAAGATCCGACTAACGATTATAAATATTTAAATAAGATATTCAAATATATAATCGTCAAATATGCGGGTTGGTACAAAATTTAACAACCCTCTTTGTAATGGATCTAATTTTCAACATAAATAAAGCCTATCGAACATTAAGCCCATTCCAAAGCTGGCTATTGGTTGGTAAAATTGATACAATTAACAACATATAGAGCTATGTATCTACATTTTCAAAATCTCACAACAGAAGAGATAAGATAAAATAGCATAAATAAGTACCCATTTCACAAAAACCAATTCTAAAAAATACGAGCCTAAGTTCCATACAATAATACAAAAATCCCAAAAACCAAATCTTATAAATACAAAAACGTGCGAAGAAATATTCCAATTCTAAAATTTTCGCTTTCTAAACTAATTGCTAAAATGTCAAAACTTATATATCCATACAAGCCTAAGTTACATACAATAATTTACCAAATAGCTATTATCCTTTGCTAGACGAACAGACTAGTATACATATTCAAAAATGGAATAAAAATACCAAACTGATTTTACATTAACATAATAGAATCAAAGACTCTATTTCATGGAAATAAAACTTACAGTTTAAACCCTTTATATTCTATTCAACTTTTACATATACAAACTTGAAGTGAAAATGGGATTCATACTTCCCTAAATTACGAAAATAGGCAGTGCAAACTACAAATAATAGAATCCATACTTTGCATACCGTTTCCAATTTTATTTTTCTTTTAGAACCCTTCATGACAACAATATTAATTAGAAAAGGAAGTTGAATAGAACATAAATTATTTACGTTGCAACAACAATTAAATTCTATTATATTAACATAAAACAATCGAAATTCTAATAAATCCAAGAATTGACATTTTATCTAGGGGAATTATGGGGTTTTAAAGTTTAGGTTTTTTTATAAAATTTCCTAAGGCATAAAGAAAATCCAAACTTTACTACATAAACTACTAAAATGTGAAAAAAAAAAGATTTCCACTCAAAGATAGTTTTCCTGCTTTCTTATGGATTTGATTTATTCCTTTATCTAACTGCTCCTTTAGATTTCTTCTTTTTGAAATATACAACAGTTCAATTGCATATAAATTAGATTCAGAATTCAAAGATTAGGGAAGAATAAAAATAGAAAAACGTGCATGTATATAAACCTATTACCTTTTTTCCTTTGGACTTGAATTCTTGAATCTAATCAAACAATCGAGGTAGAAGACTGATGGAGTTTCACTAGCATTCCAAATTTCTTTGGAATAAAAGTGAGGGGGCTAGCCTCATATTTATACTGATTAGAACCCACAATAACTGTAGGATTTAAATCAGTTTAAAATCATAAAATAGGGGTCATTAGTGGCCTAACCTAACTCTAGCTACCTTCAACTAACCAATCGACCGCTCCTACCTAGGCGGTCGACTGACCTTACGTCGCCAGCGTTAATTTATTATTGTTGTTTCTTTGTTTGTTTATTTCCCCTTTTACTACTAACTTTAACGTTTTGCCTCATCGTTAATTTACTCTAGCATTAATATATTTATTACTCATTTCAATTTCAATGCTAATATATTTAAATTAAAAATTTGAATTCGTTCGAATTATTTTGAGTTCAAAAATTTCAAATGTCGATAACTTTTTCATTTGAACTCCAATCGAAAAACTTTATATATGAAAGTTAATCAAAAAATTACCACGAATGTAATGGTGTAACTTTAATGGCCAAATTCTGATGATTTCGAAATTATTATGCAAAGATAATTTTTACGTGGTGTTACAATTCATAATCAATAGGTTAAAGAATTATTTCTCAAAACCATAGCTTAGCCCATAATCCTAAAATAATTGTAAAATTTCAATGCTTCTATATTTTCTAATCCATCATTTTGTTATGATATCAAATACCATCATTATAGTTTTATCTTAAAAAGAATATTCATAATATCATATTGCAATAAAATTAGATCCACTTTTAATCAATACAAAAAACATTTACTACTTCGTAAATAATATTTGTTATGTTTAAAAAAATTCTTAACTTGATGCATCCATTAAGAAATGCTATTGGCATGCTCCCATTATTTCCGCTATTACTATAATGGCTTACGAATTATGAAGCTCCATTCAACCACTTATTATAGAATTTCATTTCATACCTATCTTTAGAAGCTGGGAAGCTTTACAAGTCACTTTGGGAACAAAGCTAACTCTGAGTACTGCCTACCACCCTCAAACCGATGGTCAAACTGAGAGGGTTAACTGCATCTTGGAGGATATGTTAAGGGCCCGCATCCTAGACTTTGGAGGATCATGTACAACTAGTGGAATTTTACTACAACAACAGCTATCAAGCAAGCATAGGCATGACACCTTATGAAGCTCTTTATGGAAGATCGTGCAAGTCACTAGCTTGTTGGGTGGACTCTAGAGATCGTCTTGTGCTTGGTCCAGATATTATTCGAGAAGCGATAGAGAAGGTTGTAGTGATTAAGAAAAGGATGAAGGAAGCCCAAGATCGCTAGAAGAGTTATGCTGATAGGAGGTGAAAATTTGTTGTTGGAGACTTTGTGTTCGTTAAGATTTCGCTAATTAAAGGAGCTGTTAGACTTGGGAAAGCTGGGAAGTTAGCCCCAAGGTATGTTGGCCCTTGTTGTATTCTTAAAAGGATTGGGTCTCTTGCTCATAAGGTTGAGTTGCCTGAGAGATTGGCGGGTGTTCATAATGTGTTCCACATGTCTCATTTGAGAAAGTATATTCATGATTCATTATTGATTGTGGAGCCGTTGATTCAAGAGGATTTGGAAATAGAACCGAAATTGACCGTGGTTAGACATCATGTTCATATTGTAGATCAGGATGAGAAGCGGTTGCGCAATAAAGTGGTGAAGTTAGTTAAGATTTAGTGGAGTGAGAATCCTAGGGACTACACTTGGGAGACTGTGGAGCGTATGAGGGAAGCCTATCCTAAATTGATGTTAGGATAGTTGTTTGTTAGTTTGTATGTATATCGGATTCCTTGTTTGCTATGGTTGCTTAATATATGTGTATGTGCTTTATGATATAAATATATGGTGTTTTGTAGTTGAGTTATCTCCTTGTTTGCTAATTTCGGGACGAAATTCTTTTAAGGGGGAAGAATATAACGATCCAAAATTTGATCGCTTAACATATGGATATTTAATTATATTTTCAAGAATTAATCAATGGATTTTATAACTAAAATAAACTCATTTAAATAATAACAAATGATAGTGAAGTCATTTTCAAATTTTGTTTTCCAAAATAATTAGTTCGAAGAAAGATTGAAAATGTGACCAAAATTCGTTTTTTGAATTTTTGATTTTTCGATGCCTTAAAGTTGTCGGAATTGTCGTAACATTTTTGAATACACACTCATATATTTACAAATGTTTTGGACATTAACATGCATATGTGTACATGTATATACACTTACTTATGCATATAAATAAAATGGGTTAAGTTTTATTATATAATATAAATATATATATATATATATATATTATATAATATAAAGATTCCACATTAGACATCAAGTGCAAGGGAATACAAAACATGTTTTTGGTGACATGATGGGTGGGTAGATAAGGAGGGGATGGAATTTTCATGGATGGATGGAGAGGGTGATGTGGCGCAAGAAGAGAGGGGGTAAAGTACTAAGGCTATTTTAGTAAATTCACCGGTTAACTTTATGTAAAACTAACTTTTCTTATTTTATTTTCATTTCATCATTCACTATTACATTTTAAAATTTCCTAAAGCTCTTAAGCATGCTTTCGTAGCTTTTTATCATATTTTAAAGGTTCAAAAATCTTAGAGTATCATTTTAAAATCGCTTCCAAGTTTGCTAAAAACACTTCTTCCTCCACTACTTCACTTCCTCTTCTAAGTTCAAGCCACTTCCACCTAAAAAAGGTCAAGGCCATACCCTTATATGGTTGAGGCCGAACCATATAGTGCTAAAGCTAAGCACACCTCCAAGTTTTCCAAGCAAAGTTCAAGCTTTTTTCCATAGGATCCGAAGTCTTAAGCTTTTGCAAAAGTTTTAAAAAAAGTTCCATTGGATTTTGGGTAAGTAAATCTCTAAATTTTGGAAATAATGTACCTTTATATATATATATATATATATGTATGTATGTATGTATGTATGTTTTTATATGGTTATATGTATACATATATATATATATATATGTTAGTCCATGAGATGATGGTTTTGATGACAACAACCTTAGAATAGATTATAAAATATAAATACTAACATTACAAGTTTAAATATATATGTATATGCAGGATCTAACCATGTAGGTATCAAGAATGAAGACTGTACAGTATAGAGATTCAAGATATGGAGATAGAAGACTCATGAGTATCAAGATTATCAAGAGTTCAAGATTTCAAGGTTAAGTTTGTTTTATTAGGAATATTTGTTAAACCTCATAGAAAAGCACTGGCATCTTAATATCCAATTTATTCGTGGAATGAAATCCACTTCGAGCCCGTTAAAGGGATGGAACCCTAAGTAGGATGGAACCTACGAAAATCTAGTGGGACATTGTTTTGTATCCACTAAGCTTAATTCAAATGATTTTTCAAAATTATCTTGTTTTCGAAATGATTTCAAAACTTTCCTTTTAAAAAGATTCAAAACCCTCGATTCCATTTTTAAAATAATTTTAGCCTCAAAACATCATTATTTTCAGAGTCAAAATTTCTCCTGATTTTAAACTATCTTTCAAATAATATATTTAACTTTTAAATTATTTATACTTTGATTTAAATTATAGTTAAATAATATATATATATATTGTTCTTTATATTTACTTATGAATTTCAACTATATTCAAGTATATTTATAAAGTTTTAAATAGTTTTTATATAAGATAAATATTATTTTTATAGAAATTCAAAACATCAATTTTGGTTGAGGGATGTCGACATGCCCATAGGCACCATGTCGACATGGTGACAGTTTAATTCAAAATTCAAATTTCAAAAGAAGTGTTTATTCGCCATAACTTTTCATGAATGGTCATGACTGTTGTTCTTTTATAAATAGGGGTCAGTTTCAACGAATTTTATAATATTTTTCTGGTTTTTCACTTCTCTTCTTCTTCCACATTTCTTAATACAAAATCATACCATTACTCTGCCGAAATCAACATCGAATCATACTCGATTGCCTCTAGTTTGATTCTCCATCACTATCTCTACAAGGTTCTCAGTGCTATTCAGAGTTATAGACATCTCTGTAATATATTAGCGAGAAAAGGTGTGACTGTAGCCTTGGAAATCAATCAAAAGGAAAACGGTGTGATTGTAGCCCTGGAAATCAATTGGGTGAACTTATTGCCCCGGAAATCAAGTATCTCTACCCAGAGGATTGTGATTCTGGAGGGTGTACCTCGTAGCCTTGAAACCGAGGGTTGTAATTGTTGAATTGAGTTTCAAAGGAAATCCATACTTAGTTGTGCGGGATTGGATGTAGGGTAACTCCGAACCAGTATAAAATCTGGTGTGTTCTTTTCTTTACTGCTTTTACTTTATATTTGCATCTGTGTTTGATTCTGTGTTCATATCTGTGTCTGATTAGTGTATACATTGTTAACAAATTAAGATAAACTCAAAAAGATTAACAAATTTCTTAAAACACTATTCACCCCCCCTCTAGTGTTAATTCTAGCCTTAAGATCCTTAATCCGCATTTCCCATATTTGGTATCAGAGCTTTGTTTTCAAAAGTTTCATAATCTGAATTTTGAAAAGTTTTTAAATGGCTAATTTTGAAAAATCTGTTAAAACTAGTTTAGAATTGTTTAAATTATCAGTGTTCCATGAGTCTGCATATGAATGTTATTCAAATTCTAGCTGTCTACCCAAATTTTATAATGTGCAGGAAAGATGCTTTATGGGTATTAAGGAATCAATCCACACTGGACAATCTGTGCAGATCAAAAGGAATAAGTGGATACTTGATAGTGGTTGCTCTAGACACATGACTGGTAATCCGGATATGCTGAATAATATTATATACAAAGACGGAGGACTGGTTAACTTTGGAGACAACTCGAAAGGATACGTGATTGGCATCGGCAATGACGGTAACTCTGAAACTCCTATTATTACTAATTTTTGCTAGTTAAGAATCTGAAACACAATTTGCTAAGTATAAGTCAACTATGTGATAAAGGATATAAAATTAAATTTGAAAAAGATAAATGTCATATTGAAGATAATAACTCAACCATAATATTTGAGGGAACTAGGAAAAAGAATATTTATATTCTTAGTATGAAAGTTTCAAATGATAACCTATGTCTTTTGGCAAATACAAGTGACCCTTGGATTTGGCATAAGAGATTTGGAAATTTCAATTTCAAACTCTTATCTAGACTGTCAAAAAATGATTTAGTAAGAGGTCTCCCTAAAATGAATTTTAAAGTAGATAGTTTATGTGATGCATGTCAATTAGGAAAACTTAGAAAAAGTTCCTTTAAATTAAAAGATATGATTTCAACTTCAAAACCCCTTGAGTTACTTCATCTTGATTTATTTGGTCCATCTCAAATTCAGTCAATAAATCATAGTAAATATGTTTTTGTAATTGTAGATGATTATTCTAGATTTACATGGACAATATTTTTGAAACATAAAAGTGATACTTTTGAATGTTTTAAAAACTTTACAAAAAGGATTCAAAATCAATTATCTTTAAAAATTATAACTATTCGTAGTGATCACGGTGGTGAATTTGAAAATGAAAAGTTTGAGGAATTCTGCAATAAGAAGGGAATAACTCACAATTTCTCATTTCCAAGAACTCCACAACAAAACGGAGTAGTTGAACGTAAAAATAGAACGATACAAGAGTGTGCGAGAACTATGCTTTTAGATAGTAATTTACCAAAACACTTTTGGGCAGAAGCTGTTGCTACCGCCTGTTATATTTTGAATAGAATTTTAATTAGACCTTTAACTGATAAGACACCTTATGAACTTCTTCATGGAAAGAAACCTAAGGTATCATACTTCAGAATTTTTGGAAGTAAATGCTTTATTTTAAATACAAAAGATAATTTGGATAAATTTGATCCTAAATTCGACAAAGGAATCTTTATCGGATATTCTAATAGAATTAAAGCTTATAGAGTTTTTAATTCAAGATCTAACACCATCGAAGAAACAATGCATGTTTCGTTTGATGAAAATTTAAAAGATTTTGAAATTACAAATGATGAAGAAGATTTAATTACTCAAAATCAGGAATCAATCGAAATTAATAATGAAATTAATCATCCTAATAAAAGAATTAAACTTTTAAAAGATCATCCTATTGAAAATATAATAGGAGATATGCAATCTATTGTTACAACTAGAAATCAACTAAGTAAAATGAGTAATGTAGCATTTATATCATCTATTGAACCCAAAAATCCTAAAGAAGCATCAACTGATGATTCATGGATTTTGGCTATGCAAGAAGAATTAAATCAATTCACTAGAAATGAAGTTTGGGAACTTGTTGCTAGACCTGAAGATAAAACTATAATTGGAATTAAATGGGTCTATAATAATAAAATGAATGAACAAGGTGAGGTCATTAGAAATAAAGCTTGATTAGTCGCCCAAGGTTATTGTCAAGAAGAAGGTATAGATTGTGACGAAACCTTTGCTCATGTAGCAAGATTAGAAGCCATTAGGATTCTACTTGCTTTCGCAAATCATAATAATTTCAAATTATTTCAAATGGATGTTAAAAGTGCATTTTTAAATGGATTTGTAAAAGAAGAAGTATATGTTGAACAACCACCACTTTTTGAAAATGAAAATTTACCAAACCATGTGTACAAACTTAAGAAAGCTTTATATGGTCTAAAGCAAGCTCCTAGAGCCTGGTATGATAGACTAAGATCTTATTTATTACAATCAAATTTTGAAATTGGTAAAATAGATAATACTCTTTTTATTAAAAGAAATAAAAATGATATTCAACTAGTTCAAGTATACGTAGATGATATCATTTTTGGTTCAACTAACTTCGAAATGAATAAAGAATTTTCTGAAATAATGACAAAAGAGTTTGAGATGAGTCATATGAGTGAATTAAACTTCTTTCTAAGATTGCAAATAAAACAGTTAGATAATGGTATTTTTATTAGTCAAGAAAAATATGCTAAAGAACTAGTCAATAAATTTGGTTTGACTACTGCGAGTGGAAAACCTACTCCCATGGAAACCAATGAATATCTAAGTAAAGAAGATCTCTCGAAAGATGTAGATCAAAAGTTGTATAGATGAATGATCGGATTATTGCTCTATATCACTGCTAGTAGACCTAATATCATGCATAGTGTATGTCTCTGTGCAAGATATCAATCTCATCCTAAAGAAACTCGCTTAAAAGCTGTAAAACGTATCATAAGATATATTAAACACACCTCTGATTATGGCTTATTTTATCCTAAAAATGATTCATTTGATTTAATATCATACTGTGATGCTGACTATGCTAGATGTAAATCAGACCGAAAAAGTACAAGTGGAACTTGTCACTTTTTGGGACATTTTCTGGTTTCCTGGTTTAGTAAAAAGAAAAATACAGTTTCTTTATCAACAACTGAAGCAGAGTATATTTCTGCTACTTTGGCTTGTTCTCAAGTAATATATATGCAACAAACCTTAAGAGATTTTGGATTAAATATCTCAAAATCGCCAATTTATTGTGATAATACTAGTGCAATAAATTTATCTAAAAATCCTACTCATCATGCTCGAACTAAACATATTGATATTCGACATCATTTTCTTAGAGATAATATAACTAAAGAAGTAATTACTCTCGAATATATAAACTCTGAGAATCAAACTGTTGATATCTTAACAAAACCATTAAATGAATCTATATTTACTAAATTAAGAAGAGAATTAGGAATTTGTTCTATAACTCAAACATAAAATATATATAACAAGTATAATTAATAATTAATATTAAAATAAATCATAGAGTTAAAGTATAAGGACCATGTCGACATCCCCTAGGAAGACATGTCGACATGTAACGTTTTTATTTTTTTAAAATTTTCCCACCAAAATTCAAAAATTTAGTTATATATTCTTCTCTATTTCGAATTCTTATTCATTCTCTCTGTTTTCTCTTCATTTTCTATTCTGAAATTTATTAAATAATGGCATCTTTCTCTAAATCAAACATAAAATCAACTTTCTCATTTCCATCTCCTACTTCTGGTTCATTCCAATGCACTACTCTCACACGTGTAACTAAATTGGAGGAGTCTATGAAGGATACTCTTCAGATGTTGACTGAAATTCAAGTGACTCAACTTCGTATGACGAAAGAGCAAGAGAGGCAAGGAGAGATTCTTAGGAATTTACAAAAATTCCTAATGGATAACCAGGCCAACCCTATCTTGATCAATGAAGACTCTTCACTCAATCAAGAACATGAGGTCAGCGACGAAGAAGAAGAAGAAGAAGAAGAACCAATGGAAGAAGCACACGATGAGGATGATGACCAAGTAGTATTCGTTGGAGAAGTGTGTTTCGACAAAAATGGGAATCTTGTCGAACAACGTGGAAATTTCTTTTTCCACTATCCAAACTGTTCAATTCATAAATCTCCTATGTTCAGAAACACACATTAGTTTCTTCTCTTTCTTTCCGTTGTTATTTATGTTTTTATGTTTTTCAAACGCAAATGTAAATACAACCATACTCGTAATAAATAAACTCGTGTTCTTATATATGTTAGTATTATTGTGAATTCTTAGTTAGGATAGTTAATAGTTTAGGATTATATTTTTGTATTACATTTAAGTGTTAATTATTTATGATAACACTATCATTATAATCACACGTCATAGAGTGATAAGTTTTAGGGGGAGTTATATAGTTTGGAGTTATCTAGTTTAGAGTTAGTTTTTTGTTGATGACAAAGGGGGAGAAGTATAAAATAGGATAGTTAGGCATAGATTAAGAGGGAGTTATTAGAAGTATTAGGATAGAAGTGATATTTTATAAACAAAGGTTGTCATCATCAAAAAGGGGGAGATTGTTAGTCCATGAGATGATGGTTTTGATGACAACAACCTTAGAATAGATTATAAAATATAAATACTAACATTACAAGTTTAAATATATATGTATATGCAGGATCTAACCATGCAGGTATCAAGAATGAAGACTGTACAGTATAGAGATTCAAGATATAGAGATAGAAGACTCATGAGTATCAAGATTATCAAGAGTTCAAGATTTCAAGGTTAAGTTTGTTTTATTAGGAATATTTGTTAAAACTCGTAGAAAAACACTGGCATCTTAATATCCAATTTATTCGTGGAATGGAATCCACTTCGAGCCCGTTAAAGGGATGGAACCCTAAGTAGGATGGAACCTACGAAAATCTAGTGGGACATTATTTTGTATCCACTAAGCTTAATTCAAATGATTTTTCAAAATTATCTTGTTTTCGAAATGATTTCAAAACTTTCCTTTTAAAAATATTCAAAACCCTCGATTCCGTTTTTAAAATAATTTTAGCCTCAAAACATCTTTATTTTCAGAGTCAAAATTTCTCCTGATTTTAAACTATCTTTTCAAATAATATATTTAACTTTTAAATTAAATAATATATATATATATATTGTTCTTTATATTTACTTATGAATTTCAACTATATTCAAGTATATTTATAAAGTTTTAAATAGTTTTTATATAAGATAAATATTATTTTTATAGAAATTCAAAACATCAATTTTGGCTGAGGGATGTCGACATGCCCATAGGCACCATGTCGACATGGTGACAGTTTAATTCAAAATTCAAATTTCAAAAGAAGTGTCTATTCGCCATAACTTTTCATGAATGGTCATGACTGTTGTTCTTCTATAAATAGGGGTCAGTTTCAACGAATTTTATAATATTTTTCTGGTTTTTCACTTCTCTTCTTCTTCCACATTTCTTAATACAAAATCATACCATTACTCTGCCGAAATCAACATCGAATCATACTCGATTGCCTCTAGTTTGATTCTCCATCACTATCTCTACAAGGTTCTCAGTGCTATTTAGAGTTATAGACTTCTTTGTAATATATTAGCGAGAAAAGGTGTGATTGTAGCCTTGGAAATCAATCAAAAGAAAAACGGTGTGATTGTAGCCCTGGAAATCAATTGGGTGAACTTGTTGCCCCGGAAATCAAGTATATCTACCCAGAGGATTGTGATTCTGGAGGGTGTACCTCTTAGCCTTGAAACCGAGGGTTGTAATTGTTGAATTGAGTTTGAAAGGAAATTCGTACTTAGTTGTGCGAGACTGGATGTAGGGTAACTCCGAACCAGTATAAAATCCGGTGTGTTCTTTCCTTTACTGGTTTTACTTTATATTTGCATCTGTGTTTGATTCTGTGTTCATATCTATGTCTGATTAGTGTATACATTGTTAACAAATTAAGATAAACTCAAAAAGATTAACAAATTTCTTAAAACACTATTCACCCCCCCCCCCCTCTCTAGTGTTAATTCTAGCCTTAAGATCCTTAATCCGCATTTCCCACAATATATATACATATATATGGTTGTTTGGTTGGATTATGAAAGTGTTTGGATGTGTATGTATATGCTAACTTATGGTTTAACATTTGACATAAATTGATGGTTAAAGCAATATGTTTGGTTAGGAAGTTGTTATCTTGGATGTGTTATGGAAATGATTGGTTTATGTATACAAGCATGGATATGGATAAATGGTTTAGAGTTAGATACTTGAGATGTTAAAAAGGGCTTGAGATCCATTTTCAAAAATCAAATGGTTTACTAGTTTTGATTTATAAAATGTTTCCATTTTAGTTTCTAACTTTGGTTTAAGATTTCAAAATCCTTTCTTCATATGTTTTAAAGGAAGTAAAGGTAAAAAGGATGGAAGTTTTGGATGGTAACTTAGAAAAGTAATTCTAAGTTATTACATCCATAGCGATAGTCGCTATGGATGCAGTTCGAGACTATAACGATTTTAAATTTTAAAAGTGTTTCTTTTAAATGTTTTTTGAAAAACCATTTTCAAACTCAGTTAGTAAGCATAAAAGTTAATTATTATTTAGTTAAGTATTTTTCTAATAATTTATTTATTTATTATTAAGAATAATTATTTTATTTATTTAATTAGTAATTAAGTAATTAATAATTAATTAGTAATAATTAAGTTAGTTAATTAGTAATTAATCAAGAAGTTTTAATTAATGATTAATTAACTTAAGAGATAATTAAGTATTAATCTTTATTTAATCAAGTTTAATAATTTTAAATTAATTATTATTTAATTAAAGATTAATTATTATATTAACTATTGCTTAATTAGAGTTTAATTATAAATAAATGCATATTTAATTAAAGTAATTAGTAATTAATTAGTAATAATTAAGTTAGTTAATTAGTAATTAATCAAGAAATTTTAATTAATGATTAATTAAATTAAGAGATAATTAAGTATTAATCTTTATTTAATCAAGTTTAATAATTTTAAATTAATTATTATTTAATTAAAGGTTAATTATTATATTAATTATTGCTTAATTAGAGTTTAATTATAAATAAATGTCTATTTAATTAAAGTTTAATTATTAATTTATATTAAGGTTAATTAAGGTTTAGTTATGATTTAATTTTTATTAATTAAGATTTAATTAAGCTTAACTTATGATTTAATTGAGATTTATTTTAAAAAAGTTACTTAAACTCTATCAGTTATTTATTTTAAATCAACCTTCTTCTTTAAGTGCATTGCTTTAAAACAAAGGATTTCTTGTCTGTGCCATTAAGTAGAATAAAAGTTGGCATGTTTTATTGGAAGTAAGTCGACTTGTACTTATAACAAATACCGCATTTTGAAAACATGATGAATACAAGGGAGTTAATTTCGATAAGCGGGTCATGATAATTTAAGCATATGGAATATATTTCCATATGCAAATCTTTACACCTTGGTAGTGGAGTTATCCACAATTAATTACTTGACCCTTTGACATTATCGAATGTTGGTTCGGAGAGACCGGGATCGGATAGCGGTTGTTATCCAAAACCACTTCGAACCAACATAAGTGTTCGAATTGGAAATATTTGGGAGTCATGATCCAAGATGAAGACTTAGAAGTGCGAGGGCTACTTGCTACTAATCCTGAGGGTGATTCCAAAATGGGTGTAGTAGAGGTAGTGCCTTCGGTTCGTTCATCACCTGAACGACTTGTATGGACGAATGCCGACATTGCACATTGCGTCAACGTTAGCATTCCAAATGAGTAGTGTTATGTGAAAGGTAAAATGTAGCCTCATGCCTCATCAACTGGGAATGACTAAAACAAGGGAGATGCAGCAAGACCATGTGGGTCGCACCCATTAGGGTATGCCATCACCAAATCTAGAATCGATATTTGACCCATTTTTGTATGCTTCGGTACAACTACTAATCCCAACCATGGAAGTGATGTCTTCGGTACTATCCAGCAAGGGATAGGCCAGTCCCGTGTTGGTAGGGAATCTAGGCGAGGTTCTCGGTGTGTTTATCTAGAGATATGCACCGTGGTAGGCGGTACCCTAGTAGCCTAGTCATTGTATGGAAACCCAACTTCCAATTAGTGCCATCGGTTTTAGTTATATACCTATTATGTTGGAATTTAATAACGTAACAGTCTCGGCTATGTTATATATTTACTTGAAAACCCTAGACATTAGGATAATATCACTGGATTTTCTATAAAAGTGGTTTGGTTATCGTAAGGTAAAAACCCATCAGTGTTTATGTACGGCGTGGTCTTATGAGATACCCTTGATTTTAAAAGTGTTTTAAAAGAAATAATTCGGTTGTTTGAGTTTATTCACGCCAGACTCATGTCTGACCCGGAGTTTTATTTTCTTTCCCTAAAACTCTTAGGTACTCAAATATGTATGAGTAGCCAAGTGATCCAGGTTTCTCATGACTGCATTTTGGAGGAGCTGGAGCAGGTGGCTTCACCATTAGCTAGCTATTATATATTTCCGATGTGTATGTATGTATGATCTATATGTTAGTTATGTAGGGGCAGGTAGTTATAGCCGTTCTAGTTGAAATATGTATTGTAATGACTCTGATGTACTATTATGGCAATACCTATGTAAAATCTTATATTGATTAATATATGTTATTCTGTTCCGCTATAAGATTCTATGATTGTTTAGTTTTCTTCTTATCTTTCTTTTTCTTTTACCCTTAATGACTCGTCTTTTGAAGTAAGAAAGGCAGTTCATTACAGAAAATCTAGAATGGATTCCAAGTACATTACCAAAATATAATTTTGATAGTTGTCTCGAGAGGATATGATCCATCGACCACAAATGCGTCTTTAAGAAGAAGACCAATGTAGTTGGAATATAGTAAGCAATATTAATGAAAATGACATCATAAATTTTAACCGTTTAAATCAACCTAACGATTCATCATCCAACGTGCTTAAGTAAATTTGGATTTTACTTACAAAATTATCGCTTGAACTGATTTTGAGTTTTGGGACATTTATGTTGAACTAAGAATTCTAAATAATGATTTAGATTAAAAATTTTGCACATAATAACCAAAGTGTCTCGAAGTTGGTCGGAGCGATAATCGACTTTGTGGGCTTTGGATGGAATGCAGGAATTGACACCAAAGTATTGTACGACAAACATTATAATTGAGCAATTATTTTGATGGAGAAATCAAACAGTTTAATTTTCATTCAAAATGTAGAGGTAGTATTTGTATAAGAAAGAACATTGAAAGGTACTAAGATATTTCTAAACTATAAGTAAATAACATACTACTGGTGGTTGTTAATGATATACTTATGTTAAAACCAGTTTTTATTTTGATTATTTAATTCTCAAAACTGGATTCGAAAATGACATCTTTTATAATCAATACAAAAATGAAGCTGGGACTATGCCAAATGATATACATAGACACTATATTAAAATATATAATATGAAGTATATAAGAAGGATTCCTTATGCACCGGCAATAGGGATTATCATATATGTTATGATGTCTACTATATTATAATTCACTTATGTAATTGGTACATTGGGTGAGTATCAAATTCAAACTGAGATTACTAAATGGTAGTTAAGGGTATTCCTGAGTATTTATGAAATATTAGGGAATTGTTTATGGAAACAATGTACTCCTTACGAAGGAGTATTCGTGCTTGAACTTCGTAAGTATCGAGTATAGTATGTCAACCCTAAATTCATGATCAATCTAAGTTAAGGAGCTTTAAGTTGGAATTGTTCCTAATTAAATGTTGTATGTGATTCAACCAAAAGGCTAAGTACGTTGCCTTGAATAGTGCCCTAGCAAAACTCTATGTATGTGTATGCTTAAATTTATAATTAAGCCAGGAGTGATCCAAATGTTGAGACTCTTATGCCATTGTTTTATGAAAAAATGTCGCGATATAGACTGTGAAAGAACATATGGCTCATAAGTAGCTAAGAAACATACTTTGAAAGGTTTCATAAGATAAAATCAATTTATCAATGATGGAGGGGTATTGATTAACATAGTAGATAATTAAAACAATATAGCATATATGTTTACTAAGGAACGAGCTTGATCAGTTTTGAGAAAACAGATTAGAGGAATGAGATTATGGTTCCATAATAAACCCCAAGTGCAAGTGGAAGGTTGAGAGAGTTAGAGGTACACCTAGTAGAAATTATATAATTTATTACATATATCTAACTCTATACTTAATCTTATTCGTAATAAAGGTATTTGATTTTTAGTACATACTTTGTTATATTGTGATATAATTAACTTAAAGTATATTAATTAGAAAATACATAAATAATATGTTATGCAATATTTTTACAAAGAGTTGTAAACATAAGGAAATTATCATAATATAGAATAACATATTATTTTAAATATTCATGGTCAATATGTATTGAGAAAAAATATGGATACACCCATTGAGATCAAAGTATATAACGCTCTCCAAATGTTGGGTAGTGTATTACACATGGTTGTTATGGCACCAAGGATTTACGTACTCATGGTAATGAGATAACTATGAAATAACTCATCCGAGAGTTTCTTATTGGTTAATAACAACAAGGTCAAACATGAAATCTCAAATTAACGATGTTAGGCAGTTCAATCAAGTTGAGAATACCGTTGAGCTTCAACGTGGATACTCTACTTTTATTATAGTTTAATCATGGCACAACGACCATAAAACGACTATAGTTAGATCTAAATTAAAACATTGAAAGTGAAACACTATTTAATAGAGATTCATCTCCTCAATTATATGAGTTTGGTGTCACGGTCAACAGTAGTCAACTCAAATTTAAAATCTCTAGCCAGAGTAGTACGATTAATAATAAATGTTATTATTGAACCAAAGTCTTAGTTTATGGACTACTAAGTTGAATGTGGATGATATTGAAATTTTATCAAAACCAAATTCTATAAATCCTAAAGTGATATAGTGTTGGTGAAGAGAACTGGTGTAAATAATCCTTGCTAAAAGGTACCGCTTAAATTGTAAAATTAGATTTTACCCATGAGATATGTAAGCAATAAATTCTATCAAACTGTCACACAACAGCTAAGATGATATTTGAATGTTAGTATTTGAGTTGGTCAAATATAAATCGTTGAATGAGTTTATGCCTATGAGTCGCACAATCGAATTTATTCAATCTTTGAAACACCATCCAATTTAATTTGTTTAAAATGGTTATCAATTAATTAAATAAATTAATATATATGAAATATTGATTTTTGTTGTACTTCTTGTATGGAAGGTATTTGGTAAATGGGGTAGCCACTAGAAATGTTCTGGGCTATTAGTAATTAATTGGATGCATATATAAAAGTTATATATATATATATATATGCTTGTCGATATAGGATATCGATGTACATTTAAATTTTATTTAAATATAATTAATTATAAATGGGTTGAGTATTCAATTAGTCCATTATGAGACCAACAGAGACTAGCCAAAGAAGAGGTAAAAGAGGGGGAATGATGTGGATCTATTTTCTCTAAATTCCTTTACAAACACACGGTCAAATCTCATTATTTCGGATGATGCTTTTGCCAACTCTCTTTCCACCTTTTTCCTTATCATGGTTGAACATATCTTCTCCCCAAACCAGTACTGGTTGACCAAAATATATCATAAATACAAGGAACAACAACTATATCCAGCGGTGACGCATCGATTGTTAACGATGGTAGTGCAGATCTAGGAGACTGATAGATCAAGGTGTGATTCTAAGGCATTTTTCTTTTTAGGTAAATTATATATGGAAAATGGTGTAGTATAAATTATACTAGTGTGAATGGATCTTAAGATTACTTAACACTAGAGGGGGGTGAATAGTGTTTTATAACTTATATAGAAATTTTCTAACTACTTTCAAGATTTAAATCAAAACTCAGATAATCAATATAGATATATATTAATAGGCAATCACAAATATATATAAACGCGATAAAAATAAAGTAAAAGTAAGAGAGATGACACTGGGGGTTTTATACTGGTTCGGATTGACCAATCCTACATCCAGTCATGTACAGTATTTGTACAGATTTCCTTTCAAATGCTTACTTTAATCAGATAGCAAGCAAACCAGAATACAATCTTGATTTCATTACAACAAGATACACCCTCCTGACTTCCCAAGCTCATGGCAGACTCTCTTGATTTAATCAAGCGGCAAGATCACCCACTTGATTTGAATGGGCAATAAGCAAACCTACTTGATTTGAACGGACAACAGGCACACCCACACAAATAGTGGTAGAGAGTTGTTGATTCCAATTACAAATAATTGTACTTTGGATACAGAATATCCTATAACCCTTTTATAGCACTTTGATCTTTGAATTGATAAGAGAATACTTGCAAATCAATAAGTAAATTATTTGAGTAGATTTGAAGAGTATAGAAAGTGGATTTTATGAAAATATATATCAGAAGTTGGAGTGAGAAGAATGGAGAGAAAGTAGTTATTAAAATTTGTTTTCCGATCCCCTTTATATAGTGTTTGAAGAGACATGTCTATTCGCAAAGAGGTGGAGCCAAAAATTGCAACTATTCAAAATGTTAAAAAAAATCTTCAACGGTACATATGGCGACATACTCTTGTATTTTGAGAAAAATGATAACATATTTAAAGTGTTATAAAATTCTGATATTTTGTAAAATCGTTCAAAAATAGTTTTTAAATAATTTTTAATACATAAAACTTTTATAAAATACTTGTACAAATATATTTGGAAATAAAATAAATATTTTTGGTGATAGAGTATTCATAGAAAAGAAAGTTGCTATTCAAGGACTTTAACAAATTTATCTAATGTCTATTAACTATAATCTATTGTCTTCAACTCTTCATGTCTTTGTCTTAAAACTCAAGAATCTTTAATTATCATGATTGTCTTTGAATCTTGATCTCTAGTCTCGTTACTAATCAGTCTTCAAACTTAATTATCCTGTACTTGTATAAAGCTGCATAATGTCTTGCAAAATATTTTATACAACTTGGAAAAACATTAGTACATATATTATATGGTTGTTGTGATGAAAATCAATATCTGTGGTATTGACAATATTTTTTTTTATAAAACCTCAACCCAGAGCCTTGATGAAATCAAAGGGATGGGATGAGCCCCCAACCCGCTTGGACCGACCACAGACAGGAGGGATTTAATGCCAGCCTAGCTTAGAGGTTTGAAGCCCTTACCATTTATGATAGGTTTTATGGGAGCCCACCTCCGCGCCTTGAATGGGAAACAAAGCTCAATCTATCAGGACTAGAACCCACGATCTCAAGGAACTTTGTTCCATAGTCGCTAAGTGACCCTGACCAACTGAGCAATTTTAATGTCTCCTCTAAATTATAAATGCATTAGATCTTATTAAATAACAATTTTACATAAAATAAATTATTTAATACAAATTTAGAAGTCATATGTATGTAAATTTCATAATTCGGTCATACATATATACTTTAATATAAATTATAATTTTCTAAGAATTATAAATAATTCAATAATTTTTTAATGACTATTTAGTAATTTTAAAACCTAAATTTCATTTAAATCATATTTAAAAATACATATAAATATAATAAATTATTTTAAAATAAATTTCGGTTAATTTGAAAAAAATCTTTGTTGGTCAAAATTAATTTTACTATAATACACACACGCAGACACACACGCACGCATTTATTAAATTAGCTTTTAAATATAAAAAATATTGGCCTAATAATGTTTTACGTATAATTATTTTAAAAATATTTATTTTATACTATATATATAATTGTTTATACATATTAACAGTGTTGCATATTTAAATAAATAAATAAAACAATATAAATTAATAAAATAATATAATATAAATTTATTTTCCCTGTTATAATTAATTTTACATAAATATTCATACTTAAATTTAATTTAAGATATTTTAACTGCTATTTTTAAGATCTCGTTTTGAATTTTAAAATGTACTGTTAAGTCTTAATCAAATATTTTAAATACAAATTTTGAATTTGAAATTCGCCGACTTAGTAAAAATTAGATTAGATATTTTATAACTTATTATATTATATATAAATAATTTCAAAATTTATATTTATATCTATATATTTTATAAAGAGGTAATTAGCCAAAAGGATAAACATTAGTAAAAAAAATTAGAGTTAGTCTAGAAGTTTTCAAATGTAGACATAAGGACAAAACCATGTTTTCTCTCTTGTCGACGTCCATGATCAGATTTCACGTTCAACCACCACTTCCTATATTCATCCGCCAACACCACCACCTTATAGCCCCTCCCCCTCTCATCACCATCGCCTTCAACAGCTCGACCTCGACCACCGCGGCCTCGACCTACACCGTGCCCTGCTCCACCCCGTCGGCATTGGTGCCGCTCTACCATCGTCTTCGTCAGTGGAAAGCTCGTCGGCTCCTTAGGAAAACACCAAACCACCTCATTGCCGCAACCATCCCCCGCTGTACCACCTCAGGGATGCACCATCATCATCGATCTGAAGTTTAAAAAAAAATTAATAGCATAACAAAAATATTAAATTAAATTAGCATTAAATCATCTAATTCTATATTCATTTCTTTATAGTTCAAAAAAATACTAAATTTTACTATTATTTTGCATACAAAGTTAATCCATCAATCATTTTATAAATTTATATCAGATGGAAGAAGCACAGACATACAATCAATTATATACACCAATATATATTGAACAAGCCACTAGAACTAATTTAGCTTTGTAAAATAGCAAATGTTTGCGGAAGGTAATTATCAAGTTCATGTTATTATGAATATAGTCATGATGTTTGCTCGAATAGCCATTATAAGCTGTTATTTCTTAATTAAAACATGAAATAAAACTACTTTTAAGTTTCACAAAAATGTGAAGTTACTAGACCAAGATTAATAATGTGATAGTTATAAGGATATTAAACCAATTCGCATGTTACTAATTGACAGCACTCCATGCTAGAACATGAAGCATGTCGATGGGAATTTTGCACTTTCACTGTTATTTCCTTAAGCTACATACCATCTTTTTGTTTCCAGGCCTTGTTTGGATGGAGTTCTAGTTGTTCAATTTTTCTTTAGTTCACGTCAATGAAAATATATGCATGAAAAAATTTAAATGATACTTAAAAATAGCATTTTTAAAATACAAATGTCAGTGCACTTTTAAAATACAAATATTAAATTTAACTATCATTTTGTATATTTAACATATGCTAGAGTACTTTAAATATACAATGTTATATTCAACTATCATTTATCATATTCTACACATGCTAGTTCACTTTAAAATGCAACGCTACCTTTAACTATCATTTAGCATATTTCACACATGCTAGTCTATTTTGAAAATACAATATTATCTTTAACTGTCATTTTGCACATCCTAAACATGCTAGTGTACTTCATAGTTAAAATACTACATCAATCCATCATTTCAAATATCATTAACATGCTACTAGACTTTGTAACTAAAATGCAACATTAAACTATCATTTTGCAGGTTTTAAACTAGCTATTGTACTTCATAGCTAAAATGCCACTTTACGCTATTATTTTAGACCTCGTAAACATGCTACTATACTTTGTAACTAACATGCTACATTAGACTGCCATTTTGCATATTTCAACAAAATTAGTGTACTCCATAAATAAAATGTCATATTAAACTATCATTTTGAATATCCTAAACATGCTAATGGACTTCGTTATTAAAATGATACATTAAACTATTTTTTTGCATATCATAAACATTGTAGGGGACTTCATAATTAAATTGCTTCATTAAACTACAATTTTGCGTATTATAATCATACTAGTGGACTTTGTAATTAAAATGCTATATTAAAATATCATTTGGAATATTTTAAATATGATGGTGATCTTCATAACTAAAATGCAAACCGGATGCCAAGCCTAATCGAGTATGTATGGTTCATGCAAAAGCTAACCGGATGCCAAGCCTAATCAGGTACGTATGGATGCAAAAGCTAACCGGATGTCAAGCCTAATCGGGTACATATGGAACCAATCTATACCCGAGATATATTGTTTAACCGAGCGTACCATCAAATGCAAAAGCTAACCGAATGCCAAGCCTAATCGGATACGTATTAATGCAAAAACTAACCGGATGCCGAGTCTAATTGGGTACGTATGGATGCAAAAGTTAATCGAATGTTAAGCCTAATTGGTTCGTATGGACGCAAAACCTAACTGGATGCCAAGCCTAATCGGGTACGTATGAATGCAAAAGCTAACCGGATGTCAAGCCTAATCGGGTACATATGGAACCAATCTATACCCGAGATATATTGTTTAGCCAAGCGTACCATCGAATGTAAAAGCTAACCAGATGTCAAGTCCAATCGGGTATGTATGATGCAAAAGCTAACCGGATGCCAAGCCCAATCGGGTACATATGGAATCAATCGGCATATTACGTTCATTTTAATGCATTTTAAAAATACAAATGCTATTTTTAACTATCATACGGTTATGCAACACGTTCGACACATTTTAATGCATTTTAAAAATACAAATGATATTTTTAACTATCATTCGGCATATTCCATTCATTCTAATGTATTTTATAAATAAAAATGCTATTTTAACTATCATATGACATATTCAATACATTCTAATGCACTTTAAAAATAAAAAATGATATTTTAACTATCATTCGGGTACATTCCATTTATTCTAATGTACTTTAAAAATACAATTTCTATTTTTAACTATCATTCGGCACATTCGATTCATTGTAATGCATTTTAAAAATACAAATGCTATTTTTAACTATCATTTGGCACATTCATTACATTAATGCACTTTAAAAATACAAATGTTATTTTAACTATCATTCGGCATATTCGATTCATTCTGTCAAACTGGCACTATCATTCATTTTTATAGGCTAAAAATATGTTAAAATAAATTAGCATGATACACATACAATGCTATATTCATTTTTGTAGTTCAAAAAATGATAAATTAAACTAATATAAAATGAACATGGTGCTATATTCATTTTTTTATAGTTTAAAAAATGATAAATCAAACTAGCATTATCATTCCTTTTTATAGTTTAATGCTAAACTAAATTAGCATTATACACATATAATGTTATATTCGTTTTCACTTAAAGATAATACTAGTTTAGCATTTTCGCCTGTTAATTGTTCAAAAAAAATTGATCGCCTTCAGCACTGTCGCCATTGCCTCTCAATCCACCTCGACCACACCATCATCGACGCCATGACTTGACCATCGCTACTACACCTCCAAACTCTTCTCTTCCATCGCCTCCCAATCCACCTCGACGAACCACCTCGTCGCCTCCTAAGCTGCTGCCACCTTGTCGCCTCGACCAACCACCGTCGTCATCCCAAGCCGTTGCCACATCGTCGCCTCCTAAGCCTAATTCGCCATGGCGTCGCCTGCCAAGCCGCCATCATTTTATTCGCCTCCCGATAGTGTTGCGACGTATTTTTACAACAAGTTTGGCCTTCGTACTAAATAAAAACATGTTATCCTTGGCCAAATTTTTTCTTTATGTTTGTCCTTCTTATTTTCCACTTTTATAAATATATTAAACAATGTTTCAAGACAGTTAACACATATATAAATGGACAATGTTTGCATGGTGAATATAAATTCCAATACCTACTTATGTAACATTAATCGTATACATCTTGTTATGTTGCACAATACACTTATATATACACATAAGTATTTATTGATATACTCAAAACATATAAATGTTAAATTAATTAACATACATTAATTAAATCAAGATAAGGTGGAACCTAGTGCACGAGGTTTCCGCACAGTAGCGGGTTCTAAAAGGTCGATAATGTACGCAGCATTTCCCTGGCATTGCGAAGAGGCTGTTTCCGGACTCGAGCTTGGATGCGTAGATCACCATGCGAGTGACCTTACCGTTGCGCCAAGGCTCCGCCTCATTAATTAAATCAAGATAATTAAATAAAATATGATTTTATTTAAACTAATTAAATTGGATCTAATACAAGCATTAGACTTCATAGGTCCACTAAGATCAAATAGGGATATTGGAAACAATTTACCCACCGTGAACCTAAATCCAACACCTTCAATAGTTGAAAAAACCTCGTAATATGTAGAATGAATCGATATATATACAAAGACAGTGGTAGAAATAACCTCTTCTTCATATCCATAATAGAAGCGTTGGCGATGTTTGAATTTATTTCGAACTACATTCACGATTGGGAGAAGCATGGAGAAAATTATAGAGATTGGTGGGTAGTATTTGAAATATGAACAAGATGATGAAGATTATTAGTGAAGAGTTCAGTGAGAAAAAATGTGAAAGAAGAGTGTTGGTAAGGCAATTTACGTTAAAGTAAAAGATAAAATGACAACTGATGCGATTAAATGAATTGAAATTAATTAAATTAGAACCGCAAAGTAGTAAAGTAAAATTATACACTTAAAATGAGGATAAAAGGATTTAATTTTGAAAATTATGAAAAAACAGAAAAAGAAATAGGAGGGATCCAACTTTTATATGTATAGTATAAGATCAATGTGTATTTGTGAATGTTAAGTTCGCGTTCACATTTTTTCGTTTTTTGAAAAAGTGTCCAGCCAAGCAGCTTGAAATATTTGCAGTTTTTTCTGTAAATATTTACTAATAAAAAACATTAAATATTTGTCGTTTTCTCTTCAAATAAACTTAAAAACAGGGTCTTTATTTATTAAAACTGTTTTTGAAAAGCGACAATCGTGTATTTTAAAACTTAAAAGATAATGTATTACAAAAGTTCCCTTGTATTTTAAAACTTAAAGATAATGTATTGCAAAAGTTCTCTTGTTTATACGTTGTTGAATAGGATTAAAAGACATACGTTGTGAAAACCGTTACAATTCTACTTCTACATTTACTGTCTAATTAATCTGTGTATTGATCCCTGTCTTGTAAATTATTTTCTCTCTTATTTTGAAAGTTCTTTTACCTTCTTTTTAGCATTACTCCTTACAGGAAATTATTGTCAAGGACAAAATTTTTCAGCGTTTTTGCCTCAAGGACCGGCCTTCAATATTTTATCCTGAAGGACAACTTTCTTTAGGTATCAGTTTTTAGTCATTGATAGTATCAGTTTGTAGTTATCGGTAGCAGTTTTTAGGTATCATTTTTTAGCTTGGTAGCAGTTTTGTTGTCCTTATGAATAATTTTAAAAAATATTTGTCCTTATGAATAAATTTTAGAAGAATGTTTGTCCTTATGGTAAAAATATTGAGGTTGTGTCCTTGAGGCAAAAGATATACAAATTTTTGTCCTTTAAATTAATTCCCCCCTTACTTTTATTGTTCTTCTTACAAATACTATTTTTACTAGTACTATTTTTATTATATTATTTCTATTTACGAACGGGGCATTAAAAATTTCAGAAGGAAAATTTATCAACAAAAGACACAAATTTGTACCACAGGAAATGTACTGATAGTGTTATCCTTGGCTATCATTTTATTTTAACCATATACTGAACTAACACAACACAGCATAAACGCAAATACCAAAAACAACACAAATTAATGACAAAGAAACCCTTCAAGAAAGAGCAATAAAAATCAAGCCCATGGACGATGGATATAAACATAAAGCAACACATACATCCAAGAAGAAACGTTGCAAGTCATTCATTTTGACATTGAGAGACCAAACTCATAAATTTTAGGTTCTCACTGATAACCACAAATCAAACAACATTGCAAAGATGGTATAGACACTATAGATACTCAAAAGGATTTACATTGATGTTATCATACTAAAAATATAATGTGTTAAAAAAACATATAAATCATTCTTCGGGCATTCGACTGGCTGTAAAAATATATTCATCAGTCCAGAATATAAACAGATATCAACAATGTACAGTTGCAGCAGCAGCCGGTCCATAAAAAATCACTCTGTAACCAAAGAAACAGTCAGTCCATAAATATTCATTCATGTGAACTTTTTTCCATAATGTAGTCAGGAATTTTCACACTACACAGATTGAGAATTCTCGTCCAAAGCTCAGGAGGAACTCCCTGTAGTCGATCTGCAACAGCCATACGATGTCGCTTCTTAAGCTCACTGATCTCGTTCTGTTGTTCAACAAGCAAAGCTTCCAAATTGTGCACAATGGAGTCGAGATCTTCCATATCGCTCAAGCTGTTTATTGAACTTGTACCGGTACATTTACAATTATGATTGTTATTATTATCATCGGCTTTGGTTGGAAATTCGTCGCTACCATGTGAGCGATTGGAATGAGCAAAGGCATTAGGGGAATTTCCACTGGAACCTTTAGGTGAATCGGACCAGTATCGTCTGCCGGATGGAAGCCTCTCGAGAACAAGAGCTGACAGAGATTGATCGAGGTCGTTTGGTAGATCATGGACTTCGTCGACAGTTTCGGACTCTTGTATGTCTGAACTTGCGTTGGTGGTGGTGTTGTTGGCATGGTCGTATTCTGAAGCCTCTCCTGGGGCCCACTCGGGGACATGGGCTTGTATTTCTGCGTCGATCATTGCAGCGATGGCTGTAACGTCTTGATCGCTTAAGTCTAACTCGGAAACCATTTCGGTTGCGACACTTATTGATGTGTCTGCTTCTATGTCGAATGGGAAGTGAATGTTGCGAATTTGACCTGAACAAAGAATGAATTTGATTATGATTTCGATGTCTTGTAGAATCATTTCAGTTTGTCGAAAAACGATTTACCACCATGAAAGTGAACGTTTATTATTCTACCGCAATATCTGTATTCATTGATAGACCTTTTCGCCGCAAAAAAAGAAAAAGAAAAAAAAAGAGCAAATAAAACCACAAAAAATCAAAGCCCATGAGAGGGTTATTTTATTGTTGATCTTCAAAATAGCTGCATATTTATTTCATAGTCTTAAGTAACATCTCCACCATGCTTCTGCTAAAATATAATCCAGAACTAGAAGCAAAAAAGCTTCTCTTGTTATTATTTTATTGTAAAAAAAAACATCTCAACTTCAAATATAAATCATAAACGTTATAGGCAAAATGAAGCAATTTGGTTATGATAGACCCATCATCACGAATGAGATTAATACCCAATTTTCTTTGATATTTGAAAAGACTCTCTCCCCCTCTCTTTCTCTCTTTTTTCTAAAAAAAATAAAAAATAAAAACTTGTACAAATTTCATTCAAAAAGTAGCAAATCTAGTACAAAATTATTACAAGATGGGTTAAACAACAAAAATTGCTGATTAGCAACTACAAAAGAAACGGAATTTGTATCCCGATCCAGCCCATTACCGCTTAAAAAAAGCCCACATCTAACCTAAAAAAACTCCTCGTGCACCCAAAAGAAAAAGCCTTCGTTCTTGATTGTTTTCCACTACATTTATAGGCTGAGTTGCCTTCTTTGGTAGAAGATACAGTCAATGTGCATGTATTCTCACAGTTGAGTGTAGTTTCCCAACTAGCCTTATATGTCGTTTACAAAGACAAGCAGGGTGGATTCTAATCAACATGGGGGGTGGTCATGGCTCCCATTGATACTTTTAATTTTTTTCATGAATTACGTAAACATACTTTTTTATTTAAGCTAGCAAACTGATGCCCACAATCTGCGTATACATATACCACTGATTGTATATCATTTAAATAATAAAATTCAATTTCAAATCAATATATAAAATTCACATTAAAAAAAGATGGTAACAAAATACTACACTGATTTACGTCATTCAAAACTATTATTAAATAATTATTTTTGGGTTCACATGTAAGGACAACTACCTTAAATGGCTAGTGGCATGATTCTAGGCTGAGCTCCTGGAGGTCATGGATTTGAACCCCCAAGATATCAATATGAGTGCTCTGCGCATCAATTTTATTATATAAAAAAAGGGTTCACGTATATAATTCTCGTTTAAAATTATTATTATTTAAAAAGGCGGTAATAAGTATTGTAAATGGAAAATAAACATACATGACGTATGCACAAAAAGAAGAAGAAGAAGAAGAAGAAAAAGAACTCGAAGGACAGATAACAAACAAATGAAACAGCACAATTTGAAAATTAAATTAAATAACAATGCGCAAAGTGTAAGTAACTCGATTAAAGGTTGAAATTTCTAGTATGCGTTGCAATTAACATAGACAGACAGATGCAGCATAGTTGAAATTTCAAGTATAAGCTAGAAGAACAATTCTGTCGTTTTCAAGACATTTTTGAATCATATGAAATGTGGTCCTATATTGACTGTAAATAGATGTCTAGATATAATACTTCAAATTTATAGCCAACAATGTAGCATAGATGATAATTACACTGATCTTCCTTGGTAGTGGCATATTTTAAGCACCTCTTATGTAACCCCTGCTTCGGCTTTTGTGACAAAAAAAATGAAAATAAATAAAATTTTGTGTACAAAATCTATTTCTGATTGGCGACTAGTATGTACATGTTTGATCACTCATATTGATTTTATAATTTTGAATGAATCACAAGTTTTGAAAAAATCAACGGTTGTGATTGGCTTGAAAATGAGATTTGTTTTTTATGTTTTCAATATGTATGGCAAATGGCATGGAAGAAAATGAGGAGTTGAAAAATCCTGGTCATTTCAACAAAGGGGTTCCCAAAAAAATCAATTTTATATGTAAAATTCATTTTCCAAACCGACCATCTTCCTCCTTTCTCTTCTTCCGAGCATTTTAAAGTACATGTTGGAAACGTAAAACATAAAACTCGTTTTCAAATCAAAAACCACCTAAACTTTTATATGAATGATCTTTATAGCAAATAGACTATAACTACAAAATTTTGTTCGTTTCGAAATATTTTGCCACAAAAAGGAATGCCTGCATATGAAAGTGGGTTAAGGAACACATACACATTTACATACATATATATAGGATGAGTTCCTCTACACCCTCTCCGCCACACTACATCGACACCCATATGATTATTTAAATATAAACATGTGGTTGATATCCGGGGGCTAGTGATGGTGCTAAATAAAGGAGGCTGTAGATCCTAGCTCATATATATGTGTGTGTGGGTCGGGGGAGGGGGGGGGTGAGCTAGGATCGGCTACACCTCTGATACCCCCTGATTTTCACCACACGTTCGGAATTAAATAATATAGTTAGTGAAAAGAGAGAGAAAGTGGTATTATTTAATTCGGAATATGTGATGCAAATCAGGAGGATTAGAGGTGTAGCCAAATTGAGGTGTAGCCGACCTTTGCCATGTGTGTGTGAGAGTACAACTTGTGAGCTTTAGCATTTGAAATATATTAAGCTGTGACAGCTGGTTTTGTTTATTCTTGTTTGAGTTTTCAAGTATTTGAGACTGAAATGCAACAGCTAAAGTATGCATAAAAAATAGTATAATAGCGAGTTTTTTCCTTGAACATAAATACCCTAGTCAGAAAAGGTATCATAAAAAAGGTAAAAAAAAATTGTTGTTGCAGTGATTTTTTTCTTCTTCTTTATTTAAGACTAAAATAGTTATTGTTTACCTTATAAGCAGCTATAAAGACAGTTACAGAAAAAACAGAGGTCGAACATTTAACTCAAACGAAAGAATCTGACACAAGCACAATATAAAAAAAACAGTACTCTGGAAAAGATCGCTTTCCACGGATTAAGAAAGTGACTTTAAGATATGTATGAAACCTGTTGAGTCTGCAATTCGCAGTTTTAGAAATATTGTATTGATATCTTTCCTTTGTCCCTCAACCGTGAAATCTATACCAGGCATAGACGGTGCTTCTAATTCTTTTTGTGGATGATCTATAGTATTTATATTGGATGGACCAGCAACATCTGCGTCTAAAATGCCACAATCTGAGTGTGCATATAATAAAATAATAGAGGTTATTGAAAGCTAAGAAAATAGCTGTGATTTCCATTATAACTTACCAGCACTGTTCAGATTTGATCTCAATGAATGACTGGCATTATCATCTTTATCTGATAAGAGAAACGGATCCATTAACAGTTCTTTTGCTGATAGCCTATCAGATGCATTGGCAATGCATTTTTCAATGAATTGTTTGACTAAAGGATCTTGCACTTTATTTAGCGATGCGGGTTTGATTCCCTAGAAGAACAAAATTTAATCGAATTAACTGTTAGTTTCATTGGACTAATTTATTTTAGCATTATATCAAAAGAATGAACCAATATCAGCAAAATTATTTGTTCAACTCAAAATACTCAGTTGAAATAAACAGGTTGATTTAACTCAAAACTAACATGAGATGGCAGGAGGAAGTAAGTTCCTGCAGTAAGCAGAATTATCATAGCGTGCTATAGCACAAAATAGCCTATAGCGCAGGGTGTGCGCTATTTAACCTCTAACAGCGCACCTGTCATCTACAGCGCAAAATAGCGCGCTATTTTGTCAAAAGTGCAAAATAGCGAATAGCCCAAAATAGTGCGGTATTTAGTTTATTTACTTATTTTAGGTATGTACATTTTAAAGAGCCCAAATAAAATTGAATGACACAAACTAGGACATAGGTACACTAACCAACCATATATCTTTATTAATAGTTGGAATAGAAGCGCAATCTTTTGGTCCGACAGTGAAGTTCCAAAAATACCTTTATATGCAAACAAGAGGTTAGAAGTTCAAATGCCATAAAAAACAAAAATTAACACCTATTTTCAAATTTAAATCTTAAAACGTAAATAAGGTTACAACTTTGAAACCTTATTTCGACAAAAAAAAATATAATTTTTCAAACTTTCAAATTATTTTATATCAAAACTACGTAGAAATTCTACATCTAAAAATCTTATAAAAGGATTATATATGCACATGTGTTGCACGTGCCTACAACTCTCGTCTTCAATAATGAATCAAAATCAAAGAATGACCATGATTCCTTCAAAATTGAATGTAGATGGTTAGTAGGCGTATCATACTCAAAACATCTACGTGGAAAAGTTAAGGTCCCGTTTGGCTTGTCGTTTTTAGTTTTGTGTTTTCGTCTATACAAAAACGCGTCCATTGTATGTATAGTTGAAAAACAAACAATTTTGAAAAATGAAATTAACATATAAAATAGAAAACAAGTTTATTTTATTTTTTGTGTTTCGAGAGATAACAAAAGCACGAAGAACAATCAAACTTTTTCGTTGTCCGTTGGTCGTCCCAACGGCTAAGAATTATAAATCTTCTTCTCTTATTTCTTGCTATTTCTTAGTGCAAATTGAAAACACAAAACTCAAAATACAAAATGAAACCAAACAGGCCCTAATTCTTTTGTTTTTCTATGACTACATTAATAGGTAGAAACTTTATAACTTTAACAATTCATTTTAAATTTGCTAGTGATGTTATTTACCTCATGTAATGCTTTCTTTACATCATTTTAATAGTTTGTAATATTGGACGTTGTTGTTGATATTGAAAAAACAAAAATATAAAGGTTGAACATCCTTTTCAGTTAAATTCTTTTGAATAAACCCTTGAAAGGAAACTTATTTTGATAAAACATTAAAAAAAATCAACTTTCATACATTAAAAGTGCTACTTAACAAACACTTTGAAAATGACCTTATAGACAGATATATTTTGGTTGTACAAAAATTCAAATTACTCAGTACAAGCTACCAAATTTTGATGCATAATCAACGACGCTATTTTCTAATTTGTTTTCCATGAAAAATTAGTCATTCAACATAGTAATAAATGTTTTAATTTATGATATACCACTACCAAATATGATAATGTTGTTATATAGATTCGTATAAAACTCAAGTCTCTTTTTCATACCAAATTTACACTAAAAATGAAAAAAAGTTGAAATCAATATCAAAAGGTTATATTAAAAATAATCTAAAGATATACTAAATATAATATAAACTTACGATTCAACATAGAGATTTATGATAAACTACAATTTAAATAGTCGACCTCTATTAGGAAAAAATAAAGAATATGAGGAAGATAAATCTCTGGAAACAATAAATAAATTGTTAAACGGGTTTACTTCAGGATGTAGGTGTCAAGAATTTTAAAGAATAGGAGGCACCAACTGATAATTTATAGTGTAAATTAAAATGTAAATTCCAATCCATAATTGAACTAGCGTAAAATTTAATAAAATAATAGTGATAATCACAAATGAGCGATTTGATACTTATATAAACATGGATCATGGCTACTTTAATCTCATTCAAAATGATAAAAAAATGAAAATTTTACAAAAGCGAACAAAATAGCGCGCTCTATGGCGCAAAATAGCTTATCAAGCCTTGTGCTATTTTGCGCTATTTGCTATTTACTATTGACTACCTAGGCAGTAAGCCAAATTTTCAAGTTCATTGGACAATAATAAACATAAAACGTTAATGCAGGAAGGTAAGACTATCAGGTGAATTGTTAAGTTTTAAAACTACAAGACAAACACTCTCAAATTGGGCAGCCGCCAAAAATTATCTAACATTAGGGTACTCAGTCACAAATACAGAAACCCAAAAAACCAGGATGAGTAAGAAAAAAACAGAAAATGAAGCAGTCCGACATTATTATCAATAAAATCAGCATATAACTTAATGGCCAATACTACAGTGATAAAACTCTGGATTGTTAATCTAGAGGTCATGGGATTGAATCTCATTAGGATCATTGACCAATATTAAAAAAAAAATAAGCAAATCGTATTACGTAACTTGATAGCTTATATATAATTTGTCGGAAAGAAACCAGTTGAGCTTCATAAATGAGTGGAAATATAGTGCTTGGTTGTCGATACAAATATTGATTATTATTTTTTCTACATATACATTAAAAAAACATGATTTAAAACAGTTCAAATGCATGATCATCCCAGCTGAATTCCGAAGTTGTGAAACGGATACGAAATCATTTGGATATACGGTTTCTGGATCAAGAAATATATTTCCGATGGGAACTTGAGATCTTCGACATAGATTGTGTGTGTGTGTTTTTTTTTTAAAGAATCGTGATTCAAAGCAATTAAATTGCATGATCATCCCAGCTTAATGCCAAAGTCGTGAGACAGATGCAAAATCACTTGGGTCTAAGGTTAGTGCATCAGGGGACATATTTTCTCCAGGAATTAAGGTTGAGAAATGGTTCAACCAATGAAAGAAGATATTACCACTAAAAAGTAAATCGGTCAATGAGTCGTGTCATAAATGAAATATCATAATCACAAATTATCGATGCAAGGTGAGAAAGAAGATCAAAGCTGGTCAGTTGATTTTGCTAACAGTGGTGGCGATTTGAACTCTTCTCAAACAGTAGCTCGTGCAATCACATAATTTATTCCCATGTCTAACAAGGTTTGGATTTAGTCCATTAAAGCATAAGTCACGGAACAAAGCTAAAAGGTGGTAGTTTGACATGCTGATGACATTAAGCTATCGAGATAAGGAAAAAAAATCACGAAGAAGAACATACTGAAACTACATGAAAGGGTCTGATATACCAGCAAATTAAATCAATGTAGTTGAGAGCTCTTTAGTTCATGCAGCAAAGAGAAAAATATAAAACTTCAAAAACAATAAACGCAAAACTTACCATGGTCACTTTCTTAAATATTTGTGCTGCATTTGTACATTCTACATAAGGATATTCAAATGTCACCAACTCTAACAAGCACATGCCAAAGGCATAAATATCAACCAACTCATTGTACTCTTCTTCATAAAGTTCAGGGGCCATAAATTCAGGTGTCCCTGTGAGATAATCGCATGTAAGAAACCACTAAACAATATTTAACTTCTTTATAAGCTCTCATAAATAAAGAATACCTATCACACTATGAGCCGAATGTGCTTGTCTAAGGATGGCTGCTAATCCAAGGTCACCAATCTTCACTTCTCCTTGATTTCCATTTACAAATATGTTATCACATTTCAAATCTCTATGTATAACAGGTGGGTCATGGCTATGCAAATAGAGAAGACCACTCAAAATCTGCCTCGACCAATTCTTCAAAGCTCTAATATCAACATGCTTATGTTTCTTCCGGTATCTACGAATAAATTCTATCAATTAATATCAACAAAAAATAATAAGGATAGACAAAACAGATGAATACTAACTGTCGCAAGGTGCCGGAAGTGAAAACTTCAGTTATGAAATTAATATTGTCTTCTTTAGTATCAACCCAAGAGTTGTAAAACTTGATAATGTTTTTGTGTTTAAGAGTCTTGAGCAAGTGGACTTCTGAATAGAGACGCTCGAGATCTTCGCTATGTCTTAGTACATCATGCACCTTCACTTGATTCCATGCAACCTCTATCCCTTCCAATTCATCAAATGCTTTGTAGCTAGTATATCGTAGTAGAATCAAGGTTCGCAATGTCATAACAATATCCTCATGCACTTATTTTCATCATTTCATATACAAAGTTGTTTCCATATAATTGAGTATTGACACCATTATGGACCAATGCTTCCAAAGAATATGATGGTAAGGATGCATTTCCGAAATAAAAATAAAATTTATGGATGAAAAAGTGCAGAAAACCATGGGGAAGAATATAATAGCAAACAACTTTCAAAAACAAAAGTATTAACATAAAAGAGGACAATTGATATGGTCATTATTACGTAAAATCCCTATGTAATGTGAAGAAACAAAAGTTCAGACATGTAGTATTTTTGCACCTTGCAATATTCTACATGGTTTGCAAATATTATCCAAGATACGGAGACATCAACCAAATCACGTATTCATCAACTATCATATAGAATACAGTCTCATCTCTGTATGTCATATTTAGCTATTAAAATACATCTTAATCCAAATTTTCCGAAAGGATACACAGTCTTGAAAGCTCCCTTTCCCAAAACCTCTTTGTACTGCATAAAAATTGCAGTAACAGGGGAAATTTTGAAATTTATACTTCTCAGCAATTTAATCGGAAAAAATAAAAAAAATCAACTTTTGCATATTATAAAACAATACAAATTACTAACCCGACCATATCTGCCGGTTGGATCGATCTCCACGAATTCGAGGTCAGGCTCGTCCGACGAGGTCTCTTGCTCGTCCTGCATGTTTTAATCCAAACCCTAGCCCTTCAAAATTGAGATCGTATGGGATTAAAAGCTATTGTTTCAGGGCTTTGCATTCGAGATCGTGTGCTGAATACGGTAAATTTTGTGAATTATTATTATTTACGAGATTAGGGATTCTAGTAGAAAATAGTTTCAATTTAAAATGAACAAAATTGTATGTGGGAGTGTTGATATTGTATACGTAATTTGCTTTGACTTGCCTAATATTTGTTTGTATTTTGTTTTAACAAAGCATTGGTCCTATTGGATTCTAAAAGGCTATATTCGAATAATATTGCATAAAATTTTAAATTCAACTACATGGTATCCTATTTGTCCAATTATGGTCTCACAAGTTTCCTTCTTCTTCTCCTAGCAACTTTGTAATACCTCATGAACACATTGAGAAAAATGTTTTAATGTTCTTCTGTTTTTGCCACTAGCCAGATGTTCCATGGGTACAGTAACTCGTGGTCACGTACTTTTGAAAACCGTCGTCGGAACATCTGCTATGGACATAAAAATGGTTTGACGAGCTTGAATGTGAATCGACTTTTACAAATCGAGTGATATTTTTCTGACTCCAATGATAGATACTTTTGGAAAGTGCAGCATGTTTTACGAGGCTTGACTACGAATTCTCTCATTTGAATTTTAAATAATGGATGGCTCGGTGGTTGTTAAATATAAATCTAAAAAAATAGTTATGGATGATTTAACAGATAATTTAGCCATGTTAAATTAATTTAGTAGAGTGAAGTAACTATTACTAAACAATGGCTTACAAATGGCTTATTTAGTTTAAAAAGTACAAATTATGGAATTTTGAATTAATTTAATAAAATAAACCTTTTATTTATTGGTGGGCTTAACAATAGTTACCATCGTTAATTTTGATAGCTTATCCCATTTTGCTTCTCTCGGTGACAAATATACACAACGTTATCACTAACGTCAAACATTTTTGAGTTGGATGTTATGATTTCATAAGAACTTATACAGATATAGGCTATGAAAGTAATAGAAATTAAAAAATAAAACACAAAATAGTATTTCATTTCACCTTTATTTTATTAAATTCAATGGTAATTAGTTACAAAGTAAGCCAATTATAATACAAAACCTAACTTCTAGTTCTTTAATTTGGCTAATACTATACACATTTATTTATAATTGCCACTAATTAATATTAGACAATAGATCTATTCCAACTATATCTCTAATAATATTGACTATTAAATACATGTGTATAACAGTATATTTTTTATTATTATTTATGGGATAAATATTTCAAAAAAATATTATCCCTTAAAATATTTAAAAAAAATAGGTAATCCGAAATATATATAACTTTACTATTTCAGTTCCAAATAGGGTGCCTTTATTACGAAGCAAAAGGGGCATGTGAAAGGGATATTCAGCAAGGGGCATGAATGAGAAAAATTCGAAGGGAGGAAAATATGTTTTTTATGTAATGAAAGATGCAGCAAAAAGGGAATGTTTCTTTATATATGTTTTAATTTTAGTTGTTTTAAATTGTCTTAAGTATTCTTGAATAAATGTTAGTAATTGATATTAAATTAGAAATTAATGTGGAATTTGCGAATATAGAAATCAAATACATTAAAAAAGGAGTTGGTACACCGGAATTACAAAAATACAACAGACACAATACAAATACATGAAAGAAAATACAAGTTCTACGGATTAAGGGAAGATTTGATGATCAGACTCTTGTGATACTGAATGTTGTGCCTTGTTTATTATATGTCAACCGTCGGCTAGCTTCATGCAATTCATCATCCAAAACAATAGAAAATTCTCTTTTATCTTTTCCCATTATGTTTCACCAATGTTTGTTTGTTCAATCGTCTTCACACGATTAGCAAAAGCGATATACATTGAAGACGGTCTGGTAAAATCTGCATTATTTGTATTGACCTTCGGATTTGGGCTTACAGCAGTGGTTAGCTTTTCCGATCCTGAACGAGATTTCTCCACTTGGCATTCGTATATCACATCAATAAGATTACTCACCCTTTCTTGTGCCTCTTTTTGGCATCTTCTTCCTTCCCTACTATGAATTTTGGTAGCAAAAAATGAGCCACCTTAATTATAGGAAACACAGTATGAAAAAAAATTCGGATAGGATGTACTTGAACATCTCAAGATTATTTTCATTGTATCAAACGCCTTGGAAACGCAGGAGAGATTAATGTGATTCTTCATTTGGCGTATCAGTGGTCGAGGATGCAGTGAATCTAGTAGCATATGAACCATAAAATATAATTTGTAATGAATCTGCGTGCTTTTTTCGCCATATTCTTTACACTATATTATCACTACCTCCACTTAGTTAAAGATACTCTATTAATATCCATACCACTTAGATATGCATGTTTGTTAGTTGAATATGATAGAGTTAAGGGTGTGCCCTATGAGTAATTATGTAATTTGATTATATAACTTATTAGAGAATCTTATCGAAAAGAAGTATGCTTTTGGTTTCAATCTTGTGTTATATGTATTAAAATATTGGATATAAGTAATGTTTTTTATACATTAAATATATAAGTTGAAAATCCTTTTTAAAAGGTATTTTTGTCGATTGTAGTTGCGTATGGTTCACAATCACGAGTGACAACTCATGTTTAATAAATAATTTTCCTTAAATGTTCCTATATAAGGTATATCGAGAAAAGGATATCGATGCATCCGTTCAGACTAGTGCACGTAACACTCTCCATATGATTGACGGTGAATTACCCACGACTGGTAGAACATCAAGGGGTTATGTACTTATGGTTGTTAGAAAAAAAATCATTTAACAACTCAACGAGAGCCTTATATAGATCAATATAACTAAGTTAAAATAGAAGATCTCATTGTAACGATGTGTAGTAATCTTCAGATTTGAGGGTATTATCGATCTTAAGTGGCTAGGTTGTACTTTGATTATGGTCAACCACATGGCATCACGATCAAGTTACAGCCATAGTTGGGTATATGTCAAACTATTTGAAGTGAAATACTACTCAAGAGAGGATTCGTCTCCTTTGTTGTAGAATGTTAGTATCACTGTAATTGATAGTCAGATTAAAGTCAAAATCTCTTGTCAAAGTGAAATATTTAACTGATAAAATGTTATGGATTGAATAATGACTTTAAAGTGTTCTACACAGTTAACTACGGATATTAGTAGAGGATTTGACCATTTACCAAAACTCGAGGTATCTTAATGATACAGTGATGATGAAAAAAAAGTGCACAAAATAGTGTTACAAGATATAGCTTAATCATTAGAAATTGGATTTCATCTAAATGATCTAAAAGCGACTAAACTAGTGTCTAATATTGTACTTCTCCAAAGTTTGTATGGGCTTCAATTTAAATTGCTTAAATATTGACTGGTCAAGGATAGTTGGCTTGTATAGTAAGATCTCTAGACATGGTTCTAGAGGTCTTTGGTTCGATACCTTGAGATATCAAAAATGAGTGCTCTACTTGAATAAAAAAGTATCATTCCTATTATAAAAAAATTGTTTAAATATTGATCGAGGATTGAGTTCACACCAAGATGTTAGCCGTAACGACCCGTATTTTTAAGTGTCGGAGGACCGTAAAGTATTTTCATTTTATTCGTATGAGGTCGTATAATTCTATAATTTTGAGATATGACTCTTAGGGACATTTTATACATCTATAATCTTTCCAAAAAATTTATGTGATAATTTTGACCGTGAAAACCTTGTTTGGTCTATAACTTTTGATATGTGTCGAATTAGGGTCTCAAACTAGTTCTATTGCTTTAGTATAATGGTTTTCCATTTCATAGAGTAGTCGTAATAGAAAAACGAACATACGGTTAAAAAGTTATGGGTGTTTTAAGTTTTAACAACTGCTGACCAGAATTAGTTTGTAATTAATTTAGGCCATTTTTTGGTCCATTAGTCTAATTAGAGATTACTATAAAAAGGGGCTATAGGAATCAAATTAAAATTTTCCTTCTCATTCCAAATCAGGTATAAACCCTAATTCGCTCTTTATTCATCCTAATTCATTGAAATTTCTCTCTAAATCAAACTAGATTATAGATTAGGGATTAGATCCTCAATTAGAAGAAGGTGATCATCGATTTGCTTAATTTGGAGTGCTTTTCTTCGCTGTTTGGATTAGATCTACATGAAAATTAGTTGAATTTAGTAATTAGTGAGTGGTTTATGACTTCTCAATATCCTATGCATGTTTATATAGTAGAATTATAGGTTTTAGCATGGTTTTGATCCTAAAATCATTTTTTAACTTTAATAACATGTTAACATATGCTTATGCCATAAATTGATGAATTCTAGTATGATCTCTAGCAATTGCTCAGTAATTCACCACACTCATGTTAATATGTTCATTATTGCTTAGATTTGGCTTAGAAATTGCTTCCATAAATTGATGAATTCTACTATGATCTCTAGGAATTGCTTAGTAATTCACCACACTCATGTTAATATGTTCATTATTGCTTAGATTTAGCTTAGAAATTGCTTGATTGCCATTATTCTATGTGTTGTTCATTTGATTGATTGTACCGCATGTATGAATAGATGTAATTGTTGTGATTCTATGCTTATATGTTGTGCTTTGATGTTGTTGTTAGTGTTTTGGATGCATAGGAAGACATGTTAGTGAATTGGGAAAATCGGAGGAAAAGTTGGTCGGAATTGGATGAAACTTGGAGGAGAGGTTCTAGAGCAAACAAGGAGCCTATATGATCATTCGCGTCTCATTTGGAGTTGAAGGCAAGACTCGGTATCGAGTTATCGAGATGAGTCAACACCGAGTTATGGAGGAAGGAGCTATGAGTCGGTATCTTGCATGCTTGGATAGAGCTTGGTCCAAGGAGTTGTTCTATAACAAGATTGGAAATTTGGCTAAGTGTTGGACTGGAGGCCGAGTTATCTGCAGAACTAGAAGATGGGGCTTTAGATTGGGGGCCGAGTTATCAAGGAGCAATGAATCGGGGTTTAAAGCACTTGAAGAAGAGTACTATTGGCATGGGAGGAAACTTAGCTATTGGGAGGCTAAGTAGATGTGTTGGTACCGACTCATAGGGATGAGTCGGCATTGAGTTATCATGGCATAAGACATGGAGTTGGAACTTCTAGGGATTGATTGTAAGTCATGCTGGATGTGGTGGCTCATTCTTATCAAGCTGGATAATGATGTAACAGCATAATAAAAATCTAAATTTTTTGGATGTTGGCTCTTGTTGGGAGTAGGTTCCAAAGATGGCAGCTCATAAAGGAGTGAGCCATAGATTTGGGGAATGTGGATGGGTTCCTTGTGAGTAATGGAAACTGGATTGAGCAAGAAGGGCTCTGTATCCAAATGGAGCAAAGGCGGGCTTGGAAGTATGTGCTAAGGAATCGTTGATGCTCAGAGTGTTTTCTACTGTACTTGAAGCAAGGGTATTGTAAGTGGAAACGCCCATGGATTTGTAGTGAGGATCCATGTACCTTGGACCTATGGCTTTGGGTCTAGTGTCCAACTTTGGGCTGCGAGCGAGACACATATCTAGCTTTGGACTGCGAGATACTAGAGTACAACGGAGAATCGAGATTTCCATTAGTCCTTGACGGTAAGAAGCCCATACGAGTTATCATATATTTAGAGCACAGGAATGAGTGATAGTGAGCCTTGTTTGATGGATGCTATGGTTGCTTTCCTTTAGTGGGCTATCACTCGAAGATATCATTGGAAGTATGTACAAGAGATAGGAATATTTGGACATCCACTATGGTATTCTATATTGTACCTTTATGATATTGTAAAGTAGCATATTATACTATTATGTGCTAACTCATTGGTTGTAGGGACATGTTAGATATGGTTCGTGTACTCTTGCTCCTTACCATATTAGCCTACATAGTATTTTGAGATTTATTTACCGCTCATACCAGACTATTGTCTGACCCAAGATTTTATGGTTTGCTTCTTATTATCTTGGATACTCTAAAATGATAGGTCTAGGTGATGCAGTAGTTGTTCGGAGGACGAGCTGGATGGAGTTATCTCATATTATATACTTATATGGATTTTATGCTTATTTCGCTGTGCAGAATTGGGGAGCCTTAACAGTGACTACTTATACTTGTATTTGAGACTGTTATTGAGTTTGTTTCCACTGTGTAAACTCTATGACATTTGATGTATAACTTTGTGGATCTATACTCCGATGATTTGTTCATGTAGTTATTACTGTCTCTTCTTTTATATATGTGATATTATATTTTATCCATGCGCTATGAGATATGATAAGTTATATGTTATTTTTGTTATTATTCATCTTGATGATCGTCCTATATCGACTGGGCACGATTGTAGTGTACTATTTAGTAACTATCAGTGCCGGTGGCATAGAGCGGTGGTCACATTTGGTATTAGAGCTTTGGTTACGTTATTAATCCGAGTTGATACCGCGATGAGTGCTTATTTGTTATAAGTTTGATTTTCGAAAATATATAGTAATATATTTTATAGTATACGTCGCATGCACATGAGCACCATAGACACGGTTTCTTTATGAGAGACTGATCATTCTTGTTACATATGAGAATGAGCTGGCATACATGGAATATCGTGAGATTTTCTTCAGGAGTTGAAGAGGGAGGAGGATCAGGAGCTGCTATGCCTAATTTCCAATGTGACGACCCGGGTTTCCTGACGACCGAAATTGAGTAATTAACTGATTATAATTATTGAATATTGATTTTTATAAGTTGAACCAATAAAAATTCGGATAATTGAAGTATCTGGATATATAAATTGATTTGAAAACTATAATTTTATAGAACCTCTGGATACGATAAATCTTATAGGAAATAAATAATAATATATATAGAGACTCCACCATTTAAATTAAGATAAAATACATACAAATAAAACTCCATAATTGAAATTCAAGGTAATATACATTTGAATATGAATAGAAATACATACGAGCTTAGGATGTTAAATATATATAAGTATATGAATGAATATGTATGTGTATATATGATGACAAATACAAAACAAATGTATATTATATTAAATAATGCAATGTAAACATATAAGGAGACAAGCATTTAATGCACCTTCATCTTAAGCATACAATACATCAATTCAAGCAAACAAAATAAGTTTTATCAAGTCAACGTAGCAAACAAAATAAAGGCAAAAGCAAAAATCAGGTCATAGAAAATTGCTGACCAAAGAAAAAAATATAAAAGAAGCTTGCTGTAGAAGGCAGCCTACTCCTCTGCATATGCCTCTACGTTTGCCTCATTCTTTCATCCATTCAAACAAAACTAAATATATACAGAAAAACAATACTACTTTTTTCAAACTTAAGAAAGAATCGAAGCCAAAGATCTGTCATTTAGCAAACAAAAGGAGATCAAAGGCAAAAAAGCCTGAAGCAGGATAAACATAACAGCAGTCTCTGCTCATCTTCTGACAGGTGAGTAACATCACTTTTTAAAAAGTTTAAGTATATGAAATATGTTTGCATGTTCATATCTGGAATTAGTATGTTTGTATGTATATATATTGGTGCATTTCTGTGTATATATGTAAATGTATGGATGTGTACTTGGCTTTTTATCTGAGACTTAATTGTTCTTAGCTTCAAAACTAAGAATTCAAACAAAATTTATTTTCTCTTGATCTAGTCTTTGTTAGGATTTAAGTCTTAAACTATATTTGGTTGTTTCATCATAAAGTAAGTTTTAAACTTTTATATAAGTTAAAATAAATTTGGAAACTCACTGGATCAAAAAGAACAGAGCAAACTTAATATAAGTGGAAATTCAAACATCTTAATTTAGCAATCCAGGAATATAAACCAAATCCTAACTCAAAAGCATGGTTTTTAGAAGTGGAATTACAATTTTTAGAAGTATGATGAAGGAGCGGTTCTAGTTTGATCAGATTGGGTGTTTTGGGTAGCCTCTGGTGATCTAGTTGCTTGGCGAGGTCGTGGTTCTCACTGGAGGTGGAAGGGTGATCAGGGAGTTTGGGAAAAATATCATAGTGGTGATCAAGGCGTTGTGGTAGCGGCGGTGATTGTTTTATGTCTGTAAACCTAGTTTTGGTGATGGTCGGGGAATGATCCACCACGGCGTCTCTGGTGGATCGAGTGCCACCAGTCTCTGGGAGATTATAACTGGGGTGTTGGCGATGCTGTGGTTGGAAATGTACGCATTCTGGTGGTCGGAGGAGCAAGCACGAGGTTGTTCCGGGTTTTGGTCTTTGTTCCAGGTAGATGCTCGAGTGCTCAAATTCGATTTCGAGTTTGAATCAGTGATCTGATGATCGGGATCAGGTGCGAAGGCGATCGCCGATGTGAGGAGGTCATCGTGGATGACTGGAGTTAGTCGGAGCCACCGTGCATGTGCACAGTGCATTTTTTATTTTTCTGGTGAAGTATGGGTTGAGCAGGGATGGGTACTCGAGTTTTTCTCGAGTCAACTGGGTGTTTTGCTCGAAGTAGTGGGGAGTTTGACTCGAAGCATTTGAGGGTGGGCTCGGGTCTTTTGCCTGTTACAGGTTTTAAACCTGTCAGTGTTTTTAAATTTGAAAATGAATTTAAAATGTAAAGCAAGATTTAAACAACGTTTTAAATCAAATTTTTAGTATGGATTCAAATTCAAATTTGTATCCTAGTTTGAAATAAATAAAGTTTATAAAATTAAATAGTTTAAAACAAGTTTTAATGTTTAAAGTATGTTTTAAATAGAATTAGTTTTCCAATAAAAGGTTTAAAACTTTATTTATATAAATTCTTATATAAAGGTTTTCTTTAATATTTGAATGAAGAGTTATATAAATTTGTTTAACTTAAATATGCAAATTAAATGATTAATTTATTTTTAAAAGCTTGATTTTAAAGTAACTTAGTTTAAACATTTATTTATATAAGTTTCTTTATAAATGATAAATGTTTCTTTAACATTTGATTTAAAAGAGTTTTTAAATTGGTTTAAATTTTGTTAATGTTAAATTTGTAATTATTTGAAATCTTTAATTTGAAATGAAATTTAAAGGTAAAATTTAAAAGTAAAAGGTTTCAAATGACTTGTAAATAATAATTCATTAATAAGAATGATGTTTTTATCTTAAGTTAATTAAGATTTAATGATTTATGATTCATTAATTAATAAGAGATTAAAGAGTAATTAATTTAATTAATTAATGGTTTATCTTAAAGTAAATTAAGGCCTTGGATAATTAATGATTAATTAAATTAATGAAGTAATTAAAGGGAAATTAATTAATTAATGATTATGGATTAATTAATAATTAAAGGTTATAAATTAATTAATGATTATGGATTAATTAATAATTAAGGGTTATAAATTAATTAGAGATTAGTTGGAAATTAGGAATTAATTAATGTAAGTAAATTAGAGATTAATTACTTAAATGATAATTACTTAATGTAAGTAATTAAAGGATTAATTTGTTAAGAGATAGTTAATTTAATTAGTAATTAAGGTTAAATTAATTAATAATCAAAGGTTAATTAATTGAGGATAATCAACCAATGGAATAATTACTTGATGAAAGCAATAAAAAGGGTATTACTTAATGGAATTAATTAAGGATTAATTATTTAATTAAAGGATTGATTAATTAAGGAAATTAATTAAGGGTTAATTAATTAATGAGTGTGATTAAGTAAAGGATAATTAATCAATGTAAGTGATTATCGGATAATTAATTTGAGTAATTAATTAAGGATAAATGTAATTAATGTGAATGGGTGAAGGTTAATTAATTTGTGTTATTAATTAAAGGCTAATTACTTAATGTAATTAAAGAGGAAAATTAAGGGATGATTAATTAATGGTTTGTAATTAATTAATGTTAAGTAAGCAGGATTAAAAGTGATTAAAGGAATTAATTTAGATTAATTTATTTAAATTAATTGGAATGGTATAACTAATTAATCTTGCTTATGAATGATTGAATGATATTGAATGCCTTGGATTATTGATATTTCTGATATGAAATGTTTTGTGATATGATTGGGTTGAACAGTGATAATGTGGTTATCTATCGAGATGAATTGCTGTATAAGTGACATCCTGTGTTTTAAGTTTGAATTGTATTTCATTTGAATAACTTGGGTTAAGATGACATGGGACTCGAAGAGACCGGGGTCGGGTATCAGTCAATACCCGAAACCACTTCGATTTGAAATCTTCTATAATTCTTTATAGATTTGATATATGTAATCAATAGGCTGGAATGAAATAATTTAAGTGAACTGGATCATTGAAACTAAGTAAGGATACTTAGAGGTTGATTTGTGAATTAAGTATTAAATATAACAAGTTAAGAACTCGTAGTAAGGTTCGAGTTACTTGAGTTTTAAATAAGTTTTGTGCATTAGAATTTCATGTTATATGGGTTTACTCATGCTGGTTTCCAGCCTGACCTGGGTGTTACTTTGATGTAATGCTCGGGTCAGACCGAGTATTACAGATTTTCAGGTAAGGACGTTCTGGAGCTCAGGAGGCGAGCTGGATGGCAGGAACGTATGGAGTGTATTCCGCTGTGATATATTGTTATTTATTTGGGACAAGTTATTTTAACTGTCTAGTGATTGTGAAAAGTTGTAACTCTAATGTATTGATGTAAATTAACTGATATAGTTTTTCCTTGTGTAACTGGTATTTTATTTGATATTATATTTTGATCCGCTATGTTTTGTGAGAATCAGTGCTGTGTTTCTGTTTCTTCTTCTTCTATCTCTTTCTTCTTTCCCTAACTATCTGGAATTTTCGCGATCGAAAATTTCGGGTCATTACATTTGGTATTAGAGCAAAAGGTTAAGCGAGAACCTTGGCTCTGGTGGGTTTACTCATCAAGGATAGGGTTAGTATTACCCTAGGATGAGTTGAGTGTGTGTGTATATATATATATATACAAGAGCGTACTTGTTATTTTCTTATATAAAGGTTTTAAAAATGGTTTTGAAACTAGATGATTTTATAAAAGCTTATATCATATTTATAAAGCAATAATTGGTTATTAAATAAGAAATTAAGGAATATATATATATACACATATCCAAATAGGTATTGGATAAAATGAACTATACAAATAAGATGAATTAAAATGGTTTCAAACCAGAAAATAAATAGTTATTGAGTTTAAATAGGATGGTTGTTTTCCAATAAAAAAATAAATGTTTTAAGGAAGAAACCATTAGATATGAATAACTTGTAAATTAGAAAGGATGTAAATTGAAAAGTTTTGAAATTGTTTCAAATGTTAATAGAAATAATAAAGAGTATTATTCAGAATATTTTGAATGTGATCTTAATTTAAAATAAGAGTTGTTTGAAAGCATTAAAGGAAACTATTTGAACTAGAACCAAAAGTGGTTTAAAATTTTAAGGATAACTTGGAGTGTAAAGAAAATAATATGTATATATGAGGAATATACATAATATCAAAATGGGTTGAAATAAACTCTAAATGTTGAGTTTTGAATTTGGAATGAGACGTGAAACCCAAGGTGATAAGTTTTTGAACTTATAAGATTATTAATGTGAAGTTTAAAATTTGAAATGGGAATCCAAATTGGGTAAGGTTAATGAAATTAAATTGAATTTAACTTTGGGAAAGTTAAATAATTTAACAAGCAACCTGAGTTGGAAATTTCGAGATGAAATTGGAATCTAACTTGGGAAGTTTAATGGTTAATTTGAATTGGGAGTTTGTGTGATCTCAAAATGGGTTTGAGATCTGGAAATTGAAATTGATGGATGTTTTAGAATAAATTGGATAATGTCATCCTATTGTTATTAATAATCTTTAAAGTGTGAATTGGATTTGTTTAAATAAATGAGGAATGAAGTGTGGTAATATATCCATTATTGAGATAAACAGGAAATTAAACTTTAATTTGAAATTAAGGATATGGAATTACTTTGAACTGGAATTTGAATGTTAAGGATTGAATTTGGGTAATTAAAATTGTGTAAGAACTGGTTTCAGAACTGGAAGATAAAATTGGGTAATAAATTGAATTGGTAAATTAAAATTGTTTTGAATTCTTATTTGAACTTTGAAATAAGTTAAGTAAAGATAATTTAAAATGGAATTGTGAGAATTGGACTTAGAATTAAATTATTTAAAGATTTGGATTATTGATTTAAAAATAAAGGTTAATTTGATTTAAGGGGTTAAATAACATTTGAAAATTTAACTCGAATTTATATAATTCGAGATGGTTTAAGGTTGAGATTTAGATTTTATTAGTTCAAATTTAATTTAGTTTGAATTAACTAGAATTGAAGACAGATAAGTATAAAATTCAAATGGGAAATTTGAATTGGATTAATTTGAAATAAAATTGAAGATTGAATGAGTTCAAATTCAAATGGGAATTGGGATTAATTCATATAGAAATTGAAATGATTTGAAATTGAAGTGGATTCAATTTGAGATTAGTCTAAATTAATTTGAATAATTTGGAATTTTAATTAAAGTGAATATGTTTAAAATCAAATGGAATTTGATTTAAATTTGAAAAGAATTGAGGATTGAGATTATATCAATTTCAATGGAAATTGAAGTTATCTAAATTAGAATTGAGTCAATTTAAATGAAAGTGGAAAATTAAAACTGAATTGATGGGAATAAAGATTGGGTAATGGAACTGTTTGACTCTAAAACTAATTCCAACAAATTATTTTTAGTATAAGTTTTCTTAAATCTATTTTTCCAAGATATTCACAACCCTTCTTTTTAAAGCCAAAATATTTTATACTTATTTTATAATTATTTTTAAACTATTTCACAATTTTACAACTGTTTTATAAACTAATTACTATTTCTCAACTATTTTACAAATTAATTACTATTTTACAACTATTTTGCAATTATTTAAAAATTTCTATAACTATTTAACTATTTTATAACTATTTTATCAATACATAACTATTTTACAGCTATTTTACAAACTAATAATTATTTTTCAACTACTTATCTATTTTTGAATTTTTCAAGCTATTTTCTAAATATAAACTGGTCGAAGTTCAAACTGTTTATGATTAAATACCCAATTGAGATAAAAATTAAAATGGTAATCCAAGAGAGGATTGAAGCACAGGTGAATAAGTGGATAGAGATTAAAAGGAATGTGAATAGAAAAGGAGAAACTGATTTAGCTAATAATCAATGAAGATAAATACGTAGGATGTACGTATATTATTTTATTCGCATAGTGATTTGATCTAGATTCGAGCACAGAATTTCGAGATAGTATTATCAATCCGAGTTGGAATTTTTTGCTCGATTTTCAGCGGCGAACCTGGATATGGATTTTTGATTGGTTCTGAATATTCTCTATCATAGTTGTGACTATGCAAGGAGAATGACGGTTTCTGATCAAGAAACCAAATCTGAGTCCGCACTAGGAAGTCGGGTGGACAATACTAGTTCGGAAGTGAAATCGTGTGATCGAGTGAGCGATCAGATTGATATAGCGTACGAATGATATGTGTACATCATACGGGTTTGAATGAAATTGATATTGAAAATTTGTGGATAAGAATTGTAAAATGGTCTTTGAAATGAAGAGTATATTTTGTGGAATATATGATGAGGTAAAATGGAAATTGGAAATTTCTATGATTAAAGATTCACTTTATGAAGAAAGGTAATGTGGTTAATAACTTTGTTAAAGAGTAATCAAATTTGAATATTTGATTTGGAATAAACAAAGTTATTTATCTTTGTTATATATGGTAAACTTCCCTTATTGAATCTACTGACAGAAGAAAAGGGTTTTGAAAGTATTTGAAGTATAAAAGTGAATTTATACAAGTATGAAGTGATTCAAAAATTTCCCAAGGTTATTATATATATATATGTATATATAAAGGATTTTGTGAAAATGATTTTGAGGAAAAGTTTTGGGAACCTTTGAATATGGAAAGGCTTTGATTTTTGGGAAAAATCAATTTTGGAATTTGGAAAGCCTAGTTTGTGAATTATTGATTTTGGGAAAATCGATTTTGGGAAAATCGATTTTGAGAAAGGAGATTTATATGAAATTCATACTAGGTGTATGATTTGAAAATACTATATGTGTATAGTATAAAGTGTTTTGAAGTGGCTCTGGGGAAAAAGGCGCTCCCTTGAATGAACTTCTCAGGAGTGCCATAGGGTGGTACTGCCTTGAGCCCTAAGGGGGGTTCTAAAGTTGATCCTGTGAGGAGTCCGGACAAACTAGTTTCTGAGGATTGTTGGGTAGCGAAAGTCGAGGGCGCTGATGCCCACAGGGGCATTTGGGTTATGCTGTGACGACAGTGTAACTCGATGTCGCTGCGATCTACTGTGTGGACCATAGCGAAAATCGTGTGGAGGATGAGTGCCAACTGTTTACACTTGATTTTGCCGGGATGGAAACGTAACATCAGTAGGCTGCGATCTATGGTCAAGTGGAGGAGTTTCATTCTTTTGGCAGCAAAATTCGAGGGCGCTGATGCCTACGGTTATATGGGTTTTTGCTGTGATAGCAACGTAAAGCCCAGGTATAACTGCGATCTGTAGCAGGTTCCATGGTGTAATCGAGGGGCGCGGAGGCCTACATTTATCTATGGATTTTGTCGGGACGGCAACTTAACCATCGGGTTAACTGCGACCATGGATGGGGGTGATGATTTCCAGAGCATTCTCACTAAAGATATTTCCTCTATTTTCACAAACGTTTTCGATATTTTCAATAAAATTATTTTTCAAGTATTTTCACTGGGTGTTGGAAACGGGTTTACCAAGTACTTATAAATTTTCAGTCCTACGTTTGATCAACATATAACCGAATTTCTATGAGAAAACGGATGGACTTGTCAAAACATCGAGTTATAAAGGTATTTTTATAAAAACTACTTTGAAATAATATTATATAGATATTAAAAAGTGTTTTAAAAATGATCAAAGAATATTTATCTGATTTTAAGCATTTTCATGAATTCGTTTCATTCCATTTCGAGGACGAAAAGTTCTAAAGGGGGAGGAATGTGACGACCCGGGTTTCCTGACGACCGAGATTGAGTAATTAACTGATTATAATTATTGAATGTTGATTTTTATAAGTTGAACCAATAAAAATTCGGATAATTGAAGTATCTGGATATATAAATTGATTTGAAAACTATAATTTTATAGAACCTCTGGATACGATAAATCTTATAGGAAATAAATAATAATATATATAGAGACTCCACCATTTAAATTAAGATAAAATACATACAAATAAAACTCCATAATTGAAATTCAAGGTAATATACATTTGAATATGAATAGAAATACATACGAGCTTAGGATGTTAAATATATATAAGTATATGAATGAATATGTATGTGTATATATGATGACAAATACAAAACAAATGTATATTATATTAAATAGTGCAATGTAAACATATAAGGAGACAAGCATTTAATGCACCTTCATCTTAAGCATACAATACATCAATTCAAGCAAACAAAATAAGTTTTATCAAGTCAACGTAGCAAACAAAATAAAGGCAAAAGCAAAAATCAGGTCATAGAAAATTGCTGACCAAAGAAAAAAATATAAAAGAAGCTTGCTGTAGAAGGCAGCCTACTCCTCTGCATATGCCTCTACGTTTGCCTCATTCTTTCATCCATTCAAACAAAACTAAATATATACAGAAAAACAATACTACTTTTTTCAAACTTAAGAAAGAATCGAAGCCAAAGATCTGTCATTTAGCAAACAAAAGGAGATCAAAGGCAAAAAAGCCTGAAGTAGGATAAACATAACAGCAGTCTCTGCTCATCTTCTGACAGGTGAGTAACATCACTTTTTAAAAAGTTTAAGTATATGAAATATGTTTGCATGTTCATATTTGGAATTAGTATGTTTGTATGTATATATATTGGTGCATTTTTGTGTATATATGTAAATGTATGGATGTGTACTTGGCTGTTTATCTGAGACTTAATTGTTCTTAGCTTCAAAACTAAGAATTCAAACAAAATTTATTTTCTTTTGATCTAGTCTTTGTTAGGATTTAAGTCTTAAACTATATTTGGTTGTTTCATCATAAAGTAAGTTTTAAAATTTTATTTAAGTTAAAATAAATTTGGAAACTCACTGGATCAAAAAGAACAGAGCAAACTTAATATAAGTGGAAATTCAAACATCTTAATTTAGCAATCCAGGAATATAAACCAAATCCTAACTCAAAAGCATGGTTTTTAGAAGTGGAATTACAATTTTTAGAAGTATGATGAAGGAGCGGTTCTAGTTTGATCAGATTGGGTGTTTTGGGTAGCCTCTGGTGATCTAGTTGCTTGGCGAGGTCGTGGTTCTCACTGGAGGTGGAAGGGTGATCAGGGAGTTTGGGAAAAATATCATAGTGGTGATCAAGGCGTTGTGGTAGTGGCGGTGATTGTTTTATGTCTGTAAACCTAGTTTTGGTGATGGTCGGGGAATGATCCACCACGGCGTCTCTGGTGGATCGAGTGCCACCTGTCTCTGGGAGATTATAACGGGGGTGTTGGCGATGCTGTGGCTGGAAATGCAGACATTCTGGTGGTCGGAGGAGCAAGCACGAGGTTGTTCCGGGTTTTGGTCTTTGTTCCAGGTAGATGCTCGAGTGCTCGAATTCGATTTCGAGTTTGAATCAGTGATCTGATGATCGGGATCAGGTGCGAAGGTGATCGCCGATGTGAGGAGGTCATCGTGGATGACTGGAGTTAGTCGGAGCCACCGTGCATGTGCACGGTGAATTTTTTATATTTCTGGTGAAGTATGGGTTGAGCAGGGATGGGTACTCGAGTTTTTCTCGAGTCAACTGGGTGTTTTGCTCGAAGTAGTGGGGAGTTTGACTCGAAGCATTTGAGGGTGGGCTCGGGTCTTTTGCCTGTTACAGGTTTTAAACCTGTCAGTGTTTTTAAATTTGAAAATGAATTTAAAATGTAAAACAAGATTTAAACAACGTTTTAAATCAAATTTTTAGTATGGATTCAAATTCAAATTTGTATCCTAGTTTGAAATAAATAAAGTTTATAAAATTAAATAGTTTAAAACGAGTTTTAATGTTTAAAGTATGTTAAATAGAATTAGTTTTTCAATAAAAGGTTTAAAACTTTATTTATATAAATTCTTATATAAAGGTTTTCTTTAATATTTGAATGATGAGTTATATAAATTTGTTTAACTTAAATATGCAAATTAAATGATTAATTTATTTTTAAAAACTTGAACTTAAAGTAATTTAGTTTAAACATTTATTTATATAAGTTTCTTTATAAATGATAAATGTTTCTTTAACATTTGATTTAAAAGAGTTTTTAAATTGGTTTAAATTTTGTTAAAGTTAAATTTGTAATTATTTGAAATCTTTAATTTGAAATGAAATTTAAAGGTAAAATTTAAAAGTAAAAGGTTTCAAGTGACTTGTAAATAATAATTAAGTCATTAATAAGAATGATGTTTTTATCTTAAGTTAATTAAGATTTAATGATTTATGATTCATTAATTAATAAGAGATTAAAGAGTAATTAATTTAATTAATTAATGGTTTATCTTAAAGTAAATTAAGGCCTTGGATAATAAATGATTAATTAAATTAATGAAGTAATTAAAGGGAAATTAATTAACTACTGATTAAGGATTAATTAATAATTAAGGGTTATAAATTAATTAGAGATTAGTTGTAAATTAGGAATTAATTAATGTAAGTAAATTAGAGATTAATTACTTAAATGGTAATTACTTAATGCAAGTAATTAAAGGATTAATTTGTCAAGAGATAGTTAATTTAATTAGTAATTAAGGTTAAATTAATTAATAATCGAAGGTTAATTAATTGAGGATAATTAACCAATGGAATAATTACTTGATGAAGTAATAAAAAGGGTATTACTTAATGGAATTAATTAAGGATTAATTACTTAATTAAAGGATTGATTAATTAAGGAAAGAAATTAAGGGTTAATTAATTAATGAGTGTGATTAAGTAAAGGATAATTAATCAATGTAAGTGATTATAGGATAATTAATTTGAGTAATTAATTAAGGATAAATGTAATTAATGTGAATGGGTGAAGGTTAATTAATTTGTGTTATTGATTAAAGGCTAATTACTTAATGTAATTAAAGAGGAAAATTAAGGGATGATTAATTAATGGTTTGTAATTAATTAATGTTAAGTAAGCAGGATTAAAAGTGATTAAAGGAATTAATTTAATTTAATTTATTTAAATTAATTGGAATGGTACGACTAATTAATCTTGCTTATGAATGATTGAATGATATTGAATGCCTTGGATTATTGATATTTCTGATATGAAATGTTTTGTGATATGATTGGGTTGAACAGTGATAATGTGGTTATCTATCGAGATGAATTGATGTATAAGTGACATCCTGTGTTTTAAGTTTGAATTGTATTTCATTTGAATAACTTGGGTTAAGATGACATGGGACTCGAAGAGACCGGGGTCGGGTATCAGTAAATACCCGAAACCACTTCGATTTGAAATCTTCTATAATTCTTTATAGATTTGATATATGTAATCAATAGGCTGGAATGAAATAATTTAAGTGAATTGGATCATAGAAACTAAGTAAGGATACTTAGAGGTTGATTTGTGAATTAAGTATTAAATATAACAAGTTAAGAACTCGTAGTAAGGTACGAGTTACCCGAGTTTTAAATAAGTTTTGTGCAATAGAATTTCATGTTATATGGTTTTACTCATGCTGGTTTCCAGCCTGACCCGGGTGTTACTTTGATGTAATGCTTGGGTCAGACCGAGTATTACATATTTTCAAGTAAGGACGTTCTGGAGCTCAGGAGGCGAGCTGGATGGCAGGAACGTATGGAGTGTATTCCGCTGTGATATATTGTTATTTATTTGGGACAAGTTATTTTAACTGTCTATTGATTGTGAAACTGGTTAGTAAGATTTAAATATTGGATTTGGGATTTATAATTTGGTTAGTAAGATTTTTAAACTAAAATTTTAAGCGATTTCATAAATTTTTGAAATCGTCGATTTAATGACGCGTTAAAAATATCGATCCGGGGCACAGTCTAGGAATTTGACGAAACCAGTTCCATTGGATCCATAATAGCGTATTATTATCGGATTTCAAATTTCATAGCATTTGGATTTAACGTTTAGTCGTACAGAATAGAAACGCGCTAAAATTAATATTGAAATTAAATATTTTAATTGGGTTCAAAAAACTATCTTCTCCATATGATTGAATTAGGCTTCGGAACTTGTTTCATTGGGTTTGAAATAGGGTTATAACATTATAAACGCTAGGCGCCACACCTCAATAAGAGATTGAGATTTCGCTGTATGAAATACGGGATAATTTGAATGGATAAATATAAAATCAAATCGTGGTCAACTTAGCCTAACCTATAGCCGCCCCATCAACCAATTTGCGCCACCCAACTAGTATGTATAGCTGCCCTCATTTTTAAAATTGAGCTACACTCACATCTTTTAAAAATCGTGATTTATCCCTTCTTCTTTCATAAGCAAACCAGATCGATTACAAAAGGAGAAAAGAAAACATCCGATTCTCGAAAATGAAATAGAAATTGTAGAAAGAAGAAGAAGAGGGATATCGAGATAAATCGAAATGCAAGAGCGAGTTAAGTTCAGTGAGCCTTGGAAGACTCTGATCAGCATGTAAGGATTGGTGACAGTGTCATGAAAGGTTGGAACGGCGGCGATTAACTGAAGTCGTGTTTTGGGTTCGATGTTGGCGGCGCTTCTGTTAGTTCCTGAGATAATATTTTGATGACAATAACCTTAGGACTTGTTATAAAATATAAATACTAATATTCTTGTCTAGATATATATATATATATGTATATGCAGGATATATATGCAGGTACTGAAGAATGAAGACTGTACAGTATAAAGATTCAAGACTAATGAATTCAAGATTGAAGAAACCAAGACTGAAGACTCATGAGTATCAAGAGTTCAAGATATCAAGAGTTCAAGATTTCAAGAGCTCAAGATATCAAGATAAGTAATAGTGTCTAGATTTATGATAAAACTTCATAATAGCACTAAAATCTTTATTCGGATTTTTCTTGTGTAATGGATCCACCTTCTCGCTTTAATAGTGGGATGGAACCTACGATCTCTTTAGTGGGATGGAACCCACGACCTTCTCTAGTGGAATGGAATCTATGAAATTTTCAAAATGATTTATTTTTTTAAAACTATCTTTTTAAATCATCTCTATTAATTTAAATATTTTAGCCTTAATTCAAAAACTATTAACCATATTAATTTTAAAATCATCTCTTGTTTTTAAACTATCTCTTGGTTTTATTATATAGCTTTAAATTTCAAAAATATATTCTATACTTAGTTTTTAATATTACTTTTATATTATAGATTATATATTTTTAAGATTACCTTTTAAATCTCTTTTATAAGTTTAAACTATATTCAAAATGGTTTACAAAGTTTAGAAATTATTTTGACAAGTTTTAGAATAGAAACCATTTTAAAGCAAAATTAATTTTCAAAATATACATAGGCATGTCGACATACCCCATCCCCCTATGTCGACATGGTGACCGTAGAAATTCAAGTTTCAAATTTTCAAAAGAAGTGTTTATTCGTCATAACCTTTCGCAAATGGACATGACTGTTATTCTTCTATAAATACCAGTTGTTTTCAAAGAATTTTAAGTGAGTTTTCTTTATTTTTTCACTCCTTCATCTCCACTCAAATATTCTCTTATATTTTAAATGCTTTAACAAAACTCTACCAAAATCCTAAGCGAATCAAACTCGATCGTGTCTAGTTTGATTCTCTGCCACTCTCTCTCAAAGATCTCAGTGCTATTTAGAGTTATAGGATCATTTGTAATCAAAGAAGTGTATCGAGTCTCTCTATCTATCAAAGTGATATTGGAAACGGTGTGATTGTGGCCCGTAAATCAATTAGGTGTGATTGTAGCTCGTAAATCAATTATGTGATCTTGTAGCCTGGTTAAATCAAGAGAGTTTTCCTTAGACTCGAAGACAGGAGGGTGTATCTCATGGCCTTAAAATCGAGGTTGTAATATCAACATGATATTTGAAAAGAAATCTGCACAAGAAATTGTATGGGACTGGATGTAGGGTAACTCCGAATCGGTATAAAATTCCGGTGTGTTTTTTCCTTTACTGCTTTTTATTTACTATTTGCATCTATGTTTGATTCTGTGATTGTCTTTATGTTTGTGAAATTGCATTTGTATGTGTTTAATTTGAAAAGATTTCAATAATTCCATAAAATCGATTAAACACTATTCACCTCCCTTCTAGTGTTAATCCAGCCTTAAGATCCGTAATCCACATTTCCTACAGCTTCAAGCGACGTCATGAGGGGCAAAGTGGTGGTTTGGGGTATGGGGTCGCATGCGAGCGCTGTGTAGGGGTAGAAGTGGCTAAGTTTTGTTGCAACTGCAGTGCTCAAAATCGCGAATGGATGAGGAAGGCCGACTCGATGCGGTTGTGTCAAATTGGAAGGAGATGACGTTATTGTGCACGATGTTGATATATTGCACAGTTTAGGATTTGTACAAGGTTCCTCTTCTTTTTCTAGGCTTGCTGCTTCAACGCAGGTTGGTGAGTAGGGGTCCTTAAGCATGCACACTGACTTGAATAAGGATGTATGCAGCAATTTTAGACGGTTGATTCACAACACTAAGGGTAGTAGTTGAAGAGGAGGAAAAGGCTAAAGTGGCTTGTTATGGAAATAGTGCAATTAGTTAGAGGAAGCTTGATTAGGGACTGGGTCGAGGTTGGGTTTATTCAGTTCATCGGAGTGTGGCGATCGAAGGGTTTGGTTTCGTTAATAGGTAATTAGTTTAAAATTAAGTAATTAGTTGATTTAATTATAATTTAAAATCGTTAATTTATATAATTCAAAATTTGCTTATATGAGGTTCAATCGAATGAAATCAGTCCTGTGGGGTTCGGAGCTGCAGAATTTGAGCAAAAGAATCTAAATTGGAACGATTAGTGAAATTAAAAATCAAGGTGAGTAAAATATCACTCATTTGGATTGCTAGTTATAATTTAAATTGTTGAAATTAAATTATTAGTTGGTTGGATGAATTTAATAAATATCATCAGTTGAATGGTAGTATATATATAGTAGTATATATATTAGTAGTTGGATATATTTTCCGCCGTTGGAGCGGATGAGACCCTATGCGCCACGCATAATAGCGGATGACCTTATATTACCGCGATATCCCCCTCGAAATGGGATTGGTATTTTATGTTATCTAACATCTGTGGATGCAGGGAAAACAGGTTAGAGGGATCTAACTGGATTCCTCAAATATATTGATTATTTTCATATATATTAATATATGATGTGTGTGAATATCCTGTTATGGATTGTGATTTGTTTGATTATTAGATGTTGTAGTAGCACTGGCCATAATTTTGGGATTTAAAATACCATAAATATTATTTTTGAATTTTTTAAGGAATTAGAAGGAGATTTGAATATAAGAATAATTATATCGAAATTTGGATTATTTAAAAAGGAAATTTATTGGATAAAATAATAAATTGATTTTGGTTACGCTTAATAAATTCGTAAATTGTTTAAATGGAGATTTTTAAAATATTTTATATAGGGAATTTTTAAATGATATCCTGAAAAATGTGGAAAGGAGTTGGAATCGATATTTTAGATAGATTTGCAAAATAAATGGAATTTATAAGGAAATGGATTTATAAAATGGAATTTTGTAAATAAGATTAATTTTTATAAACGAGTAAAACCAAGGGAGTTTGCAAATTTATAAATGATGTTTATAAATAAGGGAAATGATATCAGTGATAAATTGGGAATATAAATTTCACGGTGTGAATTTATATCAAGATATGAAAATAGTTTTTTGGAAAAAAATAGTAGAGTCTATTTTTGGAAAGTGAAATGGCTAGGGAATTGGAAAGGAAATCGATGTGTTGTGAATCGAGAAGGATTTATAAATTGAAAATTGGTTATTGAGATTTTTAAAATATATTTTTATTTAGAAGTTAAGTTTGATTTTTTTAAAAGGGAAATTTTATTTATTAAACTATGAAATTTTAAACTAATTAGTATTGGAATATTTCAGAAAGAGGATTATTCAAATATAAATTTTTATTGAAATAAATTCTAATTTTTATAACAAGCTTTATAAATCGATTACTTTTAATTAAAGATGGATCAGAAATGAGTTATTAGTGTTTTATTAAAAAGTGTTTGATATTTCAAATAATTATTTGAACATGTTTTTAAAAATAAATTATTATTCTTTAAATACTTATTATATATATATATAGTTTTTTAATGATTTAAATTTATTTATAAATTTTCTCGAGAGTTTGGAAACAGGGTTTATTCAGTATATGGGGTTTATAAGAGAAATTCTCAACATGGAATTTAGGGAAATGTAAGGAAAATTTCTGAAGTATTTAAAAAAAAGTGAACTTTGAAAAATGAATTAAGATTCATAAAAGAAGTTAGAAATGGATATTTGGAATTATAAACAAGTGTTTTGACTTCGGAAATTTTAAAGGAAATTAATTAAGGAACCCTGGAACTTATAGAATTTCGTTATAAACGATTTAAGGAATTTACAATATAAATTGTGAAGGATTTTGAGAAAAGATAAATAAATGGAACTTTCCTAAGTTTGAGAAGTAAGGGGTTTAGAAAAATATATTTTTAAATATTTTTCTAAGAGTTGAAATAAGAGATGGTTTGAAATATCCTGATATGGATATAAGTATTTGAGTTGTCTCAAATATTGAAAATTTGGAATAGATTTGAATATATATCTTATAAAGATATTTTGAAATTAAATTTTGGAAAAAAATATAATATGGGCCTAATGAATGCTTATGAATGTTATTTGATAGTTAAATAACCGACTATCAAATTTGGCCAAATTCATTGATCGTTTCGAAGAGACCGAGATCGAGTTTAATTATCCGAAAACCACTTCAATCCGATTTGAGCATTACGAATAAATATCATCAAGATAGTGAAGATGGTGATTCGATTTGTCCAGACCCAGGACAACTTGTATGGATGAACGCTATCAGAACTCGTCATTGGAAGACGATGAGCATTATACGTAGAATTGTTCTTGAAGGGTAATCGTTAGCCTCGAGCCTCATCAACCGGGAATGACTAAAAAAGGGGAGATGCAGCAAGGTTAAGTGGGTCGCACCCAATTAGGGTATGTTTATCACCTTTCTAGATACCCTCGGAAATATATATAAATTATGGATATGGTTGTGTATGGAAAATTGAGTGCTCAATTTTAAGGGTGGGAATACCCGGGGTGATGACATATTCGGTACTATCCAGATTAGGCGTAGGCCGGTCTTGTGTGGTAGGGGATCCCAGCGAGGTCCTCGGTACATTTTTCTAGACGTGTACTATGACGGGCGGTACCCCAATAGCCCAGTCATTGTATGGAATCCAAAATCCACTACGAGCCATTACGGTTTAGTTTTTAGAGCCTAGTATGCTGGAATTTAATTAATATAACAATTTCGACTATTTGAATAAGTATTTATACTTAGACACTATTATAATATCAGAGGATTTTCTATAAAATGTTTTGGTCATCATAAGGGAAAAACCTGTCGTGTTTATGTGTGACGCGGTCTTACGAGATACCTTTGTTTTTCAAAGGTCTTTGAAAAATTTAATAATTCAAATTAAGTGTGTTTTCTCACGCTAGTTTTCCAGACTGACTCGGTTGTTATTTTATTATAATGCTCGGGTCAGACCGAGTTTTAAGATTTAGGATAGGATGCTATGGAGCTCAAGAGACGAGCTGGATGACAGAGACGTATATCCATACTAGATTTTATTCCGCTGTGAGTGCAGAATGTATAGTCAGCACTAGTGAGGACAAATTATTATAACTGTCCAGATTGATTGATAATTATTGTACCATAATGATTGTATGTATATTAACCGATACAGATTCTTTTGTATAACAATATGTTATTATATATTATATTTTGTTTCGCTGCGATTGTAAGATTCTATGTTGGTATTGTTTTCTATTTTTCTTCTATCTTTTTTCTTCACCCCTAATGATCTGGTATTTTCGGCGCTCGATTGGTCGGCATTCTATACAATGAACGTATTGATGTTGATTTTCAAGAGTCGAAAATCCTAGGTCGCTACAGCATCTTAAGTGATATGGAATTGGATGATGCTATGAAGAAGAAGTTAGGATTCTAGGCAACTTCTAGGGTGAGCTATGAATTGGTGGAACGCTGCTACTATTGCTACTCCAAAGGATTAGTTCGGTTGGGACTTGTTCAAAGCAAGGTTTGAAGAAAAGTTCATTCTGGTTGCCCAGAAGTCGATATTGTTTAGAAAGTTTGCCGAGCTGAAGTAGGGAGAGATTTCAGTCTCGAAATATGTTGCGGAGTTTGACACTTTTTCAAAGTGTGGGATGTCATTCGTTTATATTCCCTTGAAAAGAATGAGAAATTCATCATTGGCTTGGATGACTACTTGGGGGAGAACTAGTGGACCATATTGATGAGCCTTTTGAAAAGCTAGTGGAAAAGGCACTTCGCCATGAGAGTTTGTACCCTAAAGCTAAGACTATTATTTTTCTTTTTGCTGAAAAAGAGGAGCCAAAACCGCAACAAGGCTGTGAAGGCAAGAAGAATATGGAATGAAAAGAGAAAGCAGTCCCAAGGAAAGGGTAGTAAAATGAAAGGTAAATGGAAACCTACTTGCTATGGATGCAACGAGAAGGGTTATCTAGTTAGAGACTGCAAGACGACTGAGAAGAAGAAATGCTATAATTGTGATAAGCTCGGTCATTTGAAGATGAAATTGTTTAGAATCGGTAGAGGATAAGCAGATGGTGAAGGCATATGCTTTGGATGTAGTCTCGACTTCATCGAGTTCTCCCTCGGCAAAGGACAAGGGATAGGGAGTCCTTATTCAAGGTATGCTTTCGATTGGTGATGTTTCTGTTCGAATTTTGTTTGATACCGGTGCTTCTTATTCATTCATTTGTAATGACCTAATAGATGGATTAGGATTGGAACCTAAGATAATAGTCCGACCCTTAATCGTAACAACCATGTAGGAGGCTCGACTAGTTTGTGCATGTTTTGTAGTGTTTTAGTTTTATCGAGTCATGGATGTTCTTTTGTTTATGATTGCTTCGTTCTGAATTACGTCGGGTTCGGGGTTATCTTGGGAATGGACTGGCTAAAGAGGTATGCGGCTATAATAGATTGCGAGAAGCTATTGGTAACAATCGAAGATGTGGATGGATGAATGGTAGTGATTAGCTACTTACCCAGGATGGGGTGATGGTTAGCTTTCTATATTCGCTTGAGGATCCATAGAAGGGGTTATCATCTGTGTCGATCGCTATAGAGTATCAAGATATTTTTGAGGAAGTGACTGGATTGCCGCCGCATAGAGAGATTGAGTTTTTGATTGACTTGGCGAAAGAAGCCAGACCTATAGTTATGCCTTTGAGGTGTATAACACCCAAAGAGTGTGTAACAATCCATATTTTTCGATGTTTGATTTGGAATATTAAAATGGGTTTTAAATATTGAATTTGAATCATAGATTGACTTTGAATATGAAAATCGGGTTATTTATAAAATAAATTCATAATTAAATATAGCGATTTATTGGATAATTTAATTATTGAATTTAATAATTGAATATTGGTTAAATTATTGTATCTCGAGTTTTAAGCTCGATAAAAATAATTTAAAGGCTTTTAAAATTTATAGTGATAATAATGAAGGTAATAAAAGTTTTAAAATTGAATTTAAAAGTGATATGTTCAATTTTAAAAATAGCTTGTTCAAATTGACATTTAAAAATAGCCTTCCGAGGCACGGTCTCAGAATTCGACGAAACCAGTTCCATTCGATCTGTAATAGTGTATTATTATCGAATTTCCAATTTGATAGCATTTGGAGTTATCATTTAGCCGTACGGGATATAAACGCGTTGAAATTTATATTGAAAATTCAATATAATAATTGGGTCCAAAAAGCTATCTTCTCTATACGATCGAATTAGGATTCAAAACATTTTCCATTATGTTCGAAATAGGGGTATAACAATATAAACGCCTAGCGGCATGCCTCGATAGGAGGTCGAGATTTTAAGCTACAAAATCGAGACGATTGGGAATTTTAAATATAAATATATATATATATATATATATAATATGTTGACTAGTCAAAATTATTTCACATCAGAATTTTTTTCCTTCACCTCCGAATAATGTAGCTAACCTTCTTTTGCACCCCAACATCAATGTCTCTTCCTTTTCAAATCACGTACCTGACGATCCTCTTCCTTCCCTTTATTAACTCAAACCAGATAACGAAAAAAAAGCAAAAAAAATGGCCGAGCATATATATATATAAGAAAAAAAAAGAGAATCAAAATCTAAACCGTGTTCTCTTCCTCAGGCCGATCCACGAAATCAATTCGAAGTTCTCGGCGGAGATAAGATCCAGATCCAGCGAGCACGTTTGATTGGACGACAGTCGACGAGGGAAGGTTAGGGTTATTTCGATTTCTGCGCAATGGCGATCGACCAGGGTAGGGGATGGCGAACGAAGTAGGTCGATGTGTTTTTGGCCGAACTCGATCTCGAGTTTGAGGCTCGGGGGGTGAAGGGATGGTCGGTGATGGTGCTGCCGAAGCGTGACCTGTTTGAGTCGCATTAGTCGATTAGGGGATGTTCGCAGTAGACAGGAAAAGTAAGGGTTCAAGCTCGTCGAGCGAGATGGAAAATGAGGCCGAGGCAGAGGTAGCGGCGAGGAACGTCGAAGGTCGGCGATGAAGTATGTGGTGTACGATTTTGGAAGGTTATCATCGGTTTAGGATGGTTAGGAGGGGATTAGGGCAATCTCTGTGGTAATTAATTGTATTTATAGGCAGTTAGGAATTTGTTTAATTAGTTATTTAAATAAGAAATATATATATATATATATATATATAAACTAATAAATTCACAATTTATCTACGAGGTCGAATTCAAGTATGGATTTGTGCATCGAATTCGTGGTGACGTAGGATACGATATAAATTGGAACGGATTGCAAAATAAATCAAGGTGAGAATTTCTCACTCATTTAGATTACCATTTTAAATTTAAATGTTTGAATTTAAATTATTGGATGCTTGATTGATTTATAAATTTATAATTATCTCTTGGATGGCTGTATATATAATAGTTTATATATATTAGTATTGGAGTGATATTCCTGCACATTATAGCGGATGAGACCCTATGCACCCCACATAATAGCCGATGACCTTATATACCGCGATATCCCCTTCGAAGCGGGATTGGTATTTTTATATTGTGTTAACATCTGTGGATGCAGGAAAACAGGTTGGAGGGATCCATTGGGATTCCTCAAAATGTTGAAAATTATTTTTATATTCAGTTATATAAGTTATTGATAAATCCGTGATAAGTGATATTGAAATTTAAATTATCGAATGTTATGGAATTGCTGGATATATTTTTGGTATTTTAAAATATCAACAATATAAAAATTGGATTTTTAAAGGAAAATAAAAAGGAAAATTTTAAGTTAAATATTTATTGTGAAGTTGAATGAATTAACGAATGAATTTGGGAAAAAGTAAATAGTTTGATTTTAAAATTTTATTTAATAAATTCCGAATATGGAAAAATAGAGATTTTTGAGTAAATATGAAAAAAAGAATTTTTAAAAGAATGTATTTTAATTTAAGATTAAATAGTTGGGAAAATAAAAGGGGAATTTTTGAAATAAAGTATGAAATTGATGTTCCAGATTTAAATAAGATTTTAAATCAGAAAAAGGAAGTGAATCTGAAATTAAGGGGTTTTGGAATAAATTTGGGTAAATCAAGAAATAAAATTTTAAAATGGAATTTAATTCAAGAAATCAATTTGAAAATCGACTAAGTGTGTGAAACAATGATTCAAGGGAAAATGGACTATGAAAATTATAAATGAGGTTTATAAAATAGAATGAAGTAATTATCAGTGGATAATTGAAATTATAAATGCACGGTGGGAATTTATAAGGAAATGGGTAAATTGTTTTAAAAATAAATGGCAGATTTATTTTTAAAAAAATATGGAAAGGAATTTACGAAATTGGACGTAAATTAAGCTGGGAATAAATCAAGAGGGATTTATAAATAAATGGACTGGCTATATTGGAGTTGAATTATATTTTTCGAAAAAAGTTAAGTTTATTTTAAAAGGAAGATTTTAAGTATTAATTAGAAAATTAAAAGTGTTAAAGGAATGTTTTAGAAAAAAGTTATTATTTATTATTTAAAAATTTTAAAGTAAATATTTATTAAGCTAGTTATAGTAGTTAATTATTATTAAAGGTTTAATCAGCATTTCTATTCTAAAGAATAATTATTAAATATTTATACTTTATAAAATAACTTTTATTTAAAAAGTAGTTTTTGTCTAAAGTTTTACTTAGAGGATTATTATAGAAAATTCGTAAGTATTATTTTGAAATTTTTTAAATAGAGTTTTCGGGAAGTGCTGGTATACTCGCATGGCGTAATCAGAGGCAGTGAGTGTCTGCAGTTAAGACTTGGATTTCTCTGGGATAGAGACGTAACCATTGAATTGTGATCCATGGTTTGATACCGCAGCGGTACTTTCCATATTATTTAAAAGGGTTTTTTTAATATTTGAAAGAAAAAGATAATTTGATGATATGCTGAATTTGATAAGATAAGTGTACATTTTTGGATAAAGAGATTTAATTTATTTAAAAATCTAAATTAAATGAGATTAAATGTTTTCAGTGGAAATGGAATATTTGGTTGAATTGATTGTTTATTGATAGTTAAATAACCGACTATCAAATCTGGACTCAAATATGACTTTGGAAATATCTAGAAGAAGCACGGGATTTATATAGTACAGTTACCATTCGAGGTGCTATATTGTACGTATAAACTCGTTTCGTTCTTTTAGGACGTTTATAAGGAAATCCGCCCACTAACGGTTAAGAGGTGATCTCCGATCTTATTTTCTTCTGTTTATTTCCTAAAAAACCGGGGTTGAGTTACCGGAAAATGGCGAATGTTGTTTCGGAGAGACCGGGATCGGATTTGTGATCCGAAAACCACTTCGATCCAATGAGTACGTTTTCGAAATGAAGACAAGAGCTTGGATTCGAAGATGGAACAATGAAGTGCAAGGGCTAATCACTACTAATCTTGAGGGTGATTCCAATATGGATGTAGTAGGAGTAGTGCCTTCGGTTCCTTTCGGACGGAGAACAGACTTGTATGGATGAATGCTATTTGTACATTGTCATTGGAGGACAATGAGCATTATAAGTGAATATTTCTAAAAAGGTAACGCTTAGCCTCGAGCCTCATCAACCAGGAATGACTGAAAATTAGGGGAGATGCAACAAGGCTAAGTGGGTCGCACCCAAGTAGGGTAAGGTTACTCCTATCTAGAGTCCCTTTCTTTTATTTGGCTGTGTGGTGCAGTTGCTGATCCCAACCGCGGGGTAATCTTATTCGGGCTATCACTACAACAAAAATACCATTTTACAACACTGATTCTGCAACAGTTCACCAAACTATTGTAAAAATAGTAGATCTTTCATAACATTTGTTAAGAAAAATGTTGTAATAGATTTTTTCAAACAACGTTCTCTCTACGAATGTTGTATAATAAAAAATATTTACAACGTTTGTTTGAACTGTCGTTGAAAACAATTTTTAACAATGACTTTTTTACATTGTATTGTATTTACTTTTTCATAACATATATGTAACGCTATTGAAATATGCAACTAAAACAGCATTTTTTAAACATTGTAATTTATAGTATTCAACAATATTTATCAAACGTTTTAAACTTTATGTTAAACATCAACAAAAAATAGTTGTAAATTCTATTTATTTATTTTTTTACAACACCTGCATAGTGTTGTTACAATTTATATTTAGGAAATTATTTATTTTACATTATTACTAACATTATATTTAACAAGTTTTGGTTGATGTCGTTAATTCTCATATTTCAATAATATATTAGTAACATTATCATAAGTATGCTTTATAACTTTTATATGGTATTGTTAAAGGTCGTAATAAAGACAACAAACTACGAATGTTATAAAAATAAAATGCTCAACAACTTCAACTTGATGTTGTAAATTTTTGTAACAAACAAAAACATTTAGTAATATTGTAAAATATTTTGCTTTTGATGATGTTTGTTTGATATTGTAAAAGTACATTACATTTAATAAAGTTAACTTATATTATAAAATATTTTACTAATTGTTTCCTGGAGATTTGACCAGGCAACTAGTGCTCGGCATCAGGTAGCACTCGGCATCCAGTGGAACTCGGCAACAGGAGTACTCGGCATCCAATAGCACTCGGCGTCCAGAAGCACTCGGCATCCAGTGGAACTCGGCAACAGGAGTACTCGGCATCCAATAGCACTCGGCGTCCAGAAGCACTCGGCATCTAGGAGTACTCGGCGTAGTACTCGGCATCCAGTAGCACTCGGCATCAAGGAGTACTCGGCGTAGTACTCGGCATCCAAGAGTACTCGGCATTAGAAGGCGTTCGGCGTATATGATTACTCGACATGGCAGTATCGTTCGGCCAGAGAGATCATTCGGCTAAAAAGCATCGTTCAGCCAGGAGACATGTTAGGCCAAGGAGGATCGCTCGGCCAAAGGTATCGTTCGGCCAGAATGCGTCGTTCGGCCAGAGAGCATTGTTCGGTCAAGCGCTTCGGACAGAGGCACGTTCGGCTTCGACTGACAACTATTCTGCACTTCCCACACATCAAACATACCGTTCGGCATAAGAAGGGTGGTTCGGCATCATTGTGTTCGGCCTACCTGGTTCGGCATGCAGCGACCACTATACTTGGGCTAGAGTGTTCAACTACCGAGCCCATCTGGGAAGTCCAGCCCATCTTTGTCTATAAATAGAGGGGCAGGGTCACAGTGAAAAGGACCTTTTTTGGGAGAACACTGGGGAGACTCTGCCATTTTTCAAACTCATCTTCTTTACTTAACAACTTCATTCAAGCATTTGATCTACGAATTGTATTTGTAATCAGTCATTAGGAAGATCAATAAAGTTTAATCTCAAAGTGGACGTAGGCAATTACGCTGAACCACTATAAATTTGGTGTTCTTACTTTCTGCATTTAAATTAGCATTGTCTTCTCTGTTCAATTTACCTTCATCACTTATTTCTCTACATAATCTTTCTCTACGAGGTTAGTGACCAATTTTGGTGCTTTCACTGAGAATTGAATTCTTGGACCTCAAGGATCTACTTTGAAGCTACTGGATTGAACAAATCCCCCAAAGAAGATCCGACTCATTGATAGGACATCCGTTGATTCTACTCAGAGTTCCAACCAATAACTCTACAATGGTGAGACCGCGTACCAGGTCAGCTTCTCATAATGCGGATGCCCATGAAACTGCTAGCGTACAACAAGCAGGACCTAGCAATCAACCAGCGATTCCGGGTGTAGGAATTGCCACCCAGGACCAAACTCCAGTTGTCACCAGAATAGAGTTCAACGACTTGATGAGAGAACTCAGGGAAAGCAGGAGACAACTAGGAGAGCAGATGCAAGCTAATGCCAACCTGATGGCACAACTCACTCAACAGCAGCAACAGAATGCTGGGGGCAATACCGCTCCCTTTTCCTCATCCGACAGCTCAACTTCTTCTGATGAACCTCCCAGGCGCAGACGCCGTAAGACTGAAGCTGCACGGACGGGTGCTGCTGCTCAAACAGCTGGAAACCGCGACCAAGTCAGAGTTGGAAACTTAGGAACTGGAGTACAGGTGGAGGCTGGAGACCCAGACCATCAAAACGCTAATGATGTCGAACCTCAAGACGCACGATTGGAAGATCGCCAGGAGAGGAGGCATCAACATTGACAGTCACGTAGAACGGACTCTAACCTCCCACCTTCCATACAGACACCAGACCTGACAGCCATGGTCAGGCAATTGATGAAAGAAAATCAGGGCTTGTCGAATGACGATTGGGGAGTATCAAGGAGTCACACTCCATTCACAGATGTTGTGTTACAGGCGGCGTACCCCAGAAAGTTTAGTATGCCAACTATCCCTGCGTACGAGGGAAAGACTGACCCCAGACAGCATGTCATGAAGTGTATGATGGAATGCGTATGTGCATGTGTGTCCTAGTGTTCCCCCCGACGGACCAGTTCTTTTGTCTTTACTAATTGGAGTATTGTCTCCCTGGACTGGGAGTTGAACTCCCGCATTGCCTCTAGCGGGCGAAGAAAACTTGAGGGCCTCAGGATCGTCAAACCCGTAATTAAGTATATAGTTGGGGATAGTAAGATTCGACAAACCCCTTAGAGAACTCTCCAGGTGCTGTGAGGAAGCCTCTTTCTCTGGCGGGATAGGAATATCTGTTGAAGTGCCACCAACTTTCTCCTTCCGAATATTGTATTTTAACCTCTTCTTTCCCTTCGAAGAGGAGGATGACGTTTCAATGTCATGAACTTCGACCGCCGGATTCCAAGCGGGACCCACATTCTCGCCTTGGGTCTCAGGAGCTTCGTCCTCTTTGCGCTCATCTTCTTCGTGCGTATCGGGAATGCGGCGTGATGACGATCCGGCCTGTTTTTTCCCTTTACCGGATGCTGGCTTGGGAATGGAGGCGCCCTCCGGGAGGCTAATCCGACGACCTGGGGCTAGCAAGCCAAACCTTGACAATGATTCATTCGAAATGATGGTTCGGATGTCTCGTTCCTCTGCAGGAAGAGCTCTAATGGCCTCAACGGCCTCAGAATATCCTCGACCCTCCGGACGCGGGTTGATACCTGAAAAGATGAAACGAGGAGTTAGAAAAAGCATGACTCCAATTAAACGCGAATGATGACTCAGCAAAGAGACTTACTGCCTTCAACCCATCTCCTCGCAAAACCAGGAGGGCAATGCACGTAGAACCATTCCTGTTTGTACAGGGCGAATTTACTGCATGCTCCTATCAAGATTTGGCATTTGTGGTACGGCTCGAGGAACATGAAGGAAGGGCTGTCTTTCCGTTTCTTGATCATATAGATGTATCTGATGTCGCCAGAGGTTGGAGGTCTAGAGAAGACGGCCATAAAGAGTAGATAGGTCCCATATAGAAATGCGTGACCGTTCGAATGCAGCTGCGACGGAGCAATATCGATGTACTGCAATACGTCCCGGAGGAATAAATTAAACGGAGGCACGCTGCCCATCCAACACATGAACTTGTTGCATGTGGTATATCCGACTGGGGGCAGGTGAGGACGATCATGTCGCGAAGGGACTAACACATCGGCAAAAGGAATCCCGTGAATGGAGCATATCCGTCGAAGTGCGGCTTCATTGATCTTCGAAGCTTGTGAATCGATCGGGTTGTCTAAAAGAATTGTTGCCTCCAAGGCATCGGGTGCTAAGTTATGGGCAGGGGAAGTCGACGGATTTGAAGTATCAGCGGCTTCTTGCCTTGATGACGGCCCAAGCCTGTCAGATATGGTGGCGAAGCTAGACTTCATAGACATCCCCAATAAATAATGAATCTGTTTAAGTGCCTGCGAAAACTATACTTGAAAAAACATTGAATGTTAGAGTTAACAACACGAATATCCCCCCCCCCGTGTGGTGTGTGATCTAGTGCAAGCAATCGTGTAAAAGCGTTGAAAGTTTGAAGGTCGCAAAGTTGTTGCTATAAAACTGAGCATCAAGACATCGCCCTCGAAGACCGTCATCGCTGACTGTCCCTAGAAGCCTGCCTTTTGGCGATTGCAATTCCAGATCCAGAAAACGTATGATAATCTAAGTTCAGATTTACGTTTACTGAAGCTAAGAAGTTAGCGATCCGGGCCGGCTTCACGTATGCTAGAATGCTTGGGCCTCGTTTCTTGTTTTGCTTTACGGGTAGATATAGTTAATGAGTGTTCGGCTAAATTTTGGTTCGGCAAAGTCTTTGTTCGGCCAAGTCATTATTCAGCTAAGTCACTATTCAGCTAAAGTCACTGTTCGGCTAAAAGTCTTTGTTCGGCCAAGTCATTATTCAGCTAAGTCACTGTTCAGCTAAAGTCACTGTTCGGCTAAAAGTCTTTGTTCGGCTAAGTCATTGTTCGGCTAAGATTTTGGTTCGGCTAAAGTCATCGTTCGGCTAAGGTCGTTGTTCGGCTAAGGTCGTTGTTCGGCTAAAGCATTATCCGGCTAAAGTCATTGTTCGGCTAAGTCTTTGTTCGGCTAAGTCATTGTTCGGCTAAAGTAATTGTTCGGCTAAAAGTCACTGTTCGGCTAAAGTCACTGTTCGGCTAAGTCCTGGTTCGGCTAAAGCATTGTTCGGCTAAAGTCATTGTTCGGTTAAAGCATTGTTCGGCTAAAGGGATCGTTCGACCTTATTTTGTTCGGCGTGTTTTAGCCTGAGTATGGTACGGTGTTTGTGACTGTTCGGCTGAAATGACCATCGGCACGTTGTCTTCAACATTGGCCTCGTCTCTTCCTCCATCCACACCGAACCACGAGGGCGAATCGTTCGGCAAGTCGTACCAGACCAGACCGCTCGATGCCCCTAGTCATCTCCTACTTACTCCATGTTTCTATCTCCACCAATCTGGTCCGGCATAAAATACCTATGCCGAACCACAGTGTGTCTATCATTGATTTTTGGAAAAAATCATCTCTATTTACACTTCCTACCACCACTCGTCGTGTGACTCGACATTTTGTCCAAGGCTCGATTTATCCCATCAATTAAGGGAGTTCGAGCATAAAGGTTGTATTGAGATGAAAGGATCGGTACCTAGTTGGTAAGGAAGAAACTTGGGAAGAATCGGCGAGTTGTATGTTGATAGGTTCGGTAGAGGCAAGGTAGAGGTATTGGAAGTGTGAAAAGGAAAAGAAGGATAGAGGTGCTGGCTTTTATAGGGAAACAGAAGAAGTCGAAAAGGCCATATCCGGTGGAACCGGTCAAGGTCATATCGTTCGGCATCGACGCATAATGGTGTCCGACAATGAAGTATCGTTCGGCAAGGAAGCATCGTTCGGTTACAAATGTCTCGTTCGGCATTTAGAACACGCTCGGCACACATCTAAACCGCTAGAGTTCACAAAAGGGCATCTCCATTCGAGGTTAGTCAAGGGTCTAAGACGAGACGAAAAGGTTACATGATTCAAAGCGTACCACGTTCGGCCACGCGATACACTTTGGGGGGCAAGTGTTTCCTGGAGATTTGACCAGGCAACTAGTGCTCGGCATCAGGTAGCACTCGGCATCCAGTGGAACTCGGCAACAGGAGTACTCGGCATCCAATAGCACTCGGCGTCCAGAAGCACTCGGCATCAGATAGTACTCGGCATCCAGTGGAACTCGGCAACAGGATTACTCGGCATCCAATAGCACTCGGCGTCCAGAAGCACTCGGCATCTAGGAGTACTCGGCGTAGTACTCGGCATCCAGTAGCACTCGGCATCAAGGAGTACTCGGCGTAGTACTCGGCATCCAAGAGTACTCGGCATTAGAAGGCGTTCGGCGTATATGATTACTCGACATGGCAGTATCGTTCGGCCAGAGAGATCGTTCGGCTAAAAAGCATCGTTCAGCCAGGAGGCATGTTAGGCCAAGGAGGATCGTTCGGCCAAAGGTATCGTTCGGCCAGAATGCGTCGTTCGGCCAGAGAGCATTGGTCGGTCAAGCGCTTCGAACAGAGGCACGTTCGGCTTCGACTGACAACTATTCTACACTTCCCACACATCAAACATACCGTTCGGCATAGGAAGGGTGGTTCGGCATCATTGTGTTCGGCCTACCTGGTTCGGCATGCAGCGACCACTATACTTGGGCTAGAGTGTTCGGCTACCGAGCCCATCTGGGAAGTCCAACCCATCTTTGTCTATAAATAGAGGGGCAGGGTCACAGTGAAAAGGACCTTTTTTTTGGGAGAACATTGGGGAGACTCTGCCATTTTTCAGACTCGTCTTCTTTACTTAACAACTTCATTCAAGCATTTGATCTACGAATTGTATTTGTAATCAGTCATTAAGAAGATCAATAAAGTTTAATCTTAAAGTGGACGTAGGCAATTACGCTGAACCACTATAAATTTGGTGTTCTTACTTTCTGCATTTAAATTAGCATTGTCTTCTCTGTTCAATTTATCTTCATCACTTATTTCTCTACATAATCTTTCTCTACGAGGTTAGTGACCAATTTTGGTGCTAACACTAATGATGTTTTATTACTAGTTTGAATAGTTCATTATGCATTTCCATGTTTAAGCAACCTTTTAACATCATCCATCCAAATCACAAATTTTATAAGATGTGCATCGTTAATACGATAAATATACTATTCAAAATTCATAATTTTCTAAATCGTACTTTTAACTGGTCTAGGCCAATGCGATTTTAGTTGCATCAAAGTTATGCAGCTAGAAGAGCACAGTCCGATGTAGTTTAATTTCTGCTAAATGATGCAGTACCAACATTAATTTGTTGTGATCCACATTAACATAAATGCTAAGTAACTTTTGTCAAGTTGATTCAACTTTATATTATTGCAATGGTACATAACACAAACTACAAAGAAATGTTGGATAATAGAAAACTTCACCTTCCTAAAGATTCAATTATGAATTATTAGTTTTAGAATAAAGACGGTTTCACAAGTATGTGAATATATTTATTAATGAACTGATATAAATATATTAGTAGAAAAATTAGGATCCTGGATAATTTAATAAAAAGACTAAATGACTCTAGGAAATTTATTAATGTAAAAAAAAATCCTAGTAAAAATTAGGTAAAATAAATAGGGTCATTTCTTCAAGTAAAGCATTCATTTTGATGTTACAGCGGTTTGAATACGAGACATCTAAAATCTAAGTCTATAATGTCTTTCCACTTTGCACTTAAGCTGGTAGTCCTTGACCAAGTGACAATTCCAATGCTCAATTTTTTAAAAGAAATCGACAATAATTTTTATAAAGGGAATGTCAATATGGTGGGGGAGAGGGATGAAGGGGTGACAACCCCTAGGTTAATTGGATAACATGGTAACAACATAATTATTGGTGCGAAATGAACAGATTTGGCAAGGAATGAGCGTTTGTTTATATTGTACTTCTATTTCTTTTAAATTATTTTAAGTATTTTGAGTAAATATTGATATTAAAATATAAATTAATGCAAAAAATATGAAATAAAAAATCTAACACATTAAAAAACAGAACGGTGTGTAGGGATTAAAAAATACAGCAGACATAATACAAACATGCTAAATAAAATATAAAAAGGATAACAAAAGGACTGAAGGTGAGCAATGAGTTTTTAAGCAAATGTTTGCCATCATGCAAAATCGCCACTATGGGAGGGGTTGACAAACCCAGTATGTTGGGGTGCGAGGGCAACGCTCCTACGGACGATGGTTGATTTTTTCACCGACGTAACTTATACTCTTACGAAAAATATCGCATCAGCATTAATGTTGTCTTAATTTTTACAAAAATGTTTATTTTTGTTTTTATTTTTACATATTATAAGTATAACTTTTAATTTATTTATTATTATTATAGATTATTTAATTTAAACTTATATATGTATATGTCATATTACTAATTTAAAATTTTAATATTCAATATGAAAAAATGGATGCACACTATTGAAATTCAAGGTTTTACGGACAACAAGTTTGTTTTTTAGTCTGAAGGACACATTTTAGTGTAAACAGAAAATGATGGTTACAACTATCATTCTGTGATTTATACTAAAAAGTGTCCTTCAACCTAAGAAGCAAACTTCTTGTCCCTAAAACTAAAATTTTTTTCAACTTTTTCTTTGAACCTAAAAACCCCACAAACAAATATGCCTTTATTATTTAAAATAAGGGCGGAAAATATAGCTAACTTGCAGACAAATTATCAAAAGCTCCAAAAATTCAAGCCCCTAATGCTAAATAAGGGAAAACTGTACACTAGCTTTGACCCTGGAACAAATATTAAGATACAAACATATATAAATGCCCTTGCTGGTACTTGATTTTTGAAATTAATACCCGAACAAAGGTTAAAATATGGTTCTAATATAAACAGCAGTTTATTAGAGTAATACCCAAATATGCATTCACTCGTTTAATTTAAACCGAATTACATAAAAGACAAATTAGAAATTCTAAATGACTTTCGTTATCGTATTCCGCAGTAGAAAATATTATTATATAGCAATTTGCAATAACGCATTTTGTTCAGATATAGTATGTATACAAATTTGGACACATTTTTGTCAACTTCTATCCACTGTACACGTGCTTGCCTTCTGCAAATTCAGTATTGTATCCAAACTGTGGCAACCTGCTTCAGCTGCTGCTTACTCCTCACATCAATTGTGTAACCAAGCTCCCCACACTTCAACTTGCTCTTCTGAACATTCTGCACTTGTTCAACTACATTTTCCAAGCTCAATACTGGTTTCCAACATGTGACTAGCTCAAATATGTGGGTAGCTCAAATGTGGTTGGCACACTGCATTATTTCTCACGTCAGTGCAAAGTATTCCACAGGAATCCACCTTTATGCTATCTAGGTCTTGCCACCTTCAGTTCCACCTTTGACTGCTTCAGTACACTCATCTTTAGCTACAACTTCAGCTCAGTCAGTTGCCACTTCCAGTACACTGCTATTGGCAAAACGTATACCTATATAATAGACACAGTTGATTAGCATCAAAGCAGCATATCATTCTTCAATGACAAGTGATGCCATATATCTGATGCTACCGTTTCAGATTTACACAGATCCAGTTAAAAGATAAGTAGGACCCAAAAAAAATAAAAATAAACTTAAACTATCATCTAGATATGCAACATGATTTTGTGCAAGATAATAAAGTAAACTTACTGGGATTTAATTGGAGTTGGTGTGACAATTACGATTAGAGGACATAAAACATTTACTGTAGACACATAATATGGATGGTTGTCAAACAACTCTTTCATAGTAGCAACTTAATGGTGAAACTAATTTGTGCACCAAGTTTTTGTGTAACGTCAAAGGTAAGAGCAATGGATCTTCAAAACAAACAAAAGGAAATTTGGTTTCAGTTCAACAAGTTAAAATGAAGTAACTTTTTTCCCTGATCAAGTGAGCTACAGATAAGAGCATCAGTTACATATATTTGGAACTTCCCACATAATATGGTCAGCACATAAATATACCTGGCCTCTGTTACATTTAAGCCTGATATTTGCTGAAATCAATATAAGGGTTACTGTAAGTAAAATGATAACAAAGAAAAACAAATGGAACTTTTATGGATAGAATTTACTACACGGAGTTCTGAGCCAAAAACTGGTTTATAATCATGACTTATGTCCACAAGAGTATTCAATAAGCAAATCTCTGGTTCAACCTGCAGAAAAAAGTTGAGCAAGATGAAGTTGCAGATGAATGAATCATAAGACATAAGATGATACTGCTATTGAAGCAATGTTTACTCTTTATGTTGTAATATAAGTGGTGCGCTAACCCCCATTTTCATCTTTGTCATTTGACGATATAATTACAAGCTTATACTTTTCATTTTTGAAAATACCAGCGGTTAACATTTATACTGGTCTTCCTTCATTTTAACTTCTCAAATTTGAGAAATGATTAGAAATATAATAGTTTTGAATGTAAGAAGAGCAAATGCAAATAAAAGATATACTAATATACTGAAATCGTTATACTTCATTACTTCAGTATCGATAGCACGACCTAATTCATCATCAGGAGTTGCACCGAGAAGAGCAAATGATCCAAACTTTTATATTAACATGCTCGGTGTAAACCATGACCATAAGAACTGATATAAAAAATCTCCTCGCTCTCTTTTACAGTGACATGAGGTACAAGGACTGGGAGAAGTAAAGAAGAGAGTACTGCATAGGGTGACGACCATTGGATATATATAACTTGCAAACCAATTTCATAAATTTGATCGATAGTGGAGAAAGTTAGAACTACTAAAACAGAAATAATAATGGGGCAAATAAATTTTTAACTACAGTCTTCACAAAATCAAATAACACTAGAAATGATAGTCAATCAATTCTTCTAAAAATGGCAACACCAATCATGAAAAAATATTCTATTTCTTTTAAGAGAAAGGATCATCATTCATTATGTATTCAAATGGTAAACATAGCATGTCTGTGTGCAATATATGGAAAAATATACGAAAATAGTTAATGCCCACACAAACAAATCATCAATTTTTTTATAATTTTTTTGAAAATAAAGAATACCATCAAAGGTGATCAATTTTTATTTCTTCTGAAAATGGCAGCACCATGGCTGGAAATATTTTTTTCCTTAAGTTTTTGATAAAAGATAATTATCCATTTAGTATTCAAATCATGGTTCAAGAGTCCGCCCGGCATGACGGAATTCCGGCCATCTCGGTCCGGTTCCGGCACTGACCGGGACGGAATCCTGACAAAAACCCACTCCGCATCAATTAGTAAAAAGCCAGATCATTTCATGGGAAAAATGTAAAATCGTGAGAAACTGCAGTAAAAGATTAAGGAATAGAAAACAGAACAAAGAAATTTCCCACCTATTACCAGCTTATATGTAAAACTGTTGAAATTGGGTACAATGGTTCTGCGACATCTTCAAATTTAAAGAGGTATGGTTATGTTTCCTTTTTTTTAAATAAAAAAACTGAATTAGGGGGTGAAGCGGCGGAGGCAGACCTTAAAAGCTAGGGCTTTGGAGGAGATGAACAAAAAGAAAAATTGGGCAAATGAACAGGGCATGGGTTATGTCCTTGATGGGCCGTAGATAAGAATATGAATATTGGGTATTTGCAAAATAAAATGAAATGAAAGGCTAGGCTGAAAGAATACGATCAGTATGTTGGGTAATTTTTAAACTTTAGACATCTAGAAAATATAATTGTAAAATTTGTATGGATGTTTGACAGTACATTTAATTTACTTATGTCAAAAAATAGAACAATAATGTAATCAAAGCCGGAACGGAATTAAAACGGAATTACCGAAATTCCTGAAACGGAACATAAATTACAAAAATGTCCCGTGACCGAAACGGAAACGGAAACCGAAATTTTGAACCTTGATTCAAATGCTAAGTATGCATGCAATTAATGAAACCATATATGCAAGGAGTGACTGAACCATTCTAAACTACTTTGCCCTTCTATTGGTTTATATTATAAGACTCTACTGATCCAATCTTTTAACTGGACTCAGCTAAAAATTTCCACAATCTGTTTATAAATAGCTCAATATATGTACAGAAAATATGCATGCTATCATTTAGAGTTTCCTTTTCTATAATTATACTTTTGATGAAAGCTAACATGTTATTTAATTTTCACTGACTTGTAATGAGCATGCTAAATTTAGTTTGATATCTTCCACCTGTGTTTTTTTATCAATTATAATATGCACACAACAACAAAAAACGGTGAAGGGTAGTGAAAATATTTATAACAAATTTTTTACGTTGTATGTTATAATTGGTGAAACATGAATTCGAGTTGCACAATGAATATGAAAATTATAGTACAAATTTGAAATATATATGTCTATAAATAATAAAACAGTGTTTATAGTAAAAGATAATAAAATAGAAAGACTTCCATCTATTACATCAGAAACTGTCACTACTCAGTTTGAAGTTTTGTATTCATCCTTTTGTGTAGTGTGTGAAGAGTTATGCATATGATCAAATTTTCATATGGATAATTCATCGCATTCTATGTTTTAATCTTTACTTCACAGTGCAAAAGATTAAAGGCGTTACAGTTAACATAGCTATTGAATTCAATTTTAGCATACAATGTTATAAATGTTGCCAAAGATGACAGCATAAATTTCAAGAATGAAAGACTGAAAATGAGAGTACTATATAACTTCTGAAACTATAAACTTAATAAGGGAAATATAGGTTTATATTATACAAGTTTGTAATAGATAAGTAATATATTTAACTCCTACTATCAGATGCGAGAAATAATTATCATCAGTAAACATCTTCCTATTTTATCTTTATTAAGATAAATTTAAGATAAAACCGAAAACAGTTGGAAGCTTGAAGAAAGAAGGTTGAGTGAAATCGAACTACCCTTCTCCTACACAATGAACCATCATCGTATTGACTGATATTAGTTGTTGTTACAAAAATTGCTGGACAGTACTGCTTAATTCACTACTTCTATTGCAGATATGAACCCACTGTTTCTGCTTTATAAAAATTGAACGCAAAATGATAACCTTATGCCGTATTACCAAGAGAAGCCATCTATGTGAAGTTAACAACAACTATTTCCAAGGGACAATGACAAAAGGAATTAATAAATTAAATGTTATCTTGCATCAAAAGAAACACGGAAAATCTAGCTTACCCGAAATTCCTTTTTTCAGATCCTGTAAAATCAAATTTACACAGAAAATACTCTGGTTCTCCCTAAATTTAGCCATAGCTTTTAAGATCCGCATCTTTCTGCCATCCATTTTCGGTCATCGTACCTTGATTCAAAGAAAAATGAGGACCAACTAAAATGAATAATTTGCACATGGAAGTTATACCTGCATCATATGAAGGTGATTGTTTTTCCCTCACCCAGGTTGCATTTTGGAGTTGTACCTGATTTGATTTCAGCATCTAAAAATTTGCACTGCGACTGAAAATACAAATTATAAACACATAATGAAGCAAGACGAAAACAGGAAAACTTTCCATATCAAAAATTGTGTCAACAGGCAACATAAAATTACCTTCTATCATAAACAGCAAAACATTTTATGGCTGATAATTTAAAATGAGTCAATTTTCACTAACTTCTATCATAGTACTGGTTTATTTTATAATGCAATAAAAAAGATGTAAGTTGTAATAAATTACCTTCTCCATGATGTCCTGTCTACCATCTTTCAGTATTTTCCAGTAATCGGGTAGCAGTTGAGCTTTTGCCACACCATTACCTACATTGCATCTATGCTCTCTCAAAGAGTTTGACATTTTGTTCAATATGTAGTCCTTGTGTGTTTCATCCAAGTTGTACCTTAACTGTAACAAACATCAAGTATACAATCAATATAGAATAGAATATTAAGCATGTTCGCACACCTATGTGAGTATATGTATATACACATCCATAAACATACATATATTTATTCGGTTAGATCTTTCCAATCAAAAAACTTGTGCAAGTTTTACATTTTATCTTGTAAAGCAAATAACAGAGCAAACGCATTGTATGAACATATTTACAGTATATAATTATATATGTCATACTAAGTATCTTTTTATTATTTAATGATGTATTACCAAACAGTAATGAGAAATAATGATGTGATCTAACTTGATGGTTATCTTATGTTCAGCTTATCAATTTTGATCTTGCATATATTATTGGATATGGGTGTAGTACAAGCTACCAAAACTGAAACATGCATTCCTATAGGAAAAAAAAGATGAGAGATAGTTTTAAGCTTACCAACACAAGTGCCTAAAGGTTGTCTTTATGATCGGAAGGAACCTTTCTCCAATCATCATAAAGAATCGAAACTTTATCACGAACTAGTGCACCTATGAAAGAGGCTAATTTAACAGAATTATCACCTATTGGCTGTCCCTTTTCATTGAAATCCACGTCTATGCCTACACAGCATGCATCTCGGATTCCCAAACCCTTGAGTTTTGTTATGCCACGTTTCTTCCTTTTGACTGCAGGGTTGTTGTCTTTGTTGTTATGGTCGGTTTTTTCCACTGTGTCATCTGGCAATGGTGAATCGTTCAAACAGGACTCTTGAATATTATCATCATCAAGCAAAGCAGAATTTGAATGCAAAGGCTGTGGTCTTCTTGTCCGATTTCCGGTACTTTTTGATTTCTGCAACAATAGATATTGAATAAACTTTGAATTAAAAAAAACATTAACAAACTGAAGTGTTGTTTGTTGTCTTTGCATTTTACTTCAAGTGAGGCTTCTAAGCACAAATCTTGGTTGCCGCCCTCCTGGACTCCAATATTGTCTACGGGTGATGGTTGTAGTCTTTTTGATGAACGAGTTATCTTTTTCGGGAGCTTAAAACATTATAATTTTTGTATCAGTAATATGTTAGAAAAATATAAATATAAATTAGCATGTTAAAATTGTAGTTACCTCCATATGCTTCTGCATTAAAAATACGGTCCTTAATCCAAATGAAAAGTAATCACTCCTTGAAATAGGTTTTCCCATGTTAACAAAAATTTCATCAGAAATTGCTTATCAATAAAGTATCTCAAGAATTCACAGAAACAGAAAGTTTCTCAAAGAATTGAATATCAGATATAACAACCATTAAACAATATCAGTGCTAAACGATTATCACATTCGAACATATAACTCATTAACAATCTGCATCATATAATAAAATCAGATTAAAGTTGCGTGTGAGTTGAATAATAATTTGAAATTACCAATTGGTGCTTCACGTGAAATATTTCCTATTCCAACTCGGCGAACTTCAAAAAAAAAAACCATAGGATCATATCTAGTCTCTTAAATCCAGATATATTTAAAGTACTAATACATGTACATAACACTGTATAGAAGATTGAGTTGGAAAATAACAAATACTGAATGATTTAAGTGCACAATAGGAAAAATATTTTATTTCCCTAACTCAAAATCTGAGGAAATCGTGATGGAAAACAACTAGTTAGTGACACAGGAGTTGAATCAGATAAAATAAATTTGCTAAACTTTGAAATTAACTAACCATAAACTTCTAAGAAAAGCATAATAAATCAATCATAAACCCTATAAAAAAGTAAACATCAATTAATACGGTTGGAAGTGAACATCAAGATTAACCCATAAACCTTGTCAAAGAAGAAAAAATAATCAAATTTACCAAGTTTGCGCCTGGAGTTTGATGAGAGATCGAGCAGGCTTTCGAGAACAGTCGTAGGGTTCATTTTGGGGAAGCGAACTTTATATTAGGAATAGAGAACATGATTGAGTGGCCGAATTAAGCGTTGTTTATGCATCCGCAACGCGCCAAGACATTCCGCCTTTAATTATAATTGAGGGCAAATTCTATTTAACACCTTGTTTTACTTTGTAGCCCCCTGCAATTTACTAAACCCCGTATACCCACAACAAAATAACTTAGTAGCCCCCACTCTTTCCAAAATTACCCTTTCAGCTATCACGTAAAAAAACCTAAACCTTTCCAAACGCGTATCTTCCTCCTCCAGTTCGACGGCATCGTCTTCCTCTTCCAGTGATTAAGATCGAGCGGCATCATCTTCTTCTTCCTCTTCCAGCATCTTCTTCCGCTTCCAACGATCGAACCTCCAACCTCCATCGATGTAAGTATTTCTGCCTGTTCAATCGATTTACTACTGATTAGTAAGTAATGCATCGAGTTGCTACTGAGTTGATTACTGAATCGAGCATTGGATCGATTGATTTCTAAATCGAGTGTTTAATTCGTTTCAGCAAAAGAAGAATTTTTTTTTGGAAAAATTCCAAACCACGTAGGGAAACTACGTGGAAAAAATTGTTTCCACGCAAGATCTCTACGTGGAAATAAATCATACCACTCTTGGTTCTTGCGTGGTAAACTATATTGTAAGTGTTGAGATCAGGTTACCACGCAGCAGAAATGCGTGGAAATATTAGTAACCACGTAAGGTCTTTGCGTGGTTATTATTTTTTCCACGTAAATACTTTGCGTGGTTATTATTTTTTCCACGCACTGTTCCTGCATGGTTTTTCTATTTTTCACGTAGTGACAGTGCGTGGTAGCCTGGAGCTTTTAAAAAAAATGAGATTTACCATTTCATTTACCATTCGCTTCTTGGCCTTTTAATTCATGACGAGTAATTTTTTTTTGTCGTGCTTATTTACAGATGATGGGTCGAGTACGGATGACGGCTTCAGAAAGAAAATGAAGAACTGGGAAAGGAGCCGAAGGTACAAGTGCAGACAAGAACGATAATAGGGCTGAGGGTGACACAACCGAATATGAGATTGATACAAGGCAAGGTGAAGAGCAGCAAGAAGAAGAAGATGTTGGAGATGAGGAACATGGAGATGGTTCGGATTCATCGGGAGAAGATGAAGATGACACAGGGGCCGAGACAGAGACAGGTCAAGATGATGAGGAAGAAGCTGAAGATGAAGAAGCTGTAAACGAGAAAGGTGGTCCTAAAAGCACTGATGTGATTAGAGAGTTTGATACTCATGTTGCTTATATGATATGGACTGGGCAGGTATGTGGCTATTATTTAAACGATCAATTTATTACTTCTTTTATTAAATGTAAATTTTATTTGTGTAGGAACGACCACTGCTCACTTGTGTCAACCATGCACAAAAGGTATCGGAGTGGAGGATTCCGGATAATGCTACTAGATTCAAAGCCATCATTGACTTGTCTGGCTTATCTTCTATTGTTAGCACTTGCTACAAGAGTGTTAACAGGAATCTGATATCAGCTTTCGTAGAACGATGGTATCTTGAGACTAATACCTTCCATTTACCATTCGGTGAGATGACTATTACTTTTGACGACGTAGCTTCTTTATTACACATACCAGTCGAAGGTAAACCTATACAGAGTAATTCATATGAAATGGAACAAGCGGTTAGTATTGTTTCTAAGTACCTTGGTCTTTCTAAAGCACAAGCTAGGTTGGAAATGAATGAGAGGGTTGGATATAAACTAAGTTTGTCTACATTACATGGTATATTTGAAGATGTGAGCGATGAGTGGACTGATCGGGCAATTAGGCGTGCCGCTCGTGCTTATCTTTTATTTTTGGTTGGCAACACACTGTTTGCTGACAAAAGCAAGTCTCATGTGCACATATCGCTATTGGATCCACTAAAAAATGTGGACATTGTCAACACTTACTCTTGGGGTTCAGCAACACTTGCTTTTCTCTACAGGCAGCTTGGATTAGCGACTCGTATGGGTGTGAAACAGATTGCAGGATTTCTTTGTTTACTTGAGTCATGGATATTTGAGCACTTTCCATGCTTTCATCCTTCCACCAATCTGTACTACGAGAGTTTACCCCGTGCTGCTCGATGGAATCCATCTACAGATTGTGGTGCATCAGTAATCGATCTTCGTATATTCCTTGATACTATTCAAATTGAACAGGTTATTATCTTCATTCAGTACTTTTATAATAACAATAGGTATGATTAGATGCATGTCATGAGTAACAGTTTATTTACTAAAACTAATTTTGATGAATTACATAATTGAATAGGTTATTTTTGATCCTTACGTCTTTGCACGACACTATCATCCATTTCACGCTATATCTTGGTATAGTGGTTGCATTCTCTTCCTAAATGTCGTGGAGCCATATCATCCTGATAGAGTACTTAGATAGTTTGGTAGAGTTCAGAACATTCCCACGGCTCCTATTCCTCCCGTAGCAACAACTGCACGTCGAGGTTCAACTTCGACTACATACACTCGGGTGCGTTATCAATTTTTGGAAAGTATATGGGACAACTGGTATAACCATGTTATTGCAGAAGGGCGTAGATCAATACCACTCAATCAGTCTATGTTGAGTTGCACTGATGAGTATACGGAATGGTATAGGGATCATAGTGTCTTACGGGTTCACAATCCTGTATACTTACCTGCTGATGTGAGGGTTGGAGCTTCACATTTTCAACCTACCTATAACCAACTGTACTCGATATGTTTCAGTTTGCTTCACTATATAATTTCAGTTTATAACATGCTCCATTTAACTTTATTTTTTTTCAGACTCTTCATAATGTGCATGGCCTTTTGAATGAAGCTAATCCTCAACTTGATAGTGTCCGAGCTGCTGTTGTACGCTACATCCGACATCAAGTTTAGTGCCCAAGTTTAGATTGTTTTGTATTTTGGTTGTTGTATGTAGTGAAATGAATATGGTATTTTAATTTGTAGTTGAACGGTTATGATATGTATTTGTAGTTGAACGGTTATGATATGTATTTGACTGATTATTCGAATGCTAATGGTATATTTTGCTGGTTTTTGGACTTAATTTACGCTGTGTATTTGACTGTTAATGGTTATGGTATATTCATGATGTGTATTTGTTGTTTAAATTGTTATAAGCTGTTGTATACTGGATCAAATTTTATTTTTTTGGTTTTCTGTTAGCACCACGCACTGACAAGACGTGGTTTGTAAACAAACCACGCACTGACAAGACGTGGTTAGTTAAGAAACCATGCAGATTTGTTTTGAAGAAATTTTTTTGAGTTTCTATTTTTCAACGCGCACTGACAAGACGTGGTTTGTATACAGACCACGTCGAAGTACTTCGTGGATTATTCAATAACCACGTATAGCTTCCACGTGGTTTTCTTCTTTTCCTCGTGAATTTAGTACGTTGTTTATCTTCTAACCACGTTTTGTCTTTGCGTTATTGTAACAGAAAGTCAAAAAAAATTACCAACCAAACATTCGATAACTTTCCAAACAAACTACATTCAATAACATTTCAAACAAAGTATATTCACTTAATTTTCAAACAACGTTTTGCAAACAAACTACAAACTACATTCACTAACTTTCCAGACAAAGTACATTCACTTCATTTCCAATTTGCAAATGCATTTCTTTCATCCCAAGCTTGTCTTCTATCGTTGTAAATATACTCCCATTTACTGGCATCCGTATCACGAACTATGTACCATTTTGAATAAATGGGAGGAACCGGGTGTTTGGGCTCTAGTTTTACCTACAAGACATGAGTCATGAGCCATGAGGTATGAAAATAAATGAAATTATTTTGAATTTTATTAATCTATAAGTTGTTTACCTGAACAAAATGATATTGGTTAACGAAAGCTATTGCAATTTCCATACGCTGTACTGGTTGTGGCACTTTTCCTTTCAATGGAGGTATTGTCAATACAAGTCTTTCGCTAATGGTGAATACTACAACGTTATACCTAGTTGCAATAATATAACCAACATCGGGCATAGACATCCACTTTTCCACCGGCGCAAACCCTTCATCTTCATGCTTAAGGCTACTGAGAAGATTTGTACTTCTACCATTTTCTATGAAAACACGATCGTATAAACTCTGATTTTCATATAATTCTTCATATAACTCTCTCCTTATTTGGCTCCAACTTGATTCCCCCAAACCAAGCAAAGCAGCCACACATCGATACCCATAGTTACCGTCTGCTCTAACGTCTATAATATCAGTGACAAAAGCCTTCAACTCCAATGGTATCTGATGCACATAAGTTCTCATGCCTTCAGTTAGTTCTTCCAACTGAAAAAAATGTTATCGTAAATAAGTACATAACTTATATTCAAATGCATGTTCAAATAAAATGTATTAAACATACCTTTTTCGGCTTACGAATAGGAAGTTTATCGACACGAGCCTTTTTTGAAGTAGACGAACTTTGAGAATAAACACTTTCGACAAGCTCAAATGCCGAAGGAGTCCTTTTAGTTGAAGTATTAGCACGTTTTTTCCTCTCTCTACCACGTGTCTTTATTTTGCTTTTTGGAGATGCGAGAGAGGACGTACGTGGTTGAACAACTTCCAACATCTTCTTATAAATTTGCATTTGGTAAGGAGTTTCCATCTTTTTCACATCGTTTAATAGGAGTTCCATTTTTTCTACTATCCCCACATCGTTCTTTCCGCTTATTTCTACTAGATGAAGTCTTGTCCAATGAACATCAATCATGTCAAGCGATACTGCGGTACCAGGCCCAAGACGTGCTAACTCGTGCGCACAAGGCAATCCATGTGTTCTACGAACGACACATCCGCATAACAATTCTTCCTCGCCAACATCTTGTATTCTCTGTAATTCTGAATGTATCAAATCAAGTGCCTTGATAGAAATGAAGCCTCGTAAATTTTTGAACTCCCGTATATGAAATATGTGTTTTACTGTTGTTAAACTTTTCTCAAATGATGCTTTAAGTTCAGTAAACGAGAGTTCCAAGAGTGAATGCATCTTCGTCCAAGCTTGTTCGAAATTACATTGACAACTAGCTAAATGTTTTTTTAACTTTGAATGCGCGGACTCGGCCCTGCATATGACACATGCATACGAGTAATATAACAGTAATTACTATGTTGAATAAATATGAACATGATTATTAAACAAAATTACCGATTAGAAGTATAATTTCCAAAATGCTTGTAGTCATCTGTCCACGCTTGAACAAATCGGTCTTTGTATGTATCCAACCATGTCTCGTGAATATACTTCAACAGTGAAGTATGATTCCCATACTTTTCATGCAACACTTGTAGATTCTCATTGTAAGCGCTTAAATTTTTTGAACACACAAGTTCATTCCAATCAAATAAAAGTGACTTCTTCTCCTCAAGCTCCATTCCTTTCACTCTTTTTTGCATAAAAGTTAGAACATTGTTTTTAATGTGCCATGTGCATAACATATGTGCAGAATTTGGGAAAACAACACCAATAGCATTAACTAGTGCTATTTCCCTATCAGAAACGAAGACTGATGGCAATTCCACTTCACAATCAATCAAAACAGATTTCAACCGTTCTAAGGCCCATGTATAATTTTCCTCGGTTTCAGAAACTAAATACGCAATCGCAATACAAAATGTAAGATCTGTACAAGTAACACCAACAATCTCAAGCAAATGCATTCTATACCTATTGGTTTTATATGTGCAATCTAGTATGATAACTCGAGGAAATGTACGTAAAAAATCCAAACCGGTAGGATGCGCCCAAAATATATCTTTAATAATATCTGTTCCATCTAATGTCTTACGGTGCCATTCAAAGTAATGAAACTCTGTCAATTTACTAAGCAAATATTGAACTTGTGAACGCCCTGCCCGCTCAATAGAATTTTGTGCTCGTATAACATTATAAATTGTTTTAATGGTGGTACGATTTGTAGGATCATTTCTTTTAATGGTGTGTAAAATTTCTTTTGCTTTTATCATGTTTCTGTGCATCTCAACAACTAATTTGGTCTCATCTTCATTTAGTCGACCAATATACGAATGGCCTTCCTCATTTTTTAACTCTGAATGATTGTGAACACCATTCACAACATGCAATCTCCAATCATCTAAAGTATGACTGTTTCAGAGATAACCTTGGATGTTGTGAGCGTGCCTTGTCGTTATGTGATGTGTGTTTGATTTGGATATGTTTCATTGTTATGTTTCTTGTATGTTGAGTATGACGGACTCGGGAATGTCTGTTGCATGATTATCTGAGAGATGATATAGGTTTTGTGAAGAGAAAGTGGCCACGTTCATATTTGATGTGTGTTGATGTGTATGGATGTATAGTCATTTCATCCACTTTGATCATGAGTCGTTTGATAAGTTGATGGAATTGTTTATTTTATTTAGGTGATGTTTCATGTGCATGGTATTAAGATGTTATGTTAGTTTGTGAAGTTAGCATGCTACCTTGTGTTATGTTCTTTTTTATACCATGTAAGTTGTGTTGTAAGAGAACATTGACATTCTGGACATAGTTTGACCACTGTGTTATTTATATGATACTCATGTCAGTCCAAGACATTTCAGTTTTCCAAGTAAAGTAACCAACTTTTAGTTGTTGGACATGGATTCGAGGGATAGTTTATTGTAGGGCTAAGTTATGTATATATGTGCATGTTTGTGTAGCCTCATTTGTATATGTTTATAATATGCGAGTAGAGTAGTATGTATTGGACCAGTACCATGTATGTTTTTGATGATAGTGGACATCTGACTCTTTTATGCATACCATTTGGACATGTATATTTTATCTATCCTGGAAATACACATGTTCATTGCTTTGTGTCGATGCTAGGTACGTATATGTGAGTTGTATATAATTTTAAAATATGTATCGTTGTTAGCCTAAAGGAATATTCACATATGACAGCCCAATACCGCCTTATTATTGGTATTATCGTACAACATTACTTAACAACACTCTTTGGTAGTATGAGTATAGAGGTGGAGTGTTACAAGTTTTTAATTTATCGGGTTTCAAATTTTTTATTTTCGATATTTCGGAATTATTGTTTTCAAGTTTTTCAAATTCAAACTTCGCATTTGGTTTTTAAATTCAAATTTGTGGGTCGATTATCAACGAATTTAATTCTAAAAACAAATCAATTAATGGTAAGGTTAGGTTGGGTTATTACATCTAAAGCAAAGCTTTGTCACCGTAACGAGAAACCCAATGGACTAAAAAAGATTCAATAATAAGTGATCCATGAAAATCCAAATTACATGCTTCTTAGTAGATAAATGCAACCGAATTCAATAATAAAAGCTCACATATATGAACTTACCTCCATGGACCATCGTTACAACTCACATCGTCAAGCTATCGTCCGGAACTTCTCTAGACTACCATCGAAAGTCATAGAGTTCCATCGTGTCAATTCCGAAGAAATCTCCCTACTTCACGTCAATCCCAAAGTGGATTTAGTTTACTCATATGATACCCACTTCACTTTCTTCGGCGTTAAATCTATCATCCTCGTTCATGTGCATTAGATCAGATCTCCAGAAGATCAATTGATTGATCACCGCACGCGCCTTAGAAAACGCGCCAAAAACCCATAATCAAATAGTTATCGATCGAGTACTCTTAGAATGATCAGTGCTGATCACTTTGGCTAAGCACTAAAGCCAAATGTGGTTAAGTGTTAAGATAGCCAAATCAATCGTCAAGGTTAAAGCCTGGAGTTCCACCAACCCTAACACAAACCGGAATGTGCCACATCTAGAAACCTTTAATTGCAAGCTCCCGAACCACATTCAGTGCTTCCCTAAACCGCTCATCGTCGCGTTTTTGAATCACTGGACCGAAACTCACCGCATCAAATCCCAAAGTAGCAACCCAAATTCTCCGAACACACTTTCCTGTGCGCACTCGTGCACTCATCTACCACCACCGATCAACGCTGGTCGTTCATGACCTATAAGCGACGATCAGTTGAGACTTAAGCCAAAATTAACCAAGTTTCCTCTAGCGATTTGCATCATCTTTGTCCATATTCCCTGGGCTCGATCCACGTGCAAACATTAAGATCTGTTATAGTTTTTTTATATTTGGCATAAAGACTTTAGATCTTGCTCTACAATATGAATCTCCATTGTTTTGTGCATCCAAGTTCAATGATCTAACATCTTGTTTATCACATGCACAAGATCCATTATAAAACGACCCCAATACTTTAATCCGCCTTTGATCAACGTTTTCACTTTAAACTTGTTTTATAATTTAAAACCATCACTTTATAAATCCATAAATGATTTTCAGAAACATATTTAAACTTTGTTATTTTCAGATAATAAGTACGCTAACAGTACTTATTATAAATAGGAATAAGCCCCTAGTATGTCTTTCAAAGTTAATTTTAAAACCGCAGATCACAGCGACTTCAAAGTGCATCCATCACGACCTTTCGCTTCTAACATTTACAACTTCCCTTTCCAATTTCCACAAATGTCAAAACCAATCCATGTATGTCAAACACACCAAACATGTGTAGAACAACCCTACACACACACACATTCCCTGTAACAACTCAAAATTCCAGTCATTTAATTTTAAATATTTAATTAATTTTAGATATTTAATTTGGATTTTGGAATTTAATACTTGGAATGCAATAATAGTGATTGATTAAAAATTTGAATTAAGAATTAAATATTTGAATGGTGAACCAAATATGAATTAAATAGATTTAATGGTGTCGACTCTCGATGGTCAAAAAGGCGGGTCGTTACATTCCCCATATCCCAATTTAACACATGTTAGTTATCGCGGATTTCAAAGCACGTTTATAACGACTATTCTAACATATATAATGCACTATCACTTTTCACAAAGCAATATAAAAACATGTAAACAAGTAGTCTGAGCCACGATCCGTATTATAGATGATCAATATAGATATTATACTTAATAATAATGTTCTCACTTGTTTTACAAAACAAGGCTAAGTCCAAAAGTAATAACTTGCAGTCTGTTGTACAGTTTATACTTTTAATACAACAACAATTATATATACAATAATTGTACAATCAACTGGTGAGTAAAACTCACCCAAGTTTCAACTAACGCTTTCGCGTTTTTGAATAGTCCAAAATCTATTTTGACAAAAATTCTTACAAGCTTCAAACTCGAAGAATCCAACTCTATCGCGTAGATAATTCAGATACGAATGCAAGAGCGAAAACGACGCCTCGATCGGATCTCGTATGAACAAGATACGATCATTAAAACATAACGAGATTAATTAATTAGTAGATTATTAACATAATTAATAAGCTAATTAGCAATCACCTTCCTCTCTCTCACGTATAACCTAATCGCGATACTCAAAACTCAGGCTGCCATCTTCAACCGATCGCCGCTGCCGCCACAAAGCTCCGGACGCTGCCGCTCCCTGCTAGGTGGAAGCCCCGCCTCAGGCCAACCTACCGCCAATGGCCACACCACCTATCGTGCCCTGTAACTCGCTGATTAACCCACGAATGCCACCGCCCTCGACCCAAGATCTATGCCACCTCGCTCAACCATTCAACGATTAGCCACCACCGATGAACTCCCCTTCCCCTCGCCTACCTTCTTCATGTTGACCCCGACAACTAGTTCGACCTCTAAAGGCCGGAGGAATATCGGCTGTCAAATGCAGCAGCCAAATTAAGGTTAGGGTTTTAGTTTTGCAAATGAAAAGAAAAGCGAGGTCCTTATATAAAAGATTTTCAAAACTGTTCACCTTCCAAAATCTCAAACTTCAAACGAGGAGTGCTTGTTGGCGTTCCTAGCTAATTACCCTCATTCTGAACACAATGGAATTAGTATCGGGACCTAATTCCATCATATACAGAAGTTAACTTTTAAAATCAAATTATATTATATTATAAATTTTGAAATTAATTGGTATGTGTTTCGAGTCCGCGCGACCACATAGTACATAAGATCGTCACGAAATCCGACGGCGTATAACAATTCATTATTCCCAATCCAAAGGCACTAGTTTCGTCAAAATTCGAGACAGTGCCCCGAAATGATAATTTCACACATGAATTAAAACGAATTATTATTAAAACAAATTTTAATCACTTATAATTCAAAATTAAAAGTTTATTATATCATTCTTATTTAAACATAATTTAAATAAGCTTTCAGAATTATTTTTATTCACACTAAATCCAAGATTTCAATTATTTAAATAATTCCAATATTTAAGTATAAACCGTTCAAAAATTCGGGTCATTACAGTACAAAGTAACTATATATAATAACTATGGATGTGTAACATAAATAAATGTATATTGTGTGTCGTAAATCTTATTGATACAAAATATGGTTAAAAAAACCCAACATAAACTCAAGTTTATGCCAAATTTTATTTTTTACGGAGAGTTATCTACACCGCTTATTAAGAAATGTTAAAATGAACAAATGGAAAGAGCATCTAATCTTTCATTTGCCGCTTCTCACCCCAAATCAATTGCTCCTTCCCAAATTTTGACCTAATTTTTTCTGCGTAAACCCACTGCCCCAAAACTATCGACGCTACCATCAACAGCTCAAATCGAGGCGAACAACGATTGGCTCGGCTGCACTGCCGCAAAAACCATCGACGCTACCATCAGCAGCACAAATCGAGGCGAACAACGATTGGCTCAGCTGCATCGCACCGCTGCAGCGTGACCGTTCCAACTCCACCGCTTAAGCTCCGCTTCGCATCTCGAGTCCACTGCAATTCCGACATCTCGATTCTGTTACAACTTCGGTTGAAGGTAACTTGCGGTTTTAATATTCATATCTAACTTGCTTACATAATTCGTTGAAATTATTCTAAACTGTATATCGGTTTGCAACTTTGGTTGAAGGATGCTTGTTCATTGTCTCAGTCTGTTGCTTTGCCTGAGGGTTAACTTTATTCAACTTTAGTGGACTTTTTAATACTTTTTAGCATGGCTTATTAGAGTGGTTAGTTTTCATTATAAGGATGATCAAACGTAGAAAGCCTGCATATATATATGTGTGTGTGTGTGTGTGTGTGTGTGTGTAAAGAAACTAGTTGGGCTGATACAACCTGGCATACAGTTGATAATCCAAAAATTCAAATGAGGAAAATAACATAGTAGTAGAACAAGTGTAGCAGCGTTCACGAGAGCAAAAAACCATGATGTCCACATAACTACGTGTACAGTTTTGATCACAAATTCCATACTATCCATTTATCTTTTGCAATTTGCACTATGTTTATATATATATATATATATATATATATATATATGTTTGCTTCCATAGAAAATATACAAGGCTTAATATATTGCCTTTTAAAACATGAATATTTGATTTTGTAAGACTAAAAAGTTTACACACTAGAACAGGTAAATTTTTGACAAATATTTGGTCATGGTCATAGGCTGGATAAGGAAGTCGGAGACCATGGTGTAGTTTTATCAACTACAAAGGTTGAATTGTTAGTCATTATGTCAGTAATTATGAAAGCACGCTACTGGAAATAGTTGTTCACTTTTTTGTGACTAGAGACTTTGAAAAATAGAATTTATGGTTAATTATGTTAGTTAAAAAATAATGGATATGATGTTGTATAACTTCTTATGTGAGTTAACATGTCAGCTAAATATGAACATTCAGTGGTCTACGTCATTAATCCGGTACAAATGATTATCCATATTCAGTACTTACAATATGTAGTTTTCCTAATGTTTAACTGATTCCGAGCTGATCACTGAAAATAACAGTGTAACGTAGTAAAAAAGTGGTAGACTTTGATTACTAATTTCCTTGATTAGAGCTGATTTTAAACGTATGTTTTCTTCTTCTTCAATATTAACTCAATATTTTCTTTGCTTAATTTTCTCAACTGTGCTCCAATGTCGTTTCTGTTTCCACTCTGAATTGCATAAAGTGACGTAAGTTATTCCAAGTGTATTCAACTTTTATGTTCACTATCAACATACCTAAAGTGGCATGAATTTATACTGTAAAACATAAAGGGGAATACTAAGATCACGTGGCTAAAAAATAATTGGATAATTTCCAATGTACTAAATGAACATGCTACACATCTACATTATATTTAAGGTTATATTAACAAATGGGTTCACTGAAATATTTGTTGAGTGAGCATGAATGATGAAAAAACATAGTAGAAATTAGGTCACTTTTATTAGCAACAAATAATGAGTTGATTAAATGTTTCATAATGTCCATAATATATATGCCTTTCTACCATAAAGTGGCGGTTGAAATTTTTATATCTACACCATATATTTATCTCGCACTGTGAAATTTAGATTCTTATAATTAATTGGCAGCACCACATTCAAAGCACTTAATTTGTTTCTCTTCATACTTTATAGGCTTTGAAGTATATACGAATAAATGAGATGTTTATTCTTACGTCATTAATATCAAAGTTTGAGATCTTGGTTTCGATCTTTTGTGATTTTAGGAATTTCGATGTAATGCGTAAATTTTGGGAATTTCAACTTCAGTTTAGGTTTCGTATTTTTCATATAATTACACATATATTCGTTTAATTCAGTGAAACAAAACATGTAATTTATATTTAATTGAAAAATAAGGTATAAAAGAACAATACTGATTAATTATAAATAGTTAGAACACTAAAAACCACTAATCTACTTAATTTCCATAAAACTATTTTTCCTCCACCCATTTTTGTTCCATTGATAAGAATTATCCTCTTATGAGATTCGTCTTTTAAGTTCTACGTCGTATATGTTTAATCTATTTTACAATTTATTGTATAGGAATATTTTAAACGCACTTCAAAAAATACTGTTGCACTACACCTTTTTCATAAATTAAATTAGAAAACGGAAGAAACAGACAATTTGTTCTTATTCACTAGTGTACACGATGTGCGGATGCATATAAAATATATTTTTTATTAACGGTATAGGTTAGAGTAAGGCAAAAATTCTTCAGTCATACCAGCACGCAAGACAACATGGGCGTGAGGTTCTGTTCTTACACAAGTCATGGTAGGCTCATTAGAGGAAGATATTTAAGAAATTTCAAGCAAACACCATCAAATGTATTTATTCAATTACTTTTATAAATAGCAGAGATAAACTTTACATCTTGTGGATTATAATACACATAACATCTAATAATTTAATCAACTATTTTTCCGCAGCTGAAGAAAATATGCCATCAATTTACCATGGGTTGGAGAAATCTTGGGTTCACCTACTAAGGTTTGTACTAAACCATGTATTTGTTTGTTTAATATATGTTTAAGTTACTCATGTTCTTAGCAAAAATAAAAAATTATGTGCTCTCTTTTGTACCAACCACCGATGCATAATAATTTTGGATTATGATTTTTAAGTGGCATTGAAAATAATGCGACCTACGTTTCATTTCTGATCACACGCTTCCATAAGCATATGATTGCACAAGCTTCCTGAATTAGATCATTATTCTACCTAATTGTTAATTTTATTTTACTTTATAATTTACATAATGTCATTTTGTTGTATCTTTTAGTGAACTTGTTTTATGGTTCTTTTTTTCTTTTATAATTATATTTGTTGAGACAACTAAGAGTAAAAATTACATGCTAAAGGTCGACTCTTGTGATCTTTTGTTGTCATGTTTTCTTGTTTTCTATATGTAGCAGTAATTGCCATTAGTGGGCTTTCCTTGTTTCAGATCTGTAGGTTTGCAGCAGTACTAGAACGATCAGAAAACTAGAGGTTGTTAGAAGCTCAAGACCTCTTTATTGTAAGTTCTTATAACCTAGACAAACTGATATGTTTACTTCCCATAAATTGTTTTTCTCCTTCCCAGTATTAGCCTATAGGATGTGTTTACATTATTTTTTTTATGCAATCATATGATTAATACATCGATCTTCATATTTCTTTTCAATGATTTTGGTTTTCATATACCGATCGGATGGAAGGTGTAGTAGTTGGAAACTGACAAAATTGCAGATATGTTTGGGACTACTACTTGTTATTACTTATTTTTGTTTCTGAAAAAAAACTTGAAATTATTGTTTTAGTTGACCTGTTTGAAAACTTTAGCAAGGCGTTTTTCCATTTTCTTTGACCATTCACAAAATCCAGAAAACTAATAAATGACAGCAGTAATATGTTTCTTATGTAAAGTTGGTTAATCTTTGAAATGGAGAAGTTGAGCTCATGGTTATTAGGGATTGGTACTAGTTGCTTGTATGACTATGCAAGTATCAGGCACAATTTCATTCTCCACTATTATTATTATTTTCATTTTAAGATTTCAGATTTTATATGGTAGTTGGGGATTTAATTTATGTTTGACAATAATGTACTTAGAATCCTAGTAAACTAATGGTTGAGTGGATGCGATTTTGAAGAATTCACGGTTCCATATGTTAGATCAACACATAAGTAAATTAATAAATCTCATACATTAATTTTTTTAAATCTCAAATACAGTGTATTATATTGATGGTAAAGAGTTAGAACAAAACGATTTGTTGACTCAAAAGCTAAGCAATTTTACTTAGTTATGGTTTAAGGTTTTAATAATTATTGAGCAAACCTAATAGAAAGCCAACAAAAAAGAAGTACCTATATTTAACCATCAATTCATTCAACTTAGATCTACAAATAACGGATCAGATTTTCCCACTCAATGGCACGCCAATAACAAGATATATCCAAAACAACTATCAATATACATTTACCAAATTCGCTACGACATGATTAAAAGCCTCAGAAATAACTAGAACAACACAAATTTCGGTATACTTTTATTAAATCGAAATGAGTTATTCAAAGTAAAATATCTATAACATCCAGTTTACGTGATTATCAGTTTTCGAGAAGAGAATTTAAACATTTATATTCCAAAAAAATTTAGTTTACTTTAATAAAGATTGAAGAACCGAGTTCAAAAACACATTTTCTTATTTGGCCATCACCAAACTTAAAATTTAAGTTCCAATTAAATAATATTACTGAAGTAAATTTCATAATTAGTACTTCAAATTGTTTGAGTCATATCTCAAAACGCAGCAAAGCAGTTTTAATGATTTTTATGAGTTTGTTTGAACGATAATTTGAAAATGTACATATTTTGCGTTGAACGCTTTTTGAAAATTGACCCGACCCATTTATGATCCGGTCCGTTTGGTATATTTATCAACGGGGTCATTCTAACCCAACCCACTTCATTTGTAGGTCAACCCATTTGACCCACTTGACAAACAAAACATTTTAGACACCAAATTCCCATCTCCATTATTTGATTCGATTAGATCATTTCCCTTCTCCATTATTTTAATTCTTTAGGGCAAAATTGATATATGGACTGGAAATTTAAATCTATGCCCGTAGTTTTAGGTTTATTTATTTTTAAGTGATTTGCTATATTCAGGTATAAACTAATTACTTAATTATATTATAGAAATTTATGTCAGTGACTTTATACTTTTTTGAGATATAATAAATTTATCATGTTTCAAAAATGAACATGTAAATATGATAAAATCCAATAATTCCAATAGCATGGTAAATTTATCAATTTTCAAAACTGTTGCTTTGAATTTGAGTAATGCTATATTGTAATGCTCGCAAGTCTGTTGGAATAAAGTTAGATTCATATATTTCAGCTATGAAACTATTGCACTAGTGGTATACTGTTGCCTAAGCATTTGATTTCTGATTGGGCCGCCCTTTCATTTATCAAATTTATTGGAATTGCTAACACTGGGCTTTTCTATATTACACCGTTGTTATTCTGAAGCTGATACTGCTAACCAACCTCAAGTAAAACATGTTAAGAATTGTATCCTTCTGGATGTAATGGAGTTGTAACCGTGAGTAGCTGATAATTTTGAGAATCAGTTTGGCATGACTTGTTATTCAGGAACATGGCTTCAAGGAGTTTAGAATAAAGATGAGAAACCATTTTCTTACGGGGACACTGAAAGGATAGCTGGGTAAATAGGGTCATCACGGATTTATTTAGGAATGAAGTGTTTTGACCCATTAAAAAAGAAATTTTTATTATGTTAGACCCAACCCTGTTAAAATTTAGTTAAATGGGTTGGGCTAGAGGTTCGGGTTACATTTTGACATGCCTAGCTTTTAATATGAGTTTATCTCCTTTTTTTATGTATCATAGTACATTACAATAATTAGTTTTAATCAAAATTTATGTTACCCATGATGCAGGAAGTAAAGGCGCTAGTAGAAAGAAGGTTATTGCATCTGCTACATTGTTATTTGGAAAGCTTGCTCTACCAACTAAAACCTTTTTCGGAAACTTCGAACAAGTTGCATTTCTGTTCTAGTTTTTAGGCTCATGTTTGTAGTGTATTTGATTTTCAAACCATAGCTTGTGATGACACATGTTGATGTCAAAATACTTTCCGATGCGACTCGTGTGATGTTTTTTCATCATTAAATCATGGGTTGATCTAACAGATTGTTCTATGTATCCTATTCCTTTTGAAATGCGCATTTGTGGTTTGACATTTAATAACATTCTATGAATTGTTGTGATGTTATATAAATATGGTTGAAATGTACAATATAATATGTGAAAAATGTTGGCATAATTTACAATGTTTGTCAATTGTTGTAAAATACTTATGCACAACGTTTATTGTATGAATTAAATGTATTTTTTGTTATATTAGAGCAATGCTATAGAATATTTATTTACAATCGTTCACAAACGTGGTGGTAATACATAATATAACAGTTAAAAAAAGTTGTGGGAATTTTGTTTTGCAATGTTTAACAAATGATGCAAATGAAATTAGAGCGACATATAAACAATGTTGTCTAACTTGTATTTGCAACGTTGATTAAATATGATTGAAGCATAAAATGCCACATTTGGAAATAGTTGTATAAAACCAATACACAACTTTTATTAGATGACGTGGATAATGTTTCTACAATAAGTGAATAATGTTGTTGAAATAAAATACAACATATGAAAATCATTGAAAATGTATGTAGACAACATGTACATATTGTCGTAAAAAAGTTTGTCATAACATATGAAATATATGGTAATTGTCTATTTTAAAACATTAAGAAAACGTAGTAAAAAGTTCTTTTAATTACTTTTTGGTGTTTTCACAATATTTATGTTTTGTTATAGCTAACGTTTCTACAACATTTTACGCAACATTTAAATAAACGTTGTAAATGATAACCCATCTTTCACAACTGTGGATGCAACAACATAACCATAAATGTTGTTATAATACATTAACTACATTTATTTGATGTTGTAAAATGATATTTTTCTTGTAGTGTATCCAGTTTAAGGGATAGTCCGGTCTTGTGTTGCAGGGGACCTCGGAGTGGTCCTCGGTACGGAGTTTCTTGACAGGTACCGTGACAGGTACCGTGACAGGTGGTACATCAGTGCCTAGTCATTCAGTTGGAATCCATTCTCCAATACGTGCCTTTACGGTTTTTATTGTAGAGCCTAGTATTGCTGGAATTTAATTAATGTAACAATTTCAGCTATTTGAATAAGTATTTGTACTTAGACATTATTATAATATCAGAGGATTTGATATGAAATGTTTTGGTTATCGTAAGGTAAAAACCCGCCGTGTTTTTTTGCGGTGTGGTCTTACGAGATACCTTTGATTTTCAAAGGATTTTGAAACTTTAATAATTCAAATTGAGTGTGTTTTCTCACGCTGGTTTTCCTGACTGACTCGGGGGTTATTTTATTATAATGCTCGGGTCAGATCGAGTATTACAGATACAGAATAGGATGCTATGGAGCTCAGGAGGCGAGCTAGGTGGTGAAGGTGTATCACATGTACTTGATTTTTTCCGCTGTGCAATGTAAGCTATATAGTCAGCTTTTGTGAGGACAAGTTATTGAAATTGTCCAGTATTGTGCTATTGATGTATTGTACTCTGATGATGTAATGTATAAAACAGTAATAGTTCTTTTTGTATAAAGATCGGTTGTTATCTGTTAACACCTCTCTTATTCACGACTTAGCGACCTATTCGACTCAACGACCTAAAGGAATAAACGACTTAACTATCCAAGGCATAAACGACTTAACGACCTATAGCAAGGCATGACCTAACGACCTAAAGCATAGAGCGGCTCAATATGGCACGACTCAATGACTTAAGGAGCTCCAGCGACCTAGCGACCTAAAGACTCCTGCGATTCAACGAGTTAACGACCTAGCAACTCAATGAAGGCAACGACCTAACGAGTTAAGGAAAGAGCGACCTAACGACCTAGTAAGCTTCAGAGTTAAGCCGCATGCGCACTGCCTCTTCCATTAGGTCGCTTACGACCTAAGCAAGCCGAGATAACTCTTGTGCTGCACATGTTAAGTCGCTCACAACATGTATCTCATCCAGGATGGCTCCATTAAGTCGCTAACGACTTATGCTACCTCGTGATCGCTCCTTGGTCGCAACTCCCTAGGTCACTCACGATTTATGACATGGTCGACCTAAGCCCAACTTCTACTATAAATACCCCGCCTACTCCGCACTGAAAGAAGGGGGGAATGGGATTTTTCGGGAGGCGCCAAGTCTTTGCTATTTTCACTACTTCTACACTTGTTCCAACACTTCAACGAAAAAAGACACTTCAAAGAACCTTCGGAAAAGATCAAGTTCATTCAACATGAATTCAAAGAGCTTTTCTGCATTAAAGTTCTAACTACCTGTCTTAATGGTGTTGTAATTGAAGAATTATTGTAGAATTTGTAATCAAATCAGTAATAGAAGAGATTAAGTGGACGTAGGCTTGACTTTGAGCCGAACCACTATAAAAATTATTGCCTCTTTACTATTTTCTGTTATTTTCTGCTTGCTTTTAGTTCCCGTACCAACGGGAGGTGCTTTCGCTCTATCACAACTCACACCGGGGTGTTAACGTACATTTTTAGCGTTAACATTTTTGGTGCTTTCACTGAGAAGGCTGAACTCAGGGGTGCTCTCATCATTGCTTCACAAAGATTTGTGGAAAGACTCTCCCTAAGAACCAGAAGTCTATCCGAAATTATGGCTCCTGGAAGAAAAAGTAATTCTACTAGATTTGGAAATGCTTATGACAACACCGCCACTTCTCCGGCGTCAAATCAAGCGGCTCCTAGTGTTGGAGTCACAAGGGTGGAATTGGATGCTGTAGTGTCTGGGTTGTATCAACAAATGGAAGCCTAGAACACTTTGATGTTGGACAAGTTGAATGCTTTGCTTGGAGTTAACCAGCAACTAGAAAATAATGAAGAAACTTTTACTGAGGATGTTCATGATTCCCAAGGGAAAAGTATTCCTCAGAGGGAAGCTGGCACCGCCGAAGGGGCACCTCCCCAAGCTGGAGGTTCAAGGCCGCAACCAACTCTTCGTGAACGTTTGTCCAGGCAAACTTCCGAAAAAGTAGCTGACGTCTGTCCCGCGGGGCCTCTAAACGATGAGGAGTACCTCTCGAAAATGATTCGACATATCATGAAAGAGAGCATGCAAAGGGAGGAAGATGAAAGTGACTGGGCGTTTGCTCCAAGCAAAATTCCTTTTACTGAAAGAATTCTGAAGGCTGAATTTTCGAAGAAGTTTTTTCCCCCCACTATTCCAGCTTATCGGGGGACAAGTGATCCTAACTAGTTCTTATACAAGTATGACTGGCATATGACATGTGCCAAAGCATCAGACGAGATCAAGTGCAGATACTTTCCTGTGTACTTGGAGGGAGTGGCCTTGCTTTGGTTCACAAAGCTGCCAGTTCGATCCGTGGATCAGTTCTCCAACCTAACTCGGAAATTCAAAGATCAGTTCAGGTTATATGCTTCGAAGGCCAAGGACATAATGTCACTATCCAGCCTCGAACAAAGCACCAAAGAGTCTATCAAATCTTTCTTAAACCGCTTCAATATAGCCTTGGCAGAAGTTGATAATGCAGAGCCTCGGATGATTCTGACTTACTTAATGCGAGCTATTGACAAAACAAGTGAATTCGGAAAATGGCTGAAGATGAAAGAGCCAAATTCACTTGAGAAGTTCTACAAGAAGGCCGATGAATTCATGCGCTTAGAAAGTCTTCCTGTGCCAGCAAAAGTAGACGTGGCTGAAGTTAAGAATAACAATGTTGCTTCTAACAAAAAGGAATCTGGTGGCCAGAAGAGGGAGAATGACGGTGGGAAAAAGCAGAAAGATGTGAAGAAAATTCACTACTTTAAACCTTCAGATCTTACTCCCTTAACTGATACTCCATAAAATATCTTTTTCGCAACCAAGGATGTTGTCGAATACCGCAAACCACCTGAGATGAAGCCTGGGAAAAATGTTGTGCACAATGGGAGATTCTGTCGGTTCCACAATCAACCTGGCCACGACACTAATGAATGTCACCATTTAAAGAGTTTGATTGAAGAGCTGTTGAGACAGAATAAACTACAACAATATATGAAGAGAAGCAGAAGTGACCTAACCTCATCTACTCAGGGGCAGCAAGTTCCTGCTCATCAATCCGACTTAGGTGAGAGGACTGCAGCGCAGGAATCTGAGAGACCTGTCATTAATGTTATCACAGGGGGTCCTCACCCAGCGGGCAGAAGTTGGGGTGAGATGGAGAGATATGCTCACGCTTTGAGATATGCCCCGGCGGAAGAAAATGTTTTTGTCTTGGAAGATGCTGCACCTTTAAAACAGCAAAGAACTTTTAATGATGACATCGTATTCCGGGCTAGAGTTTCTATTGGTGTTGAGGCTCCCACCATGGATCCCTTGGTGATATCTGCAGGCATCGGACCAGCCGTTGTAAGAAGGGTGCTTGTTGACTGCGGCGCCTCTTGCAATGTCCTCTTTAGAAAGACGTTTGATCAGATGAAAATTCCCATGGTTGATGTCCAAGCTTCCTCACAGAAAATTGTTGGATTCACTGGAGAACCAAAACAGCCTATTGGGACTATTGACTTATTTGTAGAGCTCGGAGAAGGGGAAAATAAGGTGGTCCGAAAACAAACTTTTGTGATTGTTGATGAATTCTCCGCTTACAATGCCTTCTTGGGTCGACCGACTCTTGCCGCATTCAAGGCCATTCTCGCCCCATGGTGCCTGACTATGAAGTTCCCCACTGATAATGCCGTCGGTGTTGTGAAGGGGGACCAAAATGTCGGGCGAGAATGCTATCTCATAGAGTTGCAGGAAAGAAAGAAAAGAGAAATGGGTAAATGAGCGGCAGCTCTGCTCCGCATCAAAGAGCCCACCTTATAGCAATTACGGGGTGGACCTTGCACTGGTGAGCATAGTGATGCACGAAAAGAGATTGATCCTAGAAAAACTAGTGCAGGGGAGAGTAGAGTGGTGCCGGTGGAAGTGACGGTGCCAATACCTGTTGACCTGAATGATCCAAACAAGGTGCTGAATGTGGGTTCACAACTCGGTGTGACGGTTCAGAATACGCTAATATCATTCTTGAAAGCAAACCTGGATGTATTCGCTTGGAGTCATGCCGACATGTGTGGAATATCTCTAGAAATCGCGGTGCACGCTTTGAATATTGATCCAAAATTCACACCCGTAAAGCAGAAAAGAAGAACCCAGGGTCCTGAAAGGTCGACAACATTAAAAGAAGAAGTAGACCGGCTCATGGAAAATGGCTTCATCAGAGAATCCACTTATCCAAATTGGGTTTCTAATCCGGTGTTGGTTAAAAAAAGCAAATGGGAAGTGGAGAGTATGCATCGACTTTTCAGACTTGAACAAAGCATGCCCCAAAGACTGTTTCCCGTTGCCCAGGATTGATCAGTTGGTGGATGGAACAGCTGGGCATGAATTATTGTCTTTTATGGATGCTTACTCGGGATATAATCAAATCATGATGCATGAGCCAGATCAGGAGGACACGAGCTTCATCACTGATGTTGGTCTTTACTGCTATAAAGTCATGCCCTTCGGACTAAAGAACGCGGGGGAAACTTATCAAAGACTTGTTAATACCATGTTCAAACCCCAGATTGGCAAGACTATGGAAGTGTATGTTGATGATATGTTGGTAAAATCGAAGAAGGCAGTAGACTACATGGATCATTTGGCAGAAATGTTCGCGGTCCTCCAAAAGTATGGGATGAAGCTAAATCCTCTGAAATGTTCATTCAGGGTAGAGTCTGGAAAATTCTTGGGTTTCATTGTGAGTGCTAGGGGCATCGAAGCTAATCCTGCTCAGATTACTGCTTTAAGAGAAGTCAAAGCCCCTAGAACAAAGAAGGAATTGCAAAGCCTCAACGGGAAAGTCGCTGCTTTGAGTCGGTTTATCTCCAGGGTCACTGATAAATGCATTCCCTTCTTTGACGCTCTGAAGAAAGGAAAGAAAAACTTTGAATGGACTACTGAATGTCAGAAAGCTTTTTATGAACTGATTTGTCACATGGAAACGCCTCCAGTACTTTCTCAGCCCAGCAATGGTGGAGATCTTTTCATATACTTAGCGGTTTCATCTCATGCTCTCAGTGCAGCATTGGTACGGGACGATGCAAAATTTCAGCGCCCGGTTTATTATATCAGCAAAAGATTCACTGGGGGCAGAGATGAATTATCCAAAGCTAGAAAAGCTCGCCTATTGTCTGTTGATTGCGTCCAGAAAGTTGAGGCCATATTTCCAGGCTCATCCTATTAAAGTCCTCACCGATCAACCTCTAAAGCAAGTCCTATTTTGCCCTGAAACTTTGGGTCGTCTTCTAAAGTGGAATATTGAACTCAGCCAATACGATATTACCTACCATCCCCGAAGAGCAATCAATGGACAAGCTTTAGCAGATTTCATTGCAGAATACACATATAAAGGTGGCAGCGAGGAAGAGGTGACTGATAACATCCCGATCCGATGGAAATTGTATGTTGATGGTGCAAGAAATGACTATTGTTCCGGAGCGGGGGTTGTGCTTGAAACTCCCGAAGGGCGGTCATTATGCTATGCATTGAGATTAGAATTTCCTTCGACAAATAATGAAGCAGAATATGAAGCTCTTATTGCCGGCTTGAAGATTGCTAAAGAACTGAACATCAATGTATTGCAGATCTTCAGTGATTCTCAGCTTATTGTATGCCAAGTCAAGAAAGAGTTTCAAACTAAAGGAGGAAATCTGCCTGCTTACTTGTCAAGGGCCTGGGAGCTTCTCGATGATTTTGATCATTATATGATAAGCCATATACCCCGGGAAGAGAACATGAAGGCAGATTCTCTCGCAAAATATTCAAGCTCTGGCGAAGCTCAATTATTGGGATTGGTCCCTGTGGAAGTCTTGTCAGCTCCAAGTACCGATGAGATGGATATTGACTGGATTATGGCTGTATTTCAAGAGCAGGAGTCGTGGATGACCCCGATCAAGGAATATCTACTCAACGGCTCCCTGCCAGAAAACTCAAAAGAGCGCCAGAAGCTGTTAAAAAAAGCCCCGAGATATGTAATTCAAGACGGCCATTTGTACAGACGAGAATTCTCGATGCCATTACTCCGATGTGTAACCAAGGAAGAGGCTAAGACAATTTTAGCGGAGGTGCACGGAGGAGAGTGTGGGGATCATTCAGGTGGCCAAACTCTTGCAAAGAAAATTCTCCGCTATGGGTATTTTTGGCCAGATATTAATCGAGATGCTGCTAGCTACTCCTGAAAGTGTGACAGATGCCAGAGATTTGCAAAAATCCCAAGAGCACCTTCCACCGAGCTAACACAGATGGTCAGTCCATGGCCATTCGCCATTTGGGGGATAGATCTCATTGGGCCTTTGCCAATTGCCAAGTCCGGAATCAAATATGCTATTGTTGCTGTTGATTATTTCACTAAATGGGCTGAAGCTGAACCATTGGCTACTATTACCTCTAAAAAGATGATAAACTTTGTGACTAAAAATATCATTTGCAGGTATGGTGTGCCTCAGAAGATAATCATAGACAATGGTACCCAATTCGAAAGCGAAGAATTCCAGGACTTTTGCAAGTGATTCAAGCTCTGAAAAAGATTCTCTGCAGTGGCTCATCTGCAGGCAAACGGGCAAGTGGAAGCAGTGAAAAAAATTATCAAATCAACCATCAAAAAACAGCTGGAAAAAGCAAAAGGTGGTTGGGTCGATAAGCTGCCACTAGCACTTTGGGCATACAAAACTACCCACAAAACTGCGACTGGGCACACTCCATTCTCATTAGCATATGGATCAGAAGCAATGATTCCAGTGGAAATAGAGGTCCCCTCACACAGGAGAATTCATTTCAACCAAGCTGAAAATGAAAAGCTGCAACTTGAAGCACCTGACTTGCTCGATGAGAGAAGGAAAGAGGCGGAGCTCAGAGTTGCAGCTCATTAGCAAAGGATAGCCAGGCACTTCAATTCCAAAGTTCGCCAACGCAGCTTTGAAATTGGGGATCTAGTCTTGAAAAGGGTCATGACAGCAACATGAGTGTTTGGGCCAAACTGGGAAGGGCCATATGTCATAGGCAAAAAACTTCTTGATGGCACTTTCAAGCTCACAACTGTCGAAGGAGATCCAATTCCGGGAGCCTGGAACAGCAATCACTTGCATCCATATTTTACTTAGAAGCTATGCTTAAATTTTTAAAATGATTGCGGATGTATCATTCTTGTATTGCAAGCCATTGAAAAATCAGTGTGAATCAATAATAAGAACTATAAGGTAGATGCAGGCCCAATTCTTAGCCGAACTATTATAAATCTTATGTTCTCTACTACTATAAAATGCCTGTCTCATTTCGATGTGCAAATATCTTAAGTATGTTGCTAAAATGTCGATTTAATATTGCAGGCTATCAAAGCAAAGCTTACCTATTCAACACATTACAAGGCCAAGCGATTCCTACGAATCACTCAACAAGTAAATGTCAAGCCATAGAAATTCCAGATTCAATTCCTATATAAGAAGTGCTTCTCACAAACAGTTGGTGATTCCACCGAAGTGGCATCTTCCTAACATGGAGGTTCCAGGCCCTTGCTAACTAATTGCGATCGTTTGTGCAAAAAGACATCCGGTTAAGTAGCTTGCGCCTGCCCCGTGGATTCACTTAACAATGAAGCACACTTCTCTGGAAAAATCAAACAACTTGCAAAAGAAAGGAACATGTACTAAGAGGTGATAACGAGGAATCACTGAGGGACAGATGGTGAAAAGACTTGGGAAAGCAAACAAAAACAGCCAGAATGGAATCTTGTCTCTCAACAAAAAAAGTTGGTGGAACCACCGAAGGGGCACCTTCCAAATTGAAGGCACTAGGCCCTTGCTAACAAATTGTGATCGTTTGTGCAAACAAACATCCAATTGGGTAGCTTGCGTCTGCCCCGTGGATCCACTTAACTGTGAGATACAACCTTCCTGGCAAACGAAACAAAGAAAGCCCTCTTCGGAGGCACACTTCTACTCTCAATGGAAGATCAATTTCTCCATAATGAGAACATTCTTCCCCAAAAAAAGTTGAAGTGCTAAATAAAGCCCTCTAACGAGGCACACCGAAAAATGAAATGTTTCTCTCAACCAAAAAGGTTGGTGGAACCGCCGAAGGGGCACCTTCCCAAAATGAAGGCACCGGGCCCTTGCTACCAAATTGTGATCGTCCGTACAAGCGAACATCCAATTAGGTAGCTTGCGTCCGCCCCATGGATCCATTTAACTGTGAGAAGTAACTTTCAGGCAAAAAAAAGCCCTCTTCGGAGGCACACTTATACTCTCAAGGGAAGATCAATTTCTCCATAATGAGAACATTCTTCCCCAAAAAAGTTAAAGTGCCAAATAAAGCCCTCTAACGAGGCACGCCGAAAAATGAAATGTTACTCTCAACCAAAAAGGTTGGTGGAACCACCGAAGGGGCACCTTCCCAAAATGAAGGCACCGGGCCCTTGCTACCAAATTATGATCGTCCGTACAAACGAGCATCCAATTAGATAGCTTGTGTCCGCCCCGTGGATCCATTTAACTGTGAGAAGTAACTTTCAGGCAAACAAAAAAAAAGCCCTCTTCGGAGGCACACTTCTACTCTCAAGGGAAGATCAATTTCTCCATAATGAGAACAATCTTCCCCAAAAAAGTTGAAGTGCCAAAAATAAAGCCCTCTAACGAGGCACACCCAAAAATGAAATGTTCTTTCTTGAAAAAGTCGTTGGTGGAACCACCGAAGGGGCACCTTCTCAAAAAGAAGGTCCTAGGCCGCAGCTAACTGCTCGCGATCATTTGTGCAAACAAATATTCGATAAAGCAGCTGACGCCTGTCCCGTGGGCCTACTTAGCGATGAGATATAATTTTCTGGCAAACGAATCAAAACCTTCTTCGGAGGCCCGCTTCACCGCGTAAGGGAATCCACTTCTCAAAAATAAAAGTGACCATCTCCGAAAGTTGAAGCGTAAAAACTTTTTCTAAAAAAAACAGAAAACTTCTCCAATACAAGGCACACTCTACTAGAGCAGAATAATGTTTCCACAAAATGGAAGAATTATTCTCCAAAGTAAGAGTACAAGTCTTTTCAAAATGGAGAAGATTGCAATAAGCCATGGTATAGGGGCAATATAGCTACATTAATAAAAGCAACACTCAAACAGCATACCACGAGCTCATTGCAGTATCATACAAAGAAAATAAATAAACTTGGGTGAAAATAAGGAATAAATGCATTCACAAGTACAGACAAAAGATTGTACAAGTAAAAAGAGTCATTCTATTCCATACTATAAAAGATTTGTATACATGTGCAGGTTTCAAAAAGCGGGGGCCGGAACCCGCACAATCTTCGGTCGACACAAGTCTTTAGATACAAGCAAAAAGCAAAAAAAAGCAGAACAAGAAGGATAAAACCAAACTCATTACTTCTTCTTCCCGCCGCCTTTGGAGCCCTCGCCTGGCCTAATGGTTAACTTTTTGAGTCGGCCTGAATGAGTCTGGGAAGAAGGAGAAAGAGGTGCAATTGGGTCCTCTTCCGCTTTCTCATCACTAGCAGAAGTGCCCTCCTTCTTTTTCTTCGAAATTCCACGCTTTCCCCTCTTCTTTGAAGAAGATTCGCTGCCCGGAGTGATAAGATCAATCAGCTTTGTATCATCGACAGTAAATTTCTCCAGGGCCTCTCACCCTCCTCAAGTTCTTCAGCTTTCTGCTCTTGTGAAGCGGCCGGGTCATCTAAGCCTTGAAGAGCTCCTATTTGTTCTTCTTGTGACCCTGGTTGAGAAGCAGAGGAAGGAGTGACTTGAAGAGGTGGAGGGGCAACAGCCGGAGGAGGCGAAGCCTGTACAACGCTTGTTGTTTTCACTACAGAAGAAGAAAAGTTAAACATCAGTATTCCTCGCAAAGAGAGGAGATAGTGGCACGTCGAGGCTTAAGTAATAAGCAAGAAGTTCATCGAGCTCATGAGAAGCAAACGAGTAGTCCACTTGAGCTGGATCAATGTTGAAGTTACCCGGAGAGGTTGGCTTTATCACGTCATTTCAAAATCATGGGCTTTAGTGTCTTCTTGGGCCTCGTCCTTGGCATGAGAAGTTGTAGCTTCAGTTGTGGTCTTGGTTTCAGCTTTGGCAGGAGGCGGAGAGTGAAAACTGGAGCCAATAATATCGATGTCGACCGAAGCCGAAGGACGAGTTGGGTCGGCCAAAGGTGCCTTCCCTAGATGCTCTCCTTCCGCTGCTTCGGCTCGTTCCTTGGAAAGTTGTTCTTTCCCTCTGGCAAGGGCGGCACGACCCTCATCATCCAAATAACAGGCCTCAAGATCCTCCTCAGCGTAGCCAGTATCTCTAAACGTTTCAACTACTGCCTCCCACACTTCAGCCAGGGTAACCGCATACTTTGGACCCAAAAATGAAAGACTGCCACGCCCCAAGACGCTGAGAACATAAAACTCGAATAGAGTGGAACTAACGTTGGCCTTAGTCGCCTCATGTGATTGTTCAGCTGCTGCTTTTCTAGCGATGGCCTCGTCACGCTCCATTTCAGCCTTAGCAAGCTGGGCCTTTAACATTGTAATCTCCAAATCTTTAGAGTTAGTCTTTTCTTGCAGCTGAGCAGCATCATTGCGGTAGATTTCCATGATTTTCCGCTCCGCCTCAAGTTTAGCCTAAGCATCTCGTTGAGCAGCATGGGCGTCTCTTACTTGCTTTTGAAGAACCTCTTCCTTTTGAGTATAAGAAGTGGAAGAGGTGAAAAGATCATCTTTAAGCTTCTTGATTTCAGCCTTAAGTTTCTCGTTATGGGCGGTGATGTTCTTCATCTCCGTATCATGCTGATCAAGAACATTTTGCCATTCAGACTTATCGCTTTCCATGGTCAGCATAGCCTCAAGATTTAAACGGTTTACTCTTTGAAGCTCATCATCTAGTTTTTGCCAGCCGGACATTCTTTCAATATCAAGCTTAACAGCGTCGAGATTTCTTAACATGGCCTATTTATCAATTGGAACCAAGTCCAGACCGAAACACACTCCTTTCAAACACCAATGCGGAAATCGGCTTTGGAGCGCAGTCGGAGGCTTCTCAACTTGATAAGGAGGCCTATTAATGATTACTTGAATTTCAGCTCTTTTAAGGGCAGGAGAGCTAGAAGGGATGTATAGAGAGATAGAAGCAGCAAGCACTATAGAAATTTCAGATGTAGATTTTTCGCTGAGCTTGGCTCGCTTGCTTGAATCTTCTGCTACATGACTCTTCCCCTTATCGTCATGAGACTTTCTCTTATGGGAGTCATCATCCCTCTGGTAAGAGTCGTGTCGATCGTCTCTTCTTCCATAACGCTCCTCATAAGCCTGCCTCTCGCAAGCTTTCCTAGCTGTTCTTTCCTCATCAGTCTCCCTAGGGGCAGGAAGATAGCACCTGGGGTGATAAGAATCACGCCTCGCATAGCATTGAAAGTCATCGTAATATGATCTGCTGCGTCCCATGGGAGAACCTGAAAGTGAAGAAGAGACAAATTTTAGAAATCTTCGAAATAAAGAAGCTAAGTGCGCATAATTGTCAAAAATCCTAAGTGTGTGTGTGGTGTGCGAACTACGCGCATCAAGCTACAAACCACTCTTTGGCTTAGAAGTGATGTCAGCTTTTACAGTAGGAGTCAACTCTTGGGTTGATGGAATTGATCGCAAGGCGGATGTCGCTTCGATTGCTGGAGAAACAAGCTTAAAAGTGGTGGTGTCATCTTTAAAGAGCTCATGGGAAGTCAGCATAAGATCGCTCAGTCCTTCAAAGATATCATCACCATCATGCCCAACAGAATGGGTCATATTAGCAGTGCCCTCTTCAGCACGTTTTACACTCTTCATGACGGAACTTTCTTTCTCAGCTCCCTCATCAGCTTCTCCAGTAGCCTTCCCAGAATGTTGAGGAAATTCCTCTTCTTTAATAACTAGGGGAAGTTTAGATTTGCCAGATAACCCCACACCGTCAATGGAACTGGAGCATTTCACTAATGAAGTCTCTACAATAGGTGCCTTCGGTGCGAATTCCCCTATGGAGGCTGGGGCATCTGATGCTTCTGCTTGAGAACTGGGGGCATCACGGAACTGAATGGATCGAGAAGAGTGCAAGAGTCCGAATTGGTGCAAAAATTCGTTCTACTATAGAAACTTGATACTTCTCTCATTGATAGCTACAGCACTCAATCTTTCGAAAGTTGATTTGTGACTTGAATCTTTAGAGGAAGGAGGAAGTGCTGCAAAAGTAAAGAATGAAATTAGCACTTGACGACTCGAATTTTGAAAGGCTCAGAAATGAAGTAAACGGGGATAGGTAGTCTTACTTCCTACTCTCCAGATACCATAGAATCCCGGGGGGCAACGGACAAAGAAGAACTGGTTTTAAAACCCGTGAGCCCTCTCGGGCAGATCTGTAATCAGCTTGCGGTTTCTTGCGCTCCTTACAAGAGTAATGGAAGGGTGATCTTTGTTCCTCCCGAATGAACACAAATAGCAGATCTCCTCGAAGCTTAGGAGGCGGTTAAGCGTCCTCTTAAATAGTACGCACAACCCAATCAAAATGGCATAGCCATTAGGGTGCAACTGGAATGGAGAAATAGTTAGTCGAAGGAGGAGTGTTCTAAGAAAATCGTTGAAGGGGGGAATAGCTCCATTCAGACACATTTGACGATTGACTGCAATGAAGCCAGGTGGCGGCCTATCGGCAGTGCCATTTACCCCATGAAGCAAAGCATCCGCTTCAGCAATGCCGAATTGAATACATAGCTGGCTGAAAGCCCGTTTGTTCAATGTAGTTGAAACTCGTTCTGGAGGATTCTCCAAAGGGTCAGCAATTGGGAAAACCTCATCGGCCCGCCCTACTATCTCTTCTTGCACTTGTTGAGAAGCCATTCTACACAAGGAACTGGATATTCAAATATGAAGTCGATGATGAGTATGCCCGTCCTAGTTTTCTACAAATGCTGTATTTAACAGGTTGCTAGCTTAAAAGTTAATACAATCTGTGAAAGAGTGCAACAAGCTCAAGCAGTTCATTCTGGCAGTTCAAATTGGAAATTCAATCAAGTTCTGTCAAATTCTACAAGTGTTCAAATCCTATTCATTCCTTAAGTCGTAGGAACGACTTAAGTTAGCTTGGGACTCTTTAGATCGTCCAGATCATGTCCAAACAACTTAACATAGATCGGGCTTCCCTAAGTCGCTCTGCTCGAGTTATGGAGTTCATCAGTCATGTTCCTACGAGTTAAAGCTATGCTGCGGGTTAAATTAGGTCGTGCTGATTCTTTAAGTCGTTTTGCTTTAAGTTATGTGCTATTCTGGCAAGTTAAGTCGCAAGTCATATGAATCGCAGTCCCTTATGTCGTTCAAAGTTTGGATGTTAAGTCGTTAAGTCATTCACTAAGTTAAGTCGTGCGATTCATGTCCAAACTGCTAAGCCCTAGGTCGTTCGAAGCTCCTAAGTAGGGCACTTCCTAACTCTCCTTAACCCGCTAACTTCTCTTCATTCAACAACTCGCCTAACTTACTAACCCGTTAACTCATAAACCGATAACCTGTTAGCATCTCCACAATGAATCCATCATCTCTCCATACCGCCAAATCATCCAAGACCGATTCAAATCACCTCAGATCCATCATAGATCCGACGCACTGTTGTGTTCTCATGAATTACAATGACAACATGTCCAATGACGATCAAAGATCGATCGTAACATGACTCATGGCGAAATGCGGCACATGAAATCGGATTAGGGTCGGAAAATGGGGGACTCACAATTCGGTGATAGTTGTGGTTGGATAATGATCGGATTCACTTATGTAATGTGATGATGAAGATGATCAATGACTGGTTAGTTTGAATTCATCTTCAAGAGCTCGGAGATTCTTCAATGGCGGGTTAGAGTGTTAGAGCAGGTGAAGAGAAGAAGGAGCAACCTAAGCAACTTATATACAGGGGCAATGGAACTCGAATCGGCGCGAACGACCTAGCTCTCTCATAAGTCGCTCACGACTTAGCGACTCAGGATGGCACGAGTTAAGAGGCATCGAAGCACACGACCTAGCCCCTAGGCGTATACTTCGAGGGGCAAGTGTTAACACCTCTCTTATTCACGACTTAGCGACCTATTCGACTCAACGACCTAAAGGAATAAACGACTTAACTATCCAAGGCATAAACAACTTAACGACCTATAGCAAGGCACGACCTAACGACCTAAAGCACAGAGCAACTCAATATGGCATGACTCAATGACTTAAGGAGCTCCAGCGACCTAGCGACCTAAAGACTCCTGCGATTCAACGAGTGAATGACCTAGCAACTCAATGAAGGCAACGACCTAACGAGTTAAGGAAAGAGCGACCTAACGACCTAGTAAGCTTCAGAGTTAAGCCGCATGCGCACTGCCTCTTCCATTAGGTCGCTTATGACCTAAGCAAGCCGAGATAACTCCTGTGCTACACATGTTAAGTCGCTCACAGCATGTATCTCATCCAGGATGGCTCCATTAAGTCGCTAACGACTTATGCTACCTCGAGATCTCTCTTAGGTCGCAACTCCCTAGGTCGCTCACGACTTATGACATGGCTGACCTAAGCACAACTTCTCCTATAAATACCCCGCCTACTCCGCACTGAAAGAAGGGGGGATGGGATTTTTCGAGAGGTGCCAAGTCTTTGCTGTTTTCACTACTTCTACACTTGTTCCAACACTTCAAAGAAAAAAGACACTTCAAAGAACCTTCGGAAAAGATCAAGTTCATTCAACATGAATTCAAAGAGCTTTTCTGCAACAAAGTTCTAACTACTTGTCTTAATGGTGTTGTAATTGAAGAATTATTGTAGAATTTGTAATCAAATCAGTAATAGAAGAGATTAAGTGGACGTAGGTTTGACTTTGAGTCGAACCACTATAAAAATTGTTGCCTCTTTACTATTTTCTGTTATTTTCTGCTTGCTTTTAGTTCTCGTACCAACGGGTGGTGCTTTCACTATATCACAACTCACACCGGGGTGTTAGCTTACATTTTAGCGTTAACATTATTTATTATATATTGTTCCGCTGCGATTGTGAGATTCTGTGTTGTTATTTCTATTTTCTTCTTCTACCCCTTCCTTCTTTCCCTAACGATATGATATTTCTGGCATTCGATTGTTCATCATGTAATACAATGGACGTATTGATGTCGATTTTCGAACGTCGAAAATCCCGTTCGTTACACTTGGTATCAGAGCTGAAGGTTAAGCGAGAACCTTGGCTCTGGTGGGGATTACTCCTTAGAGATAGAGTCAGTGGTACTCTAGAATGAGTTTGAGTGTATTAATAGTTATGAGCGCGTATTTATTAGTGAATACAAATTGTTTATATTGTGTTGACTTATTGGTTTAGTGTTTATAAATTCTGGTCGGTATAGTCTAGACAACTGTATCAATAGGGATTTCTAAACTCTTAAACTAGTCAAATCGACACAGTATTGTTTAAAAAGTGGGTAAATGAAATAATTTTACCCAAGACCATATTTTGATATAAAAGAAATAATTTTCTGAAATTATTATTTGGAGTGTTTAAATGATAATATTATAATCAAACAAGATTATAAAATTTGAAATGGTTATATAACAAAGTGAAAATTTGTATAAGCGTAAATTATACAAATGGATTATAGTTAAAATTGGATTCAAATCAAATCTGGAAATTTAAATCCCGGGAATTTTGGAAATGTTTTCCAAAGTATTTGAGAGGTAAATAATATTGATATTATTTTGGAGATGTTTTTGAAAGAAAATGGTTTTAAAGGGATTTTTGGGAGTGATATAGTTCTGAACTTACTTCAGTCGCTGGAAAATAATTCTGATGATGACTGCAGCATCACCAATATTCATTTTTGAGTTTCTAAGTGACAGGTTGCTACCGAAATGGATTTGTTTAGATTTGTTGGGCAAACCAATTTTGTTTTGAAAATTCTAAGGGAATTTGTTTTGGATAAAAACCAGGTTTGGTTTAGATTTAAAAAGTGTGATTTTGGGGTATTTGTGATTTCAACAATGATTTGAAATAAATACCGGGTGTTTAAAAATTCTGAGAATCCCTATTTAAACAATTTAGAGATTATCAGGAGATAAGAATGATTTTAAATGAGAAAAGAAAAATATGAGAATTGAGTTTCGGAAATAAATTGTAACTTGAGTAAAGTTAAAATGAATAAAATTTAACTTAAGCAAAGCAAAGGGAATAAATTAACATAAGTAAGATAGTGGAAAATTCTAAATTTTTGAATTAAATTCTTACTTGATAAATTTCAGATGAATTGTGTAAAATTAAAATTTAACTTATGCAAGTTAAATAAATTAAATTAGTGAAAGAAAATGGTATGGATTTGAAATTAACTTAAGCTAAGTTAAATAAAATTGGGTTGAATTTAAATTTGAATTGAATTGAAAATAAAATTGAATTGAGCTATAGATGATATTGGATGGAATTAAATTCTTACTTAAATTAAAAGAAAGGATATGAAGTTAATTTAACATAAGTTAAGTTAATTGAATTGAAATGGCTTATAAAAATTATTGGGTTGGATAAAATATGCTTGGGCTATAAATAGACGTATAGTCTCGAGTTAATAATGGAATGTGAATGTCCTCGATTTTGAAATAGATGAAAATGGGAAAAATAAGTCAGGTGGCTTATAAAATTGAAATAGAAAACCCAAAATAAAATTTGTTGATATTTTGGTGAAGGAAATAAAAATCCAAACTCGAGTTATAAAATTAAATTGAACTCAAGTAAATTAGTTGAAGTGATTTTTGAGATAAAAATCAAATATTGAATTATAAATTAGAAGTGAACTTATTAGCTAAATAAATTAGTTAATTGAATATGTTAATGAAATTTAACTTGGTTAAATAAACTGGATGGTAAATTAAAAAGGGATTTTTTAAAATAAGTTAACTTGAGTTAATGTTTTGAATGGGAACTCGGCTTAGGTAAATTGTGAAATGGTTATGTGATGAAAAAACATGAAATGCAAATGAATGGATTGTGAATAAATTTTAAATGGAATGGAATTAAATATAAATTGAGTTGGAATCAATTTAAAATAGTTAAAACTAAAGTGGATATTTTATTAAGTGAATATGACAGAATTTGCACGGAAATAATAGTCGTTTGACGTAAACGGAATTAAATAAAATTCTATGAATTAATGAAGAGTGAATAAAATTGATTTTTAGATCAATTAGAAGAATATGGCTTTGTTGGGTTATATATTAATTGAATGCATGTAAAGTAAGCTGTAAATCATTCGAATTGAATAAAAATGATATATGAGTTGGTTGGAAGAAATAAATTGTAATAGAACCTTATAATTGCTTATAATACATGTTTAGCGTGATTGGTTATTGAATTCATGTGTTATAGTTGTTTAAATAAATGAAATGTTATTGAATTTGATATTTTTGGAACTTACGTGTTTAAATTAAGTAAGTACGGGTACCCGGAGGCTGTCGGGCTAGATTTGGGTTGCGAAATTGCATGTGAAGTAAAATTTGCTTGCTAAATAATGCTTAAAAACGCTAAATAAGGTACGTTTTCGGATTAAATATCAAAAATTATAAAATATTGATATATATTTTTGTTTTCCGACCATGTGGGTCTATTTATATATATTTATCTCTCTTGTCAAATTGCAAAAGGCTCTCCGTACAAAGGAGATTGCCAAAAAAATTTGGAAATTTAGGGCGATAGAAAAATTTTGAAAATTTTTGTTAACGACAAATTGATTTCGAATTTATAATCGAAACGAGGATTTTGAGATTAGAAGTGAAGACGAATTGTTTTGGGTAGAACTAAAGGATTAGAAAAGTGAATATCGAGATTTAACTAAGTGAGGTTTGGAAAAGTTAATGGGTTTGGAGCATTTTCCTACCTTAGCAATTTTGGGGACAAAATCCTTTTAAGGGGAGAGGAATGTAACGACCCGGATTTTTCGACGTTTGATTTGGAATATTAAAATGGCTTTTAAATATTGAATTTGAATCATAGATTGATTTTGAATATGAAAATTGGGTTATTTATAAAATAAATTCAGAATTTAAATATAGTGATTTATTGGATAATTTAATTATTGAATATATAATTAAATATTGGTTAAATTATTGTATCTTGAGTTTTAAGCTTGATAAAAATAATTTAAAGGTTTGTAAAATTTATAGTGATAATAATGAAGGTAATAAAAGTTTTAAAATTGAATTTAAAAGCGATCTGTTCAATTTTAAAATAGCTTGTTCAAATGACATTTAAAAATAGCCTTCCGAAACATAGTCTCGGAATTCGATGAAACCAGTTCCATGGGATCCGTAATAGTGTATTATTATCGTATTTTCAATTTCGTAGTATTTGGAGTTATCGTTTAGTCGTACGAGATATGAACGCGTTGAATTTTATATCGAAAATTCAATATAATAATTGGATCCAAAAAGCTATCTTCTCCATACGACCGAATTAGGACTCGAAACTTTTTCCATTATGTTCGGAATAGGGGTATAACAATATAAACGCCTAGCAGCATGCCTCGATAGGAGGTCGAGATTTTAAGCTACAAAATCGAGACATTTGGAATTTTAAATATAAATATATGTATAATATGTTGACTAGTCAAAACTATTTCACATTAGAATTTTTTTCCTTTCACCTCTGAATCCTATAGCTAACCTTCTCTTGCACGCCAACATCAACGTCTCTTCCTTTTCAAATCACGTACTCGATGTTCCTCTTCCTTCCCTTTATTAACTCAAACCAGATAACGAAAAAAACAAAGAAGCAAAAAAAATGACCGAGCATATATATATAAGAAAAAAAAGAGAATAAAAATCTAAACCGCATTCTCTTCCTCAGGCCAATCCACGAAATCAGTTTGAAGTTCTCAGCAGAGATAAGATCCAGATCAAGCGAGCGTGTTTGATTGGACGACAATCGACGAGGGGAGGTTCGGGTTATTTCGATTTCTGCGCAATGGAAATCGACTGGGGTAGGGGATGGTGAACAAAGTCGTTCGATGTGTTTTTGGTCGAACTTGATCTCGAGTTGGAGGCTCAGCAGGTGAAGGGATGGTCGGTGATGGCGCTGCCATAGCGTGACCTGTCTAAGTCGCATTAGTCGATGAGGGGTTGTTCGCATCGGTCAGGAAAAGTCAGGGTTCAAGCTCGTCGAGCGATATGGCAGACGAGGCCGAGGCAGAGGCAGCGGTGAGGAACGTCGAAGGTCGGCGATGAAGTATGTGGTGTACGATTTTGGGAGGTTATCATCGGTCTAGGATGGTTGGGAGGGGATTAAGGTAATCTCTGTGGTAATTTATTCTATTTCCAGGAAGTTAGGAATTTGTTTAATTAGTTATTTAAATAAGGAAATATATATATATATATAGATAAACCAATAAATTCACAATTTATCTACGAGGTCGAATTCAAGTATGGATTTGTGCATCGGATTCGTGGTGACGTAGGATACGATCTAAATTGGAACGGAATGCAAAATAAATCAAGGTGAGAATTTCTCACTCATTTGGATTACCATTTTGGATTTAAATGTTTGAATTTAAATTATTGGATGCTTGATTGATTTATAAATTTATAATTATCTCTTGGATGGCTGTATATATAATAGTATATATATCAGTATTAGAGTGATATTCCCGCACATTATCATAGATGAGACCCTATGCGCCCCGCATAACAGCGGATGACCCTATATACCGCGATATCCCCCTCGAAGTGGGATTGGTACTTTTATATTGTGTTAACATCTGTGGATGCTGGAAAACATGTCAGAGGGATCTAACGGGATTCCTCAAAATGTTGAAAATTATTTTTATATTCAGTTATATGAGTTATTGACAAATCTGTGATAGGTGATATTGAAATTTAAATTATCGAATGCTATGGAATTGCTGGATATATTTTTGGTATTTTAAAATATCAACAATATAAAAATTGGATTTTTGAAGGAAAATAAAAAGGAAAATTTTAAGTTAAATATTTATTGTGAAGTTGAATGAATTAACGAATGAATTTGGGAAAAAGTAAATAGTTTGATTTTAAAATTTTATTTAATAAATTCCGAATATGGAAAAATAGAGATTTTTGAGTAAATATGAAAAAAACGAATTTTTAAAAGAATGTATTTTAATTTAAGATTAAATAGCTGGGAAAATAAAAGGGGAATTTTTGAAATAAAGTATGAAATTGACGTTCTAGATTTAAATAAGATTTTAAATCAGAAAAAGGAAGTGAATCTGAAATTAAGGGGTTTTGGAATAAATTTGGGTAAATCAAGAAATAAAATTTTAAAATGTAATTTAATTCAAGAAATCGATTTGAAAATCGACTAAGTGTGTGAAACAATGATTCAAGGGAAAATGGACTATGAAAATTATAAACGAGATTTATAAAATAAAATGAAGTAATTATCAGTGGATAATTGAAATTATAAATGCACGGTTGATCATTGTGAATTTGGGCATAAGTAGATCAGTTGATCAAGGGTGCGAGATTTATATCCGCCAAGTCAAGTAGAACGACATCCAATTTGGTGGAGTTATGTGTAAAATGGATAGTATGATTTGATCGTGTGTCGAAGATCATTGTGAGCGATTGAGACTCATAGTTCACTAATGGGTTTTGGAAGAGCTTACAAGAGGCATTAGGGATGGAACTGCATCTTAGTACAGCTTATGACCCACAAATGGATGGGTAGATCGAAAGAGTAAATCATATATTGAAAGATCTCTTATGAGCATGTTTTATAGACGTTGGTGGATCACGGGATGATCATTTGCATTTGGTGGAGTTTGCATACAACAACAATTATCAGTTGAGTATTAGAATGGCTCTATATGAAGCATTGTATGGAAGACCGTGTAACGCTCCTTCAAGTTAGTGGAAAGTGGGTGAGAAATCGATATTTGGATCAGATATGATTAGAGAGATATCAAAGAAGATTAAGATCATTTAGCAATAAATAAAAGCTGTTCAGGATCGATAGAAAAGCTATGCAAATAAAAGACAAAGAGATTTGGACTTTTATTTCGGAGATAGGTTATTTGTAAAGGTTTCTCCTCTAAAGAATGTAGTTTAATTCAGTAGAAAGAGGAAGTTGGCACCGAGATTTATAGGTCATTTTTTGATAATAGAGAGGATAAGGAAGTTAGCATACAGGGTCGACTTACCTTAGAAGATGGCAGACTGCACAACGTTTTTCATTTCTCTTATCTATGAAAGTTTGTGCACGACTCAGATATGGTGATTATACTGGATCAGTTAGAGAATATAGAGGTGGAACCAGAAGTTTCTATATCTCGTAGGCCGGTTCATATTGTTGGATACGATACGAAACAGCTTAGGAGAAAGATGGTGAAACTAATTAAGGTAAAATGGAGTGGAAGTGATGCCGATTATATATGGGAGACAGAGGAGAGTATAAGGACTAAGTATCAGAACTTTGAATGGTAAGACTCAATGTTTATCGTATCTACTTTCACCATTGTATATTATAATTGATATCCGCATGCTAGGATAAGTTCACTACACTATTGGTTGCATAGCTACATGTTTGAGATGTTTGATGGTTGCTTATGATTAGTAGGCATGCATGATGATCATGGTTGCTTACACTTAGGCTTGTTTTGGGATTTTGAGGGCAAAATTCCCTAAGGGAGGGAATGTACAACTCGTATTTTATATATCAGAGAATCAAAAAATATTTTTATTTTATTCGTATGAGGACGTATGATTCTATAATTTTGAGATATGACTCTTAGAGAGATTTTACACATCTATGATTTTTCCCGAATCTCTATATGACCATTTTGACCCTAGAAACCTTGTTTGGGCAATAACTTTTTGTAGGATTAAGGTTTCAGAGCAGTTCCATTACTTCAGGATGATGGTTTCCCTTTTCGTAGAATGGTCGTAATAGAAAATTGGACTTATGGTTAGGAAGTTATAACTTTTTAAAGTTTTAACAATTGCTGGCCAAAATTAGTGTAATTAATTAAGCCCATTAGTCTAATTAGAGATTTCTATAAATAGATGCCGTAGGAGTCAAATTAAAATTTTCCCTCTCACTCCAAATCTAGTCCAAACCTTAATTAGTCCTAGATTCATCTTTGTTCATCCAAATTGGTCTCTAAATCAAACTAAATTGTGGATTAAAGATTATATTCTCAATTAGAAGATAGAGATCATCGATTTGCTTGATTTGGAATGCTTTCCTTTGCTGTCTAAATTAGATCTACATGCAAATTGGTTGAATTTGGTAATTGGTGAGTGGTTTATGACTTCTCACTATCCTATGCATGTTTATATGGTAGAATTATAGGTTTCGCATGATTTTGGTACTAAAATATTTTTTAAAACTTTAATAACATGTTAACATATGTTTATTCCCTAAATTGATGAATTCTAATATGATCTCTATGAATTTTTCAGAAAATTCAATACATTCATGTTAATATGTTCATTACTACTTGGATTTGGATTAGAAATTGCTTGATTGATATAATTCTATGTGTTGTTCAATTGATTGATTGTATGACATGTATGAATGGATGTAATTACTGCGATTCTAAGTTTTTTTTTGTGCTTTGATGTTATTTGTTAATGTTTTGGATGTATAAGAAGATTGGTTGGTGACTTAGGTAAATTAGAGGCAAAGTTGGTCAAAATTGGACGAAACTTGGAAAAGATGCTCTGGAGTGAACCAGGATCCTACATGATAATTCGCACCTCATTTGGAGTAGAAGGCAAAACTAGGTACAGAGTTATCAAGATAAGTTGGCACCAAGTTACGGTGGAAGGAGCTATGAGTCGGTCTCTTGCATGCTTGGATAGAGCTTGGTCCAAGGAGCTGTCCTATAGCAAGATGTTGAATTTTTTTGGCTAAGGTTGGATTGGGGGCGGAGTTATCTCTAGAACTAGAAGATGGGGCTTTAGATTAGGGGCCGAGTTATCAAGGAGTGATGAATTAGTGCCTAAAGCACTTGAAAAAGAGTACTAAAGGCATGGGAGGAGACTTAACTATTGGGAGGCTAAGTAGATGAGTCGGTATCGAGTTATCATAACATAAGACATGGGTTGGAACTTCTAGGGACTTATGTAGAGGTTTTGTAGATCATGTTGGAGGTGGTGACTCGCTCGTATTAGGTTGGATGATGATATAACAATATGATGAAAATCTATAATCTTTGGATGTTGGCTCATGTTGGGAGTAGGTTCCAAAGATGGCGGCTCGTAAAGGAGTGAGTCGTAGGATCGAGTAATGTGGATGAGTTCCTCGTGAATAATGGAAACTGGATTGAGCAAGAAGGGCTCGGTATCCAAATGGAGCAAACATGGGCTTGGAAGTATGTGCTAAGGAATCATTGAGGCTCGGAGTGTTTTTTGTTATACTCGAAGCAGGGGTATTACAAGTGGGGACGCCCATGGGTTAGTAGCGAGGACCCGTATACCATGGAGGGCCTGGACCTGTGGCCTTGGGTCTAGTGTCCCGCCTTGGGTTGCGAGACATGTATCCAGTTTTAGGCTGCGAGATACGAGAGTTCAACGGAGAACCGGGATTTTCATTAGTCTTTTGCAGTAAGGAGGCCATACGAGTTATCATATATTCAAAGCACATGAATGAGTGTTCGTGAGTCTTTTTTGTTGGATTGTATAATTATACACATACATTTGTAAATAAGTTAGAAACATATATATACATACATATGTTTACTTAAGTTAATAAAATGATGATGTGACCTTTTATGCATTTATTCAAATAAGAAAAAGATTAAAAAGTAAATGTCATATCATGTCTCACTTAAGTATAAGGTGTTATTAATGCATCACATCATTGGAAACATTAAGCCTCATTTTAACTAATCTTCCATTAATTAAATCTCTTTAATTATTTATCCAAATTATTCATATACGTATCCCACTGGTGTAAGTATATTCACAAATCAGCTGAGAATGATTTCTTATTTCAAATTCATTTCAACCAAATTAAAGCATGTGTCTTTGAAAACACAATTCATTATGAATCTTAAACAACTAATCCTTCGGTGTTAAGTAGGGAATTACTTCCTTATCACCAAAATTAAGAAGGACTACTTATTTATTTCATTCATAACTTGATTATATTATTGATCGAATCAAAGTTTGATAAACCCAATCTTTCTTACCAAAATCCAAGATTCTCTTTCTAAATATAACACTTTTACTTAGTTCTTATTACTATGTAAAAACCACATTTATAAAACAAACTTATAAGCCTTTAAACCTTGTTTATAAAACAATATCATTGTTTACTAGCGTATTCTTAAGTTAATTAAATTAACTCAAACTCCATTATTCTTTATTAATTAACTTCACCAAAGAGATTAATTAATTTTTAAACATCATTATTAAACATATAAATAAATTTAAAATTAATAAAGTAATTAAATAAGTCTAAACCTTATTAATAAAATAATTAATTAACTTAAATACCTTTATTTAAAAATAAATAATTAACTTTTAAACATTGTTAATTAAATGATTAATTACTTAAGACAACATTAATTAAAAGAATCAATGAGCTTAACCATTATTAATTCAAATAATAATTAATCTTAAAACAATTATTAATTAAATAATAATTAACTTAAACATTTTGTTAATTGAATAGTAATCAACTTAAAACCCTTTTAGTTTTAAATAATAATTAACTTAACCCACTATTAATTAAATGAATAATTAACTTAAATCATTTTTAATTTAATAATAATTAACTTCACCTTTTTAATTTAAGTAATAATTATCTTCAAACATCGTTAATTTAAATTAACTTTAAATCGTGTATAATTAACAAATTTAAACATCATTAACTAATTTAACAATTCATTTTAAGTTGTTACAAAACTCAAAGTTTCAAATCCGTATCTTGTCCAATTTGGAAAGAAGCTTAGCAAATCTCAATGGTACATAAGCAAGCTACCATTATACTCAAATTGACCTTTAAGTCGCAACGTTAGTGTTTAAATAACAATAGATATGCATATAAAATCCATACTATCAATCGATGGATAACACAACAATATAAATCAACTGGCAGATAAATAAATATTCAAACTCACATAATAGTGGAACGAGGATTTATTTTGCTAAATAAATATCCAAGAAATTTTTTTTAGTTTAAATATAGCATAACGGTGTTTTATTCTTCTAATATAAATGTCAGGGATTAATTTTAATTACTAACAATGTAATTAACCACAATCGTATTATTTTACCATTTAATTTAACTACAACATATGGGTTTATTAATTTCATAGGTGTGTTCTATAAGTCAATACGATCCCAATGCCGAAAACTGCATGTCAAACAGATTCGGGATGCAAGAGTTATGAGTCCTTAAAGTTAGGCACTTAATTAAAATTTAAACTAAAAACAATTCCTAACTTATTAATTACCTCCCAACTATTTTGACCCATATGGCCCAGCAAGCAACCCCTTCAATACCAACTCATCTTCTCTTTCAGGAAATGAAGCAATGAAAAACAAAGCTGCAGGCTCTTAAAAAATTGAACTAATTCAACTCGTGAACGTATGTGCATACTGTGCACATGCACGTCCCATCGGACCACCGCCCTACCACCGCACCGACACTAGCAAGTCGGCAACAGCCAGCATCTCCCCACCGACCCATCACTTCCACCTGCATCACCCCTGGCTTCACTGGAACCCATGGCCGAGCATTAATTCAAGCCCCCCAAAACCAACACGCGGCCAAAATCGCCCATAACCGCAACTACCGTCGCTTACAGCCACTGTCTCCACCTTCATTCACCTCATCGGCACCTACCGCACCTCCAGGCCGAGTAACATGAGACTTGACGCCTCCTGTCACCAAATCATTCATGTCCGAGACCAAATAAAGAAAGCACACTAAACCCTAGTCTTAGCTCTTCTTGCTAAACCAGACTACGATAGCTCTCGCCACCAACATATAAAAGATCCGCCTCCCTCCGATCTTCGTCCCGATATCCTCCGTCGAACCCCTCGACCATCGGTTCATTGAAATCTCCTTTTTAACCAAAAATGGACACTAACTAAATTATAACAAACCACAACTCTAAAAATTATGGAATCACAGTTAAAAATCATGATTCACAACAATGATCATGAATATGTAAGTTGTTTGTCGATTCGCGATTGATAAAAAACCGACATTTTACACTTTTTACTATATTTTAGAAATTTCCCAAAATATATTTATTTAAAAATTCCAAAACTATCTTTAGAGTAATCTATGGACCAAAACACATAATTCTCCATTTGACGGCATATCAAAATTTATAGTTTGCAAGATAATTATTTTTGAATGCAAGCATGGTTTATGGTTATAATAAGTGTGACGACCCGGAATTTTTGTATATTTGAAATGGGAATATTTAATTTATTTTAGATATTCGAAGGTTAAATTTTAACTTTAATTTCAAATATCAGTATTTATTGGATAATTAATTGCTGAATTTAATTATCGGAATTGGGTAAATTAGTGAATCTGAAATTTTAAGCTTGATAAAAATAATTTGAAAGCTCGTAAAATTTATATTTATAATACTGAAGATATTAGAACTGTTAAAATTGAATTTGAAAGAGTTTTGTTCAGTTTTAAAAATATATCGTTTAAATTGAATTTAAAAATATCCTTCCGGGGCACAGTCTCGGAATTTGACGAAACCAGTTCCATTGGATCCGTAATATTGTATTATTATCGGATTTCAATTTTCGTAGCATTTTGAGTTGTTGCGTGGGCATACGATATATAAACGCGTTGAAAATTAAATTGAAATTCGAATATAAATAATAAGTTATATTGACCAGTTAAAAAGAATTTCACCTCAGATCTTTTTCCTTCATTTCAAATGTCACTGCAGATGGCCTACTTGAACACGTTACCCTCCTTAGGTTACGCCTAAATCACGAAATTTCTTTTTATCTCTGGCCTCCAAATCAAATTAAACGAAACCCATATCTACGTTCCTTCTCTTCCAAGCCAAAAGAAAAAAAAAGAATTGCTTATATTTATCTTCCTCCTACCTTCAATTCAGCATAAAACAAAAGGGGGGCCGAGCATTCAAATAGAAATCGAGGCCGAACAAAAATCCCCAAAATTCAATTTCATCGTAGTTGAACCTCGAGCTCAGAGTAAATGGAGGCATCGAATTCGATTATTTAAACATAGGGATGGGCATCGCGTTTTGAGAGAGAGGGAGAGCTCGATGGGCTTCGATCTGGAAGCGAGGCTGCGAGCTCGTTCGATTTACAACTTGGAGGGTTTCGCGACGTTGCCATGGGGAAACGAGGCGGTCGAAGCCTGTCTCGGTGGATCAAGCATCGTGACGAATCGTGATTAGGGCGGCGTGCAATTTCGAGGTCGCGGCGATGTTCATCTGGATTCATGAATCGATGAGCGAGTTTGGGTGGCGGTCGAATGTCTGAGTCGTCGATTTCGGCAGAGAAGGGGATAAAGGTATTCGTTTTAGTTAAATTTAATTTAAATTTTATATGTGTATATATACACGTAGCAGAAAATGTAGATAGAAGGATATATGTTACAGTAAGGTTAGAAAGGAAATACTGTTTAATATAAATATAAAACTTTGGAAAAATAGCGATTTTAAATGCTGAGCAGTTTATATAAAATCAGATTTCTATTTTAAATATATATATATAGGATAGAAGAAAAAAATAAATTCAAATTTTCAGTTAAGGCAGACAATAGTTTTGTTTTATCAAGTAAATATATTTATACACATATGTACATTTTGAATTTACTTGGTTATTTTCAGTAGTGTATATGGAAGATTACCGAATTGATTTTTTTTTTGTAACTCCAAATTTATTTATTTTAGGAGAAATTGGCTTAAATAAACTAGGTTACTTTTTGGGAGTTAGTTTTAAAAGGTTAATAAGTTGTTAAATAAAATCTATGGGAATTAATTATCTAATTAAATTACATATTAATAAATTCCGTAATATTATTCAAGGTCAAAAATCAAGAAACCAAGGCAATATTGGAAGTGGAATGCAAATGGAATAAGGTGAGTTAATCTCACTCAGTAGAATTTTTATTCTAAATTTTAAAAGTTAAATTTAAATATTTGGTTGAATGTGTGCATTGATTGGATATGTTATATTATATATAGTAGTATATAGCAATATACACATATTGGCATATGTGTATATTGGAGTTGTTGATATTCCCGCATTATATAGCGGATGAGACCCTATGCGCCGCATAATAGCGGATGATTTTATATAAATCCCATATACCGCGATATTCCACTTTGAAGTGGAATTGGTATTTTATATTGTGCTAACGTCTGTGGATGCAGGGAAACAGGTTGGAGGGATCCAACTGGATTCCTCAAAATTATTAGATTATTTAATATTCTGTGTTCTGAATATTTGATATCATGTGATGATTTTATATTGGATGATGTGGTTGATTTGAATTGTCCAGTATAATAAATTATAAAATCTATGGAATTGAATTTTTGAAAAGAAATAAAGGAATAAAAGTTTAAGTAAAATAATTCGAGGAATTGGGATAAAATTTATAACGAATTGGAATAAAAAATAGGTGATTTGGAATTTTAACAAATATGAAAAAGGGGATTTTGAATTTACAAGGGATAATAAATTTTATACTTAAGTGATATTATTGAAGAATAAAAGAAGTTATTTTTGAAATTAAGGATTAAAGTTAATTAAAGAATAAATAAGGAGTTTTGGAAATCTGTAATTGATATTGGTAAAAAGGGGTTTAACTCGTAATAAGGAATAAAAATCTAAAATTTAATGTATTTTGGAATAAATGAAGTAGCAAAGGAAATTTATTTCAAAGTAAGTAAAGTAAATTGGGAAATCAATTGGAAATTGATTTAGTTGTTTAAAATTGGAATTTTAGAAGAGAAATGAGATTTTGGAATTTATAAACTGGGTTTATAAAGTAAAATAAAATATCAGTGGATATTTGAAAATATAAATTCAAGGTGGGAATTTATAAAGGGATATGAACTGGTTTAAAAATAAATGTTGATTTATTTTTAAAGGATGGGAATGAGAAGTGTATTTCTCTGGATAGCCAAGTACGTTTTCAAAGAAATTTTTAATATAAGTTAAAAGTTCTAATTGTGTTTTTAAAAGCATATTTTAGAAAATCTATTATTTCTAAATGTTAAAGCCTAAAGTAGTATTTTCAAAAATCTATTATTGTAGTAATTATATAAAAGTGATTTGGTATTATGTTTTAAAAAGAGAAATTTAGTTTATATTTGAAAAGTGGTTTCATTTTAAATATTCTTTAAGTATATATTTTGTTAAAGTATTAAAGTAGTTTTTAAATTTCAATATTATAAAGTATATTTATAGTAAAGTGCTTTTAAATTATTTTTAAATCTAAAGTATTTTGTACTTGGTGTTTCAGAGAAATAATTATTTGGGAAATGTGTTCCGTAAGCGGAAACTGTTTGAAATTGTTTTCAAATGAGCTTTGAAAATTTGGAAATATATCTTGGAAAGATATTTGGGCAAATAAATAATGTGGGAAATTATTTATTGTGTGATGGTTGCTTGTGGATGTTAATTGATAGTTAAATAACCGACTATCAATATTGGCCAAATGCGCTGATCGTTTCGAAGAGACCGGGATCGAGTTTCCATATACCGGGATTCTAGGTCTGGAGACTCGAATACCACTTCGATCCGGTTTGTACGTTTCGCGTAACGTGTTCGGAGTCGAAGATGGAGCTGTGAAGTGCAAGGGCTAGTCGCTACTAATTCTGAGGATATTTCCAAAATGGATGTAGTAGGAATAGTGCCTTCGGTTCCGTTCGAACCCGGGACGGACTTGTATGGACGAATGCTTTCGTGACATCGTCAGGTGGACGATGGGCATTCTAAGGGATATGTTCTGAAAAGGTATCGTTTAGCCTCGAGCCTCATCAACCGGGAATGACTGAAAATCAGGGGTTATGCAGCAAGGCTTCGTGGGTAGCCCCCACTTGAGAGTAAGGTCATCCCTGTCTAGATGTCCCTTTTTATTTCGGCTTAGTGTTGCGGTTGCTGATCCCAACCGTGGGGTGATTTTACTTGGAATTATCCAGTAAGGGATGATTCCGGCTTTGTGTTGCAGGGGAGCGGGCGTACTCCTCGGTACTGTGATCTAGGCCACGTACTGTGACAGGTGGTACCCCAGTGCCTAGTCATTCGTTGGAAATCCATTCTCCCTACGTGCCTGTACGGTTTTGATTGTGCCCAACTATTGTTGAAATGTGAGATGCAAGCATTTCAGCTAGATTCTATTTTACTTTCTGTAGACACTATTATAATATCAGAGGATTTTGATATAAAGTGTTTTAGCTATCGTAAGGTAAAAACCCGACATGTTTATTTGTGGCATGGTCTTACGAGATGCTTTTATTTTCAAAAGGATTTTTGAAACTTTAATAATCAATTGAGTGTGATTTTCTCACGCTGGTTTTCCAGACTGACTCGGGTATTGTTTTATATGATGCTCGGGTCAGACCGAGTATTATAGGTTACAGGATATGATGCTGTGGAGCTCAGGAGATGAGCTGGATGGCGAGACGTATCTCCCGTACTTGTTTATATATATATATCCCGCTGTGTTGATTGTTGTACTCTGTTGTATTGAGGACATGATATGGTTATTGTCCAGTTGTATGTTATGTGTTCTCTGGTGTATACTCTGATGCTATATTATATAAAACTGATATAGTTTTGATTTGTGCAAAGATCTGTTAATATATTATATTTTGTTCCGCTGCGATGGTTAGATTCTGATGTTGTTTTCTATTTTTCTTCTTCTACCTCTTCTTCTTAACTAAAATGGTTCGATTTTCCGGGGTCTGGAAACTCGGGTCGTTACAGTGGTATCAGAGCTTAGGCTAGCGATAACCTTGGCTCTGGTGGGAATTTTGAGAGTACTAATAGATATGAGCGCGTATTTGTTAGTGAATATAAAATGGTTTTATATTGTGTTGGTTGGTTTATTGAGTGGCATATGAACCTTCGTCGGCACAGTCTGGACAACTGTATCGAAGGGGTTTCTAAACACTTGAATAGAACAGTTCGACACAGTATTGTTTTAAATAGGGTGAATGAAATAATTTTGCCCAAATTATTTTGTATATAAAAGAAATAATTATTTGAAATTATTATAGTTATATATTTGGATGCTTGGTTGTTAGAAAGCGATGATATTAGATTATTATCATCATTGTGTAAAAAATTGAATCAGAAATTGAAACTTATAACCTAAGTTGAAGAATAATTTTATATAACAAAATGGAATTTGAAATATAGATTATAAATGAAATTTATAAATTGAGATAAACTTTATATACAAATGTGAATTACAATGTGATTTATAATCAAATGAGATAAATTCATAAACAAATGAAATTTGTAAATGTAAATTGTAAATGTGACTTATAACTTGAAATAAAACGTGATAGAATTCCAGAGAAATGTTTGGATATAAAATTGGATGGATTTTGAATTTGAAGTTTTGGGAAAGGTTTAAATTCCTTTGGATTTAAGAATAGTTTTAAAGGTTTTGGGGAAATAATAGTGATATTATTTCATGAATATTTTTGAAATTGAATTGAAATCTGTTGGGATTTAGGAATTAAAAATATTTGAAATGTTTCAAAGTGATAAAAGCATTAAATTCTCTTACGGTCGCTGGAAAATAATTTCGGTGATGACTGCAGCATCATCGATGTCTATTTTCGAGTTTCCAAAGAGAAATTGCTACCAAACTGTTTTAAATTGGAAGTGATTGTGAATTGGGTTGGTTTTGAAATTCAAAGGGAAAAATTGTTTGGTAAAAGCAGATTGTTTTGGAAATTGGGATTTGATGGTGTATGAGTTATTTATGGATTCAAAGTGGTTTTTGAAATAAAACCGGGCAATTGAATTCTGGGAATTCTATTTAAAATAAAAATGTGGGAATTTAAACGAATCAACAATATAAAGTATAGAATGAAGTTGATTGAAATAAGAAGGGAATGAGAGTTTAATTCTGGGATTATAATTATGAGATGAAAATAACTCAATGAGTAATATAAGTTGGTAGATAAAAGAGTTAGAGAACTTGAAGGTGAATGAATTGTAAAACTTGTATAAAAATTATATCCTAGAATTAAAATTTAATTCGAGTATATGAAGGTGAATAAAATATATTTGAATTTAACTTAAGATAAGTTAAATAAAATGGAGAATTGAAATTGAATTAAATGTAAATAAGTTGAAGTCGAATTGAATTGGATATAAAGGTAATGTAAAATGCTTATAATTGTGTAAAGAAATTCATATTCTTAAGTTCTTAAGTGTAATAATTTGAGATTTGATTGTAAAGATGAAAATGGACTTAAATGAATAGTCCCAGGTCTTAAGTAAGTAAGTTAAAACTTATGAATAGAAATGAAATTGTAAGTCATAAATGGGAATCCATTACTTTGAACCATTAAGAGTTATAATTTGAAATTGTAATTATCAAATGGAAACGATAAGATGAGCAATCTAAATTTTTAAATAAATCCAAACTTGAATTATAAAATAAATTGAACTTAAGAAAATTAAGTGAAGTGATATTTGGAATTAAAAAGCAAGTATTTAATTTTAACCAGCGGAGGAACTAATTAGATAATAAATTAGTTAATGAAATTGAATTGTGAGTTAATGAAATTGGATTAAAATAGTGATGGTTTGGATTGCGAATGAAATCCAAATAAGTGAAAATAAATTGGAAATGACCTGGTTATTAATAAAATAATTCCAGATGAATTGAGTATGGAAAATAAAATTCATAATGATTGAGTGAATGAACCAATTATATTAATAAATAAAATGGATGGAATTTGATTAAATAAGAATCAAATGAAAGATGGAAATAAAACTTTAAAGGGTTGGTTAAATGGAAAATAAACTTAAGTTATTGACTTAAGTAAATGTTGAATGGAAACTGAACTCAAACAGAGGAGTGGTTTAAATAAGTTGAGAAATAGTTATTGAATGAATTAACTTGGATTGTTTTCGAGCTAAATAAAATTAAAATTTTGGAAGTTGGAGATGAATTGAATTTAAGGAAAAAAATTGGAAATGAAGTAGTAAATTGAAGTAAGTTGAAATTCATATGAAATGGGAGTTCAATTTGAATATATACACTTCAGTGGTGAAGTAGTAAATAAATATAAGAAAAATTTATATTGAACTTAAGAATTGAAGAATGAAATTCTTGGGAAAATTGGTATTGGGAATATACTTAGTAATTTTGGAAAAAAATATATATACTAAGTGAATAGTTGAATGAAGACTAAAACTGAAGTTGTGAAATGGGATAGTTGTGGATAAGTGAATAACAATCAAAATGAATGTGAATAAAAGAGAATTGATATAACTGATAATCAATTGGAATTTATACGTAAGATGTACATATATTATTTTATTCGCATAGCTATTTGGTCCAGATGTCGAACACAGAATTTCAAGATAGTTTTATCGATCCGAATTAGGATTTTTCACTCGATTTTCAGCGGCGAGCCTGGATATGGATTGTTGATTGATTCTGGATATTCTCTATCATGGTTGGTGGCTATGCAAGGAGAATGACGGTTTCTGATCAAGAAACCAGATCTGAGTCCGCACTAGGAAGTCGGGTGGACGATACTAGTTCGGAAGTGGAATTGTGTGATCGATTGAGCGATCGAATGTGATATTGCGTACGGATGATATATGTGCATCGTACGGGCTTAAGTAAAACAAATATTGGAAATTTGTAAAGGAAAGTATAAAATGACTTTGGAATTGTGATTGAATATTATTGCTTAGTAGGATATACAGGTGTATAAAAGCAATGGATAAATTGGGATTTTTGACTTTTGAAGATAAAATTTAATGGCCCGACAAAAGGTATGTATTTGAATTTCTATATGAAATTTGATTGGGTTTTGATCTAGCCACTTGGCTTTTTGTTTTCTTTTTGAGATTGGGAGGTCGTAGAGCCATTTTGTAGCAGTACCGAGCTAGCCGCGCAAAGGAGACGCTGGCAAAATTTTTCGGAAATTTAGGGAGTTAGAAAAATTTTGATAATTTAAAATTTGAATTCAAATTTAGATTTGAATTGATAAGTAAGTGATTTGGGTTGAACTTATGAATAAGTTTGGAAAGTTAAAAGATGATTAGTGTATCATTAATAAAAGATTGTCTTGGGGTTGTTAAAACTGTTTGAATTTAGGAAATAGCTAACGGGATATGAGACATTCTTCCTAACTAGTAATTTCGGGGACGAAATTCTTTTAAGGGGGGAGGAATGTGACGACCCAGAATTTTTGTATATTTGAAATGGGAATATTTAATTTATTTTAGATATTCGAAGGTTAAATTTTAACTTTAATTTCAAATATCAGTATTTATTGGATAATTAATTGCTGAATTTAATTATCGGAATTGGGTAAATTAGTGAATCTGAAATTTTAAGCTTGATAAAAATAATTTGAAAGCTCGTAAAATTTATATTTATAATACTGAAGATATTAGAACTGTTAAAATTGAATTTGAAAGAGTTTTGTTCAGTTTTAAAAATATATCGTTTAAATTGAATTTAAAAATATCCTTCCGGGGCACAGTCTCGGAATTTGACGAAACCAGTTCCATTGGATCCGTAATATTGTATTATTATCGGATTTCAATTTTCGTAGCATTTTGAGTTGTTGCGTGGGCATACGATATATAAACGCGTTGAAAATTAAATTGAAATTCGAATATAAATAATAAGTTATATTGACCAGTTAAAAAGAATTTCACCTCAGATCTTTTTCCTTCATTTCAAATGTCACTGCAGATGGCCTACTTGAACACGTTACCCTCCTTAGGTTACACCTAAATCACGAAATTTCTTTTTATCTCTGGCCTCCAAATCAAATTAAACGAAACCCATATCTACGTTCCTTCTCTTCCAAGCCAAAAGAAAAAAAAAGAATTGCTTATATTTATCTTCCTCCTACCTTCAATTCAGCATAAAACAAAAGGGGGGCCGAGCATTCAAATAGAAATCGAGGCCGAACAAAAATCCCCAAAATTCAATTTCATCGTAGTTGAACCTCGAGCTCAGAGTAAATGGAGGCATCGAATTCGATTATTTAAACATAGGGATGGGCATCGCGTTTTGAGAGAGAGGGAGAGCTCGATGGGCTTCGATCTGGAAGCGAGGCTGCGAGCTCGTTCGATTTACAACTTGGAGGGTTTCGCGACGTTGCCGTGGGGAAACGAGGCGGTCGAAGCCTGTCTCGGTGGATCAAGCATCGTGACGAATCGTGATTAGGGCGGCATGCAATTTCGAGGTCGCGGCGATGTTCATCTGGATTCATGAATCGATGAGCGAGTTTGGGTGGCGGTCGAATGTCTGAGTCGTCGATTTCGGCAGAGAAGGGGATAAAGGTATTCGTTTTAGTTAAATTTAATTTAAATTTTATATGTGTATATATACACGTAGCAGAAAATGTAGATAGAAGGATATATGTTACAGTAAGGTTAGAAAGGAAATACTGTTTAATATAAATATAAAACTTTGGAAAAATAGCGATTTTAAATGCTGAGCAGTTTATATAAAATCAGATTTCTATTTTAAATATATATATATAGGATAGAAGAAAAAAATAAATTCAAATTTTCAGTTAAGGCAGACAATAGTTTTGTTTTATCAAGTAAATATATTTATACACATATGTACATTTTGAATTTACTTGGTTATTTTCAGTAGTGTATATGGAAGATTACCGAATTGATTTTTTTTTTGTAACTCCAAATTTATTTATTTTAGGAGAAATTGGCTTAAATAAACTAGGTTACTTTTCGGGAGTTAGTTTTAAAAGGTTAATAAGTTGTTAAATAAAATCTATGGGAATTAATTATCTAATTAAATTACATATTAATAAATTCCGTAATATTATTCAAGGTCAAAAATCAAGAAACCAAGGCAATATTGGAAGTGGAATGCAAATGGAATAAGGTGAGTTAATCTCACTCAGCAGAATTTTTATTCTAAATTTTAAAAGTTAAATTTAAATATTTGGTTGAATGTGTGCATTGATTGGATATGTTATATTATATATAGTAGTATATAGCAATATACACATATTGGCATATGTGTATATTGGAGTTGTTGATATTCCCGCATTATATAGCGGATGAGACCCTATGCGCCGCATAATAGCGGATGATTTTATATAAATCCCATATACCACGATATTCCACCTTGAAGTGGAATTGGTATTTTATATTGTGCTAACGTCTGTGGATGCAGGGAAACAGGTTGGAGGGATCCAACTGGATTCCTCAAAATTATTAGATTATTTAATATTCTGTGTTCTGAATATTTGATATCATGTGATGATTTTATATTGGATGATGTGGTTGATTTGAATTGTCCAGTATAATAAATTATAAAATCTATGGAATTGAATTTTTGAAAAGAAATAAAGGAATAAAAGTTTAAGTAAAATAATTCGAGGAATTGGGATAAAATTTATAACGAATTGGAATAAAAAATAGGTGATTTGGAATTTTAACAAATATGAAAAAGGGGATTTTGAATTTACAAGGGATAATAAATTTTATACTTAAGTGATATTATTGAAGAATAAAAGAAGTTATTTTTGAAATTAAGGATTAAAGTTAATTAAAGAATAAATAAGGAGTTTTGGAAATCTGTAATTGATATTGGTAAAAAGGGGTTTAACTCGTAATAAGGAATAAAAATCTAAAATTTAATGTATTTTGGAATAAATGAAGTAGCAAAGGAAATTTATTTCAAAGTAAGTAAAGTAAATTGGGAAATCAATTGGAAATTGATTTAGTTGTTTAAAATTGGAATTTTAGAAGAGAAATGAGATTTTGGAATTTATAAACTGGGTTTATAAAGTAAAATAAAATATCAGTGGATATTTGAAAATATAAATTCAAGGTGGGAATTTATAAAGGGATATGAACTGGTTTAAAAATAAATGTTGATTTATTTTTAAAGGATGGGAATGAGAAGTGTATTTCTCTGGATAGCCAAGTACGTTTTCAAAGAAATTTTTAATATAAGTTAAAAGTTCTAATTGTGTTTTTAAAAGCATATTTTAGAAAATCTATTATTTCTAAATGTTAAAGCCTAAAGTAGTATTTTCAAAAATCTATTATTGTAGTAATTATATAAAAGTGATTTGGTATTATGTTTTAAAAAGAGAAATTTAGTTTATATTTGAAAAGTGGTTTCATTTTAAATATTCCTTAAGTATATATTTTGTTAAAGTATTAAAGTAGTTTTTAAATTTCAATATTATAAAGTATATTTATAGTAAAGTGCTTTTAAATTATTTTTAAATCTAAAGTATTTTGTACTTGGTGTTTCAGAGAAATAATTATTTGGGAAATGTGTTTCGTATGCGGAAACTGTTTGAAATTGTTTTCAAATGAGCTTTGAAAATTTGGAAATATATCTTGGAAAGATATTTGGGCAAATAAATAATGTGGGAAATTATTTATTGTGTGATGGTTGCTTGTGGATGTTAATTGATAGTTAAATAACCGACTATCAATATTGGCCAAATGCGCTGATCGTTTCGAAGAGACCGGGATCGAGTTTCCGTATACCGGGATTCTAGGTCTGGAGACTCGAATACCACTTCGATCCGGTTTGTACGTTTCGCGTAACGTGTTCGGAGTCGAAGATGGAGCTGTGAAGTGCAAGGGCTAGTCGCTACTAATTCTGAGGATATTTCCAAAATGGATGTAATAGGAATAGTGCCTTCGGTTCCGTTCGAACCCGGGACGGACTTGTATGGACGAATGCTTTCGTGACATCGTCAGGTGGACGATGGGCATTCTAAGGGATATGTTCTGAAAAGGTATCGTTTAGCCTCGAGCCTCATCAACCGGGAATGACTGAAAATCAGGGGTTATGCAGCAAGGCTTCGTGGGTAGCCCCCACTTGAGAGTAAGGTCATCCCTGTCTAGATGTCCCTTTTTATTTCGGCTTAGTGTTGCGGTTGCTGATCCCAACCGTGGGGTGATTTTACTTGGAATTATCCAGTAAGGGATGATTCCGGCTTTGTGTTGCAGGGGAGCGGGCGTACTCCTCGGTACTGTGATCTAGGCCACGTACTGTGACAGGTGGTACCCCAGTGCCTAGTCATTCGTTGGAAATCCATTCTCCCTACGTGCCTGTACGGTTTTGATTGTGCCCAACTATTGTTGAAATGTGAGATGCAAGCATTTCAGCTAGATTCTATTTTACTTTCTGTAGACACTATTATAATATCAGAGGATTTTGATATAAAGTGTTTTAGCTATCGTAAGGTAAAAACCCGACATGTTTATTTGTGGCGTGGTCTTACGAGATGCTTTTATTTTCAAAAGGATTTTTGAAACTTTAATAATCAATTGAGTGTGATTTTCTCACGCTGGTTTTCCAGACTGACTCGGGTATTGTTTTATATGATGCTCGGGTCAGACCGAGTATTATAGGTTACAGGATATGATGCTGTGGAGCTCAGGAGATGAGCTGGATGGCGAGACGTATCTCCCGTACTTGTTTATATATATATATCCCGCTGTATTGATTGTTGTACTCTGTTGTATTGAGGACATGATATGGTTATTGTCCAGTTGTATGTTATGTGTTCTCTGGTGTATACTCTGATGCTATATTATATAAAACTGATATAGTTTTGATTTGTGCAAAGATCTGTTAATATATTATATTTTGTTCCGCTGCGATGGTTAGATTCTGATGTTGTTTTCTATTTTTCTTCTTCTACCTCTTCTTCTTAACTAAAATGGTTCGATTTTCCGGGGTTTGGAAACTCGGGTCGTTACAGTGGTATCAGAGCTTAGGCTAGCGATAACCTTGGCTCTGGTGGGAATTTTGAGAGTACTAATAGATATGAGCGCGTATTTGTTAGTGAATATAAAATGGTTTTATATTGTGTTGGTTGGTTTATTGAGTGGCATATGAACCTTCGTCGGCACAGTCTGGACAACTGTATCGAAGGGGTTTCTAAACACTTGAATAGAACAGTTCGACACAGTATTGTTTTAAATAGGGTGAATGAAATAATTTTGCCCAAATTATTTTGTATATAAAAGAAATAATTATTTGAAATTATTATAGTTATATATTTGGATGCTTGGTTGTTAGAAAGCGATGATATTAGATTATTATCATCATTGTGTAAAAAATTGAATCAGAAATTGAAACTTATAACCTAAGTTGAAGAATAATTTTATATAACAAAATGGAATTTGAAATATAGATTATAAATGAAATTTATAAATTGAGATAAACTTTATATACAAATGTGAATTACAATGTGATTTATAATCAAATGAGATAAATTCATAAACAAATGAAATTTGTAAATGTAAATTGTAAATGTGACTTATAACTTGAAATAAAACGTGATAGAATTCCAGAGAAATGTTTGGATATAAAATTGGATGGATTTTGAATTTGAAGTTTTGGGAAAGGTTTAAATTCCTTTGGATTTAAGAATAGTTTTAAAGGTTTTGGGGAAATAATAGTGATATTATTTCATGAATATTTTTGAAATTGAATTGAAATCTGTTGGGATTTAGGAATTAAAAATATTTGAAATGTTTCAAAGTGATAAAAGCATTAAATTCTCTTACGGTCGCTGGAAAATAATTTCGGTGATGACTGCAGCATCATCGATGTCTATTTTCGAGTTTCCAAAGAGAAATTGCTACCAAACTGTTTTAAATTGGAAGTGATTGTGAATTGGGTTGGTTTTGAAATTCAAAGGGAAAAATTGTTTGGTAAAAGCAGATTGTTTTGGAAATTGGGATTTGATGGTGTATGAGTTATTTATGGATTCAAAGTGGTTTTTGAAATAAAACCGGGCAATTGAATTCTGGGAATTCTATTTAAAATAAAAATGTGGGAATTTAAACGAATCAACAATATAAAGTATAGAATGAAGTTGATTGAAATAAGAAGGGAATGAGAGTTTAATTCTGGGATTATAATTATGAGATGAAAATAACTCAATGAGTAATATAAGTTGGTAGATAAAAGAGTTAGAGAACTTGAAGGTGAATGAATTGTAAAACTTGTATAAAAATTGTATCCTAGAATTAAAATTTAATTCGAGTATATGAAGGTGAATAAAATATATTTGAATTTAACTTAAGATAAGTTAAATAAAATGGAGAATTGAAATTGAATTAAATGTAAATAAGTTGAAGTCGAATTGAATTGGATATAAAGGTAATGTAAAATGCTTATAATTGTGTAAAGAAATTCATATTCGTAAGTTCTTAAGTGTAATAATTTGAGATTTGATTGTAAAGATGAAAATGGACTTAAATGAATAGTCCCAGGTCTTAAGTAAGTAAGTTAAAACTTATGAATAGAAATGAAATTGTAAGTCATAAATGGGAATCCATTACTTTGAACCATTAAGAGTTATAATTTGAAATTGTAATTATCAAATGGAAACGATAAGATGAGCAATCTAAATTTTTAAATAAATCCAAACTTGAATTATAAAATAAATTGAACTTAAGAAAATTAAGTGAAGTGATATTTGGAATTAAAAAGCAAGTATTTAATTTTAACCAGCGGAGGAACTAATTAGATAATAAATTAGTTAATGAAATTGAATTGTGAGTTAATGAAATTGGATTAAAATAGTGATGGTTTGGATTGCGAATGAAATCCAAATAAGTGAAAATAAATTGGAAATGACCTGGTTATTAATAAAATAATTCCAGATGAATTGAGTATGGAAAATAAAATTCATAATGATTGAGTGAATGAACCAATTATATTAATAAATAAAATGGATGGAATTTGATTAAATAAGAATCAAATGAAAGATGGAAATAAAACTTTAAAGGGTTGGTTAAATGGAAAATAAACTTAAGTTATTGACTTAAGTAAATGTTGAATGGAAACTGAACTCAAACAGAGGAGTGGTTTAAATAAGTTGAGAAATAGTTATTGAATGAATTAACTTGGATTGTTTTCGAGCTAAATAAAATTAAATTTTTGGAAGTTGGAGATGAATTGAATTTAAGGAAAAAAATTGGAAATGAAGTAGTAAATTGAAGTAAGTTGAAATTCATATGAAATGGGAGTTCAATTTGAATATATACACTTCAGTGGTGAAGTAGTAAATAAATATAAGAAAAATTTATATTGAACTTAAGAATTGAAGAATGAAATTCTTGGGAAAATTGGTATTGGGAATATACTTAGTAATTTTGGAAAAAAATATATATACTAAGTGAATAGTTGAATGAAGACTAAAACTGAAGTTGTGAAATGGGATAGTTGTGGATAAGTGAATAACAATCAAAATGAATGTGAATAAAAGAGAATTGATATAACTGATAATCAATTGGAATTTATACGTAAGATGTACGTATATTATTTTATTCGCATAGCTATTTGGTCCAGATGTCGAACACAGAATTTCAAGATAGTTTTATCGATCCGAATTAGGATTTTTCACTCGATTTTCAACGGCGAGCCTGGATATGGATTGTTGATTGATTCTGGATATTCTCTATCATGGTTGGTGGCTATGCAAGGAGAATGACGGTTTCTGATCAAGAAACCAGATCTGAGTCCGCACTAGGAAGTCGGGTGGACGATACTAGTTCGGAAGTGGAATTGTGTGATCGATTGAGCGATCGAATGTGATATTGCGTACGGATGATATATGTGCATCGTACGGGCTTAAGTAAAACAAATATTGGAAATTTGTAAAGGAAAGTATAAAATGACTTTGGAATTGTGATTGAATATTATTGCTTAGTAGGATATACAGGTGTATAAAAGCAATGGATAAATTGGGATTTTTGACTTTTGAAGATAAAATTTAATGGCCCGACAAAAGGTATGTATTTGAATTTCTATATGAAATTTGATTGGGTTTTGATCTAGCCACTTGGCTTTTTGTTTTCTTTTTGAGATTGGGAGGTCGTAGAGCCATTTTGTAGCAGTACCGAGCTAGTCGCGCAAAGGAGACGCTGGCAAAAATTTTCGGAAATTTAGGGAGTTAGAAAAATTTTGAGAAAATTTTGATAATTTAAAATTTGAATTCAAATTTAGATTTGAATTGATAAGTAAGTGATTTGGGTTGAACTTATGAATAAGTTTGGAAAGTTAAAAGATGATTAGTGTATCATTAATAAAAGATTGTCTTGGGGTTGTTAAAACTGTTTGAATTTAGGAAATAGCTAACGGGATATGAGACATTCTTCCTAACTAGTAATTTCGGGGACGAAATTCTTTTAAGGGGGGAGGAATGTGACGACCCGAAATTTTTGTATATTTGAAATGGGAATATTTAATTTATTTTAGATATTCGAAGGTTAAATTTTAACTTTAATTTCAAATATCAGTATTTATTGGATAATTAATTGCTGAATTTAATTATCGGAATTGGGTAAATTAGTGAATCTGAAATTTTAAGCTTGATAAAAATAATTTGAAAGCTCGTAAAATTTATATTTATAATACTGAAGATATTAGAACTGTTAAAATTGAATTTGAAAGAGTTTTGTTCAGTTTTAAAAATATATCGTTTAAATTGAATTTAAAAATATCCTTCCGGGGCACAGTCTCGGAATTTGACGAAACCAGTTCCATTGGATCCGTAATATTGTATTATTATCGGATTTCAATTTTCGTAGCATTTTGAGTTGTTGTGTGGGCATACGATATATAAACGCGTTGAAAATTAAATTGAAATTCGAATATAAATAATAAGTTATATTGACCAGTTAAAAAGAATTTCACCTCAGATCTTTTTCCTTCATTTCAAATGTCACTGCAGATGGCCTACTTGAACACATTACCCTCCTTAGGTTACGCCTAAATCACGAAATTTCTTTTTATCTCTGGCCTCCAAATCAAATTAAACGAAACCCATATCTACGTTCCTTCTCTTCCAAGCCAAAAGAAAAAAAAAGAATTGCTTATATTTATCTTCCTCCTACCTTCAATTCAGCATAAAACAAAAGGGGGGCCGAGCATTCAAATAGAAATCGAGGCCGAACAAAAATCCCCAAAATTCAATTTCATCGTAGTTGAACCTCGAGCTCAGAGTAAATGGAGGCATCGAATTCGATTATTTAAACATAGGGATGGGCATCGCGTTTTGAGAGAGAGGGAGAGCTCGATGGGCTTCGATCTGGAAGCGAGGCTGCGAGCTCGTTCGATTTACAACTTGGAGGGTTTCGCGACGTTGCCGTGGGGAAACGAGGCGGTCGAAGCCTGTCTCGGTGGATCAAGCATCGTGACGAATCGTGATTAGGGCGGCGTGCAATTTCGAGGTCGCGGCGATGTTCATCTGGATTCATGAATCGATGAGCGAGTTTGGGTGGCGGTCGAATGTCTGAGTCGTCGATTTCGGCAGAGAAGGGGATAAAGGTATTCGTTTTAGTTAAATTTAATTTAAATTTTATATGTGTATATATACACGTAGCAGAAAATGTAGATAGAAGGATATATGTTACAGTAAGGTTAGAAAGGAAATACTGTTTAATATAAATATAAAACTTTGGAAAAATAGCGATTTTAAATGCTGAGCAGTTTATATAAAATCAGATTTCTATTTTAAATATATATATATAGGATAGAAGAAAAAAATAAATTCAAATTTTCAGTTAAGGCAGACAATAGTTTTGTTTTATCAAGTAAATATATTTATACACATATGTACATTTTGAATTTACTTGGTTATTTTCAGTAGTGTATATGGAAGATTACCGAATTGATTTTTTTTTTGTAACTCCAAATTTATTTATTTTAGGAGAAATTGGCTTAAATAAACTAGGTTACTTTTCGGGAGTTAGTTTTAAAAGGTTAATAAGTTGTTAAATAAAATCTATGGGAATTAATTAGCTAATTAAATTACATATTAATAAATTCCGTAATATTATTCAAGGTCAAAAATCAAGAAACCAAGGCAATATTGGAAGTGGAATGCAAATGGAATAAGGTGAGTTAATCTCACTCAGCAGAATTTTTATTCTAAATTTTAAAAGTTAAATTTAAATATTTGGTTGAATGTGTGCATTGATTGGATATGTTATATTATATATAGTAGTATATAGCAATATACACATATTGGCATATGTGTATATTGGAGTTGTTGATATTCCCGCATTATATAGCGGATGAGACCCTATGCGCCGCATAATAGCGGATGATTTTATATAAATCCCATATACCGCGATATTCCACCTTGAAGTGGAATTGGTATTTTATATTGTGCTAACGTCTGTGGATGCAGGGAAACAGGTTGGAGGGATCCAACTGGATTCCTCAAAATTATTAGATTATTTAATATTCTGTGTTCTGAATATTTGATATCATGTGATGATTTTATATTGGATGATGTGGTTGATTTGAATTGTCCAGTATAATAAATTATAAAATCTATGGAATTGAATTTTTGAAAAGAAATAAAGGAATAAAAGTTTAAGTAAAATAATTCGAGGAATTGGGATAAAATTTATAACGAATTGGAATAAAAAATAGGTGATTTGGAATTTTAACAAATATGAAAAAGAGGATTTTGAATTTACAAGGGATAATAAATTTTATACTTAAGTGATATTATTGAAGAATAAAAGAAGTTATTTTTGAAATTAAGGATTAAAGTTAATTAAAGAATAAATAAGGAGTTTTGGAAATCTGTAATTGATATTGGTAAAAAGGGGTTTAACTCGTAATAAGGAATAAAAATCTAAAATTTAATGTATTTTGGAATAAATGAAGTAGCAAAGGAAATTTATTTCAAAGTAAGTAAAGTAAATTGGGAAATCAATAGGAAATTGATTTAGTTGTTTAAAATTGGAATTTTAGAAGAGAAATGAGATTTTGGAATTTATAAACTGGGTTTATAAAGTAAAATAAAATATCAGTGGATATTTGAAAATATAAATTCAAGGTGGGAATTTATAAAGGGATATGAACTGGTTTAAAAATAAATGTTGATTTATTTTTAAAGGATGGGAATGAGAAGTGTATTTCTCTGGATAGCCAAGTACGTTTTCAAAGAAATTTTTAATATAAGTTAAAAGTTCTAATTGTGTTTTTAAAAGCATATTTTAGAAAATCTATTATTTCTAAATGTTAAAGCCTAAAGTAGTATTTTCAAAAATCTATTATTGTAGTAATTATATAAAAGTGATTTGGTATTATGTTTTAAAAAGAGAAATTTAGTTTATATTTGAAAAGTGGTTTCATTTTAAATATTCCTTAAGTATATATTTTGTTAAAGTATTAAAGTAGTTTTTAAATTTCAATATTATAAAGTATATTTATAGTAAAGTGCTTTTAAATTATTTTTAAATCTAAAGTATTTTGTACTTGGTGTTTCAGAGAAATAATTATTTGGGAAATGTGTTCCGTAAGCGGAAACTGTTTGAAATTGTTTTCAAATGAGCTTTGAAAATTGGAAATATATCTTGGAAAGATATTTGGGCAAATAAATAATGTGGGAAATTATTTATTGTGTGATGGTTGCTTGTGGATGTTAATTGATAGTTAAATAACCGACTATCAATATTGGCCAAATGCGCTGATCGTTTCGAAGAGACCGGGATCGAGTTTCCGTATACCGGGATTCTAGGTCTGGAGACTCGAATACCACTTCGATCCGGTTTGTACGTTTCGCGTAACGTGTTCGGAGTCGAAGATGGAGCTGTGAAGTGCAAGGGCTAGTCGCTACTAATTCTGAGGATATTTCCAAAATGGATGTAGTAGGAATAGTGCCTTCGGTTCCGTTCGAACCCGGGACGGACTTGTATGGACGAATGCTTTCGTGACATCGTCAGGTGGACGATGGGCATTCTAAGGGATATGTTCTGAAAAGGTATCGTTTAGCCTCGAGCCTCATCAACCGGGAATGACTGAAAATCAGGGGTTATGCAGCAAGGCTTCGTGGGTAGCCCCCACTTGAGAGTAAGGTCATCCCTGTCTAGATGTCCCTTTTTATTTCGGCTTAGTGTTGCGGTTGCTGATCCCAACCGTGGGGTGATTTTACTTGGAATTATCCAGTAAGGGATGATTCCGGCTTTGTGTTGCAGGGGAGCGGGCGTACTCCTCGGTACTGTGATCTAGGCCACGTACTGTGACAGGTGGTACCCCAGTGCCTAGTCATTCGTTGGAAATCCATTCTCCCTACGTGCCTGTACGGTTTTGATTGTGCCCAACTATTGTTGAAATGTGAGATGCAAGCATTTCAGCTAGATTCTATTTTACTTTCTGTAGACACTATTATAATATCAGAGGATTTTGATATAAAGTGTTTTAGCTATCGTAAGGTAAAAACCCGACATGTTTATTTGTGGCGTGGTCTTACGAGATGCTTTTATTTTCAAAAGGATTTTTGAAACTTTAATAATCAATTGAGTGTGATTTTCTCACGCTGGTTTTCCAGACTGACTCGGGTATTGTTTTATATGATGCTCGGGTCAGACCGAGTATTATAGGTTACAGGATATGATGCTGTGGAGCTCAGGAGATGAGCTGGATGGCGAGACGTATCTCCCGTACTTGTTTATATATATATATATATCCCGCTGTGTTGATTGTTGTACTCTGTTGTATTGAGGACATGATATGGTTATTGTCCAGTTGTATGTTATGTGTTCTCTGGTGTATACTCTGATGCTATATTATATAAAACTGATATAGTTTTGATTTTTGCAAAGATCTGTTAATATATTATATTTTGTTCCGCTGCGATGGTTAGATTCTGATGTTGTTTTCTATTTTTCTTCTTCTACCTCTTCTTCTTAACTAAAATGGTTTGATTTTCCGGGGTCTGGAAACTCGAGTCGTTACAATAAGATACAAAGGACAAGAGTTTGTTAAAAACTGTTTATAGTAAGCTAAATCCTATGTTTGAACTAATTACTAATTAAACATGATTTACACCAAATTTACATACATAATAATCATACACAACTCAAAATAAATATTACTAACCAATTTATACTTCATTCATAATTAACAAGTTGTAGAAATTTCTCACCTTTATTTCCATGCTTTTAAAATGCTAAATCCAAATCCTTAAGCTTTTAAAACTTGATTCTTTAATGAATAAGGAGTTTGAACCAAAAAGTTGAGATTTTTAAACTTAAAATGAAATAGAGAAAATGTAGGAAGAAGATTTAAGAAAAATGAAGTTTTGAAATAAAAATAGAAAATGAAAGGTATGCGTCTAGAGTATATAAAGAGGATTTAAAAGAATTAAAGAAAAATAAAAAGATGTTTTTCAACTTTTAAATCACTTCAAAGCCATCAAGAGGACAAACATTTTAAAACAAAATGGATAATAGGGTGTATTTATGTACTTAATTCATTTCTACACTTAAGGTTTCATATCATATCACATCATTCTTTCTTTTTTGAATTTTAATTAAAATATCATTTTAAATACTTATTATTATTTTAAACTGAAAATAAAAAGTGTTTTAAACATATTAAAGTTGTTGTTTAAGCCAAAATCAAATATTACAACTTAAAATAACTTGCCGTTCGATAAAAAGCTGAAAATCCGAAAATTGCTTTTTTGTCACATTTTCAATTTTCTATTGAACTATCTATTAATGTAAACCAAATATAAAAATAAATTTTCTATTAACAATTATAAATAAAAGAGGTTTATTTAATTAATAAAAACCATTAATTGAATATTTAAATTGAATTAAATACTCATAAATTAAAACTATAAAATTATGGGTCTTCCATTCTTCCCCCCTTAAAAGAATTTCGACCTCAATTTCACTATATGAGTAGTTGAGTACTCAATATTATTCATAAGTCTGCATGATGTTCAAAGACCATCCATATGCAAAATCTGATTTGGTCTCTACTTGAATACATAACTCCACTTTCGAACTAGTATCGCTCATTTAATTATCTAGTGTAGACTCCGATCAGGCTCTTTGATTAGGAACCTCTTTTCTCCCTACATAGCCATATACTATGATAAAAAACTTTAATTCCATACCAATAACCCCTCATCAAGTGTTCGCCGTCAAGAATTAAGTGATGGATCCTTATTTGGAATGGTGTGAGACATCTCAATGGATGTACTTGAATTTTAGATAAAAAACTATGTGAAAATGATCTACGTTCAACTTGCATACTTATAGTATTGGTTCTCATAATACCAATTCTTTTCTCTTAAAATTATTTACGGAACATTTCATAAAACTAACACTACCTAATTCAATCTTTTCTTAAGGGAAACTTAAGAACTAAATGCACGGGTTTTATTTCAAATCAGTTTGAGTGTATATGTGTGTGTGTGTGTGTGTGTATATATATATATATTCTCATACTTTCAGTATGTCAAATCATACCTTTGGGATTTTAAATCAAGCTTTTTTTTACCAAAACACTTGAAACATAACTACTATGGTAGCATTCCCCACTTAAAAACTCGAAAATAAACACCAACGATGCTACAGTCATTATCAAAATTATTTTCCAGCGACAGAAGTGAGTTTCAGTGCTTCCTATTCCTTTAAAATATTTGTAATCATAAATACTATCAAATAATACCATTATTTTCTTAACACTTAGGAAATCATTTTTCAAAGCACCGAGTTTTAAATCTCAAATTCTCGGTTTAAATCCACTTTCATTTATAACTCATATTTATAAACCATACTTATAAAATTTCATTTCACAAATGTATATACTTGTTCATTATAATAAACAACTCTTATTCAAATTAAATTTTTAACCCAACATTAACATCGAATGATCATATCATGAATTGAATTCACAAGGTGTTCATATCTAATTTAAAATTAAAACCAACCAAATAAATGCTCATAACTAACTGAGTAGAAGCAAACAAACAAATGATGATACATAAATATCAACATTCCCTAACAAACAATCACAACAAAATAACTATAGTTATCATTTGAAAATTATTCCATTATATAAAAAAGGGATAGTTTGAGTCACATTCCTGTTAAGTTTCAAAATAGAGAAAACATCCTCCCTAAAATAAACCTATGTTTCTAGTCCCTATTTTCAAATCCGCCTGCGCCGAAAGACCCAAATACCCTTTACATTTTTAGCATTTCAAACGTGCATAACTTTTGGTAAAAACATCGGATTAGCATACCATTTTCACCAAAAAAATCATAAATTTTACAATTTTTAAAATAAGATTCATTATTGATACAAAAAAAATCATATTTGCAGTAAAGCTGCAATTATTCCATATATTTGTAGAGAATTCTGCAATTTTTGAAAAATGTCAATTTTTCTTCAAATGTCAGCAATTATTCCATATAATTGCAGACTTTTATGCAATTATATGGAATAATTGTAGAATTTTCTGCTATTATTCTATATAATTGCAGATTTTTCTGCAATTATTCTGTATACTTGCCATTTTTCGCAATTATATGAAATAATCATCAATTTTTCTTTAAATATCAGCAATTATTCCATATAATTGCAGACTTTTATGTAATTATATGGAATAATTGCAGACTTTTATGCAATTCAGTGAAATAATTACAAACTTTTCTGTTATTATTACATACAATTGCAGACTTTTCTAAAATTAAATGGAATAATTGTAGACTTTTCTGCAATTATTCCAAGTAATCGCAGAAAAGTGCAATTATACCATATAATTGCAGACTTTTCTGCAATTATTGCATATAATTGCTGAATTGTCTGCAATCATAACATATAATTGCAGAAAAGTTGGATCCGCGAATAACTTGGCATGTCGTTGTTTTTACATATGCATAATGCTGCTCATTATAAAGATAATAAAATTTGCGATTTAATGGCGAAAACGGTTGGTTAATTCGTCGTTTCTACAAGAAAGTTATTGCGTTTTAAAGATTGATAATTAAAGGAGTGCAAATTTTAATTACTGATGTGAGAATAACATCCACATATGAAGAACCAACTTTCAGCCATGGAGCAGAGTGGTATTTTAGGGAAGAAAATTATAGTATTTGAAAATAGGGATGTAATTTGTATCTTTTTTTGGGTGAAAGTTTTGTGTATTAAGTTTGATTTTAAGGATGTGTCCCTTATTTTCATTATAAAAAATACAATCCTAAGTAAAAAAAATTCATTTACCAATCTCCAAAACAATAATGTGTCGATTTGCCTGGTTTAAGTGTTTAGAAACGCCTATCGTCATGGCGTCCCACGTCTCGATCAAAATTCATAAATCACTTAACTAATAAACCAACACAATATAAAACACTTTTATAGCACTAACAAATATGCGCTCTCATATATATAAACTAATTCTAGGGTATTATTAACTCTATCTCTAATTAGTCCACCCCACCAAAGCCTGGGTGTTCGCTCAACCTAAGCTCTAATACCAACTGTAACGTCCTGCCTTTTCGACCCTCAGAAGTCGACACTAATATATCAATGGTATTCATGTGCCGAGCATCCGAGTGTTGGAAAGGCAGTTCATTAGGGAAAAGAAAAGGAAAGAAAGAACAAAGTCTCATAATGCTACGAATAATCTATAATATAAAATAATCTTTACACATGAAAAAAGTTTTATACATACAATCAGAGCAAACTATTCTATAATTAGCCTGGGCAGTTATAAATAGCCCGTCCTTACAAATGTTAAAAAATACAACAAAACAATGCAGCGGAAATTAAAGAAATATATAGATACATTTCCTGAGCTCCAAAATATCCAAAGCCAAATCTGGAAAACATGCTCGGTCTTAGGCCTGTCAATGGATATCCGAAAAATCCGAAATCCATCCGAATTTGTATTCGAAAAAGCGGATCCGATATTCGAAAAGAAAATAGGATGCGGATGCGAATATGGACATATCCGTATCTGAAAACATCCATTCGATCCGAAATTAATTATAATAAAAATTGTTATTAATATTGATTTATTATTTAAAGATGACCTTAAAATATATTTAGAAATGAATTGGCCCAAGCCCAAATTGCCCAACAATTAACAAAGAAAGTAAAACCCTAGCCGTTTCCAATTTCACTTTCCTCAGCCGTTACTTTCCAATTTCACTTTCCTCACGTTCCTCACTTTCCTCAGCCGTTTCCAATTTCAAACCCAAAATTGCTCTCGCGCTCTGCCTTTTGTCGCAGCTCCGCCTCGTCCAGCTCACCTCATCTTTGTCGCGCTTGGCTGTGGTGTGGGTCGTAAAACCCTAAGTCGCCTCGATTACTGCCTTCTTCGTTTTTGACTTTGCCCTAAGGTATTGTATCCGCTTTTTTTTTCGTTATCGGATTTTTATTTTCGTTTTTTATTTTGATTTTTCGTTCTCTTAGAAAAAAATGCTTAACGTTATAGTGGCCTCATTTTTCGTTCTCTTAGAAAATCAGAGTGAAATCGATCTACAAACTGAACTTTTACAACACAAGCCAAACCTATACCTTTATCATTTACAAGTACTGGTCTCAATAATAGTTAGGCAAATATGTTCGCAAAAGGTTACATGTTTCACAATGATAAACTTGATGCACAAAAAGCAATTCCATTCAGTTTGCAGTTATTTAAAGTTTATAGCATGTTTGCTAGGCCTTTTCTCTTAAATGCTAATCTAACATAACATAGCAGCAATGGTAGATTATAGGTTTCATTTTCTAAATTCTAAGTTGAAAAGTAGTTTACTTGTTTAACCCATGGATGCAAACAGTGTGGATATTATGCCAATTATGACATCTCCATCATAGAACCTCCAGTCTCAACACACTGATATTTGTCTGTTTGAACAAAAAAGTTGATATATTTATTTTTTTGTCAAATTCAAATGTATAGGTAGAATATATTTTTTGTCAAATTCAAGTATATTTGTTGTCAATCTATATACTCTACCTATATAAAGAAATCTATATACTCTACTTATAAAGAAATCTAACTATTTTTCTTGCTGCCGATTCTATGATTTGCACATGTCTGAAAGAATAGGAAACTTGACCATCTCATTCTTAATCTTTGTAAAGTGAATCCCAGAATAATATTGTATATAAATCCTCTTTTATTTCAGCTAAATCAAATCCTTCTCAGGCTATTTTATGCTCATCTTGGATGTTTTTTGCATCTATCTCAATCTGTATTTATCAATAATAGAATGATCATCATAAATATAGATGAAAATTTCTTTTGTTTTTCTAATTTGAATTTTAAAATTTGAAGCTTAATTACATTTGGAATGTAGTTAATCCTAACTTTAAGCTCTCCCAAATAATTTCCATCTTTGAGTACTATATTGATAGATTTGGGCTTCATTTCAGCTGAAAATATTCAGTTTTGATTTTTTAGAATGTAAGTATCAAGTTTGTTTTTATTTTGAATAAATCAGATGGGAAATGTAATTTTTAAAATGAAGTTAGTAATACTATATCGATTTTAACCATCTCTACCTAATCACTGTGTGTGACTTGTTTAATCTCACTGTAGTTCATTTACCCTTGCGCATCAGTTGCATGTAGTTGTGTCTTTGCAAAAAATATGTAGTTGCCAAAGAGATTTGGCTTTTAAAACTTTAGTCAATATGCTTATCTATTCTCATTGCAAGCAGCTCGCTGCTGCTGTAAACAGCAGCGAGCTATACATGCTGCTGTTGCTGCTATAATTTCAAAATTAATCGAAATTATTTTGTTTGATTTAATGATTCGATCTGTTTTTCTTGGCCGGAAATGTTAAAAAGCTATGGTGGATGGAAGAAAGAACAAATATTATCTATTGTTTTAATTTGTTTTTGTTTATTAGAATCGTTGTAATTTCGTATGAACTTGTTTGACATTATGTATGTTGCTATTTTTTCATTTGAATTGTTGTAATATCGTATGAACTTGTTCGACATTATGTGTGTTGCTATTTTGTCATTTGAAAAACTAATTAGTATTGTAGTTTTTGTGTATTGTCATTTGAGAACGTGATTGTTTTAGCTGTGATGTTTTAGTTCAAAAACATTAGCAAAAAAAATCTTATTCAATTTTGGATGCGGATATTTCGGATATCCGAAAATATTCACTTTTTATGTTCGGATGTGGATATTTTTGGATATTTGAAAAATATCCGCGGATGCGGATACAGATGTTAATTCTTCGATATCCGTGGATATCGAATGCGATTCGGATGCGGATTTAAATTTTCGGATGTGGATACTCGGATGTGGATACGGATATAGCCATATCCGCATCCGTTGATAACCCTGTTCGGTCTGACCCGAGAATTATATGAAAAAAAACGCCCAGATCAATATGGTAAAACCAACGTGAGAAACACAGTCATATGAATTATTAATGTTATGAAAAACCATTGAACATAAAGGGTATCTCGTAAGACCACACCGCACATAAACGCGGACGGGTTTTTACCTTACAATAACCAAAACATTTTTTAGAAAATCCAGTGATATTATAATGGTGTCTAGGGTTTAAAGTAAATATTCAATCATAACCGAAATAGTTACATTAATTTAATTCCATCATAACAGGTGTACAACTAAGTCCATAAAGGCACGTATTGGAGAAATGATTTCATGCGATGACAAGGCACCGGGGTACCACTACCATAATGCACCTCTAGAAAATGTACTGAGGGCCTCCCCTGGACCCTCTGCCAACACAGGATCGGCCAACCCCTTACTGGATAGCACCGAATATGTCATCACCCCGGTTGCTCTGCAACCTTTCCCAAGAGCTCTCATGCATAACCAAATCTAAAAAATATGTATATATATCTAGAAGAGTGATGACATACCCTAATAGGAGCGACCTACTTAGCCCTATTGCTCCTCCCTTGATTTAGTCATTCTCGGTCGATGAGTCTTGAGGCTACGTTTTACCGTTTAAATAGCAATCTCACTTGGAATGCTAACACTACCCTCTAGGTAGCAATGTAGTGTCGGCATTCATCTATACAAGTTTGTTTTGGGACTAAACAAAACCAAAGGCACTACTTCTATTACATCCATTTTGGAATCACCCTCGGAATTAGTAGCAAATAACCCTTGCACTCCAAAAAGCTTTATCTTAGATCCCATCATCTTCAAGATGTCTTCAACAAGATGCTTGAGTTGGGTGGAAGTGGTTTTCAGATAATTTGTACTTATCATATTCTGGTCTCTTCGGATGAACATTTGATAGTTTCCGATAAACTCAACTCCAGTTCTTTTGGAAATAAACAGACAAGATAAGAGCAGGGAACACCCTATAATAGTTTAAGTGGATAGATCTTCTTATCATATGTCCTAGAAGAACTAAATGAGTTTATACGTACAGTGGTATCATCTAGGATAACTATACTCTATAATCCTCGTGTTTCCTCCATATATTTCCAGAGTTAAAAACTAGCCAAGATTTGATAGTTGGTTATTTAACTATCAAATAAACATACATCAATCACATATTTAATTTACCATGGAAACCACTAAGCCTCATTTTAATTAATCATCCATTAATTAATTCTCTTTAATTGTTTACCCAAACTATTCATATACTTATCCCACCGGTATAAGTATATTCACAAACCAGTTGAGAAAGATTTCTTATTTCAAAATTCTTTTAACCGGATCAAAACATATGTCTTTGAAAATATAGTTCATTATGAACATCAAACAACTAATCCTTTGGTGTTAAGTAGGGAATTACTTTCTTACCACCAAAATTAAAAAGGATTACTTGTTTATTTCATTCATAACTTGATTAATATAATTGATCGAATCAAAGCTTGATAAACCCAATCTTTCCTTCCAAAATCCAAGACTCTCTTTCAAAATATAACTCATTTACTTAGTTCTAGTTACTAAGTAAAAACCCTTTTATAAAACAAACTTATAAGCCTTTAAACCCTATTTATAAAACAATATCATTATTTAACAACATATTCTTAAGTTAATTAAATTAACTCAAACTCCATTATTTCATTATTAATTAACTTTAATAAAAGATTAATTAATTTTTAAACATCATTATTAAACACATAATCAATTTAAAATTAATAAAGTAATCAAATAAACCTAAACCTTGTTAGTAAAATAATTAAATAAATTAAATGCTTTTATTTAAAATAATCAATTAACCCTTAAACATCATTAATTAAAGGATTAATTGCTTAAGACAACATTAATTAAAAGAATTAATTAGCTTTATTATTATTAATTAAAATAATAATTAATCTTAAAACATTTATTAATTAAATAATAGTTAACTTAAACATTTTGTTAATTGAATAGTAATTAATTTAAAACACTTTTAGTTTGAAATAATAATTAACTTAACCACTATTAATTAAATGAATAATTAACTTAAATCATTGTTAATTTAATAATAATTAAATCCATCTTATTAATTTAAATAATAATTATCTTTAAACATCATTAATTTAAATTAACTTTAGGTCGTATATAATTAATAAATTTAAACATTATTAACTAATTTAACAATTCATTTTAAATTGTTATAAAACTCAAATTGATTTCAAATCTGTAACTTGTCCAATTTGGAAAGCGGCTTAGCAAATATCAATGGTACTTAAGCAAGTTACCATTATACTCAAATCGACATTTAAGTCGCAACACAAGTGTTAACATAACAATAGATATGTATATAAAATCCGTACTATCAATTAATGGATGACACATAAATATAAATCAACTGGCAGATAAATAAATATCCAAAATCACATAATAGCATAACGAGTATTTATGTTGCTAAATAAATGACCAATAAAATCTACTCAGTTTAAATATAGTAGAACGGTGTTTTATTCTGCTAACATAAATGTCAGGGATTAACTTTATTTACTAAATGACATAATTAACCATAGCCGTATTATTTTACCATTTAATTTAACTATAACATATGGATTAATTGATTTCATAGGTGTGTTTTATAAGTCAATGCGATCCCAACGCCGAAATCGCACGTCAATCGGATTCAGGACGCAAGAGTTTACGAGTCCTTAAAGTAAGGCACTTAATTAAAAATTAAACTAAAAACAATTCTTGACTTATTAACTACCTCCCAACCATCTTGGCCCATACAGTCCAGCAAGCAACCTTACCCACACAAACTCATCTTCTCTTCTAGAAAATGAAGCAACGAAAAAAAAAGCTACGGGCTCTAAAAAAACTGGAATCAATTCAACTCGTGCATGTATGTGCACACTGTGCACGTGCATGTCCCATCGGACCACTGTCCCTCCACCGCACCGACCCAACAAGTTAGCCACGACTAACACCTCCTATCTGACCCATCACTTCCACCTGCGACACCCCTTAGCTTCATCGGAACCCATGGCTGTGCGTTAATTCGAGCCCTCTGAAACCAACATGCGGTCAAAACCACCTACAACTACAACTACTGCATCCTGCAACCACTAACTCCACCTCCATCTGCCTCGTCAGCACCTGCCGTGCCTCTAGGCCGAGTAACGTGAGACTCAACACCTCCTCCTATCACCAAAGCAATCACGTTCGAGACCAAAAAAAGAAATCACACCAAAACCTAGCCTTAGCACTTCTCTCCAAACCAGACCATGATAGCTCTCGCCAACAATATGGAAAAGATCCGCCTCCTTCCAACCTTCGTCTCGATATCCTCCGCCGAACCCTCGACCACTGATTCATTGAAATTTCCTTTTTAACCCAAAAATGGGCACTAACTATATTCTAACAAACCACAATTCTAAAAATTATGCAATCACAACTAAAAATCATGATTTGCAACAACGATCATGAATATGTAAGTTGTCCGTCGATTCGTGATTGACAAAAAACTGACATTTTACATTTTTTTACTGTATTTTAGAAAATTTTCGAAATATATTTATTTAAAAATTCCAAAAATATTCTTAGAGTAATCTTGGACCAAAACACACAACTCTCTATTTGACGGCATATCAAAATTCATTATAGTTTGCAAGATATTTATTTTAAAATGCAAGCATGGTTTATGGTTTTAGTACAATACAAAGAACATGAGTTTGTTAAAAACTGTTTACAATAAGATGAGTCTTATATTTGGATAAATTACTAATTAAACATGATTTAAACCAAATTTACATACATAAGAATCATATACAGCTCAAAATAAATATTACTAACCAATTTATACATCATTCATATAATTAATAAGTTGTAGAAATTTCTCACATTTATTTCCATGCTTTTAAAATGCTAACTCCAAAATCTTAAGCTTTTCAAACTTGATTCTTAAATGAATAAGGAGTTTGAACCAAAAAGTTGAGATTTTTAAAGTTAAAAAGAAATAAAGAAAATGTACAAAGAAGTTTTAAGAAAAATGAAGTTTTGAAATAAAAATAGAAAATGAAAGGTGTGTGTCTAGAGTATATAAAGAGGATTTAAAAGAATTAAAGAAAAATAAAAATATGCTTTTCGACTCTTAAATCACTTCAAAGCCATCGAGAGGACAAATATTTGAAAACAAAATGGATAATAGGGCGTATCTGTGTACTTAATTCACTTTTACACTTAAGGTTTCATATCATGTCACATCATTCTTTTTTTTGAATTCTAATTAAACTATCATTTTAAATGCTTATTATTATTTTAACCTTATAAATAAAAGTGTTTTAAACATATCAAATGTTGTTATTTAAGCAAAAATCAAATATTACAACCTAAAATAACTTGTAGTTCGATAAAAAGCTGAAAATCCGAAAATTGCATTTTGGTCACATTTTCAGTTTTCCATCGAACTATCTATTTATGTAAACAAAATTTCAAAATAGATTTTCTATTAATGGTTATAAATAAAAAAGGGTTATCTAATTAATAAAAACCATTAACTGAATATTTATATTGAATTAAATACTCACAAATTGAAACGATAAAATTCCGGATCGTTACACCTGGGGTTTAACCAAGCATGGTTAAGTACAAAGTAATCCTAAGCCTCTTTAATCAATCATCTCGTTAATTAAAACCACTTTTGTAAATACTCGTATCAAAATTCTTTTACAAAGATATATTCACAACCCACTCAACTCTTTTCAATACTTGAATTGATATATTTATCTCAAATGTATAAGTATACTTACAAAACATCTCACTTTCAAAACTTAGAAAAACTTTCCCATATACTTATATTAAGAGTATATAAGTATATTTACAAAACGCTACATTTTCAATACTTAGAAAATGTAATCATAATTTATCTCAACAGTATAAGTATATTCTCATACCTTAAGAAATATTTCATTTCCAAAATCATAATTAATTAGGTTAAAATAAGATATAATTTAAAACATTGATAACAAAAAACCCAAACATTTTCCTTTGGGTGTAAGTAAATAGATCGTATAGAGATTAAACCAAATATAATTATCACCACTTTTCGATTTCACCCTGTACTACCCCTCGACTAACAATGAAATCAGACAAGTCATAAAACCAACCTTGCCTCGATATACGTTCTTAGTTCTCAAGATAAAGACGGGTTTTCGTACCTCGATATTTGGTATTAAGTATGAAAAGAACATTTTCCATACCACCGTAAGTTGAAATGATCATTTATGGAAATTGTGTCTCGTTCTTATTAGAACTTCTAACAAACCCCTTTTTAAAATCCTTTCCATATTTACAAAACTCATTTATATAAATCTTCTTTCTATTTCTAAAACTCTTTTACATAAATAAATTATTTTATAAAACTCCTTTTATAAAACTCTGAATATAACTATAAACTCTTTTAATAAACACTTCTTTCATATTTATAAATCCATTTCTATTTATAAACTCCATTTTATAAATTTTCCAAATTATAAATTATAAGACTCATATACTTTCCATAAATCTCCAAAATATAATTATAAAACTCCTTTATAAAAATCCTTTATAGATCAAAGACTCCTTTTTATAAATCTTTATATCCTTAACATAAATCTTTGTTTCCAAAATAAGATCAAATACTTCCATAAAACATTCATTTTCTATATCACCAGAATTCCACTAATGGAATTAATTATTCTAATTTACCAAAATGATATTAATTTCCTCTTTATAGAATATCATTTATAAAACCATACTTTTATTTATAAAACCATACTTTTATTTATAAAACACTACTAATACAATTATCTTTTTCTTATGAAATAATATTTATACAACCATCCCTTTGTACAACATTTTATATAAACGTTTCACGAATATTTATTCCAAAATATTTATTTCTTCTTTTAAACACAAAATCTTCTTAAACAAGATAATCCTTTTATTAGCTTTTAAAATAAACATTCATTATTATAATCACTTTTCTATAAAAATAAAAACTTTCTAAAGTAATTTAAGAACATTTCCATATATTTAGAAAAGACAACTAAAAAGATTGAAATGAAACACGGAAGTTCAAAAACCATTTTAAATAAAATATCGTGGAAATTTCCGAAGATTATCTTTAAAATCATTCTCCAAATTTAGAACAATTTACAAGCCAAAACGGCAATTAATAGTATTTCAAAATACTACAACGAGGCCAATAGTAACTATAGCGCTTAATACATGCCATTACTATCTTTTCTCTAAAAAGGTTCAACTTTTAACATATGCCGGTGTTATATCCAATATGGCCGAACAATCAAATTTTAGCATCTAACACTCTATTTAACATGTATAAACTGAGATAAAATCAACAGATAAATAACTGGAATTAAAAATCATAATGACTAGATATCCGGATTTCTCTGTAAAATTCCTTGTATTTCATTTTAAATGTCAATCGCTTTTCGAAAAGCAGATATTTAACCAAACCAACCAATAATTCATCCAAACATAAAAAGTAAATCTAAACTACTATATATCATACAGTTTATCCAAAAAGATGAGTTTAACTCACCCATATTCCAACGGATGATTAGGCATTGCAGTTTGAAGTAAAATCGAACGATGTTCAATTTTAGCCCAAAAATTTATGTACTTCAAATTTAACGAAACTAGTTCCATCACCTAGCTGTCACCACTAGAGCGTAACACAAAAGACCGCGTCTCGATTAGACCGTGTATGAACAAGTTATTCAATTAATAAGATTTTGAAAATAGATTATTTAAATACTTAATCACTTCACTTAATTCACTAATTGCCCAACAAATCATCTTCCCCAAACCTTAATTACTCCCCCTATGTTAATTCCTTTATCTCAACGACCTAAAACTTAGCGACCTAAGAGAAGTTCGCGACCTAAGGAACTCTGCGACCTAAGGAATTCTGCGACTTAAAGACCTTGCGACCTAAGGACTTAAAGACCTTGCGACCTAAGAACTTAAAGAGCTTGCGACCTAAGAACTTAAAGACTTTGCGACCTAACTACAGGAAGACTTTGCGACCTAACTACAGGAAGACTTTGCGACCTAACTACAGGAAGACCTTGCGACCTAACTACAGGAAAAGCCTAACGACCTAAGGTAGCTAGCGAGTTAACAGATTGCGCGACCTAACTATTAAAGCAGCTCAGCGACCTACGACCTAAGAGGCGAACGAGCTAAGACTTCAACGACCTAAAGCTCCTACAGCTATTCCTTAACTCGCCTGCGACCTACCACTTGTTCAAATGAAGCCAAGTGCAACTTCACCAGCTAATTTCTTAAGTCGCAAGTAGACTGCGACCTAGCTTAGGTCGCTCGCGACCTACGACCTAACTAAGGTCGTACGCGACCTAAGACTTGGGCAAATATTCTGCTCAGAAATCAGCTCCTATAAATAGGTCTCAAACTCCAACGAGGAAAGGACTTTTGGCCATTCATTTCTTCAAGCGCCGTTACTCTATCGAAGTCTCCACTCATTCAGCAATCAAAGATCTTCAAACATTCGAGACGCTACAACAAGCTTCGAGAAGAATTCCTTACATCTAACACGGATTCGTCGAGTTTCATCATCAAAGATTGAGCTAGTAGTCAAGAATGCTTTCGTGATCAAATTGTATTGTATTTTGAAGGATATTGTATCAAATTGTAACCGAATCAGCAATAAAAGACTATAAAGTGGACGTAGGCTCAATTACGGGCCGAACCACTATAAACCTGTTGTTCATTTACTGCTTTTCTGCTATTTTCAGCTTATATTCTATTCCCGTACCAACGGGTGGTGCTTTCACAATTCTATTACACACACCGGGTGTTAGCGTTCACTTTTTAGCGTTAACATTTTGGTGCTTTCACTGAGAATTGAACTCAAGAAGATTTTCACCGTTGCTTCGCAAAAAACTCATAAAAAGAACTTCTCTTAAGAACCAGAAGTTGATTTGAAATGATGGCTCCTGGAAGAAGAGGTAGACCGGTCAGATCCAGAAATGCTCATGAAGGAACTTCCGCCTCCCCAACCGCAGACCAAGTAACTCCTACCATTGGAGTCACCAGGGCTGAATTAGATGACGCAGTTTCTGGATTATACCAACAGATTGAAACCCAAAACGCTTTGATGATGGATAGATTAACTGCTCTGCTCGGGGCAAATCGTCAACCAGAAAACCATCAAACAACCTTTCCTCAAATGCCACCTTTCCAAACTGAGGGTTCTATGCCGCAGCCAACTGATCGTGAACATGTGCCCAGGCAAGCTTCCGAGGGAAGGACTGATGCCTGCCCGGAGATGTCTTTGAACAATAGAGAGTACCTGTCCGAAATGGTTGACCGCATCATGAAAGAGACCATGCAAAGGGAAGAGAATGAGAACGACTGGGGATTTGCACCGAGCAGAACTCCGTTTACTGAAAGGATCTTAAAAGCTGAATTTCCAAGGAAATTTGTACCTCCTACTATCCAAGCCTATAGGGGAACGAGTGACCCTAATCATTTCCTATACAAATACGATTGGCATATGACCGGTGCAAGAGCATCAGACGAGATCAAGTGTCGATACTTTCCAGTATACCTGGAAGGTGTGGCTTTACTTTGGTTCACAAAGCTTCCAGTTCGGTCTGTAGATAAGTTCTCCGACTTAACGCAAAAGTTCAAAGAACAGTTCAGATTGTATGCTTCAAAAGCTAAGGATATAATGTCACTGTCTAACCTTGAACAAGTGCCCGGAGAATCAATCAAATCTTTCTTGAGCCGTTTCAATATAGCTTTAGCCGAAGTAGAAAATGCGGAACCACGCATGATCCTGACTTATTTGATGCGAGCCATTGATAAATCGAGCAAATTTGGAATATGGCTAAAGATGAAGGAACCGAACTCGCTTGAAATTTTTTATAAAAAGGCCGACGAGTTCATTCGCCTTGAAAGCCTTTCTACGACATCGAAAGTGGTTGTTGCCCAAGCTAATAATAACAATGTCCCATCTAATAAAAGAGAATCTGAAAGTCAGAAAAGGGAGAATGAAGGAGGAAAGAGCCAGGGAAATGAAAAGAAACCTCGCCGCTTTAATCCTTCGGATTTTACTCCTTTAACTGATACACCAAGAAATATCTTGTTTGCAACAAAGGACGTTGTCAGGTATCCTAAGCCACCTGAGATGACGAGAGGTGCAAAGCGTAATGGAAAATTCTGCCAATTTCACAATCAACCTGGCCATGACACTGACCAATGTCGCCAATTAAAGAATGTGATTGAAGAATTGCTGGAGCAGGGTAAACTCCAACAATACGTTAAGAGAAGCGGAGTCGATCCAACCTCATCCACTCGGGATCAACAACGTCCTACCCATCAATCCGATTCTCTCAACAACACTGCAGTGCAAGATTCAGAAAAGCTTGTCATTAATGTTGTCACAAGAGGTCCACACCCAGCAGGCAGAAGTTGGGACGACTGCTAATTGTCCACAAAACTGCAACTGGGGCTTCTTTCACTTTCTCTGGCATATAAATCCGAAGCCGCGAATCTAGTGCAAATGGAAAATCAGTCCGGAGATTCTGAAACAACAATAACTAGCATCCCTTTTCTACTTAACAGCATTATTTGAATTTGTAAAAATGATAATGGATGTGTGACTTCTGCATTGTAAACCGTTGAGAAATCAGTGTGACTGAATAATGAAAAACTATGAATTCTTTGTTTTCTATTACAAAATGCTTGTTATATTTCGATGTGTAAATACTCTAAATGTATTGCTAAAATGTCGATCTAATATTGCAGGTCATTAAAGCAAAGCTCACCCATCGCAAAGCTAAGCGAGCCCTACAAATCACTTATTAAGCAAATACCAAGCAACCAAAAATTCCATATTCAAATCCCATATAAGAAGAACTTCACATAAAAAGTTGGCAACTCCACTGAGGCAAACCTTCGTTAAGTGGTTGTGACTGTCAATACGAACATACATCCAACTAGGTAACTTGCATTTGTCCTGTGAAGTTGTTCAACAGTGAAGTCCACTTCTTCGGATAAGACAATTTACTTGCAAAGGAAGACGCGCTTGGAAACAATAATGAAGGGTAGCTGATTAGCAAATGATGAGGGAACATGGGCCACCAAACATAGAAGCAGCCAAAAGGAGGTATGCCACTCAATAAAAAGGGCCAGTAGAACCACCAAAGGGACACCTTCCCAAGCAGAAGGAAAAGGGCCCTTGCTAACTGATCGTGATGCATCCGATCAGGCAGCTTGCGTCCGTCCTGTGGATCTACTCGCCCCTGAGAAGCAACCTTCCTGGCACACCAACCAACCGATGCTCCTTCCCAAAGGTCAACAAAGCCCTCTAACGAGGCACGCCAATAAACGAAAGTGCTTCTCTCAATAAAAAGATTGGTGGAACCACCGGAGGGGCACCTTCCCACGCTGAAGGAACAGGGCCCTTGTTAGTTAATTGAGATCGTTTTTGCAAACGAACATCCAATCAAGCAACTTGCGTCCGCCCCGTGGATCCATTCAACCATGAGAAAGTAACTTCCAGACAATCACAAGACCTCTTCAGAGGCAAAAGCCCTTTTCGGAGGCACATTTCACCCGTGTAGAAGTGCAAAATGCTCCTCTTCTGAGGCCCACTTCACCAGTGATGAAATGCTAAAAAGCCCTTTTCGGAGGCACATTTCACCCGTGTAGAAGTGCAAAATGCTCCTCTTCGGAGGCCCACTTCACCAGTGATGAAATGCTAAAAAGCCCTTTTCGGAGGCACATTTCACCCGTGTAGAAGTGCAAAATGCTCCTCTTCGGAGGCCCACTTCACCAGTGATGAAATGCTAAAAAGCCCTTTTCGGAGGCACATTTCACCCGTGTAGAAGTGCAAAATGCTCCTCTTCGGAGGCCCACTTCACCAGTGATGAAATGCTAAAAAGCCCTTTTCGGAGGCACATTTCACCCGTGTAGAAGTGCAAAATGCTCCTCTTCGGAGGCCCACTTCACCAGTGATGAAATGCTAAAAAGTCCTTTTCGGAGGCACATTTCACCCGTGTAGAAGTGCAAAATGCTTCTCTTCGGAGACCCACTTCACCAGAGCTGAAATGCCAAAATTGCTTCTCTTCGGAGACCAAAATTGCTTCTCTTCGGAGACCAAAATTGCTTCTCTTCGGAGACCAAAATTGCTTCTCTTCGGAGACCAAAATCGCTTCTCTTCAGAGACCAAAAGACCTCTTCAGAGGCGTACTTCACCTTGCTTGAAGTACCAAAAATAAACCCTTTACTGGGGCACAAAATCAAAACCTTCTTCAGAAGCTCATTTCACTGTGCAGGAAAATTCACTTTTAAACAAATAAAAGTGATCATTCCCAAAAGTTGAAGTGTTCTTCAGGAAGAAAGAGAAAGTAAAAACTTCTCTGAAGACGAGATATACTCTATTAAAAGCAGAATGATTCTTCCCTTAAAAGTGGAGTAGTTATTCTCTGAAGTAAGAGTATCAGTCTTGAAGAAGCTAGAAATGTTGCAATGCACTTGCGATATGGGGGCAACATTATACAATTCAGTTACATGAATAAAGTAATATGCAAGCAACATACCGCGAGTTCATTACAATATCATGAAAAATAGATGTGGAATAAATGCATTCTCAAAAAACAGACAAAAAGTTTGTTCAAACAAAAAAAGAATCATTTGTTCTACACTAAAAAGGAGAAAAAGATGCATTCTCACATACACAAGAATTTGTACAAGTAAAATAGCTATTTTATTCAATACTATGGAAACTTTTTACATTGTGCAGATTACAAAAAGGAGCGGAGACCGGTATCCGCACAATCTCCGGTCTATACATGTAAAAAGCAAAATAAGAAGTAGAAAGTCCAGCTTGTCACTCCTTCTTTCCACCACCCTTGGAGCCTTTGCTTGGCCTAATAGTTAATTTCGGAATCCGATGTGGGCGGGACGGAGAAGGAGGAGTGGTTGGGTCTTCTTCTGTTTTGTCTTCCCCAGTCGAAGCACCTCTCTTCTTCTTCCTTATGGCACACTTCCCCTTCCTCTTCGAAGAAGATTCGCTCCCCGGAGTAGCAAGCAATGTTGAAAGCTTCGGGTCATCATTTAGAGACCGCTCCGGGGTCTTCTCGATGTCTTCAAGATCCTCCGCCTTCTGCTCCTGCGAAACAGCCGGATCGTACAGGCCTTGAAGAGCTTCGATTTTTTCTGCCTGCGATCCCGGTTGGGAAGCAGAAGGAGGAGTAATCTGTAAAGATGGAGGGACGACAACTGAAGGAGTGGAAACTTGTGCAGTGTTTGGTGTCTCCGCTGTAGAAGAAAAGAAGTTAAAATCAACATCTCCCGAAAATAGAGAGGGTATCGGTTCACCAAAGTTTAAGTAACAAGTAAGAAGGTCATCAAACTCGGTTAAATCAAATAACTGGTTCATTGGGCCCGGAACGACGCCAAAATTACCTGGAGGAGTTGGCTTCGCAAGGTCAATCTCGAATTTCTCGGCTTCAGTATCGTCCGGTGCCTCATCCTCAGTGGGAGTGGTCGTAGTTTCTTGGGCAATTTTAGCTGGGAGTGAAGAATGGGAGCCGGAATCCATAATGTTTACATCGGCTGAAGTGGAAGTATGAACAGGGGCAGTTAAAGGAGCTTCCTCTTTTGAAAGCTCTTCTCCCAGTGATTCAGCCCGTGCTTTAGCAAGCTGCTCCTTCCCTTTAACAAGAGCGGCGCGAGCCTCATCATCAAGATAGCGAGCCTCGAGTTCTGTTTCATCATAGCCGGCACCTTTAAACATATCAATTGCGGCTTCCCACACTTCAGCCAGAGTGATTTCATAATCAGGACCCAGAAAAGCAAGGCTCCCATGACCCAGAACGCTGTGTAAATAAAAGTCGAATAAGGTAGAGCTGATGTTTGCTTTCGTTGCCTCATGTGATTGCTCAGCCGCTTCTTTTTCGGCAACGGCAGCAACCCGACCAGTAATAGCCTCATCACGCTCTGTCTCAGCTTTAGCAAGTCGAGACTTTAGTAACTCAATCTCCACGTTCTGGGAGGTGACTTTTTCCCGCAGTTTGGCGTTTTCTGTGCGATATTTCTCAGTAGTGTGCTGCTCAGCGGCAAGCTTCATTTCGACATCTCTTTGTGCAACATGTGCATCCCGCACTTGCTTCTGAAAGACTTCTTCTTTTTGAGTATGTGATGCAGAAGAAGAGGCGAGATTTCCCTTAAGCTGCTTAACTTCAGATTCAAGCCTTGCATTGTCATCCGCGATGTTCGTCATCTCCGCGTCATGCTGCTTGCACCATTTATCCCATTCAGCTTTATCATTCTCCAGAGTCAGCATGTTTTCAAGATTCATATGGTTGACTCTCTGGAGTTCATCAACAAGTTTCTGCCATTGCGACATCCTCTCAATGTTAAGCCGAACTGCATCGAGACTTTTAAGCATGTCTTGCTTATCGATTGGGACCAAATCCTGGTCAAAGCGCACTCCTTTTAAGCACCAGTTCGGAAACCGGCTTTGAAGTGTTGGAGGGCCGTCTTTAACCTGATATTGGGGCCTGCTGATGATCGTTTGGATGTCGGTTTTCTTTAAAGGAGGAGAGCCAGCCGGAATATCAGAGGGGATAGGAGCATCAGTCTTCCCAGAAATTACAGACGTGTCACTTGGCTTGGACTGTTTGCTCGATTCGTCAGTAATATGAGTCTTCCCCTTGTCATCATAAGACTTTCGCTTATGGGAATCGTAACTTCTGTGAGAAGAATCATATCGATCAGTGTCTCTTCTTCTCTGCCGCTGTTCATAATCCCATTTTTCTTGAGCCTTCCTTTGGGCCCGTTCCTCATCTGTCTCTCTCTGGTCACCAAGATATTTCCTAAAGTAATAGGATCCATGACCTCCATGGCGCTGAAATGAGTCATAGTACGAGCCGGTACGCCCCATCGGAGAATCTGAAAACCGAAAAAGAAGTAAAGTTTAGAAATTTCCAGAAAAAGAGGATAAATGCTTATAAGTGCTGAAAAATCCTAAGTGTGTGCGGCGTGCGAACTACGTGCGTCAAACTACAAACCACGCTTTAGTGCAGGAACGGAGACGACAGGTGTAGAAGGCGTCGAAGTTTGTTTCAAAGAGGAAGTCGCTTCAACGACAGGAGAGTTCGCTTTTGGAATATTATCCTTGAAAAGCTCTTGAGAAGTTATCATTATATCACTCAAGTCATCAAAGGTGTCATCACCCTGGTATTCAGCAGACTTCTCTTTTTCAACTTCCATATCAATTGATTTTTCAGAAACTCGAGGATTTTCTTCCTCTTCAATAATTGGGGCAAGTGCCGACTTGCTGACTGACCCTACAACATCGGTGGATGCGGAACATTTTATCAAAGCAGCCTCTACGATGGGTGCTTCTGATGTAATTTCTTCTACAGAAGCTGGGGCATTCGAGGCCTCTGCTCGAGAGCCCGAAGCAGCTAACGTTTCCGCATCAGAACTAGAGATTTCATGAATCTGAGTCGATCTAGAAGGATGTAAAAGACCAAACTGGTGCAGAAATTCATTTTTCAGCAAGAATTTGGCACTCCTCTCTTCAACATCAACGGCACTCAAAGTATCTAAAATCGACTTGTGACTGGTATCTCGAAGTGGAGGAGGAAGTGCTGCAAAAAGAAAGAATGGAGTTAAGCATTTGACAGTTCGAGTTCTGAAAAGTCTTAAAAACAAATTGGAAAGAGGCAATCTTACTTCCGACTCTCCAGATGGCATAAAATCCCGGAGGACAGCAGACGTAAAAGAATTGAGTCAAGAATCCATGGGCACTTTCGGGCAAGTCCAGAATTAGTTTACGGTTCCTGGCACTCCTCACAAGTGTGATAGAGGGATGGTCTTTATTCTTTGCAAATGTGCACAAGAAGCGAATTTCGGCAAAACTGGGAAAACGGTCCAACGTTCTCCTGAATAGCACACACAGTCCCAGCAGGATGGAGTATCCATTAGGGTGCAGTTGAAAAGGGGAGATAGATAGCCGAAGGAGAAGTTCTCGAAGGCAGTCGTTAAATGGGGGAATAGCTCCACTCGAACACATTTGACGGTTAACTGCGACAAAGCCACGGGGCGGCCTATCAGCAATATCATTTATCCAGGGAACAAAGCGTCAGCTTCGGCAATGCCAAATTGGATGCATAATTGACGGAAAACTTTATGACTCAGAGTAGTAGGAGTCCTTTCCAAAGGATTGTTCAAGGGAGTAGCAATTGGAAAAGCTTCTCCAGCTATTTCCAAGTCTTCCTGTTGAGATGCCATTCTACACAAGAAACTGGACGATCAAATATTAAGGTGCACGTTTCCTAAAAAAGAGTGAAGTGTTGTGCAAAACTAATGCAATAACAAGCAAATATAAATGAAACTAAATTAATTGATACTTGTCGATTATGAAGTTTCAGGGCTTGATATCTTAAGTCCGAGAACAGTGTTGTGTTGATGCAAATAAATCAGCTTTAGTTGATCATTTAATACTTCACTTAGATTTGTTAGTTCACAGCATTTCATTCACGGAGTTCATTTAAGTTTGATATTATTTGTCGACTAATCTGTCAATTGAAGTGGGCAATAAATGGCAGTATATTCGTCCCATTTTTCTGTGAATGTTGCTTCTAAACAGGTTATTAGCATTAAAGTTAAGGCAATCTGAAGAGAAGTACAACAAAGTCCAAAACAATTCAAATTCAAAAATTAGTCAAATTCTGCTCAAAATTCTAAGTATTAGGGCGCACACGACCTAACATAGGTTGCAGCATTCTTAAGTCATGTTGTTCAGATTAAAAGTTCAGGACTATGAAAAATTTTTAAGTGCTAGGTCGTTCAGCGACCTATTATAGGTCAAGATGTCTGTAGGTCGCACATTGCAACTGGATGGATTAAGACAATGCAATTTTCTCTAAGTCCTAGGTCGTGCACGACTGGGCTTAGGTCGAAGACTCTTTAGGTCGCAAATGTTGTCAGATCGAAAAGGCTTAAGTCGCTAAGCATTCCCACGCAACCTAACCCTTAGGTCGTCCAAATCTGGTAGGTCGTTGACTTCCTCTCTAAGCAACATCATATTAGATCCGATAACCCAATACCGCCAATTCAGAAGAATTCATCTTCCCCTTCATTCTACCTCAACATACCACCAAATAACTAGCAAATCGATCGCAAACTCCGCAGATCCATAGTGAAAGCTTCCATATGATCGCGAATCACCACAACGCGTCAAACGACAAACAAAAGTCAATTGAAACCACCATTCAGAAAGCACGATGCAGGAAATTAAGCTTAGGACAGGTAACAACGATTCGTGATCAAGCAGTGATTATGGATGAATAAAGGATGATCCACTTACGAGTTATGTTGGTGAGGAAGAATCGACAGCTGAATGGGTCGAATTTGTCTTTGGAAGCTCGAAAAATCGTCAATGGCGATGGAGGCTCAAAACAGTAGGGTGAGGAAGAAGGAGCGACCTAACCAATTTATATGAAACTGAGAATGGGAGGCGAACGGGCGTGCAAGTTCTAGGTCGTTCGCGACTTAGCAAAGTTGAGTCGAAGCATACGACCTATGGCATAGTCATATACCTCGAGGGGCAAATGTTAATTCCTTTATCTCAGCGACCTAAAACTTAGCGACCTAAGAGAAGTTCGCGACCTAAGGAACTCTGCGACCTAAGGAATTCTGCGACTTAAAGACCTTGCGACCTAAGGACTTAAAGACCTTGCGACCTAAGAACTTAAAGAGCTTGCGACCTAAGAACTTAAAGACTTTGCGACCTAACTACAGGAAGACTTTGCGACCTAACTACAGGAAGACTTTGCGACCTAACTACAGGAAGACCTTGCGACCTAACTACAGGAAAAGCCTAACGACCTAAGGTAGCTAACGACCTAAGGGACTTAGCAACCTAAGGTAGCTAGCGAGTTAACAGATTGCGCGACCTAACTATTAAAGCAGCTCAGCGACCTACGACCTAAGAGGCGAACGAGCTAAGACTTCAACGACCTAAAGCTCCTACAGCTATTCCTTAACTCGCCTGCGACCTACCACTTGTTCAAATGAAGCCAAGTGCAACTTCACCAGCTAATTTCTTAAGTCGCAAGTAGACTGCGACCTAGCTTAGGTCGCTCGCGACCTACGACCTAACTAAGGTCGTACGCGACCTAAGACTTGGGCAAATATTCTGCTCAGAAATCAGCTCCTATAAATAGGTCTCAAACTCCAACGAGGAAAGGACTTTTGGCCATTCATTTCTTCAAGCGCCGTTACTCTGTCGAAGTCTCCACTCATTCAGCAATCAAATATCTTCAAACATTCGAGACGCTACAACAAGCTTCGAGAATAATTCCTTACATCTAACACGGATTCGTCGAGTTTCATCATCAGAGATTGAGCTAGTAGTCAAGAATGCTTTCGTGATCAAATTGTATTGTATTTTGAAGGATATTGTATCAAATTGTAACCGAATCAGCAATAAAAGACTATAAAGTGGACGTAGGCTCAATTACGGGCCGAACCACTATAAACATGTTGTTCATTTACTGCTTTTCTGCTATTTTCAGCTTATATTCTGTTCCCGTACCAACGGGTGGTGCTTTCACAATTTTATTACACACACCGGGTGTTAGCGTTCACTTTTTAGCGTTAACACCCTGTATATGTATCAATGCACCTCCTCCCTTGTACACACATGACCACGCTCCTCTATATTTCTTATGAAACCCAAATCCGACAATGCCGACGAACATCACTTGACCTCCTCTACACATTCCCCACGGCCGAATGAAGCTCGCACCACCCAAACAAAATGCGATCTGGACGCTTTTCTACCGCGACCCAAAATGTCGCATCTCTAAATTCAAAGTAATGCACCACGAAACTCAGCCTATTAGTGTTAATTTCCTCCACAAACCCAAATCCAACCACGCCTTGACCAATCGCCTCTCCAATCGCCAGGAAAAGCAAACCCTAGTTCTATCTATATACTAACTTCGACCAAAATGTGACTGCAACCAATTAAACCTAGATAGGTTTGTAGATCTAGTGATAACAAGCTCAAAGAAACATAATTTATAATTTTTAGAGGATTATAACTAGAGATATTAATTTTCGAAGATGGATTTCATTTTTTTCTTATTTTGAACTTTACTGGGAAAGTTGGATGGAACTGTGAAAGAGAAAGGGTGTTGAATTATCTTACATGTTAGCTTATCCTTATTCATCAATTTTCGACATTCCACTGCATAGAATTCCGTTCCCGTACGGGTCACGAACGACAAAACAAAAATACAATCGTATACAAAAATGCGACACGATCTCAAAACAGTATTAATATACACTGGTTATCTTAGTTTATAAAATCATAAAAATACCATCATTTGTCGAAAAATCATCAAACGAAAATTTTAAATATTTTCCAAATTAAAAATTATGGGAAAATCCAATAAATTAAGTTAAAAATACATTGATAAAAATCGAAATGTTATATTAAAAATAAATTTCTTATTATTTATTAAATTTGAAACAAATCTACATATTTAAATAAATTAAATATTTTCACTCGAAATGTTAAAATTTTTAGGTCGTTACATTCTCCCCTCCCCATTTAAAAGAGTTTCGTCCTTGAAATTCCCAAAGGAAGAAAAATGTCACCACCCCTTAAGCTTTTCAAAATTAATTACCGAATCGAGTTATTTAACTGTTAAAGTCTCAAAGGTTACGGAAAATTTTGACAGCATCTCCTTTGCGCGGCTCGATCTAGAAAAACTACAACACGCCATAACTGGTCCAAACCAACAAAAGAAAGCAAAAGCCCAAAAGTGACCTCGTATATTTGGGGAATAAGATCATCAAGAACAATATAAACATGTACCTATTAATCGAGCAAACCAACTTTACTCATGAAACCAAAAGCATCAAACTAGCCCTTTTGTTTCCATAAATCTGTATCTCACTTACAAATGCCATCAAATCATATAACTTGAAATTTCTAATTAAAAAGCATACAATTATATTAAAACCCATATGATGTACGTCCATATGCAATATCAATCTGGTCGCTTGCTCGATCACACAAATTTCATTTCTAAACTAGTATCGCTTACCCAACTTCACTAGTGCAGACTCCGATCATGTTTCTTGATTAGAAACTTCCGTTCTCCTTGCATAGCCACTATGACAAAAAACTTCTGAATCAAATCAAAAATCCATATCAAGTGTTCGCCGTCAAGAATCAAGTGAAAAATCCTCGGTCGAATTGGTGTAAGTCATCTCGAAATCGTATACTCAAAACTGGATCCAAAAAAGTTATGTGAATAAACTGATCTACATACAACTTATATTTATTCCAATGGTTTCTTAACTACACCAATTTCCTTTATTTCACATTCATTATAAATCACAACTATACTCCAATGGTATATTTCTTTTAATACTGAACCCATTTATGAAACATTTCATAAAATCATTTCTTAAGTTTATAAACATTTATAAAACAAAACTGGGGTTTATTAATCACTTTAAAACTCAAGTTCCTATTCGTATAATACGTTTCTACGTCCTAAGAGTATATACACAATATTTCAAATTTGTTTTACTTACCAAAATGTCCAACAAATTTCAAATTTGTTTTAACTTACTAATTTCTCAAATTTATAAGTTATAAAAAATTATTATGTTTTCACAAAAATACTTAGCTTCAAGCTCTCGATTACTCGGAAGTTTTCGACTGCCCAAAATGGCCAAAAATTTCATTTCATTTCAACAAATGAAAATTATAAATTAACACATCAAAATGAGATACATAAACCAAACTATCCTAATGGATAGGATATACGAGTCTGTAGTATCACTTAACTGAAAATGTAAGAACTAAACACCCGATTTTATTTCAATTCATTTTGAAATAAGAATATATATCTCCTTTGTAAATCAAATCATATTTTTTGAATTTAAAACGAAATTTATTTTACCAAAACAACTCAATAACCAATTACTATGGTAGCAATCCCACACTTAGAAATTCAAAAATGTATGCCGATAATGCTGTAGTCATCACCAGAATTATTTTCCAACGATAGAAGGGAGTTCAATGCTTTATTATCTCCTTTTAAAAATCCATTTTGGAAACATTTTTATACATAGATACTTTTTAAATAATATTATTATTATCTTTCCTAAAACTTTGAAAATGATTTTCAAACAACATCAGGATTTAAGTTATCAAATTCTCAGCTTTAAATTCCCTTTTTATCTACAAACTATATTTATAAACCATACTTATATAATTCCGCTTTCTTATAAAACATTTCACAAATGTATATCTTTGTTAAGATCATAATAAACAACCTTATTATAATTAAATTTTAATTTTAATCCAATATTATCACTGAACGTCCTATAGTCGAACTTTGAAACTGAATTCACAAGGGGTTCGTATTCAATTAACCAAAACAATAAATGCTCATGAACCCTCGGAGCACATACAATCTATCAAAAAACAATAGTCAATGCTCCTAAACTAGGCGAGCATGACTAAACAAACCATAAATGATAATAACCGAATATTATCATTTCCTAACAAACACATTATATATTGCTATTTTTTTTTGAAAATTGTTGTTATATATATATATATATAATAAAATCTAGGTAAAACTATTTCATTTACCTAATTTTAAAATAATAATGTATCGGTTTGCCTTGTTCAAGAGTTTAGAAACCCCTATCGATACATTTGTTTCTTCTATATCGACCAGAATTCATAAACCATTCAACCGATAAATCAACACAATATAAAAACATTTCTATAGCACTACAAATACATACTCATACACACACACACTCTCAAACTCATTCTAGGGTGTCACTTACCATATCTCTATTGAGCCTACCCCACCAAAGCCTAGGTGTTCGCTTAACCTAAGCCATGATACCATGTGTAACGACCCGCCATTTCGACCCTTAAAAGTTGACACTAATACATCCACGGTATTCATGTGCCAAGCATCCAAGTGCTGAAAAGAAAAATTGTTAGGGAAAAGAAAGAAAAGACAAAACAAAATCTTACATCATGATGAGTAATATATGATATACGATAGATCTTTTCAAAAGAAAAATTGAAATATACATACATCAAATCAGTGTACACTAATTTATCATCAACCTCGACAGTTATAAAAACCTATCCTCGATACTACTGATAAATATATTCAACACATGCAGCGGAAAATAAAATATACGTGAGTATTGGAAGCCTCCACCTCATCTCCTAAAGCTCTAAAGCAACCATAACTAGATCTGAAATATGCTCGGTCTGACCCGAGCATTATATGGGTTTAATACCCAGATCAGTCTAGTAAACCTGCGTGAGAAACACTCCACAAATGAATTTTATTGTTATAAAAACTTTCAAAAATAAGTGAATCACATAAGACCACGCCGCACATAAATATGGATGAGTTTTTACCTTACGATAACAAGATCATTTCAAATAGAAAATCCCGTGATATTATAATAATGTCTAAGGTTCAAAATAAACAGTGAATATAGATAGAATGGCATCTCATGTTCCAACATAGTTGGGCACAACTAAGTACGTACGGCGCTTATTGGAGAATGGATTTCAAACAATGACAAGGCACCGGGGTATCACCTATCACAATACACCTATAGAAAAATGTACAAAGAGCGTCATATGGACCCTCTGCAAATTAAGACTGGCCTACCCCTTACTGAATAGTATCGAATATTTTACCACCCTGGTTGCTTTGTAACCTTTTCCTGAGAGCTCTCATGCACAATCAAATCCATATATACATACATACATACTAGGGTGATGACAATACCCTAATGGGTGAGACCCACATAACGCTGAAGTATATCCCAAATTTTAGTTATTCCCGGTTGATGAGGCTTGAGGCTACGTTTTACCTTTTGAATAGAAATCCCACTTAGAATGCAAACACTGCTCTTCATGCGACAATGCAATGCTATCATTCGTCCAGACAAGTTGCTAAGGAAAAGAATAAACCGAAGACACCACTTCTACTACACTCGTTTTGGAATCACCTTTAGCATTAGTAGCAAGTAGCCCTTGCACTTTAAAGAGTGTCGTCTTCGATCATCTTCAAGATATCTCCAATTTGAACGCTTATGCCGGTTCGAAATGGTTTTTGGATAATATATCTGATCTCGGTCTCTCTGAACTAACAATGGTAGTTTTAAAAATTCACCAACATTTGATAGTTGGTTATTTAACTATCAAATAAACAAGCAATTCAACCAAGGGTTTAATCAAGCATGGTTAAACACAAAGTAACCCTAAGCCTCTTTTATTAATCATCTCATTGATTAAAACCACTTTGTAAATACTTGTATCAAAATACTTTTACAAAGATATATTCACAACCTCCTTAACTCTTTTTAATACTTGAAAAATATTAATATACTTATCTCAAATGTATAAGTATATTCACAAAACATCTCACTTTCAAAACTTAGAAAAACTTTCCCATATACTTATATTACAATATAAGTATATTTACAAATCACTACATTTTCAATAGTTATAAAATGTACTTATATACTTATCTCAACGATATAAGTATATTCACAAACTTTGGAGAAGATTTCATTTTCAAAATCACATTTAATTGGGTTAAAATAAAATATCATTTAAAAAATTGATAACAATAAACCCAAACACTTTTCTTTTGGTGTAAGTAAATAGATTGTGTAGAAATTAGACCAAATATACTTACCACCACTTTCCGATTTCAAACGTACTACCCCTTGATTAACAATGAAATTAGACATGTTAGATAAATAACCTTGCCATGATACACATTCTTAGTTCTCAAGATAGAGACGAATTCTCATACCTCGGAATATGGTGTTAAGTATGAACAGAACATTTTCCATATCAACGTAAGTTGAAATGATCGTTTATGGGAATCGAGTCTCATTCTTTTTAGAACTTCTTACAAACCCCTTTTTTAAAATCCTTTCCATATTTACAAAACTCATTTCTATAAATCTCCTTTCTATTTCTAAAACTCTATTATATAAATAAACTCATATATAAAACTCCTTTTACAAAACTCTGAATATAATTATAAAATATTTTAATGAACACTTCTTTCATATTTATAAATACTTTTATAAATCCATTTCTATTTATGAAACTCCTTTTTACAAAATTTTGCAAAATATTAAATAATAAGACTCATATAAATTTCCCATAAATCTCTCAAATATAATTATAGAACTCCTTTATAAAAATCTCTTACAAAAATCCTTTATAGATCAAAAACTCGTTTTTATAAATCTTTATATCCTTAACACAAATCTTAGTTTCCAAAATAAGACCAAATACTTTTATAAAATGATCATTTTCTGTATCACCATAATTCCATAAAAGGAATTTATTTTTCCAATTTATCAAAATTATATTAATTTCCTCTTTATAGAATATCATTTATAAAACCATTCCTTTATTTATAAAACATTACTTATAAAACTATCCTTTTCTTATAGAATAATATTTATACATTTATCCCTTTATACAATGTTTTATATAAAAGTCTCATGAGTATTTATTCCAAAATATTTCTGTCTTCTTTTAAACACAAAATCTCCTTAAAATAAAAGATAACCCATTTTATTTTCTTTTAAAATAAACATTAATTATTATAATCGCTTTTCAATAAAAATAAATACTTTCTAAAATAATTTATGAACATTTCCGTATATTTAGAAAAGACAATTAAAAAGGTTGAAGTAAAATAAAGAAGTTCAAAAACCTTTTTAAATAAAATATCACGGAAATTTCCAAAGATCATATTTAAAATCATTCTCCAAATTTAAAACCATTTTCAAGCCAAAACAACAATTACTAGTATTTAAAAATAATATAACGAGACCAATAGTTATTATAGCACTCAACCCATGCTATTATTACATTTTCTCTAAAAAAAGGTTCAACTTTTAACGTATGTCGATGTCATATCCAATATGGCCAAACAATCAAATTTTAATATTTAACAATCTATTTAATATGTATATAAAATCAACAGATAAATAACTAGAATTAAAAATCATAATGACGAGAAATCCGGATTTCTATATAAATTCTCCGTATTTCATTTTATATGCCAATCGTGTTTCAAAAGGCGGATATTTAAACAAACGAACCAATAATTCATCCAAATAAAAGTAGTAAATTTTATCTACTATATATCATATTAATTATCAAAAAAAGTGAGTTTAACTCACTGAAATTCCAACAGACGCTTGGGCATTTCAATTTGAACTAAAATCGAAAGACATTTGATTGTAGCCTAAAATTTCGCTTGCTTCAAATTTGACGAAACCAGTTCCATCTCGTAGCTATCGCCACTATAAGCGCAACATAAAAGAACCATCTCGATTGGACCTCGTATAAACATGTTATTCAAATAATAAGATTTTAAAAATAGATTGTTAGTTAAATACTTAATCACTTCACTTAATTCACTAATTACCCAACAAATCATCTTCCCTAAACGTTAATTACTCCCTCGTATATGTATCACCGTGCTTCCTCCCTTGTACACACACGACCACTCTCCCCATCTCTTGACAAAACCCAAATCCGACAATGCCGACGAACATCACTTGACCTCTTCTCCGCATCCCCACCGCGGAATGAAGCTCGCACCATCCGAACAAAATGCGATCTGGGTGCTTTCCTACTACGACATAAAATGTCGCATCTCCAACTTCGAGGTCACACACTACAAAACTCGACCCATAGGTGCTAATTTCCTCCACGAACCCAAATCCAACCTCACCTTGACCAAGCGCCTCTCCAATCGTTGGGAAAAGCAAACCCTAGTTAACCTCTATATATTGAATTCGACCAAAACTTGACCATAACCAATGAAACCTATATGGGTTTGTAGATCTAGTGATAACAAGCTCAAAGAAACTTACTTTATAATTTTTGGAGAATTACAACTTGAGATATTAATTTTTGAAGATGGATTTCATTTTTTTCTTATTTAGAAATTTACCGGGAAAAGTTGGATGGAACAGCGAAAGAGAAAGGGTGTTGAATTATCTTAGATGTTAGCTTATACTTATTCGCTAATTTCTGGCATTTTGCTGCACAGAATTCCATTCGCATGCGGGCGGCAAACAACAAAACAAAATTACGATCGTGCACAAAAATGCGACACGATCTCAAAACAATAATAATATACATTGGTTATCTTATTTTGTAAAATCACAAAAATATCATCGTTTGCCGAAAAATCGTCAAACGAAAATTTTAAATATTTTTCAAATTAAAAATTATGGAAAAATACTATAAATTAAATTAAAAATACATCGATAAAAATTGAGCCGTTATATTAAAATTAATTCTTATTATTTATTAAATTTGAAACAAATCTGAATATTTAAATAAATTAAATATTCTCACTCAAAATGTTAAAAAATTTGGGTCGTTACATCTCTGTATTGTCCTTTTACATTTTGTACAATATATATGAATTTCTGGCGTGTTTCTTATATTTTAAAAAAACATATTTATCCAACAATAGTTTGGTACAGATTTGAATTTCTAAAGCTTTTCGAACATTATGCATTTAGTTAGCAACTATTGTGTATTGTCGTTTAAATACAACGATCAACTATTGTAGAAAACCGTTGCTTAAATACTATTTCGAAAATCAACATTTGTTGGTACTATCTACTTTGAATACCTAAATATTCCACTTTTGATTATTTTCACGCTGTATTTTATGATATCTTACTATATATTTCCCAGGTAAAAAAGCAATGACAGCTTCTTTAAGATGTAAACGATCATTAAAAGCACAAGACAAAAAAGAGGCTAGAGAAAACGAACACAAATGTCTAAAAAAAGGGAAAAGAAGTTGAAGATGTCCATAATGGCTTGTCTACTAAATCCGATTATGATCCAGAGGATATATGGGGTATCAAGAAGGAAGGAGAGAATGGTAGTCAAGAAGATATTAATCCTACTTCATCGGTTTTAACCATGCTAGACATAATCGATGATGGTGGTCCAAAAGACAAGAGCTTGGTTGAAAGTTTCAGTAGTCATATGACCAATCACCATTTAACTCCTCCACTTGTTTAGTAACACAACGAAAGCCACTAGCACCATCCCTCGAAACTTCTTCAATACTTGAAACAAATGTTTGCAATAACTTTGGAACATGATCAATGTCACTTGATCCCATCGAGATAGATTTACTATCAACTTTCTATTTTGGTATTAATTTTCTGTAATGCTAGTTTGTGAAAGTTTCTATCTACCATCTTGTCATTTAAAGCATACTTGAAAACCAAATAATTTTATCTTGTAGAGTTCCAACTTATTGTTTATTAAATTTGAAACAAAACTGAATATTTAAATAAATTAAATATTCCCACTTGAAATATTAAATTTTTGGGGTCGTTGCATCTGTGTATTGTCCTTTTACATCTTGGACAATAGATATGAATTTTGACGTGTTTTTTATATTTAAAAAAATACATATTTATCTAACAATGGTTTGGTACGAATTTGAATTTCTGAAGCCTTTTGAATATTAGACATTTAGTTAGCAACTATTGTGTATTGTCGTTTAAACACAACGATCACCTATTGTAGAAAACCGTTGCTTAAATACTATTTCGAAAATCAACATTCGTTTGTACTATCTGCTTTGAATATTTGAATATTGCACTTTTGATTATTTTCACCCTGTATTTTATGATATCTTACTATATATTTCCCAGGTAAAAAAGCAATGACAGCCTCTTTAAGACGTAAACGATCATTAAAAGCAAAGGCAAAAATGAGGCTAGAAAAAACGGACACAAATGTCTAAAGAAAAGGGAAAAGAAGTTAAAGATGTCCATAATGGTTTGTATACTGAATCTAATTATGATCCAGGGGATATATGGGATACCAGGAAGGAAGGATAGAATGGTAGTCAAGAAGATATTCATAGTTTATCATTTTTACCCATGCTAGACATAATTGATGATGGTGGTCCAAAAGACAAGAACTTTGTCAAAAGTTTCAGGAGTCGTATGGCCAATCACCATTTAACTCCTCCACTTGTTTAGTAACACAACAAAAGCCACTAGCACCATCCTCGAGAACTTCTTCAGAAATAAATGTTTGCAAAAACTTTGGAACATGGTCAAACTTGACCCCATCGAGATTGATTTGCTATCAACATTCTATTTTGGTATTAATTTTTTGCAATGGTGGTTTGTGAAAGCTTCTCATCTACCATCTTGTCATTTAAAGCATACTCGAAAGCCAAATGATATTCCACTAACTCTTTCAAATCCCTATGTTTTTCTCGGTCTCTCTTTGCGAATTACTTGATTTATTTCCAAATCACGAGTTAAAGAAGGCAACCCAGTTTCATCCAACTTATTCAACATATTCAACTTATCATCCGAAGTGACATTTTCAAATCTAATATTGAAAATTTTGAATTGTTTTATGTATAGAACTTTAGGCGATTGCTCGACTTTTGCATAGTAATCAAGCTGTCTCCAATGATAATCAATGTTCACTAAAAGCATCAGAATCCCTTGTTTATAGTAAGAAAATAACTCATGTGCACATAGAAAAGCATAAACATTTCGAAGAATATGATCGCATGTGACATGGCCAATATCATTTTTTTTCATCTTCTCGATCTCATCCAACAACATATCTAGGACGTACGTAGACACATTGAATCTTTGCTCCCTAAAAAGAGACATTCGACAAGTTTTCCTTACATAACATTTTTTTTCTTTCAAAACTAGCTTTAGTGCTAGTACGCTGATGTAGCAACAGGTTATCAATTTAATTCCATACGTCCCTAAAATCCAATAGAGACAAACCAGGATATTTTTTTAAGATGCATGCGATGTTTCCGCCTTATTAGATGTTCAATTGCCCATATATTTTACCTTATTTATCCACGCATGAAAAGTGTTCTTTTCCGCTCATCCACGTAAAATTAATATAACTAATTGCTTTGGATAGTCCTCCCAAAACTCTTTCAATATAGTCTAATTTTTTTCAAATTCTACCTTCAATGTCGAACGAACAATGTACATCCAGTTGTTAAAAAATAAGTACGCAATATCACTTTTAAAAAAAATATAAGGTACAATTAGCAACGACATTTCTAGACATATGTCATTCACACATTAACTATGTAGCATCACGAAAAACTTGGATAGCGTTTATTACCGTGGCTTCTTTGTCCATGACAGAAACTTTCGAAACCTTTTCGAGATTACAGAGATACTTCAAATGTGAAAGCACCCAATAATAATTCTCTATTTTCTCAGTTGATAGAAACAATAAGCAATAGTAAATGTTTTCCCGGTCAAATTCATATCCATCATCTCCAATAACGATATCTTGGATCTATTAGTCCTGTACGTACAATTTAAAAGAAGAATAGAAGGAAAACATTTGCAACGCATAGCGGATTCCAGGTGTGCCCACATTATATCCAAAATCACTTCCGATGTTTCATAAGCGTTATGCCAAAATGCATTATGTTTCCCACTAAGAAGTTTCATTGACATTCTGGAATTCTCAGAAATTCTGTATATTCGAAACCTGTATATTCGTTCATCCGTTCAACTCAGAATTTCTCATGCTTTGCTTCACATTGTACAAACAAATTATTACCAGAAAACTCCTTCTTAATGGCAATAAATATGTCTCTTGGAGCAACTCTAGCAGTTGACATACTTTTAAAACGCTTACTTTCTTCAATCATCAGTCTAGCGGCAAAAGGATGACCAATTAAGCTATTTGTTAATTTATGATTATATATACCACAATATACATCAACACCCTATCGATCATCACCATCATATATTCTTTTTATCAAAAATTGTCAATCACATTTCATTACCGATGATGCACATCTATGCTTTTGCACATTATTTCCTTTTCTTTCTATAACCCTTTATCTATCGCTATGCTCACATGCAAGCCAAACTCTCGGTTTTTTTCTACAAGTTGGTTTTTTTATAATTTATATATAACTATAACCGTATTAATTTTCTTCGCCTTTGATTGACGCCAATGTATGAACTCTACACGAGAGTGGAAAATTTGCAAAATAAAATTAATGTGTGTGGGGGGTTAAATACATTGGATAATAAAATTACATGAAAAATGGATACAATGTCGTTAACAAAATCCGAAGTAAGGCTAACAATAATTTTCTCATCTTTAATAACACTATCGCCACTATCACCATTTTTCGCTTTAACTTCTTCTTCAATAAAAACGTCATCGATTTTAACATCTTCAATATGCTTGATATCTCCACACGTGTTTTAGAAAGCAATAGAATCCTAGAAAGCAATTAGAATGGAAGTCAACAAATGAGATTTTGCCTAAAGTTTCGGCTGTAGAAATCGAGAACCCATTTAACCTGAATTTAAGATAAACGACAGTTATATATAACCGTCTAACTTAAATAGACACGGATATTAATTTCAGGTATCTTATAAAGAGTCGGATTTACAAATTCGACACCAATAAAGTTAATTTCAAAATTTAATTAAAATAACAATGAACATATACATCCACCGGTACTTAAAAATCATCGGAACCGTATTTTCAACTCCACCTTGAAAGTTTATTTAATTCTTCTTTAAATAAGAACGGATATACAAAGCTGAAGCTAATGAACATCGCCAAATTACCTTCCCACCCCTAAGCCCTAACTCCATCCTTTAAAGTCCAACTCGATCTCTCCTGCAATTCTCGCCCCCGCCATTGTTGGCGATCCAGTCGTGCAAAGTAATCATAAATTTCGCCGGCCATGCCTCCAACCTAAGACCAACCAACGTCACGTAACGTTGAACCTTACCGTTCACGTCACTCACTTCCGCATCACCTACATCCGCTTCCACTGTGAAAATCCTTCTTCTCAGCCACCTTCGCCGCCGTCTGCATCGGTTCTATTTCGAACATCTAGGGCTGATCGATCTATGGCGTTCGTTGTATTTTTCGATCCTTCGGCTGATTTGGGGCTATGAGTTGAAGGAAACGCCATTGATGATTTTTTTCTTCAGAAATTCAGATTCACCAAGTTTTGGTCATCAATTTGTACTTGTTCTTCAATTGTGAACCCGTTCGGTTTTGTCCTTCGTTTGGTCTAGATGCCTATTGGACATGGTTGCGTTAGGGCTGGATTTGGGATATTGAGTGAGCAGTTCTTTATTGATGATATTTCCTAGGTTAATTTGAGCTGAAGATAGATTTATTGATGCTATCCTGGCGAGGCTGGATTGGATAGCCGGCAAAGCGTGATGTTATGCCTTTTGGCTGGTAAGAGTTTAATTAGTTTGCTTATTATTTGGAATCAATTGTTCATAGTTATCAAACCGATGTAATTTATTTTGATGGAGATCAATATATTGTACCAAACTTGAGCTTGCTAGTAGTTGTGATACTCTTCTTTGTTATTCTGTAATTAATTAATTAACCCCCCAATACCGATAATCTTAAATAAATTACAATTTATTTCTTTGTTCATATTCTTCATGTTCTGTTTGTAGAACATCAAACCAAATCTTAAATGTCAATTTACAATATTGCCAGTTTAATTCATTTACAGGATTAAAAGCACGGTGAGCCGAAATGCAAAGCTGGAGCATTGATGTTAAATTTTCACTTAGCTAACGTGGTAATTTTGAGCTCATTTGTTATAAATCCCCAGAAGTATTATAATCTCAAGGCACACATATGTTTATAATATTGTTATACTTTATATATATGTATGCATACGGAAACTTCTATTTAAACACAAAATAACGACACAAGACTTTGGCACAATTGGTTTTGATGTTTAGATCTTCCATTTCCATCTTACAAAATAAATCTACGATCCAGATTTGTTGTGTCAAGTTTTGTGTTTTACTTTGTGTTCCAATAGCTGCTCTCCATACACGCGCACACACCATATTAGGGTTTGTTAACATCATGTCCCATTGCAATATTTGATTGTCTGATAATGTATTTTGTTAACTGTGATACTTTATCTGCACGCGCACACACCATATTAGGGTTTGTTAACATCATGTCCCATTGCAATATTTGATTGTCTGATAATGTATTTTGTTAACCGTGATACTTTAAATGGGTTAATTCAGTTAACATGTAGTCCAAAACGTATTATCGTTTTGCTTTTCTAAAATTTGCTGAAGCCTTATGTTTACCATGTTAATCAAACCTCCTCTCTATGCCACAAATTCCTTAGTCTTTTTCAAAAGCAGGTGTCAAAGAACAAATCATAACAATGCTACACAAATGTTAATGGCAAATACTAAATATATTCTGGTCAAATTTGTAAATTATTACAACATAATTAATATATGTTATTACTTATATTTGAGCACTATGTTTTTTTTATACTTAAAATGCTTAAACACTTATAGTAAGAATTGACTATAACTCCTAAGATAAAGAATACATCGTTTGGAGTCTTCTTTTATAGAATGCCTTGAACCTGTTTTGTTCATTTCATAGAATTCATTTTGGCTTTCAGTATCGGCACACTCGGGTTTCAGCCTAGGATTTACTACACTATCTTAATATGCTGGTTGATTGGCTTCGTTACTACTACCTTCAATACCCTAGTTAACTAGGTTGCTGGCGGACACAGGCTTCACTACCTTAGGTCGTCTCAATTGTCAGAACTTAGCAACCAAAATATAGAAAACATACAGCTAGGATGGACGAATATTTGTTTGGCTTGGTTCCAACATTGGTGTCAAAGTTAAATCGTTGACGCGGTCTAAATTAGCAATGTTTGGGCTAACTAATTTAAGCCTATCTATCCATTTAGTAGGGTTTCTAGAAAAGCAGTGTCAAATGTTGAGTTTAGGTAATCAAAGACCCCCCTCTATCTGGCTACTGCTCCAGCTCGAAGGATGAAGTAAGTTCAAAGATTTTCCCTAAATAAAGGCTCAAACTGATTTTGGGGCTTGAGCTAATTTTTGTAAAATTTGTTTTGAAATTTTTAATTTTTAATTTAAATTTAAAAAAGTTTAAAATATGACATGGGACATGTTATCTTCACCTTCGCACATTACCTTAGATGGAGGTTTGTCATTTTTGCTGAATTTATCAGTTATAATTTTTTTTGGTAAAATCCAATTTCAATTATTATTAGCAGTACACTGTAGTAACGATTATTTACAACAATTCTCATATTTATAGACTTTAGTTTTCGTCAAAAATCCAACATCATCTCCATTCAACTTTGCAAGTTCAAACACAAAATTCTTTATTAATGATAAAAATTATTTAAAAAACATAAAATGTAAAACACATCACCTTAGATAGGGTTATTTTGTTGTTTTTTCCATTAGTAACACAAAATTGAAGGAAATAAAGTTTGTTAACATTGTTATTGAAAATTTCAGTACAAGTAATTGCATTATAACATTTTATTATTATACAATAAAAATACATTATTATGGCACCGAATGTTGTATAACTAGCATATTGTTCATAAAACAAAAATTAGAAATTATTTAATTAATGTATTAATAATTTAATCTCAATGCTAATTAATGCAATTAATGTATTGATTGATTTAATGGATATGTAATTAATTCCGGGCTTGAAAATTATTTCACACTTTCCGATACATTATTTCAGACTTTACGACACGTATAAAAGTATAATGTTTATAAACTTAACTTTCTTTTGCTGCAAGTAACTTTTTTCTAAGCAAGATAAAGCTTCTGTTTCAAAATGTAAGCAACTTTTGATTTGTTATAGGTGGTTATTTTGCTTACATTTTTGAAACAGAGGCTATAGCTTGCTTAGAAAAAAGCTACTTTCATTTTCAAAATTTAACTTATAGCAGAAGGAAGTTTAATTTATAGGCATTGTATTTTTGTACGTGTCATAAAGTGTGAAATAATATATCATCGAAGTGTAAAACAATTTTCAAGCGCAAAATCAATTGTATAGCCTTTAAGTCAATTATTATAATACTTGCATTAATTAGCATCCAGATTAAATTATTAATGTATAAATAGCGTTCACCATTACAAGAGGAATGACCGATTTCTGACTTCGATTAGTGATACCATAGTGATGCAGCGCCGGCGCAGCGTCACTAAAATTAAAGTCATCACTAAGGCATCGCTACTTTGTCACGTCTTACTGATGCCATTTTTGTTCTCGACATTTGCACGTTGGCGTTGCAAAGGCGTTGGAAATTATCAATGCCTTGGCGATGCCACACATCTTTGTACGGTCGTAGATTTATAACCATTAAATTCAATCCAATTAAACGGTTGTACAGTGCTCCACTTCATCCATCTTCTCCACTATCTCTCATCCAATAAAACTCCAGATCACAAACATCTTTTAATCCATCGTTTCAAATTATCCAAGCCAAAAATTTCCGAAATCCCAAAACCCTAATATTAGCTATGCCGCCCAAACCTTAAAAGAAATCTATGGTGAAAAAAAGAAATCGATGCCCTTCTTTTTAAACGCATCTCTTCATTTTCAGTTCAGCCTTTTTGTCAACTTGGATTTGATTTGGAAAAAATTCAAATAAATCGATCAGTTAACCAAAATCATGGGGCATTATCATCATAATCATGTAGTGCCAAAAAGATTCAGCGCGATTAGAGCAAGAAAGGAAGAAGAAGAGGACCTACGGAGGTTTGTCGTGCCGATTGCTTACTTGAATCATCCATTATTTATGGATTTGTTGAAGGAGGTGGAGGAGTATGGCTTCAAATAGGAAGGCGCGATTACAGTTCTGTGCACATGGGACACTATTAGGAGGTTAGGGATGCGATTGAGAGGAGCGTCAATTGTAGAGCAGTACATCACCATCGTCATGGCGTACCACCATTTCATTTTACGGGTTGCATGAATATTTAGTACCACCGTTTCATTTCTTGTTATTTACTTTGTATATATCGAGTTTGATAGAAGTTTAACTAGCAACAATTATTTGGTGCGCTCACACAATCACCATCACATCTTATTTGTTGTGTTAGTCTCTTACCAAAATAAAATTGTAAGAAATTATGCAACGAAAATAAAAAGCCAAACCATCTTTAGCCAAGCTGTATTCAGTAAGATATGCGGAACAAACAGAATCTTAGTAGTTTCTTGTTGAAAGCCAAGCTGCACCAAGTAAAATATGTGGTTGGAAATGATGGAACTATGTACCTTCCCCTATGTTCTCATTCTCAAGTGGGAACATGCAATGTAGTGAAACTGTTTTGCTAAAATGGAACTAACAAATATGTATTAGAATATTCACATGCCTCTTTTATTTTTTTCCCTTGAGTATAATATCTCAGATATTAGACTTGGTCTTCCATGCCATCCTCTTGCTACTTGTTACATAATATGACTAGGTTAATCTCTCTTTTAAAACAAAGTCAAAGTGAAATGAGTTTCGACTTGGCCAGTTTACTTTCATCTTCTATCTCCATACACTTCTAGATATATGTGTGCAAAAATGGAGCTAACTTCATGCAGTACTAAATTCCACATGAATCGATGTTTGTTTAGTTGTTTAATCCATGTTAGGGCTGTCAATGGATACCCGAAAAATCCGAAATCCGTCTGCATCCGTATCCGAAAAGCGGATAATATCCGATATCTGAAAAAACGGATGCGGATACGGATATGAAGGCATCCACATTCGAAAATTATCCGTCCGGCCTTTGTCAATATTATAGTACAAATTGTGTGTATTTTAGTATAATGAAAGATATTTATTTGTTGTTTTATCAAGTTAATAGTTTATATTATATACATTTAATGCTTATTAACCGCTCAAAACTATTTATTATCGCCATATTTGTTTATATTTAATACTTTTATGATCAATTGGATTGAGAAAAATTTATGTTAAACTTAAAATTTATATTTATATTTCTTGATTTATCGGTCATTAGCGGATAGGATAATTATCCGATATCCGTCCGTATCCGCGGATGCGGATATCCGATATCCGAAAATCATTTCGGATGCGGATATGGCACTATCTGCATCCAAAAGTATCCGTTGACAGACCTATTCCATGCAATACTAAATTCAATAATTCCTATAGCTATGCTAAGATTACATATGTCGTTTTAACATGCGCTTTGTTTATTTGCAGATCTCATGAAAACCTGTATTTTGATGTTGCAACTCACATGCACAGTGCACAAGCTCAGTTTAATTCTGGATCCAAGGTTTCCAATATTTCAGGTACACCGATTTCTATTGTATAAATCATTTTCACGTCCAGTGCTATGATATGTGGATGTGTCTAACCATTTAACAATGTGCATTTTCAAAATAAACTTAAGTTTAAATATATGAATTAGTTAGTATGGGTGAAGGTGAAGGCAAATGCTCTGGGGACACTAGGAGAGACAAAAGACTTATTTATAGAAGAAGATATCTGGTTAACATATAAATCATTAGTTACCTTTTAATGTACTTTCTTTGTTAAACAAATTTAAACCATTTTCCAGGATCAAACTATTTTTCACACTATTCTCTTGGTCCTAGCGGTGCTTCTTTTGACATTTGAGGTTGTATTGCCAATCATATCACCCATTTCTTGTATTACTACAGTCAGCCATCCAATGCATAGATATATGGCAGATAAATAGTGTAACGATCCCAGATTTTTATTTAATTTAAATTAATAATTAAATGAATTTTTGAATAAAAATAGTAAAATAAATCGATGAAGTGAAGCGAGTTTCCCCGATTCAAATAGAAAATATATGTATATATTAGATTTGAAATAATTTAGTAAATAAATAAAATGTCTTTACAAATGAATTCTTATTTTTAAATAGAAATTGTCATTTCAAATTATTTATAAATATATATACAAATATATGTGTTTTGAAAAAAACTTTGAAATAGTAATAATTAACATAAGTAATATAAAAATACATAAGATAAATTATAGAAAATTAAAATAGAAATTTGTTATATTATAAAGTAGAAAGACAAAGTAAACAAACAAAAAAATTTGATAAGTAGTATAATATGCAAGTTATAAACAAGACAGCAAAAATCTTTGTACAAACAATTATGTAAGGTAAGAACAAGCAAATATATGTTCAAGTATTTAAAACTAAGTACCTATGTACCAACTAACATAATCTCAGCCGAAATCAAACTAGCATAGTAGAATGCAAGACAAAGCATTTAATACAAGATCACTTCAACATGCCTTTTGTACACAAGGAAACATATCAGCCACCACAACAAGTACCTTCAGCCTCCAAACCAGAGAAAATATCCCTGCCTCTTGTACAAACAAAATTATATCAACTTGTACAAATAACATTATCACCTGTAAACCCATTTTCTTTTATCAACTTCCTCACATCAGTTCGTTCCATTCCAGCTGAGAAAACAAAAATAACATCATCTTAAACTAAAACAAAATTTCAACTAAAACAAATCAAATGCAAATCAGAGGAGTTTCAGCTAGCAAAAATTCAAGAGCCTGTTTCAAATTGAAGAACTCTGTCATTTCTAGAAACACGGTGAGTAACTTCATGTTTTAAAAATATTCTAAGTTTTAATCTAGTTGCGTGATGGATATCAGTGATGTGTTGTATGAAATATATGCATTTCATTTAATTTTGATAAGATGAAGCCTGTATTTTTATCTGGTTGTTGCCTCTGTTCAAATTTTCAACAGTCTGAGTTACTTCAAAAATCATTTTTGCTCAACCTATTGATTTTTAGGGCAAAGCATATAAACAAAATATGTTTGGGTAAGTGTAAAGTAAATTTTGAAAATTTAATTCATGCTAATAAAGTTGATCTGCTCTGGGAAGAACATAAGAACAGTACAAAGTTAGTACAAGTGACAAATTCAAACATCATGAATTATCGATTCAAGTTTACAAACTGATTTCTTAATCAAAATTTGGATTTTTAGAACTTGAATCATATTTTTTTTGATAGAATGAGTTGGCATTGCTGTGTTGAATGGAAAATGGGTTTTAGTCAAAATTGGGTGGTCGGAAGCACTGGGTTGGCCGGGGTTTCTCGAGGAGGTAGAGGAGCTTACGGGGTATCTGGGAAAATTATTGAATAGTGGATTAATGCATTGAGGCAGGGGTGATTTAGAATTAAATTTTTTTAACCTAGTTTTCAGCAATGGTGGAAAATTGATCACCGCGGCCTCAATGTTGACTCGAGTGTTTTGATACTTCTGGTGGTAGGAGTTTGGGTGATGTCGAAGTCGAGGCCGGAGGTGGAAGTTCGCAGATGGTCGGAGTGGCGAGAGGTTGCTGTTGACAGGTTTTGAAGGGTGGACGAGCTCGTGTTCCAAGTTGAAGAGGAGAACTCGAATTTGATTCGAGATGTGGTGATGGGTTCGGGTGATCGCGAGGTCATCTAGGGATAGTCGGCGATGGGTTGCGACGTTGGTGAGTGGCCGGAGGTGGCTGGAAGCATGGTGCATGTGCACGTGCATATTGGAAGGACTGTCGTTTTTATTTGGGTGGTGCAGTTTGGACTCGGGAAGAACTCGAGTTATTCAAGTGTTTTACTCGAAGTAGTTTGTTGGCGTGGAGTTGTTTTTAGTATGCTACAGGTTTTTATAAAAGCCTGTCATGTTTCGGGGGGGTTCGTCTTCTCGGGAAGGACTCGAGTTACTCGAGTACTCAACTCGAAGCAGGAGGAAGTAGGACTCGGAGCAACCTGGGTTGGTTCGAGATAGTGGAGCATTTCAGGTTTTAGAATTCAAACAGATTTTCAAAATTTAGGAATGTTAGTGGAATATTTAATCACGTTTTGTTAAACAAATTCCTAAATGTTTTCAAATGAAGTTAATGATATAATTGAGTCATTAATTAATGTGAAATGGTTTATTCTTAATTTATTAAGGTGGATAATTAAAGAATTAATTAAATGATAAATTAATGAGAGTAATTAAAGATAATTACTTAATGAAAGGATAATTACCCAATGTAATTAAAAGTATTAATTATGTAATTACTTAAAGATTTATTAATCAAGGTGGCTAATTTATTATGTGATAAATTAATGGTTGATGAATTAATTAAGATTAATTGATATAAGTAATTAAAGGTAATTAATTACGTGAAGATAATTACTTGATTAAAAGTAATTAAATGATTAAAATTGATTAATTAAATGATTAAAGAATAATTAATCAAAATAATCTGTAATTAGTTAATATTAATTAACCTGGATTAGTAGTTTATTCATAAGTAATTAATCTGATTTAAATTTATCAAATAATTAAATTGACCCTACTTATGGATGATTGGATTTGACTGAATGATTGAATTGTTGATATCCCTGATATATGATGCTTTGTGATATACCCTGATTTATGTTGTGATCTGTAATTTACTTATCTGTGATATATATCTGTGATCTGTGAATAAAGATAAGCGTTATAGTTTATATCGCTTATCAACTATATTTCTATATCCTGATCTGTGATGATTGTATGATGTTACACTATTGTGTGTGAAAACCCTGGACTACACCATACACACACAAATATGGATTTCACGTGGAAATCGGTTAAGTCACAGATAATTTAAATCTGATGTTTTTGAAATTGAAATTTTAATTTCAATTGATTTTGAAATTTGAAATTCGGGTTTAAAGTGAAAAGCTTTTGAAATAGAATTTCAAGGATAAAAGTTATTTTGAATAACTTAATCGAGTTTTGAAAATTTAAATAATTTGATTTAAATTTGAATTCAAGTTTGAAATTGAATCCTATGATTTGAAACTAGGGATTAAAGATGATATAGATGTGTTTATATGAAGTTAAACCATTTAAAAGTATAATTTTGAGAATTTGGATTTAACCCAAGGATTTCCACTCATATGAATGAATCAGATTTTCTGAAATGAAAACTGTTGTTTTAAAAGAATAAAAGCTTTCAGATAAGAAAAGAAATTCGAGTTTAATTAAAGGAATTTCAAGATTGAATTGAAAAAATGGTTTTCCAAGTTATGAATGAATTATTTTTGAAAGCTATGAATTAAATCTGTTTATTTTTAACAGATTTAAAATAATGATTTGTTTAAACCATTTGAAATGGAATTGTTTTGAAAACTATGAGTTAAATCTTTGATTTAAAGATTTAACGAGTTAATCCAATTGAAATGGAAATTAATTTGGAAAATCTGTGAATGAATCTTTTGTTTAAAAGATTAAAGTGTGGAAAATTGTTAAACCGTTGAAGGTTGTTAAAATGAATCTTTTTGTTTAAAGATTTGGAAATGGTAATTTGTTTAACCATTTGAAGAAAGATTTTGGGTAATAAGTTGTGACTTAATTGAAATCCCAATATCCATATGTTTTAAAATATTGCGCCTATTATTCGGTTTAGACGGGAGAGGACCTTTGTGTCATATAACCCGTTCCGAATGATGATATGTCGTATATGGATTGCATTTGAAGACCGGTGGTGAAGACCGGATATTTTCGAAAACGAAAGGATAACTCGTCGAATGTCTCTGCATCGACTGGTCCCCGATATAGAGATTTTAGCACCTTTTGTGATGGGAAGTCCGGACGTAATTAGAAAATTATCCGGATTTGCAAGGGCTTCTTCGGAAGTGCCTTCGGTTCTGTTTGAACCCGGAACAGACTTGTATGGTTACATGTCTGACATTACACTTTGAGATATAAAGCAGATTTCTTTCAAATACATTTTTGTTGGTGGCGGAGAATTTATTCTCTTAGCTTAACACCCTTCTCTGAGACGTACGAGCTCAGAGGTTATGTAGTTGAAGGTTATCAGCGATATACTCCTAATTTGTTAATGTGACATGCTGAGTGTTGCTGTGTGATGATCATTATTTGATCATTTGTGATATGATCATTTGTTTGATCATTTATCTTTGTGATCATTACTTTGATCATCTGTTGACCCAAAGCATGGCTTTGTGACAAAGCGTAGCTTTGTGGACGAGACTTCGTCAGACCTCACAACCCGGAAATGGTCGAAATAGGAATATGCGGCAAGGTTATGAGGGTCGCGCCCTTTAGGGTATGTCATTTCCTTCTGGAAAAGTGTGGTATCATGGTATGGAGCCCAGATACTTACTCATGTGGACACACTTTATTTATTATGTGTGATGTTGGTTACCGAGGCCTCGGATAAAGGTCCCAAAGGACCGGGAGGTGGCATATTCGTGAGTTACCTGTTATAGGGGTAACCCGGCCTTGTGTTGGCAGAGAGCAGTTTGTCTCTCGGGACGTCCAACCAGAGGCGATCCCATTCGGCAAGAGGAAAGGAAGTTCCTTAGCCTGACCGTTTGTTGGAAATCCATCTTCCAATACGAACCTTGTACGGTTTTAGTTGTAGAACCTGCCATTTACTTATGGTGGCGCCCCACTGTTTAGATGGTAGCTATAGTAGGCATGGTTCGGAATGTCTATGCTGGCTAAGATTAATATTGTATTTTCGAATTGTTTTCCACTATGCACTAGTAATAATATTAAAAGAATTTTGTTTACGTAGTAAGCATGTTTGACTATCATAAGAAGAAATCTCCTCCAATTCTGCGTTTGCATTGTGTGTGTGGCGGGAGGTCTTATGGTAGTTTCATTTTCCAAAAGCATTGCGGATTTCAACGTTTAAAATTCTTTTGTGTTTGTTTTAAAGAAAAACTGTTTTGTTGCTCACACCAGTCCCACGACTGACCTGGAGTTTATTGTTCCCTTCCTAAACTCTGGGTGTCCATAATTTTCCACACGGGCGGTCTGGAGTTGGGTTTCTTTTCAGATATTTAGGTTTAGTAGATTATCTGGAGCTAGTCAGTCCTTGGACGACTGACCTTGCTTTCCGCTAGCTATGGATTGGAGCATTCTATTGGAGATATTCTATCTGCTGCTGATGTTATCTATTTTCTTTCCGCTGCTATTTCTTGTATCATATCTCTGATGTATATTGATATCTGTTATATCATTCTGTTGTATCATATTGTATCAGATTTTGTATCTGTCATTGTATCAATGTTATATATATATTGATATATTCTTTTTCTTCCGCTGTGTTGTTATACTTAATGGTGTTATAAGCTCCGGCGACTCGGATTTGAACGGTCAAATCTACGGCATTCGAGTACGAAGTAAAGTATGGATGTCGATTTTCGAACGTGAAAAATTCGTATCGTTACATTTGGTATCAGAGCCGAGGGTTAAACTTTAGCTCAGGAGTATAATACATTAAGTAGCTCATTAGAGATAGGGTGAAGTATACCCTAGAATGAGTAATCTCTAAGGTATCTGTCTGTACGCCTCAGTAAATTCTCTTACTATCCACTGATAGTGAGTGTGAGTGCAAGAAGAGGATGAGATAGGGGACAGGGGGATACCACTATGAAATGGTCAATACCCTGTAACAACAAAGAAGCATCTTTTCTCTATCTATCTCTTTTGTTCAATATCTTTTCTCAATTCTTCGTTGATTTCTGGTCGATCCAGAAAGGAGATTTGATATATTAATATGGGACATAAACTCCGGAATGGCCAAAAATTGTTTGTTTGGATGAATAGGTTGATTTGGTTGTTATGGTTGATAGGTATACTTTAGTTTCTAAACTAAAAGTTTTGGAAATTGTGTCCATATATATCTGTCTATTCTTTGGGTCCGGATATATTCTACGAATGGTTAGTTATCCTTTCGAACTAACCGATGCCTCTGCATATTTCATAGATATGGATAACCCGAGTATCTTGTGAAGTGTTAAACAGATTCGTTCTTGTATCTGTTATTGATATTCTAATTTGGTAAGACAAATGCAGAATAAACGTTCAGTTTGAGTTGATGAAATGTTCTTCATCTATCTTTTTGTCTCCTTGGCAATTTCGAGGACGAAATTCTTTTAAGGGGGGAAGTTTGTAACAACCCCAGATTTTTATTTAATTTAAATTAATAATTAAATGAATTTTTGAATAAAAATAGTAAAATAAATCGATGAAGTGAAGCGAGTTTCCCCGATTCAAATAGAAAATATATGTATATATTGGATTTGAAATAATTTAGTAAATAAATAAAATGTCTTTGCAAATGAATTCTTATTTTTAAATAGAAATTGTCATTTCAAATTATTTATAAATATATATACAAATATATGTGTTTTGAAATAGTAATAATTAACATAAGTAATATAAAAATACATAAGATAAATTATAGAAAATTAAAATAGAAATTTGTTATATTATAAAGTAGAAAGACAAAGTAAACAAACAAACAAAATTGATAAGTAGTATAATATGCAAGTTATAAACAAGACAGAAAAAATCTTTGTACAAACAATTATGTAAGGTAAGAACAAGCAAATATATGTTCAAGTATTTAAAACTAAGTACCTATGTACCAACTAACATAATCTCAGCCGAAATCAAACTAGCATAGTAGAATGCAAGACAAAGCATTTAATACAAGATCACTTCAACATGCCTTTTGTACACAAGGAAACATATCAGCCACCACAACAAGTACCTTCAGCCTCCAAACCAGAGAAAATATCCCTGCCTCTTGTACAAACAAAATTATATCAACTTGTACAAATAACATTATCACCTGTAAACCCATTTTCTTTTATCAACCTCCTCACATCAGTTCGTTCCATTCCAGCTGAGAAAACAAAAATAACATCATCTTAAACTAAAACAAAATTTCAACTAAAACAAATCAAATGCAAATCAGAGGAGTTTCAGCTAGCAAAAATTCAAGAGCCTGTTTCAAATTGAAGAACTCTGTCATTTCTGGAAACACGGAGAGTAACTTCATGTTTTAAAAATATTCTAAGTTTTAATCTAGTTGTGTGATGGATATCAGTGATGTGTTGTATGAAATATATGCATTTCATTTAATTTTGATAAGATGAAGCCTGTATTTTAATCTGGTTGTTGCCTCTGTTCAAATTTTAAACAGTCTGAGTTACTTCAAAAATCATGTTTGCTCAACCTATTGATTTTTAGGACAAAGCATATAAACAAAATATGTTTGGGTAAGTGTAAAGTAAATTTTGAAAATTTAATTCATGCTAATAAAGTTGATCTGCTCTGGGAAGAACATAAGAACAGTACAAAGTTAGTACAAGTGACAAATTCAAACATCATGAATTATCGATTCAAGTTTACAAACTGATTTCTTAATCAAAATTTGGATTTTTAAAACTCGAATCATATTTTTTTGTGATAGAATGATTTGGCATTGCTATGTTGAATGGAAAATGGGTTTTGGTCAAAATTGGGTGGTCGGAAGCACTGGGTTGGCCGGGGTTTCTCGAGGAGGTAGAGGAGCTTACGGGGTATCTGGGAAAATTATTGAATAGTGGATTAATGCATTGAGGCAGGGGTGATTTAGAATTAAATTTTTTTAACCTAGTTTTCAGCAATGGTGGAAAATTGATCACCGCGGCCTCAATGTTGACTCGAGTGTTTTGATACTTTTGGTGGTAGGAGTTTGGGTAATGTCGAAGTCAAGGCCGGAGGTGGAAGTTCGCATATGGTCGGAGTGGCGAGAGGTTGCTGTTGACAGGTTTTGAAGGGTGGACGAGCTCGTGTTCCAGGTTGAAGAGGAGAACTTGAATTTGATTCGAGATGTGGTGATGGGTTCTGGTGATCGCGAGGTCATCTAGGGATAGTCGGCGATGGGTTGCGACGTTGGTGAGTGGCTGGAGGTGGCTGGAAGCATGGTGCATGTGCACGTGCATATTGGAAGGACTGTCGTTTTTATTTGGGTGGTGCAGTTTGGACTCGGGAAGAACTCGAGTTATTCAAGTGTTTTACTCGAAGTGGTTTGTTGGCGTGGAGTTGTTTTTAGTATGCTACAGGTTTTTATAAAAGCCTGTCATGTTTCGGGGGGGTTCGTCTTCTCGGGAAGGACTCGAGTTACTCGAGTACTCGACTCGAAGCAGGAGGAAGTAGGACTCGGAGCAACCTGGGTTGGTTCGAGATAGTGGAGCATTTCAGGTTTTAGAATTCAAACAGATTTTCAAAATTTAGGAATGTTAGTGGAATATTTAATCACGTTTTGTTAAACAAATTCCTAAATGTTTTCAAATGAAGTTAATGATATAATTGAGTCATTAATTAATGTGAAATGGTTTATTCTTAATTTATTAAGGTGGATAATTAAAGAATTAATTAAATGATAAATTAATGAGAGTAATTAAAGATAATTACTTAATGAAAGGATAATTACCCAATGTAATTAAAAGTATTAATTATGTAATTACTTAAAGATTTATTAATCAAGGTGGCTAATTTATTATGTGATAAATAAAAGGTTGATCAATTAATTAAGATTAATTAATATAAGTAATTAAAGGTAATTAATTACGTGAAGATAATTACTTGATTAAAAGTAATTAAATGATTAAAATTGATTAATTAAATGATTAAAGAATAATTAATCAAAATAATCTGTAATTAGTTAATATTAATTAACCTGGATTAGTAGTTTATTCATAAGTAATTAATCTGATTTAAATTTATCAAATAATTAAATTGACCCTACTTATGGATGATTGGATTTGACTGAATGATTGAATTGTTGATATCCCTAATATATGATGCTTTGTGATATACCCTGATTTATGTTGTGATCTGTAATTTACTTATGTGTGATATATATCTGTTATCTGTGAATAAAGATGAGCGTTATAGTTTATATCGCTTATCAACTATATTTCTGTATCCTGATCTGTGATGATTGTATGATGTTGCACTATTGTGTGTGAAAACCCTAGACTACACCATACACACACAAATATGGATTTCACGTGGAAATCGGTTAAGTCACAGATAATTTAAATTTGATGTTTTTGAAATTGAAATTTTAATTTCAATTGATTTTGAAATTTGAAATTCGGGTTTAAAGTGAAAAGCTTTTGAAATAGAATTTCAAAGATAAAAGTTATTTTGAATAACTTAATCGAGTTTTGAAAATTTAAATAATTTGATTTAAATTTGAATTCAAGTTTGAAATTGAATCCTATGATTTGAAACTAGGGATTAAAGATGATATAGATGTGTTTATATGAAGTTAAACCATTTAAAAGTATAATTTTGAGAATTTGGATTTAACCCAAGGATTTCCACTCATATGAATGAATCAGATTTTCTGAAATGAAAACTATTGTTTTAAAAGAATAAAAGCTTTCAGATAAGAAAAGAAATTCGAGTTTAATTAAAGGAATTTCAAGATTGAATTGAAAAAATGGTTTTCCAAGTTATGAATGAATTATTTTTGAAAGCTATGAATTAAATCTGTTTATTTTTAACAGATTTAAAATAATGATTTGTTTAAACCATTTGAAATGGAATTGTTTTGAAAACTATGAGTTAAATCTTTGATTTAAAGATTTAACGAGTTAATCTAATTGAAATGGAAATTAATTTGGAAAATCTGTGAATGAATCTTTTGTTTAAAAGATTAAAGTGTGGAAAATTGTTAAACCGTTGAAGGTTGTTAAAATGAATCTTTTTGTTTAAAGATTTGGAAATGGTAATTTGTTTAACCATTTGAAGAAAGATTTTGGGTAATAAGTTATGACTTAATTAAAATCCCAATATCCATATGTTTTAAAATATTGCGCTCATTATTCGGTTTAGCCGGGAGAGGACCTTTGTGTCATATAACCCGTTCCGAATGATGATACGTCGTATATGGATTGCATTTGAAGACCGGTGGTGAAGATCGGATATTTTCGAAAACGAAAGGACAACTCGTCGAATGTCTCTGCATCGACTGGTCCCCGATATAGAGATTTTAGCACCTTTTGTGATGGGAAGTCCGGACGTAATTAGAAAATTATCTGGATTTGCAAGGGCTTCTTCGGAAGTGCCTTCGGTTCTGTTCGAACCCGGAACAGACTTGTATGGTTACATGTCTGACATTACACTTTGAGATATAAAGCAGATTTCTTTCAAATACATTTCTGTTGGTGGCAGAGAATTTATTCTCTTAGCTTAACACCCTTCTCTGAGACGTACGAGCTCAGAGGTTATGTAGTTGAAGGTTATCAGCAATATACTCCCAATTTGGTAATGTGACATGCTGAGTGTTGCTGTGTGATGATCATTATTTGATCATTTGTGATATGATCATTTGTTTGATCATTTATCTTTGTGATCATTACTTTGATCATCTGTTGACCCAAAGCATGGCTTTGTGACAAAGCGTAGCTTTGTGGACGAGACTTCGTCAAACCTCACAACCCGGAAATGGTCGAAACAGGAATATGCGGCAAGGTTATGAGGGTCGCGCCCTTTAGGGTATGTCATTTCTTCTGGAAAAGGGTGGTATCATGGTATGGAGCCCAGATACTTACTCATGTGGACACACTTTATTTATTATGTGTGATGTTGGTTACCGAGGCCTCGAATAAAGGTCCCAAAGAACCGGGAGGTGGCATATTCGTGAGTTACCTGTTATAGGGGTAACCCGGCCTTGTGTTGGCAGAGAGCAGTTTGTCTCTCGAGACGTCCAGCCAGAGGCGATCCCATTCGACAGGAGGAAAGGAAGTTCCTTAGCCTGACCATTTGTTGGAAATCCATCTTCCAATACGAACCTTGTACGGTTTTAGTTGTAGAACCTGCCATTTACTTATGGTGGTGCCCCATTGTTTAGATGGTAGCTATAGTAGGCATGGTTCGGAATGTCTATGGTGGCTAAGATTAATATTGTATTTTCGAATTGTTTTCCACTATGCACTAGTAATAATATTAAAAGAATTTTGTTTACGTAGTAAGCATGTTTGACTATCATAAGAAGAAATCTCCTCCAATTCTGCGTTTGCATTGTGTGTGTGGCGGGAGGTCTTATGGTAGTTTCATTTTCCAAAAGCATTGCGGATTTCAACGTTTAAAATTCTTTTGTGTTTGTTTTAAAGATAAACTGTTTTGTTGCTCACACCAGTCCCACGACTGACCTGGAGTTTATTGTTCCCTTCCTAAACTCTGGGTGCCCATAATTTTTCCACACGGGCAGTCTAGAGTTGGGTTTCTTTTCAGATATTGAGGTTTAGTAGATTATCTGGAGCTAGTCAGTCCTTGGACAACTGACCTTGCTTTCCGCTAGCTATGGATTGGAGCATTCTATTGGAGATATTCTATCCGCTGCTGATGTTATCTATTTTCTTTCCGCTGCTATTTCTTGTATCATATCTCTGATGTATATTGATATCTGTTATATCATTCTGTTGTATCATATTGTATCAGATTTTGTATCTGTCATTGTATCAATGTTATATATATATTGATATATTCTTTTTCTTCCGCTGTGTTGTTATACTTAATGGTGTTATAAGCTCCGGCGACTCGGATTTGAACGGTCGAATCTACGGCATTCGAGTACGAAGTAAAGTATGGATGTCGATTTTCGAACGCGAAAAATTCGTATCGTTACAAATAGTATATCAACAAAGATCTTCATACATTTATGATGCAAATTTAAGAAAACCTGTATTAAAAAGATGAGAACTTCTACAAATTCATTCTCCGATATGTTTAGCAATATAAATTGAGATAAAATAGACGAACATAAATAGTGTGGAAATTAAAAGGCAGTAGATCTGTATGCACGTGCATCAAAAACTAAGAGTTAATTCTTAAAAGCTCTTATTCATTTGGATTTTACAGACGAAAGCATTTGAATCGATATGCATTCATATGATTCATTGATTACTTCTAAATTTGACTGCACGTTTAATTTATGTTAACATGGTTGTCCAAAAAGTCTGCATTAGTATGTATATATAATACAGTAGGGCTACCCTAGGTCCAAGTCCTAGTACTAAATTTAGATGCTACTTCATACTTGATACTGTTTGCACTTTACACTAATGTTTTCTCATATATGAATATATTGTGAAAATATTATTGCAACTTTTCCACCAACTCAAGTTTTAAACATATGCAGCATTACTGCATCTTCCGTTTTTCTTATATTCACTAGTCATAACTAGCATAGATGCTATATTTTCTATGTAGTTAACCATGGCTTCTGATTTTGATGGCGCATGCATATGTTACTCCCATTATGGTTTTAATCCGATATTTTTAAGTATTTTTACATTTTTATGGACCTTAAAGTATGACTAGTACTGTCTAAAATTTATGCATACATACCTTATCATTCTATTCTTTTAAATTTGTAGCAAGTGAGATGGAAAGAAGAAATTATGTTTAAATTTGTTCTATATTAGTTAAATTTCTATCAAGTGAGATGGAATAGTGTTGCCAAGGCGCCGAAAAGCCCTAGGCGCCCGCTTGGGGCTCCTTTTGCTTGTTGAGGCGCTACTCATGCTTGAGGCGCCATAAAAGCGAGGATATAAAATATTTTAAGGTTTCAACCCAAAATTGAGCCCTAATTCAATTCATTTGACCCAAACCTTATGTGTACTATTATCTCATACTCGTTCAAATATCCAAAATTCAATTTTAATAGCAATTTTAAAGTGCAGTTTTTATATGATGAAAACGGAAAAAGTTGCTCAAAGCGCTAGGTGCCGACCTTGCGCTTTTTGGGGCCTTTTCGCCTTGACAACTTTGGTTGCTTGAAAAGATGAGTACTAACACTAAAAACATGAAACGTATATAGATGCGTTTGTGTTTGTGGTCTTGCTGCAATTAAGGAGGTTTGGAATTGAAAAATACAGAGTTTTAAAATGTTAGATCAGATTTAAATAGAGTTTACGGCAAAGATTGTAGTTAATTTTTGTTATAACAGAAATTTAAGTTTCAGCTCCCATTACATATACAAGTTCTACTTTAATTCTCTCCGTCTTTTGGAAAAAAGGTCTGTTACCTATATATGTTATTCTACGCGCTTTAGAGAGAAAAGGTTGTTTAAATGAAAACAAAATAAGTTTATGCTCCTTGCAATTCAAATTATTCAAACCCTTACACATATAATTGTATATTGTGTTCCCCTTTTTACCAGTACAGTATGTAGATTATGACTTGGTTTTAGACTATTCAAGTATATACAGTATGAATTTGTTTTATCTTTAAGATAATGATTATAATACAAAAAATTTCCTTGTTCTTCTTTCTGTAATTGTTATTCTGAGTACATAGAGCATGAATTGATTTTATCTTATGATGATCATAGTACCAAGATTTTCCTTGGTTCTTCTCTTTGTAATTGTTTTATGGTATCATGCAGGTTGTTGAGAATGGTGATGGACCTGATGCTTAGTGCGATCCTTATTATTTTTCTTCTGTGCTATAATTGTGTTATGCCTATAGGCTGGTAAAAATCTTCATATCTCAGTTTACAACATGGATGATTTTAAACATCTTGCCCTTATTTGTATGTTACTCTCTGCATTTGTTTTTATGCCCTTGTACTGTTGCTTATGTCACTATTTTTTCTGAACTTTTTTTTTTACTTCAATTGCATACGACAGATAAAATAATCAAACCCCAAATTTTTTTAGCATACAGTTTATTTTTTTTCTCTAAAGACAATTCATTCACATTCCCCCATTTTTCCTTCCAATTCCTAAAAAACCATATATTTTCTTTTAAAACTACATTCCTGTTATCTCTTCTAAAGCTTTTACATGTTGCAAGTTTCCAGTTTCTCATAGTTGTCCAGTTTCCACGTGTGAAAGGATGTAAACGTTTGAAATTGTGTACAACTTTTACATGTCACAGTTTTATGAACTAGTTATCGAAAATCTGTTATGAACTTTTCTAGTTTCTCTTCAATTTAATTTTTAGTTTACCTTCATTTACCAAAATTTAATTTCTAGTTTTCCTTCGTTTCTTAAAAATAACAAGATCATTTTGAGAAGTTTGTGTTTTGCTGAAAATTGTGACACCAAAGATAGAGCAGTTACTATTAATGTTTGGTTTTTACTCCTTTGTGATATCCACCTTTTTAAACGTCCAACTTGAAATGTTGTATATGTGTACCTAAAAGATCATTGTGGTTATGCTGTCATTCCTGTTATAATATTTGAATGGCAATATCGTGCCAATAACCTTTTTATATGCTGTCAGGATAAATGTAGGACGCCAAGGGTAAGGGGAACTCAATGGCGGCACTTGGTAAACCATGCTTCAAATCAATAGGTAATTAAATATTTCTTTTCTTCGTGTAAGGTCTTCTAGCCACAATGTGCTCTGCATTTCTATTCAAAAACGCATCACTAACATCACTACGAAATTAAAAATAAGAAATCAATTCAGGAAACGAAATGTAGAACTTTTGGGTATGATTATCATCTCATCACTTAATTGCACTGTTGTTTATTACAAGACGCATTCCTACTAATTGGTCCATGCAAAGTTATTTTACATCATATTTTCGTAACCTTAATTTTCTTTTTCAGACCTTTATCAAAATTATAGTCTACAGTTTACCGTAGATAGGTCATGGTGCTCTTATATTTGTGCCATCTCAAATTGTCTTTGATAGCAGTAGTAGAAAACACCATCTGCCTCGATAAAAAATTGTTTGGTTATGTCCAAGTAACATAAATACTTTTTCGGTAATGTATTTTTGAAAAGATGGCCAGTCAAAAAAAAATATCCTTTATCACAAGCTCAAAAAAATAAAAAATAAATAAAGAAAATTAAGGAAAAAGAAAAAACGAAAGTAAAAATATTCATATAAAAAACAATTGGCATTTTCACGGTATTGCTGGGTATCATGAGTTATTCATGGTTTCTATTTATTACGAAGAGAAAGCAATGGTCTCGGCAGTAATAGAATACAAGAGAAAGCACACTTATCTATCCACTGCAAATCTGATATTGCATCTGAGCCATAGATCCAAGATCAACGATCATGCTTCCATTTTATATTTGTCCGAGATTACTGACTTATATGGGCTTGATATTTAGCCCATTTGTGTTGTATTTAAATACATAAGCTTTGTATCATTTCTGTATTCAAGTATTATCAATAAAAAGTATCTTTTCAGATTATTGTAAATCTCTTCATATTCATAATCTCTTCTCAAGTAAACTCAAAAACTTAACATGGTATCAGAGCCATCTTGCTTAACAGCACATCTCAATCAAAGTTAAGTAAGTATACTCATCAGAGAGATTTCATCATTTGAGTATTTTTCTCCATCAGATTTCATCTCTTCATCTGGAGATCAGATTCAAACATCACAGTGCTGTGCCTCGCCAGATTTCTATTGAAAAGTGGCTGCATCAACACTGTGCATGATCAAATCCGTTAAAGCAGTGATCAAGAAATCAAAAAAATCAAATCAAGAAACCAAGAAAGATTCAAAACTCAGATAAATATCAGCCTGAAATCAATTCAGCAATTCAATATCTGTTCTCTCAAGCATCATCATAAATTTCAGGCCAAATCATACCTGTTTTTGATTCATCTTGACTTTCTGTTCATTTTCTTGACCTCTTCACTGATCTTTGATTTATCCTTTTCCTCAATCTTCTTGAATTAGTCAGCAATGGCAGAAGATTCTACATCTGCTACATCAGTCAATGATGATGTCAATGCTAATGTTTCCACATCTGTGCAAGGTCTTATGAAATCTGTCATCAGCCCACAAACCCAGCTTGTCAACATTCATCTTGAAGAGGACAACTACCTCCTTTGGAAACTTCAAGTGGTAACAGCCATAGAAGGCTATGGCTTAGAAGGCTTTATTGAAGGTACTCTATCCATTCCACCAAAGTATGTTGCTGATAAAGATAAGAATACAGTCATCAATCAAGAATATGTTAAGCATAATAGACAAGATAGGCTCATTAGCTCTTGGCTTCTCTCCTCTATTAGTGCAAATTTATTACCACAAGTAATAGGATGCAAATCTGCCAATGATATCTGGACAACCATCGAAAAGAATTTCAACAATCAGTCATCAGCAAAAGTGCTATACTTCAAGAGACAATTATATAATATTAGAATGGATAACATGTCTATGAGAGAGTATCTTGCAAAAGTCAAGAACATAAGTGACAGACTTGCTGCAACAGGAAACCCTGTTCAAGAAACTGAGCAAGTTTTAATTCTACTGAATGGTCTATCTGAAGAATATGAGTCTATCATTGCAGTCATATCCTCACAGAAAACAACACCACCAATTGATGAAGTTCATTCAATTCTATTAGCTCATGAAGCCAGAATTAGCAATAAAAAGGTTCAAGAACCTGATTATTCAGCCAACCTTGCAACTGGTTATAAAGGGAAAAATCAAAACAGAGAACAATCAGTTCAGAGAGGTGGCAGCTCTGCAAGAGGAAGAGGAAGAGGCAGATGGAGTAACAACAATAATAGGCCTAAATGCCAGATATGTGAGAAAATTGGTCATACTGCCTTAAAATGTTATTTCAGGTTCAATTCAAATTATGGGCAAGTACAGAATCAAAAGACTGGACCAACAGCTAATATGGCACAAGTGCAAACTGAAAACAAAAGTACTGCTGAAAATGACAAATTCAACAGTCAAGATAATGATTGGTATCCAGATACTGGTGCAACAAATCACATTACAAGCAGTCTTGAAAATCTGAATCTTGGCAACAAGGAGTTTAAAGGTAATCAGTCTATCTCTATGGGTGATGGTAAGTGTATTCAAATTACTCATACTGGAAATGCCTGCCTAGATAGCAACAAACAACTATACTTGCATAATATATTAAGAGCCCCTAGAATTAAGAAAAACTTAATAAGTGTATCCCAATTTGCTAAAGACAATAATGTCTTTTTTGAATTTTACCCAAAGTATTGTCTTGTTAAAGACATACTAACTAGAAATATCATTTTACAGGGTGATGTGACAAAGGGGCTATACAAGTTAAACAATGTTAGTTGTAGCAAGGCTATACAGCAAGACAAATGTTGCAATATGACTGAAGTTCAAAATGTTGACAATAATTCAAACTTGTTTGATCTTTGGCATTGTAAGCTTGGACACCCTAGTGTCAAAATTGTTAAACAAATTCTGAATGAAAATAGTATAGATTTTAATCAAGTTTCTATACCATATGTTTGTGATTTTTGTCAACAAGGTAAGAGTCATAGATTACCCTTTTCTAACTCATCAACTGTTTACACTGAACCATTAGAATTAATTACCATTGATTTATGGGGACCATCACCAATCTTCTCAGATTTTGGTTTCAAGTACTACTTATCAATTGTTGATGCATGTACTAGATATACATGGATCTATTTCTTGAAAACAAAATCTGACACTCACAATGCACTTGTCAATTTCATCATCATGATTGAAAAACAAACTAACAAATCTGTTAAAACTGTTCAGTCTGATGGTGGAAGTGAATTTAAAACTCTGAAATTATTCTTCAATAAAAAGGGCATAGTGCATAGATTATCATGTCCACATACATCACATCAAAATGGCATTGTTGAAAGAAATCATAGGCATATTGTTGAAACTGGCTTAACACTACTTGCCAATTCTAATCTTCCACTAAAATTCTGGCCAGAAGCCTTTAGTACAGCTGTGTATTTGATTAATAGACAGCCAACTAAAGTTCTCAATAAAATAACACCACTGGAAAAATTATATGGTGTTAAGCCAGATTATCATGCCTTGAAGGTGTTTGGGTGCTTATGTTATCCATGCCTTAGACCTTACAATAAAAATAAGTTAAGCTTCAGGTCTAGGGCATGTACATTCCTTGGTTACAGTACTAATCAGAAAGGGTATAAGTGTCTTGATGAAACAGGTAGGATATACATAAGCAGGGATGTTGTCTTTAATGAAAATATCTTTCCATTCAAATCACAAAACATTAGTACTACAAGCAAGGTGTACAATCCAAGGACATCCATACCTGAATTATCAACTGTTCTTGACACCTGGCAATATATGGATAATGAGGGGGCTGCTGATGCTCAAGGCACATCATCTCCTATTTTAGGAAGAAATGAGGATCCTGAACCTCCCAGCCATGCCAGCACCTCACCTAATCAATCATCAAGCCAAATTCAGTATGATAAAAGCAATAACACTAATGACTCAACAAATACAGCATCAAGTACATCAAATTCAAATGAACAGAATGCTTCACCTCCAAATATAGAGCCAGTTCAGTCTGGGCATCCCATGATCACAAGATCAAAAAGGGGAATTTTCAAACCAAAAGTTTTTACTGTTCAATTCAGTGAAAGTGAGCCTGCAACTTATGATGAATCCATCAAAAACAAGCATTGGAAAGAAGCTATGGATGAGGAATACAAAGCTCTCATCAAAAACGAAACTTGGGACTTAACCCAAGCACCAACTAACAAAAATATAGTTGGCTGCAAGTGGACATTTAGACTAAAGAAAAACCCTGATGGTAGCATAAACAAATACAAAGCTAGGCTTGTTGCCAAAGGCTTTACACAGGAGTATGGCTTTGATTTCAATCAAACCTTCTCTCCTGTTGTAAAGCCGACTACCATTAGGATTATTCTTTCCATTGCTCTAATAAAAAATTGGAGCATTAAGCACTTAGATGTCAACAATGCTTTTCTTAATGGCATTTTAAAAGAAGAAATATTCATGCAACAACCTCAAGGGTATTGCAAAAATCCAAACTATGTCTGCAAGTTGAAAAAGGCTATATATGGGCTCAAACAAGCTCCAAGAGTCTGGTTTGATAGGTTAAAAACAGCCTTAATTACATTAGTCTATAAACCTACCAAATCAGATAATTCAATGTTTACTAAGATAAATGAATCATCAACAATATATATACTTGTGTATGTTGATGATTTAATTATCACTGGAAACAACACTGCAGACATAGAGCATTTGACTAATTATCTGAATCAGGAATTTTCTATCAAAAACTTGGGTAACTTAACATATTTCTTAGGTATTGAGCTGATAAGGAAATCAGACACTGAAGTTTTTCTATGTCAAAGGAAGTACATCTCTGAGCTATTAATGAAAACAAAAATGGATGGTGCTAATCCTCAGCCAACCCCTATGATCTGCAATCAACACTTATCAAAATACAGGGGAGAAGCCATAGTTAATTCTAAGCAATATAGAAGTGTTATAGGTGCATTACAATATGCAACTATAACACGACCTGATATTTCATTTAGTGTTAACAAAGTTTCACAATTTATGCAGAATCCTTTGAGTGAGCATTGGAAAGCTGTCAAAAGAATTTTAAGATATCTCAAGGGAACTATCAACTATGGTTTAAATTTCAAGGCTAGCTCAAATCTCAACATTACTGGCTTTGCAGATGCAGATTGGGCATCTGACCCAGATGATAGAAGGTCTACATCTGGCTACTGCATATACATTGGTGATAACTTAGTCTCATGGTCATCAAAAAAACAACATACTGTATCAAGGTCAAGCACTGAAGCTGAGTACCGAAGCATTGCTAATGCTTCAGCTGAAATTAAATGGATTCAATCTCTTCTATCTGAACTACAATACAAAGCTACCACTAAACCTACTCTATGGTGTGATAATAGAAGTGCAGTTTATATTTCTGAAGATCCAGTTCAACATGCCAGAACGAAGCATATAGAGATAGATCTTTATTTTGTTCGTGAACTTGTGCAAAGAGGAGAATTACAAGTCAATCACATACCTGGAACTTACCAAAGAGCTGATGTATTAACTAAAGCCCTATCAGCAACTAACTTCACCAGATTTCGTTCAGATCTGAAGGTTAAAGATGAGAAAGATCTTGAAGCCAAGCAAGCTAAAGCTGAAGAAACTTGCAATAAACCAGAAAAACAGCAACTTCTCTCCAACACTCAACACCTTGACAAATCTAGCATCATACAGCTGCATCGTATCACAAGTAAGGAGATCTCTCAAATCCGAGCTAAGGAGAAGCCTCCAGACAACAAATTAGTGATATTAAACTCATCTCAGATCAATCGGCAAAGTGAATTCAAACCCTAACCCTAAATATTAGGGATAGGATTTGAGAGGGGGTATTACGAAAAGAAAGCAATGGTCTCGACAGTAATAGAATACAAGAGAAAGCACACTTATCTATCCACTGCAAATCTGATATTGCATCTGAGCCATAGATCCAAGATCAACGATCATGCTTCCATTTTATATTTGTCCGAGATTACTGACTTATATGGGCTTGATATTTAGCCCATTTGTGTTGTATTTAAATACATAAGCTTTGTATCATTTCTGTATTCAAGTATTATCAATAAAAAGTATCTTTTCAGATTATTGTAAATCTCTTCATATTCATAATCTCTTCTCAAGTAAACTCAAAAACTTAACACTATTCCTTCTTTAATTTCTGGTAATGAATTCAGTAGTTTCATTTGCAGTCTGCATCCATCAGCGATAATTTATTTAGAACAAATATCAAAATGCTTCTGCACTGCAAATGCAGGTTCCGAGGAAGATGGCGGTTTAGCAAACAAGGTTTTTAAAATAATTTCTGCTAGAACTAGTAAGCCTATTTTTTTCCAGTAGTTTATCTTAAAGGTTGATTTCATCCCATGTATTCTCTGTTGAACTATTTTAGTTGTGTTAAATTATTTCCTTTGCAACTTTCTATGTAATTTTATTTTGTTTTGAGTTGAAAAAATACTTCAAACTAAAAACTTCTTTGTAGCTGTTTGCTACTTTTTATTTTGAAATTTGGCTTTACTGTGATATATCACTGGACTGTTAGGGATTCAATAATTTCTTTTCTATAACATTGGTTTTGTTTCTCATAATTTTTAAGATCAAAATTGCTTTGTTCTGGAGCATAATGCTTTTTTGTTTGTTCTTCATCTGCTTAGAAGCCAACTTTATACCCCCTAATTCAAGTTATTTGATTTAATTAGTGCATTGTTGGTCTTGTCCCCAAAAACTGAACATAGCTAAAACTATGCTTGTTTGGCCCTTGTGATATTTTCCAACCTCCAATCAGACTCTAGGTAGCTTAACTTCGAGGACTACTAGAATACATACTGCTTGAAGATATATATTTTAGTGATAGGCGCTTGCTTACGGATGTTATACAATATAGCATACTGCAGGAAGTTTGTTAAAAGGAAAGCTGCATACAGCAACCAGGCTTGGCCTTCAGCCAAGGTTCCAAATTCCGGTTTTCGGTTTCGTTCCGGTCCTTAAAAGATTTTCAAATTTCGGTTCCGTTTCGGAAATTTCGAAGATTTTGATTTAAGTCCGGTTCTGGATTTTGTTACTTTTTGAGCTATGTTTTATCATAAATAGATAGATATTTAAACATTACAAATTCATATTTAAAATGAACAAAGCAAGTCGTTCCTTTCAAGTTTTTTATTTTATACCATATTTGCAATACAATATAACATAGCAAGAGCCATAGAAAAAGCCCAAAACTGAAGTAATTACGCAACGTCCAAGGAAACAACAAATTAAAATACAAGTCGTTTTAATTTCTATCCTCAAATCAATTTTTTTTTTTTTGTAAAACACAAATCAGCTGTATTTTTATTAAGTAGTAGAAAATAAATAATGAGCCCAACTCAGCATACTGGCCCATAAGACCTTGAAGCAATTACTTTTCCAACATATCCCTCTAAGTCATCATCTTCCCCAAACGCTTCTTCGTACGAAGGCTAAAAGAAAAACAAAAAGCCCTAAAATTGCTTGATCTTCAGTTCTCAATTTTCGTGCTCAAGTAATAGTGTTTTTTTCCCCTTTTTACTAAAAAATATTTCTATTTCTAAATCAAATCGTTCCTTCCTTTTGTTCTCTCAAATTCTTATGGATCGATAAAGCATCCATCTCATAACTTCTAATGTTTTTTTAAGATCTGGAATCGGCACTTTGGTTGAATTCCGGTCCGGTCATCGTCGGAACCGGGTCGGGATGGCGGGAATTTCGACATGTCGGCCGGAACTTCGAACCATGCCTTCAGCCTTAGCCTGTTAAGCAATGGCCTAGGCCCTAGCAAGATGGATTTCCAAAAAGCAAAAAGAATACCCCTGATATGAAGAAAAAACAAGCAAATCCATTTATTTGTCAAATTTTTTTGTATACCCATTTTATAAATGGGTTTTGGACGAAAGGTCCATATTTTCAAAGTCCATGCACAAAAAGTACATACTCATAAACCCATGTAAATTAGGTCTCTATTTTGTTATTTTTTACCAAATTGTTTCCTTTTGGAAAATCGGCTTAGCATTAAAATCAGAAACAAAAGCAGTATAAATTAACCAAAAATAGGGATTTGGTTTTCATAACTTATTCGGAAGAGATTTTTCTTCCATCTTTTAATTATGGGGAGTTGGCACCCATTGTTGTTATAAAAGAATGTGCCAGATCAATTTGTTCCAACTATCATCTTTTATCTTGGTCTTCACGCATTCTGCTGCACTTTTTTAGAAATCAAAAGGCGCCCGCTAAGAGCATCTCCAACAGTTCGGAGTGCGAAAATTAGATTTTCCACACTCCGAAATGTTAAAAACACGGGTGCCTGTTGAACAGGCGTCTGGTGATTGCGCCTATATCAGGCGCTTTTCCCCCTCTCCCCCTCATTTCTACCTCTTCCATCCTCTTTTCAGTTAATTTTTTTTATTTTACTTTGCGTCCAAATGCCGTCCCGTCCGGTCAAAACTGGTAGACGCACCGTTCGATATGCGACCGATGCCAATATCGGACCTTCTCATGTCCCTCCTGATGCTACCGTGACTCCAAACGATCTTCGATCCTTACACGACTTTCCCCCTACTGTTTCGCATCGACTTACTGCAGCTATAGCGACGCTACATGTATACATTTATTTCTTTATTGGTTGATGAACGATCGTGTAACTGTATATGTATGATAATTGTTTGTTTATTTTAACATTAAATAATCATATATTTAGGTTCGTCACGTAGTGATGCGAGGTAGTTGGTATAGGTGTATGTCTGAGTATTTTGATCAGTTACCGCAGCCGATTTTGGATAGGCTACATGCGCTTTTGGTGAATTTCTAGATTTATCTAGATTTGCACATGTAGATCGTTGCCTGGTAGAGGCCCTCACCAAGAGATTGTGGCCTACCATTCACACATTTCATTTTCCTGATTTTGAGCTAGGACTGACTCCTCTAGATTTTTATATGCTCACTGGCATATAGGGGTGTAAACGGGTCGGACCGGACCAGATGGAGGTGTGTCCTAGTCCTGTCCTATAAGAGATTCGAACGGACACGGACCGGACAAACTTTAACTTCGAACATTGTTCGTACGAGTCGGACAACGGACGGACAATGTTCGGACAATAGAAAAACAACGAACATTTTCGGACGAACATTTTTTCGTACATTTTTTCTTGTCCTAATTCGTGTCCTAAATGAGAATCGTACGGACACGGACCGGACGTCTTACAGCCTCGGACCGAGTCGGACAACGGACTGTCCTGTCCTATCCTATATACAACCCTACTGGCATAGATGTTGGTCGACCGGACCGTCTCCCTGTTCCATTTTATAGTTCCTTTGAGGAGTTCGAGTCATATTCAGCTTATTTACCGACTTTGGTCGATGAGGAGGTTAGAGGAGCTGTTACTCTCCCTTGTTTGCAGCGGTATATAGTAGAGTATATGGCCGTTGAGGATATGCACACTCCGGTTATCCGTGCCTTTATATTATACCTTTTTGGGTATACATTTTTTAGTAACAATAAGGGTACTATTAGGCTTGGTTTTTTGGCTGGATTAGTAGATGTGGATGGACTACATATATATGATTACGGTACTGCTATTATTGGTTATTTGTACGTAGGACTAGATACTTGTGCGCTTCAGCAATCTAGACAGATGTATAGATTTGGTACATTCTTCCATTTTGGTACTATAAGTATACTGTCAATATGCACCCCCGACTTATTGTAGAGGCGAATGCCACACCTTATATTTACTTTCCTAGATTGCGTCGTTAGGGTCCTCCTATGCATTTGTCCTGTGTTGCACAAGGGATGCACAATGAGCTGATGGAGGCTAGACAACAGATGGATATGAGGCGGCGTGGTAACATCATCATTCGTCCATGGGATCAGTACTTACAGTTCCTAGAGCCCGGTCCTGATCATCCACTCACTTTTCAGTTTTCCATGTCGCGACGCAGGATTTGCTTTAAGGTTCCTACATGTCCATTCATATGGTATTTAGGGGAGCGGTGTTGGCTACAGTTGTATGGTATAATTCGCATTCCATCAGATCCGCTACCATGAGATGATATGTATGGTGATATTAGGATTGGACCAGCTTATATTCTTGCGATGAGGGGTGCGGGATGGGTGGATGGTGAGCCTTTTACAGTTCTGGGAGACTTTGATTAATATTGGGCTCGAGTAGCCCCACATGCTTACGTGTTGCCTGATTATATTCGGGGTTTGAACTCTAATCATATTGGTCCGCGTACCTCTTCTAGTAAAGGTCCACTACCGCCTGCCACCTTTGAGCCTACATCATCTCAGTACACGCTGCCTCCTACTTTCGACCCTCCTCATTTGTTTAGAGCGTATGATGTACATGGTCAGGTGGTGCAGTATCCCTTGCAGTATCCTACAGATGACGCTATTACGGGTATACCATCCGCTGGATTGTATCAGCTTCATCAAGTTTGTACGAGTTTTAAATTTTCTTTAAATTACTTGTCATTATATTCTCCACCTATGTATAATTTTTCTTGTGTGCATATCAGTATTCTTAGTACATGGATTATGATAGACGGATGATTACTGCATTTGAGCGTATGACGCTCGATTATACACAGATGATGTATCAGAGTTACCAGACTGCGGTCCAGCAGCAGTAGACTCAGTATGATGCGCAGATACATGGATTACAGACCCAGATTCAGCAGCTTTAGGAGCAGCTCCATGCCGGACCTGAGCCTCGCGACTTTGATGACGTCAATGATGACAGTGACGACGATAGTGGAGACGATGAGGAGATCGATAGCGGTTCCGATCACATAGACTGATGTGCTACATTTAGATGTTTTAGACTGTGTTATTATTTTTCACACCTTACATTAGTTGGTTGCATATTATGTTGGTGATGATGCTACTGTTATATGTGATTGTCTATATGTTATGGCATTGTGTCGATTATATTTTATGTTGAGTATTGCATTGTGTTGATTATAATTTACGCTTGTTTATTATTAAACGTATATGAAGTCAAAATGTTGAAGTAACAAACACAGTTGTGTTTGTTTGTCAAAATTTTTATGGATGTTTGAAACGTGGACGTTAATATCATGCTTCATTTTTTTGATGCGGATCACGACCTCTTTATTTAAGATAAAATGTTATATTCTAATGTCACAACATTTAAAAGTTCGGTAAATTCAATCAATGTGTAACATAATATTTTCGAATATAGAATTGAAACTGTTAGTAAATTCTTTTATACAAACTGATCAGATGTGCGGCGATGAAGAGATAATGATAACTTAGTTTTGGGACACTATTGCTGAACTTTACAATAGCAATGTTGAGTGTAGAAGTAGACGTACGAAGGTAGAGTTGAGGATTGCTTATGGGAACTTCCGCAACGCCTGTACGCGGTACAGTATGGTTATCAATGATGTTATATTTGAAAATTTGTTCGAACCAACTCGTTCCACATTTGAAGGTCGTTACTTTCTCAAATATCACAACACATTCACTGGACATGAGACTTATATCATACGTCAAAATTGGCTAGAACGATTTGGATATCCATAATTTGAGTGTATTATTGTTGAGTGTATTATTGTTTCTGTGTATGCATATTTATTATTGTCCTGTTTATGAGTAATTTAACTTTCTACTGTATTGCCAAATCAAAATACAGTGCTCATATTTAAACATAAATAATTTTTAGCATTCACACGCTTCAATATATACGTAAGAGCTTTTCTTCTAAAACACAAAATTCAGTTCTCCGCTCCTTCAATCTTCTAATTCTCGTATCAATGCCTCCCTGGTCATCATCTATTGACTCTGATGTCGGGTACGTTCCAACGGAAAGCGAACACACTGATGAAGATTGGAATATCAATTACCAAGACCAGCATTACTAGGACGTTGGTCGTGAATTCCCAAATCTTGACCAACTCACACTTCAAGAAGATGTTCAACTTGTACACGAACAGTTGATTCATCAACAACCGCGGGAGGTTGAACAAGTACCAAATTCGCAACCTTCGGTTGAACAAGAGGTTGACTCTTACGCAGTATTTTGCCACTGTGGTTATAAGGTTGAAGTTGTGGTTAGAGCTGATGGCGAAGATATTGGTTGTCGAATCCAGTTGTGTCAGTTCTAAGTCCTAGTCGGGGTATTTTTGTTGGTTGTATTATTGTGGAGTGTATTATTGTTTGTGTATGTATTATCATTGACTATATTAATGTTTGAGTGTTGCAGTAACATTGTTTTGTTTCTTTCTGTATTATTGCCTTAAGAACATGACTACAGTTGTATGATGGGACGAGACACTGCATCAACAGTCAATAGCGTATGGAAGGGACAAGACAGTGCAGACGTGACACTACATCAACAGTTAATAGTGTATATTAAGAACATGACTACAGTTGTATGATGGGACGAGACATTGTGTAACAACCCGCATATTTTACGATTGAATATTTAAATATTTTGTCGTTAGTCGGATTATAGTCCGAAAAGCTACTTTTTGCAAACAGTCGAATTAGGACTCGAGACCACCTCCATTGAGTTCAAAATGACGTTTGCGACCTTTTTGAGTATAAACATTGATATGTTTGAAGTTAGTGAAATTTTGCTAATTTTCCACTTAGGGCTTTGGTTTGTGTTTCAGCTCATTTAACCCAAGTCTCACCCCATCTCCTCTTCATTACTTCATAATTTCCTAATACATTCAAGTTTCATCAAAAATGGGGAAAAAGAATAGGAAATAGAAATTCCAAGCCCTAGCTTCTTTGCAAATTCAAGCTTCTAACTCCAACATCAAAGAGAAGTTTAGATAGGTATCATCTTCTTCTTCCCCAACTCATTTTCTCTTCAAATTCAGAAAATTCCTAAACCTAACCTAGGAAATGTCACTCTTTTGAGCTTAGATTCAAGCTCCTTGGGTTGTGTGGAAGAGTGGTTGATCATCCTTTTGTATCCAAGCTTCCTCTCCATTGTTTTTGGGTTCGAAGGTGAGATTTTTATCTCACATCTATGACTATATCTATCTTTGTTGTTAGGTATGAATTCCTAACACTTATTCATGTGCATTTGATTTTGATTTGGATTGATTTTGTGTATATTCCAATTTTTGGTGTTTTGGTTTAATTTTTGTGAAAATCCTATTATGGATATTTGGATATTGATATTCGAGGCGTATCGAAGAGCCATTAAGGCTGGATTGTCACTTGGCATAATTCCTTAGTCGTTGTTGCTCGTTCGATCGTTATCGATATCGTTTGGCCATCATTGGTCCAGGTTCAGGAAATGTCTGAAATTCCAGTTTCAGACGTCTGAATTGATATTTCAGACGTCTGAATATTATTCTGGGAAAAATCTCTATTCCCAGATTCAGACGTCTGAATCAAAGGATCCAGACGTCTGAATTGGTTCGTTTGCAACCAGTCCAGATTCAGACGTCTAAATCTAGCCACCAGACGTCTGAATGCAACCAGAAAGAAAATAGGCTTAAATTGCCAATTTCAGACATCTGAAATATTTCGCTCAGACGTCTGAATCCGTGTTCTGGAAAATATTTAATTTTCCAGATTCAGACGTCTAAACCAATTATTTCAGACGTCTGAATCTTCTACCTTTTGGCCAATTTGCCTATTTGGCTTGAATTTCCAAATCTAATCGATTCATGTTGATTCCCATTTTTTGTTATCATATATTACCAACTTTGATGACCTTTTCTTCGGGATTTTTAGAATATCCATTTTTGATGGATTCGGTATCGATTTCTTTGGATTTTATTCATGTCTTCGAATGTGAATTTTGATGATTGATTGTTTCTACAATCGTTTTTGTGATTTGTCACTTTAAAAATATAAAGGTTTTCTATACTAGTAGTAAATATCAAAACTCTTTCATCAAAACGATTTTGACACTATTTTAATTATAAAGATCATTTCTTAAACCGTTTTTCAATCTATTAGTATATACAAACCTTTACCTCATTCGTATGAGAAAATATAATTAAACGGCTTAGCAAAACAAGTGGTATGAAACGCTTGCGTTTACTTCGTCGGTTAATTTATGGACTTGTTCGATTGAAACTCTTGTGACAACTTTCTAGTGGAGATCTACAATTTGTTCGTAAATATTTAAGTTAAGCTAGTGGTTATGGTACATGAAGCTAAACTCATATATTTACTAGCTTATTGTAATTGACACTTCTCGATGATCGATGATGATCATTTTTGTGATTTGGACTAGCAATGTATGATGTCTCCTTGTCCGCGTGGGGGACTGTACCTCGTCTTGTGGAGCTTCGGCTCAAATTGATGGGATTGCGACCCATGGTCTTCGGACCGTTTTAGTGGAGCCTCGGCTCAAAATTAATGGTTAGCAACCATGGAATAGCGTTCCGTCTTGTGATACACGTGTTGAGAGTTTTCATGCTCTCGTTTTGTGATAGGCCTTCCCCCTTTCTCTTTTGTGATTTCTGGATTTCTAGTTGATGATTTCTAGAATTTGTGTTTCACCAATTTTTGTGATTTACATTGATAAGCTCTATCAATATTTGTGCATTGGTGAATTTGTGTGTCATTAATTTTTGTGCTTGGCATTGATATAATTGTCAATATTTGTGTTTTGGTGAATAATGTGAAGAATATGAAATTCTTTTTGGTGTTTGAGATTTTTGAGATATTGTATGATTTTTGTTGTAATTCAATGTATACTTTCCACAGTATGACATTATGGTTATCATACGTTTTTATCATATCTCTTATCCTATCTCACTTTACATGATATTTATAGCTAGGCTGATCCGTTTATTATTTTCTTATTAAATAATACTCGGGTCAGACCGAGATGTTACAAGTACTTCTGCTTGACTCCTCATCGGGGACTATTACCTGACTTTTGGCTAACTACATTAGATTTGTAGTTTTTGTTGTTATACAGTAGAGATAGAGACTCCTTGATGTATACATATTCTTTTGTGTAGCACCTATATCTATTCTTTTGTGTTATCGTGGATCTTGTTTGACCACTACTCTGATGTACACTTTTATGTGTAATATTCATATATGTTTCCGCCTTTGAGATATGAACTTCTGTGATTGATTTGTGTTATGTTGATTTCTATATTTGTTTCCGAGGTCCATATAGCCACTGTGTAGTAGCTTTGAGTTTGTATCGGTATGTCGGATTTCCTCTTGAGATGAAAAGTTATATTTTTATCTGGCATATCGGTACTCGCACAAAGCAATTATACAGATGGCCGCTCCTCAACAGCCTTATTCTCCATGCTAGTTGACGGCATTACCCCGTAGTGTCCTTAGCTAGCGTGGGTATAGAGGTGGGGCATCACACATTGCATCAACAGTCAATAGTGTTTAGATGGGACGAGACACCGCAGACGTGACGTAAATGAAATCTACTTTATAGATGGTGGTTGAATTGAATTAATGATACTGGCATGTGATTGTTTGTTTTGTTATGAAAGCCAACATGTGATTTAAGCTATAAAAAGCTTGTGAGATGTTGAGAAGTATTATTGCTCATTCTTATTTCATACAATTTCAAATATAACAAATGGCGGCCGAAGATTATATATTTTTTGATGATAACGATGATGAATTTGATGAAATGATGGAAGATCATTTTCGTCGTGAAAAAGAACTAATAAGTATGGCTGCACTACAGGTTGGTCAATCGAGCAGGCAACACGATGGATCAGTTGTTGGTCGTCGGTATAAAAATCGTAGACATTCATGGCACAATGACAAACTGATCAAAGATTACTTTGTTCCAAATCCTACATACACAGATGCTGATTTTAGAAGAAAATTCCGCATGCGGCATCCTCTATTTCTTAGAGTCCTATAATGTATCAAGCAGCATGACAAATATTTTATCTTCAAACCCAATGCATCTCGTACAATGGGATTGACTAGAATTCAAAAAATGACAGCTGCACTAAGAATGCTTGCATATGCAAGACCGATAGACGCGCTTGATGAAAATTTGAAAGTGGCGGAAAGCACGGTATTAGAGTGTTTGGAGCATTTCTGTCAAGTTATCGTGGACATTTACGGTGATCAATGCTTACGCAGACCGAACGAGGCAGATATAATAATGTTATTAAATATGCATGGTAGTAGAGGTTGGCTTGGAATGTTAGGCAGTATAGACTGCATGCATTGGGAGTGGAAGAATTATCCAAAGGCGTATGCTGGAGCTTATCAGGGTAAGTCTCGTAGGTCCTCTATTATTCTTGAAGTCGTAGCGTCGTATGACTTATGGATATGGCATACATTTTTTGGAATGCCGGGTTCGAACAATGATCTTAACGTAGTTGAACGATATACTTTGTTCAATGATTTAGCAAACAGTAGATCAACTTTTTGTACCTTTACTTTTGGAGGTAACACGTACGATCATGGATATTATCTTGATGATGGTATATATCCTAAATGGAGTACCATTGTCAAGACAACTCCTAACCCACAAAACAATAAACAATCAAAGTTTGCAGCGATGCAAGAAGGCCAGAGGAAGGACGTTGAAAGAGCATTTGGGGTTCTTCAATCTAGATTTGCCATAGTCAGTAATCCATGCAGACTTTGGTCACCAGTTAAAATGACCAAAATAATATACACATGTATTATTTTACATAATATGATTATAGAGGATGAAAGAAACATGGAAGAAGATTACTTTTACGAGGGTGCTCCAACACCACCGCCTGTTTGGCGCAACGATATGATTGGAAGCACACTAGAACTCGAGTTTCATGTAGAAAGCCAAATGTCCTACCGTAGTGTTCAACTGCATCGAAGACTGCAAAATGATCTCATAGATCATCTTTGGAGATTTTCTGGAAATCAGTGAAACTATATTTCTGTTGTTACTTTTCCTACTGTTGTTTATGTTGTTACTTATTATTGTTATTGTAATCTGTTTATGTTTAATTAACGTAATGTTGTTATAATCTTTTTTCAATGCAATTTCAATGAAAATACTTATATTAATAATTGCTTGCATTCAGAACAGTACAATACAACTAACGGTAATTAAAAGATACAAAGGTTGTAGAAACGGTAATTCATTTAATGACCCTCTTCAAGTCTACGCCTCATAATTTCTCTCCTTCTTTGCTTCGTATACTCCAGTTGTTCTGCAGACATGTGTGACGTATCCATGAACATTATTGCATCTTCATCTCTTTTCCGGTTTCCAGCAAGAAGTTGATCCATTCTTGACAACTTTTCTTGGTGTTGAATCGCTCGAGTTTCCATTGCCCAGTTAAATCTATCTTCAGATTCAAGTAGGAGTTTTTTAATTTTCACTTGATCCGCTCCAGTAGTCTGCTTCTTTTTGGCCACTTTTGCTCACTGTGGCCTAATAAAATGATCTTCGGTTGGGGTTGAGTCTTCTTCTAATCCTAAACTGTAGCTTCCTAGCGATTCCCTAGGACTAGAGCTTTCTCCAACTCTAGGCGTTTTACCCCGACCACTGTTTGATTGAACTTGTTGAACAGTTTTCTGAAGCGATGATTTCCATTTAACGTGCTCGACCAACATGTCATAAACATGCATGAAATGATAAAAATGTGGTGCTTATTTACTATCAGGTTTATAGATTTGTTTGAACAACTTGTTTGCGGCCATTCTCTGTTAAAAAAAACTAGTATAATTAGAGAAATATGATAAAAAGTAGAACAATCAAAATTATATTAAAGCTTACCAAATGCGTTTCATTTCCAAATCCACTAGGATTCGTTTGCTTTAGCTTGAAAATTTGAGAATCGAACGTTTGCGTTTGACGATTTATTTTTCCATAATGACCTTTGATTGAAGATAGCGTTCTTTTCTGATCGATGTTCTTTCGATTGTAGCAATTGGTAATTTTGCCCCAAAAAGTCTCACCACTTTGATCAGTCCCTCGAATAGGATCGACCGAGAGTACACAGTAAATGTAGCAAAGATCGTAGTCTTCCACAGCGCTCCAACTTGCATTAGTTATTTCTCCCCCAATCGAAACCGTAATGTCTTGTAAGTCGTAGTCTTCAAAACTGAACCTTGCAGCATCGACGTCGAAATCGGAGTACATTTTCAGTTGAGATTAATGGTAGTAAAAAATTGTGATGGAGGAAGTAAATTGATTGTGAAGGGAAGAAGAGGAGGGGAGTTGTATTTGAAGGGGAAATATGGCCGTTGGGGCAACCGTTGGAGGGAGATTAATTGGGCGCCTGTTATACAGGCGCCTGGAACTAGGCGCCTGTCGAACAGGCGCCTCGCCTGATCTTCCTTTCCCACACTTCGGCCCCCCATTTCTGCACTATTGGATTTTCTCGAACCCTGTTGGAGAGCTTTGAGGGTGCAAATCTGAGAATATTGTAACAGTTGGAGATGCTCTAAAATAAAACCTAAGGTTTCAATACAAGTTAAAATTGGTTTGCTATTTAGGATGAGCTCCATGCATCGCATATGGGTGGATTAGGGAACAAAACTCTTATTGAAAGATGATTTAGTGGAAGAGTTTCTTAGATTTTTGGTGAGCTTATTTTCTGCTCATACTTTATTTCTGCATTGGTTGATGTTAAGTGTTATGAGAGCATATAACCGTAGGATTAAAAGGTGAAGGGTAATTATAGCATTTGTCTCGATAAATTAGAATCGTAATTAGTGAAATACATCTTAATGCACAAATGATACTATAAAGGTGGAACCTCGTACATGAGGCTTCCGCACGATAGCCGGACGTATGCAGTTTTTTCCTCACATTGCAAAGAGGCTATTTCCGGACTTAAACCTGACGTCCAAGCCATCATGCGGGTGACCTAACCATTGCAAATGTTACTATAATGACAATAAATTGATACAAGGATGTATACTAGGAAACAGAACCAATCAGACGACCAAAGGGAGACGAAGGCTTGTGAGATGTGGTTAAGCAATTCAAGCTTTATATGAGCCGCTAGATGGTCAGTTTTGTTTAAGAAAAATGATAGTTTTTCAGGGGTAACGTGTGACAAGACATGAACATTGATTTTTCATTAATAACTTGAGTTTGAGCATGAAGTTTATCCTCAAAAAGTGTCCTTTTCATTTGCTTTTGGACTAAATGCTCAAAGTTATTCGGGATTATGTTTCCCTTGCAATATCTTTAAACATTAAATAATGATACTGTAATTACAACTTTACAAAAATAGGTACTTGCAGAACGATAAGTTTAAGTTGAATTACATATGGTTGTAAGGAACACACGCCAACATTTGTACATAGCTAAATTAACTACTTATAGCCATAGTTATGAAAGGTGGTAGCCATAGTTATGAAAGGTGCGATACGGCACACACCATGGCGCAAGGCACGACATGGTATGACATTTGCACCTTTTTTATGGCGCAACGCTCATGGAAAGGCGCGATAAATGACGCTTATGGCATAGAAATGTCGCGTCTTTTCATCAATTTATTGTTTTATACTTGTATTTTATTTATTTCCATTTTTCACAATTCAAACTAATCTCCAACTATGGTTGAAAGTACTGTATATTTTTTATACAATTATATGGTTACACTTCAAACTAATCTTTAATAAATTTCGAACTATTTATTTATATTATCTACGCATCGAACTACGATGCACAATTGGAATCAAGATTGCCAATTCTAAACCAAACCGATTCGAATCCGACTTGAACCCAATGGGTCCCAGATCGGGTCTAGTTGATGAAATATAACATGAAGAACCGATCTGATCTAAAAGATTAGACAACAAAGTGGGAAAGTATATGCATTTTCAATGTTATTGCCCAATTGAACCTGAACCGACCCGATCCGAATCGAAAATCGGGTCATGTCAAGGTTTTAAAATATACAAGCGAGGCTCACAAAACCCAACCCGACTAGAATCGAGACCTGCCGGGTCGGGCCAGATCCGACCCGACTGATCTAATTATTACCATTCAACTAAACAAATAATCTTATTGTATTCTCCAAATCAATCTCGAATGAACTTCGAGCTATTTGTTTTAATTATTGTTTCACCAAATAAATAGTCTCGAATGAATGTTTTTTTAATCCCCAACGAACTTCGAATCGTCTACTTCTATTATGGTTGTACTGAATAAATTGTCAATCGACGGACGAGGAAGATGCTGAGTCTTATGAATTTGATTATGCAATTATTGATTTAGAAAACATGATTGCTGAATCAAAATTCAGATTTCTAATTTATCATTTATATGTATTATTATCTTGGGTTTTAGCTTTTAAAGACTATTATACTTGAATTCTATGCTTATGATGTTATATTTGATGACGTTTTTTGTAAAATGTCTAAAAAAATCTTCATTACATATATTAAATATAAATCATGTTGAACTTTTTAAATTAATTATTATATAGATTATATTTATAAACAAAATTCTAAATAGGTATAGTAAATTAAAAAGACGAGCGCCATTTGTTGTGCCATTGACTAAAGTTCCAAAGAGGCTTTGTACATTTTTGCGCCATGCTCTGGGACTAACTATGCATGTAGCCGAAACAAGAGCAGGTTGATGCATGCATGGTTGTAAGATACTTTGATAAAGATAGTTCGAGTACTTCACTTCCTTCAGGCAACGTTTGTCGTGATACTTGCTAATGTTTGAAAAATAATCAAATGATCAATGGTGATAATAGTGTTGGACATCGAGTTGACTAGTTGTTTTCGATATGGCTGTCAAAGTAATATTGTGTCGTAATAAACATTTTAATTATAGAACCGATCGAGTAGATGGATGGCGACAACCACGATAGTTAGATAAACAAAGGCATGCCTACCATCATCCCGTGGAGGTGTTTATGCTTTAGTTGTAGATATTTGTATGGACGTTTTAGGCAGCAAGCTGGAAACGAAATGGGTAAAAAAGGAATGTGAAAAAAGACTAATCGTAAAGTAATTAGAATATAAAAAGGCAAATTCATTTGCTCTTAACTCTTCTATTTTTATCTGTTGTGCTTAAAATGTAAACTGCTTACCGCCCATGCTTTATACATAGAACAATGTTCTTTTTTGATGAGACACTCTATTGAATCCACTAAATGTTTTGTGCATATAGACCATGGACATCAAGCATATTCCATTAGTCGTTTTGCACCATGTATTGTACCACTTGCCTATTCGATCCTCAAAAAGTTGATACTAATATATCCACAGTATTCACGCGACAAGAATTCAAGTGTCGAAAAAACAGATTGTTGGGGTGAAAGAAAATAAAAGGCAATATCATATTATGACGAGTAATATATAATATACTCACGATCTTTACAAAAGAAAACTGTAATATACGTACATCAATCAGAGTATACTAACATATAATTAGCCTGAATAGTTATAACAGCATGTCCTCACAAATGCTGATAAATACAAAACAAGAAATGTAGCTAAAGTAAAAGATAAGTGAAAATGTTTTGCAGGCATCCAGCTCGTATTCTGAAGCTTCAAAGCATCCATAACTAAATTTGAAAATAAGCTCGGGCTAGCACGGGCATTATAAGGAAATAACGTCTGGATCAGTCTAGTAAACCAACATGAGAAACACAAATCATATGGATTTTTAGAGTAATAAAACTTTTAAAAATAAAGATATCTCGTAAGACCACGCTGCATATAAATGGACATGTTTTTACCTTACGATAAGCAAACCATTTTATTAGGAAATCTTATGATATTATAATAATATCTCAGGTTTAAAATAAATATTGAACCATAGCTAGAATGGTTACACTTGATAGAGTTAGGGGTATGCCCTAGGGGCAATTATGTAATTTGTCATTGAACAACTGTTCAAAATAAAGGTATTTTCTTTCTATTATATACTGGATATAATGTGGTTATATTAATTAATCAATTTAATTAAAAAATAAATGATATGTTTTGTGATAGTAGTTACAAAGTGTTGTAACTATGAATAATTTATCACAATGAAACGAATATACGATTTAAATATTCCTAGTCAAGATGTATCGAGACTGAACATCGATACATCCATTGAGAATGGAGTATGTAACGCTCTTGAAATATTGGGTAGTGCATTACTCATGACTGCTGAGGGCAACAAGTGGTTACGTACTGATAGTTATTGGATAACCATGGAATGACTCACTCGATAGTTTTCTGTCGATTAATTTAACTAAGATCAAGCAGAGAATATCGATGTGACTAATTTACATAGTTCTTTCGACTTGAGAATACCATTGATCTTCAATGTGAAAGCTCCGCTTTGATTATAGTTGTAACGACCCAGAATTTTGAACAAATTAAATTGAGAATATTTAATTAATTTTAAATATTTGAACGATGATTTAATTTGAATCCCCAATATAATTTTGAATTTGACGATTAAATTATAAAATTTAATCTATTGAACTGGATAAAAATTTGAATCTTCAATTTAAAGCTAAAGAAAAATATTTCAAAAAGCTTGTAAAAATTATATTGATAATACTGAAGACAATAGAAGCTTCAAAAATTGATTTGGAAACAATCTGTTCAGTTTTGAAATTAAATCGTTTGAATTGAATTTGAAAAATAGCCGTCCGAGGCGCAGTCTCGGAATTCGACGAAACCAGTTCCATTGGGTCCGTAATATTGAATTATTACCGGATTTCAAATTTCATATTGATTGGAATTGTTATATGAGCACACGATAGATAAACGCGTTGAAATTAATTCGAATTTAAATTTAAAAGTTGGTCAAATCTCAGCACTTTGTCTTCCCCATGTTACGCCTTCAAACACGCCGAGAATCACGAAATAATCGTGCCAACCATCCTCCTTTTGATTTTAAATATCCCTCTCCTTCGTCAGTTCAAATGAAAACGAGAGAAAACAAACAATGGCCGAATGAAACGATTTCTTTCGTTCGAACAAATCCACCCTTCCTCTTCCCTTCAAAGGAAAATGCCCGAACAGAATTCTTTTAAATTTCAAATCGTGTCTCTCCACTATTCTTTTCTATTCCAAAACGAAACTGCTGAGGTTGGGGTCGCGAGTTTCCCTTCCTCTTCGATCAATTTAAATCCAAACCCCCTCTTCTACCTATTGTTCGAAATGGCGACTTCGTTCGATTGCAGAGCACTAGGGTTTCGGTCTCCGTAGGATTGAGGTGGAGATGAGATTTGGGGTGGGTCGACGCAATCTGGGTGCTCGCGACTATTCGCGAGATGAAGGGGGAAATTCATGGGCGAGGCGAAATGGCGGCGATGTCGATCAAGTCTGGAGGGGCAACGTCGCGATGGTGCGACAGCGAAGGACGACGTGGCTTTGATTCAAGCGAGGCAGAGATCTCGAGCACGACAAGGATGATATTGTCGTGGTCGCGAGTTGATTGAGAAATTGGCGTGAGAGGGGAGGCGATGTGCGGTGCTGGAGGCTCGTGGTCTGGAATCGAATAATCAGCGATTGTCGCGGAGCTCGAAGGGATGTGGTGGTGGTCAACGTCAGGAAGATGGTTGCGAGTGGCAGTTTACAGTATTGTTTTTCTTTTATTTTTATTACATATATATATATATGCAGAAAACGGGAAAATTATTTCCAGCAAAGCATAAATATTTCTGTCTAATTTAATTCATATATAAAGTTTTGGGAAAAATATAGGAATTTTTAGAATATTTAAAGTTTATGTAGAAATGGGTTTTTAAACCTATCTAGATTTTTTTGAAAATGAAGAAAAGTAAAATACAATTTACTAGGTTATGTTAAAATAGTTTATTAAGGTAATTTATTCGATTAATAAACTTATTTAATTAATTTTGTTCCTAAAAGATTACTATAGGAAAATTGGATAAAAGAAAATATATATATTCCTTTGTTAAATAAATAAACAAACAGTAATTTATTTGTTCGATTTATCTGAATATTAATGAAACCTTATAATGCCAGTTACAAGGTCTATAAATCGAGAAAACAAACTGGAATGGAAAATGGATGGCAAAATAAAAGCTAAGGTGAGATTTTTCTCACTCAAAATGAATTGCAGTTATTTATTGACTGATTTGATTGCTATTGGATGTGATATTAGATATAATAGGATATATCTATATATATAGCAATATATACATATTGGCATATGTATATATTGGATTGATGATTTCCCGCCTCGTATAGCGGATGAGACCCTATTGCGCCGTTAGTAAGTGGATTATTTTTATAAAACCCATATACCGCGATATTCCACCTCGAAGTGGAATTGGTATTGTGCTAACGTCTGTGGATGCAGGGAAACAGGTTGGAGGGATCCAACTGGATTCCTCACCAGTATTTATTTATTTACAGATATTGATGTATATTCTGTTATCATATTGATATATGATATTGACTGTTGTGATTGACTAATTGGTGCTGTTGCATCATTGGATTCAAGTTTTGAAGTTAAAAATAACGACTTTACTTTAAAAGGATTTTTAAAGTGATTTTTGAAAATATACGTTTTATGGAATTTTTGAATTGATTTATTTCAAATAAATAAACGTATGAAATTTTAAAGTTACAAAAATTTATAGATTTGGGAAATATAACCGAAAAGTGATTTTTGGAATAAATAGTTGACTGATTTATGAAATGGTTTAAATTGAGATTTTTGAATTTCTGTAAACGGTTTATATAAAAGATTTATGAAATTGATATCTACAAAATTAAGAATGTTGAAATTATAAAATGAGTTTTTATAAGTGTTAAAAATGAAATATTATGGAATCCGTAAGTGAATGAAATTTATAGATTTATAAGTTGTGAAGTTGAAAATGAATGATAAGTTATTAACTTATAATATGGACTTGTGATATTTATATCGAGTATAACTCGAATTTGTTAATAAAGAAGATTTATAAATCGAAGTTGTTAGAAAATAGAAATGGAATTTATAAACATTGTTTTATAAATCCGAGAATCAATCAAATTGGATGAATTTAATATAGGAGGTTGTTAAGGGAATTTTATCCACGATTTTGGATAGTGGATAATTCTTGAAATAAATGTGTAGAAAAGATTGAAATTTGGATAAGTGAAGTATATTCACGATTTTGGACAGTGAATATATTATTGAATAAAATGGATTCATTTTTGAAGAAGTGATATTAAAAATGAAGTTAAACATTTTAAAGATGTTTTAAAATGTATTGTGAATTGAAAGCATAGATTTCAACGTTCATTGTTGAAATAGGCGTTTTTGAAAATATAAGAAAATGGTGGACTATAACACTGTTGTTATAGTAAATGATTTCCGAAAGGAAATGTTTTTATGTAGTATTGGGATTTATATACCTATCTTAATTTCGAATCCCTATACTAGTGATTTTGAGTCGTCGTAACGATGTTTTATGTAACATCCGTTTTGACTCAAATAGATGTTGTTATAATAAATGATTTCCTTAAAGAATGAATTTATACTTAAATTTGATTTAAGTATATTGAATATTTTCAAATGTTGAAAATAAATAGATTTGTGAACCACTTATTATTAAATAAGTATGGAAATGTTTTCCAAAACGAAATGGAATGTTTTTTGAGAATTTATCTTCTTAAAGATAAATTGAAATTGAATATTGAAATCGATTTGAAAATCGTATATCAGTAGATATTTTGAAAATATAAATTCACTATGGAATTTATAAAAGAAAGGGGAATTGTTTTAGAAAAATAAATGTTGATTTATTTTTGAAGTGTGGAAATTTTATATCTAGTAAAGATATTTTGGGAGATTAAATAATTTGGAAAATTATTTGGAATCTGATGATGTTGCGCATCTTTATTGATAGTTAAATAACCGACTATCAATAATCACCTTGAATGGTATTTGATTGTGAATTGGATGAAATTGAATGCCACACTTATTTTTGAATAATCGCTCACTATTCGGGTTAGCCGGGAAAGGACCATGGGGTCGTATAACCCATTCCGAATATGTGATACGTCGTTATGAATTGCATTCGAAAACCGGTGTTGAAGACCGGATATTTTTGAAAACGGAAGGATTACCGTCGAGTTACTCTACATCGGCTGATCTCCGATTTAGAGGTTTTTATCACCCTTAGTGACGGGAAGTCCGGACGTGATTAGAAATTTATCCGGATATGCAAGGGCTTCGTGAGAAGTGCCTTCGGTTCTGTTCGATCCCGGAACAGACTTGTATGGATTGTGTGTCTGACGTTACAATTTGAGATATAAAGCTGATTTCTTTCAAATACATTTCTGTTGGTGGCGGAGAATTTATTCTCTTAGCTTAACACCCTTCTCTGAGACGTACGAGCTCAGAGGTTATGTAGTTGAAATATATCAGCGATATACTCCCAATTTGGTAACGTGGCATGCTGAGTGTTGCTGTGAAATGGTCAGTGTTTGATCATTTGTGATATGATCATTTGTTTGATCTTATATCTTTGTGATCATAGGTTGATCATTTGTTTGACCCGAAGCAGGGCTTTGTAGAAAGCGTAGCTTTGTGGATGAGACTTCATCGAGCCTCACACCCCGGAAATGGTCAAAACAGGAAGGATGCAGCAAGGTTCTAGGGAGTAGCGCCCCTTAGTGTATGTCATTCCTTCTGGATAAAGGTGGTATCATGGTATGGAGCCCAGATACTTAACCTCTGTGGTTGCTGCAAATTTATTACTTTGTGGTTGTTGCGAATCGGGGATCCTCGGGAAGATCGGTGACGATCGGGGGATGGCATACGCGTGTCAGTAGTTACCTACTTTTGCAGAGGTAACCCGGCCTTGTGTTGGCAGAGATCTAACCGTAATGTTAGGTTATTTCTCGGGTCGTCTATTCCAGGGACGTACCCATCGTGGATAGGAAGTTCCTTAGCCTGACCATTTGTTGGAAATCCAAAGAAACAATACGCGACTTGTACGGTTTTAGTTGTATTACCTGCTATGGAATGTGGCGGTAACCTGCTATTGAACATAGTAGCTATGGTAGGCATAAGTGCGGAATGCCTATGCTGGCTAAGATTTATATTATACTTTCGAACTGTTTTCTACACTATGCACTAATAATAATATCAAAAATGATTTGATTTTGCGTAGTAAGCATCTTTGACTATCATAAGAAGAAATCTCCTCCAATTCTGTGTTTTCATTGTGTGTGTGGCGGGAGGTCTTATGGTAGTTTCATTTTCCAAAAGCATTGCGAATTTGTTTTATTTTCTTTGTGAAAATAACTGTTTTACGATCTCACACCAGTCACCATGACTGACTCGGAGTTTATTGTTTCCTTCTAAACTCTAGGTGCCCACAAATTTCCACACGGGCAGTCTAGAGTTATATTATCAGGATATTCTGGATATTCTGGAGCTTTGGAAGCAAGCTGGATGGCGAGACGTAGTATTTGTATCTGATATATTTATTCCGCTGTGTATTCTGTATGAGGACAAGTTTATATAACTGTCCATTGTTGTATATTGACTCTGATGATTGATGTATGTATAAAATGATATAGTTCTTTGTTTTAAAGACTAGTGTTTATTTATTATATATTGTTCCGCTGCGATATGTGAAATTCTGATATTGTTCTGTTTTTGTTGCTGTTCTGTTGTTCTTCTTCTTCTCTTCTTCTGCTTCTTTCTTCTTCTATCTTTTCTCCTACCTCTTCTTTTAAACATTAAAGTTCGCGTTTCCGCCATCCGATTGTTCGGCAGTTGCTACAGTGGACGTAGCAGTGTCGGGTTTTCGGAAGACGGATTTGCGGGTCTTTACAATAGTTAAATCATGGTACGACGTCCATCGAACAACTATAGTTTGGTCGAGTGAAAGCATTGGAAGTGAAACACTATTCAAGAGAGGATTCGTCTCCTTAGTTATGTGAGGTTAGTATCATGATTAACTGATGTCAACTCAAAATCAAAGCCTTTGATCAAAGCAGTTCGATTAATAATAATTGTTATTATTGAACCAAGGACTTTAAGTTGAATGTGAATGATATTTGAATTTTAACCATTACCAAATTCCATAAATCCAAATTGATATAATTTAGACAAAGAGAATTAGCGCAAATAATTGTCACTATTAGGCACCGCTTATAATATGTAAAATTGGATTTTACTAAAAGATGTGTAAGCGATGAATTCGACCAAAATATCACACTATCTGCTAAGTGATGTGTGAACGTTAATATTTGAATTGTTCAATATTAATCCCTAACAGAATTTACACCTTTGAGTTGCACAATCGTAATATTGAATTCTTCGAAAAACCACATGATTTAATTAATTTATAAGTTGTAAATTAATAAGTATTTGAGAAATATAAATTATTTATTTTATTTGATATTTGAGAGTTATTTGTAATTATTTGAAAGCATTTATAAAAGTTATATTTGTGAGCATTGATATATGATATCAATGTAATTAAATAAAAGATAATTACATGCATTGATTTATGGAATCTTATTTCATTTGATGGTATGTAATTTTCAGCCATACCATGTAAAGAAATAGTAGTGACAATAGAAAGTTAATTAAGAGAATTAATTAGGGAAGTTTTAATTAAAGAATGAGAAATGTTTCCTTCTTTCAAATAAAACGTATTCTCTAATTCATTCTATACGTACAATTGACTTTCTCGTTTTTCATTCTTCTTTCTATAACTTTTTTGATTTTCTCCTTCTTCTCTAATGGCTGAAAATATGAGATCTTTCATGGCTTTAATTATTCCCAAAACCAAATACAAATAAAATCAATTATGAAAAGCGGTTTATTCCTCTTGATCCTTGCAACATCTGGAGGCTGATTTTGAATCTAAGAGATTTGATTCACTGTTCAAGGTGTGATTTATTGGCTACATCTAATGGTGAGAAGGGTTTTCAGATTTGTCTTCATCAAGCGCCTCGATCACTTGAGCGCCAGGTCCAGGAGTTTCTTCAGTTTGAATAGCCTCTCCCATTTCCTCCTCTCTCTCCGTGGTGACATCGCTCCTTGGAGTAGGTTCGGGATCTGGGTGGCCTACGCGAATTTATAAGAAACAAATGTTAGAATAAGTTTATCACTCGCTGAAAGAGAGAACCCTTTGAACTTTGGAGGAAAAGTTATGTACCAGTATTTGGTTGACTCTCAACTGTTCGGGGAGTTTCACCTTCTGGAATGGGGGATTGAACGTGAATATTAAGTCCAGGGTCCTCTGGGTCGTAGCCAATGTGTTGCTCGAAAGGGTCAAGCGATGGGCGACTAGATGGCTGAGTAGGGGGAGGAACCGGAGACTCGATTCCGGACAGACTGACAATGGCATCTTTTCCTTTTGATAAGGGAGAGTCTCTGCTGTAAAGAGCCTTCGCCGCTGACAAGTCTGAAGGCTCATTCCCCCGAAGAAATTCCTTCACTAAAGCTTCTTTGTCAATCTCTTCCGTTCCCAACTCAATCTTTTTGATTTTGATTAAAGTGTCCCATGCTTCGGCCAAAGATTCGAGGTAACCCTCGCCAAGAAATGCTAAGTCTCGATGCATGAGAATTCGAGGATTATATTCGGCTATGAGCGGATCAAACATACACTTTACTTCCTCCCTACCAGCCTCAATGGCCGCCTCAAGGCGAGAATCAACTCCTGAGAGCGCCATTCTTTTACCCTCCTCACGGGCTTCATCCTTAAGCGCTTTGACTTTGGAGAGGTCTTCATTGAGCTTTGTTTTCAGGAGTCGCGTAGCAACAATTTCGTCGCAATATCGTTGCAACTCCACCCGAGCGGCAATCTTTTCTTCCTTCTCTTTGAGAAGTAGCTCTTCCAACTCTTTGACTCGTTGAGCGAACGCATCTCTCTCCTTTTGAACAGAGTCTTTCTCTAAAACTAAAGCGCCACAGCGTTGGACAGCTTCATTGATCTCCTTTTTGTGTGTGGCCTCCAGGCGACTGACTGCCTCAGCACTATCTTTAGCGTTCTTCTGGGCGGCCTCAAGTTGAGATTTATACGTGGAAAGCTCTTTATCTTGGGCTTTAATGATGTCTTTGTCATGGATGGCCTCAAGGTTCAAACGATTGATTTCGTGTTGGCGTTCTACAGAAACTTCAGAAACTTTTTCTACCAAGTGAACGAATGCATCGTATTGGACGTAAACATCATTGGTGCAAGCAAGGGCACTCTGTTTAACATGCCCTAGAATAGGATGGATGGCTGGGAGAAATTTTAGTCCGTCAAAGAATATTCTTGGGAATGTGGCTTTAAGCTCGGGGAGTTTCTCCGCTATCGACGGATCATGTGCAGGAGAAGAGGAGGTTTGTTTAGTTGAAACCACGGACTTCTTGTGAACCTCCCGAGATTACCTAGTACTTAAGGAACCTAAGTATTGGTCGCAAGGAGCTTTGGATTGCGATCCCCTTTGACCTTGTTTCTGCCTACCTTGTTCCGGTGGAGGAGGAGGGTCGTTAGGATAGAAAGAGTGGCTATGAGTTCTCCTTCGAGAAGATGAATCTCGGGAGCGATAATCTCTATCGCTGTCGTCACCTCTATCTCGGCGTTGGCCATATCCAGAGTCTCGGCCAGAATGATGGAAAATAGAAGAGCCGCGAAGGTGGTCGATTCCATGTGAGCGTCCCATATCACATGCGCAGAAGTTAAGTGATGACAAGTTAGCAAAAATGGCATGATGACTGAAGTTTAAGTGCAAGGTGAAGCGTGAGTGTTCGTGTGTGTCCTAGTGTTTCCCCCCGACGGACCAGTTTCTTTAGCTTTACTTATCGGAGTTTTTTCTCCTTGGTGATGGGCTTGAACGCCTTCAATGCCTCTCGTCGGCGAATGAAGTTTTATGGCTTCCGGGTCATCAAAGCCGTAGTTGAGCAAATCGTCAGGAATTGTAAGGTCAGACAAGCCTTTCAATGAACTCTCTAAGTGTTGTGGAGACGGCTCTTTCTCCATCGGAGTGATTATCACTTTCGAAGTTCCGCCTCAACTTGTAAGATAGTTTCTTTTTTTCTTTTGAAGGGGGAGGTGGTTCAACAGTGCCATGTGCTTCAACGGCTGGTTCCGGAGCAGGACTTACGCTCCCACCCGGAGCTTCAGCCTCCCTTATTTCACCTTCCTCAGATACATCGGGAGTTTCTCTTGTTGGAGGTACCGAAGGCCCAACTTGCCTTTTGCCTCTATCCAAGGAAAATCCGGTTGTGGTGATGCTGTGAGGAAGACTTATTCGGCGACCTTCCGCCAACAATCCAAATTTTGAAAGTGATTCATTGGAAATCATGGATTTAATGTCCCGGTCTCCCGCGAGAACAACTTGAATGACTTCGACGGCCTCAGAGTACCCCGAGCCTTCGGGACGTGGGCTAATACCTGTAAAAATCAAGAGAAGGTTTAGAAAGAATGCACTCCCTGCCACGTACAACTATTGATCTGGAAAAGGAACTTACTCCCTTCCAGCCATCTCGTCGCAATGCCGGGGGGCAGTGCACATAAAACCATTCCTGCTTGTATAAGGCAAATTTGCTCCATGCCCCTATTAAGATTTGGTACTTGGAGTGTGGCTCGAGGAATATGAAGGATAAGATGTTGGACCGTCTCTTAAAACGATACATATATCGGATATCCCCGGTGTGGGTAGTTTGAACAGAGCACTCATGAAAAGAATACATGTACCGTAGAGGAACGCATGGCTATTGGGATGTAATTGCGCTAGGGCGATCTCCATATACTGCAGCACTTCACGAAGGAAGGAGCTGAAAGGTGGCACACTACCAACCCAGCACATGAATTTGTTGCAAGCCGTATACCCGACTGGAGGCAGGTAGGGATGATCTTGTCCCGATGGAACCAGCACGTCATCAAAAGGGATTTCGTGGATTGAGCATAGTCGGCGAAGAGCGTTTTCGTTGATTCTCGAAGCTTGAGAATTGACCGGATCGTCTAAGATAATTGCTGCATCTATAGCATCGGGAGCTAAGCCAATAGTCGCAGCCGTCGGACTCGGGATGTTTTGTGCAGGAGTCGTCGATGGTTTCGAAGTTTCCACTACTTCCTGTCGAGAACTCGGCCCGGGTTTGTCTGAAACTGTGGCAGAGCTCGACTTTCTAGACATCTTTAACAAACACCAAACTTGAGTAAACACCTATTTGAACTATACTTGAAAGATAATCAATATTAGACATAACGACAAAAGATGCTCCCCCCATGTGGTGTGTGGACTAGTGCAAGCGTTCGAGTGTAAGTGTAAAAGGATTAAAAGTCATGAAGCTGATAAAGTAAAGTTAAGCATTAAATTGTCATCTTCGAAGACCGTTATCGCTGACCGTCTCCAAGAACTAGTTCTATGTTCGGTGGCATGGGCCTTGAAATCGGACGTTGGCGTTATACGTTTTAAGCTATTGTTTACTTTTGTTAGATTGAGCTAGCATTCATGGTTGTCATAATCATGGAGTCATTAGTCAGAATCAGTCTGGATTAGTTCGATATGCTTGTTTTCTTAAGTCCTTGTCCTTATTTATTGTCATATGGTTAAGCATGGAAACTTAGTGAATTTGACATAAGTTGTGTTCAAGTTCGAATGATTTTGACTGTTGCTGCCCACTTTAAGGCTCAATGCCAAGTGGCTCTCAACACTTACGGCTCTCACTGCCGAGTGGCACTCAACACTTGCTAGCCAACCCACTCATTCTCAGCACCGAACGAAGCCAACCCACTTACCTCCTAACCCCTTAACATCACTCTCATTTGAAGACCACCGGGCCACCAATTTCATACTTGGCCAGTTTTCCGCTCGCTTACCTAGACACTCACCTCTTCCTCGCTCTTGGGTTACCGACCAACCTAGATCAACAATCTAGTTGCACTTCAACAACTTAACTCCCGTGCTCGGTGACCCAGCAGGGGTCTCCTTCCCTTCTCCTCTCCATTTTATCAAACTCGAAATCGATAAAGGTCGTATCGAGTTCCAACCCTAGGACATGTTCGAACCTCGATTCATCTTCCTCATCTACACGATTCCTACCATCCATAATCTGAAGAAAATTCGCGAATTCGAATTTCATGATAAACTTCCTAGTTTGAAAAAAAACGTTTGAATGAGAAGTTGTTACCTAAGAGGATGATCGAAGCTTAGGGATCTGATTAGGTTCGAGATTGAAAATCGTTCAGACTCGACCTGGGGAGGAACTGTAGAGAAGACCTGCTAGATTTGGGGTAAGGGAGGAGGGTTAGAGAGGTAGTCGAAGTTCGAGGGAAGGAAAGTTGTGAGTTCCTGTAGAATCGGGGTGAAAGTAAAGAAAAAAGAAAAATAGAGAAGTGTTGGCTCTTATATAGGAAGAAGGGGAGGTGAACATGCATCAACTAGTGGGCCGGTTAGGATATCTTAGTGGTTCGGTAAGCAATCGTGCCGAGCGACACTGAACATGCCCTAGCATGTGGCTCGGTATCTACATGCCGAACGGCCCTAAGGGGCCAAGGAAAACAACCATATTTTGACCCTCATTGTACACATTCGACTTTTGACAGAAGGGCCTGCCTGCGATTCAAAGCGTATCATGATTGACTCTCACGATACGCTTTAGGGGGCAAATGTTACCCAGTGACTTGTCTTGGGTACGAGATGCTAATTATTGACCTAAATGCCTCGTTCGGCCTAAACGTATGGTTCGGCATAAGCAAGTGGCTCGGCTTGGATACGGTTCGGCATAGGCATGTGGCTCGGCTTGGATACCATTCGGCTTGGGCGTGTGGCTCCGCCTGGATGTCGTTCGGCTTCAAGGGGAGGGTCAACACTTGACTTTTAGTAAGGGCATCGTCATTCGACACGTATGTCGCTCGGCATACTTCACTCGACAAGTCCACAACTCAACAAGGGCGCTGGCATACTTCGCTCGGCAAGTCCACAACTCAACAAGGGCGCTCGGCATACTTCGCTCGGCAAGCCAACAACTCAACAAGGGCAGTCGGCAAGACTCCCCTCCTGTCAACTCACTACTTGCTTCAGTTCTCTTGATGATTTACTTCGGGTCACTCGATGATCGACCAGACAATTCTCGACCGGCATTCCTAGCTCGGCATGACTCATTCGGCAGGCCTGGCTCAGTGCGCAGGAGTCATCTACTGTGGGCCGAGATACCTTGTTGCTTAGTCCATGAAGGAAGTCCAGCCTATCTTCGCCTACAAATAGAAGGGTAGGGGCACAGTGAAAAGGACCTTTTTCCGCAAACTCTAGGGAGACTCTGCCATTTTCAAGACTCATTCTTTTTCAGTTAGAACGTGTATTCAAGTTGTTGGTGTACGGATTGTATCTGTATTCAATTATTGAAAAAGCAATAAATATTAAACTCAAAGTGGACGTAAGCAGCTACGCCGAACCACTATAAATCTGGTGTTCTAGTTTCTGCAGTTAATTTTGCATACACTCCTCTATTTCAATTTTCTATCTTCATTAATCTCTCTACACAAAACTCTTTTTGGGTGTTAGTGACCAATTTTGGTGTTAACAGATGAAAATATTGGAATTTGTTAATTTGAGTTAATAAATTAATCAAGAGATGTATTTCAACATTAAATTGTTGAAATGCATATATTTGATGGAAATAAAGTTTTAAAAATTTTATTTTGAGAATTTGGACTGAAAATAATCAATTTGTAATTTTATTTGGGCAAAAGCAATAATATTGGAAATTAATGCCAATATTAACCATTTATTGATTTTAAAAGGGGGAAAAATGAAGTAAATTTGTATTTTATTAATATAAAGTATGAAATATGGTTTAAAAATAGTATTATGATGATAAAATAAAAGTGGAATGATTTATTGTAATTTATTTGATAAGAAAATAATTTTTGTACAAGTCATTGCATTAAAAATGGTGTTTTACACTTAATAGTGTAAATTGTGTAATATTGTTAAAATAAGGTTTTATTGTTAAAAATGACTTTTTATAATTAAAATAAAATTTATTTTGTTACAATAATAATTTTATTTCATTACAAATAGATGTATGCATTTTATTTGGCTTTAAAATGAAGAATTACGTGCATTTAGTGTTAAAATATGAACATAGCCTTACATTTTCTCTAAGTATTTTGTTCTTGGGCTTATTTTGGTAAGAATTGGATCCATTAGCCCTAACCTAGAAGCTTCTAGTATGAGAGAAAATTACAGTACGTAGCTAATTTTCTCCTTCTTCTCAAAAACTAGAGTTACAGTAAAAAGAAAAAGAAAATCAATGGCTTCCTCAAACTAAATCCAATTTCCACCCAAATTGCTGTTAAAAAATAGAGAAAATTCTTCAAACTAAAGATTATACAAGGTAATCTCCATCAATACTACAAAATATTTCATCAAAAATTCATAGAACTTGATATAATTGTCTATAACCAGTTTGTTTGTACTGCATGCTTCTTTTTCAGCAAATATAGGTGCCTAGATGTAACGACCCATATTTCTATGGATCGAAAGATCGTAAAACTGTTATTATTAGGTCGTGAGTGTTGTTAGAATGTCCAGGGTTAGATCGTTCAGAGTTTAAGTCGACCAGAGCTTGAATCGTCTAGGGATAAGTCGTGTAGAAGTTGAGTCGTTTGGTAGTTAGGTCGGGTGGACGACCTAAGAGGAGTGGGCGACCTAAGGAGGTTGGTCGTGTTGGGACTTAGGTCGTGGAGAAGGTTAGGTCGTGGAGCGACTTAAGGGAGTTGGTGACTTAAGAGATTGGAGCGACCTATAGGTAGTTAGCGACTTAAGAAATTGACGACCTAAGGAGTTGGCGACTTAAGAGGGTCGGCGACTTAAGGAGTTGTTGTAGTTAGGTCGTGAGCGACCTAAGTGGTGCTGTGTTTAGTTAGGTCGTGAGCGACCTACGTTTAGCAGTTACGAGTAGTTAGGTCGTTAGACGACCTAAAGGTGTTAAGTCGTGAGTCGTTAGGTCGCGCATTAGGGTAGAGGCTTAAGTCGTTGGGTCGTTAGGTTGTGCACGTGAGTATAGTTAGGTCGCGACTTATGATAAGTCGGTCACGCACCTGCGTTGTCGTTAAGTCGCGCATGCGTTAAGTCGTATCTCAGTTAGGTCGTGTGAGGATGTAAGTCGCTAGGTCGTGCGCATGTGTGTTAGGTCGTTGAGTCGCGTGAAGGCTCGAGTTGGTAGGTCTTAGGTCGTGGGATTTTAGGTCGTAAGTCGTGGTGTTTTAAGTCGTAGGTCGTGGGGTTTCATAAGTCGTGGACGACTTAAGGGGGCGGACGACCTAAGAATTCAGCCTATAAATACACGCCTTTGCCTCACTTTTTGGGATCCGGATTTGGAAGCGACGAAGTGCTGCTATTTTGAGAGCTCGAGTTCTACACTTCTTCACTTCTTTTCTCCACTTTAATTTTTTGTTTCCTTCCATCCAAATCGAAGATCAAATCGAAGATCCAAGAGATTAGATTGAAGATCTACATTCTTCAAAGAGAGATTTCATCGTTTGAAGCGGGATTTTGGAGAATTAAGCTAGATCCTTCGCTGTCCAGATCTGAAGTTTGTTGCTTTTGAAGTGTTTAGGTGATTCGGTGAGTGGTGGTTATCTCTCACACGGATCCAAAGGAGTATATCGGATTGATGGCTTGATTTTGTGTTAAAATAGTGATTTCCATGCATTTTCTTAAACTTAAGTATAGATCTATTGTTCATGATGATTTGACATCCATTTTACTACATGTTAATCTATGCAAGTTCATTTATCAAGTTGTAGAGATATTGCTCATGATTCATGCTTGTTAGATTTGGACTCTTTATTTACAAAATTGCCATTTAGTTATAATTGCTTTTAGATCTTGTTTGCATGATTGATTACTTGGATTAATGATTGATTTGATTGATTGCTATAAATTAGTTGATTGATGATTTGATTTGGACAAGTTGGTCGAAGATGATTCAAAAGCTAAGGGGAAGGCTCTTGAATAAGAAAAAGCTGCTCGTGGCATATGACGCGGATGATAAAGCTCATATGGATAGATTTGAAGATGATGTTGGGACGAGGCTTTGCTATGATGAGATGAAGCGAGGCATGATGTGAGATAGCCTTGGTTTAATCCAGACGGGATTATTCCAAGCTTGTTGATGACTCGGTGAAATGGTTCGAGTTTGAGGATAATGGATGGCCCGAGAGGCGCTTGGGCTAGTATGAGAATAGTCATCGAGGAGGATGATTAGAAGACTGAGCTTTCATCATTGTTGAAGGTTCTAGCAGGCTCAAAGCAAGAGTACGCTGGGCAGATTCGATAGTCCCAAAAGACTACTGTTGGTGGTCGAGTACTCTGGGCGGATTCGATAGTCCTAGGCACGGGCTGCGACGACGTGCGGAGTTCTGTCTAGAACCGGGGTTACCATTATCCCTTGACGGACGGCTGAAAGAATGTGCCGGTCATTCAATTAACGGTGATATTGAAGCAATGATAACAGTGATAGCCAGAGTCATGGATGTTTGGTTGTATCGTCATTCGGACTCAAGAGCGATATTTTCTGGGTGCTTATCTGATCTTGGTTCAGGCCTTGGGGGTTTGTACTTGGAAAACATCGACCTTGACTCGAGTGATAATTGCTTTACTTTAAATGTCTGCTTTGCCATGTTTACTTCTGCTTAGTGTGTCCGGGGGCTATCACTGTAGAAAGAGGTGGAGTGGGAGGGTTGGATTCCTATTCCTTTTTCCTTTATGCTCTTTTGGTATGTTGTTAGTTTATTTACCGCTCACTAAGACTGTTGTCTGACTCAAGGCTTTATGTTTAACTCTTATTGCCTTGGACTGTTCATCCATTTTGGGATGGGCAGACTAGGTAGCAGGTGACAGGTGCTGTTCTTAGTTTCCAACAGTGCTGATGACGAAGACGAGCTGGAGGCTTGCATATTATTTTCTTACTATATGTACTGGATGTTCCGCTGCTTGTATAATTCTCTGAGTGATATGTAGTGAGGCTTGATGTATTGACTATTCAGATGTTTGTATTCAACTATTATGAAGCTTAATAGATGAGATTCTATTTTGTGAAGCTTCACTATATATATTCTCTATTGTGTTTTATCCATGCACTATGAGTAATACGATAGATTCTGCTGTTTTAATTTAACCTTGGTGATCGTCCATGGATGCCTGACACACTTTACAGCACACTATTTCCTCGTTCGATGCAGGGGTCATGGGCGGTCGTCCCATTTGGTATCAGAGCTTTGGTTAATTGATTTTACCCAACGCTCGCTGACGTAACTACGTATGAGAGACGTAATTGTATTTTGATGGATGATTACTATATATAATATAGTAGCTTAGAAGAATTTGAATTCCTTATGCAGTTGTTTCTCAAGGTATATTAATCATTCCTTTTTATAGATATTGAGAATGAGTCGAAGAGGGAGACCAGCTGCTAAGAAAGGCCGTGCTACTGAGGGGGCTGCTGATTATGCTGCTATGTTCGAGGCTATGATGACTTCGATCATGAGAAGGATGCCAGCTCCGGGGCCATCGGTAGATGTTGGAGTTCAAGTTCAAACTCCAAAACCAATGGATTTGGCTAAGCAGTGTAAAGATTATACTGCTCTTGGAGGAAAGGTTTTCATGGGAACAGAGTCAACTATTGAAGTCCAGAGATGGATAGATGCTTGTAGAAGGATCTTTGGTGACTTGGGAATCGAGGATGCAACTAAAAGGAAGCTCGCATCAAGACAGCTTCAAGGAAGAGCTTCTGATTGGTGGAACTCTATCACCATTGATACTCCGGAGGAAGAAATTACTTGGGAGCAATTCCAAGCCAGATTTGAAGCTAAGTTCATTTCTACAGCTCAGAAATCTATTCTGTTCAAGAAGTTTGTGGAGCTCAAGCAAGGTGGAAGACCAGTTCTTGAGTATGTTTCTGAGTTTGAAGCTTTGTCCAAGTATGCCCGGTCGTATATTGAATCTCCTTATCAGAAGAATGAGAAGTTTGTGACAGGCTTGGACATTTATCTTGGGAGGCAATTGGTGGATCATCTGGACGATCCATTTGAGAAGCTTGTGGAGAAAGCTCTCAGGCACGAGAATCTGTTTCCTAAAGAGGGATCTGTTGTTGCTGTGACCAAGGAAGAGTCTAAACCACAGCAGGGTGGAAACAAGAAGAGGAAGCAGCAGCAGCAAAAGGGTAAGGATGGCCAGAAGAAGCCGAAGGGCGAAGTAACCTGCTATAATTGTCAGCAGAAGGGTCATTTCTCCAGAGATTGCAAGAATGCAAAGGTGCCGGTGAAGTGCCACAACTGTGACAAGCCGAGGCATATTAAGAAGAATTGTCCAGAACCGCGGAAGGACAAGCAGATTGTGCAAGCTTATGCTTCGGGGGCTATTCCATCATCTTCAAAAGCTCCTACCGCTGAAGAGAAAGGAAAGAGTGTGGTGCTTCAAGGTACTCTTTCCATATGTGGTGTTCCAGTTAGAGTGTTATTCGATACTGGGGCGTCGCATTCTTTTATTTGTAATGAACTTGTAGGCCGGTTGGGTTTGGAACCAGATATCGTTGATAGACCATTGGTTGTGACTAATCCAGTTGGGGGTTCGTCCTGCCTGTGTATGCTATGCCGTGGTTTGGTTATATCGAGTCATGATTGCTCTTTTGTTTGTGATTGTTTTGTTCTGAACTTTGCGGGGTTCGGAATTATTTTGGGTATGGACTGGCTTAGGAAGTATACGGCAAAGGTTGATTGTGAAAGGTTGGAGGTGACAGTCGAGAATGTGGAGGGGCGAAAGGTTGTGATACGATGTAAGCATGAGGAAGGCGTCTTCATGAGCTTCATGTATTCGCTGGTTGTTCCACGGGATGGACTGTCATCGGTGCCAATCGCTAATGGATTTGAGGATGTCTTTGATGAGGTCAAAGGGTTACCGCCGCATAGAGAGATCGAGTTTCGTATCGATCTAGTTGAAGGAGCCAGACCTGTTATGATGCCTCTTAGGCGGATGGCGCCTAGGGAACAGCAAGAGTTGAGGGTGCAAGTTGATGATCTTTTACAGAAAGGATTCATTCGGCGTAGTGTGTCCGAATGGGGTGCACCAGTTGTGTTTGTAACCAAAGCGGATGGGTCGTTGAGGTTGTGTGTGGATTATCGTGAGCTGAATAAAGTGACTAAGAAGAACAAGTATCCATTGCCGAGAATAGATGACTTGTTTGATCAGCTTCACGAAGCTAAGGTGTTTTCTCAGATGGATTTGGCAACGGGATTTCACCAGTTAAGAGTGGCTAAGGATAGTGTGCCGAAGACTGCTTTCAGGACACCATCCAGTTTCTTTGAGTGCCTGGTAATGCTGTTTGGATTGACCAATGCACCAGCATATTTTGTGGATCTTATGAATAGAGTGTTTAGAGATCAGTTGAACAAGTTTGTACTAGTGTTCGTGGATGATATTTTGATTTATTCCAGAACTGAAGAAGAGCACAAGACGCACTTGCGTATTGTTTTGGAAATCTTACGGAAACATCAGCTGAAGGCTAAGTTTTCGAAGTGTCACTTCTGGAAGAGCGAAGTGAGGTTCTTAGGCCATATTATCTCTGGAAGCGGAATAGCGGTTGATCCCGCCAAGATAGCAGCAATCCAGGATTAGGGTAGACCTAAGAATGCATCTGATGTGAGAAGTTTTCTTGGATTAGCAGGATACTATCATCGATTTATCAAAGACTTCTCCAAGGTGGCTGCACCATTAACAGGATTGACGAAAAAGAACCAAGTATTCAGATGGGATGCTAAGTGTGAGCAGGCTTTCAGAATCCTGAAAGAGCGATTGACAAGTGCTCCTGTTTTGACTATTCCAAGTGGAAATGATGAGATGGTGGTTTACACCGACGCATGTGGTACTGGACTTGGAGCAGTGCTGATGCAGAAGGGTAAAGTTGTTGCGTATGCAAGTTGACAACTAAAGCCGCATGAAAGGAATTATCCGACTCATGATTTGGAGTTAGCGGCGATTGTATTTGCCCTGAAGATGTGGAGACATTATCTATTGGGAGTTCGATTTGAGTTGTTTACATATCATAAGTCATTGAAGTATCTTTTCTCCCAAAAGGATTTGAATCTTAGGCAGCAACGATGGCTAGAGTTTTTGGCATCATATGATTTTGGTATAGCCTATACTCTGGGAAAGGGTAACGTAGTGGCAGATGCGTTAAGTCGAAGACATGCAGGATTAGGAGCCATGTTTTCAGAATGGAAGAATCTCGAGTATTTAGCTGGATTTGACTTCAGGCCTAGATGTGAATTGGAACCTGAGATGTTGGCAAACTTATCAATAAGACCGAATCTTGTGGAAAGAATTGGCGAGAGCCAAAAGCGAGATGATAAGCTTGTCAAGATTATCCGTGATTTGGAATCTGGATTGGACCCAGAAAAGGATAAAGGATTCGAGGTCGATCGATAGGGTTGGCTTCGGAAGCAAGGACGACTAGTTGTTCCCGATATAGATGAATTGAGAAATGAAGTTCTGAAGGAAAGTCATCACTCGAAGCTGACAATTCATCTAGGTGGAAATAAGATGTATCGGGATATGAAGAGAACCTATTACTGGGAAGGTATGAAGAAGGATGTTGGAAATTTTATTTCCAAGTGCATGAACTGCCAGTTGGTAAAAGCTAAGCAAAAGAAGCCCAGTGGATTGCTACAGCCATTAGAAGTTCCAACATGGAAGTGGGAGCAAATATCGATGGATTTTATCGATGGATTACCTAGAACCAGAGCGGGAAATGAAGGGATTTGGGTCATCGTAGATCGTTTGACTAAGAGTGCAAGATTCATTCCTGTTCTATCAACCAGGACTGCATCAAAGTTGGCTGAGCTGTATGTTAAGTGGATAGTTCGATTCCATGGTATTCCGAAAAGAATAGTGAGCGATCGAGACCCATTGTTTACTAGTAGATTTTGGAAGAGCTTCCAGGAAGTTTTGGGAACCGAGTTGTGTTTGAGTATAGCTTATCACCCCTAAACAGATGGTCAGACCGAGAGAGTCAACCGAGTTTTGGAAGATCTCCTTAGAGCTTGTGTTTTAGATTTCGGAGGATCATGGGAAGATCACCTTCATTTGGTGGAATTTTTGTATAATAACAGTTACCAGTCAAGCATTGGTATGGCACCGTATGAAGCATTGTATGGAAGACCGTGTAACTCTCCGACATGTTGGTGGGAAACAGGAGAAAAGTTGATACTTGGGCCAGAAATGATTCGACAGACTTCGGATTGCATAGAGATCATTCGGCAACGAATGAAGGCAGCCCAAGACCGTCAGAAAAGTTATGCCGATAAGCGTCGTAAGGATTTGGAATTCGACGTAGGTGATATGGTTTTTGTGAAGATTTCTCCACTGAAGAATGTTATTCGATTCGGGAAGAAAGGAAAATTGACTCCGAGATTTGTTGGACCATTCCCGATCATCGAGTGAATTGGAAAGCTCGCCTATAAATTGGAGTTACCAGAAAAGATGGCGGGTGTGCACAATGTTTTTCATGTATCGTATCTACGGAAGTATGTGCACGACTCGAATACTGTGGTTTCTGCTGATAGCTGTGAAGATTTTGAAGTTGACCTAGTTGATAAGAGACCTCGTAAGCCACTTCGTGTTGTGAAAACTGACACGAAATAGCTTAGGAGGAAGGTAGTTAGGTTGCTCAAGATACAATGGAGTGATGATGTTAACGACTGTACATGGGAGGTGGAAGAGAGGGTAAAGGCAGCTTATCCTGAACTCTTCGAGGTATGGCCATAAGGTGTCGTGTCATCTCACGACATTGTAACTTGTTCTAGTTTTAGAATTCTTCATGGTAGGCTAGTAATTGGATGCATGATTTGTTGATTGCTGTGGATGGTAGGCATGCAGAATAGTTTTTGATTGCTCTTGTTTGTTTGGAATTTCGGGGGCGAAATTCCTAAGGGGGAGAGAATGTAACGACCCGTATTTCTACGGATTGAAAGATCGTAAAACTGTTATTATTAGGTCGTGAGTGTTGTTAGAACGTCCAGGGTTAGATCATTCAGAGTTTAAGTCGACCAGAGCTTGAATCGTCCAGGGATAAGTCGTGTAGAAGTTGAGTCGTCTAGTAGTTAGGTCGGGTGGACGACCTAAGAGGAGTGGGCGACCTAAGGAGGTTGGTCGTGTTGGGACTTAGGTCGTGGAGAAGGTTAGGTCATGGAGCGACTTAAGGGAGTTGGCGACTTAAGAGATTGGAGCGACCTATAGGTAGTTAGCGACTTAAGAAATGGACGACCTAAGGAGTTGGCGACTTAAGAGGGTCAGCGACTTAAGGAGTTGTTGTAGTTAGGTCGTGAGCGACCTAAGTGGTGCTGTGTTTAGTTAGGTCGTGAGCGACCTAAGTTTAGCAGTTACGAGTAGTTAGGTCGTTAGATAACCTAAAGGTGTTAAGTCGTGAGTCGTTAGGTCGCGCATTAGGGTAGAGGCTTAAGTCGTTGGGTCGTTAGGTCGTGCATGTGAATATAGTTAGGTTGCGACTTATGATAAGTCGTTAGATCGCGCACCTGCGTTGTCGTTAAGTCGCACATGCGTTAAGTCGTATCTCAGTTAGGTCGTGTGAGGATGTAAGTCGCTAGGTCGTGCGCATGTGTGTTAGGTCATTGAGTCGCGTGAAGGCTCGAGTTGGTAGGTCTTAGGTCGTGGGGTTTTAGGTGGTAAGTCGTGGTGTTTTAAGTCGTAGGTCGTGGGGTTTCATAAGTCGTGGACGACTTAAGGGGGCGGACGACCTAAGAATTCAGCCTATAAATACACGCCTTTGCCTCACTTTTTGGGATCCGGATTTGGAAGCGACGAAGTGCTGCTATTTTGAGAGCTCGAGTTCTACATTTCTTCACTTCTTTTCTCCACTTTAATTTTGTGTTTCCTTCCATCCAAATCGAAGATCAAATCGAAGATCCAAGAGCTTAGATTGAAGATCTACATTCTTCGAAGAGAGATTTCATCGTTTGAAGCGGGATTTTGGAGAATCGAGCTAGATCCTTCGCTGTCCAGATCTGAAGTTTGTTGCTTTTGAAGTGTTTAGGTGATTCAGTGAGTGGTGGTTATCTCTCACACGGATCCAAAGGAGTATATCAGATTGATGGCTTGATTTTGTGTTAAAATAGTAATTTCCATGCATTTTCTTAAACTTAAGTACAGATCTATTGTTCATGATGATTTGACATCCATTTTACTACATGTTAATCTGTGCAAGTTCATTCATCAAGTTGTAGAGATATTGCTCATGATTCATGCTTGTTAGATTTGGACTCTTTATTTACAAAATTGCCATTTAGTTATAATTGCTTTTAGATCTTGTTTGCATGATTGATTACTTGGATTAATGATTGATTTGATTGATTGCTATAAATTAGTTGATTGATGATTTGATTTGGACAAGTTGGTCGAAGATGATTCAAAAGCTAAGGGGAAGGCTCTTGAATAAGAAAAAGCTGCTCGTGGCATATGACGCGGATGATAAAGCTCATATGGATAGATTTGAAGATGATGTTGGGATGAGGCTTTGCTATGATGAGATGAAGCGAGGCATGATGTGAGATAGCCTTGGTTTAATCCAGACGGGATTATTCCAAGCATGTTGATGGCTCGGTGAAATGGTTCGAGTTTGAGGATAATGGATGGCTCGAGAGGCGCTTGGGCTAGTATGAGAATAATCGTCGAGGAGGATGATTAGAAGGCTGAGATTTCATCATTGTTGAAGGTTCTAGCAGGCTCAAAGCAAGAGTACGCTGGGCAGATTCGATAGTCCCAAAATACTACTGTTGGTGGTCGAGTACTCTGGGCGGATTCGATAGTCCTAGGCACGGGCTGCGACGACGTGCGGAGTTCTGTCTAGAACCGGGATTACCATTATCCCTTGACGGACGGCTGAAAGAATGTGCCGGTCATTCAATTAACGGTGATATCGAAGCAATGATAACAGTGATAGCCAGAGTCATGGATGTTTGGTTGTATCGTCATTCGGACTCAAGAGCGATATTTTCTGGGTGCTTATCTGATCTTGGTTTAGGCCTTGGGGGTTTGTACTTGGAAAACATCGACCTTGACTCGAGTGATAATTGCTTTACTTTAAATGTCTGCTTTGCCATGTTTACTTCTGCTTAGTGTGTCCAGGGGCTATCACTGTAGAAAGAGGTGGAGTGGGAGGGTTGGATTCCTATTCCTTTTTCCTTTATGCTCTTTTGGTATGTTGTTAGTTAATTTACCGCTCACTAAGACTGTTGTTTGACTCAAGGCTTTATGTTTAACTCTTATTGCCTTGGGCTGTTCATCCATTTTGGGATGGGCAGACTAGGTAGCAGGTGACAGGTGCTGTTCTTAGTTTCCAACAGTGCTGATGACGAAGACGAGCTGGAGGCTTGCATATTATTTTCTTACTATATGTACTGGATGTTCCGCTGCTTGTATAATTCTCTGAGTGATATGTAGTGAGGCTTGATGTATTGACTATTCAGATGTTTGTATTCAACTATTATGAAGCTTAATAGATGAGATTCTATTTTGTGAAGCTTCACTATATATATTCTCTATTGTATTTTATCCATGCGCAATGAGTAATACGATTGATTCTGCTATTTTAATTTAACGTTGGTGATCATCCATGGCTGCCTGGCACACTTTACAGCGCACTATTTCCTCGTTCGGTGCAGGGGTCATGGGCGGTCGTCACACTAGAGCTCCATCTCTCTATCAAAGATCATTGCTTGTACCTAAATGCTTTGCTAAATCATCTGGTGAGTTTAAAGCTCAAAAATTGCTGGCTGAAAAATGAATTTCCTGTGAGAAATTTGGTTGAATCGTTTACTGTATAGGAAGTTTTCTTTGTTCATTTTTCTCTGTTTATATCTTATTTTGGTTGCCACTTTGAGTGGTTATATCTCTTTGTTTTTGCACCGAAATGCTGCCATATCTTTTTCGGGTTGTAGTTTGAATGTCACTCTATGTGCATGTCAATTTTTATTGCCTGAAACAACCTGTAGCTATGTCAAAATTTTTCTCAAAGATTGAATCGTGCTTGAGAAACGACCTGGAGCCAAAAGGAACAAATTCCCGTATGCATGGTCGATCTTCAGGTCGACCATATCCTTCCCCAGGTCGAACGTACGGTCAACTTAAGGCTCCTCATGGTCGACCTAGCGGTCGACCTGAGGAAGAGTGTGGTCGACCTTAAGGTCGACCTTATATTAGCCTTTATGCCTTCGTTTTTGCGACTTTACTTCGCAGCTTTTGCCTTTGAATTGCTATGGTTTTGTTACTTGTTTTGATGCAAATTTGAGATGATTTTCAAGATCTCTAATCTATCAATAGATGAGAAAAGGTTATGGTCAATCCGAGTTTCGGATTGATGAGTATTTAAGTTGTTTTCGAATGTTGAATTTCAGTGATTTTTATCAATTTTTGTAGTTTCAAAAACAAGTTTTTCTGAAATAAATTTCAGAAATAATTTTACAAATCAAATGACTTTGAAATAAATATTTTCCAATATTTATAAATTATTTTTTAATTATAAAGTATTTAAAATATATTTATTTCCTATAATAAGGAGAATTTTCAAATAAATGCTTTCAAAATGTTTTCGAAAAATTGTTTTAAAAATCCCATTTTCTCAAGCAAATTATTTTATAAATAATATACACTATTTTGACATATTTCGGATGTATGGGAAAGAGAATTAAAAAATTTAGTAAAACATGTGGTATGGGATACGTGAGTTTACTTTTTCGGTTAATTCCAAACTTGTACGACCGAAACCATTCGAGTCTATTATTTTGAGTTGATAATTGAGATTTGCCATTGTATAGCGTATTTTGAGATTTATAATTCCTATTCATAGGATTTATTTGAGTTAGCCAATATTTAGCGAGTTTAATGGTTTGAGATTTCCTATTTTAGGAATTATAATCGATGAGAACCATATACATATATTGTTACACTTTCCGATGAGATGTGGCGAGTCTTGAGTTGAGATTTCCCTATTTTGGGAATTATGGTTTATGAGAAACCATTATGAGATTTTATTGTACTTGTCGATGATATGAGGCAAGATATGAGATTTCTGAGATTTGTGATTTATTTTTATGATATGGAATTAACTAGCGGTTAGTAAACCGTTTAGTGTGAGCGTGTGGTATGGGACGCACGTTAACACTTTCCGGGTTCCTATCCGAGAGTTTGTGACACATTCACGAGTATGCCAGTGCTATAGACCTTCGGGTCATTTGAGTTATGTGACTTCGGTCACCACGAGTTATGTGACTTCAGTCTCCACGAGTTCTGTGACTTCGGTTACCACGAGTATGACCTTCGAGTCTATGAGATTGGTGCCTAATTTATAAATAGTACTGGACATGAGTTTGGCACATACAGCATTGCTTTGGCATTGCAATCGGTGATCTGGCCAATCCGGGTTTTCTGAGTTTTCTAAGTCAATTACGATTTCACCCTTTTTGAGATATCTTTGTTACATCGATAGCCTAGAGCTAAATGAGATGTTATGTATATATGGTGATTTCATTTTTATGAGATTTGAACTCTTTTTAGAGTTCCATGAGATTCTAGTTTGGAGATTTTGATGATTTTCTCATATGGTTTTTGTATGGTTACTTACATTTATATCGAATGTCCTTGAGTATTAATTTCTTATGATGAACTAAATCTATTCATGTGACAACCCTTTGTGAATCTATACATGGCATTGTAATTGAACCATACTTGTACCATTCCTTTATAATTAAAGGTAGATTTCCCTTATGCACTTATATCCCTCTTATCTCTAGCTAATTTCTTTTTCTAGTTAGCCTGACCCGTGTATTTATTACTCGGGTCAGACCGAGTTGCAGGTTGGGGATATTTGGACCTTCTCTAGCTTTACTTTGGGATTTCTCCTTCAACTTTGGATAGGTGGCATAGTTTTTGTGTAGTAGTTGTTTTGTTGTGAATCTTGTGATGTATATATTCTTTTGTGGGGATGTATGTATATATTGTGGTCATAATACCACTTGTGACATGTTGTATTACATTTGATGTAGATGTGTATGTATATCATCTATGTTTGCTATTCTGTGATTCCTGATTGATATTGTTATTATGTTTTGTTTCTGATTCGGTCCTGTAGCCACCATAGTAGTGTATTAGATAAGAATTAAGTATGTCAAATACTTGAGATGAAATGAAAAAAAATGAGTACTAAATCGACATACTTATCCCTTATCTAATGCAAGACTATGATGGTCGCCCTTAACCAGCCCTATTCTCCACATTAACAGACATAATTACTCAGTAGTTCTCTTTGTTAATGTGGGTCTCAGGGTAGGGCGTCACAGCTTGGTATCAGAGCTGGATTCAAAACAAAATGTAATAAACGCAGAACAATATACACAATTACTGTACAGCTAATATAATACACATGTAAACATCATCCCCAAATCGATGTGAACCCAACCTTGGGCTTAACCTTTTAAGTCTTTTGGGGGTAGATAGAAAGGAATATGTATAGGAATGTTAATTTTAATTTTGTAGTATTCCTTATTTAATGTATATGAATTGCTAATATCTACCCCTGTGAATAATCTTATCTTAACTTAACTTTCAGCAAATGGCTGAAAGAGGAAGAGGTCGCACTTCGGAGGCGGGACCTTCCAATGGTTCTCGTCCCGAAGGAGTTTATATGTCGACCGACCAGATCCTTAAGCTTCTTAAGAACACTCAGCCTCCTGCTCCTACTCATACCTCTCCTCCGCGCAAATCCGCATTTGCGCAAATATGCAACAATTTCACCCATCCTTGGAGGCAAGCCGTTCAGAGGCTCCGAGTCCTTTTTAGAGATTCAGGCTTGGCTCCGAACATGCGAGCATATCTTTACTCGCATGGAGATCTCCGATCAACACCGTGTTCTCGTGGCATCTAGTATGCTGCAAGAATGAGCACTAGACTGGTACGAGCTCCTTACTGCCGAGATAGACGAGTCTACTCTTACTTGGCAGCATTTTTGAGACCGTTTTGAGCTCAAGTTCGTGCCAGAATCCGAGAAGGCTTTCCTTGCCCATCGCTTCCTCGAGTTGAAGCAGGGTAAACCCTCTGTGTCAGATTATGTATCCTCCTTTGAATCCCAATCCAAGTATGGGCTTGAGTTTATTAGCACACCATACAAGAAGAATCTTAAGTTCGTATATGGACTTAAGGAATATTTGAAGAAGTCGCTTATGCTCCAGCTTAAGTTATCCTTCGAAGAGCTTGTTGATTCCGCACTTCACCTTAAAGCCGTCGAGAATAAAGGGGATAGTAGTGATGAAGCTGAGGTTCACAAGAACCCAAATAAGAGAAAACATTCCTTCCAAGCATCCCAATCTTTTCCTCGAAAGAAGAAGAGGCATCTTGCCTCTAGTTCTCATTCTAGTGCAAGCCATCGTTCTCACAAGTCTTGTTTCAACTGTGGTTCTCATAATCACTTTATTCGAGAGTGTTCTAAGCCTATCGTTTGCCGCACTTGCAAACAAGAGGGATATTGGTCTTCCAAATGCCCCAATTCTTCTAAGGGTCCTTATTCAGGAAAGCTCATCGTGATGGATGCTTTTGGTGGTTCCTCTCAACCTAGAGGTACTCCTTTTACTTTTATTTAGAATTCTAATCTATGTTATGATCATTCTATTTGTGTCCTCTTTGATTCGGGTGCTTCACGGTCACTCATATCGAAGAAGCTTGAAGGTGTTTTGCTTTTGATTGTTTCATGCATAGTCACTTCTTAGGATTGCGAATCCTATCGAGGGACCCGCAATCCTTAGTATTTTGAGTATGGGATGTTGAGCTTATTATGTGTATTTTCCTTTTTGTGAGTATTCACAAGTTATTCTCTATCTTGAGATTTGTATGTTTTTGGGATGGATTGGCTTGCTTGTTATTAAGTCCAATCCTCTGTTCTGGAAGGATCCTATATATATTAGGTATCCTAACTTGGTTAATTTGTTGTTTCTATCCTTTGGAATGTTGACGTTAATTCCGAAGTATCTTTATATGTTCTTTAGTTTCGAGATGATGATGAAGTATCTCGAATTCCGGTTATTGTGGCTTTGTTGATTCCTGTGAGTTCGTTTCGAGTTTGGCACCCAATCGGGCAATCGAGTATTGGGTTGACCTCGTTCCTGGTCCTTAGCTATTCGGTTATCTTTCCACGAGGATATCCACTAAGGAATGAGGCGATTGATTGATTTCAATTGATATTATCATTCTTGTTTCTTTCGAGATATCCTTTTAGGATGCTTATTTGGTGTTACACTTTGTGGCATTACTTCGCTCGAAGTAATGATATGTTGACGGTGTGCTTCTCTTATTTGAGAAGAATACCTCACCTTTATCTTTATATCTCATTGATCTTATTTTATATATTGTGTGGTGCTAGAGTCTTTTCTTAGCTTGACCTTGCACAAATTTCCTTTAGCCACGAGTTGTAGAGGATAGCGTTCCTTATATGGCATCCCGCACTCATATGATTCTTGTGAGTGGCTCGTGATACTGTTTGGATTGATAAACACTCCATCTCATTCAGTCGATCTTGTGAATCGAGTATTCTGGGAATATCTCGATGAGTTCTCTTAAGTGTTCTTTGATTTTGAGTTTATACAGCTATTTGATATGTATTTTAAGAGAATTTGGAATTTTAGTTGTTATGAAATCAAAGAATATTTTGCGTATTATATATGAAAGATATTTCTTTTTATAGAAACGATTATTGTGTTGGGTTGCCCATCAAGTGCTTTAAGAATTCTGATCGATGTGCCTGATCAACGTTATCTATAGGAATTTCCTAAACGCCGTGATGAGACAATCAGACACGATAAATTGAGTTTTAATGAGATTAAATTTGGAAATAAATTAAAAAGATTTGAGAATTAAATTTTATTCTGAATGACATATGCAGTTATTGAGCCATAGTGGGTTGGATGGGTGGCGAGGCGGTTTTGATCATTTGGTCAACTCTGCAGCCAATCGATTGGGTTATTCATTATAAACCAATGGCGAGGCAATGCCATTAAGATAATTGAAATTTAAGAAATGGTATATAGTTATGTTTTATTATCGAAATAATGTACTTTAGATGAGATAATACTTTGATTGAAAATAAATGTTTATTGAATATTTTAAAAATGAGTTATACATGTTAAAGATGGAGTTTGTTTTGAGAATTTGGGTAGTTAAAAATGAAGAGTAGTAAATTTTAAAATTTTATCTTAAGAATTATTGAAAAGAAAATATAAAATTCTTTTGAAAATTTAATTTTGGAATAAAAGGGAATATGAGTTTGAAATTATTTGTCATTTTATAAGAACTATAAGAAGGAGTTTGGAAAATTTCCAAGTATTGAAAATTAAGATATTGAACTTAAAGGTGATGAGTTTTGGAACTTTAAGAAGTTTAATTACAAACAAAAATTTAGAATATGGTTTTGAAGATAATGAATTTCGAACTCTAATAAATTTTGATTGTAAATTAAAATTTATATCTATTGTGTTCCCCGCGATTGTCTTGCCTTAGTGCAATAATCTAACGACTAGAATTTTGTGGTCATTTGAGTTGTGTGGTCTTCGAAGTAACCACCTCTCATCGGGTTTTCTTACCTCAATTGTTTTTATCTTAGTATCAGTGTGGCTCCTTCCGTAGTGACATATGGAAAGTCATCAGCTTATGGTTAGAGTTCGGATAAAGCGATGCTAAATCCCAACTCTATTCAAGAAACTTTTGTGAAATCAATCTCCTTTGATAGATTTTTGAGTTACACCCCGTTTTTTTGTTTCGAAAGTGATATACTTTCGAAATCATGATATACTGCTCAAAGAAATTCAATGGTCAGCAAATCCTAGTATTTATACTGAGGAATATCATTAAATTTACCGAGCAATTTTTATCTTGGTCTTCTTTCATCTTGAATAGAGAGAGTGAGGAATTTAGATCTCGTGCTTGTCTATCCTTTCTTTAATTGATGAAATAACTGTGTTGAATACAAACTCTTCTCTAGAAATTGCGAGGATGCAATTTTGTTAAGGGGGGAGTCTGTAACAACCCTGGTTTGGAGATTACCTATTAATATTAAATTATTTGTAATTAAAAATAAAATTGGAAATTTTAAATTGTTTATTTGGAATAAACAATGAATTTTGGAGATAAAATGAGAAAAATAAAGTTTGGAACTTTATTTTATTTATTTGGGATAATATTGATTGGTAAATGGTTTTTATTGGGAGAAAATGCAATAATTGTGTTAATTATTGCCAATTACTTCTTTTAATAATTTTTAAAAGAAATATGTGATTATTAAAGGGTGTTTATTTAAATAAAATAAAATGGAGGAGATAAATTGGGTAAAAATTTGTTTATTTTAAATAAACAATGTGTTTGAGAATAAATATTGGGCTTGAAATTTGATTGTTAGGAGATTTGGTTAAATAAGATGAAAATATTGGAATTTTGTTAATTTTGAGTTAATAAATTAATCAGGAGATGTATTTCAACATTAAATTGTTGAAATAAATATAAATTGATGTAAATAAAGTTTTAAAAACTTTATTTTGAGAATTTGGAGTGAAAATAATCAATTTGTAGTTTTATTTGGGTAAATGCAATAATATTGGAAATTAATGCCAATATTAACCATTTATTGATTTTAAAAAAGGGGGAAAATGAAGTAAATTTATATTTTATTAATATAAAAGATGAAATATGGTTTAAAAATAGTATTTTGATGATAAAATAAAATTGGAATGATTTATTGTAATTTATTTGACAAGAAAATAATTTTTGTACAAGTTATTGCATTAAAAATGGTGTTTTACACTAAAATAGTGTAAATTGTGTAATATTGTCAAAAATAAGATTTTATTGTTAAAAATGAATTTTTATAATAAAAATAAAATTTATTTTGTTACAATAATAATTTTATTTCATTACAAATAGATGTATGGATTTTATTTGGCTTTAAAATGAAGAATTATGTGTATTTAGTGTTAAAATAAGTTAAAATATGAACATAGCCTTACATTTTCTCTAAGTATTTTGTTCTTGGGCTTATTGGGGGTAAGAATTGGATCCATTATCCCTAACCTAGAAGCTTCTGGTATGAGAAAAAATTACAGTACGTAGCTAATTTTCTCCTTCTTCTAAAAAACTAGAGTTTACAGTAAAAAGAAAAGGAAAATCAATGGCTTCCTCAAACTAAATCCAATTTCCACCTAAATTGCTATTAAAAAATAGAGAAAATTCATCAAACTAAAGATTATACAAGGTAATCTCCATCAATACTACAAAAGATTTCATCAAAAATTCATAGAACTTGATATAATTGTCTGTAACCCGTTTGTTTGTATTGCATGCTTCGTTTTCAGCAAATACAGGTGCCTAGAGCTCCATCTCTCCGTCAAAGATCATTGATTGTACCTAAATTCTTTGCTAAATCATCAGGTGAGTTTAAAGCTCACATATTGCTAGCTGAAAAATGAATTTTTTGTGAGAAATTTGGCTAAATCATTTACTGTATAGGAAGTTTTCTCTGTTTATATCTTATTCTGGTAGCCACTTTGAGTGGTTATATCACTTTGTTTTTGCTCCGAAATGATGCCGGATCTTTTTTGGGTTGTAGTTTGAATGTCACTCTATGTGCATGTCAATTTTCATTGCCTGAAACAACTTGTAGCTATGTCAAAATTTTGCTCAAAAATTGAATTGTGCTTGAGAAAAGACTTGGAGCCAGAAGGAACGAATTCCCGTATGCATGGTCAACCTTGAGGTCGACCGTACGGTCGACCTGAGGCTCCTCATGGTCGACCTGGCGGTCGACCTGAGGAAGAGTGTGGTCGACCTTAAGGCTGACCTGATATTAGCCTTTATGCCTTCGTTTTTGCGATTTTACTTCGCAGCTTTTGCCTTTGAATTGCTATGGTTTTGTCACTTGTTTTGATGCAAATTTGAGATGATTTTCAAGAGCTCTAATCTATCAATAGATGAGAAAAAGTTATGGTCAATCCGAATCCCGGATTGATGAGTATTTGAGTTGTTTTCAAATGTTGAATTTCAGTGGTTTTTATCGATTTGTCGTTTCAAAAACAAGTTTTTCTGAAATAAATTTATGAAATAATTTTACAAATCAAATGACTTTAAAATGAATATTTTCCAATATTTATAACTTATTTTTAAATTATTTTAAAGTATTTAAAATATATTTATTTCCTATAATAAGGAGAATTTTCAAATAAATGCTTTTAAAATGTTTTCGAAAAATTGTTTTAAAAATCCCGTTTTCTTAAGTAAATTATTTTATAAATAATATATACTATTTTTACATCTTTAGGACGTATGATAAAGAGAAATAAATGATTTACTAAAACATGTGGTATGAGATACGTGAGTTTACTTTTACGGTTAATTCCAGACTTGTACGACTGAAACCATTCGAGTCTATTGTTTTGAGTTGATAATTGAGATTTGCCATTTTACGGCGTATTTTGAGATTTATAATTCCTATTCATAGGATTTATTTGAGTTAGATAATATTTGGCGAGTTTAGTGGTTCGGGATTTCCTATTTTAGGAATTATAATCGATGAGAACCATATACATATATTGTTTCACTTGCCGATGAGATGAGGCGAGTCTTGAGTTGAGATTTCCCTATTTCGGGAATGATGGTTATGAGAAACCATTATGAGATTTTATTATACTTACCAATGATACGAGGCAAGATATGATATTTTTGATATTTGTTATTTATTTTTAAGATGTGGAATTAACTAGCGATTAGTAAACTGTTTAGTACGAGCGTGTGGTATGGGACACACGTTAACACTTTTCGGGTTCCTTTCCAAGAGTTTGTGACACATCCACGAGTATGCCAGTGCTACAGACCTTCGGGTCATTTGAGTTATGTGACTTCGGTCACCACGAGTTATGTGACTTCAGTCACCACGAGTACGACCTTCGGGTCCATGAGATAGGTACCTAATTTATAAATAGCACTAGATAAGAATTTGGCACGTGCAGCATTGCTTCGGCATTGCAATCGAGGATCTGGCCAATCCGGGTTTTTTGAGTTTTCTGAGTTAATTACGATTTCACCATTTTTGAGATATCTTTGTTACATCGATAGCCTAGAGTTAAATGAGATGTTATGTATATATGGTGATTTCATTTTTATGGGACTTAAACTCTTTTTAGAGTTCCATGAGATTCTAGTTTGGAGATTTTGATGATTTTCTCATATGGCTTTTGTATGGTTACTTACATTTATATTGAATGTCCTTGAGTATGAATTTCTTATGATGAACTAAATCTATTCATGCGACAACCATTTGTGAATTTATACCATGGCATTGTAATTGAACCATACTTGTACCATTCCTTTATAATTAAAGGGAGATTTCCCTTATGCACTTATATCCCTCTTATCTCTAGCTAATTTCATTTTCTAGTTAGCCTGACCCGTGTATTTATTACTCGGGTCAGACCGAGTTGCAGGTTAGGGATATTTGGATCTTTGCTAGCCTTACTTTCAGATTTCTCCTTCGATCTTGGATAGATGACCTAGTTTTTGTGTAGTAGTTGTTTTGTTGGGAACCTTGTGATGTATATATTCTTTTGTGGGGATGTATGTATATATTATGGTCATAATACCACTTGTGACATGTTGTATTACATTCGATGTAGATGTGTATGTATATCATCTGTGTTTGCTATTCTGTGGTGCGTGATTGATATTGTTATTATGTTTTGTTTCTGAATCGATCCTGTAGCCATCGTAGTAGTGTATTAGATAGGAATTAAGTATGTCGAATACTTGAGATGAAATGAAAAAAAATTGAGTACTAAATCGACATACTTAGCTCTTATCTAATGCAAGACTATGATGGTCGCCCTTAACCAGCCCTATTCTCCGCATTAGCAGACAGAATTACTCAGTAATTCTCTTTGTTAATGTGGGTCTCGAGGTGAGACGTCACACGATCTCAAAATAGTAATAATATACACTGGTTATCTTATTTTGTAAAATCACAAAAATACCATCGTTTGTTGAAAAATCATCAAATGAAAATTTTAAATATTTTCCAAATTAAAAATTATGGAAAAATTCAATAAATTAAGTTAAAAATATATTGATAAAAATCGAAATGTTATATTAAAATAATAAAATTTCTTATTATTTATTAAATTTGAAACAAATATGCATATGTAAATAAATTAAATATTTTCACTCGAAATGTTAAAAATTTTGGGTCGTTACATTCTCCCTACCTCCTTAAAAAGAGCTTTGTCCTTGAAATTACCAAAGGAAGAAAAATGTCACCACCCCTTAAGCATTTCAAAATTAATTACTAAACTGAGTTATTTAAATGTTAAAGTCTCGAAGGTTACGGAAAATTTCGACAGCACCTCCTTTGTGTGGCTTGATTCGAAAAAACCAACACGCCATAACTGGTCCAAACCAACAAAAGAAAACAAAAGCCTAAAAGCGACCACGTATATCTGGGGAATAAGATCATCAAGAATAATATAAATATGTATCTATTAGTCGAGCAAACCAACTCTACCCATGAAACCAAAAGCATCAAACTAGCCCTTTTGTTTCCATAAATCTGTATCTCACTTACAAATGCCATCAAACCTTATAACTTGAAATTTCTAATATCAAAAGCATATAATTATATTAAAGCCCATATGATGTACGTCTATATGCAATATCAATCTAATCGCTTGCTCGATCACACAACTTTCATTTCTGAACTAGTATCACTCACCCGACTTCACTAGTGCGGACTTCGATCATGTTTCTTGATTAGAAACTTCCGCTCCTTGCATAAACACTTTGACAGAAAAAATCTGAATTAAATCAAAAATCCATATCAAGTGTTCGTCGTCAAGAATCGAGTGAAAAATCCTTGGTCGGATTGGTGTAAGTCGCCTCGAAATCGTATACTCGAAACTGGATCCAAAAAAGTTATGTGAATAAATTGATCTACATACAACTTATATTTATTCCAATGGTTTCTTAACTACACCAATTTCCTTTATTTCAAATTCATTATAAATCACAACTATACTCCAATGGTATATTTCTTTTAATACTAAAACCCATTTATGAAACATTTCATAAAATCATTTCTTAAGTTTATAAACATTTACTAAACAAAACTGGGGTTTATTAATCACTTTAAAACTCAAGTTCCTATTCGTATAATACTTTTTCACATCCTAAGAGTATATACATAATATTTCAGATATGTTTTACTTACCAAAATGTCCAACAAATTTCAAATTTGTTTTAACTTGCTAATTTCTCAAATTTATAAGTTATACAAATTTATTATGTTTTCACAAAAATACTTAGCTTCAAGCTCTCAATTACTCGGAAGTTTTCGACTATCCAAAATCGACAAAAATTCCATTTCATTTCAATAAATGAAAATTATCAATTAACACATCAAAATGAGATACACAAACCAAACTATCCTAATGGATAGGATACATGAGTCTGTAATATCACTTAACTAATAATGTAAGAACTAAACACCCGATTTTATTTCAATTCATTTGAAATAAGAATATATATCTCCTTTGTAAATCAAATCATACTTTCAGAATTTAAAACGAATTTTTTTAACCAAAACAACTTGATAACCAATTACTATGGTAGTAATCCCACACTTAGAAACTCGAAAATAAATGCCCATAATGTTGCAGTCATCATCATAATTTTTTTCCAATGATAGAAGTGAGTTCAATGCTTTCTTATCTCCTTTTAAAAATCCATTTTGGAAACATTTTTATACATAGATACTTTTTAAATAATACTATTATTATCTTTCCCAAAACTTTGAAAACGGTTTTAAAAAAAATCAGGATTTAAGTTATCAAATTCTCAGCTTTAAATTCCCTTTTTATCTACAAACCATATTTATAAACCATAATTATATAATTTCGCTTTCTTATAAAACATTTCACTAATGTATATCTTTGTTAAGATCATAATAAACAACCTTATTATAATTAAATTTTAATTTAATCCAACATTATCACCGAACGTCCTATAATCGAACTTTGAAACTGAATTCACAAGGGGTTCGTACTTAATTTAACCAAAACAATAAATGCTCATGAACTCTCGAAGCACACACAATATATCGAATAACAATAGTCAATGCTCCTAAACTGGGCGAGCATGACTAACCAAACCATAAATGATAATAATTGAATATTATCATTTCCTAACAAACACATTATACATTGCTACATAATTTTTTCTGAAATTTTTTATTTTATATATATAAAATAAATCTAGGTAAAATTATTTCATTTACCTAATTTTAAAATAATACTGTATCGGTTTGCCTTGTTCAAGAGTTTAGAAACCCCTATCGATACAGTTGTTTCTTCTATATCGACCATAATTCATAAACCATTCAACCGATAAATCAACACAATATAAAAACATTTCTATAGGACTACAAATACATGCTCATACACACACACACACTCTCTCTCTCAAACTCATTCTAGGGTGTCACTTACCCTATCTCTATTGAGCCTACCCCACTAAAGCCTAGGTGTTCGCTTAACCTAAGCCATGATACCATGTGTAACGACCCGCCATTTCGACCCTTAAAAGTTGACAGTAATACATCTACTGTATTCATGTGCCAAGCATCCAAGTGCCGGAAAGACAAATTGTTATGGAAAAGAACGAAAAGATAAAACATAATCTTACATCATAACGAGTAATATATGATATACAATAGATCTTTTCAAAAGAAAAACTAAAATGTACATACATCAAATCAGTGTACACTAATCTAACATCAGCCTGGGTTGTTATAAAATTCTGTCCTCGGTATTGCTGATAAATACAACCAACACATGTAGTGGAAAATAAAATATACATGAGTATTGGAGGCCTCCACCTCGTCTCCTAAAGCTCCAAAGCAACCATAACTAGATCTGAAATATGCTCGGTCTAACCCGAGCATTATATGAGATTAACACCCGGATCAGTCTGGTAAACCTACATGAGAAACACACCATAAATGAATTTTATTGTTATACAAAAATAAGTGTATCTTATAAGACCACGCCGCACATAAACACGAATGAGTTTTTACCTTACGATAACCAAACCATTTCAAATAGAAAATCCCATGGTATTATAATAATGTCTAGGGTTTAAAATAAATAGTGAATATAGATGGAATGCTTGCATCTCCTGTTCCAGCATAGTTGGGCACGACTAAGTCCGTACGGCACTTATTGGAGAACGGATTTCATACAATGACAAGGCACCGGGGTATCGCCTACCACAGTACACCTATAGAAAAATGTACCTAGGGCCTCATATGAACCCCCTATAAATCAAGATTGGCCTACCCCTTACTGGATAGTATCGAATATTTCATCACCCCGGTTGCTTTGCAACCTTTTCCCGAGAGCTCTCATGCACAATCAAATCCATATATATATATTAGGGTGATGACAATACCCTAATGGGTGAGACCCACATAACCCTGAAGCATATCCCTAATTTTAGTCATTCCCGGTTGATGAGGCTTGAGGCTATGTTTTACCTTTTGAATTGCAATCCCACTTGGAATGCAAACACTGCCCTCCAGGCGATAATGCAATGCTAGCATTCATCTAGACAAGTTGTTCAGGATAAGAACAAATCGAAGACACCACTTCTACTATATTCATTTTGGAATCACCTTCAAGATTAGTAGCAAGTAGCCTTTGCACTTTAAAGAGTTTCATCTTCGATCATCTTCAAGATATCTCCAATTTGAACGCTTATGCCAGTTCGAAGTGGTTTTTATATAATATATTTGATCCCGGACTCTCCAAACTGACAATGATGGTTTTAAAAATTGACCAACATTTGATTGTCGGTTATTTAACTATCAAATAAACAAACAATTCAACCAAGGGTTTAATCAAGCATGGTTAAACACAAAGTAACCCTAAGCCTCTTTGATTAATCATCTCGTTGATTAAAACCACTTTGTAAATACTTGTATCAAAATACTTTTACAAAGATATATTCACAGCCCCCTTAACTCTTTTTAATACTTGAAAAATATTGATATACTTATCTCAAATGTATAAGTATATTCACAAAACATCTCACTTTCAAAACTTAGAAAAACTTTCCCATACACTTATATTACAATTTAAGTATATTCACAAATCACTATATTTTTAATACTTATAAAATGTACTTATATACTTATCTCAACGGTATAAGTATATTAACAAACTTTGAAAAAGATTTCATATCCAAATTCTTAGTTAATTGGGTTAAAATAAAATATCATTTAAAAAATTGATAATAATAAACCCAAACACTTTTCTTTTGGTGTAAGTAAATAGATTGTGTAGAAATTAGACCAAATATACTTACCACCACTTTCCGATTTCAAACGTACTACGCCTTGATTAACAATGAAATCAGACAAGTCAGAAAAATAACCTTTCCTCGATACTCATTCTTAGTTCTCAAGATAGAGATGAGTTCCCATACCTCGGAATCTGGTGTTAAGTATGAACAGAACATTTTCCATACCATCGTAAGTTGAAATGATCGTTTATTAGAATCGAGACTCATTCTTTTTAGAACTTCTTACAAACCCCTTTTTAAAAATCCTTTACATATTTACAAAACTCATTTCTATAAATCTTCTTTCTATTTCTACAACTCTATTATATAAATAAACTCATATATAAAACTCCTTTTACGAAACTCCAAATATAATTATAGACTATTTTAATAAACACTTCTTTCATATTTATAAATACTTTTATAAATCCATTTCTATTTGTAAAACTCATTTTTACAAAATTTTGCAAAATATTAAATAATAAGACTCATATAAATTTCCTATAAATCTCTAAAATATAATTATAAAACTCCTTTATAAAAATCCCTTACAAAAATCCTTTATAGATCAAAAACTCGTTTTTATAAATCTTTATATTTTTAACACAAATCTTCATTTCCAAAATAAGACCAAATACTTTCATAAAACGATCATTTTCTATATCACCATAATTCCACAAAAGGAATTTATCATTCCAATATATCAAAATTATATTAATTTCCTCTTTATAGAATATCATTTATAAAACCATTCCTTTATTTATAAAACATTACTTATAAAACTATCCTTTTCTTATTAAATAATATTTATACATTTATCCCTTTATACAATGTTTTATATAAAAGTTTCATGAATATTTATTCCAAAATATTTCTATCTTCTTTTAAACACAAAATCTCCTTAAAATAAAAGATAACCCATTTTATTTTCTTTTAAAATAAACATTAATTATTATAATCACTTTTCAATAAAAATAAATACTTTCCAAAATAATTTAAGAACATTTCCATATATTTAGAAAAGACGATTAAAAAGGTTGAAGTAAAATAGAGAAGTTCAAAAACCTTTTTAAATAAAATATCGCGGAAATTTCCAAAGATCATATTTAAAATCATTCTCCAAATTTAAAACCATTTTCAAGCCAAAACAGCAATTATTAGTATTTAAAAATACTATAACGAAGCCAATAATTATTATAGCACTTAACCCATGCTATTGTTACCTTTTCTCTAAAAAAGGTTTGACTTTTAACATACGTCGATGTCATATCCAATATGATCAAATAATCAAATTTCAGCATTTAACAATCTATTTAATATGCATATGACTAAGATAAAATCAACAGATAAATAAATGGAATTAGAAATCATAATGACGAGAAATTCGGATTTCTCTATAAAATTATCCGTATTTCATTTTAAATGCCAACCGCGTTTCGAAAAATGGATATTTAACCAAACGAACCAATAATTCATCCAAATACAAATAGTAAATTTTATCTACTATATATCATACTGATTATCTAAAAAGGTGAGTTTAACTCAATGAAATTCCAACGGACGCTTGCGCATTTCAATTTGAACTAAAATTGAACGACGTTTGATTGTAGCCCAAAATTTCACTTGCTTTAAATTTGACGAAACCAGTTCCATCTCGTAGCTATCACCACTATGAGCGTAACGCAGAAAACCCATCTCGATTGGACCTTGTATAAACAAGTTATTCAATTAATAAGATTTTGAAAATAGATTGTTAGTTAAAAGCTTAATCACTTCACTTAATTCACTAATTACCCAACAAATCATCTTTCCTAAACGTTAAGTATTCCCTCATGTATGTATCACCGTGCCTCCTCCCTTGTACACACACGACCACTCTCCCCATCTCTCGACAAAACCCAAATCCAACAATGCCGACGAACATCACTTGACCTCTTCTCTGCATCCCCACCGTGGAATGAAGCTCGCACCATCTGAACAAAATGCGATTTGGGCGCTTTCCTACTACAACCCAAAATGTGGCATCTCCAAATTCGAGGTCGCGCACTACGAAACTCAGCCAATAGGTGCTAATTTCCTCCACGAACCCAAATCCAACCTCACCTTGACCAAACGCCTCTCCAATCGCTGGGAAAAGAAAACCCTAGTTCACCTCTATATATTGAATTTGACCAAAACTTGACCACAACCAATGAAACCTATATGGGTTTGTAGATCTAGTGATAACAAGCTCAAAGAAACTTGCTTTATAATTTTTAGAGGATTATTGCTTGAGATATTAATTTTTGAAGATGGATTTCATTTTTTCTTATTTTGAAATTTACCGGGAAAAGTTGGATGGAACAGTGAAAGCGAAAGTGTGTTGAATTATCTTAGATGTTAGCTTATACTTATTCGCTAATTTCTAGCATTCCGCTGCACATAATTCCATTCGCGTACGGGCGGCGAACAACAAAACAAAATTACGATCGTGCACAAAAATGCGATACGATCTCAAAACAATAATAATATACATTGGTTATCTTATTTTGTAAAATCACAAAAATATCATCGTTTGCCGAAAAATCGTCAAAAGAACATTTTAAATATTTTTCAAATTAAAAATTATGGAAAAATACTATAAATTAAATTAAAAATACATCGATAAAAATCGAGCCATTATATTAAAAATAAAATTTCTTATTATTTATTAAATTTGAAACAAATCTGAATATTTAAATAAATTAAATATTCTCACTCGAAATGTTAAAAGTTTCGGGTTGTTACATCTCTGTATTGTCCTTTTACATTTTGGACAATATATATGAATTTATGACGTGTTTCTTATATTTAAAAATAATACATATTTATCCAACAATAGTTTGGTACAGATTTGAATTTCTAAAGCTTTTCGAACATTAGGCGTTTAGTTAGCAACTATTGTTTATTGTCGTTTAAACACAACGATCAACTATTGTAGAAAACCGTTGCTTAAATACTATTTCGAAAATCAACATTCGTTGGTACTATCTACTTTGAATATCTGAATATTCCACTTTTGATTATTTTCACGCATTATTTTATGATATGTTACTATGTATTTCCAAGGTAAAAAAGCAATGACAACTTCTTTAAGACGTAAACGATCATTAAAAGCACAAGACAAAAAAGAGGCTAGAAAAAACGGACACAAATGTCTAAAGAAAAGGGAAAAGAAGTTGAAGATGTTCATAATGGTTTGTCTACTAAATTCGATTATGATCCAGAGTATATATGGGGTATCAAGAAGGAAAGAGAGAATGGTAATCAAGAAGATATTCCTAGTTCATCGGTTTTAATCATGCTAGACATAATCGATGATGGTGGTCCAAAAGACAAGAGCTTGGTTGAAAGCTTCAGTAGTCATATGACCAATCACCATTTAACTCCTCCACTTGTTTAGTAACACAATGAAAGCCACAAGCACCATCCCCCAGAACTTCTTCAATACTCGAAACAAATGTTTGCAAAAACTTTGGAACATGATCAATGTCACTTGATCCCATCGAGATTGATTTACTATCAACTTTCTATTTTGGTATTAATTTTCTGCAATGCAAGTTTGTGAAAGTTTCTCATCTACCATCTTATCATTTAAAGCATACTTGAAAGCCAAATGATCGTATCTTGTAGAATTCCAACTTATTATTTATTAAATCTGAAACAAATATGAATATTTAAATAAATTAAATATTCCCACTTGAAATGTTAAAAATTTTGGATCGTTACATCTGTGTATTGTCCTTTTACATTTTGGACAATAAATATGAATTTTTGAGATGTTTTTAATATTTAAAAAAAAATACATATTTATCTAATAATGGTTTGGTACGAATTTGAATTTATGAACCCTTTTGAATATTAGACATTTAGTTAGCAACTGTTGTGTATCGTCGTTTAAACACAATAATCACCTACTATAGAAAACCATTGTTTAAATACTATTTCGAAAATCAACATTTGTTTTTACTATCTGCTTTGAATATCTGAATATTCCACTTTTGATTATTTTCACCCTGTATTTATGATATCTTACTATATATTTCCCAGGTAAAAAAGCAACGACAGCTTTTTTAAGACGTAAATTGTAACGACCCATAATTCTTAGTGATTTTTATTTATTTAAATTAATTGAAATTTTGTGAAATTTAAACAATAAAATTTGGAAATAAAAATTTATTATTTGGAATACGTATATTTTAATATAGCAACTGGTAAATTTTCATCTGATAATATTAAAGTTTATTTTCTTGTGAAATTCTATTTCAATTTAAGTCAGTTAATTATTGATGAAAATAAAATATTTTTATACAGTAAATTTCTAAATCATCTTCTTGGTGAAACATCAGTCTTCGTTTCGTCAAATTTGGATTTCTATTGCTCCGTTTATCTTAATTCTTGCAAAATAGCAGCATTTCTGGTACCGATTATCGACTTTCGATCGGATGATCGTACCACTAGTATCTGTATACTGTTTTAATCGTCTTGTCGCGCTGATCTCAATGGTATATTTATTTCTGTATTTTGAAATCCGGTACACTACGGAAACAATAAAATGTTCGTTGTATCGGTACCATATATTTGCAACCGTTAGCTTTCTTGTTTTCCAGACTTTGAAACGTGAAGCCCACGCAATATAATAAATTGCTTTAATAGCTTTTCAATAAATGTACAGCTGTCCCATCATTTCAATTTATATTTACAGCGGTACGTTTCAGTGCCTCTCTCTCTTCCTTCCGTTCACACCTTTTGTTTTCCATAAACTATATTATCAACATATATAAACGGGTCTCCTTCCATTTTTCAAGCTTTTTTCTTATTTCCAAACCCCCTCAACAATGACACCCATCTGCCTGGAACCCGTCACAAAGCCCATCGCCACCACCCTCCACCAAACTCCGACTCCGCCGTCTTCCTTTGCAGTGCCGCCTCTCCCTTGCATCACCACGTCATACCACCCCAGCCTCCATGCAGCTAGCCCAGGCACCCATGCAAACCGAGCCTTACTCACCATTCTCCGCCTGCAAACCGACCCTCATCTTCCTCCCTCTCAACTTCGAGCACTTTCCAACCAAACCCCACTCCAGATCCACTCACCGCCTTTAACCCCTTTCTACTCCGCCTCCCTCCACCGTGAACCGCCACAACACAAGAACCCCTGACCATCAGACCCGCTCCACCTCGGCCGAACCACCATCCTCCACGCCGAGAGCATCCAACGCATCACACCCCGCCTTCCATTCGAACCCAGCATCATCCCTATCCACCTCGGCAGCCCCATCATAGCCGAGTGTATAGCCTAGAAGAAATAACCACTAACTGCACCTGGGTTGCATCAACATTTCACCAATAGTCGGTAGTTTCTTATTATTCCTTTTGCCCACCCATCAGCAACTCGAGTGTATGGTATGTTATATACTTTATTATATTTTAGTTATATGGAAACCTTTCAATTCTTATATATGGTTGGATTTAAAGGTACATATATGCGTTGTACTATTCACATAGATATATCATGCTGTTGGATTTTGGCTTATACAGTTGTTGTAAAGCATACATTTATTAGTAACCAGTATATAATAGCTTGTTGATGGTTTTAATACATAAGGTTATAAAGATTTTTAAAGTTACAGTTTATATATATGCGTACTGTTAACATCAATTTCAATTATAATATGATTGTGAGTTTGTACATGTTCATATATAAATTTATAGTGGTAAGTAAATATAAGTATGTTTATAAGTGTATATATAGATTTATCTTATTGAGGTTATAGTTAAGTTAGTGAATTGGCATACATATATCTTATTTCTAATATATGTTTAAATTAAAACAATGATTTTGAAACACATGTGTGTATATATATATTTAAATTAATATGGGTTGAAATTAAAATATGATTTTGTATATATATATATATCTTCTTTTGTTGTATCTATTCAATGATTCTGATTATCTTCATCGATCCTATTCTGATTTGATTTTGTCTATTCTTATTATCAGCCTTGTTCGTCCATTTCGCGTTAAATCTTGCTTTGCTTTGAAATCCATGTCTGGAACCGTAACTCACTCTATCGTCGAGTCTCTCTCTCTAGCCTCGAAAGGTGAGCAATCACTCACGATTAACGTTCTTTTATTTATAAAATTCAATTTCAATTGAAACGACAATTGAAATATTACTACTGTTAGTTAATTTCATTGCTGTTATTACTATTATCTGTAACTGTTCACCTGTGACATCTCACACCAGTATTTAGTATTTATATGTCTGTTATTACTATTATCTGTAACTGTTCACCTGTGACATCTCACACCAGTATCTAGTATTTATATGTCTGTTATTACTATTATCTGTAACTGTTCACCTGTGACATCTGACACCAGTATCTGTTATATTATTATTGATGATATATGCATGTTGTTGTATTTTATAGTATCTGTTATCACTCTGCAAGTTCCCTGTTAGTATAGAATTCACTATGGGTTGAAATGATACATACCCGAACGGACTTTAGAATAGGAGAAAATCGTTATGGGTTGAAATGATAAACCCAAGCGATTTTCATTTGAATTGAAATTGGGATTACGGGTCGAAATGATATCTACCCGTATATTTTCGGATTGAAATGATAAATATCCGTATCACTTAACCATATGATAAATATATATACAGACACCGTTGGTCCATATATAAATACTTTGAAATTGAATTCTATGGTTTTGGAAAGAAATACATGGTTTTAACAAATGTGGATTCTTAAAATTTTATATATAAATGGTAATGATATATATAGATTTAATAATGATATTTAATTTAATTAAGTTGGATTTAATACATATAATATGTTAAGTATAAAATGTATATTTCAAAATAGATTTTGGTAAAAATTTGAATAAGTTAAGGTTGGGAAGATAATTTGAATTTAGTAAAGAATTTTATTTAATTAAACCAATTTAAAGCTGATTGAAATTGGGATTTAAGATATGATTTATAACTCGAGTTTGATTTAAATAAATTAAATGAATATTTCTTGTTTTAATAATTTAAGGAAATATTTAGTAAAACGAAATTTAAGGCTAGTTAAATGATATTGAAGTGAATATTCCCTGATTAAATAATAATAAAGTTAAATCAAGTGCTATATGAAACTGTTAAATTTAACTTTGAAAATGTTGAATATTAATGCTTTGAAATATATTGAAAATTTAAATGGTATATATAGAACTGAATTGTATTGATGAATTGAGCTTTGAATAAATTTGAATTTGGAATTTGAGTTAATTTGAATCGATTTGTGAGACTTGAGGAAATTAAATACTACTTTAAATTATTTAATGTATATACACTATTTTGGGAAAATAGTTATATTTGAAATGAAATGATATTTGGGTTTTGAAGTATAAATTAAATTGAAATGACCACGGTGTTATAATGTATATCTCCACCTTGTAGATAGTTCTGAAGATCCTTAGAGGATGGTTATCCCAAACATCCTTTAAGTTACTTGTATTTCAGTTGATGTTTCACTTGAGTTGGATTTATTTATATAAGTATGTTAATCCTGACTCGAGTGTTTTGTGTTTTACTTTACGCTCGGGTCAGACCGAGTGATACAGCATTTGAGACTCACCCTTGGAGTTTGGAGCTTCCTTTGGAGATCCAACTATCGCCTCAGCTTTCAGCTCTTCTAGTTGATTCGTTCAGAGAAGTCATCTGTTGTACTGGAGACTTCACTGCATTTGAGATATTCTGTTGTATTTTATTCCTAACTCTGATGTTTATATAGTAGCTTCATGAACTACTATTTTATCTATTCCGCTGCGTATTATGGTATACTCTGTGTCTGTGATTCCGTGATTGATTTATTTACTGCATATGCTGAGTTTTGCCAAATTTAAATTAACAATTTGATATTTTGAATTATTCAAGTCAGACATGTGTGGATTTATTGTCGATTTGAATGGTCCAAAATAGCGGTTCGTTACTGTTGGTATCAGAGCTTTGGCTCTAGGCAAAACTTAGCATATATGGTAAATTTATTTACAGAATCACTTTCGTTCGAGTTTAATCTCTTCCTTTTGACTCGATTTCTTTTGAACTTTGGAACGTTCCTTGTGGTTCCAAAATTCATTCTTGTCTCTCTCTATTGGTATTCTTTTGATTCTGGAGTATCCCATAACTCCACTTCGAATGATCTTTATAAGAATAGGTGATCCCGCCGATCTTTGAACGATTTGTGAAGGGGTGAAACTCCTTCACAATCGGCATTGATTCACCGGAGATTTCTATATCTTTGGTTTAGATGCCGCTATCTCTTGCGATCGAATGTTGATTTTTCTTGGAATTCTGCATCGATCTTATTCCTGAAGTCACGGTTGACCCTAGGGTCATCCGCGATTTATATCAGTATATTCATCTTCTATTTTGAAATTTAATTATCTCATCTTCGTTCGAGCTTATCTTCGAATCATAATTCTAATTGATTAAGAGTTCCTCTAATTTGAATCTCTATCTTTGTTTGAAATCCATTCCTAAATCATCCTTTGAAAATCGGGTTTGTTTGTATTCTAGAAATTGTTTTCTAAACCGAAATTATTATTTTGATAAGTATGACTATATTCTATATATAAAGGTGAAATGTTTTCAATAAAGATTATATACCCTTTTAAAAAACAAGAATTTGAGGTTTCAAAAGTATTTGTAATTTTGAAAAAAACTATATAAGAAATTTGATTTATAACTGAAGGATTTTTAAATTTGAAATTCGAGAATTGAACTCCGGTATTTTGAAATTGGTTTTAAGATTTTGAAATATATAATAATAATATGATTTAAAAGTATTTTCCGAATAAGAGGTTCAAATAATTTTAATGAGTTTCGAATGATTTCAAAGAAATTCCAAAAGAAGTTTGAGAAAATAGAAGTCCAGAACTCACTCACGTCGTTGGAAAATAATTTCGGTGATGAGTGCACGCATCATCGACATTGATTTTCGAGTTTCTGAGTGGGGGATAGGCCACTTCAGTAGCTTTGCTATGCGAGTGATTTTGTGAAACAATTTTGATTTCAAAATTTTGAAGTATGATTTGATATTCGAAAGAGATATGTATATGTATTTGAAACGATTTGAAATGAGCCGGTGTTCAGTCCTCGAGTTTTTGATTTGATATAACCCTATCTATTAAAATTGATTTACTGATCTGTTGCTGATTTCCAACTCTTGAATTTGAAAATGATTTCTTCGACTATGTTGAAGTTCGAGTACTTCCAAATCAAGGTTAACTTTTCAAAGCTAAATTTTTTTTGAAAAGTATTTTGATAAAGTATATAAGTTTGTTTTGAAGGTTTAAGTATGAAGTAATATGATTTAAATAAGTTGAAACTGTTTTGTTAAGTAAATGAATAAGGCAATTTTAAAATTTTCTAATATGAAATTTAGATTTGAAATGTTTTGGAAAGAATTTGGTCTTCAAAATATTTTGAATAAAGTTTAATTAAATGTTTTAACTTAGTAACATCTTTATGAAACTATATATTTAACAAGTTGGAATAAATATATAAGTTGTACGTATGCTGTTTTATTCGCAAAATTAATTTGATCCAAGTTTGAGTACACAAGTTCGAGGTGAATTACACCATTTCGTGTTATGATTTTTCATTCGATTCTTGACGGCGAATATTTGATATGGATTTTGAGCTAAATTCTAGAATTCTCTATCATAGTATATGGCTATGCAAGGAGACTGATGGCTTCTAGTCGAGAAACCATATCGAAATCTGCATTAGGGAAGTCGAATGGACAATACTAGTTCGAAAGCGAACTTGTGTGATCGAGCGAGCGACCAAATGTGATTCTGCGAAATGATGACGTATGTACATCTTATATTCTAATATCATTGATATATTTTGACGCTGAAATTGAAGCTGTCATGTTAGAATATCTTTGCTTACTAAAAAGAAAATTTCCAATTTAAATTACAAAGTTATATAACCCATAAAAGCAAAGATGTTCAATCCCACATGGCTCTTCATACAGCGAAATTTATTTTGGAAATGAATCGGTTGACTTAAATTATATTGATTTGGAAATTTGGATTTATTTTCTAAATCTATTATTTTGGAAACTTTGAAACTAAAGATATTTAATTTGAGAAGAAATAATTTGGTGAAATTGTATATGATTTTGAAATTGAACTGATATTGAAACAAATTAAAATTTGAGGACCTTATGTTACTAAACACTTGATTTGGGAGTTGTCGAACTTATATAAAATTGATTTGTATGAGTATGAAATTGATTCGAAAACTATAGATTTGAAAGGGTACTCAATTTGAAAAGTGAAATCTTATATAATTAAAGTCTATATAAGTGTGATTTGATATACCTTTGATTTTGGAAAAGTATTTGATTTAAAAATTAAATCTTATATATAATGGATTTTATATAAGTACGATATTTGAAAGTGATTTGAAAAGGTACTATATGATACATATTTTCGAAGTAAAGATATGGAAAGTGCCTTCTGCTTGATATCCGATTTGTGGCCACATCTTGGGTTCATTCTATCGATATTATTCTCTCTGATTTTTGGTTTTCCGGATATGATACTCGAGTGTCCTTCGAATTCCATGGCGTTACCCATGGTCTTACGAACTCGACTGCATAGCGTAATTCGTAAGGCAGTGATTGCTTAAAAGGTACGGATGTTTCCTGGGGGATCCAGGCGTAACCATTGTGTATTTGCGATCTATGGTCGTGTTAGTGGCGTAATCCGCAAGGCAGAGATTGCTTAAGGGGTATGGATGTTTCCTGGGGGATCCAGGCGTAACCATTTTTATGTATCCTGCGGTCCACCGTTTTGTTATCATGGCGAAATTCGCAAGGCAGTGAATGCTTAAAAGGTACGGATGTTTCCTAGGGGACCCAGGCGTAACCATTGTGTATCTGCGATCCATGATTTGATTCGTTTTGTTTTGTTTGGATTGTACTTTCCATATCTGTTTTTAAAAGTTTTCCAGTATTTTCACTAGGTGTTGAAACAGGTCTACTAAGTACCTGGAGAATTCTAGTTTTGCGTCTGATCAACGCACTACCAGAGTCTACAGGAACGAGGATAAACTTGTTAATACATCGAGTTATAAAAGTATTTTCGAAAGGAAATTTGTTTCGACTATAAAGGTATTTTATTATAAAAGTATTTCCAATAAAGAAATTTTGTATTAATATTCGAAATTGAAATTCTTATGGTTCTAATTAACCATTCGTGCCCGATACTATTCTTTTGAATCTACCTTATCTACTCAGCTTTATTTATTCACATATATTCTGTTTTTCCAAATCCTCCTTGTTTTCCTTGTTGATTATATATATATATATATATATTTAAATATTTTTATTTATATACTACATGGTTCAATAGAAATTTTAGTGTTATAAATATTTTAGAAGTTATAAATTAAATAAGACATTTTAAAGTAAATGATTATTTGTTTATTAATAATATTTGAAAGTATCTTGAGATAAATTAATAAAGTTATGAATTATGGATTAATGTTTTCAGATAGCTTCTTTGTAAATATAAGAAATAATGTAAATAATTGTTTTCAAATAGTTTTCATATAATTATAAAGGTGTTATTTAAACATATAAATGGTATTTATAAAGAAAGCAAGAAACTTTACAAATGAGTTTTGAAAAGTATTAAAGTATTAAATATAATTGATTTGCAAACGAAGTTTTCAAATGAATATTTCAAGTAAAATTTATATAGTTTTAAATTAATTGTTTAATCTTAACTTTCAATCTATTTTTCTTTCTGGTTGTTTCTATTCTTCTACCTCCTTTCTTTTCGGGGACGAAAAGTTTTGAGTGGGGGAGAGTGTAACGACCCATAATTCTTAGTGATTTTTATTTATTTAAATTAATTGAAATTTTGTGAAATTTAAATAATAAAATTTGGAAATAAAAATTTATTATTTGGAATACGTATATTTTAATATAGCAACTGGTAAATTTTCATCTGATAATATTAAAGTTTATTTTCTTGTGAAATTCTATTTCAATTTAAGTCAGTTAATTATTGATGAAAATAAAATATTTTCCAAACTTGAATATTTTTATACAATAAATTTCTAAATCATCTTCTTAGTGAAACATCAGTCTTCGTTTCGTCAAATTTGGATTTCTATTGCTCCGCTTATCTTAATTCTTGCAAAATAGCAGCATTTCTGGTACCGATTATCGACTTTCGATCGGATGATCGTACCACTAGTATCTGTATACTGTTTTGATCGTCTTGTCGCGCTGATCTCAATGGTATATTTATTTCTGTATTTTGAAATCCGGTACACTACGGAAACAATAAAATGTTCGTTGTATCGGTACCATATATTTGCAACCGTTAGCTTTCTTGTTTTCCAGACTTTGAAACGTGAAGCCCACGCAATATAATAAATTGCTTTAATAGCTTTTCAATAAATGTACAACTGTCCCATCATTTCAATTTATATTTACAGCGGTACGTTTCAGTGCCTCTCTCTCTTCCTTCCGTTCACACCTTTTGTTTTCCATAAACTATATTATCAACATATATAAACGGGTCTCCTTCCATTTTTCAAGCTTTTTTCTTATTTCCAAACCCCCTCAACAATGACACCCATCTGCCTGGAACCCGTCACCAAGCCCATCGCCACCACCCTCCACCAAACTCCGACTCCGCCGTCTTCCTTTGTAGTGCCGCCTCTCCCTTGCATCACCACGTCATACCACCCCAGCCTCCATGCAGCTAGCCCAGGCACCCATGCAAACCGAGCCTTACTCACCATTCTCCGCCTGCAAACCGACCCTCATCTTCCTCCCTCTCAACTTCGAGCACTGTCCAACCAAACCCCACTCCAGATCCACTCACCGCCTTTAACCCCTTTCTACTCCACCTCCCTCCACCGTGAACCGCCACAACACAAGAACCCCTGACCATCAGACCCGCTCCACCTCGGCCGAACCACCATCCTCCGCGCCGAGAGCATCCAACGCATCACACCCCGCCTTCCATTCGAACCCAGCATCATCCCTATCCACCTCGGCAGCCCCATCATAGCCGAGTGTATAGCCTAGAAGAAATAACCACTAACTGCACCTGGGTTGCATCAACATTTCACCAATAGTCGGTAGTTTCTTATTATTCCTTTTGCCCACCCATCAGCAACTCGAGTGTATGGTATGTTATATACTTTATTATATTTTAGTTATATGGAAACCTTTCAATTCTTATATATGGTTGGATTTAAAGGTACATATATGCATTGTACTATTCACATAGATATATCATGCTGTTGGATTTTGGCTTATACAGTTGTTGTAAAGCATACATTTATTAGTAACCAGTATATAATAGCTTGTTGATGGTTTTAATACATAAGGTTATAAAGATTTTTAAAGTTACAGTTTATATATATGTGTACTGTTAACATCAATTTCAATTATAATATGATTGTGAGTTTGTACATGTTCATATATAAATTTATAGTGGTAAGTAAATATAAGTATGTTTATAAGTGTATATATAGATTTGTCTTATTGAGGTTATAGTTAAGTTAGTGAATTGGCATACATATATCTTATTTCTAATATATGTTTAAATTAAAACAATGATTTTGAAACACATGTGTGTATATATATATATTTAAATTAATATGGGTTGAAATTAAAATATGATTTTGTATATATATATATATATCTTCTTTTGTTGTATCTATTCAATGATTCTGATTATCTTCATCGATCCTATTCTGATTTGATTTTGTCTATTCTTATTATCAGCCTTGTTCGTCCATTTCGCGTTAAATCTTGCTTTGCTTTGAAATCCATGTCTGGAACCGTAACTCACTCTATCGTCGAGTCTCTCTCTCTAGCCTCGAAAGGTGAGCAATCACTCACGATTAACGTTCTTTTATTTATAAAATTCAATTTCAATTGAAACGACAATTGAAATATTACTACTGTTAGTTAATTTCATTGCTGTTATTACTATTATCTGTAACTGTTCACCTGTGACATCTCACACCAGTATCTAGTATTTATATGTCTGTTATTACTATTATCTGTAACTGTTCACCTGTGACATCTAACACCAGTATCTAGTATTTATATGTCTGTTATTACTATTATCTGTAACTGTTCACCTGTGACATCTGACACCAGTATCTGTTATATTATTATTGATGATATATGCATGTTGTTGTATTTTATAGTATCTGTTATCACTCTGCAAGTTCCCTGTTAGTATAGAATTCACTATGGGTTGAAATGATACATACCCGAACGGACTTTAGAATAGGAGAAAATCGTTATGGGTTGAAATGATAAACCCAAGCGATTTTCATTTGAATTGAAATTGGGATTATGGGTCGAAATGATATCTACCCGTATATTTTCGGATTGAAATGATAAATATCCGTATCACTTAACCATATGATAAATATATATACAGACACCGTTGGTCCATATATAAATACTTTGAAATTGAATTCTATGGTTTTGGAAAGAAATACATGGTTTTAACAAATGTGGATTCTTAAAATTTTATATATAAATGGTAATGATATATATAGATTTAATAATGATATTTAATTTAATTAAGTTGGATTTAATACATATAATATGTTAAGTATAAAATGTATATTTCAAAATAGATTTTGGTAAAAATTTGATTAAGTTAAGGTTGGGAAGATAATTTGAATTTAGTAAAGAATTTTATTTAATTAAACCAATTTAAAGCTGATTGAAATTGGGATTTAAGATATGATTTATAACTCGAGTTTGATTTAAATAAATTAAATGAATATTTCTTGTTTTAATAATTTAAGGAAATATTTAGTAAAACGAAATTTAAGGCTAGTTAAATGATATTGAAGTGAATATTTCCTGATTAAATAATAATAAAGTTAAATCAAGTGCTATATGAAACTGTTAAATTTAACTTTGAAAATGTTGAATATTAATGCTTTGAAATATATTGAAAATTTAAATGGTATATATAGAACTGAATTGTAATGATGAATTGAGCTTTGAATAAATTTGAATTTGGAATTTGAGTTAATTTGAATCGATTTGTGAGACTTGAGGAAATTAAATACTACTTTAAATTATTTAATGTATATACACTATTTTGGGAAAATAGTTATATTTGAAATGAAATGATATTTGGGTTTTGAAGTATAAATTAAATTGAAATGACCACGGTGTTATAATGTATATCTCCACCTTGTAGATAGTTCTGAAGATCCTTAGAGGATGGTTATCCCAAACATCCTTTAAGTTACTTGTATTTCAGTTGATGTTTCACTTGAGTTGGATTTATTTATATAAGTATGTTAATCCTGACTCGAGTGTTTTGTGTTTTACTTTACGCTCGGGTCAGACCGAGTGATACAGCATTTGAGACTCACCCTTGGAGTTTGGAGCTTCCTTTGGAGATCCAACTATCGCCTCAGCTTTCAGCTCTTCTAGTTGATTCGTTCAGAGAAGTCATCTGTTGTACTGGAGACTTCACTGCATTTGAGATATTCTGTTGTATTTTATTCCTAACTCTGATGTTTATATAGTAGCTTCATGAACTACTATTTTATCTATTCCGCTGCGTATTATGGTATACTCTGTGTCTGTGATTCTGTGATTGATTTATTTACTGCATATGCTGAGTTTTGCCAAATTTAAATTAACAATTTGATATTTTGAATTATTCAAGTCAGACATGTGTGGATTTATTGTCGATTTGAATGGTCCAAAATAGCGAGTCGTTACATAAATGATCATTAAAAGCACAAGGCAAAAAAAAGGCTAGAAAAAACAAACACAAATGTCTAAAGAAAAGGGAAAAGAAGTTGTAGATGTCCATAATGGTTTGTCTACTGAATCTTATTATGATCCAGGGGATATATGGGATACCAAGAAGGAAGGAGAGAATGGTAGTCAAAAAGATATTCCTAGTTCATCGGTTTTACCCATGCCAGACATAATTGATGATCGTGGTCCAAAAGACAAGAGCTTTGTTGAAAGTTTCAGGAGTCATATGGACAATCACCATTTAACTCCTCCACTTGTTTAGTAACACAACAAAAGCCACTAGCACCATCCTCGAGAACTTCTTCAATACTCAAAACAAATGTTTGCAAAAACTTTGGAACATGGTCAATGTCACTTGACCCCATCGAGATTGATTTGCTATCAACATTCTATTTTGGTATTAATTATTTACAATGCTGGTTTGTGAAAGTTTCCCATCTACCATCTTTTCATTTAAAGCATACTCGAAAGCTAAATGATTGTATTTTGTAGAATTCCAGCTTATTCCACTAACTCTTTCAAATCACCATGTTTTTCTCGGTCTCTCTTTGCGAATTACTTGATTTATTTTCAACTCACGAGTTGAAGAAGGCAACCCAGTTTCATCTAACTTATTCAACATATTCAACTTTTCATCCAAAGTGACATTTTCAAATCTAATATTGAAAATTTTAAATTGTTTTATGTACAGAACTTCACACGATTGCTCGACTTTTGCATAGTAATCAAGCTGTCTCTAATGATAATCAACTTTCTCTAAAAGCATCGGAATCCCTGGTTTATAGTAAGAAAATAACTCATGTGCACATAGAAAAGCATAAACATTTCGAAGAATACGATCGCATGTGACATGGCCAATATCATTATTTTTTCATCTTCTCGATCTCATCCAACAACATATCTAGGACGTATTTGGACACGTTGAATCTTTGCTCCCTAAAAAGAGACATTTGATAAGTTTTCCTTACATAACATATACTTTTTTTCTTCCAAAACTAGCTTTAGTACGAGTATGCTGATGTAGCAACTGGTTATCCATTCAATTCCATACCTCCCTAAAATCCAATAGAGACGAACCAAGGTATTTTTTAAAGATGCATGCGATGTTTCCGCCTTATTAGATGTTCAATTGCCCATATATTTTACCTTATTTATCCACGCACGCAAAATGTTATTTTTCGCTCATCCACGTAAAATTAATATAACCAATTGCTTTGGATAGTCCTTCCAAAACTCTTTCAATATAGTCTAATTTTTTTCAAATTCTACCTTCATTGTCGAACGAACAATGTACATCCAGTCATTAACAAATAAGTATGCAATATCACTTTTTTTTTAAAATAAGGTACAATTAGCAACGACATTTCTGGACACATGTCATTCACACATTAACCATGTAGCATCACAGAAGATAGCGTTTATTATTGTGGATTCTTTGTCCATGACGGCAACTTTCGAAACCTTTTCGGGATTACAGAGATACTTCAAATGTGAAAGCACCCAATGATAATTCTCTATTTTCTCAACTAACAGAAACAATAAGCAACAGTAAACGTTTTCCCGGTCAAATTCATACCCATCATCTCTAGTAACGGTATCTCTGATCTATTAGTCATGTACTTACAATCGAAAAGAAGAATAGTAGGAAAACTTTTGCAAAGCATAGCGAATTCCGGGTGTGCCCACATTATATCCAAAATCACTTCTGATGTTTCATAAGCTTCATGCCAAAATGCATTATGTTTCCCACTAAGAAGTTTCATTGACTTTGTATATTCGTTCATCCTTCCAACTCAGAAATTCTCATGCTTTGCTTCACATTGTACAACAACTTTGATATCGAATTATTACCAGAAAACTTCTTCTTACTGGCAATAAATATGTCTCTTGGAGCAACTCTAGCAGTTGACATACTTTTAAAACACTTACTTTCTTTAATCATCAGTCTAGCGGCAAAAGGATAACCAATTAAGCTATTTGTTAATTTATGATTATGTATACCACATTATACATCAACACCCCATCGATCATCACCACTATATATTCTTTTTATCAAAAATTGTCAATCACATTTAATTACCGATGATGCACATCTATGCTTTTGCACATTATTTCCTTTTCTTTCTATAACCCGATATCTATCGCTATGCTCACATGCAAGCCAAACTCTCGGTTTTCTTCTACAAGTTGGTTTATTTATAATATATATATATATATATATATATATATATAACTATTATTGTATTAATTTTCTTCGCATTTGATTGACACCAATGTATGAACTCTACACGAGAGTGGAAGAGCTGCAAAATAAATTTAATGTGTGTGGGGGGTTAAATACATTGGATAAAAAAATTACACGAAAAATAGATACAATGTCATTAACAAAATCCGAAGTAAGGCCAACAATAATTTTCTCATCTTTAATAACACTATCGCCACTATCACCATTTTTCGCTTCAACTTCTTCTTCAATAAAATCGTCATCGATTTTAGCATCTTCAATATGCTTGATATCTCCACACGTGTTTGAGAGAGCAACATAATCCTGGAAAGCAATTAGAACGGAAGTCAACAAATGAGATTCTGCCTAAAGTTTCGGCTGTAGAAATCGACAACCCATTTAACCTGAATTTAAGATAAACGACAGTTATATATAACCGTCTAACTTAAATAGACACAGTTATTAATTTCAAGTATCTTATAAAGAGTCGGGTTTACAAATCCGACACCAATAAAGTTAATTTCAAAATTTAATTAAAATAACAACGAACATACACATCCGCCAGTACTTAAAAATCATCGGAATCGTATTTCCGACTCGACTTTGAAAATCTATTTAATTTTTCTTTGAAATATGAACGGATACACAAAACCGAAGCTAATGAACGTCGCCAAATCCGTATTTCCGTGTTGACTTTCAAACCGTTTAAACATTTTTTAAAAAATTACATAAAAATTTTAGTTTGTTGCTGCTTTAATAATTTGCAAATTAATCCCCCACTTGCCAGAAATCGATTCACAAACAACGACCTACATTATTTATTTATTCAAATCACAAAATTTGTTTGCACTCAATTTTAATTCAAAAAATACAAAATTTATTCTCCAATGATATTGTTCAAAACCTAAAGTAGAATTCAAATGATATTGCACGAGATGAATTACATGAAAAACATCATCATCAATGTCCGCCGTAATCTAGGTTTTCAATTTTTTTTTTATTTTTATAAATTGATAGTAGAGTTTAAGTTGCGAAGAAAAAAGTATAGTTGGAATATGCAAAAAATTGACCTTGGTAAAATAGTATTTTTATGATGTAAGATGCTACCTTTTACATTTTTTTAATGATTAAATTTAGGAGTGTTACGGTTGCGGTAACCGTCATTATTACCACCAACCGTAATTGTAACCGTTGTTGATGGTTATAAATTTTTATAACCGTTACCGCAACCGTCCATGATGGTTAACCGTCATATTTTCAATTTTGAAGCATGTCGTACATATATTTTCAATTATATGCATTATTGATGATAAATTGATATAGCTCTAACTGTTTTTGTAAATTTATTTATTTGTTTATAAAACGATCAATAAGCATGCACATGTTATTAGTTCATTAAGACACATATTATTAATGTACAAGCTATTTCTTTAACTTAAATTACTGATTTTTATACTTTAATGTTAAATATTACACAAAACAATCATGTACGGTTGGTATGGTTAACCGCGGTTTTCAAATTCTTCAACCGTTATCGTAACCGTTACCGTTATAGATGGTAACCGCATGAACGGTTGGTACGGTTGAGCGGTTGAACGATTCAACCATAACAGCCCTAATTAAATTTAACAAATTATCCACTCAAAGCAAATCCAAATTACCTTCCCACCCCTAAGCCCTAACTCCATCCTTTAAAATCCAACTCGATCTCTCCTGCAATTCTCGCCCCCGCCATTGTTGGCGAGCCGGACGCGCAAAGTAATCATAAATTTCGCCGGCCATGCCTCCAACCTAAGACCAACCACCGTCAGGTCACGTTGAACCTTACCGTTAACGTCACTCACTTCCGCATCACCTACATTCGCTTCCACCGTGAAAATCCTTCTTCTCAGCCACCTTCGCCGCCGTCTGCATCGGTTCTATTTCGAACATCTGGGGCTGATCGATCTATGGCGTTCGTTGTATGTTTCGATCCTTCGGCTGATTTGGGGCTGTGAGTTGAAGGAAACGCCATTGATGAATTTGTTTTTCAGAAATTCAGATTCACCAAGTTTTGGTCATCAATTTGTACTTGTTCTTCAATTGTGAACCCTAGTTCGGTTTTGTCCTTCGTTTGGTCTAGATGCCTATTGGACATGGTTGCGTTAGGGCTGGATTTGGGATATTGAGAGAGCAGTTCTTTATTGATGATTTTTCCTGGGTTAATTTGAGCTGAAGATAGATTTATTGATGCTATCCTGGCGAGGCTCGATTGGATAGCTGGCAAAGCGTGCTGTTATGCCTTTTGGCCGGTAAGAGCTTAATTACTTTGCTTATTATTCAATTGTTCATATTTATCAAACCGATGTAATTTATTTTGATGGAGATCAATATATTGTACCAAACTGGAGCTTGCTAGTAGTTGTAATACTCTTCTTTGTTATTCTGTAATTAATTAATTAATCTTTACCCTCCTTTAATACCGATGATCTGTAAATAAATTACAATTTATTTATTTGTTCATATTCTTCATGTTCTGTAAACATCAAACCAAATCTTAAATGTCAATTTACAATATTGCCACTTTAATTCATTTACAGGAATAAAAGCACAGTGAGCCGAAATGCAGAGCTGGAGCATCGATGTTAATTTTTCACTTAGCTAACGTGGTAATTTTGAGCTCATTTGTTATAAATCCCCATAAGTATTATAATCTCAAGGCACACGTATGTTTATAATATGTTGTAGCTTATATATATGTATGCATATGGAAACTTTTATTTAAACACAAAATAATGACAGACTTCGACACAATCGATGTTGATGTTTAGATCTTCCATTAATTTCCATCTTAAAAAATACTACGATCCAGGTTTGTTGTTTCAAGTTTTGTGTTTTACGTTGTGTTCCAATAGCGGTTCTCCATACACGTGCACGCACACACCAGATTAGGGCTTGTTAACATGTTGTCCCATTGCAATATTTGATTGTTTGATAATGTATTTGGTTAAGCGTGATACTTTAAATGGGTTAATTCAGTTAACATGTAATCCAAAATGTATTATCATTTTGCTTTTCTAAAATTTGCTGATGCCTTTTGTTTACCATGTTAATCAAACCTCCTCTCTGTACCACAAATTCCCTGGTCTTTTTCAAAAGCAGTTGTCAAAGAACAAATCATAACAATGCTACACAGATGCTAATGGCAATACTAAATATATTCTGGTCAAATTTGTAAATTATCACAACATAATTAATATATTTTATTACTTATATTTAAGCACTATGTTTTTTTTTACTTAAAATGCTTAAACACTTGTAATAAGATTCGACTATAACTCCTAAGATGAAGAATACATCATTTGGACTCTTCTTTTATAGAAAGACTTGAACCTGTTTTGTTCATTTCATAGAATTCATTTTGGCTTTCAGTATCAGCACACTCGGGTTTCAGCCTAGGATTTACTACACCATCTAAATATGCTGGTCGGTCAGCTTCATTACTACTACCTTTATAGGTTGCCGGCGGACATAGGTTTCACTACCTTAGGTCGTCTCAATTGTTAGAACTTAGCAACCGGAATATAGAAAACATACAACTAGGATGGACGAATATTTGACTGGTTCGGTTCCAACATTGGTATCAAAGTTAAATCGTTGATGCGGTCTAAATTAGCAATGTTTGAGCTAACTAATTTAAGCCTATCTATCCATTTAGTAGGGTGTTTAGAAAAGCAGTGTCAAAATGTTGAGTTTAGGTAATCAAGTACCCCACTCTATGTGGCTACCGCTCTAGCTCGATGGATGCTCCCCAAATAAAGGCTCAAACTGATTTTGGCTTGAGCTAATTTTACATAATTTGTGGAAAATTTAAAATTTTTAACTTAAATTTGAAAGTTAAATTTTAAATATGACATGCTATAAACGTTATAAGCTTTTCGAAATTGGTTTTTTAAGTTAATATCTTCACGTTTGCACATTACCTTAGATAGAGGTGTGTCATTTTTGTTGAATTTATCGCTTACAAATTTTTTCGGTAAAATCCAATTTCAATTATTATTATTGGTACATTGCTGTAATGATTATTTACAACAATTATCATCGTCTTAACTATATCACATTAGGATTTATAGACTTTAGTTTTCGTCAAAAATCCAACATCGTTCCCATTCAACTTTGCAAGTTCAAACACAAAATCCTTTATTCAATGATAACAATTATTTAAAAAACATAAAATGTAAAACACATCACCTTAGATAGGGTTATTTTGTTGTTACTTCCATTTGTAACACAAAATTGAAGGAAATACAGTTTGTTATCATTGTTATTGAAAATTTCAATACAAGTAATTGCATTATAACATTTTATTCTTATACATCAGAAATAAAAATACATTATTATGGCATTGAATGTTGATTAACTAGCATATTGTTCATAAAACAAAAATTATATCTAGAAATTATTTAATCAATGTATTAATAATTTAATCTCAATGCTAATTAATGCAATTAATGTATTAATTGATTTAATGTGTATGCAATTAATTCCGAACTTGAAAATTATTTTACACCTTTTGATACATTATTTCAGACTTTATGACAAGTCCAAAAGTATAATGTCTATTAATTTAACTCCTTCTGCTACAAGTTAAATTTCAAAAGTGTACGTAATTTTTTTCTAAACAAGTAAAACTTCTATTTTAAAATGTAAGCAACTTTTGATTTGCTATAGGTGGTTATTCTGCTTGCATTTTTGAAACAAAGCTTTAGCTTGTTTAGAAAAAAGTTACTTGCATTTTTTAAATTTAACTTATAGCAGAAGGAAGTTTAATTTATAGACATTGTATTTTTGTACGTGTCATAAAGTCTGAAATAATGTATCATAAAAGTGTAAAATAATTTCAAGTGCAAAATTAATGGCATAGCTGTTAGGTCAATTAGTATAATACTTGCGTTAATTAGCATCCAGATTAAATTATTAATACATATACATAGCGCTCGCCATTACAAGGGGAATGACAGATTTCTGAAGTCGATTAGCGATACGATAATGATGCGGTGCCGGCACGGCATCACTAAAATTAAAGTCATCACCAAGACATCGCTACTTTGTCACGTCTTACGATGCCATTTTTGTTCTCGACGTTTGCACATTGGCATTGCAAAGGCGTTGGAAATTACCTATGCCTTGGCGATGCCACACATCTTTGTACAGTCGTAGATTTATAACCGTTAAATTCAATCCAATTAAACGGTTGTACAGTGCTCCACCTCATCCATCTTCTCCACTATCTCTTATCCAATAAAACTCCAGATCACAAACATCTTTTACTCCATCGTTTTCAAATTATCCAAGCAAATTTTTTTCCAAAACCCTAATATTAGCTATGCCGCCCAAACCTTATAAGAAATCTGTGGAGAAAAAAGAAATCGATGCCCTTCTTTTTAAACGCATCTCTTCATTTTCAGTTCAGCCTTTTTGTCAACTTGAATTTGATTTGGAAAAAAATCAGATTAATCGATCAATTAACCAAAATCATGGGGCATTATCATCATAATCATGTACTGCCAAAAGGATTCAGCACGATTATAGTGGGAAAGGAAGAAGAAGAGGAGCTGCAGAGGTTTGTTGTGCGGATTGCTTACTTGAATCATCCATTGTTTGTGGATTTGTTGAAGGAGGCGGAGGAGTATGGCTTCAAACAGGAAGGCGTGATTACAATTCTGTGCAACATTTAGGAGGTTAGGGATGCGATTGAGAGGAGCGTCAATTGTAGAGTGGTACATCACCATGGTCATGGCGTACCGCCATTTCATATTACGGGTTGCATGAATATTTAGTTCCACCGTTTCATTTCTTGTTATTTACTTTGTATGTATTGAGTTTGATAGAAGTTTAACTAGCACCAATTATTCGGTGCGCTCACACAATCACCATCACATCTTATTTGTTGTTGTGTTACTCTCTTACCAAAATAAAATCGTAAGAAAATATGTAATGAAAATAAAAGCCAAACCATCTTTAGCCAAGCTGTATTCATTAAGATATGCGGAACAAACAGAATCTTAGTATTATGTTGTTGAAAGCCAAGCTGTACTAAGTAAAATATGTGGTTGGAAATGATGGAACTATGTATCTTCCACTATGTTCTCATTCTCAAGTGGGAACATGCAATGTAGTGAAACTGTTTGCTGAAATGGAACTAACAAATACGTATTAGAAAAATCACACGCCTCTTTTATTTTTTCCCTTGAGTATGATATCTCAGATACTAGACTTGGTCTTCCATGTCATCCTCTTGCTACTTGTTACATAATATGACTAGGTCAATCTCTCTTTTAAAAACAAAGTAAAAAAAAATGAGTTTCGACTTGGCCAGTTTACTTTCATCTTCTGTCTCCATACACTTCTAGGTATATGTGTGCAAAAATGGAGCTAAATTCATGCAGTACTAAATTCAATGTGAATCGCTGTTTGTTTAGTCGTTTAATCCATGCAGTACTAAATTCAATAATTCCTACGGCTATGCTAATATTACATATGTCGTTTTAACTTGCACTTTTGTTTACTTGCAGTTTTCATGAAAACTTTTATTTTGATGTTGCAACTCACATGCACAGCGCACAAGCTCAGTCTAATTCTGGATCCAAGGTTTCCAATGGTTCAGGTACACCGATTTCTATTGTATAAATCATTTTCACGTCCAGTGCTATAATATGTGGATGTGTCTAACCATTTAACAATGTCTGCATTTTCAAAACAAACTTAAGTTTAAATATATGAATTAGTTAGTATGGGTGAAGGTAAAGGCTCTGGGCATCACCAGGAGAGACAAAGGACTTATTTGTGGAAGAAGAAATCTGGTTAACATATAAATCATTAGTTACCTTTTAATGTACTTTCTTTGTTAAACAAATTTAACCCATTTTCCAGGACCAATCTATTTTTCACACTATTCTCTTGGTCCTAGTGGTGCTTTTTCTGACATTTGAGGTTGTATTGCCAATCATATCACCCATTTCTTATATTACTACAGTCAGTCCATCCAATGCATAGATATATGGCAGATAAATATTATATCAACAAAGATCTTCATACATTTATGATGCAAATTTAAGAAAACCTGTATTAAAAAGATGAGAACCTCTACAAATTCATTTTCCGATATATTTAGCAATATAAGTTGAGATAAAATAGATGAACATAAATAGTGTGGAAACTAAAAGGCAGTAGATCTATATGCATGTGCATCAAAAACTAAGGGCTAATTCTTAAAAGTTCTTATTCATTTGGATTCTACAGACAAAAGCATTTGAATCGATATGCATCCATATGATTCATCATTGACTGCACGTTTAATTTATGTTAATATGGTCGTCCAAAAAGTCTGCATTAGTATGTATATATAATACAGTAGGGCTACCCTAGGTCCAAGTCCTAGTGTAAATTTAGATACTACTTCATACTTGACACTGTTTGCACTTTACAGTAATGTTTTCTCATATATGAATATATTGTGAAAATATTATTGCAACTTCTTCCACCAACTCAAGTTTTAAACATAATGTTACTTCCATTATGGTTTTAATCCCATATTTTTTATATTTTTATGGACCTTAAAGTATGACTAGTACTGTTGAAAATTTATGCATACATACCTTATCATTCTATCCTTTTAAATTTGTAGCAAGTGAGATGGAAAGCAGAAATTATGTTTAAATTTGTTCTATATTAGTTCTGATCAAAATTGGTGTTTCAATCTTCTTATGAAATGCATCATAATGCCATTTACCAGTTTTGGGAGATTTTAAAATTTTCAGCACCCATTGAAGTTTGCTAAGTGTACTTTTTAGTAACCAGAATTTGCCTTGCAATGGAAATGTAAAAAGAAAAAGGGAAAAAATCATCAAGGCCACACACTTAGGATCTGCTTGATTTCATTTTGAGTTTTGTGTTTTGCGTTTTCAAAAGTCATAACAAAATATGAAAAGAGAGGAGAAAATTGTTTAAAATTTAAGGCATTACGACGATGATGGAGGAACAACGAAGGTGATGGAGGAACGGGGAAGGACGACAAAGAGGATGGAGGAACGGCGTAGAGGATGGAGGAACGGCGAAGGGATGAATTTCTCAAAACACGGAAAACAAAATAAATTTGTTTTCTATTTTACATGTTAACTTAGGACCCGTTTGATTTCATTTTGAGTTTTGTGTTTTGCGTTTTCAAAAGTCATAACAAAATATGGTAAAAGAGGAGAAAAATGTTTAAAATTTTAAGGCTTACGACTAGGCCTGTCAATGGATACCCGAAAAATCCGAAATCCGCTCGGATCCGTATCCGAAAAAACGGTTATTATCCGATATCCAAAAAGCGGATGCGGATATTCGATATCCGAAAAGAAAATCGGATGCGGATGCGGATATGGGCATATCTGTATCCGAAAAACATCCGTTCGATCTGAAATTTAATGTGTGTTGCCATTTTGTCATTATGTATGTTGCTATTTTATCATTTGAATTGATGTAATATCGTGTAAACTTGTTTGATATTATGTGTGTTGTCATTTTGTCATTTGAAAAACTGATTAGTATTGTAGTGTGTGTATTGTCATTTGAGAAAGTGATTGTTTTAGTTCAAAAATATTAGTATAATAAAAAATTTATTCAATTTCGGATGCGAATATTTCAGATATTTTCGAATATCCGGAAATATCCGCTTTTTATTTTCGGATGTGGATTTTCGGATATCCAAAAAATATCCGCGGATGCGGATACGGATGTTAATTCTCAGATATCCGCGGATATCAGATGCGGATTTAAATTTTCGGATGCGGATACAACCATATCCATATCCGTTTGCATCCGTTGACAGCCCTAATTAAGACGATGATGGAGGAACGGCGAAGGGATGAATTTCTCAAAACACGAAAAACAAAATAAATTTGTTTTCTATTTTACATGTTAACTTCATTATTTAAATTGGTTGTTTTTCAAAAATACACGCGTCATGCTCTTTTTTGTTTGGACGAAAACACAAAACTAAAAATAGCAAACCAAACATGAGCTTAATTTTTAATCGAACATTTTTATTCCTGCTTTGACCATCAATGCAGATACTGTAAATATGTCTGTGAAGTGTCACCTGATGTTATAGCTTATTACTTGAGTTCCTGTTTCTCCTCTCAAAACTCAGCATGTTTTTAATACAGGATATAGAATTTTTGAAACTAATTTAAAATGTAATGTGTTGTGTATGCAGAAGAGATTGTGGAGGGGCTTTTGGTTTGGATGTGAGGACGGTGATGAGCTGTTGGATGATATATGAGTTGCTTCATTTGGACATAGTTTGTATATTATATGCATTTATGTTATTAAGTGTTATTTGGACATGTTAGGTTGGAATGGTAGTTGTCATGTGATTTTGTAATTTTGTTTTACCAAGTATTATTTTGTTGCGTGTTTAGACTTAAATTGATTTTTTTATCATTGTTTATTAGTTAAATATGTAAGCTTTGCATATATATGATTGTTTGTGATGATATATGTTGATTATATTGTTTGTTTGGCAAAACAGGTTTAGCTTTGTATGAAAATTCTACTTGGCTTATGGTTGTAGTAGGCGAATGCGGAGAATTGTTACTCGTAGTGGTTATGCGACACAAAAGTATAGCAATGGCGTCGTTAAAGTATAGACGCCATTACGACGAATTTTTTGCTTTAGAACACTGGCGTCACAATGGCTAACTAAATTAAGTGACGTCTTTGCGGCAATATTTTTTTAATATAAACACGAGTTGCAAAGGTTTCCTTAAAATTTTGCAAGCTATAGTGACGTATATTTAGTATCGTTTATTTTTCTATCAGTGTTTATGGTATCGCTGTAGCGTTGTTAAACTTTTTTAGCTATGCCATAGACATCAAATGCACATCATAAAAAGGCAAATTTATAGTAGTGCATGTGGGGAAATTATCGTTTCTAGGTGTGTTTTTTTCCCGAACAATATCCTAATTAAACAACATTCAATGTCATTATAATGTGTTTTTTTATTTCTAGATGTATAATAATAAAATGTTATAATGCAATTACTTGTATTGAAATTTTGAAGAACGACGTTATCAAACTTTGTTTCCTTCAATTTTGTTTTATTAATGGAATCATTAATACCATCCTAACATAACAACAAAATACCCCTAACTAACTAAGGTGATGTGTTTCATGTTTTATGTTTTTTAAATAATTTTTATTATTGAATAAACCATTTTGTGTTTGGACTTGCACAACAATATTGTGTTTGGACTTACACAGTAATATTACCATTATATGCATCTTATTTATATTCTTATGTTGCTTATATTGATGTTGGTTGAAATATTTATGACGTACTGTCTGATCTGTGCAAGTGTCGTTATAGCGATTATCGCTATACTGTCACCGAAGAAATAACATTTTCTTAAACTCTTGTGTGTGTTGAACTTGTGCTTGTATCTTTATAAAACAAATGTTTGGTCGCGTTTGCGCTCTTTGAAAGTTGTTTAAACTATATTTTCAAGTATTTTAAAAGAATTGGAGGTTTAAATATATACTTAATTATTATTTAACTATAATAAAGTTAATTAATAAATTTATTGATGATGTTTAAATTTAATTAACCGATTTAATAAAAGTGTTTTAAAGTTAATTAACCGATTTAATAAAAGCAATTAAAGTTAATTAACTGATGTAATAAAGGTGTTTAAAGTTAATTGATTTATTAAAGAAATTACAAATTTGATTAATTGTCTCTTGGGATAATTATTGTGGTTTTAAATTTATAAAAGAATTATATATCAATTATCTTTTAGGGTGAGTAACATAGTTTTAAATTTTTAAAAGCAATTTAATTGGTTTATTATTTTCCACGATAACAAATGTTGTTTGAAATTTATAATTGGTAGTTTATAAATGAGAAAATATTTTAAAAGGAATTGTTTGAAAATAAAGCTAAGTGTAAATTGTTTTGGGTTTGTGGTAAACAATGTTTTAATGCTATTTGTTTTTTTACTCTTCTTTTTAATTCACTTAGAAATATAATTAGCTATTTGAAAAGAATACTTTTAAAGAATGGTTTTAAAAAATGTTTTTACAAATATTTGTGATGTGACAATCAAGCACAAGTGAGTCAAATGTTGTAAGAGATTTAATTTTCGTATACAACCTTTTTGTTTTTTTCGATAATTGATTTATTGACTATCGATTTTGCTTTTTTTTAGTTTCGTCAATTTAAGACGATTTGTTGCTCATTTAAGCATTGAAATCCTTCGTTGGAAATTATTAGAACCAGAGAGCGAGTGGACATCAAGCTATGTGGGGTTGCTCCCATTAGGGTATTTTCACATCCACTCTAGATTAGATTCGGTTGTATGCGCACGAAGATGTGAAATACTCAGATTGTTGGTAAGGTTGGCGGGGTCTAGCTTGTACCTTCCCGAGAGAGTCACAGAGAAATGACCCTCTCGAGTATATTGTCAAAAGTATACTTTCGCTAAGGGGGTGCACCCTTCTAGTCATTGTTGCAAATTTCATTTTCCTTATTTGATTCAAATCTTTGAAATCATTCTCTTAATTGCATCGAGAAGCGGCTGGAGCTCTTCTCGATGTTCAATTATTTGTTTGCATTCTTTCAAGTCTGATTTGGGTGCCAACTTGTTTTCATTCTTTAATCTGTGGTTGTTGTTCTTGTGAGGTAAAACTTGTTCCGTGTTTAGTGACATAGTTTCATAGAATTATTATATGTTTATCATTGTTAATGAATTTATTCGTTAACCCCCAACGTATTAGAAAGCAGAGTTCTATCGAGGAGAGGTTATAGTAAGGCGAGTTTAAGATGTTGGTATGCCTTGAGATCAAGTCCATGTTGATGTCATGCATATTCGAAACCAAAGTTTAAGTCATGCTAGAATCATATCCAATCAATATGCAAGTCAATATGCAATCAATATACAAGTCCCTATTCAAGAGTCAACTTGTCAAATATGTTGTGCAAGTCACAAGTTCAAAATATGCTATGAAATAGTTCAATGTTCAATCCCGTATGTGTACAAATTTTAGGTACTACAATTGGCAAAAATCTCCAAATTGATTTAGGGTTCACAAAATTAAAAATGAAAGAAGAGTGAAGAGAATTGTTCGCCCCCATTTGCAAGCCCCTAGGTTCGTATTTATAAGGGTAAACTAGCTTCGACATTCAGCTTCATGCCACCTCTATTGTCTTAGACATGCTTGACTTTGATGGCATCAACAAAGGAATTAGCTTCATCATCGCATGGTTGTCGTTCCATTAGTAAAGTCACACAACATCAATGATTTGCGGCATTAATGGTTTATATAGATATTGACGACGTTTGCCATCAACATCGCATATGTAGATATGCGGTATCCTCCAAATCTCTATAGAATGCACCAAATGAAAGTTGTCACGGTGGAGTGGTGGCATTGATTATTGGCGGTTTCAATAATGGGCGATGTTTATGGGAAGCAGTTTCATACAGTATAGCTTCGGCAACTATGACTCTTGGAATCATCATGTAGTATCATCCAATGATTGATAAAGTGCGGCATCAAAAGATATGGATGAGTAGCGGCATATGATAGTGGTATTAATAAGAAGCGACTTTGATTGGTAGCAACGTTGATTGGATGTGTTATAAACTTTAGCTTTGCTGATACGGGGTGCTACTTGAGTGGCGATGTAACGAACGCGATTTTTCATCGCTCGAAAATTGACATTAATACATCCACTGTATCAACTGCCGAGCAATCGAATGCCGGAAAACCAAATTGTTATGAAGAAAAAGAAGAGGTAGAAGAAAAACAAAAGAAAAGAAAGAAGAAACAACAGGAAAACACAGAAACAGAAACAATATCAGAATCTCACATTCGCAGTGGAACAACATATAATAGATAAATGAATAATCTTTAAATCAAAGAACTATATCATTTTATTACATTACATCATATCAGAGTGTACAACAACAATACAACACTGGACAGTTATATAAACTTGTCCTCATACAGAATACACAGCGGAATAAATAATATCATATACAAGTGGTATGTTTCGCCATCCAGCTCGCCACTAAGCTCCGTAGTATCTCCTGAATCCAGAATGACCTGATAACCTAACTCTAGACTGCCCGTGTGGAAATTGGTGGGCACCCAGAGTTTAGGAAGGAAACAATAAACTCCAGGTCAGTCATGGTGACTGGTGTGAGAGCTAAAACAGTTATTTATCTTTAAAACCAACAACAAGATAATTTTTAAAGTCAATTCGCAATGTTTTTGGAAAATGAAACTACCATAAGGCCTCCCGCCACACACACAATATAAATGCAGAATTTTGGAGGAGATTTCTCCTTATGATAGTCAAAGATGCTTACTACGCAAAAACAAATCCTTTTTGATATTATTATTAGTGCATAGTGAGGAAAACATTTCGAATGTATAATATAAATCTTAGCCAGCATAGGTACCATGATAGTATGCCTACTATAGCTACCATGTTAAATGGCAGGTTCTACAACTAAAACCGTATAAGGCTCGTATTGTTTCTTTGGATTTCCAACAAATGGTCGGGCAAAGGAACTTCCCAAGTAAAATAGAACGCCTCTGGAGCGACGTTCCCGGATCCTAACCGGATCTCTGCTACACAAGGCCGGGTTACCCTTAGCTGGGTAACTACTGACACGAATATGTCATTCCTCGGTCGTTTGCGACCTTTATCCGAGGATCCTCGATTCCAACAACCACAAGTAATAAATTTGCAGCAACCACAAAGTAAGTATCTGGGCTCCATACCATGATACCACTCATAATCCAGAAGGAAATGACATACACTAAGGGGTCGCTATCCTCTAATAACCTTGCTGCCACGATTCCTGTTTCGACCATACCGGGTCGTGAGGTTCGACGAAGTCTCGTCCACAAAGTCACGATTTGGTACAAAGCCATGCTTTGGGTCAACAAATGATCAAAGTAATGATCACAAAGATAAATGATCATATCACAAATGATCAAACAATGATCATTACACAACAACACTCAGCATGCCACGTTACCAAATTGGGAATATATCACTAGTAACCTTCAACTACATAACCTCTGAGCTCGTACATCTCAGAGAAGAGTGTTAAGCTAAGAGAATAAATTCTCCGCCACCAACAGGAATGTATTTGAAAGAAACCAGCTTTATATCTCAAAATGTAACGTCAGACGCACAACCATACAAGTCTGTTCCGGGATCGAACAGAACCGAAGGCACTTCCAAAGAAGCCCTTGCAAATCCAGATAATTTCTAATCACGTCCGGACTTCCCGTCACAAAGGGTGATAAAATCTCTATATCGGAGATCAGCCGATGCAGAGTCATTCGACGGTAATCCTTCCAATTTCAAAAACATCCGGTCTTCAACACCGGTCTTCAAATGCAATCCATTTCGACGTATCACATATTCGGAATGGGTTATACGACCCAAAGGTCCTTTCCCGGCTAACCCGAATAGTGAGCGCTTATTCAAAAATAAGTGTAGCATTCAAATTCAAGCAAATCACAACAAATACCCATTCAAGGTAATTATTGATAGTCGGTTATTTAACTATCAATAGGTCTGCACAGCACATCAGATTCCAAATAATTTTCCAAATTATTTATTTTCCAAAAATATCTTTACAAGATATATAATTTTCACACTTCAACCATTTGAAACCAAATTTCAAATCACTTTCAATTTATCTTTAAAAGATAAAATCTCAAAAACATTTCACTTCATATTGGAAAAACATTTCCATACTTATTTAATAATAAGTAATTCACAAATCCATTTGTTTTCAACATTTTGAAAATATCCAATATGCTTAAATCAAAATTAAGTATATATTTCATTCTTTAAGGAAAGCGTTCTCTTAAACACATTTATTTGAGTCAAAACGAATGTTGCGTAAAACATCGTTACGACGACCCAAAATCACTAGTATAGGGATTCGAAATTAAGATAGATATATAAATCCCAATACTATATAAAACATTTCCTTTCGGAAACCATTTACTATAACAACAGTGTTATAGTCCACCATTTCCTTATTCCTCGAAACGTCTATTTCAACAATAAATGTTGAAATCTATGTTTTCGATACTTAACACGTTTTAAAACATCTTTTAAGACAATTACTTCATTTCGTAATATCACTTCTCCAAAACATATCCATTTTATTTAATAATATATTCACTATCCAAAATCGTGAATATACTTTATTTACCCAATTTAATGTTTCTACACATTTATTAAAAGATTATCCACTGTCTAAAATCGTGAATAAAATTCCCAACAAAACTCTTATTTTTTCAACATTTAACTTAAAAGATAATTCGCTATCCAAAATCACGAATATATCTCCTTTAATAACCTTCTATATTTCATTTGTCAAATTCAATTGATTTCGGATTTATAATTTTTTTTTATAAATTCCATTTCTATTTATAAAACCCCTTTTTTTAAAATCAATTCCATTTAATAACTTCGCAACTTCATAAATCTTATTTACTTATACTTCATCTTAACACTTTAAAACTCTTTTATAACTCAATTATTTTGATCTATAAAATATCAATTTTGAAATCTTATATATATAAACCATTTAAAATAAATCAATCAACTATTTATTTCAAAAATCACACTTTGGTTATATTTCACAAAGATCATAATTTTTATAACTTTAAAATTTTAACGTTAATTTATTTAAGATGAATCAATTCAAAATTTTAATAAAACGTATATTTTCGAAAATTACTTTAAGAATCCCTTTAAAATCAAAATCGTTATTTTTTTAAACTTCAAAAATGGATCCGATGATGCAACAGCACCAAATAATCAATCATGGCATCCAAACATCATATATCGATATGGCAACAGCATATATAACAATATCTGTAAATAAATCAATACAGTTGAGGAATCCAGTTGGATCCCTCCAACTTGTTTCCCTGCATCCACAGATGTTAGCACAATACCAATTCCGTTCCAATACAGAATATCGCGGTATATGGGATTTATAAATATTATCCGCTATTATGCGGCGCAATAGGGTCTCATCCACTATATAATGTGGGAAATCAACTCCAAGTACATATATAATACCAATTCCACTTCAATGTGAAATTATCGCGATATATGTTTTTAATAAATAACCTCCGCTTAATAACGGCGTATAATGTCTATTTATCACAATAAATAACAGTCATCATCCAATTCACACAATCAAGCAATTTTAAATCTAACTATTTAAAATTTAAATCGAAACAAAATATTCGATTGAGTGAGAAGTTCTCACCTTGAATTTACGATAACAATTTGTAGCGTTTTATTTCGAATAAAATTAAACGGACGTTTAATTTTACCCGAAATTTTCGCTAGCTCCAAACGAATCCAATCCAATTCCATAGCATAGTGTTCGACAAAACGAAGCCAACGCAACTCGTTTCGTCACAATCCGACCTCGTATCAAAGAGTTACATCATTTTAAAGATTATACGAATTAATTATATAATTATTTCACAATTTAATTACATTTTCAAACCCTAACTGCATCTGGACCGTTGATGCCTTTCTTCCTCGTTACTCCCAGGAGATGTCGCACGCAATAAAACCCATCTCACGTTCAAAACCCTAATAGCCGCATGCACCACGTTCGTCGAGGAATCGATCAAGCGGCACCACGCGATGCGCCACCTCTAGCTCCACCCACGGTCCATTTCCGGGCGAGCTCGGTCATGCTTTCACCTCGAAAAGCGTGAAAGACTACCGCCCCTTTGAATGCATATTGCCGTTGATCGGCTCACTCAAAATCGATCACAACCGTTGAAGTTGTAGATCTCATGTAGCTCTACGCTTTTGCTTTAGGAAGTTTTACGAATAGATGTGTGGATTTGAAGAAAATGAGGGAGGAAAGAGATGAACTTTCGGCCATTGAATGTATATGGAGGCGGCTGAACGTTTTAAAACCCTAGGGTGGTTTTATTTTGCAAAAGTGAGGAATAAGGGGCTTTTATAGAAAATATTCCAAAACACTATTCATCCAAATTTTTCCGAACTCCAAACGAAGCGTGCCGGCTGACATTTCTAAGGTTTACCCCGTGTTCCGGACACAATGGAATAGGTTTCGGGAGCTAATTCGGTCGTATGTGAGAGTTACGGAAATAAACGATCAGATTTAAATTAAACCGATTTAAACCGATTTCGATGCGTTGTGGCTTGCCCTGGACAAACGATAAATCCGGTTGACACGAAATTTGAAACCATACAATAATATCACATTACGGATCCGATGAAACTAGTTTCGTCGAAATCCGAGACTGTTTGAAAAATGACTATTTTTAACTCGCCAAATTAATATTAAAACAATTTCGATGCATTTCGAGCTGCCATGGTCAAACGACAACTCCGATTGCTACGAAAATTGAAACCCGATAATAACAAACTATTACGGATCCAATGGAACTAGTTTCGTCCAATTCTGAGACTGTTCGAAAAATGGCTAATTTCACTAGTTGATTAAATATTAAAATATTCAATTTTCATAGATTAACTCTAAATTCGATTTTAAAAGTTCTATAACATCACTATAACTTCAATATGATTTAATATAACTTCATAAATCAGTTTCAATCACATTTAATTCAGATTTCAATTATTTACCCAATTTCAAGTATTAAATTAATAATTAAATCGCCCAATTAAATCACTACATCGAAATTAAATAAATTCGATTTTCAAATCTTACTTATTAATATTTAAAATCAATTAAATATTCGAATTTCAAATGACAGAAATTCTGGGTCGTTACAATTTCCCCCTTAAAAGAATTTCGTCCTCGAAATTACCAAGTAAGAAAGATTCACAAAAACCATTAACTTTTCAAAACAAACCGTTCAAATTTGATTTTACAAATCTCTTAAGTGTTTAACTTTTCCAAAATCCATAGTTAAACTTCTTTCAACAATTTCACTAAGTTTTTCAAAATTTTCAAATTTCTCAAAAATATTCTAACGCCTTAAATTTTCAAAAAATTTCGCCATAGCCTAGTTTGCGCGGCTCGATCCGAAAAAAAAATGACAGTGTATATATATCACAAATATACATCTCATCAAGTGATGAGGCATCCCGTAGGGAAAAAAGTGTAAAAGTACGATATTTAATCCGAGATATGTACCTTATATATAATTAGCGAGCGTATACAGCTAATATAGCGTGAAAGCGAGCTCCAAATGCAAAGCAAACGCCCTCCGCACCTACTAAACACTCAATCAAACAAATGAGAACATGTATATAGAAAATAATATCGATATACATCATATAACAACATAATAACTACATGTGCTAACATAGCAATTGCAACAAATCAACCAATGCAACCATCAAAACAACTATCATGCAATAAACATCCAACAAATCCATACCAAATCAATATTGATTCACTTTCCATTTATATTCATTGAATTGGTTTTCAATTTAATCACAGTTGATTCATTAACGTTGGATTTTACTAACGTTCATTCATTCGTTTCCAACTAGTTCATATTCACTAATTAAATTCAAATTAGTTCACTTTCTATTTGAATCAAATTCAATTTCTATTCAAATTTACATATTATCAATTTGAATTCAATTACTTTAGCTTCCAATTTTGCTAATTCAATTTCATTAACACTTAATGAATTTAGATACAATCAACTAACATCCATATAACAACCAATGTATATTCAACATAACCAAATTCATTTAATTTACATTCAATTTGGTTCTACACTTTAATTTTCCAATTGGTTTAATATTAAATTGACTTCCATTCAATTCATTCAAATTCCAATTTCATTTACTTTTTATAAATTAACACTTACATCCATTGTTTCATATCAATTTATTTTCATCAGATTGATTCACATTCAATTCATTTCTTAACTCAATTGCTAATTCCTTTAACAATTAAAGTTGAATTTCATTCATATAACTCAAGTTCATATTCATTTAATAAATTCACTTTATTAATTTACTTTGATATCAAAATCAACTTCGTTCAACATTACTTAAGTTATTTTCCATTTCAAACATCATTTGTTTAACTTAACTTAAGTTTCCACTTATAAATCCAATTCAGATTCAAATTTTATCTAACTTTTACCAAAGTCAAAATTTATTATCTCATATTATAAGTTCAAAACTTGATTACTTATATTCAACAATTACAACTTAGATTCAATTGATTCACTTATACTTATTTTAATTTAATTCCATCGTTTAAGTTAAATTTATTATATCAAAAGTTCAAATTATATAAGTATCAACTCATTTATCATTCCCATAAATATTTTAAATAGGATTCCAAAGTCTTTTCAACCTTTCAAAACCATTGTGATATCAATTCAAATTATCTTTTGAATTTCTAAAACCAAATCCAAATTTTCCAAACAACTTCCATTTAAAATAATCTGGCAGCAATTCCTCTTTTGGAAACCCGAAATGAACACCAATGATGTCGCGATCATCATCGGAATTATTTTCCAACGACCGAAAAGAGTTTAGAGCTTTCATCTCTCCAAAACAGTTTTCCAAAATATCAAATCCTTTCAAAATACTTCTCTGGAATTTTATTTTAGATTATAAATCACATTTACAAATCTTTTACTTATAAAATTTCACTTCTTATATATAAGATTATTTTTACCATTGTAAATCATTTTAATTATAATTCCATATATTATAATTCATTTGCTTATACACTTCATTCTTTTACAATTGTTGTTTTCGTTTAACTTATTCAAACAACTTTTATTAACTTATATATATTCTTACATTTTCAATATCCAACACTCAATTATGTACACTTTAATAATTCCGAAAAATTATTTCCTTTATAAAATATAATCGAGGTAAAATTATTTCATTTACCCAATTTAAAATGATACTATGTCGTCTTGCCTCGTTTAAGTGTTTAGAAACCCCTATCGATAATATGGCGTCCCACATACCGACCAGAATTCACAAACAGCTCAACGGATAAGCAAACACAATATAAAACAATTTTATATTCACTAACAAATACGCACTCGTATCTATTATTACACTCACACTCATTCTAGAGTACTACTGACTCTATCTCTAATGAGTAACACCCAACAGAGCCATGGTTGTCGCTTAACCATATGCTCTGATACCAAATGTAACGAACGCGATTTTTCGTCACTCGAAAATTGACATTAATACATCCACTGTATCAACTGCCGAGCAATCGAATGCCGGAAAACCGAATTGTTATGAAGAAAAAGAAGAGGTAGAAGAAAACAGAAGAAAAGAAAGAAGAAACAACAGGAAAACATAGAAACAGAAACAATATCAGAATCTCACATTCGCAGTGGAACAACATATAATAGATAAATGAATAATCTTTAAATCAAAGAACTATATCATTTTATTACATTACATCATATCAGAGTGTACAACAACAATACAACACTGGACAGTTATATAAACTTGTCCTCATACAGAATACACAGCGGAATAAATAATATCATATACAAGTGGTACGTTTCGCCATCCAGCTTGCCACTAAGCTCCGTAGTATCTCCTGAATCCAGAATGACCTGATAACCTAACTCTAGACTGCCCGTGTGGAAATTGGTGGGCACCCAGAGTTTAGGAAGGAAACAATAAACTCCAGGTCAGTCATGGTGACTGGTGTGAGAGCTAAAACAGTTATTTATCTTTAAAACCAACAATAAGATAATTTTTAAAGTCAATTCGCAATGTTTTTGGAAAATGAAACTACCATAAGGCCTCCCGCCACACACACAATGCAAACGCAGAATTTTGGAGGAGATTTCTCCTTATGATAGTCAAAGATGCTTACTACGCAAAAACAAATCCTTTTTGATATTATTATTAGTGCATAGTGAGGAAAACATTTCGAAAGTATAATATAAATCTTAGCCAGCATAGGTACCATGATAGTATGCCTACTATAGCTACCATGTTAAATGGCAGGTTCTATAACTAAAACCGTACAAGGCTCGTATTGTTTCTTTGGATTTCCAACAAATGGCCGGGCAAAGGAACTTCCCAAGTAAAATAGAACGCCTCTGGAGCGACGTTCCCGGATCCTAACCAGATCTCTGCTACACAAGGCCGGGTTACCCTTAGCTGGGTAACTACTGACACGAATATGTCATTCCCCGGTCGTTTGCGACCTTTATCCGAGGATCCTCGATTCCAACAACCACAAGTAATAAATTTGCAGCAACCACAAAGTAAGTATCTGGGCTCCATACCATGATACCACTCATAATCGAGAAGGAAATGACATACACTAAGGGGTCGCTATCCCCTAATAACCTTGCTGCCACGATTCCTGTTTCGACCATACCGGGTCGTGAGGTTCGACGAAGTCTCGTCCACAAAGTCACGATTTGGTACAAAGCCATGCTTTGGGTAAACAAATGATCAAAGTAATGATCACAAAGATAAATGATCAAACAAATGATCATATCACAAATGATCAAACAATGATCATTACACAGCAACACTCAGCATGCTACGTTACCAAATTGGGAACATATCACTAGTAACCTTCAATTACATAACCTCTGAGCTCGTACGTCTCAAAGAAGGGTGTTAAGCGAAGAGAATAAATTCTCCGCCACCAACAGAAATGTATTTGAAAGAAACCAGCTTTATATCTCAAAATGTAACGTCAGACGCACAACCATACAAGTCTGTTCCGGGATCGAACAGAACCGAAGGCACTTCCAAAGAAGCCCTTGCAAATCCGGATAATTTCTAATCACGTCCGGACTTCCCGTCACAAAGGGTGATAAAATCTTTATATTGGAGATCAGCTGATGCAGAGTCATTCGACGGTAATCCTTCCATTTTCAAAAACATCCGGTCTTCAACACCGGTCTTCAAATGCAATCCATTTCGACGTATCACATATTCGGAATGGGTTATACGACCCAAAGGTCCTTTCCCGGCTAACCCGAATAGTGAGCGCTTATTCAAAAATAAGTGTAGCATTCAAATTCAAGCAAATCACAACAAATACCCATTCAAGGTAATTATTGATAGTCGGTTATTTAACTATCAATAGGTCTGCACAGCACATCAGATTCCAAATAATTTTCCAAATTATTTATTTTCCAAAAATTTCTTTACAAATTATTTATTTTCCATCAATTCCATTTAAACTTCGCAACTTCATAAATCTTATTTACTTATACTTCATCTTAACACTTTAAAACTCTTTTATAACTCAATTATTTTGATCTATAAAATATCAATTTTGAAATCTTATATATATAAACCATTTAAAATAAATCAATCAACTATTTATTTCAAAAATTACACTTTGGTTATATTTCACAAAGATCATAAATTTTATAACTTTAAAATTTTAACGTTAATTTATTTAAGATGAATCAATTCAAAATTTTAATAAAACGTATATTTTCGAAAATCAATTTAAGAATCCCTTTAAAATCAAAATCGTTATTTTTTTAAACTTCAAAAATGGATCCGATGATGCAACAGCACCAAATAATCAATCATGGCATCCAAACATCATATGTCGATATGGCAACAACATATATAACAATATCTGTAAATAAATCAATACAGTTGAGGAATCCAGTTGGATCCCTCCAACTTGTTTCCCTGCATCCACAGATGTTAGCATAATACCAATTCCATTCCAATACAGAATATCGCGGTATATGGGATTTATAAATATTATCCGCTATTATGCGGCGCAATAGGGTCTCATCCACTATATAATGTGGGAAATCAACTCCAAGTACATATATAATACCAATTCCACTTCAATGTGAAATTATCGCGGTATATGTTTTTAATAAATAACCTCCGCTTAATAACGGCGTATAATGTCTATTTATCACAATAAATAACAGTCATCATCCAATTCACACAATCAAGCAATTTTAAATCTAACTATTTAAAATTTAAATCGAAACAAAATATTCGATTGAGTGAGAAGTTCTCACCTTGAATTTACGATAACAATTTGTAGCGTTTTATTTCGAATAAAATTAAACGGACGTTTAATTTTACCCGAAATTTTCGCTAGCTCCAAACAAATCCAATCCAATTCCATAGCATAGTGTTCGACAAAACGAAGCCAATGCAACTCGTTTCATCACAATCCGACCTCGTATCAAAGAGTTACATCATTTTAAAGATTATACGAATTAATTATATAATTATTTCACAATTTAATTACATTTTCAAACCCTAACTGCATCTGGATCGTTGATGCCTTTCTTCCTCGTTACTCCCAGGAGATGTTGCACACAATAAAACCCATCTCACGTTCAAATCCCTAATAGCCGCATGCACCACGTTCGTCGAGGAATCGATCAAGCGGCACCACGCGATGCGCCACCTCTAGCTCCACCCACGGTCCATTTCCGGGCGAGCTCGGTCATGCTTTCACCTCGAAAAGCGTGAAAGACTACCGCCCCTTTGAATGCATATTGCCATTGATCGGCTCACTCAAAATCGATCACAACCGTTGAAGTTGTAGATCTCACGTAGCTCTACGCTTTTGCTTTAGGAAGTTTTACGAATAGATGTGTGGATTTGAAGAAAATGAGGAATGAAAGAGATGAACTTTCGGCCATTGAATGTATATGGAGGCGGCTGAACGTTTTAAAACCCTAGGGTGGTTTTATTTTGCAAAAGTGAGGAATAATGGGCTTTTATAGAAAATATTCCAAAACACTATTCATCCAAATTTTTCCGAACTCCAAACGAAGCGTGCCGGCTGACGTTTCTAAGGTTTACCTCGCGTTCCGGACACAATGGAATAGGTTTCAGGTGCTAATTCGGTCGTATGTGAGAGTTACGGAAATAAACGATCAAATTTAAATTAAACCGATTTAAACCGATTTCGATGCGTTGTGGCTTGCCCTGGACAAACGATAAATCCGGTTGACACGAAATTTGAAACCATACAATAATATCACATTACGGATCCGATGAAACTTGATTCGTCGAAATCCGAGACTGTTTGAAATATGACTATTTTTAACTCGCCAAATTAATATTAAAACAATTTTGATGCGTTTCGAGCTGCCATGGTCAAACGACAACTCCGATTGCTACGAAAATTGAAACCCGATAATAACAAACTATTACGGATCCAATGGAACTAGTTTCGTCCAATTCTGAGACTGTTCGAAAAATGGCTAATTTCACTAGTTGATTAAATATTAAAATATTCAATTTTCACAGATTAACTCTAAATTCGATTTTAAAAGTTCTATAACATCACTATAACTTCAATATGATTTAATATAACTTCATAAATCATTTTCAATCACATTTAATTCAGATTTCAATTATTTACCCAATTTCAAGTATTAAATTAATAATTAAATCGCCCAATTAAATCACTATATCGAAATTAAATAAATTCGATTTTCAAATCTTACTTATTAATATTTAAAATCAATTAAATATTTGAATTTCAAATGACAGAAATTCTGGGTCGTTACAGGCGAGGTTGACGAGTAGTGACTTTGAATAGGGGCGATAATGAGTAAGTGCAGCGTCAATCCTCAGCTATATTAATGATGGTCGACATAGACGATAGGCGATATTGTCTTTAAGCGACATAGTTGGGATTCAATACCGATGAAGTGCAAAGTGACTTTGCTCCCGGTGTTGCTCTTATAATTACTTGTAGTATTGTATATGTCCTTACATCGATGAAGCACTATATCATATCCTTTCAACACTAATCCACCTTCATATCCTCGATGTTGATTATTAGCGATACAAGTGTATCGTTGGCCACTTATCTTCGAGGGTAATAATGACAGATGACATGATCAAAGAGCATTTCTTCAACATGAAAGGTGATGTCATATTCATATCCCTTATTGCATATCTTCGAAGTTATTGTTGGCAATAACATTTTCCCCCAGTATAGAGGAGTTATTGACTTTTCAAGTCAATATTACCGAATTGTATTTACCGCCTATTGGTATTCCAAGTAGATCTGAACCATCCTTTTAAATTCAGTCCAATAGTATCTGTGCACCTTTTTCCTTCTATAAATAGCCAGGTTTATCCTTCTCTCTTTTCATACCTGCAATCGAAAACTTCAAGCAGGAAATAAGACATCCCAAGGAAACTATAACTTTCTAATTTTCAAGCAACCAACTTCTCGTTCAGGTATGATTTTCACACTGATCCAATTAACAAGTTAATTCGAATGATTTAGTATTGAGGTTTCTATTAGGGTTCGCTTTGGGTTTTCCCCAATTTCAAATTGGCGTTAGAGTTTAACCATGAAGTTTTGATGTTTACTAATCGGGATGATAATTGATCCAAATTAAATTAGCAATTAATTTTATTCTACATGTATGGGCTTTGATGTCAATCGATGTAGGTATTATATCTGATACGTTCTAGGTTAATTGATGAAGAAGTCGATCTATTAGACCCTAAAACCATTACTGGTTTACCATGTGACACTCACGATGCTATTATGATAATAGACACTGATGGTCTTCGATGTTGCTATGATACTCGAAAATGTTATATTATCTTGTTATTTCATTAGCTAACATTTTTAATACGAAGATTTTATATTGCAAATAATGAGAGTGAAAAGTAGTGATCCACTCAAAGTTATAAATATCACTGTTATTAAGACGTCTAAATCAATTAAATGCGACGTCTATAATCTTGGTACTAATTAAAGCCGATGCTGTGATATTAACATGACCAATGTAATCAATAAAGCTCTTTATTAACCCATTATGTCGATAACTCAACACTTTTATGTTGTTAACGATTAAGATAAGATTCAATAACCTTTCATGGTCAAAAGAAAATGTATATCAATTAGATGCAACGCCATCTAATCATAATCGATGCCGTTTGCTTTCATTGCTAGTTTATAAAGCTTTAATTTAATACCGATAATCTTACTATTTGTCATAACTATTTTGATATTATTTCTTACAGTATTGTTATTTTACACATTACAAGTTGTTTACCTGATGCATATCGACCCACATCGTCATCATTCACCAATGTCGAGGACTCCCATCGCTTTGACATTAGCCACATCAGTGATATTTACAAATACTTTATGAGATAAGCGATGTCATATTCAACATCGATAAGGTTCTTAATCTATCACCTTAATAGTGCAAAACTCCCATATTGTAAGTGATTAAGATGAGTTGTGTTAACCTTTTACCATTAAATGTGACCTTACTTAATTATAAACGATGTTATCTACTTTCGTCATCGACATTAAACTTAATACCGACAGCCTTATTGTTTGCTACCATTGTTATGTAGCTATCTTTAATACTATAAGTTCAACTTCATTTTGATATCATTTATTTTCTGACTAGAACATTATCAACTCACTCTATCTTATTGACGTCGATAATCTTCCTTACTTCAATATTGGCTATAGTGGTGGTGTTCGCCTAACAGTTTATGACATTCATCATTGATGACATTCATCATTGTCATAGGCAATGACTTATGTTTATTAACGTCGTGTAACCATTTTTATTTAATTTTCATATAACTTCTTCATGGGATTCTCTTATTGGAATTGAAATTAATGTCATTTAAGAATTGTTATCTTATGAGTAGCATAAACTTTGCTATTTAGACAACAGATAGATTAATTGGATAATAATTTTTACTTATCATGTGGTAAATCTTTTAGATAAAATGAGCATTATTCTTTTCCTAAATTTGGAATAATATCACCTGGCAGGAACATGGAAGGTCAACATATTAGTAAGAAGTCCACCAAAATGTCCAGCAAGGCCTATACCTTCTCCCTCAGTTAGTAAGAAATGATATAATCTTTCTAATCCTTTGTATGTAATGACCCAGGAAGAAATGAATTCCATCCTTGAGTAGTTCAGAATTACTGGGATCGAGTTTATTCCTACCGGCCCTATAGATAACATTTTCAACCCGCTAGAAGGATATTTTGCTTTTGCCGCGATACATATTTGGCACACAAGATATCTTATTTTTCCCGTTTTTCTCCTGAGATATCTCAAACATTTGGACATTGCTCCAATTCATTTTTTACCAAATTCTTATACGCACCTGACTTGCTTGGAAGTCTTGGCGAGGGAAGCTGGACTTCCTTCTCTTAGTGCTGAAATCCTTCACTCAGTAGTTGGTCCTACCAAAATTAGTGAACAACAAGTTCATCATCATTATCAAATTCATCCCCACCCGAAAATTATGATTTCTGAGACTGTTATTAAGACGAGAGGATGGGAGGTGGAATTCTTCTTCGTCAGGTGCTACTCCAAAATCAGAGGAACATTTTCTATCACCGGTAAGTTTCTCATCCTTGATTACCCTTGTTTGTTTATTATCCTTTATCGATAGGTGTTCTCTTTCGGATCCTGCTTCCAAATATCTAAACCTTGATAACCAAAAGACTATGGACTCCTTAATCCAGATAGCTCAGAGTAGAAGAAATAGGCTCATACTTCTAACTCCATCGAAGCTTCTTTAGTACTCTATCATCTTAGATCACCATAAGATCCCAGGATAGCCTCCAATAGTCAAATACAATTATCATGGAAAGAGCTCATTGGTGATGGGAAAATCAGAATCCTTCACCTCTAATTCTCCAGTCCATCCTGATTCTGCCGGTAAGTTTTAATACAGCTAAGTACGGATGTAACGACCCATATTTTACGTATAAAAGGATCGTAAAATAATTCTATTTAGTTCATTTGAGGTCGTATCATTCTAATATTCTGAAATATGATTCTTAGGGATGTTTTACACGTCCATGATTTTTCCCGAATTTCTTTGTGACCATTTTTCCCTTGGAGATCTTATTTCGACCATAACTTTTGATAGGAGCCGAATTAGATGTTATAATCTGGTTTATTGCTTTGGGATGGTGGTTTCACATTCCGTAGAGTGGTCATATAGGAAAATTGGATAAGTAGTTAAGAAGTTATAGCAATTTTAAATTTTGTAAACTACTGGCCAGAATTAGAAATGGGATTAATTGGTCAATTAGCAAGCCCATTAGTCTAATCAGGGTTGGCTATAAATATGAGGTGAGAGAGACCATTTGAAACCTTCATCTCTCATTTCATATCTGTTAGTCCATGAGTTGATGGTTTTGATGACAACAACCTTAGAATAAGATTATAAAATATAAATACTAACATTATAGTTTAGATATATATGTATATGCAGGATTTAACCATGCAGGTACCAAGAATGAAGACTGTACAGTATAGAGATTCAATATATCAAGATTGAAGACTCATGAGTATCAAGATTATCAAGAGTTCAAGATTTCAAGATTAGTATTGAGTCTAGAATTATGTTAAAACTTCACAATAGCACTGAAATCTTCACTCCATTTTTCTTTTGGGATGGAACCCATTTCTACCTTTTTTTAGTGGCTTACAAACCCACGACAAGTAGCTTGCAAACCTATGACAAGTGGCTTACAAACCCACGAACATCCTGGTTTTGTACAAGTTCTCGAGTCCTGATATGATGAGATATTCTACAGGAAGAGGCCTGCAAAACTACTTCAAAATGATTTTCAAAACTACTTCAGAATGATTTTCAAAATTGCTTTTCAAAATATTTTAGCCTTAAAAATTATCTTTTCAAATGATTTTCAAAAAGATGTTTTAGCCTTAAATATTCTTTGTTTTTGTTTTTAATAAACTCGTGTTTTTAAACTTCGTTTGTTTTAAACTATCTTTATACTTAGATTTAAATATAAAATTATAGTAAAATTATATATATATTATTCTCTATATTTATCCATGTATTTTATCTATAGTCAAGTATATTTATAAAGTTTAAAATAGTTTTAATATAAGATAAAGGTTATTTTCAAAGAAAAACAAAACATCAAAATTACCTTTGGGATGTCGACATGCCCTAGTACCCCATGTCGACATAGTGTCAGTTAGGACCAAAAATTTGAATTTCAAAAGAAGTGTCTATTCGCCATAACCTTTCATGAATGGACATGAATGTTGTTCTTCTATAAATAGAGGTTAGTTTCAACGAATTTTATATCAGATTTTCTGGTTTTTCACTTCTCTTCTTCTTCCACATTTTCTTATTCAAAATCCTATCATTACTCTGCCAAAATCAATATTGAATCTAACTAGATTATCTCTGGTTTGATTCTCTATCACTATCTCAACAAGATCCAAGTGCTATTCAAAGTTATAGGCTTCTTTGTAATCTACTAGCAAGAAAAGATGTGATTGTAGCCTTGGAAATCAATCAAGCGAGAAAAAGTGTGATTGTAGCCTTGGAAATCAATTGGGTGAACTTGTTGCCCCGGAAATCAAGTATCTCTACCCAAAGGATTGTGATTCTGGAGGGTGTACCTCGTAGCCCTGAAACCGAGGGTTGTAATTGTTGAATTGCTTTTGAAAGGAAATCCGTACTTAGTTATGCGGGACTGGATGTAGGGTAACTCCGAACCAGTATAAAATCCGATGTGTTCTTTCCTTTACTGCATTTACTTTATTTCTACATCTGTGTTTGTTTCTGTGATTATATCTGTGTCTGAATATTACATACATTTGTATTCAAATTAACATAAACTCAAATAGATTTAATAATTTCTTATAAACACTATTCACCCCCCCTCTAGTGTTATTTCTAGCCTTAAGATCCATATTCCGCATTCCTCACATTTGGTATCAGAGCAAGGTTTTCAAAAGTTTCATAATCTAATTTTTGAAAAAGTTTTTTTTTTAAAATATGGCTATGTTTAAGAAATTTGTTAATGCATGTTTAAAAATATTCAGATCATCATTGTCTCTTGAGTTTGTATACAATCAATTTATCAATGGCTTCCTCTTCCAAATCAAACATAAAATCAATTTTTTCGTTCCCATCACCTACTTCCGGTCCGTTTCAACAAACAACGCTCGCTCGTGTGACAAGAATGGAGGATTCTCTGAATGATACCCTTCAGTTAATGACTGAAATCCAAGTGATGCAACTTCGAATGGCTAAAGAACAAGAGAGGCAAGGCAAAATCCTTAGGAATTTGCAAAAGTATCTTATGGATAATCATGCTAACCCAATCTTGATTGACGAGGACTCTTCAGGAGATCATGAACAAGAGGAAAGTGAAGAAGAAGAAGAACCAATGGAAGAAGAGCATGTAGAAAACAACGACAAAGTCATTTGCGTTGGCGAAGTATGTTTTGACAAGGATGGAAACTTGGTTGAACAATGTTGAAATTTCTGTTTCCATTATCCAAATTGTTCGTTCCATAGATCTCCAATTGTCAAAGATACTCTGTAGTTTCTTCTCTTTCGTTTTTCATCGTTTTGTGTATACTTGTTACGTTTTATGAAAATGTAAATTTAAACATATATATATAAAAATAAATATTGTGTGTTCTTATATATGATTCCTATATATGTTATATATAAGTATTATATATGTACTTGGTTAGGAATGTTAGTAGTTTAGAACTAAGTTTTAGGTTTACAAGTAAGTATTGATGATAACACTATCATCGTATAGGGTATTAGACTAAGAGTTATATAGTTTAGAGTTAGTTTGTTTTTGTTGATGACAAAGGGGGAGAAATATAAAATAGGGTAGTTAGGCATAGATTTAGGGGGATTTATTAGATTTAGGGGGAGTTATTAGGATAGAAGTAATATTTTATAAACAAAGGTTGTCATCATCAAAAAGGGGGAGATTGTTAGTCCATGAGTTGATGGTTTTGATGACAACAACCTTAGAATAAGATTATAAAATATAAATACTAACATTATAGTTTAGATATATATCTATATGCAGGATTTAACCATGCAGGTACCAAGAATGAAGACTGTACAATATAGAGATTCAAGATATCAAGATTGAAGACTCATGAGTATCAAGATTATCAAGAGTTCAAGATTTCAAGATTAGTATTGAGTCTAGAATTATGTTAAAACTTCACAATAGCACTGAAATCTTCACTCCATTTTTCTTTTGGGATGGAACCCATTTCTACCTTTTTAGTGGCTTACAAACCCACGACAAGTAGCTTACAAACCTACGACAAGTGGCTTACAAACCCACGAACATCCTGGTTTTGTACAAGTTCTCGAGTCCTGATATGATGAGATATTCTACAGGAAGAAGCTTGCAAAACTACTTCAAAATGATTTTCAAAACTACTTCAGAATGATTTTCAAAATTGCTTTTCAAAATGTTTTAGCCTTAAAAATTATCTTTTCAAATGATTTTCAAAAAGATGTTTTAGCCTTAAATATTCTTTGTTTTTGTTTTTAATAAACTCGTTTTTTTAAACTTCGTTTGTTTTTAACTATCTTTATACTTAGATTTAAATATAAAATTATAGTAAAATCTTATATATATTATTCTCTATATTTATCTATGTATTTTATCTATAGTCAAGTATATTTATAAAGTTTAAAATAGTTTTAATATAAGATAAAGGTTAGTTTCAAAGAAAAACAAAATATCAAAATTTCCTTTGGGATGTCGACATGCCCTAGTACCTCATGTTGACATAGTGTCAGTTAGGACCAAAAATTTGAATTTTTAAAGAAGTGTCTATTCGCCATAACCTTTCACGAATGGACATGACTGTTGTTCTTCTATAAATAGGGGTTAGTTTCAACGAATTTTATATCAGATTTTCTGGTTTTTCACTTCTCTTCTTCTTCCACATTTTCTTATTCAAAATCCTATCATTACTCTGCCGAAATCAATATTGAATCTAACAAGATTATCTCTGGTTTGATTCTCTATCACTATCACAACAAGATCCAAGTGCTATTCAGAGTTATTGGCTTCTTTGTAATCTATCTTGCGAGAAAAGGTGCGATTGTAGCCTTGGAAATCAATCAGGCGAGAAAAGGTGTGATTGTAGCCTTGGAAATCAATTGGGTGAACTTGTTGCCCCGGAAATCAAGTATCTCTACCTAAAGGATTGTGATTCTGGAGGGTGTACCTAGTAGCCTTGAAACCGAGGGTTGTAATTGTTGAATTGCTTTTGAAAGGAAATCCGTACTTAGTTGTGCGGGACTGGATGTAGGGTAACTCCGAACCAGTATAAAATCCGATGTGTTCTTTCCTTTATTGCATTTACTTTATTTCTGCATCTGTGTTTGTTTCTGTGATTATATCTGTGTCTGAATATTACATACATTTGTGTTCAAATTAACATAAACTCAAATAGATTTAATAATTTCTTATAAACACTATTCACCCCCCTCTAGTGTTATTTCTAGCCTTAAGATCCATATTCCGCATTCCTCACAATATTAGCCTAAAACCCTATCTCCTCTCAAATTCTCCATTCTTTACATAGATTTCATCTCAAATCGTCTCTAATATCAAATTAGAGGCTAGATCTTCATTGAGGTGCTTGATCTCGTCAATCGGATCACATCTACATCTAATTTGCTACTGTTCGGATCGGGTCTCCTCTCATTTTCATAGGTTTGATTAGTTTGGTGAGTGGTTATGATCTCTCACTAGTCTATAATGCATAATATGTTGTAATTGAGTGATTATAAGTTAGGATTGTCAAATTAAATTATAAATTGATTAGACATAGGTAATTTCAGATTTAGAAACCCTAGATCAACCTAATTAAACATGTAATATGGATTAGATCATAGGCTAGTGTCATTTATACATATATGGCTATGTACTTCTATGATTTAGATTGGATCTATGCTTTTTTATGATCATTGATTGAATTAGATGACTTGAATGTTTATGATTGGATGTAACTGAATGATTTGCTATGTTTGATTCATTGTTGTGTTTGAAATTGCTTGCTATGCTTGATTCTTTTGCTAGTGTTGTACATGTTTAGGACTTAGGTTGGTGATCGGAGCATATCGGAAGCAAAGTTCGTTAGAATCATATGAAACTTGTAGGATAGGCTCTGGAGCACGCAGGGATGACGCCTTAAAAATTTCACGATGATTGGAGCAAAGTATTTGGATAATTGCCGATCCGATCCAATTGGATTAGTACCGATTCAGATCTTTTGCGCTAATTGAAGTGAGATCTAGAGGGATGGTAGAGCATTGGTTCCAGTGATGCTCTATGAAGTTGGATCGGAGGATAGGCCAAGTATTGAGGATTTGATGGATCATTTATGTTGGATCGGCTATGGAGCATAGATAGAAGGACCAAGAGGCTAAGAGGGAAAGCTTGGGATCTATAGCATCTAGTGGAAGTGTACAATAGGATGCAAGAAAATTAGAGCCAAAATTAGCTAAGTATTCGAATCGGTACGGATCCAATCCAATTGGATCGGTATCAATCCAAATTATGGGCTATAAATTCATTAAGATCTGGAGGGAAGACTCTAGGATGGTCATGGATCATGTTGGAAGTTGTGTCTCACTGATTGCTTCTACGGAATGGAAGTTATAGCATGATGAAGTTTCGACTCTTCGATCAAGGAATTGGATAAGGAGTAGGATCGAAGGAGTTGATAGACATCTCGGGACGGAACGAGACTGTGGTATAATGGACTGGGTTGAGTGGCAGGACTCGTGCCCGGAAACGGATTAGAATTGTGAAAGCTTAGAAGGTTTGGGAGTGCCAAGGAATCGTTGATAACTCGGAGTGTTCTTGATGTGTTTAAGAAGGGGTACTATATGCAGGGGCATACAAGGGCTGGTAGCGCCAGTCGTGTACACTGAAATGCTCCGAGAGGGTCTAGGTTAGGTGGTATGGAGGTGTCATAGGAGACAACCATGCGGGGTTTCGGACTTGAAAGTATGGTGGAACACAATCGAGAACCAGGATTTCCATTAGTCTCTGGCAGAGCAAGGATGTGGCCATACGAGTTATCATATGTTCAAGGCTTTATAAGGTGATAGTTAGGTTTTGGTTGATGGATGCTATGGTTACTATGGTTGCTATTTTTGCTGTCTATTATTGGATAGGCTATCATCTGTAGGAATGTTGGAGAAGGGATTGGGAATAGGGCTATAAGAGGAGGCTGCTTAGATTCTTCTATCCTATTCTGTTATAGTATCCTATTGTCATTTATTTTGATTGGCATATTATACCTTATTATTGTGTGCTAACTCTTTGGCTGCATGGACAGGTCAGGCATGGTTTTATGTACCTGTCTAGTACCATATTATCTAGTATAGCTTTCGATAGTCATTTACCGCTCACACGAGACTATTGTCTGACCCAAGGTTCTATGTTTCCACTTATCATCTTGGTTACTCTTAAACGAGTAGAATAGTGACAGGGTTGGAGTCGCAGTTGCTGTACGAAGACAAGCTTGGAGGAGCTATGGCGTATTACTCTATATTTCTAGTTTCCGCTGTTTGTTGTTATATACTCTGAGGGATGTAGTGAGGAAATATTGTATTGAGATATTATGACATTTGTACCATAAATCATGATATTCTAGTAGAGATATTATCTTTCATTTGTTATGGCTCACTATATTAATGTTGTAAATTTTCTATATTATATTTTATCCATGTGCTGTAAGATATGCAACAGGTTTTCCGCTTTAAATTTCAACCTTGATGATCGTCCCATATCAGCCTGGCATGTTTACAACACTCTTTTAGATCATTTTGTGCGGGTGGTATGGGGCGGTCGTCACATTTGGTATCAGATATTTGGTTACGAGTTAGCGAAGCAAGTCATGAGTATACGCTAGAGGAGGGAGCGTACTTATTAATGAAGATATTTAGCTATATAATATTATTTTATATTATAGTATGCGTTATGGCTTTTCCTGGAAAGGGGCTAATCATTCTTATTATAGATAAGGATGAGTCGAAACACAAGAAACGCTGTTAGGAATAACTCTTCTTCAAGAGTGGAAGAGGGAGCGGGAGCTACTACACCCGATTTTCAAGCCAAGTTCGATGCAATGATGGCTTTGCTATTGAGAAGAGCCCAAACTACTCCTAGTGTGGCTTTAGATGGTGGTGCTCCTGTGCAAGTACCTAGAGTCGACTTCGCCAAGCTTTGTAAGGATTATTCTAATTTAGGAGGGAAGCCATTCTTGGGGATGGAATCAGCCATTGAAGTATAAGATTGGATGGATACTTGTGAGCGTATCTTCAAAGATATGGAAGTGGAAGATGCAATGAAAAGGAAGCTTGCTTCAAGAAAACTGCAAGGCCGAGCTATGAATTGGTGGAATGCTATTACCATTAATACTCTAGAATATCCGATTTCTTGGGATTAGTTCAAAGCTAGATTTGAAGAGAAGTTCATTTCTGCGGCTCAAAAGTCAGTTCTTTTCAAGAAGTTTACAGAGTTGAAGCAAGGAGGGATGTCTATTTCTGAGTATATGGTGGAGTTTGATGCTTTGTCGAGGTATGGGATGTCTTTAATTGATAGACCATTGAAGAAGAATAAGAAGTTTATTACTGGATTAGACGACCACTTAGGAGAGAAGCTGGTGGACCACATCGAGGTGTCTTTTGAGAAGCTTGTTGAGAAAGCCCTTAGACATGAAAGTTTGTACCCCAAGAATAAGACTGCTATTATGGCTGTTGCTGAGAAGGAGGAACCAAAACCGTAAAAAGGCGGTGGGGGTAAGAAGAAATGGGATGGGAAAAAATGGAAGCAACAATAACAATGAAAAGTGGGTCAGAAAAAGAATAACAGTGAAATTGTTTGCCATGGTTGCAAGGAGAAGGGTTACTATACCAAGGAATGTAAGGCTGTTGAAAAGTGCTTCAATTGTGACAAGCCTGGGCATATGAAGAGGAATTGTCCAGAACCGCCTAAGGATAAGCAGATTGTGAAGGCATATGCTTTGGATGCAGTTCCAACTTCATCTTGCGCTCCTACTGCTAAGGATAAGGGGAAAGGAGTCGTGGTGCAAGGTATGCTTTCCATCCGAGATGTTTCTATAAGAGTTGTTTTTGATACTGGAGCTTCGCATCCTTTTATTTGAAGTGAGCTAGTATGTAAACTAAGTTTGCAACTCGAGATAGTAGACAGACCTTTGATCGTGACGAACCTAGTTAGAGGATCTACTAGTCTTTATATGATTTGTCACGGTTTATGTTATCAAGTCATGGATGTTCGTTTGTTTATGATTACTTTGGTCTTAATTTTGCTGGGTTCAGAATTATTTTGGGAATGGACTAGGTTAAGAGGTATGCGGCTGTAGTGAATTGTGAGAAGCTAGAGGTGATAGTTGGCAATGTGGAAGGGAAAATGGTAGTGATACGTTGCTTACCAGAGGATGGGGTATTAGTCAACTTCTTTATTCGCTTGAGATCCATAGGAAGGATTGTCATTTGTGCCTATTGCTAGAGAGTATCCTGATGTTTTCGAGGAAGTGATAGGATTGCCGCCGCATAGGGAGATCGAGTTTCGAATGGACTTATGAATGGAGCCAGACCCATAGTTATGCCTTTGAGGCGTGTGGCACCCAAAGAGCAGAAAGAGTTAAAGGTGCAAGTGGATGATCTACTGAAGAAAGGATTCATTCGGACAAGCATATCCGAATGGGGTGCACCTATTGTATTCGCAACAAAGGCGGATGGTTCTCTGAGGCTATGTGTGGATGATCGCAAGCTGAACAAGGTTACGAAGAAGAATAAGTATCTATTTCCATGGATTGATGAGCTGTTTGATCAGCTACATAGGGCAAAGGTGTTTTCTCAAATGGATTTGGCAATGGGATTTCACCAATTGAGAGTGGCTGAAGAGAGTGTGCCTATTACTGCATTTCGGGCACCGTTAGGTTTCTACGAGTGGTTGGTGATGCCTTTTGGATTGACTAATGCTCCGACATACTTTGTGGATCTTATGAATAGAGTCTTCAGAGATCAGTTGAATAAGTTCGTACTTGTGTTCGTGGATGACATTCCGATTTACTCTAGAACTGAGGGAGAGCACAAGACACACTTGAGGATTCTGCTTGAGATTTTGAGGAAGCACAAGTTGATAGCTAAGTTCTCTAAATGTCACTTCTGGAAGGAAGAAGTGAGATTCTTGGGACATGTCATGTCAGGAAAAGGAGTTGCGGTGATCCTGCAAAGGTGGTAGCAATCCAAGGTTGGAATCAACCCAAGAATGCTACGGATGTGAGAAGTTTCCTTGGATTGGCAAAATATTATAGGTGCTTCATAAAGGACTTCTCAAAGATTGCAACACCATTGACCAACTTGACCAAGAAGAATCAGACTTTTACTTGGGATGTAAGATGTGAGCATGCATTTGTAACTTTGAAGGAAAGGTTGACGAGTGCACCTGTTTGGTTATTCCGGGTGGGAATGAAGAGACACCATATACACCGATGCTTGTGGTACTAGTCTTGGAGCTATGTTGATGCAGAAAGGGAGAGTTGTCGCTTATGCTAGTCAATAGTTGAAACCGCATGGAAGGAATTATCCAACTCATGACTTGGAGCTAGCGGCGATTGTATTTGCTTTGAAGATGTGGAGGCACTATTTGTTGGGAGAAAGATTTGAGTTGTTCACAGACCACAAATCCCTGAGGTATCTTTTCTCTCAACAGGATCATAACCTTCGGCAGCAACGATGGTTGGAGTTCCTAGCTTCTTATGACTTTGATATTTCCTACACTTTAGGAAAGGGTAATGTAGTGGTAGATGCATTTAGCAGAAGACATGCTGAATTAGGAGCTATGTTTTTGGAATGGAAACGTATAGAATATATAGTTGGATTTGATTTCAGGCCACGTTGTGAGCTCGAGCCTGAGATGCTAGCAAGTTTATCGATCAAACCTACTCTCATTGAAAGGATTGGTACTAGTCAGAAGCAAGACACTAAGCTAGTAGGGATCATGGAAAATATTGAAATAGGAGTAGAATTTGAAGATTTGAGATAGTACGAGATTGATCGAGATGGTTTGCTTCGTAAGGATAAGAGACTAGTTGTTCCAGATATTAATGGATAATGAGATGAAGTACTAAGGGAATGCCATCATTCCAGATTAACCATTCATCCTGGTGGTAACAAAATGTATAGGGATATGAAGAGGACTTACTACCGGGAAGGAATTAAGAAGGACGTGGGAAGTTTTATCTCAAAGTGTTTGAATTTCCAGTTAGTGAAGGTTGAGCAGAAGTAGCTTAGTGGATTGCTATAACCACTAGATATTCCCAAATGGAAATGGGAACAAATATCTATGGATTTTATAGATGGACTACCAAGGACTAGAGCAGGATATGATAGTATCTGGGTAGTAGTAGATCGTCTGACCAAGAGTGCAAGATTCATACCTATCAAGTCTACAAGAACATCATCCAAGTTGGCAGAATTATATGTTAAGTGGATTGTTCGATTCCATGGTGTGCCAAAGAGCATTGTAAGTGATAGAGACCCATTGTTTACTAATGGATTCTAGAAGAGCTTATAAGAGATTTTGGTAACTAAGCTGCATTTGAGTACAGCTTATCACCATAGACGGACGACCAGACTGAGAGAGTGAATCAGATTTTAGAAGATCTTCTTCGAGCATGCAATATAGATTTTGGAGGGTCTTGGGATGATAACTTGCATCTAGTGGAGTTTGCCTATAACAACAGTTATCAGTTGAGTATTGGCGTGGCACCATATGAAGCATTATATGGACGACCTTGTAATTCGCCTTCATGTTGGTGGGAAGCAGGTGAGAAGTCGATACTTGGACCAGAGATGATTAGAGAGACTTCAAAAAAGATAGAGATCATTCAAAAACTAATGGGGACTGCTCAAGATCGTTAGAAGAGCTATTTAGACAAGAGAAGAAGAGATTTGGAATTCTCAGTTGGGGACATGGTATTTATTAAGATTTCTCCTCTGAAGAATGTTATTCTGTTTGGTAGCAGATTTGTTAGACCTTTTCTAGTTATTGAGAGAATTGGGAAATTAGCTTATAGGGTAGATCTATCTCTAAAGATGACAGGTGTGCACAATGTTTTTCATATCTCCTATCTACGGAAATTTTTACATGACTCGGGTATTGTGGTACAACAGTCAACTAGAAGAGACAGAGGTTGCACCAGAAGTTTCAAAACCTCGTAAGCGCTTCGAGTCGTTGGGAATGACACGAAATGGTTTAGGAGGAAGGTAGTTAAGCTAGTTAAGGTGCAATGGAGTGAGGATGATAGCGATTGTACATAAGAGACAGAAGAGAGTATAAGGACGGCCTGTCCAGAACTCTTTGAGTGGTAAGACCCATAGGTCGTATCTACTTGCATCATTGTATCTTATACTATTAGAATTTCGCATGCTAGGATAGGTTTTGCTTGCTATTGTTGATTTGGCTGCTTAGTTGGATCGTTAGATGGTTGCTAATGGATGGTAGGCATGCGGAATAACCTTGGTTGCTTATGTTTGTTTGGTTATTTCGGGGGTGAAATTTCTAAAGGAGGGAGAATGTAACGACCCGTTTTTTACATATCAGAGGATCATAAAATAATTCTATTTAATTCATTTAAGGTCGTATCATTCTAATATTTCGATGATTCTTAGGAATGTTTTACACGTCCATGATTTTTCTCGAATTTCTTTGTGACCATTTTTCCCTTGGAGATCTTATTTCGGCCATAACTTTTGATAAGAGCCAAATTAGATGTTCTAACCTAGTATATTGCTTCGGGATGGTGTTTCCCATTCCGTAGAGTGGTCATATAGGAAAATCAGATAAGTAGTTAAGAAGTTATAGTAGTTTTAAGTTTTGTAAACTGCTGGCCAGAATTAGAAATGGGATTAATTGGTCAATTAGCAAGCCCATTAGTCTAATCATGTTTGACTATAAATATGAGGTGAGAGAGACCATTTGAAACCTTTTATCTCATTTCATATCAGCCAAAAACCCTATCTCCTCTCAAATTCTCCATTCTTTACATATATTTCATCCCAAATCATCTCTAATCTCAAATTAGAAGATAGATCTTCATCGAGGTGCTTGATCTCATCAATTGGATCACATCTACATCCAATTTTCTACTGTTCGGATTGGATCTCCTCTCATTTTCATAGGTTTGATTGGTTTGGTGAGTGGTTATGATCTCTCACTAGTCTATAATGGATAATATGTTGTAATTGGGTGATTATAAGTTGGGACTTAGGATTGTCAAATTAAATTATAAATTGACTATACATATGTAATTTTAGATTTAGAAACCCTAGATCAACCTAATTAAACATGTAATATGAATGAGATCATTGGCTAGTGTCATTTATACATATATGGCTATGTAATTCTATGATTTAGATTAGATCTATGCTTATTTATGATCATTGATTGAATATGATGACTTGAATCTTACGATTGGAAGTAATTGAATGATTTTCTCTGTTTGATTCATTGTTGTGTTTGAAATTGCTTGCTATGCTTGATTCGTTTGCTAGTGTTGTACATGTTTAGGACTTAGGTTGGTGATCGGAGCATATAGGGAGTAAAGTTCGTTAGAATCATACAAAACTTGGAGGATAGGCTTTGGAGCATGCAAGGACGATGCCCTGAAAATTTCATGACGATTGGGGCAAAGTATTTGGATCGATGCCGATCCAATTGGATCGGTGCCAATCCGATTCAATTGGATCGGTACCAATCCGAATCTTTTACACCAATTGAAGTGAGATCTAGGGGGCTGGTAGAGCATGTGTTCCAGTGATGCTCTATAAAGTTGGATCGGAGGATAGGCCAAGTATTGAGGATTTGATAGATCATCTATGTTGGATCGTCTATGGAGCATAGATGGAAGGACCAAGAGGCTAAGAGGGAAAGCTTAGGGTCTATGGCATCTAAAGGAAATGTACTAGAGGATCCAAGAGAAACAGAGCCAAAATTGGCTAATTATTCGGATCAGTACTGATCCAATCCAATGGGATCGGTACCGATCCAAATTATGGGCTTCAATGTTGATGAGATCTGGAGGAAAGACTCTAGGATGGTTATGGATCATGTTGGAAGTTTTGGCTCGCTGATTGCTTCTACGGTATGGAAGTTATAACATGATGAAGTTTCAACTCTTCGGTCAGGGGCTCGGATAAGGAGTAGGATCAAAGGAGTTGATAGACAGCTCAGGACAAGATGAGGCTGTGGTATAATGGACTGGGTTGAGTGGTAGGACTCGTGCCCAGAAATAGATTGGAATTGTGAAAGCTCGGAAGGTTTGGGAGTGCCAAGGAATCGTTGATAACTCGAGTGTTCTAGTTGTGTTCAAGCAGAGGTACTATATGTGGGGGGCACCAAAGGCTGGTAGCGCCAGTCGTGTACCCTGGACCGCTCCGAGAGGGTCTATGTCAGGTGGTACAGAAGTGTCACAGGAAATAACCGTGTGGGGTTGTGGACCTGAAAGTACGGTGAAACACAATCGAGAACGGGGACTACCATTAGTCTCTAGCAGAGCGAGGACGAGGCCATACGAGTTATCATATGTTCAAGGCTTTAGAAGGTGATGGTAGGTTTTTGTTGATGGATGCTATGGTTACTATGGTTGCTATTTTTGCTGTCTGCTATTTTGTAGGCTATCTTCTGTAGGAATGCTGGAGAAGGGATTGGGAATAGGGCTAAAGGAGGCTGCTTAGATTCTGCTATCTTGTTCTATTACCGTATCCTATTTCCATTTATTTTGAGTGGCATATTATACCTTATTATTGTGTGCTAACTCTTTGGTTGCAGGGATAGGTCAGGTATGGTTTTGTGTACCTGTCTAGTTCCATATTGTCTAGTATAGCTTTTGATAGTCATTTACTGCTCACACCAGACTGTTGTCTGACCCATGGTTCTATGTTTCCTCTTATCTTCTTGGGTACTCTTAAATGAGTAGAGTAGATGATAGGTTAGGAGTCATAGTTGTTGTATGAAGACGAGCTTGGAGTAACTATGGCGTATTACTCTATATTTCTAGTTTCCACTGTTCGTTGTTATATACTCTGAGGGATGTAGGAAATGTTGTATTGAGATATTATGACATTTGTACCATAACTCATGATGTTCTAGTAGAGATGTTATCTTTCATTTGTTATGGCTCACTATATTTCTGTTATATATTTTTTGGATTATATTTTATCCATGCGCTACAAGATATGCAACAGGTTTTCCGCTTTAAATTTCAACCTTGATGATCGTCACATATCAGCCTGGCACGTTTACAACTCTCTTTTAGATCATTTTGTGTGGGTGGTATAGGGCGGTCGTCACGACAAAATTCCTAATGCTATTGGTTTACTAACTTTTCCTTTCGCTATAGGCTCATATGCTCTCATCGTTGCTCCTGAGGAAGCAAGGGTTAAAGATAATGTTTCTAAAAAGAGGAAGGGTAAAGATGAAGTTTTTGTTCCGCCTCAATCAATCAACAATTTTTCTTTTAAAGAATCCATTGCCAAGGCCATCGAAATTTAGATGAAGAAGAAACGGATAATGATGCTCATACCGTGACTCCTTCTTCCCCCTGAGGTAAAAAGTCCAAACTTGCGGGTGAGTTCACTCCCGTTTTTATGAATGAGGAGGGGCATGTCAATATTAACTCAAGTCTGGAAGCTGTGAATTTAGATAAAGCTTCGGAGAAGTCCAAGGAGGCTCCGACTCCTAATCCCCTCCTGAACATTACTTTTCTTACCTCTCCAACATCCATCAGCCATATATGTGCTGATCTGGGTTTGCTTCTTTCTCTGACTGATCCTCTTCCTTCGAAGACTCATGCTATGTCCCTAGTGATGAATTTTGAGGAACTTTCTTGATTGGCCATTCAATATCCCTTCATCACTTCTCTTGGATCATCGCAGCCCCCGGCTTATTCCGATGATCACATTTTCCTTATTCTCAAACAACCTTTTCCAGTACATCTTTTTGTTCATTTGGTTAGCCTTAACTTTATAGATTCCGTTCTGACTTACACATGTTACGTATCCTAGGTAGGAAAGCAAATGTTTCTTCTCCGAGATGCTTCTCAAGGGCCTTCCAATGAAGTTTCCATGCTTAAAGAAAAGATCTCTTCGTTTAATGATAGTATGATTGATATTGCTATGGCAGGAGATGAAGCTATTCTTGAAAAGAACAAACTTGCTTCCACTCTTCGTGAGGAAAAGATAGCTAGGCAGTTGTTGGAAGAGAACACAAAGAACTTGGAAGATGACCTTGAGTTGTCTAATAAAATCAAAGCAGATCTTGAGAAGATTACTATGGAAAATTCTAAGCTAGCTAAGAGGAACAAATTGCTAGAAGACCAGCTGTAAATGAAATCCAGTATCTTAGATTACTCTAATAACATTATCATTGAGGCTAAGAAAAAAAATAACTTCCTTTCTTGACGTCACTCTTCCTAAAATCATCCTAAAGTGTTACAAAGATGCTTTCTATGTGTACACTAACAATATTTGAAAATGCCCAGATTTGGACTTTCCATCTCTACCACCCCTGAATGAGAAGTTCAAGAGGAAGTTCAGTCTTAGGATGAAAAAGAACAAGAAGACTTTGGAAGAAGAATTTCTCATTGGAGAGGAAGTTGATGCTGAAAAATGGCAAACATTTGACGACTTTTATTGATGAAGATACAAAACCTAATGGAGAAGAAGACGACGACGACGATAATGATTACAATAATGATGACTATTGTTAACTCGTATTTTGGTCACGACCTAAAACTCGGCGACCTGTGATTCCACGACTTAAGAAACTACGACCTAGCGACCTAAGGAAGCAAACGACCTAAGAGATCTAACGATTTATAGTAATTAGCGACCTAAGCTAGCAAGCGACCTAAGGAACTTAACGACTTAAGGTAGCTAGCGACCTAAGGAACTTAACGACCTAAGCTAGCAAGTGACCTAAGGAACTTAACGACTTAAGGTAGCTAGCGACCTAAGGAACTTAACGACCTAAGGTAGCTAGCGACCTAAGGAACTTAACGACTTAAGGTAGCTAGCGACCTAAGGAACTTAACGACCTAAGGTAGCTAGCGACCTAAGGAACTTAACGACCTAAGGTAGCTAGCGACCTAAGGAACTTAACGACCTAAGAAAGTTCCCGACCTAACTGTTGAAGCTATCTACGACCTAAGGTAGCCAGCGACCTAAGAGAGTTCCCGACCTAACTTCTAAAGCTATCTACGACCTATAAACAGCTAGCGACCTAACTGCTGAAGCTATCTACACCAGGCTAACTTCCTAAGTCGTTTGCGACCTACGACCTAGCTTAGGTCGTCCACGACCTAAAACCTTGGGGTCAAGTTTTGTGCTGAATCACTTATAAGTCGCCAACGACCTGGTACCATCCTTAACTCGCCAACGACCAACCACTTGTTCAAATGAAGCCAAGTGCAACTTCATCAGCTGATTCCTTAAGCCGCGAAGAAGACTGCGACCTAGCTTAGGTCGCTCGCGACCTACGACCTAACTTAGGTCGTACGCGACCTAAGACTTGGCAAGACTTCTGTCTCGATTTCAGCTCCTATAAATACGCCACCACATTCTACATTGAGGGGACTTTTGGCCGATCGTTTCTTTAAGCATCGTTACTCTGCCAAACTCTCAACTCAATCAACACACAAAGATCTTCAAATACTCGAGACACTACAACAAGCTTCGTGAAGAACTTCATACATCCGACACGGATTCATCGAATTTCATCATCGAAGTTTGAGTTAGCAGTCAAGAGTGTTTCTGCGATCAAATTGTATTGTATTGTGAGGATTGTATCATCTTGTAATCAAATCAGTAATAAAAGACTATAAAGTGGACGTAGGCTCAATTACGGGCCGAACCACTATAAATCTGTTGTCATTTACCGCTTTACTGCTATTCTCTGCTTGTATTCTGTTCCCGTACCAACGGGTGGTGCTTTCACGATTCTGTTACACACACCGGGTGTTAGCGTTCACATTTTAGCGTTAACATGACTGAAACTGATGCAGCGGATTATTCAAAACAAATGTAGATCGATGAAAGTAGCGATCGATGGATTGGAAGATACTGAAATGCCCAAATTCGTTGATCTGAAGATACCAAACTCTAGCTATCCCGAACTCGTTGATCGCGCACGATACCGGGTTCAAAGATCTTCAATTCTTCGAGCGTTGATCTAGCGCACTAGATTCCGCGAATCGGCTTCTACAATCGTTGAATCGAGCGCACTCGATTAATCGAAAGAGGAGATAGGAGATTACACTCAACTACCAATTGGAATGAAAGCACACAGCAATCAAAAGAGAATTTTATTCAAAAATCAACAACCCTTACAAAATGACTCAACTTGCCTATTTATAGGCTACAACAATTACAGCAGAAAAATGACAACACCTAGGTCGTGAGCGACCTACGACCTAAGCTCACGCGACCTAAAAAATTACGCGACTTAACATAGTTACAACACGACCCATTACAACATGCGGCTTAACAGACATGACTTAGTATAGGTCGGCAGCGACCTAAATTATTACAATATAAGAAAATACAACACATTACAACGTCTTACATAGGTCGTACACGACCTAAAGTACACACTTAAAAGACAGACGACATACGACTTAACAAATGAACGGCATCTGGAGCTTCGCGACCTAAAAGTGAACGGCATCCCTTCATTAGCGACCTAACAGAAGTGGTTTCAGAAAGTCTTCACGACTTAAAGTTTCTCGCGACCTATCTTAGGTCGTAGGTCGTTCTCGCGACCTAACTTCACACGTCTCATCCTCCAGCGACCTAGCATAAGTCGACTTATATCTTCGCAACATAAAGCAGGTTGTAACTCACCCTCGCGACCTAAGGACAGAACATCTTCACGCGACCTAACTAGGTCGTAGATCGTAGAACATTTTAACTTAGGTCGTGACCTTTTATTTTGTGGCTCGTTAGCTTGCAGAACTCCGGTAGGTCGTTGAAGCGACCTAAAAGCCTCGTTAGGTCGTATGCGACCTAACACTTCACCAACTTGGACTGTGCCGCTCTTTAGCTTGCTTAGCGACTTATCATAGGTCGTTAGACCACTCTTCCCAGCATTACTTGCCCCCTCCTCTACCTTGTTAGGTCGTGAGCGACCTACAAACTCCTTAGGTCGTGAGCGACCTATGCCTTTAACTTTCTACGCTGCATCATCCTCCCCAGGTTGAGAAAAATTCGACCTCGAATTTGCACCCTCTTCTTCCACAACAGACTCATCCCCATGATATGGTATAAGATGTTTAACATTGAACACGTCAGAAGTGTACACATCCCCTGGCAGCTTCAACTTATAAGCATTTTCATTAATTCGTTTTACGACTTCCACAGGACCAATTTTTCTGGCTTTTAACTTGTTATAAACGCCCACTGGAAAACGATCCTTTGTTAGCACAGCATACACCCAATCTCCTTTATTAAATTCAACATTTCTTCGCTTCAAGTCTGCAGATCATTTATATTTCTCATTCGCTTTCTCCAATCGTTCTTGAACGATTTTATGACATTCTGCTAAGCTATCAACAAAATCAGCAGCTTTCTTAACTGTTTTCTTTGATTGTGGCACTACCGTTAAATCCAACGGTCCCTTCGGTAAGCTTGAATATACTATTTGAAATGGACTGAAACTGGTACTACGGTTCACTGCATGATTATGAGCAAACTCTGCTTGGCATAACTTCACGTCCCAACTCTTCAGATTGTCTTGAACAAGACACCTCAACAAGTTTCCCAACGACCTGTTCACAACCTCGGTCTGTCCATCCGTTTGCGGATGATAAGCACTACTAAATTTCAGCTTCGTTCCCACCATTTTCCACAAACTCAACCAAAAGTGACTCAGAAATCGAGTATCTCTATCCGACACAATAGATTCTGGCAATCCATGAAGTTGATAGATCTCCTTGAAAAACAACCGAGCAACATGAACAACATCCGCTGTCTTCTTACAAGCAATAAAATGTGTCATCTTCGAAAATCTGTCCACCACAACGAATATAGAATCATTTCCCCTTTGAGTTCTAGGCAAACCCAAAACAAAATCCATACTGATATCTACCCATGGTTTTACAGGCACGGGTAACGGCATATATAAACCATCATTAGTCGCAGTTCCTTTCGAAACCTGACAAATATGACAACGCTCCACAAACCTCTCTACCTCTTTCCTCATCGATGGCCAAAAGTAAGATTGTGAAATCAACTGTAATGTACGGTCTCTCCCAACATGTCCTTCATCATGTAGTTCCTTCACAATTTTCATTCTCAAACTGCAATTAGGTATGCACAATCGATTTCCCTTGAACAGAAAACCATCTACCATCACGAATTCATTCGTCTCCCCATTCTTGACTTTATCAACAAACTTCATAAAGTAAGGATCTTCCACAAATAATTCCGGCAAAATATCAAATCCCGTCACTTCAACCTTCATGGTTGTCAACAAATGATTCCTCCTACTCAAAGCATCAACCACACGATTCGTCACTCTCGATTTGTGTTTCACAACAAAAGTAAACTGTTGCAGATATGCAATCCACGATGCATGTCTTGCTGAAATCTTGTCTTGCCCTTGCAAATGCTTCAAGGCCTCATGATCAGTATACAGAACAAACTCTTTCTGAAATAGATAATGTCTCCAGTGTTTGATAGCTTGTACAACAGCATAAAATTCCACATCATATGTGCTGTATCGCATCTTCGCTCCTGATAACTTCTCACTGAAATAGGCAATAGGACGACCCCTTTGACTCAACACTCCTCCAATTCCAACCTTGGAAGCATCAGTGTGTAGTTCAAACAACAACTGAAAATCAGGCAATACTATAATTGGCGCAGATGTCAACAACTCCTTGATCTTCCCAAAAGCATCCCCTGCTTCCTCTGTCCATGTAAACTGTTTTCCCTTCATACAATCAGTTACAGGCGCCATCACACTACTAAAGTGTGGAATAAATCTTCGATAAAATGAAGCCAACCCATGAAAACTACGAACTTCCGTTATCATCTTGGGTTGCGGCCAATCTCTAATCGCTTCAACTTTACTTTGGTCAACCTGTATTCCTTTCTCTGAAACAACATACCCCAGAAATAAAACACTATGCGTCATGAACACGCATTTCTTTGTAGCAGCATAAAATTGTTCTTCACGAAGAATAATTAACACTTTCTTCAGATGTTGAACATGCTCCTCCGTACTAGCACTGTAGATCAAAATATCATCAAAGTAAACCACCACAAATTTCCCAATGTATGGCCTAAAAATTTGGTTCATCACCCTCATGAACGTACTAGGTGCATTCGATAGACCAAACGGCATTACCAGCCATTCATACAATCCTTCCCTTGTCTTGAATGCTGTCTTCCATTCGTCCCCTGGTCTAATGCGAATCTGATGATAACCGCTCTTCAAGTCAATCCTAGAAAAGATTACAGACCCACTGATTTGATCCAATAAATCATCAAGTCTCGGCATCGGAAATCTGTATCTGACTGTGATCTTATTCAATGCTCTACTATCTGTGCACATCCTCCACGTTCCATCCTTTTTGGGTACCAATAGAGCTGGTACAGCACAAGGACTTAAACTCTCCTGCACACGCCCCTGTTCAAGCAATTCTTCTACTTGCCTCCGCAACTCTTCATGTTCCTTCGGACTCATTCGGTAATGTGGTCTGTGTGGTAACACAACACCTGGAACAAGATCTATCTGGTGTTGAATATCCCTCAACGGTGGCAACTCCGTTGGTAATTCTTCTGGAAATACATCGTCAAATTCTTTCAAAACTGATTTTACTTCTTCTGGCACTTCCACTACTTCATGACTCTCTCGTCCAATCAACAAGAATACTTCAGGCTCCTCCTCTACTTCCTTCACAAACTCCTTCAAAGATAACAAAGTTTTGAGCTCTTCAATCTCTTCTGATTTACTTTCTCCCTGTTGTCTCTTCTTTGGAACTAAGATAATCTTCGTGCCTTCAAACATAAAACTGTAACTATTGGTCCGACCGTCATGTTGTACTGCTCGATCATATAGCCATGGTCTTCCCAAAAGTAAGTGACAAACATCCATCTCTACCACATCACACCAGATCTCGTCTTTGTATTTCTTTCCAATAGAGAATGGAACACGAACTCGTTTATCCACTTTCACTTCTCCTCCTTTTCTCAACCATGCTAACTTGTATGGATTCGGATGCTTCTCTGTCTTTAACTTCAACTTTGTTACAGCCTCGGTGGAAATGATATTGTCACAGCTTCCGGCGTCAATCACAAATTTACACACCTTTCCCAATATAGTACATGTCGACTGAAAGATATTACTCCTCAACCAACTAGCCTCTTCCTGCTTCGGTGTCAAACATGACCTTCTCAGCATTAGATTACAACCTTCGTCTCCTGACGCAATATCCTGCTCATCCTCCTCAACTGGACTAGAACACTCTCCATCAACATCCTCATCTTCAACTTCTACAATCATGGTTCTCTTCTTTGGCTTTGGACACTCGTTGCTTTTATGACCCAATTCTTGGCAATTGTAACATTTGAAACCATTATTGACTTTCGCCTTCCCAACCTCATTCACAACTGGTTTTGCAACAGCTTTTGAAACATTAGAACTCCCACTAACTCCCTTCACTGAATCGTTGGAATTTGTAAACACACCTCCTCCTCGTCTTCCCTGTTTCTCCCAAGCCAACGCTTTCTGGTGTGCTTCCGCTACAGATCTGGGATCAAACATGTTAACCATATCCTGGATCTGCATTCGCAATCCTCCAACAAATCTGGATGTCAACTGTTCTTCGGTCTCCATAATGTCGTTCCTTGCAATCAGTTGGTAGAATTCATCAGCATAGTCATTCACAGACTTCGTTCCTTGTCTCAAGTTTTGCAACCTCTGATACATAAGCGATTGATAATTATAAGGTAAGAATGTCGCTTTCATCAATTTCTTCATCTTCTCCCAAGATTCAACCTTTGACTTCCCCATCCGTTCACGTGTAAGTTTGGTTTGCTGCCACCATGCCAAAGCTCTACCCCTCAACCTTGTAGCAACCAACTTCACTCTGTGATGTTCTGGAACTTCTTTGAAGTCAAAAATCTCCTCTACATTAGCTACCCAATCTAGAAACTCCTCTGCTTGCATACCACCTTTGAATTCAGGAATTTCAGTCTTCATCCCCGACTCCCACTTGTGATCATACTCAGAGTAATTTCTTCCTTGGCCTCGTCCTTGTCCTCGAACACTACCACCATCATACTCCTCTTCAAAATCAGATGTATATCATTGTCTATCTCGTCCACCCACATCTCTACTACCTTCACGTCTACCACCATCATCCCTTCTATCTACATTCCTCCGTTCACGATCATTCACGTTCCTACCACGCCCTTGATCATTTTCAACACTTCTGTCTCGATTGGAATGTGGCGAGACTCTACTACCTTCATGGTTAGTTTCAGGTGAAACCCTTCTACGATTTTGATTCATCTCTGTCATAAGCTTTTCTAACCGGCCAATTCCTTCGTTAAGCTTTTCACTAAAGTTTTCATTGATTCGTTGCTCCATCTCATCAGCTTCTTCTCTTCGATACAAAGCTTCTACGTTTTGGTGGCGATTAGCTCTTCTTGGCGGCATACTTGAAATCTTCACAAACTCTTCTACACTTCAAAATTCAAACACTTTTCGGACTTTGATCCAAAATAAAACGGATCGAAAACTTCCACTTTGTTGCAAATCGCGATGAACACGATGGACAAAGTTTCGGCCTCCCACTCAAATCTGATCTCCAAACTTCAGTACAAGTCGAACACTTCAACTTGATCATGGCTTCACTTGCTTACCTCGGCCAAACTCTTCACACTTCAAACAAATCGGCTCCAAGACTCGAATTAGCTATGATTGGCTAAAACACATTCCTTCTTATCGAGGAACGAGTGATCCGAATCAGTTCCTCTACAAATATGATTGGCACATGATTGGTGCTAGAGCTACTGAAGAGATTAAATGCCGGTATTTCCCGGTATACTTGGAGGGAGTGGCATTACTTTGGTTTACCAAACTTCCTGTGCGATCTATTGACCAATTTTCTGATCTGACCCGAAAATTCAAGGAACAATTCAGATTGTACATTTCTAGTGCAAAGGATATATTGTTTCTCTCAAGTATTGAACAGAACCCTGGAGAGCCCATCAAATCCTTCCTGAATCGCTTTAATCTAGCCCTAGCAGAAGTTGATAACGCGGAACCGCGAATGATCTTAACCTACTTAATGCGGGCTATCGACAAGTCTAGCGAGTTTGGAAAATGGTTAAAAATGAAAGAACCAAATTCGCTTGAAAAATTCTACAAAAAGGCTGATGAATTCATACGCTTGGAAAATCTTCCGGCACCAACGAAAGTGGTGGCAGCAAAGGTGGAGAATAATATTGCTGCTTCGGTGAAGAAAGATTCCGAAGGTCAGAAAAGGGAAAGTCACGATGGGAAGAAGCAAAAGGATGCAAAGAAACCTCGCTTCTTCAAACCCTCAGATTTCACTCCATTGACCGACACTCCGGAAAATATCTTCTTTGCCACCAAAGATGCTGTGGATTATCCCAAACCAGCTGAGATAAAACCGGGAAAGGGCGCTATGCGAAATGGAAAATTCTGCCGCTTTCACAACCAACCCGGTCATGATACCAACGAATGTCGCCACTTGAAGAGCTTAATTGAAGAATTGTTGAGGGAAAACAAGCTGCAACAGTATGTTAAGAAGAACAGGAATGACCCAATTTCGTCTACTCAGGGGCAGCAACCCCCTACTCAACCATCTGGCTCGGGTAAAGGTACTACGGCACATGAATCTGAGAGGCCCATAATCAATGTGATTACAGGAGGCCCACACCCAGCGGGCAGAAGCTGGGGTGAAATGGAAAGATATGCCCATGCTTTGAAGTACATCCCAGCAGAGGAAGATGTTTTTGCTATAGAAGATGCTACACCCCTGAAGCAGCATAAAATCTCTAATGATGATATTATGTTCAAGGCTAGGGATTCTATGGGTATTGAAGCTCCAACCATAGATCCCTTGGTTATTTCTGTAGGAATTGGGCCAGCTATCGTAATACGAGTGCTCATTGATTGCGGTGCTTCCTGCAATATACTCTTCAAGAAAACATTTGACCAGATGAAGATTCCAATGACCGACGTTCAAGCTTCGTCACAAAAGATTGTTGGTTTCATTGGGGAACCGCAGCAACCAATCAGAACTGTCGAGTTGTTCGTGGAACTTGGAGAAGGGCAGAAAAGGGTAGTTCGAAAACAAACCTTTGTAATTGTTGATGGATTTTCTGCCTACAATGCTTTCCTAGGCAGGCCAACTCTAGCTGCATTCAAGGCCATTTTGGCCCCGTGGTGCCTAACTATGAAGTTTCCTAAAGAAAATGGTGTTGGTGTCATCAAGGGAGATCAAAATGCTGGACGCGAATGTTATCTTATAGAGCTTCGAGAAGCCAAGAAGAGAGAAATGGGTAAAGATGCGGCAGCTCCCCTCCGCATTAAAAACCCAACCTTATAGCAAATACAGGGTGGTCCCTGCACTGGCGAGCATAGTGGTGCAAGGAAAGAAATGGACCCCAGAAAAGCCAGTGCAGGGGAGAATAGAGTGGTACCCGTGGAAGTTACGGTACCAATACCTGTCGACTCAAAAGACCCAAACAAAGTACTCAATGTGGGTTCGCAACTAAGTATAACAGTGCAAAACACACCGATATCATTTCTAAAAGCAAATCTGGATGTGTTCGCTTGGTGTCACGCTGATATGTGTGGGATCTCTCCGGAAATTGCTGTTCACACCCTGAATGTCGATCCGAAATTCACACCGGTAAAACAGAAAAGAAGAATTCAAGGTCCAGAAAGGTCAGCAGCATTAAAGGAAGAAGTTGATCGTCTTATGGAGAATGATTTCATCAGAGAATCCACTTATCCAAACTGGGTTTCAAATCCAGTATTGGTTAAGAAGTCGAATGGAAAGTGGAGAGTATGCATTGATTTCTCAGATCTAAACAAAGCTTGCCCTAAAGACTGCTTCCCGTTGCCTAGAATCGATCAACTGGTGGATGGGATGGCTGGACATGAGTTGTTATCTTTTATGGATGCTTACTCCGGATACAATCAGATTATGATGAATGAACCAGATCAGGAAGACAGGAGCTTTATCACAGACGTGGGACTCTACTGTTACAAAGTCATGCCTTTCGGATTGAAGAATGCAGGGGCAACCTACCAAAGACTTGTCAACGCTATGTTCAAACCTCAGATTGGCAAAACTATGGAAGTTTATGTTGATGATATGTTAGTAAAGTCAAAGAAAGCAGTAGACCACATGGATCACTTGGCGGAAATGTTCACAATTCTTCGAACATACGGAATGAAGCTCAATCCATTGAAATGTTCATTCGGGGTAGAGTCTGGAAAATTCTTGGGTTTCATCGTGAGCGCTAGGGGCATCGAGGCCAATCCTGCTCAAATCACAGCTCTAAGAGAAGTCAAAGCCCCTAAAACAAAGAGAGAACTGCAAAGTCTAAATGGAAAAGTCGCCGCTCTGAGTCGCTTCATTTCCAAGGCTACAGACAAATGCATTCCCTTCTTTGATGCTCTAAAGAAAGGAAAGAAATTTTTTGAATGGACTCCCGAATGTCAGAATGCTTTCGATCAACTGATTCATCATATGGAAACTCCTCCAGTTCTTTCCAAGCCTAGTGATGGCGAAGACCTCTTCATTTATTTAGCAATTTCATCTCATGCTCTAAGTGCAGCACTCGTACGAGAAGATATGAAAATACAACGTCCAGTCTATTACATCAGCAAACGGTTCACTGGGGCAGAGATGAATTATTCAAAGATAGAAAAGCTTGCTTATTGTTTGCTAATCGCTTCCAGGAAGTTGAGGCCATATTTTCAATCTCATCCTATCAAGGTCCTTACCGATCAACCTCTAAAGCAAGTCCTGTATCGTCCTGAAACTTCGGGTCGTCTCTTGAAGTGGAACATTGAACTCAGCCAATATGACATCACTTACCATCCCCGAAGAGCAATTAACGGACAAGCTTTAGCAGATTTTATTGCGGAATCTACTGACAAAGGAGACAGTGAGAAAGAAATAACTGATGGCATTCAAATCCAGTGGAAGTTGTATGTCGACGGTTCGAGAAATGATTATTGTTCTGGGGCAGGGGTAGTGCTTGAAACCCCCGAAGGACGATCATTGTGCTATGCATTGAGACTAGAATTTCCTTCAACAAATAATGAAGCAGAATATGAAGCTCTCATTGCCGGTTTAAGAATTGCCAAGGAATTGAACATCAAAGTGTTACAGATCTTCAGCGATTCCCAACTTATTGTCTGCCAGGTAAAGAAAGAATTTCAAGCTAAAGGTGGAAATTTGCCCGCGTATTTGTCAAAGGCATGTGAACTTCTCGAAGATTTTGATCATTGCACGATAAGTCATATTCCTCGGGTTGAAAACATGAAGGCGGATTCTCTAGCAAAGTACTCAAGTTCTGGAGAGGCTCAATTATTGGGGTTAGTCCCTGTAGAAGTTCTGTCGGCTCCAAGCATAGAGGAAATGGACATTGATTGGATTATGGTTATGTCTCAAGAACATAAATCATGGATGACTCCAATCAAAGAATATCTACTCAATGGTTTCCTGCCGGAAAATTCTAAAGAACGGCGAAAGCTGTTGAGGAAAGCGTCCAAATATACAATTCAAGATAGTCGATTATACAGACGGGGATTCTCAATGCCATTACTCCGATGTGTAACTAAGGAAGAAGCCAAAACAATTCTGGCTGAAATACACGGAGGAGAATGTGGAGATCATTCAGGCGGTCAAACCTTAGCCAAGAAAGTTCTTCGATATGGGTATTTCTGGCCAGACATTAATCGAGATGCTGCCTCTTATTCCCGAAAGTGCGACAAGTGCCAAAGATTTGCAAAAATTCCAAAAGCTCCTTCCACCGAACTCATGCAAATGGTCAGCCCATGGCCGTTCGCCATTTGGGGAATAGACTTAATTGGACCTTTACCAATTGCTAAATCTGGAATCAAATATGCTATTGTTGCTGTCGATTATTTCACTAAATGGGCTGAAGCTGAACCTTTGGCCACTATTACTTCTAAAAAGATGATAAATTTTGTAACAAAAAATATCATTTGCAGGTATGGTGTGCCATAGAAGATAATCACAGACAACGGTACTCAATTTGAAAGCGAAGAGTTCCAGGACTTCTGTAAGCAATTCAAAATCCGAAAAAGTTTCTCGGCAGTGGCTCATCCGCAGGCAAACGGGCAAGTGGAAGCGGTAAACAAAATTATCAAGTCAACCATCAAAAAACAGCTTGAAAGAGCAAAAAGTGGTTGGGTCGATAAACTTCCATTAGCACTATGGGCATACAGAACTACTCACAAAACTGCGACTGGGCACACTCCGTTTTCACTGGCATACTGATCAGAGGCAATGATTCCAGTGGAAGTAGAAGTTCCTTCACACAGGAGAATTTACTTCAACGAAGCTGAAAATGAAAAGCTGCAGCTTGAAGCGCTTGATTTTCTAGATGAGAAAAGAGAAGAAGCTAGACTCAGAGTTTCAGCTTATCAGCAAAGAATAGCCAGGCACTTCAACTCAAAATTTCGCCAATGCAGCTTCGAAGTCGGAGACTTAGTTTTGAAAAGGATCATGACAGCAACTGGTGTGTTTGGGCCAAACTGGGAAGGACCATATGTCATTGGCAATAAACTTCTTAATGGCACTTTCAAACTCGTAACCGTCGAAGGAGATCCAATTCCAAGAGCCTGGAACAGCAACCACTTACGTCCTTATTTTACTTGAAGAAGCTCTGCTCAAGATTGTAAAATAGTGACGAATGTATCAGTTGTATTGTAAGAAATTGTAAATCAGTATAAATGAATGAAAGCTATAAAGTGGACGTAGGCCCGATCCTTGGCCGAACCACTATAAATCTTGTGTTCTTTACTGTTTTATAATGCTTGTTTCATTTCGATATATAAATGCTTTAAATGTATTGCTAAAATGTCAATTCAAAATTGCAGGACATTGAAACAAGGCTCACTCGTCGCAAAGCCAAGCGACCCCTATAAATCACCTATTAAGCAAAAACCAAGCGACAAAAAATTCCAAATTCAAATCCTATGCAAGAAGAACTTCACATAAAAAGTTGACAACTCCACTGTGGCAAGCCTTCGTTAACTGGTTGTGACTGTCGATATGAACCGACATCCAACTGGGTAACTCGCGTTTGTCCCGTGAAGTCATTCAACAGTGAAGTCTACTTCTTCGGATAAGGCAATTTACTTACAAAAGGAAAGAAGATGCGCTTGGAAACGATAATAAAAGATCGCTAATGAGCAAATGATGAGAGAACATGGCCAAGCAAACACTGAAGCAGCCAAAAAGGAGGTATGCCTCTCAATAAAAGGGCCAGTAGAACCACCAAAGGGACACCTTCCCAAGCAGAAGGAACAAGGTCCTCGCTAACTGATCGTGATGCATCCGATCAGACAGCTTGCGTCCGTCCCGTGGATCTACTCGCCCCTGAGACGCAACTTTCCTGGCACACCAACCAACCAGTGCTCCTTCCCAAAGGTCAATAAAGCCCTCTAACGAGGCACGTCAATAAATGGGAGTGCTTTCCTCAATCAAAAAGATCGGTGGGACCACCGAAAGGGCACCTTGTTAATTGACTGCGATCGTTTGTACAAACAAACATCCAATCAAGCAACTTGCATCCGCCCCGTGGACCCATCCGACCATGAGAAAGTAACTTCCAGGCAATCGACAAGCCCTCTTCGGAGGCACAAGCCCTCTTCGGAGGCACAAGCCCTCTTCGGAGGCACAAGCCATCTTTGGAGGCACGCTTCACCATGCTTGAAGCATAAAATCACAAGCCCTCTTCGGAGGCACAAGCCCTTTTCGGAGGCACAAGCCCTCTTCGGAGGCACAAGCCCTCTTCGGAGGCACAAGCCATCTTCGGAGGCATGCTTCACCATGCGTGAAGAATAAAATCCAAAGCCCTTTTCGGAGGCACAAGCCCTCTTCGGAGGCACAACTCTTTAAGAGGAGCCCTCTCCGGAGGCATGTCCCAAAATAGAATACTCAAACAAAAAAGCCTTCTCCAAAAGCACATTTCAACTCTCAGAGGAAGGATGACTTAGTCATCTCAAAGAGCTCTTCCTAAAAAGTTGGAATGCTACAAAAAGACCTCTTCGGAGGCATACTTCATCGTGCTCGAAGTACCGAAAATAAGCCCTTTACGGGGGCACGAAATCAAAACCTTCTTCAGAAGCTCATTTCACTGCATAGAGAAATCCACCTTTTACCAAATAGAAGTGATCGTCTCTGAAAGTTGAAATGCTCTTCAAGAAAGAAAGAGAAAATAAAAATTTCTCCAAAGACGAGATATACTCTATTAAAAGCAGTATAATTCTTCCTTTGAAAGTGGAATAGTTATTCTCTGAGATAAGGGTATCAGTCTTGCAAAAGCAAGGAATATTGCAGTATACTTGTGGTATGGGGGCAACATTATACAATTCAGTTAAATTAATAAAAGCAACATACCACAAGTTCATTGCAATATCGTATAAAGAAAATGTGGAATAAATGCGTTCTTAAAACACAGACAAAAAGTTTGTACAAGCAAAAAGAATCGTTTACTCTACACTTCAAATAAAAAAAACAGATATATTCCTACATACACAAGAATTTGTACAAGTAAAGTATCCATTTTATTCAATACTATGAGAAATTTTTACATTGTGCAGATTACAAAAAAAAAGCGGAGACTGGTACCCGCACAATCTCCGATCGATACGTGCAAAAAAAAAATAAGGAGTATAAAATCCAGCTTGTTATTCCTTCTTCCCGCCACCTTTGGAGCCTTTACCCGGCCTAATGATTAGTTTCTGAAGCCGTTGTGGACGGGTCGGGGGGAAGGAGAGAGAGGCACGGCCGGATCAACTTCCGCTTCTTCTCCCGCAGGAACACTTTTCTTCTTTTTCCTCACGGCACGCTTCCCCTTCCTCTTCGAAGAAGATTCGCTCCCCGGAGTAGCAAGCAGTGTAGAGAGCTTTGTGTCATCGTCAAGAGACTGCTCTGGGGTCTTCTCGATATCATCAAGATCCTCCGCCTTCTGCTCCTGCGAAGCGGCCGGATCATCCAGGCCTTGAAGAGCTTCAATTTTCTCTGCCTGTGATCCCGGTTGGGAGGCAGAGGGAGGAGTAATCTGTGAAGATGGAGGAACGGCAACTGAAGGAGTGGAAGTTTGTGCAGTATTCGGTACCTCCGCTGTAGAAGAAAAGAAGTTAAAATCGGCATTCTCCGAAAATAGAGAAGGTATCGGTTCACCAAAGTTTAAGTAACAAGTAAGAAGGTCATCAAACTCGGTTAAATCAAGTAACTGGTTCATTAGACCCGGAACGACGCCAAAATTACCTGGAGAAGTTGGCTTTGCAAGTTCAATTTCAAATTTATCAGCCTCAGTTTCTTCCTGGCTCTTCTCTTCAATTTGGGAAAGAGGAGTCTCGGAAGTATCGAGCTTAGCTTCAGCATCTTTTGCAGCAAGTGGAGAGTGAGAGCTAGAACCGATGATACCAACATCGGTCAAAGTTGAAGTGTGGACAGGGGCAGTTTGAGATATTGTCTTTTCTGGATGTTCCTCTGCCACTGTCCTAGCTCTAGCTTCGGCAAGTTGCTCTTTGCCTCTAATAAGCGCATCACGTGCTTCATCATCCAGATAAAGCGCTACAAGGTCTGCCTCCGTATAGCCAGCAAACATATCAAGTATGGTCTCCCAAACTTCAGCAAGTGTAGTCTCATATTTGGGACCCAAGAATGAGAGGCTGCCGCGGCCCAGAACGCTGTGCATATAAAAGTCAAAAAGAGTAGAATCGATGCTAGCTTTAGTGGCTTCGTGAGACTCTTCGGCCGCAACTTGTCCGGCAACCGCGTCATCATGCTCCTTCTCAATTTTAAGAAGCTTAGCTTTCAGCATCTCAATCTCCGCATTTTGGGACACAATTGTTCCCCACAGCTCAGCATTTTCTGTGCGATATTTCTCAGTAATGTGCTGCTCAGCTGCAAGCTTCATTTCGGCGTCCCTTTGCGCAGCATGTGCGTCCCGCACTTGCTTCTGAAAGACTTCTTCCTTTTGAGTGTGTGATGCAGAAGATGAGGCCAGATCTTCCTTAAATCGCTTGACTTCAGATTCAAGCTTTGTGTTGTCGTCTGCGATGCTCGTCATCTCCGCATCATGCTGCTTACACCATTTATCCCATTCAGCTTTATCGTTCTCCAGAGTCAACATATTTTCAAGATTCATGTGATTGACTCTTTGGAGTTCATCAACAAGTTTCTGCAATTGCGACATCCTCTCAATGTTAAGCCTGACTGCATCGAGACTTTTAAGCATGTCTTGCTTATCAATCGGGACCAAATCAAGGTCAAAACGCACTCCTTTTAGGCACCAATTCGGAAATCGGCTCTGGAGTGTTAGAGGGCCGTCTTTAACTTGATATTGTGGCCTTGAGATGATTGCTTGAATGTCGGTTTTCTTTAAAGGAGGAGAGCCAGCCGGGATATTAGAAGATATAGGAGCGTCAGTTTTCTCAGAAATTTCAGACGCGTCCTTTTCATCAAGTTTAACCCGTTTACTTGGGTCATCGGTAGCATGCTTCTTCCCTTTGTCATCGTGATATTTTCTTTTATGAGAGTCATCGTCTCTCCTTCTTTGCTGCTCTTCGTAAGCACGCCTTTCTTGAGCTTTTCTAGCTGCACGCTCTTCGTCAGATTCTTTGCAGGAGGGAAGATAACGTCCATAATCATAATTATCGCGCCCTCCGTAGCGCCGAAAGTTGTCATAATACGAGCCACTACGCACCATTGTAGAACCTGAAATTAAAGAAAAAGCAAGTCTCAGAAATCTTCGAAGTAGAGAATTTAAGTACATATAAGTGCTTAGCATCCTAAGTGTGTGTGGCGTGTAAGCTACGCGCAACAAATTACAAACCACTCTGTGGTATAGGAGTGGCAACAGCTTGTGTAGAAGGCGTTGTGGTTTGCCGCAAGGAAGAAGTTGCCTCGACGACAGGAGAGATCGTTTTTGAACCATAATCTTTAAACAGCTCCTGAGAAGTTACCATCAAGTCACTTAACCCCCCAAAAATGTCGTCGCCGTTGTGCACATCGGAATTTTTTCTTTCAGCCTCTACATTGGCCGCTTCTCCGGACTGGCGGGAAGATTCCTTTCCTTCTTCTTCTTCTTCAACAACCGGGGGAAGTGCGAGCTTGCTAGACGACCCCACGACATCAGTAGAAGTAGTGCACTTCACTAGTGACGTCTCAGCGGTGGTTTCTTTTAATGAAAGCTCTTTCACAGGAGCTGAGGCATCCGACGTTGTGGTTGGAGAATCAGGAATCTCATGAGGCTGGGTGGAACGAGAAGAGTGTAAAAGCCCATACTGATGTAAAAATTCGTCTTTCAGCAAAAGTTTGGCGCTTCTTTCTTCTGCCGCCACAGCATTTAGGGTTTCGAGGACCAATTTGAGGCTGGGATTTATGAGCGGAGGGGGAAGTGCTGAAAAAGGAAAAGAATGAAGATAAGCATTTGATAATTTAGGTTTCGAAAAATTTATGAGATGAACAGAGAAAGGTAATCTCACTCCCGATTCTCCAAACTGCGTAGAATCCCGGAGGACATCGAACAAAGAAGAATTGGTTTAGAAAACCGTGGGCACTTTCAGGCAAATCTAAAATCAATTTCCGATTTCTGGCACCCCTTACAAGTATGATCGAAGGATGATCTTTATTCTTAGAGAAGGTTAACAGATAGCAAATCTCGTCGAAGCTTGGGAGACGATCAAGCGTCCTCCTAAATAGAACACATAACCCCATCAGAACGGCGTAACCATTGGGGTGCAGCTGAAAAGGGGAGATGGTTAATCGAAGAAGAAGCTGTCGCAGGAAATCATTGAAGGGCGGAATAGCTCCGCTCAAGCACATCTGACGATTCACAGCAACAAAGCCAAGAGGCGGCCTGTCAGCAATGTCGCTTGATCCAGGAAGTAAAGCATCTGCTTCGGCAATACCGAACTGGATGCACAATTGTCTGAAGACCTTGTGGCTTAGTGTAGTCGGAGTTCTTTCCGGAGGATCGATTAGTGGATTAGCAATTGGAAAAGTATCTCTGGCAGGTTCTGTATCTTCTTGTTGAGACGCCATTCTACACAATCAACTGGATGTTCAAATATCAAGGTGCACGTTTCCTAAAAAGTGTGAAGTGTTGTGCATAACTAACAAAAACAAGAATGTAAACATAACTGGAATTAAATTGGTTGACAATTGGTCAATTACAAGATTTCAGGGTTTGTTAACTTAAAACTCAAAGTGCAGTGTTAATGCAAACGAAACAGCTTTAGTTGACTATCTTAGTTTTGCTTTAATACTTCACTTAAGTTGATTAGTTTGCAGCATTTTGTTCACACAGTTCATTTAAGCTGATTATTCCTTATCGACTAATCTGTCATTCGATGTGGGCAGTCAATGGCAGTATATTCGTCCCAAATTTTCTGCAAATATTGTGTTTCGTAGGTTATTAATATTAAAGTCAAAACAGTTTGCAGAAGAGTACGAGTTAGTTCAAATTCAAAGCTCAATCAAGTTCTGCCCAAAACTTCACAAGTCCAAGGTCGATCAGCGACCTATCTTAGGTCGAAGCATTTTTTAGGTCGCTCTATGCAAATTGAAATGTTGTTCAGAGCATTGCAGCATTTGTTCCAAGTCCTAGGTCGTTTAGCGACCCATCATAGGTCGTGGCATCTTTAGGTCGCGCAAGGCAAATCAAAGAATTCAAGGCTGTGCAAATTCCCTTAAGTCCAATCGGCTCATGTCTTAGGTCGCTCACGACCTAGTATAGGTCGCAAAGGGTTGTTCAGTTTAACTTAAGTTGGTCAGGTTTTCTTAGGTTGTGAGACTTAGGTCGCTCAATTCTTAACACGACCTAACTCTTAGGTCGTCCAGATCTCATTAGGTCGCCAACTTCCTCTCCACGCGATCCCTTACCAGACCCGACAACCCGCTATCGCAAGTACAACGAAAATCCATCATCCTCTTCATAAAATTCGTCATCTTTTCATTCCACCAAATCATTCGAAAAACCGATTCAACTCATCTCCGATCTATCGTAGATCCAGTCGCCTACTGTACGCGCATGAATCACAACAACAATAACCAATAATGGTCAGAAATCGATCACAACGCAACTCGAATTGAAGCATGGCGTACAAATTTGGCCAGGAGATTAGAATTCACGGTTTGATGGTGATCATGGAATGGACAGAAGTCGAGGATACTTACGTAATTTGAAAGAGAGGATGAATCGTTGGATGATTAACTTGAACTGGTCCTTGAGATCGCAAGTTTCCGATAATGGCAAGGCGAGAAACTAAAGCAATTAAGTGGAGAAGATGCAGCGACCTAATGAATTTATATGGGATTAAGAGAGGAAGGCGAGTAGGCGTATGAGTTGGCACGAGTTTTAGGTCGTTCACGACCTAGCAAAGTTAAGTCGAAGCACATGACCTAAGACTTAGGCCTGCACTTCGAGGGGCAAATGTTAACTCGTATTTTGGTCACGACCTAAAACTCGACGACCTGTGATTCCACGACTTAAGAAACTACGACCTAGCGACCTAAGAGATCTAACGATTTATAGTAATTAGCGACCTAAGCTAGCAAGCGACCTAAGGAACTTAACGACTTAAGGTAGCTTGCGACCTAAGGAACTTAACGACCTAAGCTAGCAAGCGACCTAAGGAACTTAACGACTTAAGGTAGCTAGCGACCTAAGGAACTTAACGACCTAAGGTAGCTAGCGACCTAAGGAACTTAACGACTTAAGGTAGCTAGCGACCTAAGGAACTTAACGACCTAAGGTAGCTAGCGACCTAAGGAACTTAACGACCTAAGGTAGCTAGCGACCTAAGGAACTTAACGACCTAAGAAAGTTCCCGACCTAACTGCTGAAGCTATCTACGACCTAAGGTAGCCAGCGACCTAAGAGAGTTCCCGACCTAACTGCTAAAGCTATCTACGACCTATAAACAGCTAGTGACCTAACTGCTGAAGCTATCTACACCAGGCTAACTTCCTAAGTCGTTTGCGACCTACGACCTAGCTTAGGTCGTCCACGACCTAAAACCTTGGGGTCAAGTTTTGTCCTGAATCACTTATAAGTCGCCAACGACCTGGTACCATCCTTAACTCGCCAACGACCAACCACTTGTTCAAATGAAGCCAAGTGCAACTTCATCAGCTGATTCCTTAAGCCGCGAAGAAGACTGCGACCTAGCTTAGGTCGCTCGCGACCTACGACCTAACTTAGGTCGTACGCGACCTAAGACTTGGCAAGACTTCTGTCTCGATTTCAGCTCCTATAAATACGCCACCACATTCTACATTGAGGGGACTTTTGGCCGATCGTTTCTTCAAGCATCGTTACTCTGCCAAACTCTCAACTCAATCAACACACAAAGATCTTCAAATACTCGAGACACTACAACAAGCTTCGTGAAGAACTTCATACATCCGACACGGATTCATCGAATTTCATCATCGAAGTTTGAGTTAGCAGTCAAGAGTGTTTCTGCGATCAAATTGTATTGTATTGTGAGGATTGTATCATCTTGTAATCAAATCAGTAATAAAAGACTATAAAGTGGACGTAGGCTCAATTACGGGCCAAACCACTATAAATCTGTTGTCATTTACCGCTTTACTGCTATTCTCTGCTTGTATTCTGTTCCCGTACCAACGGGTGGTGCTTTCACGATTCTGTTACACACACCGGGTGTTAGCGTTCACATTTTAGCATTAACATGACTGAAACTGACGCAGCAGATTATTCAAAACAAATGTAGATCGATGAAAGTAGCGATCGATGGATTGGAAGATACTGAAATGCCCAAATTCGTTGATCTGAAGATACCAAACTCTAGCTATCCCGAACTCGTTGATCGCGCACGATACCGGGTTCAAAGATCTTCAATTCTTCGAGCGTTGATCTAGCGCGCTAGATTCCGCGAATCGGCTTCTACAATCGTTGAATCGAGCGCACTCGATTAATCGAAAGAGGAGATAGGAGATTACACTCAACTACCAATTGGAATGAAAGAACACAGCAATCAAAAGAGAATTTTATTCAAAAATCAACAACCCTTACAAAATGACTCAACTTGCCTATTTATAGGCTACAACAATTACAGTAGAAAAATGACAACACCTAGGTCGTGAGCGACCTACGACCTAAGCTCACGCGACCTAAAAAATTACGCGACTTAACATAGTTACAACACGACCCATTACAACATGCGGCTTAACAGACACGACTTAGTATAGGTCGGCAGCGACCTAAATTATTACAATATAAGAAAATACAACACATTACAACGTCTTACATAGGTCGTACACGACCTAAAGTACACACTTAAAAGACAGACGACATACGACTTAACAAATGAACGACATCTGGAGCTTCGCGACCTAAAGGTGAACGGCATCCCTTCATTAGCGACCTAACAGAAGTGGTTTCAGAAAGTCTTCACGACTTAAAGTTTCTCGCGACCTATCTTAGGTCATAGGTCGTTCTCGCGACCTAACTTCACACGTCTCATCCTCCAGCGACCTAGCATAAGTCGACTTATATCTTCGCAACATAAAGCAGGTTGTAACTCACCCTCGCGACCTAAGGACAGAACATCTTCACGCGACCTAACTAGGTCGTAGATCGTAGAACATTTTAACTTAGGTCGTGACCTTTTATTTTGTGGCTCGTTAGCTTGCAGAACTCCGGTAGGTCGTTGAAGCGACCTAAAAGCCTCGTTAGGTCGTATGCGACCTAACACTTCACCAACTTGGACTGTGCCGCTCTTTAGCTTGCTTAGCGACTTATCATAGGTCGTTAGACCACTCTTCCTAGCATTACTTGCCCCCTCCTCTACCTTGTTAGGTCGTGAGCGACCTACAAACTCCTTAGGTCGTGAGCGACCTATGCCTTTAACTTTCTGTGCTGCATCATCCTCCCCAGGTTGAGAAAAATTCGACCTCGAATTTGCACCCTCTTCTTCCACAACAGACTCATCCCCATGATATGGTATAAGATGTTTAACATTGAACACGTCAGAAGTGTACACATCCCCTGGCAGCTTCAACTTATAAGCATTTTCATTAATTCGTTTTACGACTTCCACAGGACTAATTTTTCTGGCTTTTAACTTGTTATAAACGCCCACTGGAAAACGATCCTTTGTTAGCACAGCATACATCCAATCTCCTTTATTAAATTCAACATTTCTTCGCTTCAAGTTTGCAGATCGTTTATATTTCTCATTCGCTTTCTCCAATCGTTCTTGAACGATTTTATGACATTCCGCTAAGCTATCAACAAAATCAGCAGCTTTCTTAACTGTTTTCTTTGATTGTGGCACTACCGTTAAATCCAACGGTCCCTTCGGTAAGCTTGAATATACTATTTGAAATGGACTGAAACTGGTACTACGGTTCACTGCATGATTATGAGCAAACTTTGCTTGGCATAACTTCACGTCCCAACTCTTTAGATTGTCTTGAACAAGACACCTCAACAAGTTTCCCAACGATCTGTTCACAACCTTGGTCTGTCCATCCGTTTGCGGATGATAAGCACTACTAAATTTCAGCTTCGTTCCCACCATTTTCCACAAACTCAACCAAAAGTGACTCAGAAATCGAGTATCTCTATCCAACACAATAGATTCTGGCAATCCATGAAGTCGATAGATCTCCTTGAAAAACAACCGAGCAACATGAACAGCATCCGCCGTCTTCTTACAAGCAATAAAATGTGTCATCTTCGAAAATCTGTCCACCACAACGAATATAGAATCATTTCCCCTTTGAGTTCTAGGAAAACCCAAAACAAAATCCATACTGATATCTACCCATGGTTTTACAGGCACGGGTAATGGCATATATAAACCAGCATTAGTCGCAGTTCCTTTCGAAACCTGACAAATATGACAACGCTCCACAAACCTCTCTACCTCTTTCCTCATCGATGGCCAAAAGTAAGATTGTGAAATCAACTGTAATGTACGGTCTCTCCCAACATGTCCTTCATCATGTAGTTCCTTCACAATTTTCATTCTCAAACTGCAATCAGGTATGCACAATCGATTTCCCTTGAACAGAAAACCATCTACCATCACGAATTCATTCGTCTCCTCATTCTTGACTTTATCAACAAACTTCATAAAGTAAGGATCTTCCACAAATAATTCCGGCAAAATGTCAAATCCCATCACTTCAACCTTCATTGTTGTCAACAAATGATTCCTCCTACTCAAAGCATCAGCCACACGATTCATCACTCTCGATTTGTGTTTCACAATAAAAGTAAACTGTTGCAGATATGCAATCCATGATGCATGTCTTGCTGAAATCTTGTCTTGCCCTTGCAAATGCTTCAAGGCCTCATGATCAGTATACAGAACAAACTCTTTTTGAAATAGATAATGTCTCCAGTGTTTGATAGCTTGTACAACAGCATAAAATTCCACATCATATGTGCTGTATCGCATCTTCGCTCCTGATAACTTCTCACTGAAATAGGCAATAGGACGACCCCTTTGACTCAACACTCCTCCAATTCCAACCTTGGAAGCATCAGTGTGTAGTTCAAACAACAACTGAAAATCAGGCAATACTAGAATTGGCGCAGATGTCAGCAACTCCTTGATCTTCCCAAAAGCATCCCCTGCTTCCTCTGTCCATGTAAACTGTTTTCCCTTCATACAATCAGTTACAGGCGCCATCACACTACTAAAGTGTGGAATAAATCTTCGATAAAATGAAGCCAACCCATGAAAACTACGAACTTCCGTTATCGTCTTGGGTTGCGGCCAATCTCTAATCGCTTCAACTTTACTTTGGTCAACCTGTATTCCTTTCTCTGAAACAACATACCCTAGAAATAAAACACTATGCGTCATGAACACGCATTTCTTTGTAGCAACATAAAATTATTCTTCACGAAGAATAATTAACACTTTCTTCAGATGTTGAACATGCTCCTCCGTACTAGCACTGTAGATCAAAATATCATCAAAGTAAACCACCACAAATTTCCCAATGTATGGCCTAAAAATTTGGTTCATCACCCTCATGAACGTACTATGTGCATTCGATAGACCAAACGGCATTACCAGCCATTCATACAATCCTTCCCTTGTCTTGAATGCTGTCTTCCATTCGTCCCCTGGTCTAATGCGAATCTGATGATAACCGCTCTTCAAGTCAATCCTAGAAAAGATTACGGACCCACTGATTTGATCCAATAAATCATCAAGTCTCGGCATCGGAAATCTGTATCTGACTGTGATCTTATTCAATGCTCTACTATCTGTGCACATCCTCCACGTTCCATCCTTTTTGGGTACCAATAGAGCTGGTACAGCACAAGGACTTAAACTCTCCTGCACACGCCCCTGTTCAAGCAATTCTTCTACTTGCCTCCGCAACTCTTCATGTTCCTTCGGACTCATTCGGTAATGTGGTCTGTGTGGTAACACAGCACCTGGAACAAGATCTATCTGGTGTTGAATATCCCTCAACAGTGGCAACTCCGTTGGTAATTCTTCTGGAAATACATCGTCAAATTCTTTCAAAACTGATTTTACTTCTTCTGGCACTTCCACTACTTCATGACTCTCTCGTCCAATCAACAAGAATACTTCAGGCTCCTCCTCTACTTCCTTCACAAACTCCTTCAAAGATAACAAAGTTTTGAGCTCTTCAATCTCTTTTGATTTACTTTCTCCCTGTTGTCTCTTCTTTGGAACTAAGATAATCTTCGTGCCTTCAAACATAAAACTGTAACTATTGGTCTGACCGTCATGTTGTACTGCTCGATCATATAGCCATGGTCTTCCCAAAAGTAAGTGACAAACATCCATCTCTACCACATCACACCAGATCTCGTCTTTGTATTTCTTTCCAATAGAGAATGGAACACGAACTCGTTTATCCACTTTCACTTCTCCTCCTTTTCTCAACCATGCTAACTTGTATGGATTCAGATGCTTCTCTGTCTTTAACTTCAACTTTGTTACAGCCTCGGTGGAAATGATATTGTCACAGCTTCCGGCGTCAATCACAAATTTACACACCTTTCCCAATATAGTACATGTCGACTGAAAGATATTACTCCTCAACCAACTAGCCTCTTCCTGCTTCGGTGTCAAACATGACCTTCTCAGCATTAGATTACAACCTTCGTCTCCTGACGCAATATCCTGCTCATCCTCCTCAACTGGACTAGAACACTCTCCATCAACATCCTCATCTTCAACTTCTACAATCATGATTCTCTTCTTTGGCTTTGGACACTCGTTGCTTTTATGACCCAATTCTTGGCAATTGTAACATTTGAAACCATTATTGACTTTCGCCTTCCCAACCTCATTCACAACTGGTTTTGCAACAGCTTTTGAAACATTAGAACTCCCACTAACTCCCTTCACTGAATTGTTGGAATTTGTAAACACACCTCCTCCTCGTCTTCCCTGTTTCTCCCAAGCCAACGCTTTCTGGTGTGCTTCCGCTACAGATCTAGGATCAAACATGTTAACCATATCCTGGATCTGCATTCGCAATCCTCCAACAAATCTGGATGTCAACTGTTCTTCGGTCTCCATAATGTCGTTCCTTGCAATCAGTTGATAGAATTCATCAGCATAGTTATTCACAGACTTCGTTCCTTGTCTCAAGTTTTGCAACCTCTGATACATAAGCGATTGATAATTATAAGGTAAGAATGTCGCTTTCATCAATTTCTTCATCTTCTCCTAAGATTCAACCTTTGACTTCCCCATCCGTTTACGTGAAAGTTTGGTTTGCTGCCACCATGCCAAAGCTCTACCCCTCAACCTTGTAGCAACCAACTTCACTCTACGATGTTCTGGAACTTCTTTGAAGTCAAAAATCTCCTCTACATTAGCTACCCAATCTAGAAACTCCTCTGCTTGCATACCACCTTTGAATTCAGGAATTTCAGTCTTCATCCCCGACTCCCACTTGTGATCATACTCAGAGTAATTTCTTCCTTGGCCTCGTCCTTGTCCTCGAACACTACCACCATCATACTCCTCTTTAAAATCAGATGTATATCATTGTCTATCTCGTCCACCCACATCTCTACTACCTTCACGTCTACCACCATCATCCCTTCTATCTACATTCCTCCGTTCACGATCATTCACGTTCCTACCACGCCCATGATCATTTTCAACACTTCTGTCTCGATTGGAATGTGGCGAGACTCTACTACCCCCATGGTTAGATTCAGGTGAAACCCTTCTACGATTTTGATTCATCTCTGTCATAAGCTTTTCTAACCGGCCAATTCCTTCGTTAAGCTTTTCACTAAAGTTTTCATTGATTCGTTGCTCCATCTCATCAGCTTCTTCTCTTCGATACAAAGCTTCTACGTTTTGGTGGCGATTAGCTCTTCTTGGCGGCATACTTGAAATCTTCACAAACTCTTCTACACTTCAAAATTCAAACACTTTTCGGACTTTGATCCAAAATAAAACGGATCGAAAACTTCCACTTTGTTGCAAATCGCGATGAACACGATGGACAAAGTTTCGGCCTCCCACTCAAATCTGATCTCCAAACTTCAGTACAAGTCGAACACTTCAACTTGATCATGGCTTCACTTGCTTACCTCGGCCAAACTCTTCACACTTCAAACAAATCGGCTCCAAGACTCGAATTAGCTATGATTGGCTAAAACACATTCCTTCTTATCGAGGAACGAGTGATCCGAATCAGTTCCTCTACAAATATGATTGGCACATGACTGGTGCTAGAGCTACTGACGAGATTAAATGCCGGTATTTCCCGGTATACTTGGAGGGAGTGGCATTACTTTGGTTTACCAAACTTCCTGTGCGATCTGTTGACCAATTTTCTGATCTGACCCAAAAATTCAAGGAACAATTCAGATTGTACATTTCTAGAGCAAAGGATATATTGTCTCTCTCAAGTATTGAACAGAACCCTGGAGAGCCCATCAAATCCTTCCTGAATCGCTTTAATCTAGCCCTAGCAGAAGTTGATAACGCGGAACCGCGAATGATCTTAACCTACTTAATGCGGGCTATCGACAAGTCTAGCGAGTTTGGAAAATGGTTAAAAATGAAAGAACCAAATTCGCTTGAAAAATTCTACAAAAAGGCTGATGAATTCATACGCTTGGAAAATCTTCCGGCACCAACGAAAGTGGTGGCAGCAAAGGTGGAGAATAATATTGCTGCTTCGGTGAAGAAAGATTCCGAAGGTCAGAAAAGGGAAAGTCACAATGGGAAGAAGCAAAAGGATGCAAAGAAACCTCGCTTCTTCAAACCCTCAGATTTCACTCCATTGACCGACACTCCGGAAAATATCTTCTTTGCCACCAAAGATGCTGTGGATTATCCCAAACCAGCTGAGATAAAACCGGGAAAGGGCGCTATGCGAAATGGAAAATTCTGCCGCTTTCACAACCAACCCGGTCATGATACCAACGAATGTCGCCACTTGAAGAGCTTAATTGAAGAATTGTTGAGGGAAAACAAGCTGCAACAGTATGTTAAGAAGAACAGGAATGACCCAATTTCGTCTACTCAGGGGCAGCAACCCCCTACTCAACCATCTGGCTCGGGTAAAGGTACTACGGCACATGAATCTGAGAGGCCCATAATCAATGTGATTACAGGAGGCCCACACCCAGCGGGCAGAAGCTGGGGTGAAATGGAAAGATATGCCCATGCTTTGAAGTACATCCCAGCAGAGGAAGATGTTTTTGCTATAGAAGATGCTGCACCCCTGAAGCAGCATAAAATCTCTAATGATGATATTATGTTCAAGGCTAGGGATTCTATGGGTATTGAAGCTCCAACCATAGATCCCTTGGTTATTTCTGCAGGAATTGGGCCAGTTATCGTAAGACGAGTGCTCATTGATTGCGGTGCTTCCTGCAATATACTCTTCAAGAAAACATTTGACCAGATGAAGATTCCAATGACCGATGTTCAAGCTTCGTCACAAAAGATTGTTGGTTTCACTGGGGAACCGCAGCAACCAATCGGAACTGTCGAGTTGTTCGTGGAACTTGGAGAAGGGCAGAAAAGGGTAGTTCGAAAACAAACCTTTGTAATTGTTGATGGATTTTCTGCCTACAATGCTTTCCTAGGCAGGCCAACTCTAGCTGCATTCAAGGCCATTTTGGCCCCGTGGTGCCTAACTATGAAGTTTCCTACAGAAAATGGTGTTGGTGTCATCAAGGGAGATCAAAATGCTGGACGCGAATGTTATCTTATAGAGCTTCGAGAAGCCAGGAAGAGAGAAATGGGTAAAGATGCGGCAACTCCCCTCCGCATCAAAAACCCAACCTTATAGCAAATACAGGGTGGTCCCTGCACTGGCGAGCATAGTGGTGCAAGGAAATAAATGGACCCCAGAAAAGCCAGTGCAGGGGAGAATAGAGTGGTACCCGTGGAAGTTACGGTACCAATACCTGTCGACTCAAAAGACCCAAACAAAGTACTCAATGTGGGTTCACAACTAAGTATAACAGTGCAAAACACACTGATATCATTTCTAAAAGCAAATCTGGATGTGTTCGCTTGGTGTCACGCTGATATGTGTGGGATCTCTCCGGAAATTGCTGTTCACACCCTGAATGTCGATCCGAAATTCACACCGGTAAAACAGAAAAGAAGAACTCAAGGTCCAGAAAGGTCAGCAGCATTAAAGGAAGAAGTTGATCGTCTTATGGAGAATGATTTCATCAGAGAATCCACTTATCCAAACTGGGTTTCAAATCCAGTATTGTTTAAGAAGTCGAATGGAAAGTGGAGAGTATGCATTGATTTCTCAGATCTAAACAAAGCTTGCCCTAAAGACTGCTTCCCGTTGCCTAGAATCGATCAACTGGTGGATGGGATGGCTGGACATGAGTTGTTATCTTTTATGGATGCTTACTCCGGATACAATCAGATTATGATGAATGAACCAGATCAGGAAGACACGAGCTTTATCATAGACGTGGGACTCTACTGTTACAAAGTCATGCCTTTCGGATTAAAGAATGCAGGGGCAACCTACCAAAGACTTGTCAACGCTATGTTCAAACCTCAGATTGGCAAAACTATGGAAGTTTATGTTGATGATATGTTAGTAAAGTCAAAGAAAGCAGTAGACCACATGGATCACTTGGCGGAAATGTTCACAATTCTTCGAACATACGGAATGAAGCTCAATCCATTGAAATGTTCATTCGGGGTAGAGTCCGGAAAATTCTTGGGTTTCATCGTGAACGCTAGGGGCATCGAGGCCAATCCTGCTCAAATCACAGCTCTAAGAGAAGTCAAAGCCCCTAAAACAAAAAGAGAACTGCAAAGTCTCAATGGAAAAGTCGCCGCTCTGAGTCGCTTCATTTCCAAGGCCACAGACAAATACATTCCCTTCTTTGATGCTCTAAAGAAAGGAAAGAAATTTTTTGAATGGACTCCCGAATGTCAGAATGCTTTCGATCAACTGATTCATCATATGGAAAATCCTCCAGTTCTTTCCAAGCCTAGTGATGGAGAAGACCTCTTCATTTATTTAGCAATTTCATCTCATGCTCTAAGTGCAGCACTCGTACGAGAAGATATGAAAATACAACGTCCAGTCTATTACATCAGCAAACGGTTCACTGGGGCAGAGATGAATTATTCAAAGATAGAAAAGCTTGCTTATTGTTTGCTAATTGCTTCCAGGAAGTTGATGCCATATTTTCAATCTCATCCTATCAAGGTCCTTACCGATCAACCTCTAAAGCAAGTCCTGTATCGTCCTGAAACTTCGGGTCGTCTCTTGAAGTGGAACATTGAACTCAGCCAATATGACATCACTTACCATCCCCGAAGAGCAATTAACGGACAAGCTTTAGCAGATTTTATTGCGGAATCTACTGACAAAGGAGACAGTGAGAAAGAAATAACTGATGGCATTCAAATCCAGTGGAAGTTGTATGTCGACGGTTCGAGAAATGATTATTGTTCTGGGGCAGGGGTAGTGCTTGAAACCCCCGAAGGACGATCATTGTGCTATGCATTGAGACTAGAATTTCCTTCAACAAATAATGAAGCAGAATATGAAGCTCTCATTGCCGGTTTAAGAATTGCCAAGGAATTGAACATCAAAGTGTTACAGATCTTCAGCGATTCCCAACTTATTGTCTGCCAGGTAAAGAAAGAATTTCAAGCTAGAGGTGGAAATTTGCCCGCGTATTTGTCAAAGGCATGTGAACTTCTCGAAGATTTTGATCATTACACGATAAGTCATATTCCTCGGGTTGAAAACATGAAGGCGGATTCTCTAGCAAAGTACTCAAGTTCTGGAGAGGCTCAATTATTGGGGTTAGTCCCTGTAGAAGTTCTGTCGGCTCCAAGCATAGAGGAAATGGACATTGATTGGATTATGGTTACGTCTCAAGAACATGAATCATGGATGACTCCAATCAAAGAATATCTACTCAATGGTTTCCTGCCGGAAAATTCTAAAGAACGGCGAAAGCTGTTGAGGAAAGCGTCCAAATATACAATTCAAGATGGCCGATTATACAGACGGGGATTCTCAATGCCATTACTCCGATGTGTAACTAAGGAAGAAGCCAAAACAATTCTGGCTGAAATACACGGAGGAGAATGTGGAGATCATTCAGGCGGTCAAACCTTAGCCAAGAAAGTTCTTCGATATGGGTATTTCTGGCCAGACATTAATCGAGATGCTGCCTCTTATTCCCGAAAGTGCGACAAGTGCCAAAGATTTGCAAAAATTCCAAAAGCTCCTTCCACCGAACTCATGCAAATGGTCAGCCCATGGCCGTTCGCCATTTGGGGAATAGACTTAATTGGACCTTTACCAATTGCTAAATCTGGAATCAAATATGCTATTATTGCTGTCGATTATTTCACTAAATGGGTTGAAGCTGAACCTTTGGCCACTATTACTTCTAAAAAGATGATAAATTTTGTAACAAAAAATATCATTTGCAGGTATGGTGTGCCACAGAAGATAATCACAGACAACGGTACTCAATTTGAAAGCGAAGAGTTCCAGGACTTCTGTAAACAATTCAAAATCCGAAAAAGTTTCTCGGCAGTGGCTCATCCGCAGGCAAACGGGCAAGTGGAAGCGGTAAACAAAATTATCAAGTCAACCATCAAAAAACAGCTTGAAAGAGCAAAAAGTGGTTGGGTCGATAAACTTCCATTAGCACTATGGGCATACAGAACTACTCACAAAACTGCGACTGGGCACACTCCGTTTTCACTGGCATACGGATCAGAGGCAATGATTCCAGTGGAAGTAGAAGTTCCTTCACACAGGAGAATTTACTTCAACGAAGCTGAAAATGAAAAGCTGCAGCTTGAAGTGCTTGATTTTCTGGATGAGAAAAGAGAAGAAGCTAGACTCAGAGTTTCAGCTTATCAGCAAAGAATAGCCAGGCACTTCAACTCAAAAGTTCGCCAATGCAGCTTCGAAGTCGGAGACTTAGTTTTGAAAAGGATCATGACAGCAACTGGTGTGTTTGGGCCAAACTGGGAAGGACCATATGTCATTGGCAATAAACTTCTTAATGGCACTTTCAAACTCGTAACCGTCGAAGGAGATCCAATTCCAAGAGCCTGGAACAGCAACCACTTACGTCCTTATTTTACTTGAAGAAGCTCTGCTCAAGATTGTAAAATAGTGACGAATGTATCAGTTGTATTGTAAGAAATTGTAAATCAGTATAAATGAATGAAAGCTATAAAGTGGACGTAGGCCCGATCCTTGGCCGAACCACTATAAATCTTGTGTTCTTTACTGTTTTATAATGCTTGTTTCATTTCGATATATAAATGCTTTAAATGTATTGCTAAAATGTCAATTCAAAATTGCAGGACATTGAAACAAGGCTCACTCGTCGCAAAGCCAAGCGACCCCTATAAATCACCTATTAAGCAAAAACCAAGCGACAAAAAATTCCAAATTCAAATCCTATGCAAGAAGAACTTCACATAAAAAGTTGACAACTCCACTGTGACAAGCCTTCGTTAACTGGTTGTGACTGTCGATATGAACCGACATCCAACTGGGTAACTCGCGTTTGTCCCGTGAAGTCATTCAACAGTGAAGTCTACTTCTTTGGACAAGGCAATTTACTTACCAAAGGAAAGAAGATGCGCTTGGAAACGATAATAAAAGATCGCTAATGAGCAAATGATGAGAGAACATGGCCAAGCAAACACTGAAGCAGCCAAAAAGGAGGTATGCCTCTTAATAAAAGGGCCAATAGAACCACCAAAGGGACACCTTCCCAAGCAGAAGGAACAAGGTCCTCGCTAACTGATCGTGATGCATCCGATCAGACAGCTTGCGTCCGTCCCGTGGATCTACTCGCCCATGAGACGCAACTTTCCTGGCACACCAACCAACCAGTGCTCCTTCCCAAAGGTCAATAAAGCCCTCTAACGAGGCACGCCAATAAATGGGAGTGCTTTCCTCAATCAAAAAGATCGGTGGGACCACCGAAAGGGCACCTTGTTAATTGACTGCGATCGTTTGTACAAACAAACATCCAATCAAGCAACTTGCGTCCGCCCCGTGGACCCATCCGACCATGAGAAAGTAACTTCCAGGCAATCGACAAGCCCTCTTCGGAGGCACAAGCCCTCTTCGGAGGCACAAGCCCTCTTCGGAGGCACAAGCCATCTTCGGAGGCACGCTTCACCATGCTTGAAGCATAAAATCACAAGCCCTCTTCGGAGGCACAAGCCCTTTTCGGAGGCACAAGCCCTCTTCGGAGGCACAAGCCCTCTTCGGAGGCACAAGCCATCTTCGGAGGCATGCTTCATCATGCGTGAAGCATAAAATCCAAAGCCCTTTTCGGAGGCACAAGCCCTCTTCGGAGGCACAACTCTTTAAGAGGAGCCCTCTCCGGAGGCATGTCCCAAAATAGAATACTCAAACAAAAAAGCCTTCTCCAAAAGAACATTTCAACTCTCAGAGGAAGGATGACTTATTCATCTCAAAGAGCTCTTCCTAAAAAGTTGGAATGCTACAAAAAGACCTCTTCGGAGGCATACTTCATCGTGCTCGAAGTACCGAAAATAAGCCCTTTACGGGGGCACGAAATCAAAACCTTCTTCAGAAGCTCATTTCACTGCATAGAGAAATCCACCTTTTACCAAATAGAAGTGATCGTCTTTGAAAGTTGAAATGCTCTTCAAGAAAGAAAGAGAAAATAAAAATTTCTCCAAAGACGAGATATACTCTATTAAAAGCAGTATAATTCTTCCTTTGAAAGTGGAATAGTTATTCTCTGAGATAAGGGTATCAGTCTTGCAAAAGCAAGGAATATTGCAGTATACTTGTGGTATGGGGGCAACATTATACAATTCAGTTAAATTAATAAAAGCAACATACCACAAGTTCATTGCAATATCGTATAAAGAAAATGTGGAATAAATGCGTTCTTAAAACACAGACAAAAAGTTTGTACAAGCAAAAAGAATCGTTTACTCTACACTTCAAATAAAAAAAACAGATATATTCCTACATACACAAGAATTTGTACAAGTAAAGTATCCATTTTATTCAATACTATGAGAAATTTTTACATTGTGCAGATTACAAAAAAAAAGCGGAGACCGGTACCCGCACAATCTCCGGTCGATACGTGCAAAAAAAAATAGGGAGTATAAAATCCAGCTTGTTATTCCTTCTTCCCGCCACCTTTGGAGCCTTTACCCGGCCTAATGATTAGTTTCTGAAGCCGTTGTGGACGGGTCGGGGGGGAAGGAGAGAGAGGCACGGCCGGATCAACTTCCGCTTCTTCTCCAGCAGGAACACTTTTCTTCTTTTTCCTCACGGCACGCTTCCCCTTCCTCTTCGAAGAAGATTCGCTCCCCGGAGTAGCAAGCAGTGTAGAGAGCTTTGTGTCATCGTCAAGAGACTGCTTTGGGGTCTTCTCGATATCATCAAGATCCTCTGCCTTCTGCTCCTGCGAAGCGGCCGGATCATCCAGGCCTTGAAGAGCTTCAATTTTCTCTGCCTGTGATCCCGGTTGGGAGGCAGAGGGAGGAGTAATCTGTGAAGATGGAGGAACGGCAACTGAAGGAGTGGAAGTTTGTGCAGTATTCGGTACCTCCGCTGTAGAAGAAAAGAAGTTAAAATCGGCATTCTCCGAAAATAGAGAAGGTATCGGTTCACCAAAGTTTAAGTAAAAGGTCATCAAACTCGGTTAAATCAAGTAACTGGTTCATTAGACCCGGAACGACGCCAAAATTACCTGGAGAAGTTGGCTTCGCAAGTTCAATTTCAAATTTATCAGCCTCAGTTTCTTCCTGGCTCTTCTCTTCAATTTGGGAAAGAGGAGTCTCGGAAGTATCGAGCTTAGCTTCAGCATCTTTTGCAGCAAGTGGAGATTGAGAGCTAGAACCGATGATACCAACATCGGTCAAAGTTGAAGTGTGGACAGGGGCAGTTTAAGATATTGTCTTTTCTGGATGTTCCTCTGCCACTGTCCTAGCTCTAGCTTCGGCAAGTTGCTCTTTGCCTCTAATAAGCGCATCACGTGCTTCATGATCCAGATAAAGCGCTACAAGGTCTGCCTCCGCATAGCCAGCAAACATATCAAGTATGGTCTCCCAAACTTCAGCAAGTGTAATCTCATATTTGGGACCCAAGAATGAGAGGCTGTCGCGGCCCAGAACGCTGTGCATATAAAAGTCAAAAAGAGTAGAATCGATGCTAGCTTTAGTGGCTTCGTGAGACTCTTCGGCCGCAACTTGTCCGGCAACCGCGTCATCATGCTCCTTCTCAATTTTAAGAAGCTTAGCTTTCAGCATCTCAATCTCCGCATTTTGGGACACAATTGTTCCTCGCAGCTCAGCATTTTCTGTGCGATATTTCTCAGTAATGTGCTGCTCAGCTGCAAGCTTCATTTCGGCGTCCCTTTGCGCAGCATGTGCGTCCCGCACTTGCTTCTGAAAGACTTCTTCCTTTTGAGTGTGCGATGCAGAAGATGAGGCCAGATCTTCCTTAAGTCGCTTGACTTCAGATTCAAGCTTTGTGTTGTCGTCTGCGATGCTCGTCATCTCCGCATCATGCTGCTTACACCATTTATCCCATTCAGCTTTATCGTTCTCCAGAGTCAACATATTTTCAAGATTCATGTGATTGACTCTTTGGAGTTCATCAACAAGTTTCTGCAATTGCGACATCCTCTCGATGTTAAGCCTGACTGCATCGAGACTTTTAAGCATGTCTTGCTTATCAATCGGGACCAAATCAAGGTCAAAACGCACTCCTTTTAGGCACCAATTCGGAAATCGGCTCTGGAGTGTTAGAGGGCCGTCTTTAACTTGATATTGTGGCCTTGAGATGATTGCTTGAATGTCGGTTTTCTTTAAAGGAGGAGAGCCAGCCGGGATATTAGAAGATATAGGAGCGTCAGTTTTCTCAGAAATTTCAGACGCGTCCTTTTCATCAAGTTTAACCCGTTTACTTGGGTCATCGGTAGCATGCTTCTTCCCTTTGTCATCGTGATATTTTCTTTTATGAGAGTCATCGTCTCTCCTTCTTTGCTGCTCTTCATAAGCACGCCTTTCTTGAGCTTTTCTAGCTGCACGCTCTTCGTCAGATTCTTTGCGGGAGGGAAGATAACGTCCATAATCATAATTATCGCGCCCTCCGTAGCGCCGAAAGTTGTCATAATACGAGCCACTACGCACCATTGTAGAACCTGAAATTAAAGAAAAAGCAAGTCTCAGAAATCTTCGAAGTAGAGAATTTAAGTACATATAAGTGCTTAGCATCCTAAGTGTGTGTGGCGTGTAAGCTACGCGCAACAAATTACAAACCACTCTGTGGTATAGGAGTGGCAACAGCTTGTGTAGAAGGCGTTGTAGTTTGCCGCAAGGAAGAAGTTGCCTCGACGACAGGAGAGATCGTTTTTGAACCATAATCTTTAAACAGCTCCTGAGAAGTTACCATCAAGTCACTTAACCCCCCAAAAATGTCGTCGCCGTTGTGCACATCGGAATTTTTTCTTTCAGCCTCTACATTGGCCGCTTCTCCGGACTGGCGGGAAGATTCCTTTCCTTCTTCTTCTTCTTCAACAACCGGGGGAAGTGCGAGCTTGCTAGACGACCCCACGACATCAGTAGAAGTAGTGCACTTCACTAGTGATGTCTCAGCGGTGGTTTCTTTTAATGAAAGCTCTTCCACAGGAGCTGAGGCATCCGATGTTGTGGTTGGAGAATCAGGAATCTCATGAGGCTGGGTGGAACGAGAAGAGTGTAAAAGCCCATACTGATGTAAAAATTCGTCTTTCAGCAAAAGTTTGGTGCTTCTTTCTTCTGCCGCCACAGCATTTAGGGTTTCGAGGACCGATTTGAGGCTGGGATTTCTGAGCGGAGGGGGAAGTGCTGAAAAAGGAAAAGAATGAAGATAAGCATTTGATAATTCAGGTTTCGAAAAATTTATGAGATGAACAGAGAAAGGTAATCTCACTCCCGATTCTCCAAACTGCGTAGAATCCCGGAGGACATCGAACAAAGAAGAATTGGTTTAGAAAACCGTGGGCACTTTCAGGCAAATCTAAAATCAATTTCCGATTTCTGGCACCCCTTACAAGTACGATCGAAGGATGATCTTTATTCTTAGAGAAGGTTAACAGATAGCAAATCTCGTCGAAGCTTGGGAGACGATCAAGCGTCCTCCTAAATAGAACACATAACCCCATCAGAACGGCGTAACCATTGGGGTGCAGCTGAAAAGGGGAGATGGTTAATCGAAGAAGAAGCTGTCGCAGGAAATCATTAAAGGGCGGAATAGCTCCGCTCAAGCACATCTGACGATTCACAGCAACAAAGCCAAGAGGCGGCCTGTCAGCAGTGTCGCTTGATCCAGGAAGTAAAGCATCTGCTTCGGCAATACCGAACTGGATGCACAATTGTCTGAAGACCTTGTGGCTTAGTGTAGTCGGAGTTCTTTCCGGAGGATCGATTAGTGGATTAGCAATTGGAAAAGTATCTCTGGCAGGTTCTGTATCTTCTTGTTGAGACGCCATTCTACACAATCAACTGGATGTTCAAATATCAAGGTGCACGTTTCCTAAAAAGTGTGAAGTGTTGTGCATAACTAAAAAAAACAAGAATGTAAACATAACTGGAATTAAATTGGTTGACAATTGGTCAATTACAAGATTTCAGGGTTTGTTAACTTAAAACTCAAAGTGCAGTGTTAATGCAAACGAAACAGCTTTAGTTGACTATCTTAGTTTTGCTTTAATACTTCACTTAAGTTGATTAGTTTGCAGCATTTTGTTCACACAGTTCATTTAAGCTGATTATTCCTTATCGACTAATCTGTCATTCGATGTGGGCAGTCAATGGCAGTATATTCGTCCCAAATTTTCTGCAAATATTGTGTTTCGTAGGTTATTAATATTAAAGTCAAAACAGTTTGCAGAAGAGTACGAGTTAGTTCAAATTCAAAGCTCAATCAAGTTCTGCCCAAAACTTCACAAGTCCAAGGTCGATCAGCGACCTATCTTAGGTCGAAGCATTTTTTAGGTCGCTCTATGCAAATTGAAATGTTGTTTAGAGCATTGCAGCATTTGTTCCAAGTCCTAGGTCGTTTAGCGACCCATCATAGGTTGTGGCATCTTTAGGTCGCGCAAGGAAAATCAAAGAATTCAAGGCTGTGCAAATTCCCTTAAGTCCAATCGGCTCATGTCTTAGGTCGCTCACGACCTAGTATAGGTCGCAAAGGGTTGTTCAGTTTAACTTAAGTTGGTCAGGTTTTCTTAGGTTGTGAGACTTAGGTCGCGCAATTCTTAACACGACCTAACTCTTAGGTCATCCAGATTTCATTAGGTCGCTGACTTCCTCTCCACGCGATCCCTTACCAGACCCGACAACCCGCTATCGCAAGTACAACGAAAATCCATCATCCTCTTCATAAAATTCGTCATCTTTTCATTCCACCAAATCATTCGAAAAACCGATTCAACTCATCTTCGATCTATCGTAGATCCAGTCGCCTACTGTACGCGCATGAATCACAACAACAATAACCAATAATGGTCAGAAATCGATCACAACGCAACTCGAATTGAAGCATGGCGTACAAATTTGGCCAGGAGATTAGAATTCACGGTTTGATGGTGATCATGGAATGGACAGAAGTCGAGGATACTTACGTAATTTGAAAGAGAGGATGAATCGTTGGATGATTAACTTGAACTGGTCCTTGAGATCGCAAGTTTCCGATAATGGCAAGGCGGGAAACTGAAGCAATTAAGTGGAGAAGATGCAGCGACCTAATGAATTTATATGGGATTAAGAGAGGAAGGCGAGTAGGCGTATGAGTTGGCACGAGTTTTAGGTCGTTCACGACCTAGCAAAGTTAAGTCGAAGCACACGACCTAAGACTTAGGCCTGCACTTCGAGGGGCAAATGTTAACTCGTATTTTGGTCACGACCTAAAACTCGACGACCTGTGATTCCACGACTTAAGAAACTACGACCTAGCGACCTAAGAGATCTAACGATTTATAGTAATTAGCGACCTAAGCTAGCAAGCGACCTAAGGAACTTAACGACTTAAGGTAGCTAGCGACCTAAGGAACTTAACGACCTAAGCTAGCAAGCGACCTAAGGAACTTAACGACTTAAGGTAGCTAGCGACCTAAGGAACTTAACGACCTAAGGTAGCTAGCGACCTAAGGAACTTAACGACTTAAGGTAGCTAGCGACCTAAGGAACTTAATGACCTAAGGTAGCTAGCGACCTAAGGAACTTAACGACCTAAGGTAGCTAGCGACCTAAGGAACTTAACGACCTAAGAAAGTTCCCGACCTAACTGTTGAAGCTATCTACGACCTAAGGTAGCCAGCGACCTAAGAGAGTTCCCGACCTAACTGCTGAAGCTATCTACGACCTATAAACAGCTAGCGACCTAACTGCTGAAGCTATCTACACCAGGCTAACTTCCTAAGTCGTTTGCGACCTACGACCTAGCTTAGGTCGTCCACGACCTAAAACCTTGGGGTCAAGTTTTGTGCTGAATCACTTATAAGTCGCCAACGACCTGGTACCATCCTTAACTCGCCAACGACCAACCACTTGTTCAAATGAAGCCAAGTGCAACTTCATCAGCTGATTCCTTAAGCCGCGAAGAAGACTGCGACCTAGCTTAGGTCGCTCGCGACCTACGACCTAACTTAGGTCGTACGCGACCTAAGACTTGGCAAGACTTCTGTCTCGATTTCAGCTCCTATAAATACGCCACCACATTCTACATTGAGGGGACTTTTGGCCGATCGTTTCTTCAAGCATCGTTACTCTGCCAAACTCTCAACTCAATCAACACACAAAGATCTTCAAATACTCGAGACACTACAACAAGCTTCGTGAAGAACTTCATACATCCGACACGGATTCATCGAATTTCATCATCGAAGTTTGAGTTAGCAGTCAAGAGTGTTTCTGCGATCAAATTGTATTGTATTGTGAGGATTGTATCTGTAACGACCCAGAATTTTGAACAAATTAAATTGAGAATATTTAATTAATTTTAAATATTTGAACGATGATTTAATTTGAATCCCCGATATAACTTTGAATTTGGTGATTAAATTATAAGATTTAATCTATTGTAAATTGAATAAAAAAATTGAATCTTCAATTTTAAGTCGAAGAAAAATATTTCAAAAGCTTTCAAAATTTATATGGATGATACTGAAGATAATCGAACTTTCAGAATTGAATCTTTAAACTATTTTGCTCAGTTTTGAATTTAATTGTTTGAATCTATATTTAAAAATAGTCAATTTTCAAATAGTCTCGGAATTTGACGAAACCAGTTCCATTGGGTCTGTAACGTTGAATTATTGTCGGATTTCAATTTTCGTATTTTTCGGAGTTAATACGTGATCGTACGGCGAGCAAACGCGTGAGATTTAAATCGAATTCAATTTAAATTTAAATTTTAAATTTTTGGTCAACGATAGTTCGTTGTCTCCTTAATCACGCAGAAAATCACGAAAGAAGATCGTGCGACCCATACCTCTCTACAAAGTCACGTAGTTTCCTCTGTTCTTCCCTTTTTTATTGTACCCATCTCGTTCAAATTTAAAATCGAGTAATGGCCGAGCTTCTCTTTATCATTTTCCCTCCTCTCCAGTTCAAACGAAATCCCCAAATCAAACACAAAAAAAAAATGGCAGACGAATCTGCGAGAGACCGAGCGTCTCGAGTACGCAGAGACGGAGGCGGCGATTCGCAATGGCGCGATTGCTCGCGGCGGCGGCAATAGTCGCGTACGTATGCGCGATGCGAGAGGGGCGCGAGATCGTTCAGGCGATTCTGGAGGGCAGTCGCATGTAGGGTTTCGACTTTGAAGGGGAACACGTCTTCGTCTTCGACTATAGGAGATCGTCAATCGATCAGGGGGGCGGCATCTCGAGCGATGGAAGAGGGCGCGCGCGAGGCACAGCGACGCGTTCGATCGCGAGGAGGCGGAACAGCGAACCAAATCTAGGCGCGTGGGCGTGCGTTGTCGCGATGGGGGAAAACAGGCAGGCATGGCAGGCGGTGAGGTCGTCGCTGTTGGGGCTTCGACATGTTATCGTGGCAACTAGAATCTGGGCACGCGAAGCAACAAGGGTAGGGGCGCGGTCAGGTTGAGCTCGAGCTCGTGGCAGAAGCGGTGGCTTCTGGCGATCGTTGGGGTTCGATGTCAGTGAGGTCAAAATCTGTAAAGTAATCAAGCCGAGAATGAAATTGGGATTGCAAAGTAAAAAGCTAAGGTGAGATTTTTCTCACTCAAAATTAATTGCAGTTTTTGATTGATATGTTTGCTATTGGATGTGATATTAGATATAGTAGGATATATCTATATATATAGCAATATATACATATTGGCATATGTATATATTGGATTGATGATTTCCCGCCTTGTATAGCGGATGAGACCCTATTGCGCCGTTAGTAAGCGGATTATTTTTATAAAACCCATATACCGCGATATTCCACCTCGAAGTGGAATTGGTATTGTGCTAACGTCTGTGGATGCAGGGAAACAGGTTGGAGGGATCCAACTGGATTCCTCAACAGTAATTATTTATTTACAGATATTGATGTATATTCTGTTATCATATGTTGATATATGATGTTGTTGTTGTGATTGACTAATTGGTGCTGTTGCATCATCGGATTCAAGTTTTGAAGTTTAAAAATAACGACTTTTACTTTAAAAGGATTTTAAAGTGATTTTTGAAAATATACGTTTTATGGAATTTTTGAATTATTAAAACGACGTATGTAAAAGATGTACAAGATTGATATTTATAACTTTAAAATGTTGGTATTATAAAACGAGCTTTTATAAGCGTTAAAATGAATTTTTAAGAATTTATGAATAAATGAAATTTATAAATTGTGAACTTATAAATGGAAATGATTTTGTAAAATAAAGGAATTATAAGTATTTAACTTATAATATGGATTGTTGGTATAAGATTTGAGTTATGAATCGAATTGTTAATAAAGGAGATTTATTAAATTGAAGTTGTTAGAAAATAGAAATAGAATTTATAAACGTTGTTTTATAAATTCGAAATCAATTAGATTTGATAAATTAAATATAGAAGGTTGTTAAAGGAGATATATTCGCGATTTTGGATAGCGAATTATTATTGAAATAAAATGTGTAGAAAATAGTGAAATGTAATTAGTGAAGTATATTCACGATTTTGGATAGTGAATATATTGTTAAGTAAAATGGATAGTTTTGGAAAAGTGACATTGAAAATGAAGTTAAACATTTTAAAGATGTTTTTAAAATGTATTATGATATCGAATACATAGATTTCAACATTTTTATTGTTGAAATAGACGTTTTCGAAAAATAAGGAAATGATGGACTATAACACTGTTGTTATAGTAAATGATTTCCAAAAGGAAATGTTTTTATGTAGTATTGGGATTTATATATCTATTTTAACTTCGAATCCCTATACTAGTGATTTTGAGTCGTCGTAACGATGTTTTACGTAACATTCGTTTTGACTCAAATAAATGTTGTTATAGTAAATAGTTTCCTTAAAGAATGAAATATATACTTAATATTGATTTAAGTATATCGAATATTTTCCAAGTGTTGAAAATAAATAGATTTGTGAAATACTTATTATTAAATAAGTATGGGAATGTTTTCCAAAATGAAATGAAACGTTTTTGAGATTTTATCTTCTTAAAGATAAAATGAAATTGAATTTTTGAAATCAATTGAAAATCAAATATCAGTAGATATTCGAAAATATAAATTCATTATGGAATTTATAAAAGAAAGGGAAGTTGTTTAAAAATAAATATTGATTTATTTTTGAAGTGTGGAAATTTTATATCTAGCAAAGATATTTTGGAAAAAAAAAAATTGGAAAATTATTTGGAATCTGATGATGTTGCGCATCTTTATTGATAGTTAAATAACCGACTATCAATAATTACCTTGAATAGGTATTTGTTGTGAATTGGATGAATTTGAATGCCACACTTATTTTTGAATAAGCGCTCACTATTCGGGTTAGCCGGGAAAGGACCATGGGGTCGTATAACCCATTCCGAATATGTGATACGTCGTTATGAATTGCATTTGAAGACCGGTGTTGAAGACCGGATATTTTTGAAAACGGAAGGATTACCGTCGAGTTACTCTACATCGGCTGATCTCCGGTTTAGAGGTTTTATCACCCTTAGTGACGGGAAGTCCGGACGTGATTAGAAATTTATCCGGATATGCAAGGGCTTCGTGAGAAGTGCCTTCGGTTTTGTTCGATCCCGGAACAGACTTGTATGGATTGTGTGTCTGACGTTACAAATTTGAGATATAGAGCTGATTTCTTCCAAATACATTTCTGTTGGTGGCGGAGAATTTATTCTCTTAGCTTAACACCCTTCTCTGAGACGTACGAGCTCAGAGGTTATGTAGTTGAAATTTATCAGCGATATACTCCCAATTTGGTAACGTGGCATACTGAGTGTTGCTGTGAAATGATCAGTGTTTGATCATTTGCGATATGATCATTTGTTTGATCTTATATCTTTGTGATCATAGGTTGATCATTTGTTTGACCCGAAGCATGGCTTTGTAGAAAGCGTAGCTTTGTGAACGAGACTTCGTCGAGCCTCACACCCCGGAAATGGTCAAAACAGGAAGGATGCGGCAAGGTTCTAGGGAGTAGCGCCCCTTAGTGTATGTCATTCCTTCTGGATAAAGGTGGTATCATGGTATGGAGCCCAGATACTTAACCTCTGTGGTTACTGCATTATTATTATTATGTGGTTTGTTGCGAATCGGGGATCCTCGGGAAGATCGGTTACGATCGGGGGATGACATACGCGTGTCAGTAGTTACCTATTTTTGCAGAGGTAACCCGGCCTTGTGTTGGCAGAGATCCGGTTAGGTTCTCGGGTCGTCTATTCCAGGGACGTACCCATCGTGGCATAGGAAGTTCCTTAGCCTGACCATTTGTTGGAAATCCAAAGAAACAATACGTGACTTGTACGGTTTTAGTTGTATTACCTGCTATGGAATGTGGCGGTAACCTGCTATTGAACATAGTAGCTATAGTAGACATACGATACTGGTCGTATGTTGGCTAAGATTAATATTATACTTTCGAAATGTTTTCTACACTATGCACTAATAATAATATCAAAAAGGATTTGATTTTGCGTAGTAAGCATCTTTGACTATCATAAGAAGAAATCTCCTCCAATTCTGCGTTTGCATTGTGTGTGTGGCGGGAGGTCTTATGGTAGTTTCATTTTCCAAAAGCATTTCGAATTGACTTTAAAAATTATTTTGTTGTTATAAAGAATAACTGTTTTACGATCTCACACCAGTCACCATGACTGACTCGGAGTTTATTGTTCCCTTCTAAACTCTGGGTGCCCACCAATTTCCACACGGGCAGCCTAGAGTTATGTTATCAGGATATTCTAGATATTCTGGAGCTTTGGAAGCAAGCTGGATGGCGAGACGTACTATTTGTATCTGATAGTATTTATTCCGCTGTGTATTCTGTATGAGGACAAGTTTATATAACTGTCCATTGTTGTATATTAACTCTGATTGATGTATGTATAAAAACTGATATAGTTCTTTGTTTTAAAAGACTAATAATTATCTATTGTATATTGTTCCGCTGCGATGTGTAAGATTCTGATATTATTTTCTGTTCTGATGTTGTTCTGTTGTTCTTCTTCTTTTCTTTTTCTTCTATCTTTTCTTCTGTTTTCTTCTTTCTAAAACCCTAAGAATTCGGTTTTCCGGCATTCGTTGCTCAGCAGTTGATACAGTGGACGTATCGATGTCGATTTTCGAAAGTCGAAGAATCGGGTCCTTACAGTATCATCTTGTAATCAAATCAGTAATAAAAGACTATAAAGTGGACGTAGGCTCAATTACGGGCCGAACCACTATAAATCTGTTGTCATTTACCGCTTTACTGCTATTCTCTGCTTGTATTCTGTTCCCGTACCAACGGGTGGTGCTTTCACGATTCTGTTACACACACCGGGTGTTAGCGTTCACATTTTAGCGTTAACAACTATGATGATGACTAGGGTGGCGATCATGATGATGACAATGGCGGCAACGGTGGATGTGATGGAGTGGGTTCTTCTGGACGACCACATGATAATGATGGATCTGATGAAGCTAACCTAGGTTCAATTGTCCAGGATATAGTGTCTGTCAACATATATGATCCTCCAAAGAATAATTTTTCCAAGAAAGGTAGTGCTCCTCGAGGCCAAAAATCCACAGAAAAGGAAAATATTTCCTCGTCTCCAATTCCACTTTCTCAGGTAAGGATTTCTTTGTTCAGACACTTTAAGTTATTAAGTAACTCTTAGTTAATACATTGATATAACTTTAGCTAAAGAGAAAACCGAAATACCATTACGACGTTATGTGTGAAAAGAACAAATGGAAATAAACCGGTTGAACAGAGAATTGGATTGACACTTGAAAGAGTACAATGAGTTGTCCGAAAGATATAACAACCTTGCAGCCAATGCATCAAAACTAAGATATTTTAAAGAAAGAGAAGTTGCTCTTCTGATGAAGAGAGCACGCCTTTATTGGGAAAAACTCTTAGTGGAAAGTGTAGAATCGATATCTCTTTTTTGGATGTTGATTGATGATGGATATACTTTGGAAGAGTTTCTCTATAGAGCTTATTCTAGGGGAAAGTTAGTTGATTTCTCCTATTTAGGCAATAACTGTGGGGGTTTTCTCAAACGCTCTCATTGTAGATAATTGGATGTACATGGGTCCGATCCACATTCTAGACTGTCCTAGAATCTCCTTAGAGTTGCATTCCCACTTTGTGCTTGTTCTTCCCCCTCCCTCCCGAAAAACTCAAATATAATAGGAAGAGAATTATTTCTGAGATGTGTAAGAAATCAATCTTGTATGAACATGAATGATTGTATAATTGTTATACGTTATTCAAGTAGCTTACAAACTTTTCTCCCCTCGTTTTTCTTTTATTTAGTCTAATTTTCATGTTTGCATAGATTAAGGAAAAATCGAGTAGTCATGTTTCTATGGAATTGTTGAATAAGTTTGTCAAATTAAATAAGGATTTTAAAGAGAAATCCCTAATTCTCAGGACATCGCTGCTAACGAGACACTGCTTTCTTAGAGATCTTCAAGAAGTTTACAAGAGGTTTCCTCACTTTTGCTTTGATTTTTAGGTGATGAAAATGATGGATTATTGAGCGAAATTCGAACTTATCACGCTCAACTAATATGTGGTCGCACTAGCTCAGTAGGGGAATGGGACTATCATCGATTTTCTTCTGTTTATACTCTGGAAGGAATTAAAGCTTCTTTTGATTATAGCCTAACCTTATCAGCTAGATCATTTGAAAATTCCAAAGCTACTGTTTCGAAGCTTTAAAAGCTAATTAACTATTTGAAATAGAATTGTTACGTAATTCAAATTTCCTTATTGTCTGTAAACTTTATTGTTACTAAATAAAAGAACTTGCTTTTCACATATTAATTCCTATTTCGCTTGTTCTTAATAGGAAAGTAAATTAGAGCATACATCTGACCCCCAAGATGTTTTCTCATGAGTGATTAAAATTAGAGATGGATTACTAGCTGATGTCGAAAAGAGAAAGTCTTGTCAAGATGCTTTAGCTTTGCAATTTCCAAATAATCCAGAAGCACCGGAGTGGCACTGGAAATATTATCAATTAACGTCGACATTTCGAAAAGAGAAAAGAAGTAATCTCAAGTTTAGAGTACTGGATTGACGAGAAGATAAAAGAATCTCAAGCATTAAGAGGAAAGATAGACATGGTTTTGATCTCTAAACCCTCAGTTAAGATTGATGTAACGACCCACTATTTTGGACCATTCAAATCGACAATAATCCACACATGTCAGACTTGAATAATGCAAAATAACATATTGTAATAAAATTTGGAGCAAATAAAATCATTCACAGAATCACAGACACAGAAATATCAGAATAACTCGCAGCGGAAGATAAAATACCATAGTAGTTCATGAAGCTACTATAACAAAGTCTCAAAACAAAATACATAATATCAGTTTGAAAACAAATACAATAAAAATCCCAAATACATAGAAGTTCACTAATACAAGAGCTGAAATAGAACAACTGAAACTGAAATAGATAGATAACTAGATAAGCAGAATCTCCAGCGATTCCTAGCTCCAGAAAGTGAAATCCAAAGCTGTGAATACTCAGGCTGACCCGAGCGTAAATAAAAACACAAACACTCGAGTTAGGACATACATACTTATACAATGTAAACCAACTCAAGTGAACTGTAATAAAGGTGCAAGTAACTAAAGAATGCTTGGGACCGCCCATCCTCTAAGGGTCCGTTAAACTATTTACTATGTAGTAATATTTCGCTATTATAATAATGTCTACTAGTAAAATAAACATACTTAAAAATAGCGTTAAGGCTTTACATTTTCCACCTTAACACATAAATAGTGTCAGTAGTCTAGACAGTACCTGCGTACCTCCAGATCGGGAGGATACGAGAAGATACTCCATAGGTACAACACAAATCAAACTCGTAGTAAAGCTCGCTATGGTAGGTGACACGACACACAAGGCAATGCCAGGGTAGATATACCAGTTACGCACACGGGCTGGTGGAAACGCGTAGCAGCCACTACCGCCCACCTCGGACACACTCCCAAATCTAAAATCGAAGTTGGCCATCAAATCAATCACATGGTAAGAGTATAATATTGAAGGAAATGTGCCCGATCGGAGGAATGACCTCACTTGGCCCGAGATCGCTCATGTTTTAGCCACCTTATGCCAACCCACGGGAGTCGGGTCCACGTTCATACCACAATAGGATCATCGCCACCATCCTACTTCATTCTGGAATCTCCACCGCGTACACAGTTGTTAAAGTGGTTTTCAGTATCGACAGAGAGTATGTCTATATCCGATCCCGGTCTCTTTAACAACCAATCGTTATTATAACCCGTGGTAATAAATTTCAAAATAGTTTATATTTCAAATCAAAATACTTCATTTAAACCATTTAAAAATAAAGTCATTATACCTTTAAATAAAATATTCAATTCCCAAAAATTTAACCTTTTCTGAGCTCATTTATTCACTTAAATACAATAAAACATTAAAATTCCAGCTTTCACAGCATTTAGAAAATGCCGCAGTAAGTTATATTTGAAAACAATTCATTTCAGCAAAGACAACATTTACAAAACTACCGTAATAGTTCAAGTAGTAATAACAACAGAGGACCAAAAACCATATATGGTAATAATAAAAGAAGACCGAAAATCCTTATCTGGTGGTAATAATAGAGGACCAGAAATCATTATCTTGCAATAACAACAGAGGACCAGAAATCCATATCTGACAATAATGAAAGAAGACCATAAATCCTTATCTAGAAATAATAATAGAGGACCAGAAATCTATATCTGGTAATAATAGGAGAAGACCAGAAATTCTTATCTGGAAATAATAGAAGAATACCAGAATTCCTTATCTGGCCATTATAATATAAGACCAAAAATCCATATCTATTAATAATAATAGAAGACCAGAAATCCTTATCTGATAATGATAATAGAAGGCCAAAAATCCCCATCCTACAATAATAGAAGAAGAGCATAAAACCTTATCTGGCAGCCAAGAATTGTGTTTGTTTGGGAGCATAAATAACTCATATTTGATGGACCTTTCTTTAAAAGATTTAATTGATTTGAAGCGCTACTTGGCTCAGATTTTGGTAGATCTTCCTCTAGAAGATTGATTGATTTGGAGCACTACTTGGCTTGGACCCGTTATCACTGTCTTAGGTGATGATTTAGGTCTGTTGTCTGGTGCATTTCGTTAGCTAAAGTGAGTAGGACCAAAGACTTACCCAACCACACTCCCGGAGGTGCTTTAATGTGGCCATTTATGATGACACTAAAGGCTGGTTTGGTGCTTTGGAAAGGCCAAAGGCTTATCCGTCCTTCCTCTAGGAGGCGCTTCAGTGAGGCCTTTAATGATTGCATTGAAGGGTGGTTCAGTGCTTTAGTGAGGCCTTTGATGACAACACTAAAGGCTTACTGCATCTTTCTTTGGGAGGCACTTCAGTGAGGCTTTTGATGATGGTACTAAAGGCTTGTTTGGTGCTTTATTGAGACCTTTGATGGCGGCACTAAAGGCTTACTTCGTCCTCCCTCTAGGAGGTGCTTTGTCCAGGCCATCTTAGCAGGGGACAAAGGCTTTAGCACATTACTACCATCTTATGCCGTGGTTTAGGCTTTCCATTATTTTTAGGAGAGTTTTACTTCTCAACCATGAAGATACACTTAGAAGATATGACTTTATTGATGATTGACTTAACATCTTCGTACAAATTCACTCAGCTTTCCTTATCCTAAGAGATTGTTGATTATTTCCTCAAAGCTTTAGCAATGATTGTGTCATGGCCGTTAAATCGATGGTAACGACAATATAATCCTTCGAGATTCCTTTCATTCTTTGGTCGCTTCTTTTACGAAGGCCAATAGTTGAGCTAGTCTTTAGTTAAGAGATATATATTCCTACAAGATGTAGTAAGAGAGCAGTTCTTAGGAAGTCATAGCCTTTCGAAAGTTGATCCTTTAGAATTTCTTTTGGCTTTCTTATGCATGATAGGCTCCTTAACTTCCATAACAAGATTTCTTTTTAAAGAGTCCCAATTTTGTTTAGTCTATGAGAGTGGTTAAGAATATTTTCCCACCACCCGGTGAATCGAAAGAAATCCTTCATTATTTCTCTTTTGAAAATGGCTCCCTTAGCTTTGAGTTGAACCTCTTTTCACATTTCCAGGAAGACATTATCCCTTTTCCACTTTCTTCCTAGGGCAAAGATTGATGATGGCCCTAGATGGAATGGATTGAAGCTCTATTTGTCTGGGTTATAAGACACTACTTGTCTTTTCTTATTTTCCATAATTTGCAATGCCTTTATTCTTAGCACTTGTTCTCCATGAAGCCCAAGATCATTAGTAATTTGATAAGTGAGCCTAGTTATTCTAGGCTCAGAGGATCCTTGTAATGACTCAGGATTTTATACCCATGAAAATCAACACTAATACGTCCACTGTATTGCATGCCGAGCAATCGAATGTCGAAAACCTAATTTCTAGGGAAAAAGAAGAAAAAGGATGATAAGAAGAAGAAGAGAGAAAGAAAAAACAACACAGAGTCTCACAGCGAAATGCATAATCTTTAATATACAATAAATCTTTACACAAAGAAGAAATGTAACATACATATATCAATCAGAGTATACTAACCTATTTCAGCCTGGACAGTTATAACAACCTATGTTCACAATTACTAATAAATGCAACAATGAATGCAGCGGAAAAATAACCATATACGTGAATACATCTCTGGGCCTCCAGCTCGTCTCCTTAAGCTCCAAAGCATCCAAACTAAATTTGTAATATGCTCGGTCTAACCCGAACATTATAACATAACAACACCTGAGTCAGTCGGGAAAACCAGCATGAGAAAACAGACCCAACTGGATTTTAAAGTTATAGAAAACCGTTGAAAATTAAAAGTATCTCGTAAAACCACGCCGCACATAAACACGGATGGGTTTTTACCCTACGATAACCAAAACATTTCCTATAAAAAAAACCATTGATACTATAATAATGTATAAGCGTCAAGGTAAAATATGAATATAGCTGAAATGTTTGCATCTCACATTTCAACATAGTTGGACACAACTAAGTCCATATGGCGCTTATTGGAGAATGGATTCCATACAATGACTGGGCTACTGGGGTACCATCCATCACGGTGCATCTCTAGATAAAATAACACCGAGGACCTCGTTGGGATCCCCTGCCAACATAGAACCGGCCTACACTTGACTAGTAGTACCGAATATGATCAGCCCTCCGTTAATGGGCCCCGAAGCATATAACGAGAGATAATATCGACTCTAGGTATGAATGATCATACCCTACTTGGGAGCGACCCACTTAGCCCTACTGCATCTCTTTTATTTTAGTCATTACTGGTTGATGGGGCTTGAGGCTATGTTTTACCTTTTATATAGAACTTCCCACTTGGAATGCTAACATTGCTCTCTAGGAAAATGCAATGCCAGCATTCATCCATGAAATTCGTTCTGGGACTGAACGAAACACTTGAGAACTCCATCTTCAATTCCATCATCTTCAAGATGTCTTCACTTGAAATGCTTGAGTTGGATCGAAGTGGTTTTCGAATAACATTTCCGATTCTAGTCTCTTCGAAATAACACTAGATAGTTTTCAATAAACTCAACCCTGGTTCTTTAGGAAATAAACAGTCAAAGATAAGAGCAGAGATCACCTTCTAACCATTAGTGGACGGAGTTCCTTATTATTTGTCCTTGGAGAATGAAACGAGATTTATATGCACAGTACAACATCATCGGAGTTGATTGTGCCATATAACTCACGTGTTTCTCCTAGATATTTCCAAAGTTAATTTTTGGGTCCATATTTGATAGCCAGTTGTTTAACTATCGGGAACACACATCCAAATCAGGGATTTATTCCATAGGGAAAACCAACATTGGTTAAACACATAAGTAACCACTACCTCTTTAACTAATTATTTTCATTAATTAAAATCACTTTGAAAATACTTTTATAAAAATACCTTAACAAGATATACTCACAAATCCCTACATTTTCAATACTTAGAAAATATCCATATACTTATCTCAACTATATAAGTATATTCACAGAATGGAGGAAGCTTTCCTTTTTACGTAATTCTAGGACAATTTATAAATTCTAGTATAAATTTCTAAACCCATTTATAAACTATTTAAAATCTTTAAAACCATTTAGAAATATTTCTAAATCATTTCTCAAGTCATTTATACAACCTTTACAAATCCATGCAACTATTTATAAAGCTCTTCTTATGAATCTATAAACCTATTTACAAAATTCCTTTATAAATATCTAAACCATTTGCAAAGCTCTCTTTATACATTATAAATAATTTTCTTTTCAGTCTCCAAAACATTTTACAAACTCCTTTTATAAAACCCAAGTCTGTTTATAGAAGTCTATTTATAAATCTCGAAAATATTTATAAATAAATAATAATCATTCACTTCAAACACTATTATATAACAATAATTAATAATTTTAAAACATTATTAATAAACAATAATAATTAATCTTCACCATTATTATAAATAATAAAAATTAATTTCCAAAACATTATTTATAAATCATTATTATTAATTTCAACTCATATCAATTTTTTAAATAATTAACTTTCAAAATATTAAAATATTGATAAATAATCTTAAACAGTATTAATATAAATAGATAACTTCTAAAATAATATTAAATATAAATAAATAACATTTTAACAATATTATTAACCCCTGAATTTCTACGACTTATGGCCTAACGACTTATGGCCTAACGACTTATGGCCTCACAACTTATGAGCTGTACGACTCATGGATTTACGAGATAAGGAGTCTACGACCCATGGACTTACGAGATAAGGAGTCTACGACTCATGGTCCAGATGGTTCAGCGAGTCAAGGTCTGTACGACTCATCAGACTTGGAAATGTACGACTCATAAGGTCTTACGACTCATAGGGCTTACGACTCATCAGACTTGGAAATGTACGACTCATAAGGTCTTACGACTCATAGGGCTTACGACTCATCAGACTTGGAAATGTATGACTCATAAGGTCTTACGACTTAAAGGCTATCGAAACTGGAATCCAAGGCCCTGGCCTGTGCTATTTTGATCTGATGAGTCGACTACGACTTAACACTTGTCTTCCAACTAAGCCGCAAGATGGACCACAAGGCGCCCACGAGACATCATGAGTCGAATACGAGTCACGACTTACCATGAGTCGGGTACGACTCATGACTTGATCGAATTGAAAGCTCAGGAATCTGCTCCTATAAATACCCCATCACTTCCAACATTGAGGAGACTTTTGGCAAATCATTTCTACAGCGCTGTTACTCCGTCGAGCTCTTCATTCATTCAGTAATCAAGGATCCTTCAAGCATTCGCGACACTACAACAAGCTTCGAGAGAAATTCCTCACATCCGACATGGATTTATCGAGTTTCACCGTCGAAGATTGAGCTAGTAGTCTAGATTGTTTCTTGAGATCGAATTGTACTGTTTCCTGAAGAGATTTGTATCGAATTGTAATCAAATCAGCAATAAGAGACTATAAAGTGGACGTAGGCTCAATTACGGGCCGAACCACTATAAATCTGTTGTTCATTTACTGCATTTCTGCTATTTTCCTGCCTAATTTCTGTTCCCGTCACACGGGTGGTGCTTTCACGATCTTATTACACACACCGGGTGTTATCGTTCATATTTTAACGTTAACATTTTGGTGCTTTCACTGAGAACCCAACTCAGGCTACCATCCATCATTGCTTCACACAAGTTTGTTGAAAAGATTTCCTACAGAACTAGAAGTCTATCAGACATAATGGCTCCTGGAAGGAAACGAAAGGTTGTCAGATCTAAAAATGTTCATGATGATACCGCCACCTCTGCTTCACCAAGTCAAGCAGCTCCAAGCGTTGGGGTAACGCGAGAGGAGCTAGACGCTGCTGTATCCGGACTATACCAGCAGATTGAGACTCAAAACAATCTGATGATGGAAAAACCGAATGCTCTGCTTGGTGCCAACCAAAGACCAGTGGGTAATGAAGAAAACACCGCTGATGCCCTTCGCAACTCCGAAGGGAGGAATATTCCTCAGGGGGGATCAGGTGCTGCTGAAGGGGCACCCCTCCGAGCTGAAGGATCTAGACCATCGCCAATTTTCCACGAAAATCTGCCCGGGCAAACATCTGAGAAAATGGCAGAAGTCTACTCCGCAAAATCTTTGAACAATGAGGAATATCTCTCTGGCATGATCAAGCAAATAATGAAAGAGAGCATGCAGAGAGGTGAAGATGAGAGTGAATGGGGATTCGCGCCAAGCAAGACTCCATTTACCGAGAAGATTCTAAAGGCTGAATTTCCTAGAAAATTTGTTCCCCCTACCATTCCTGCTTATCGGGGAACAAGTGATCCAAACCAATTCTTGTATAAGTATGACTGGCACATGACCGGTGCGAGAGCAACTGATGAAATCAAGTGCCGGTATTTCCCAGTATATTTGGAAGGAGTGGCACTTCTCTGGTTCACCAAACTTCCTGTCCGATCAGTAGATCAGTTTTCCGATCTGACTAGAAAGTTTAAAGAGCAATTCAGGCTATACGCTTCAAAGGCAAAGGACATAATGTCATTATCCAGTCTTGAACAGAATCCGGGAGAACCTATTAAATCATTCCTGAACCGTTTCAATATAGCTCTGGCGGAAGTTGATAACGCAGAGCCACGGATGATCTTGACCTATTTGATGCGTGCTATCGACAAATCGAGCGAATTTGGAAAATGGCTGAAGATGAAAGAGCCAAATTCTCTCGAGAAATTCTACAAGAAAGCCGATGAATTCATACGCTTGGAAAATCTTCCAGCATCAATGAAGGTAGTGGCAACAAAGGTGGAAAATAATACTGCCGCTTCGGAAAAGAAAGATTCCGGAGGTCAGAAAAGGGAAAATCACGAGGGGAAGAAACAAAAGGATATAAAGAAACCTCGCTTCTTCAAACCCTCAGATTTCACTCCATTGACCGACACTCTGGAAAATATCTTCTTCGCCACCAAAGATGCTGTGGATTATCCCAAACCGGCTGAGATAAAACCAGGAAAGGGCGCTATGAGAAATGGAAAGTTCTGTCGTTTTCACAACCAACCTGGTCATGATACCAATGACTGTCGTCACTTAAAGAGCTTAATTGAAGAATTATTGAGAGAAAACAAGCTGCAACAATATGTCAAGAAAAACAGAAGTGATCCATCTTCGTCCACTCAGAGACAACAACCCTCTAATCAGCCGTCAGACTCAAGTAAAGGCGCTGTGGCACAAGAATCTGAGAGGCCCGTTATCAATGTCATTTCAGGGGGCCCACACCCAGCAGGCAAAAGCTGGGGTGAGATGGAACGATATGCTCACGCTTTGAAGTATATCCCGGCAGAAGAAGATGTTTTTGCTGTAGAAAACACAGTACCCCTAAAACAGCAAAAGATTTCAGATAATGATATTTTGTTCAAGGCTAGGGATTCTATTGGTATTGAAGCTCCGACCATAGACCCCTTAGTTATTTCTGCAGGAATTGGGCCAGCAATAGTAAGACGAGTACTCATTGATTGCGGTGCTTCCTGCAATATACTTTTCAAGAAAACATTTGACCAGATGAAGATCCCAATGACCGACGTTCAGGCTTCATCACAAAAGATCGTTGGTTTCACTGGGGAACCACAGCAACCAATCGGAACTGTCGATTTGTTCGTGGAACTTGGTGAAGGGCAGAAAAGGGTAGCTCGAAAACAAACCTTTGTGATTGTCGATGGATTTTCTGCCTACAATGCTTTCCTAGGCAGGCCAGCTCTAGCTGCATTCAAGGCCATTTTGGCCCCGTGGTGCTTAACTATGAAGTTTCCTACAGAAAATGGTGTTGGCGTCATCAAGGGAGATCAAAATGCTGGACGTGAATGTTATCTTATAGAGCTTCGAGAAGCCAGAAAAAGAGAGATGGGTAAAGATGCGGCAGCTCCCCTCCGCATCAAAAACCCAACCTTATAGCAAATACAGGGTGGCCCCTGCACTGGAGAGCATAGTGGTGCAAGGCGGGAAATGGACCCCAGAAAATCCAGTGCAGGGGAAAATAGAGTGGTGCCTGTGGAAGTTACGGTACCAATACCTGTCGACTCCAAAGACCCAAATAAAGTGCTTAATGTGGGTTCGCAACTAAGTACAACAGTTCAAAATACACTAATATCATTTCTAAAAGCAAACCTGGACGTGTTCGCTTGGTGTCATGCTGATATGTGCGGAATCTCTCTAACAATTGCTGTTCATACTCTGAATGTTGATCCGAAATTCACACCGGTAAAACAGAAAAGAAGAACTCAAGGTCCAGAAAGATCAGCAGCTTTAAAGGAAGAAGTAGATCGCCTCTTAGAGAATAATTTCATCAAAGAATCCACTTATCCAAATTGGGTTTCAAATCCAGTACTGGTTAAGAAGGCAAATGGAAAGTGGAGAGTATGCATTGATTTCTCAGATCTGAACAAAGCTTGCCCCAAAGACTGCTTCCCGTTGCCTAGAATCGATCAACTAGTAGATGGGACGGCTGGACATGAGTTGTTATCTTTTATGGATGCCTATTCCGGATACAATCAGATTATGATGAATGAACCAGATCAGGAGGACACAAGCTTTATTACAGATGTGGGACTCTACTGTTACAAAGTCATGCCATTCGGGTTAAAGAATGCAGGGGCAACATACCAAAGACTTGTCAACGCTATGTTCAAGCCACAGATCGGCAAAACAATGGAAGTCTATGTTGATGATATGTTAGTAAAGTCAAAGAAAGCAGTAGACCACATGGATCACTTGGCAGAGATGTTCTCAATTCTTAGGAAGTACGGAATGAAGCTCAATCCATTGAAATGTTCATTCGGAGTAGAGTCTGGGAAATTCCTGGGTTTCATTGTGAGCGCTAGGGGCATCGAGGCCAATCCTGCTCAAATCACAGCTCTAAGAGAAGTTAAAGCCCCTAGAACAAAGAAAGAACTGCAAAGTCTCAATGGAAAGGTTGCCGCTCTTAGTCGCTTCATTTCCAAGGCCACAGACAAATGCATTCCCTTCTTTGATGCTCTAAAGAAAGGAAAGAAAAATTTCGAATGGACTCCTGAATGTCAGAATGCTTTCGATCAACTGATTCATCATATGAGAACTCCTCCAGTCCTCTCCAAGCCTAGTGATGGTGAAGACCTCTTCATCTATTTAGCAATTTCATCCCATGCTTTAAGTGCAGCACTTGTACGAGAAGATATGAAAATACAACGTCCAGTTTACTACATCAGCAAACGGTTCGCTGGAGCTGAAATGAATTATTCAAAGATAGAAAAACTTGCTTATTGTCTGCTAATCGCTTCCAGGAAGTTGAGACCTTATTTTCAATCTCATCCTATCACGGTCCTGACTGATCAACCTTTGAAGCAAGTCCTGTATCGTCCTGAAACCTCGGGTCGTCTCTTGAAGTGGAACATAGAGCTCAGCCAATATGACATCACTTACCATCCCCGAAGAGCAATTAACGGACAAGCTTTAGCAGATTTCATTGCAGAATCCACTGACAAAGGTGACAGTAAGGAAGAAACAACTGACTGCATTCCAATACAGTGGAAGTTGTATGTTGATGGCTCGAGAAATGACTATTGTTCTGGGGCAGGAGTTGTGCTCGAAACTCCCGAAGGACGATCACTATGTTATGCATTGAGACTGGAATTTCCTTCGACAAACAATGAAGCAGAATATGAAGCCCTTATTGCCGGATTGAAAATCGCCAAGGAATTGAACATCAAAGTGATACAGATTTTCAGTGATTCTCAGCTTATTGTCTGCCAGGTGAAGAAGGAATTCCAAGCCAAAGGAGGGAATTTGCCTGCATATTTGACAAAAACTTCCGAACTCCTCAATGATTTAGATCACTACTCAATAAGCCACATACCCCGAGAGGAAAATATGAAGGCGGATTCTTTAGCAAAGTACTCAAGTTCCGAAGAAGCTCAATTGCTGGGATTAGTTCCTGTAGAAGTTCTGTCAGCTCCAAGCATTGATGAAATGGATATTGATTGGATTATGACTACGTCTCAAGAGCATGAATCGTGGATGAGTCCAATCAAAGAATACTTACTCAGTGGTTCTCTACCAGAAGATTCTAAGGAACGTCGAAAATTATTGAGAAAAGCGTCAAGATATGTAATTCAAGATGGCCGATTGTATAGGCGAGGATTTTCAATCCCACTACTCCGATGTGTAACTAAAGAAGAAGCCAAGACAATCTTAGCAGAGGTGCACGGAGGAGAATGTGGAGACCATTCAGGTGGTCAAACACTTGCAAAGAAAATTCTCCGATATGGGTATTTCTGGCCAGATATTAATCGAGATGCTGCAGCTTATTCCAGGAAGTGTGACAAATGCCAAAAATTTGCAAAAATCCCAAGAGCACCTTCCACCGAACTCACACAAATGGTCAGCCCATGGCCATTTGCCATTTGGGGAATAGACCTAATTGGACCATTACCGATCGCTAAATCAGGAATTAAATATGCTATTGTCGCCGTTGACTATTTCACCAAATGGGCCGAAGCTGAACCTTTGGCCACCATCACTTCTAAAAAGATGATAAATTTTGTAACGAAGAATATCATTTGCAGATATGGTGTGCCACAGAAGATAATCACCGACAATGGCACTCAATTTGAAAGTGAAGAATTCCAGGATTTTTGCAAACGGTTCAGAATTCGAAAAAGCTTCTCAGCAGTGGCTCATCCGCAGGCAAACGGGCAAGTGGAAGCAGTTAACAAGATCATCAAGTCAACTATCAAAAAGCAACTTGAAAAAGCAAAAGGTGGTTGGGTTGATAAGCTTCCATTAGCACTATGGGCGTACAGAACTACTCACAAAACTGCGACTGGGCACACTCCATTTTCACTGGCATACGGATCTGAGGCAATGATTCCAGTAGAAGTAGAGGTTCCTTCGCATAGAAGAGTTCATTTCAATGAAACCGAAAATGAAAAACTGCAACTTGAAGCGCTTGATTTTCTCGATGAGAAAAGAGAGGAAGCTAGGCTCAGAGTTTCAGCTCATCAGCAGAGAATAGCCAGGCATTTCAACTCCAAAGTTCGCCAACGCAGCTTTGAAATCGGAGACTTGGTTTTGAAAAGGATCATGACAGCAACTGGTGTGTTTGGGCCAAACTGGGAAGGGCCATATGTTATAGGCACTAAACTTCTTGATGGCACTTTCAAACTCATAACTGTTGAAGGAGATCCAATTCCAAGGGCCTGGAACAGCAATCATTTGCGCCCTTATTTTACTTGAAAGGAGCTCTGCTCAAAATTGTAAAATGATGATGAATGTATCAGTTGTATTGTGAAACATTGTAAACCAGTGTAAATGAATGAAAGCTATAAAGTGGACGTAGGCCCGATTCTTGGCCGAACCACTATAAATCTTGTGTTCTTTACTATTTCATAATGCCTGTTTTATTTCGATATGTAAATACTTTAAATGTATCGCTAAAATATCGATTCAAAATTGCAGGACATTATAACAAGGCTTGCTCATCACAAAGCTAAGCGACCTCTATAAATCAGCTAATGCACAAAAACCAAACAACAAAAATTCCAAACTCAAATCCTACGCAAGGAAAACTTCACATAAAGAGTTGGCGACTTTACTGGGACAAACCCTTGTTCACTAGTTGAGATTGTCGTTATGAACGGGCATCCAACTAGATAACTCGCGTTTGTCTCGTGAAGTCATTCAACGGTGAAGAACACTCCTTCGGATGAAGCAATTTACTCGCAAAAGGAAAAAAGATGTGCTTGGAAATGATGATAAGAGATCACTAATGGGCAAATGATGAGAGAAAATTGCCAAGCAAACAAAGAAGCAGACAAAGGGAGGTATGCCTCTCAACAGGAAGGCCGAGAGATCCACTAAAGGGACGCCTTCCCAATCGGAAGGAACAAGACCCTCGCTAACTGGTCGTGATGCATCCGACCCGATAGCGTATGTCCGCCCCGTGGATCCACTCGCCCCTGAGACGCAACCTACCTGGCACACCAACAAACCAAAGCCCTCTAACGAGGCACGCCAATAAATAGGAGTGCTTTACTCAATCAAAAAGATCGGTGGGACTACCGAAGGGGCACCTTGTTAGTTAATTGCGATCGTTTGTGCAAGCAAACATCCAATCAAACAACTTGCGTTCGCCCCGTAGACCTCTGACCATGAGAAAGTAACTTCCAGGCAATCACAAGCACAAGCCCTCTTCGGAGGCACAAGCCCTCTTCGGAGGCACAAGCCATCTTCGGAGGAAAAAGCCCTTTTCGGAGGCACAAGCCCTCTTCGGAGGCACAAGCCCTCTTCGGAGGCACAAGCCCTCTTCGGAGGCACAAGCCATCTTCGGAGGCAAAAGCCCTTTTCGGAGGCACAAGCCCTCTTCGGAGGCACAAGCCCTCTTCGGAGGCACAAGCCCTCTTCGGAGGCACAAGCCATCTTCGGAGGTAAAAGCCCTTTTCGGAGGCACATTTCACCAGGGTAAAAATGCAAAATGCTTCTCTTCGGAGACCCACTTCACCCGAGTAGAAATACAAAAATTGCTTCTCTTCGGAGACCAAAATCAAGACTTCTTTGGAAGCACAAGACCTCTTCGGAGGCACACCAATACCCCATAAAGCATAATGCTACTCCTCGGAGTCCACATGCTACTCCTCAAAAATACCAAAATAAAGCCCTCCTTAGAGGCACACTTCGGTTCTTAAGGAAGACCTACTTGTTCATCTTAAAAAAAAAAAAAAAAACTCTTCCCCAGAAATCGAAGTGCTAAGTAATATCTTCTTCTGAGATTTGCTTTACCGCGTAGGAGAATTCACTTCTTAAAAACATGAAGTAAACATCTCCGAAGGTTAAAGCGTGAAAACTTATCCGAAAATGAGACACGCTCCGTTTAAGTAGAATAATCATTCCCTCAAAGATGGAATAGTTATTCTATGGAAAATAAGAGTACAGGTCTCGCTAAAAGCGAAAGATATTGTAAAGCACTTGTGGTATAGGGGCAATATCATATGATACGGCTACAACAATAAAAAGCAGTATCCAAGCAACATACCACAAGCACATAACAATATCACGCGAAAAAGCTGTGGAATAAATGCATTCTTAAACACAAACAAAAAGTTTGTACAAGTGAAAAGAATCGTTTGTTCTACACTAAAAATAAAAAACAAATGCATTCTCACATATACAAGAGTTTGTACAAGTAAAATAATTGATTTATTTAGTACTACAAAAATTCTTTACATGTGCAGATATCTCGAACAAGCAAAAGCGGGGACCGGTACCCGCACAATCCCCGGTCAATACATGCAAAGAGCAAAAATAATAAGTAGAAAATCCAGCGTGATTATTCCTTCTTCTCACCGCCCTTGGAGCTCTTTCCCGGCCTAATGATTAGCTTTTGAAGTCGTTGTGAACGGGCAGGGGCAGAAGGAGAAAGCGGTACAGCCAGATCAACTACTGCTTCCTCTTCAGTGGAAGTCTTCTTCTTTTTCCTTACAGCACGCTTCCCCTTCCTCTTTGAAGAAGACTCGCTCCCCGGAGTAGCAAGCAATGTTGAAAGCTTCGTATCGTCGTCAAGAGACCGCTCCGGGGTCTTCTCGATGTCTTCAAAATCCTCCGCCTTCTGTTCCTGAGAAGCAGCCGGATCATCCAAGCCTTGAAGAGCTTCGATTTTCTCTGCCTGTGATCCCGGTTGGGAAGCAGAGGGAGGAGTAATTTGGGAAGACGGAGGAACGGCAATCGAAGGAGTGAAAGCTTGCGTAGTGCTTGGTGCCTCCGCTGTAGAAGAAAAGAAGTTAAAATCAGCATCCCCCGAAAATAAAGAAGGCATCGGTTCATCAAAGTTTAAGTAATAAGTAAGAAGGTCATCGAATTCGGCTAAGTCAAATGACTGGTTCATTAGACCCGAGACGACACCAAGAGTACCTGGAGGAGTTGGCTTTGCAAGATCCACCTCAAACTTCTCGGCTTCAATATCATCCAGTGCCTCATCTTCAGTAGGAGTAGTTGCAGTCTCTTGGGCAACTTTAGCTAGATGTAAAGAATGAGAGCTGGAATCTATAATATTAACGTCGGCTGAAGTGGAAGTTTGAACGGGGGCAGTTAAAGGAGCTTCTTCTTTTGGAGGCTCTTCTCCCGTTGTTTCAGCTCGTACTTTGGCAAGTAGCTCCTTCCCCTTAACAAGAGCGGCACGATCTTCATCATTGAGATAGCGCTCCTCAAGTTCCAGCTCATTATAGCCGGCCCCGCCAAGCATATCCATCGCAACTTCCCACACTTCAGCCAATGTAATTTCGTAATCGGGACCAAGAAAAGAGAGGCTCCCACGACCCAGAACGCTGTGTAAATAAAAGTCGAATAAGGTAGAGCTGATGTCTGCTTTCGTCGCCTCATGTGATTGCTCAGCCGCTTCCTTTTCGGCAACGGCAGTAACCCGGCCAGCGGTAGCCTCATCACGCTCTGCCTCAACTTTAGCAAGTCGAGACTTTAGTAACTCAATCTCTACGTTCTGAGAGGTGACCTTTTCCCGCAAATCGGTGTTTTCTATGCGGTATTTCTCAGTAATATGCTGTTCAGCGGCAAGCTTCATTTCAACATCTCTCTATGCAGCATGGGCATCCCGCACTTGTTTTTGAAAGACTTCTTCTTTTTGAATATGAGATGCAGAAGAAGAGGCAAGATCTTCCTTAAGTTTTTTAACCTCGGACTCAAGTTTTGCATAACCATCAGCAATATTTGTCATCTCGAGATTATGCTGTTTGCAAATTTTGTCCCACTCCGCCTTGTCGTTTTCCATAGTCAGCATTGCCTCAAGGTTTGCACGATTAACCCTTTGGAGTTCATCGACAAGCTTCTGCCACTGCGACATCCTCTCGATATTAAGCCTGACTGCGTCAAGACTGCTAAGCATGTCTGATTTATCAATCGGAACTATGTCCAAGTCAAAGCGCACCCCTTTTAGGCACCAATTCGGAAAACGGCTCTGAAGTGTTGGGGGGCCGTCCTTGACTTGATATTGCTGTCTGTTAATGATAGTTTGAATGTCAGATTTCTTCAGAGGAGGAGAGCTAGCCAGAATATCAGAAGGAATAGGAGCGTCAGTCTTTTCAGAAATTTCAGACGCGTCAATCGGTTTAGATCGTTTGCTCGGTTCATCGGCAATCTGAGTTTTTCCCTTATCATCGTAAGACTTCCGCTTATGAGAGTAGTCACTCCTATGCGAAGAGTCATATCGCTCGGCATCTTTCCTTCTTTGCCACTGATCGTAATCCCGCTTCTCCTGGGCTTTCCTTCGAGCCCTCTCTTCATCTGTTTCTTTTGAGGTATCAAGGTACTTCCTAAAGTCATAGGTGCCGCGGCCTCCACGGTACTTGAATGAGTCATAATATGAACCTGTACGTCCCATTGGAGAACCTGAAAGCAAAAAAGGAGTAAAGTTTAGAGATTTCCAGGAGAAAGAGGATAAATGTTTATAAGTGCTGAAAAATCCTAAGTGTGTGTGGCGTGCAAGCTACATGCGTCAAACTACAGACCACGCTTTAGTGTGGAAACAGAGACGACTGGCGTAGTAGGCGTCTGGGTTTGTTTAAAGGTAGAAGTCGCCTCGACAACGGGAGAAGTTGCTTTTGGATTGTTATCCCCAAAAAGCTCTCGAGAAGTTATCATGATATCGCTCAAGCCATCAAAGGTGTCATCACCCAGGAGTTCAGCAGACTTCTCTTTCTCAACCTCTGTATCAATGGATTTCTCAGGAACTCGAGGATTCTCTTCCTCCTCAGTAATTGGGGTAAGCGCCGACTTGCTGACTAACCCTGCGACATTGATGGATGCGGAACATTTTACCAAAGCAGCCTCCACGACGGGTGCTTCTGATGCAGTTTCTTCTACAGAAGCTGGGGCATTCAAGTCCTCCGCTTGGGAATCTGAGGCAGCCAACGTTTCCGCATCAGAACTCGAGATTTCATGAATTTGAGTCGATCTAGAAGGATGTAAAAGTCCAAACTGGTGGAGAAACTCATCTTTCAACAAAAATTTCACGTCCCGTTCTTCAATCGGAACAGCCATGAGCCTCTCCAGAGTTTGTTTATGACTAGGATCCCTAGAGGGAGACAGGAGCGCTGAAATGAGAAAGCAAAGTTAAACATTTAGTGATTCGGACTGCAAGATACTCAGAAAACAAGGAGAAGAAAGGATAGGCATTCTTACTTCCTTCTCTCCACACGGCATAAAAACCAGGGGGACAGCGAACATAAAAATACTGAGTCAAAAACCCATGAGCAGTATCAGGGAGGCCGACAACCAGTTTGCGATTCCTGGCACTTCTTATAACAATGATCGAAGGATGATCTTTGATTCTGACGAAAGAGCATAGATAACAGATTTCGTCAACACTGGGGAGACGATCAAGCGTTCTGCCGAATAGTACGCATAGCCCCATTAGAACAGCATAACCATTGGGGTGTAATTGGAATGGAGCGATTGCCAGTTGGCAGAGAAGGTGTTGAAGAAAGTTGTTGAAAGGAGGAATGGCTCCGCACGAGCACATTTGTCGGTTGACTGCCACAAAGCCAGAAGGCGCTACATCAGCAGTGTTGTTCTTCTCAGGAAGGATAGCGTCATCCTCAGCAATGCCAAATTGAGTGCATAACTGCCGAAAAGTTTTGTATAATAGAGTGGAAGATGCTCTCTCTGGGGGATTGACTAAAGGAGCTGGAATGAGAATAGACTCTCCAGTCTGAACTGTTACATCTCTTTGTTGAGAAGCCATTCTACACAAGCAACTGGATATTCAAATATGAAGGTGCACGTTTCCTAAATAGTGTGAAGTGTTGTGCAAAACTAGTAAATATAACAGATAAATACAAGCTGGAATTAAGTTAGTCGGTAATTGATCGATTATCAAATTTCAGGAATTGTTAATTTAAAAGTTCAGGTACGGCATTAGTGCAAACCAGACATTTTCAGTTGATTAGTTCAATGTTGCTTTAATACTTTGCTTGAACTTATTGATTTAAAGCACTTCATTCACACAATCTATTTATGTTGATTATCTTTTATTGACTAATCTGTCACTTGATGTGGGCAGTCGGTGACAGTATATTTGTCCTAATTTTCTGTGGATATTGTATTAGACAGGTCATTAATTTGCAAACTAGAATGATCTGTGGGAAAATGCAGCAAAAGTTCATGCAAAGCTTAAGTCATGAGTCGCCAATGACTTATATTCAAAGTTCATCCACGGCAGTTCAAAACTCATACAAGGTCTAAGTCATGAGTCGCCCACGACTTATGTTCTGACTCGTCTACGACTTAAGGGTTACAGGGCAGGTTAGCAGTACTTCAGGTCTTAAGTCGTGAGAAAGTAAGAGAGGCTACAGTCCAAAGCGGCATAAAATCCTAAGTCCTGAGTCGTCTACGACTCAAGAATTATGTCTTAGGGGGCTTGACTCGTGAGTCGTACAAAGCTACTGAACCATGGCCATGCCAGCACCTCCCTTGATTTGAACCCATTGACTTTTCTTCTAACCCATCTTCATCCAAACCCGATAACCTCTCAATCAAACTACTATCCTTATCCCCATTCCACGACACCATTAAGCCATCCAATGAGTTAAGTTCAGATCATCGAAACCTCGCCAACCTAGTCCATTAACGCCTGAAGCGCGGTAACCCTACATCTCCATCGCCCCATTCATCTAAAGATGAAATCAAGCAAAATCAAGCTCATGAACTACCGGTATGGAAGAATTCACAACAAAGCATTGCGCGAGGGGATGGATTAGGTATAGGGGGGAAAGTTCACGAATCAATGACGATTAAAGATCGAGGATGGGTCAGAAGCACTTACGCAATGAAGAATCGAGAATCGAATTGATTGATTGATAGAAAAGGATGAAATTGCCTTGAGAAAGCTTAAAGGAACAGCAATGGCGAGTACGACTCAGAATATAGGTGATGGATAGAGGAAACGACTCAAGCATTTTATACCATTGGGCAGCGGAACACGAAGAGGCATATACGAGTCAAGATGAGTCGAAGCACACGACCTACGACTTAGGCGTGTACTTTGAGGGGCAAATGTTAACCCCTGAATTTCTACGACTTATGGCCTAACGACTTATGGCCTAACGACTTACGAGCTGTATGACTCATGGATTTACGAGATAAGGAGTCTACGACCCATGGACTTATGAGATAAGGAGTCTACGACTCATGGTCCAGATGGTTCAGCGAGTCAAGGTCTGTACGACTCATCAGACTTGGAAATGTACGACTCATAAGGTCTTACGACTCATAGGGCTTACGACTCATCAGACTTGGAAATGTACGACTCATAAGGTCTTACGACTCATAGGGCTTACGACTCATCAGACTTGGAAATGTACGACTCATAAGGTCTTACGACTTAAAGGCTATCGAAACTGGAATCCAAGGCCCTGGCCTGTGCTATTTTGATCTGATGAGTCGACTACGACTTAACACTTGTCTTCCAACTAAGCCGCAAGATGGACCACAAGGCGCCCACGAGACATCATGAGTCGAATACGAGTCACGACTTACCATGAGTCGGGTACGACTCATGACTTGATCGAATTGAAAGCTCAGGAATCTGCTCCTATAAATACCCCATCACTTCCAACATTGAGGAGACTTTTGGCAAATCATTTCTACAGCGCTGTTACTCCGTCGAGCTCTTCATTCATTCAGTAATCAAGGATCCTTCAAGCATTCGCGACACTACAACAAGCTTCGAGAGAAATTCCTCACATCCGACATGGATTTATCGAGTTTCACCGTCGAAGATTGAGCTAGTAGTCTAGATTGTTTCTTGAGATCGAATTGTACCGTTTCCTGAAGAGATTTGTATCGAATTGTAATCAAATCAGCAATAAGAGACTATAAAGTGGACGTAGGCTCAATTACGGGCCGAACCACTATAAATCTGTTGTTCATTTACTGCATTTCTGCTATTTTCCTGCCTAATTTCTGTTCCCGTCACACGGGTGGTGCTTTCACGATCTTATTACACACACCGGGTGTTATCGTTCATATTTTAACGTTAACAAATATTAAATATAAATGAATAACTTTTAAAACAAATTAAATATAAAGAAATAACTTTTAAAACAATATTAAATAATAATAGGACATTTTAAAATCATTTTTAGATAATTCAGAAAGGACAGATGAGAAGGTTGGAGTAAAATAGAAGTTAACTCAATTAAAATAAAATATATCCGAAACCAATTTCTTCTTGTCTTAAAAGTAACTTCAACTCAAATAACAATTCATAGTACTTTTAAAATACTAATTTTGAGGCCAATAGCTACTAAACGCTTAAGCAATATCGATATTGAATTTCTATCACTACTAGATTTTAGTTTTGAACATAAATAATGTCATAATCAATGGTGTCTATAAATTAGGTTTCATATCCAATAATCAATACAATAGGAATTTTATTAGAAATAAATCAAGAATAGTGGGGAACCCCATTGGATCCCTCCAACCTGTCTCCACTGCATCACAAACAATATCCAATCATATAATATTGGTCATCTGCTACACGGCAGTATATGTATAAAAGGTTATCCGTTCCAGGGACAGGAATAATATCTAAACCAACTGATAAAACATTAAATCATAAATTTTTATCCACTATATATCACACTAGTTAACCAAAAAGGTGAGTTTAACTCACCGGAATTTCTATTGTTGTTGAGGCATTTTGGATTCCGTCTAAATCAAACGACATTCGATTTAGCGCGGAATTCAACTAGCTCCAAATCCATCAAATCCAAATTTATATCCTAATAGTTGCTGGTACGATCAGAACTTATCGCATTCAATTTGGACCTCGTATGAAAGAGCTATATATATTTAAAAACATTCGATTTCATTAAAATAATTAATTTTCTTTAATTACAAGATTAACACCTTAATCACCGGATTTAAAATCCAAATCCCTCTCTCCCTCTTGCACCCGAATCACCTAGGCATGCGAACTTTGGCCTCGTCATTGCCAACACCACGTGGCACTGCTCGCAACTGCCTTACTACCGCGAGTTGCCCCCTTCACGAGCTACCTCCAGCCACCAACGTCGACACCTAAACCTCGCCGGCGTCGATCAACCAAACCCAAGTGTTGCCATGAATGCGGCCAAAATTCGGTCGCCACGACGCTCCATACGATAATCCAACTGTTGGTCCGCTTTGTCTTAACGTCGCCTACAAGTTGCAAGTTGGAGTTGAGACCTAGAAATGCATGGATTGGTCCCGATCACTTTTGACCATTGGATTTGGTTGTTGAATTTGATTTGAAATTTTTTAAAACATATTTTCTATTTTTGGACATTAATTTAAAAGGGAGGGTGGTATGATCTAAATAGTGGAAGCATGGCTTGAATAGTTGGGCATGGGATGATATGGGTTAGGCATGTACTAATATATGGGGTGTGTGTGTGTGTATTAATTAAAAATATCAAGTTTTAAATGTTCAAAAATCTCGAACTCCTATCGAGACGTGCCACCTGACGTTCTATATGTAATACCCCTATTCTGGACATAATGGAACTAGTATCAGGAGCCAATTCCATCATATACAGAAGTTAGCTTTCCAAAATCGAATTATATTAATTTAAATTTCTTTAATTAATTTCTATGCATTTCGAATTCGTACGACCAAACGATACGTCCGATCCCCATGAAATTTTTTAATATACAATAGTTCGCTATTACAAATCCAATGAAACTTGTTACGTCGTAATCCAAGACAGTGCCTTAGAAGGCTATTTTACATGTTAATTTAAATAAATTTATTATTAAAATGATTTCAGCCACTTTTGATACCTTTAAATTATAATTTTAAAAGTATATTAACATCATTCTTATTTATATTGAATTTAATTAATATTTCGAAATCATTTTCATTAACATTAATACCAAGATTCAATTATTAAGTTATTCCAATTATTTGAAATTTACGCTATTTTAGTTATAAAATAATTTTTCAATATTTTGGAATTAATTTAATATTTCAAAATCAACTGACTAAAATTCTGGATCGTTACATTCTTCCCGGCTTTAAAGAATTTCGTCCCCGAAATTGGAAAGTAAGAAAAAAAATGCCCCAAAACCCTTTAACGTTCCAAAATCAATTTGTTGAAGCTTTGTCGCCAACTTTTCTATGTCTTTAAATTCATTCATAATTAGTAACTAATACCACTCCAAGTCATAACATAAACATCCAAATTTAGTTATCAAAAATTTTCTTTAAAATTTCTCAAAATTTTTCCAACATCTTATATTTACGGAAAATTTGGCTAGCGTCTCCTTTGCATGGCTAGATCAAAACAACTACAAATTGCCACTTTGGGCCTAAACCAACAAAAGAAAACAAAATCCAAGTGGCTCAATAATAAAACCATCAAACCAAACAACAATATAAACATGTACCAATTTATCGGGCAACCAAATTCTACCCGTGAAACCAAATGCATCAAATTAGCTTTTGCTTCTATATACCTGCATCTTATTTACAAATGATATCCAATCATATAGTTCATAATCATATAATTTTGAATTTTCAATTCTTAATATTTAATTTATTTAAGCCCGTATGATGTACATATACTATCCATATGCAATATCAAAACTGATCGCTCGCTTGATCACACAATTTCACTTTCGTACTAGTATCGTTCACACGACCACTCTAGTGCGAACTCAGCTACGGTTCCTTGACTAAAAACCACCACTTTCCTTACATAGCCATATACCATGACAAAAAATTTCAGAATCAATCAAAAATCCATATCCAGTGTTCGCCACCGAAAATTGAGTGAAAAATTCTAATTCGGACCGATGTAAATCATCTCAAAATCATGTACTTGAATTTGGATCAAATAGTTATGTGAATAAAATAATATACGTACCACTTACGTGCTTATTTCAATTGGTTCCTCATTATTCAGATTTCTTTTATTTACATTCATTTATTCATAACCATTATTCACATTGCTTTATTTACATTCATATAATTCATATTTCGTCAATTCAGTACATTTCTTTTAACACTAATATCATTTACAAGCCATTCCATAAACCTTTACTTAAGTTCATAAATGTTTTATACCACTTATCATGTTTATTTTCACTTTACAACTTAAGTTCATAGTCATTTCAAATCAAATTCAATCTCATTTAACTCATTCCATTATTCACTTAATTTACCTTTACCTGAGTCAAATTCCCTTTCAAAATTCGTTTTATTCTACTTAACTAAAATTTCATTTCATAGTTCAATTTCAAATTTACTTTTATTAACATTTATATTCAACAAATTTTAAATTTTGTTTAACTTACCAATTCTTAAAATTTATAAGATATAAAAACTTATTTCTTATAATTTCAACAAAATACTTAGATAAATTTTTTTAGAACTTAAACACTCTGTTTTATTCAAATAATTTTGAAACAATACTATAAATAATTCCTTTGTATTTCAAATCTTACTTTTGAATTTTAAAATCAAAACAAGTTTTACCAAAACAAAACTCTAATGGTAGCAATTTCTCTCTTGGAAACCCGAAAATGAATGTCGATGATGATGCAGTCACCATCAAAATTATTTCCCAATGGCCGAAGTGAGTTCAATGCTTTCTATCTCTTTTAAACCCCGTTTAAAAATATTTCCATTCAAAAATATTTTCGAAATAATATTATTATTTTCCAAAATTTTGAAAAATAATTTTCAAAATCAACAGAATTTAAATTCTCAAATCCTCAGCTTTTAAATACTTTTATTTACAATCATATTTATAAATCATACTTATATAATCTCACTTCTTATATAATATCATTTCACAAATGTTGATTATTTTAGATTATAATAATGACAACTTTTATTAGAACAACAAACAACAAATGATAATAATCAAATATCATCATTCACTAACAACTAAACACGCCATATATAACTATAATAATTTCTGAAAAATTATTCCTTTATATATAAAATATAATGAAGGTCAAATTATTTCACCAATTTCAAACCAATACCGTGTCGAATTGCTCTTTTCATGTGTTTAGAGATTCCTATCAATAATGTTAATTACTCATATTGACCAGATTCCATAAGCCACACAACAGATCAATCAATACAATATAAAGCATATTTATATCACTAACAAACATGCGCTCATATATGTATACACTCAAACTTATTCTAGGGTGCTACTGACCTTATCTATAATGAGTAATTCCCACTAAAGCCAAGGTTCTCGCTTAACCTTGTGCTCTGATACAACGTGTAATGACTTGGGATTTTCGACCCTCGAAAATCGACACTATTACGTCCACTATATTACGTGCTGAGGAATCGAATGCCGGAAAACCCAATTGTTAGGGAAAAAGAAGAAGGAAGAAGATAAGAAGAAGAAGAGAGACAGAAAACAAACAACACAGAATCTCATAGCGGAATGAATAACCTATAATATACAATAAATCTTTACATAAAGAAGAAATGTAATATAAATACATCAATTAGAGTATACTAACCTATTTCAACCCGGACAGTTATAACAACCTGTCCTCACAATTGCTGATAATACAACAATGAATGTAATAGAAAATAACCATATATGTGAATATGTCTCTAGGCCTCCAGCTCGTCTCCGGAAGCTCCAAAGCATCCAAACTAAATTTGTAATATACTCGGTCTGGCCCGAGCATTATCATATAATAACACCCGGGTCGGCCTAGAAAACCAGCCTGAGAAAACACACTCACTGGAATTTAAGGTTATAGAAAACCTTTGAAAATCAAAAGTATCTCGTAAGACCATGCCGCATATAAACACGGACGGGCCTTTCCTTACGATAACCAAAACATTTTCTATAGAAAATCCATTGATATTATAATAATGTCTAAGGATCAAAGTAAAATATGAATATAGCTGAAATGCTTGCATCTCACATTTCAACATAGTTGGACACAACTAAGTCCGTATGGCGCTTATCGGAGAATGGATTCCATACAATGACTGGGCTACTAGGGTACCACCCATTATGGTGCATGTCCAGATAAAATAACACCGAAGACCTCGCCGAGATCCCCTACCAACACAAAACCGGCCTATCACTTGACTAGCAGTACCGAATAAGTTCACCCCTCTGTTAGCATACAATGAGAGATAATATCGTATCTTGATAGGGATGATAATACCCTACTTTGGAGCGACCCACTTAGCCCTGCTGCATCTCCCCTGTTTTAGTCATTCTCGATCGATGAGGCTTGAGGCTACATTTCACCTTTTATATAGCACTTCAAATTTGGAATGCTCGCTACACCAGAAAAGGCCTTTCGTAGCGTTGAAAAAACGCTGCCAAAACTTTTAGTAGCATTTCAGTGAATGCTACGATACGACATGCAACTTAAAGTCTGAAACTTTCTGTTGTGTTATAGAAAAGGCTATCAAAACTTGACATTTGGCCCTTTGGCCTCTTACTGTGTACCCTTGAAGCCTCCAAGGCTGCTTGTGTGTGTGCTTGGTGGTCATATCGCGTTGTGGTAGTTCGGTGTTGTGTTTTGGTAATTTGAAGGTTGGTTTCTTTGGTGGTTGGCTTATGCTAGCATCTCATTTCATTTGGAAGTGAGAGCCCTCATTTAAAAACTAGTTTTATTATTATGTAAATGTTGTAATAATTTATTGCCATATTACTATTTGCGTATGTATGAATGTAATAGTATAGGTGATTGGTTTGGTGAGATATTCTCCTCATTTAGCGGAGGCATATAATTGTAATTTGTAGGAGACTATGAAAGATATTGAAGTGATCCGTAGCGGAAAGGCCGTGATGAATACACTTCAAAAAGTTTATGAAGGGATTCAATGGGACCTCTCACCTATATTGATTTTTTCTGTACAATATTACTTGTTATATGTGATGTAGTGAAGTGGATGTTGATGACGGTAGATTTGTTTGATGCCTTGTTTTATGATATATTGGGATCCCGTGCTTCCTTTAAGAGGTTTATAACTTGGTTCTCTAAAAATATTTCGAAATGGTTTTTTCTGAACTTTATTCTTGTTTTAAATATTTTTGTAAAAGTATTCTAGTGGTTTCTAAGCATAGAAAGAAAGGGTTTAAAAGCTATTTTGATTTACAAAACAAGTTTTAAAAGTTATAGTCCACATAGCGATAGTCACTGTAGAGGCAGTTTGGTAATTGATGATTTTGTAAAGTAAAAAAGAATTGTCTATTTTAGATATTTTGAAAACTATTTTCAAATGTATTTATAAATATTTAAAAAGAAGTTTCAAGATTAAATATATTTTTAAGAATTTATTTAATTATTTAAACAAGTGGTTTAAATTTTACTCCTTTGTTTTAAAAGTCAAGTTTTGTTAAAAGCCACCATCTTTAAGGGGTTTTAAATACAAGTTTCAAACTTTTTTAAAAGTAATTTTAAAAGAGAAAGGAAGCATGGATTTCAATACTATTGTTGTAATAAATGTTTCCGAGAAAAATAATGAGATTTTGGACCATGACATTTTTGTTATAATAAATGGTTTCGAAAAATTTGAAAGGAAATTAATTTATAACACTTTTGTTATTATTGGACAAGTTGTTTACTATTATAAAAGGGAAGATGTTTTAGAGTGGTTCGAAATTTATCAATTAAAAAGTGTTTACTTTATAATGGAATAAATATTGTTTTTTTAATCAAACCTTGGTTTATATAAGTGATTTTGGAAAATGTTTTTTAAGAACAAATATATTGGAACTCTTGGATCCTATTTTCTAGACTTCGAGGTATGGAAATTTGTTCATATTCTGAAAGTTAGAAGTGCTGTCAAGTGAAGGTCTGAGAGATAATGATACCCCAACTTGAACGGTTTCATAACCGATGAAAAGTACTGGTTTGAAATTAAAGACTAGAAATAAATTTTCGGAGTTGGTTTTCCGAATTATTTCATAAAGACTTTGTTTATGCAAGGGATTTCCTTGTCAGTGCCATTAAGTAACATAAAACAAATATGATAATGTAGTGCTAAAATGTTGACACGTTCATGGGAAGTAAGCCATCTTATATCTAGCACTAAAAGTCGATGAGTAAATTTTCTTCTATCTATAAGATTTAGAATCGTAGTACTTTAACTAAGGCAAGGTCGGAGCAACCAATGCTTTGACTTGCCTGACTTTGATTTTGGGCGAGTGCTAGAGAAATCGAAATGTTGGAAAGGTGATAAGTATAAGAGTTTTAATTTCAAAAATCAATCATGATTAATTAAGTATATGGAAGGTACTTCATCTTGTACTTGACACTAAATTTTGAGGAATGGAAGCCTATTTCTATATATGAAAGTTTAAGATGTATGTTGAGGGAAGGGTAGTTCTCTAACTTGTTCGACTTTGCTGTTAATCGAGGGATAGCACGAGGTTGGAATTGAAAAGTGGTGATAAGTATATGATGTCTGATTTTCCATATGCAAACTATATACTTAAACCTAACAGTGGTTTGTCATTGTCAACAACTTGACCTATTTTGACTTAGGAAGTATATGAAAGCTTTGTGATTTCATACAGTTTGAGATTCCCTTAGGATAACTTATTTCGGTGAAATGTCTCTCACTTTAAGGGTATATCAAAGATTCCCTCAGGACTCATATATAGTCCACTTACTTTTTAAGGAACTGAGATTGAGTCAATCGAAAACATTCGATTGTTGGTTTGGAGAGACTATGATCGGATCTGGTTGGTGAGGTTCATGCATGATAGGGGTTCTCTCTTTATGGACTAGACGAAGCTTAGACTCTTACACCTACATGTCCCTTTATGGGTTGGTTACGGCTCGTGACGTTGACCGTAAAATCAGATTTGAGGTACCAGTCATAGTCACCTCCGAAAAGGTGAACGTTACAGCTTGGTATCAGAGCTGAAGGTTAAGTGAGAACCTTGGCCCTTTTGGGGGTAAGCTCATTAGAGATAGGGTAAGTGACACCCTAGAATGTGTTTGAGTGTGTTATATAAGAGCACATATTTGTTAGTGCTATAAAAATGTTTTACATTGTGTTGAAGTTGGTAAATTAAATAATTTTACCTAGATTTTATATTTTATTATATGAAATAAAATATTTCAAAAAATTGATATAGTTATTTTTGTTATAATCGTTTGTTAGGAAGGATGATATTTGTAGCGAACGGAATTTTCGACCCTCGAAAATCGACACTAATACGTTCACTGTATTACATGCCGAGCATTCAAGTGCCGAAAACACCAATCTTTAGGGTAAAAGGAAGAAAGAAGACAAGAAGGAATAGAAGAATAAGAAAACTAAACAATCATAGAATCTCACAACGTAAGGGAACAATATATAATATAACAATGATCTTTACAAAAGGAAAAATTGTAATATACATACATCCATCGGAGTACAACAACAAATCATTAATCATCAGCCTGGACAGTTATGAAAACTTGTCCTCGCAAATGCTGATAATTTTAAACAACCAATGCAGTGGAAATAAGGTAATAACTAGCTATGGATGAAGCCGCTTGCTCCTCTAAAATGCATCTGAATCTAATCTGTAATTATACTCGGTCTGACTTGAGCACTAAAAGGGAAGAACGCCCGGATCAGTCTGGTAAACCAGCGTGGAAAACACATTTCAATTGGATTTTAATGCTATAAAACCTTATGAAATAAAGGTATCTCATAAGACCACGTCGCACATAAACACGGATGAGTTTTTACCTTACGATAACGAAAATATTTTTATCAAATCATTTGATATTACTTCTAAAAACATTCCTTGAAAACCCTTTTCAAATAACATATTATAATAGCTGAAAATTGTTACATTCATTAAATTCCAACATACTAGGCTCTATAATCAAAACCGTAAGGTCATGTATTGGAGAATGGATTTTCAGCAATGACAAGTAAGAGACTACCTTCTGAAAGTACATGTTTAGAAGAACGTACCGAGGCACAGCCCCGTTATTCTCTACCAACACAGGACCGACCTTCCTCTACCATGGATAGTACCAAATATGTCATCACTCTGGTCATTCCCGACCTATCCGTGGCCATAACATATACAAAAAACCCGAAATATAGAGGGTAATCTAGAAAGGTGATGAATATCTCCTAATAAGAGTGACACACTTAGCCCTATCGCATCTACCTTGTTTTTGCCATTATCGATGTGTGAGGCTTGAGGTAACAATTTACCTTTCACATGACAAATCCCACTTTGAATGCCACATTGGTAATTCCGATGACACACTAATTGGTTTCCACAAAAGTACAACCCTCGAGTTCATGTTAAGCCTCTTTCGCTAAATCCATTTGGTTAATTAAAACCTCTTTTAACTTTTAGAAAATCTTCAAATCACTTTTCTCAAATTTCTTAGGAAAACATTTCCATATACTGTTATTTTTATAATTCTAATCTTAATAAAGATTTCATTTTTCTGAAACATATCTAAAATGGGTCAAAAACAGTGTTATTTACGACATCTTTTACTTTAAGCCCAAATCAATTAGTATTGAGTATAAAGGATCCATAGAGATTTGACTAATTATACTCTATACTAATTTCCATATTCAACCCGTACTATTCATCGAATAATGGTAAAATCACCTTTTAAATTCACACGAGACGTGTTCCCTCTTAGAAATTTAATTTAGAGTTTAACTAGAATGTTCTCTATACCACTAAAATCCTATTTAAATCTTGTTTAACTTTTGGAAAACACCAAATCTCCTTCCTTTTATCTTAGGAAAATGCGGCCTAAGTAAATCAATTTAACTATCCCCTCTGTCGGGCCATGTCAGAATAGCTAGTGAGAGCAGGAAATTGGTTTTCCAAACCTTAAGCCTAACTCCCATTCTGTCACCCATAAGGCGGTCAAGTTATTTGATCAACTCCAAATCTTTAAAATATTTGATTAACTTTCCACTTTGTGAATGTTTTTCAGAGCATTCGGACTTTCCTTTCGACCTATTTCATCCCTCGCCTAAGTTTTCTTGGATCTCATGGATGGGACTAGTGTACTAATCGTTTCCGCATACTCGGTTATTACTTAAAACGTTTTCCTTTTAAATTAATCTAAAAATCCACTTTTAACCCATTTTCCCTTAAAACCATTTGGAAATCCAAATTTAATTCTTTTTAACTTTCCAATCAACTTTACTCCTTTAAGGTGATTTATCTTTTAGCATTGGAAAAGAGGCATAATAATCCCTTATATACACTTATCCAAACTCCTATTACAGTAGTTTACAACATAGGGTGTGATTTCAATCATAACATAATTCACAATACTTAAGTGGTTATTCACACAACATATTATCCATTCACATATGCATATATTTTAACAACATACCAAACAACATCAAACATAATCACCACATCAATAGCATTACAGAATATTCACACTAACATGATTAATAATAACATATGTGAAAGGTGGAGTTCGAGCCTTGCTAAAAAAATCATTTACTTAAATAATTCATTTTAAAAATATATTTAAATTCTAAATTGTCTTAAAAATCCTTTCAAAATAGATTAGAAAAGATATACAAAAAGTCTGAGGTGGACTGGTTAAGTTTAACATATTTCAAAACAACTAGAAATTGCAACACTTTTTTAAGTGTTTCTATTATAGGTCATTTCTATTTCCAGTTTTTACATAGCAAGTATTTGACCCTTTTTGGTTCCACAAATGAACTTTTTTTCAATCTAAATTTTTGTGCTCGATAGTAGGGATATAGTACAAGAGATCTATGAAGAAAAATCTCCAAAATCACTTCTGCAAATTTCTATAAAAATTTCCGTAGTTCAACCTTTTCAAGTTCGGATTTTTAAAGTTCTAACTTTTCAAAATCATTCAAAATTCAATCTTTAAGTCCTTTAACTAAAACCATTTGACATAGATCCTTAAAAATGTCAACTTTAAATTATTTTAAAGACATAAACTTCAAGATATCAACTTTAAACTTAAACTTAAACTTAAACTTTATACTTCAAAATGCCTTCCTTTTCTTTTTAAATTAGAAAAGAGACTCTTACCACCCATACCCATACCATTAAATCATCATGGAAGTGTTTCATAGCATGATATTAAGTCCAAGAGCATAAAGTTCGCAACTTTAACAAAGTCGTGACTTTTAAACAACCACATATACTTCATAATCAAATCAAGTAACCACGCAACATCACATATATACATGCCACAATTAACATAGCCAATAAATAACCAAACATCATGAAAGAAATCAACATGATTAACATGTAATTATAAATATTAAACAACCACATATACTTCATAATCAAATCAAGTAACCACGCAACATCATATATATACATGCCACAATTAACATAGCCAATAAATAACCAAACATCATGAAAGAAATCAACATGATTAACATGTAATTATAAATAAAAAAGAGAGGAAGATTCTCACTTTATTAGCAAAATTTCTCCTTTAGCACTTTAAACACCTAAACACCTCTCTCCTTCACTACAAGCATGCATGGGCTTGGCTTTGGGTTGAAGTAGGCATGACCTAGGATCTGGATGGCTCAGCCATGGCTGGCTAAGAAGGAGTGGTGCTCGTCCTTGAAAGTTAAAGGGACATTTAATTCAAAAAACTAGATATGAAAATAGTTCATCTTATCTCGACTTTTTGGCCATGTTTGTCTCGAAATTTGGAAAAGTTGGCAAAGGAAAAGTTCATGGAAAGTCTTTCCTCTTGAATTTAAGAAAAGAAATTACTCGATTCCGAGTTGTTTTGAGGGAGATATGGTCAAAAGAAGGGAGGGTATTCTCAGATCTAAAAACCTAGGCCCGAAAATGAACCTGAAACAATTACATTTTTGGCATAGTAAAATTTTGTAGAAATGGTGTAAATGAAAATTGTAGCCAACTCAATTCTCTTGAATTTGAAAAAAAATTCTTGATTTGGAGTACTTTATAGGGAGTTATGGTCGTGAGAAGAGGAGGTAAAATATGCAGAAGAATGTGAAAAATGAGAGAGTGGAGTTCTATTTATAAGCATGAGACTTAAGCAAATTACCACCTTACCCTCCCTACTACACTCATTTTTGGCCATACATTTCCTCCTTCTTTCCAAGGCAATGAGATGAAACTAAGTACAGAACCATTAATGAAGAGGAGACATGGTGATATGATTTTGTACTTAAGCACTTAAGTAGATTTTTTTTTCCAAATCTTTTCTTAAGTCACATCACAACAAAAGTAAAATATTTTTGTCTTTTATGCTAAATGTATATATGGTTTATATGTATGTTATAGGTATGTATATACATGTGTGTATGTGTATCAAATAACATTGCAACGATTCGAAATACTTTCGCTCGACGAAAGGTCGAAAATCCGAAAGCTAAATCACGGTCACATATTAAGTTTTTAATCAAGTAACTTATTTATGTAAAAAAAAACTTGAAAATAAATTTATTATCATCTCTAAATAATTAAAACAAGTATATTTGAATTATAAAACAATTTTAAATAATGTTAAAAAATCCATTTATAAAAATATGATGTCGAACTGCTAGAACATGACGAAGTTTGTATATCTTTATAAAACAAGTTTATATATTTATAAAATCATTATAAATCACTTATTATCATTATATAATAATTAAAATGAATTATTTATCATTTAAAACAATTATTTGAATATTTCAAATTAAATAAATATTCCAATTCCAAGTGATAAATTTATGGGTCGTTACAATATTTATTTACTATCATTTATTGACGACTATTTATGCTCGATCGGTTTATGAGCATTTGTGGTTTGATTTAGATTAAATACGAACACCTCATGAATTTAATTTCATGATTCGACTAGAAGGCATTCGTTAATCATGCGGGTTTAACAAATTTACTTTGTTAAAATGGTTGTTGTAATAAAGGAAGTTATTATATGAATGTAATTTTATATAAATTTGGGTTATAAAATATGATTTATAAAATGAAGAGGATTTTTGAGAATTTAAATTTCGGTGTCTTTGAAAAATAAATTCAAATGATTCTTGGAAAAGGTAACAACAGTACTACCTGAAAGAATTCATAAGTATAAATATTTTTAAAGAGAATTTTGTGTAAGATACATTTTCTTGGGATAGTTCGAGGAAAACATCTCGATTAGTTTTGTGATGATCTGAATAATCTTCTAAGTGATGATCAGATATTTTCTTAGGCGGACGTTGTAGTGCACTTAGTAAATTATTCCCTTTGTCGTTGTACGATCGGAACAAGTGCTAATTTGAATAAACTTAAAATAAGTGCTAATACATAATTTGTTGAAAGTTAAACTTAGTATATGATTCTACGGTCTCTCATTGTTTTGACTTTAAGATACAGTGTCTAGCTATGAGGGAAGCCTAGAAGTGGTCTAGTGAATTGTATTGGCAGGCCATGAATATAGAAATTTTTATCTTTTGATATCCAATGAGGATGAAGAGCCTGTGGAGGAGTGATTGAGGGTGAGGAAGTTGTTCCGACATGCCATGGCTAGGCACGATACGGAGGTTCTTGGTCTTCCGATATCGGAGGAAGAGGAGGTGCCTATAGAAGTGGAGGAGAAGCCTATAAAAGGGGAGAAGGAGCCAGAAGGGGAGCTGGAGTCTTGGGATAATGATGACATCATTTGGGAGATAAAGGGACCGAGAGTGGACCACCAAAATGTGGACAAAGAGGACTTCTGGTTGTGGAAGAAGAGGATCCTAAAGAAAGCCTTAAAGAGGTGTGGACAAAGGTAGCAGAGCCTGAGGGGCGGGAACATTTGGGTGGTTGGATTTCTGACGACGATGCGGTATCCATAGTGTTGGAGGGTCCTCCTATGAAGGACTCTGATGGAGAGAGCCCTTTATGAGGTGTTGGGATTGGTCTATTGGGGGTTGTTCTTTTTGGGGTATTAGTATTATATCTTGTTGTTTGTATATGCTTCTGTGTTATGTATCGTAGTATGTAAGCTCATAGTACGAGTTTTGATGTTTAGGTATTTGGTTAGGCCTTGTATGACTAAGCCTAGTAGTAAACCTTGCATTGTATAATATGGATGAAAATTTTCTCTTTTTAACGTTCTATTTGTTTCTAATTAGCTAGTGATTATAGATGCTTTATGATAAATATAAAAAGATTTTAATCAGATAGTTGTATATACTCTTAGGATATAAGTAGAGTATTATACAAGTTTAAAATTTAAGTTGCATTTTTATGAAATGTTTTCATAAATGATTTTAGAAGTAAAAAAATTGGTATAATTGAGAACCAATAAGCATAAATATGTAATTTGTAGGTTGATCATTTCTTCACATGATTCTTAATCCATGATTCGAGAAAATGACTTTAAGGTGATTCACATCAGTCCGAATAAGGATTTATCACTCAATTTTTTATGGGGAACATTTTAGTAAGAGTTTTTGATATGGTACCGAGGTTTCCTATCATAGTGTATGGCTATGTAAGGAGAACAGATGTTTCTAATCAAGGAGTCTGATTGGAGTCTGCACTAGAAAAGTGGGCGAGAAATACTTGTTTGGAAGAAAAGCTTATGTATTCAAGTAAGTGATCGAATAAGATATTTCATACGGGTGATCTATGTACATTGTATGGACTTACGTATATTTGTCTTTAATATTTATATTTTATAAGAAGTTAGGTAGATGACTCATCGATTTGTCATGAGGTATTGTGAATAATCGATTGAGTAATAACCTTTGGCTGTTGAGCATGAGGTATGCAGTATATTATTTATCATCCATTTGTGATGAGAAGGTTGTAAACCTAGACAAACTCTAAGTTTGTTAGTCACTTAAAATTTTGGAAAATGTTAAGAATTAATATGGCTTATTTCTTATTTGTTTGTTTATGACGAAATTTCGTGGTCGAAATATTTTTATGGAGGGAAGAATGTAACGACCTAGAATTTTACAGCTTTAATGTGTGAATATTTGATAAATTTTAAATATTTAATTAATGGTTTTTAATAGCCAAATAACCTCATTTTAATTAATAAATAATGATAGTAAATTCATTTTGAAAGTTTGTTTCAAAAATAGATAGTTCGATGAAAAATTGAAAATGTGATTGAAGATCATTATTCGGATTTTTGACTTTTCATCGAAAGAAAGTTATCGCAAATTTTTATGCACATATACACACATATTTATACATTTAAAAACAGGTCAAATATATGTAAAGAAGATTAGTAAAAGTAAGTATAATTTAAGAAAAGGTAATTAATTAGAATAATAAAGTAAGGATAAGACATATCCTCCTTATTCTAGGCGTAGTGAATTAAAAGTACATTGGAAAAGGAGGAAGTAATGACTAAGTACATGTAATGTTGAATGAGTGGTGTCTTGTCAAAATTTTATAGACGGTATTAGCTTATATTTAGGGAAGGTAGTTTGGTCTTTTGCCATTTGTGTTTGTTTATAAAAGCAATCACCACCTTCTCATTTTTCTTTTTCATTTTCTCTTCTCCACCTTCTTCATTTTCAAAAGAAAAATAAAAACCACTTCAAAAATCTTGTCCATTCTTCTTTCATAAGCCTCCATTTCTGTTTTAAAACATTTCCATCCTCAAAACAATCAACTTTCACCACCATCTCCCCTTCCCCTTCCCTAGGGTCATGCGCCTCCACCCTAGGCCGAGCCCTTTTGATTGTACTTTAATATTGTTGTGTCGTGAGATGCAAGTGACACAACTATTTTTTTATTTATATTCTTCATCTTGGACATTATCTATTATATCGCAATATGTACTTATTAGATGGTTTGGCTCTTTTAAGGGGATAACCGTTACAACGGTCTCAAAAGGAGCTGTTATATGTTATACATATTTCTTGAGTTTCTCATATAAGACTTATGTATGACCCATGGATTTATTTTTCCCTTATTTCCATAGGTGCTCTTTTGAGCAGTCTGAGGAAAGCAAGTTTCTGATTGATGTTCATTGAGCTCTTGGAGAGGAGCTGGATGTTTACCTACCATAGTATTCTTATTTTCGATGCATTACTTTATGTATGTGTGTGTGTGTATATATATATATATATGCAATTGTTAGGACATGATGTTACAACTGTCCAGGTTGATGATAGTATTTTAATTAGCAACTATGAAATGGTATGTATATTAGAGTAGCTCTATGTACTATCTTTTGATATTATATGTTATCATTCACCATGAGAGAATTTTACGTTTTTTCTCCACTTTCTCGTTCCTTTTCTTTTCTTCTTTTTCTTTACTCTAACGTTCTATCATTCTGGCACTTGGGTGTTTGGCACGTGAATACTATGGATGTACTAGTGTCGATATTCGAAGATCGAAAAAACTGCTCGTTACAGTTCGTCTTTTATTTGTTGACAAGTCACGTGCTTCTCTATGAACTCTGAAACCTGTCGTTTCATATGCTTCCACTAATAGATGTGTTTAACATCATTGTACATCTTGTCACCAATAGAATGAATAGTCAACCTAGAATGATGGCACTTTCGAAGTACTCCATCACTCAAATCTCCCATCTCGATAACAAACGATCTCATGTCCCTATAAAGCCACCCTACACACCTATATGTCCATATGACTAGACTTTCCCCATTCCCAATTTGATCAACAATCTCTACCAATTTTGCATCAGTCTTTGGCAAGATCCAGTCCAATCTATAGGTATGGGTCTAACCTCTAATATCACCAACAAAATAGGCAATACATCATAAGGCGATCGAAAATCAAACTCCGCAGTATACTCTAAACCCGTCCATTCAACAAACATAGACCGAACATTGCATGCCTTCTACTTAATACATCCACTGCAACATTTCCTTTTTTGGAAGCAAAGGAAATACCAAAGTCATATGATGATAGGAATTTCATCCATCTATGTTGCCTAAGAAATATATTTTTGAGAAAATAGATATTTTAAAGAACCATGGTCAGTAAATAACTCAAATATCTCGCCTAACAAATGATGCCTCCATGACATCAAAGCAACGACAACGATCGATAACTCCAAATCATGAGGGATAATTCTTCTCATGGGTCTCAAGTTATCAACTCACATACCACTATACTTCTTGCATAAGGATAACCTTGAGTCATGTACAACAAGCATCAGTGAATAGGATAAGCAGTTTAGCTCCTTCAGGTATAATGAGAACTGGAGGATTATTCAACATTTGCTTTACCTTATTAAAAGAGTCTTTACTACATGCATCCCATAAAAAAAATTGGTTCTTCTTAATTAGTTGTGTTAGAGATGTAGCAACCTTCGCAAAGTGATTAATGAACATTCGATAATACCCTGCTAACCCTTGATAACTTCAAACTCCAGTCACAATGCTTGGTACCATCCAATCTTGCACTACGACAACCTCACTTGGATCAATGGAAATCTCATGCTTGGATATGACACGGCTTAAGAAGTACACTCCTCTTTGACAAAAATTACATTTAGAAAACTTTTCCTTTAAGCAATTTTGCATTAACAATTCCACCACTTCTTTAAAGTGCAATTTATGCTCTTTTTCACTTTTAAAAAAGATTAATATATCATCGATGAATACCACCATGAATTTATTAAGTTGATCCCGAAATACTCGACTCATAATATTAACAAAATATGTCGGTGCATTTATATGACTAAATGACATTACCAATCATTCATAAACTGCATCTATAGTTTTAAAGATGATGTTCAGAATACTATCTATAACAACCCTTAATTGATGAAATCCCACATCAAGATCGAGTTGAGAGAAAAACTTTGCTTCTCCTAATTGGTTAAACAAATCATCAATGGAAGGTAGGGGCTAAGTTTTCTTCCTTGTTAACTCATTCAACTCTCTATAGTCGATACATAATCTCAAAGGCCCATCCGCTTTAGTGGAGAACACAATGGGTGCTCCCTACTTTGATGTACTTCCTATAATGAGACCTTTCTTAGAAACCTCAATCATTTACATTTCTAGTTCCCTTCTCTCTTTCTTAGAGCCATATGGCTTTGCATCTCTCTCCAAATTGATTCGAGACTTAATCTTCCGATAAGGTGGCAAGCCTGTAACCATTTCAAATACATTCGCAAAATTCCATACTAAGGGAACTTACAACAACTCATCATGTGAGGTATCAAAGAGCATACTAACCCAACATCACGGAGCTTTTTAACTTACAATAAAAATTAAGCCCTTCACCACTATTTTCATCCAGGCGAACTTTGCATCGATCATGATCAATAACAACCCAATGCCTCACCGTCCAATCTATCCTTAAAATAAGTCCAAAAATGACAAAAAAAATGAGTACATAAGAATCATAGAAAACCCCAGACCTGCCCCTAAATATGTTAATACCTCTAGATATCATAAAAAGATGTGCCAATCCCCTAATGGCATTCGGTGCTATAAGAGAATCATTAATAACATTGGGCATTAGGTGTAATCTTTTAATATGATGACTTTCAATAAAAAAATGTGAAATTCTTGTATCAAATAACACGTGCTGGAAAGTTACAAATAGAAAGAACATCATCTAAGATAATGTTCTTCCCTTTATCATGCTTATGCTGAGCACTCGAACTTGGAGTAGCTTGGATAGCAAAAGCTTTGACCATTGGTCCACTTTCGGAAAGATATGGACAATCCTTTTTGAATGGTCACAATTAAAGCATTTCTTCGCTTAGAAGTTGAATTTGCAATATGTAGCAACATGCCCCTTCAAATGGCATCTATGGAAATTTACTCCCCCTTATTAGCTCGACCTTGGTTATTCCTAGCCCATTTTCCTTCTCTTTTACCTTGGGACTTAGGTTTCACTTCAACGCTGACATCTTTCTCTTTCGGAGTCCCTCCAGAAATAGAAATCAATAACACCACTTTGACCAGGCTTTTAAAAGTAGAGCCTATAGGAACGTGACTAAGATAACGATCCCTAGGAGGTAAGTTGAGTCCAACTGCAAACTTTTTGCCTTACATAGCAGGGGTATTAGTCATATCCATCCCGAATCTAGCCAAAAGTGCAAACCCATTAATTTGCCCCTTTACAGTTGTTGACCATAAAGTTCATTCAAGAATGTAGATATGAAAGAAGGCTTCCGAAGGCATCAAAAGAAGGGTTCCGTAGGTGTTAAAAGTAGACTTGCAAAAGCATTATAGAGGCTTCGCAAGAGTTGAAAAAAGGGTTCCGTCATGGTTCAAAAAGGGGATTTCGAAGCATTGAAGTAGCTTCTAAAGAGGTTGGATTGGTGCTGTAAGCATTGTATGCCTCCAAAGAAGAAGAAAATAAGGAACTCTTCCAACATTATCCCTTCCAACATTATCCCTTCCTCATAAATCAAATCTTTTAGAGCGATTGGTTCTACCACTATCTACATTCCGTAGAAGAAGACTCTACCCACACTTCCCATCCCATTTGAAAGCATGGCTTTGCAAATTCTAGCCTTTCAAATCGGTTAAACACTTTCATAAGAATTAGAAAGGCTTTGTATATGTTAATACTGCTTCCATGAGCATCAAAAGATGGGTTTCTGCATTAATCAAGGGGATTACTTTTGAAAGCTACTATCTGCAACCATCTTTAGTCCATTAAGAAGCTTCTTCCATCCAAATGATCTTTCTACCACTACTAGATCTTTCAAACCCTTCCAAATGCCCTTTCGCACTTGTACAAATAACAACCTACCATATTAGCACCGGATCTCAACAGCAATGAAGAGGTCCAGAAAGCCTTCAAATATGTTACAATCTTTCGAAACTAAGAAATCTTTCGAAACTAAGAAAATACCCTTTTGATAGTGACGAAAGCCTCCAAAGATGCATATAAGTGGTGTGGAAACCGATTCGATACCCAGTGGAAGAAGGAAGATTCAAGTGTTATGAAACCTTAAACAAAGACAACAGAAGCACCCTAACATCAATGATAGCGAAAGGTTGGTGAAGAGACCTTTCGACCACTTTGGAAGGATGGGCGCGAAAGGGTTTAACCCGCATCTATAATTACGACCCTATGTGTCCAAGTTCGGGACCGATTTTGGATTCCTACATTTCTTTGTCAAATCGAATTCTTGTAACCCTAAATCAAATTGGGGACAAATTCTATTACTTGTAATTCATTTGTGAGAAATAAAAAGAGAGGATGCATGAACTTAATATTGATTTTGAACATGAGAATAATTATCTCGGCCATTAGCTTGTCAATGACCAATTGCATATGATACACACTTATCTTCTTAACCCTTTATTAGCATATGCTATGCTATAGGGCCTATTTGGATATCTTGACTTCAAAGCATATTATTATTACGTCCAAAGCCCTTGCGGAACTAAAGTAACGTGATGATGATAATTCAACATTATTGAGTCCATTGGAATTATGACATTTATCCAAAATAAGGCTCTATGGCACATTGAATCCACTCTTTTCTCAAATATATACACATCAAGTTTCGAATCCTTAAGAAAGGCATTGGAATTTCGAAGAGGTTCTCCTTATATTTATCAAACCAACATTTTTGAAAGGATGCTTTTGGAAGGCATTTGTATGTTTTCGAAAAGAACTTGCCTTTTGAAGGAGATCCTTTCATAGTAGCTGTATTGACACCCTCGGGAGGGTGCTTTTGTAACGACATGCTTTTTCGTACAATTTAAGCTGACAATAAACCACACTTGTCCAACCTAAATGGAACTAAAAGACGGATTGTTAATGGAAAGAAAGAAGAAGAGAAAAGAAACTAAACAACACAGAATCTCACAATCACAGCGGAACGATATATAATATAATATAATATCAATGATCAAAAAAAGGAAACTGTTATATACATACACTCATCAGAGTACAACAACAATCACAATCATCAGCCTGGACAGTTATAACAACCTATCCTCACAAATGCTGATGACTTAAATACAAAACTGTGGAAAATAAACATATACGTGAATACGGCTTAAAGACCTCCAACCCATCTCCTGAGCTCAAATGCTTCCAAAGCAATCTGTAATGCTCGATCTGACCCGAGTGTTACAATAAAATAACACCTGGGTCAGTCTGGAAAACCAACGTGAGAAAAACACACCAATTGGATTTTTAAAGTTATAAGAAACCTTTTGAAAATAAAGGTATCTCGTAAGACCACGCCGCACATAAACACAGACGGGTTTTTACCTTACGATAAACAAAACATTTAATATGAAATCTGCTGTTACATTAATTAAATTCTAGCATACCAGGTTCTATAGTCAAAACCGAAGGCTCGTAGTGAATAATGGATTCCAACTATGAAAGGGTAAGGGTCTACCCACCGAATCCGTACATCTCTAGATAAAATGTACGGGAGGATACAACATGTTGCACCTCTCCTACTCAGGACCGGCACTACCCCTTTCTCGAGTAGCACCGAATATGATCACCCCTTTTGTATGTATGTATATAAGAGCGTGTATTTGTTAGTGATATAAAAATGTTTTATATTGTATTGTTTGATCGGTTGAGTGGTTTATGAATTCTAGTCAATGCGTCTTGCCAACGTTATTGATAGAGATTCCTAAACACTTGAATAAGGTTAACCAACATAATATTATATTCAAATGGATAAATGAAATAATTTTTCCTAGGAGTATATTTTATATATAGAAAGATAATTTCAATAAAGTTTTGATGTGTTTGTTTGTTAGGAAATGGTAATATTTAATTATTATCATTTATTTTGATTAGTCATCGTCGTCTAGTTTTGGGGCATTGGCTATTGTTTGTTGATTTATAAGTAAGTTATCTTTCTACAACATGGGTTGGGTAGATAAAATTGTAGGAACATTGAAACAAACACCTTGTGAATTAATTTTCACATTCTGATTATAAGATGTTCGACATTAATGTTGGGTTAAAATTTGAATTTAATAAAAGATGTTTATTAAAAGTTAGAATATTTTAGAATAATTATTTGAGAAATGATTTTATAAAATTGGTTTATAAGAATGTGGCTTATAAATAAAAAGGATTTAAGTAAAGATTTTGATGACCTAAATCTTAGTGCTTTTAGGAAAATGGTTTTCAAGATTTTGGGAAAATGGTTTTCAATGTCAGTTCAAATGGCATCACTAAACGCATATGTGAACCGTTTCTTTTTCTTAACACGATCGATGGTAAACTATCTTTTTCTACCCTTAATTGATGGAATTTGTAATAGCCCGCAAACCCATACCCCTTGAATCGACACTATTCTCCAACATATCGACTCAAAGTGAATGGAAATACGAACCATTAGGGTTAAAGAAGAAGAGGTAGAAGAAGAAAATAAAAAAAACAACATCAGAATCTCACATCGCAACGGAATAATATATAATAGATAATAACTGATCTTTACACAAAAGAAACTATATCTGTTTATACATCTCATCATCAGAGTACAACACATTCAATAAACATTACTGGACAGTTATATTAACTTGTCCCACAACAGAATACACAGTATACACAACTCAGCGGAATATACAACAAGTACGAGTGATACGTCTCGCCATCCTGCTCGTCTCCTGAGCTCCACAACATCCTATCCTGTATCTGTAATACTCGGTCTGACCCAAGCATTATAATAAAATAACACCCGAGTCAGTCTGGAAAACTAGCGTGAGAAAACACACTCAATTGGATTATTAAAGTTTTCCAAACCCTTTGAAATCAAAAGCATCTCGTAAGACCGTGCCACAAATAAACATGTCGGGTTTTTACCTTACGATAGCCAAAACACTTTCTTACCAAAATCCTCTGATATTATAGTAGTGTCTATATACAAATATTTATTCAAATAGTTGAAATTGTTACATGATTAAATTCCAGCATACTAGCCACAAAGTGGGTAATACAAACAAAACCGTACAAAGCACGTAGGGAGAATGGATTTCCAACTAATGACTAGGCACTGGGGTACCACCTGTCATAGTACCTGGTCTAGATCAGCGTACCGAGGACCACGCCCGATCCCCTGCAACACAAAGCCGGAACCATCCCTTACTGGATAATTCCGAGTAAGATCACCCCACAGTTGGGATCAGCAACCGCACCACTAAGCTGAATAAAAAGGGACATCTAGACAGGGATGACCTCACCCTAATGGGTGCGACCCACATAGCCTTGCTGCATAACCCCTGATTTTCAGTCATTCTCGGTTTATGAGGCTTGAGGCTAAGCGTTACCTTTTTAGAACATATCCCTTAGAATGCCCACCGTCCACCTGACGATGTTCTGAAAGCATTCATCCATACAAGTCCGTTCCGGGTTCGAACGGAACCGAAGGCACTATTCCTACTACATCCATTTTGGAATCACCCTCAGGATTAGTAGCGACTAGCCCTTGCACTTCACTGTACCATCTTCGACTCCAAACTCGTTTCCCCCACGAAAACGTATAAACCGGATCGAAGTGGTTTTCGGAAAATAAATTCTGATCCCGGTCTCTTTGAAATGATCAGCGCATTGGCCAATATTGATAGTCGGTTATTTAACTATCAATTAACATCCACAAACATCCATCAAACATAAATAATTTCCTAAATTATTTATTACTCTCAAAATATCTTCGCAAGATATATTTCCACTTTTCAACCCTTTGGAAATAGTTTCAAACCGTCTTCCCTCATGGAATAAATTCCCAAATATTTTCTATTTCCACTGAAATCACCAAGTACAAATACTTTAGATTTTCAAAATAATTTGAAAACACCTTATTATAAAATATCCCTTAAAACATTTAAATTAAAATCTACTTCAATACGTTATTCAAAAATATATACTTAAAGAATATTTAAAATAATCTACTTATAAAATATAACACTAAATTTTATCCTTTCTAAAACAAAATACTAAGTCACTTTTAATAATTAATACTAGAATACATTTGAGAAATACTTACTTCAAAATTAAACCATTTGCCAAATAATAAATTTTCTAAAACATTTTTTTTGAACACTTTAAAACCCTTAACTTATACTTAAAACTTTGCTTTGGAACGTACTTGGTTATTCAAGGAAATATGCTTCTCTTTCACATCCTTTAAAAATAAATAATTATTTATTTATTTCATTTTTCTCTTAAACACTTTCACATTTCTTTATAAATTCCCACCTTGAAATTTTATTTCCAAATATCCACTGATATTCTACTTCACTTTATAATCCCAGTTTATAAATTCCAAAATCTCACTTCTCTTTTAAATTCCAATTCCAAACACTTAAATCAATTTACAATTGATTTCCAATTTACTTCACTTTGAAATAAATTTCCTTACTTACTCCATTTATTTCAAAATCCATTAACTTTTAGATTTTATTTCTTTATTATGATTTAAAATCTTTAAATTGAAAAATTAAATTCCAGATTTCCCAAATTCCTTCTTTTTCTTTTCTTTTAATTAAATTTAAATCTTGAATTTAAATAAATTCTTTATTCTTTTACATAACATCACTTAGGTTTTAAAATTCATTATTCCTCTGTTATTCAAATTCCCTCTTCCATACTCGGAATTTATTTACTAGAATTAAAAATCACTTTTATTCTTTTCAATTCATTCCTGAATTTATTCAAATTCTCTATAATTATTTTACTTAAAAATTCACTCCTTTATTTGCTTTTCAAAAACCCAATTCTATATATTTGGTAACTTAGGGTACCAAAATATTCAACCAAACTATAGCATTCAATATTCCAATTATCAGTATAATTCATCACAGAATACCAAATATTCATAACACAGAATATTAAACAATCTAAATAATTTTGAGGAATCCAGTTGGATCCCTCCAACCTGTTTCCTTGCATCCACAAATGTTAGCACAATACCAATTCCACTTCGAGGTGGAATATCACGGTATATGGGATTAATAAAATATCATCCGCTATTATGCGACGCATAAGGTATCATCCGCTATATAATGCGGGAATATCAATCACTCCAATATATATATATATATATATTACTATATAATATATATCACATCCAATCAATTTAACTATTCAACCAAATATTTAAATTTAACTATTTAAATTTAAATAACCCAGATGAGTGAGATTAACTCACCTTTGTTCTGTAATCCATTTCCATTCCAGCTTGTTTTCTTTCCAGTTCTTGACCTTGTATAAAAAATTCACTATTTATTATTATTTGAATTAACCAAACAATTGATCACCATTCACTTATTTAACTTATTTTTGATTTAATTTTTTATTTATTTTTGAAACTACATACATGTTTATAAAATAATTCATAAAGATTCCAAAATCAAACTTTATATAAATTCTCTAAACATATTTAAAATTTCTATTTTCCTTTTCAAAATCTTATTCCTATATATTTTCCCAAACTTCATCAGCATAAAAGAATTTCAGTTAAATGAATATACTTTTTAAATGAAAATATTATATAAATGCTGGTATTCTCTTCTCCAGAACTGCATATATATATATATATATCTTTAATATTGAAGAACAATTGGTATATATGCCTTGTTGTTTAATTCCATCTTTCTTCTATCTTCTTTCTTTTTCCTCAACAATCTGTCTTTTCCGGCACTCGACCGTCGGCATATTATACAATGGTGTATTTCGTGTCGATTTTCGAGAGTCGAGAAGGGCGGTTCATCACAGAATTCCATTGAAAAACCCAACTGTGAGAAAACTCTAACTCCACTCAACTTATCAAATAAGTTGTATATCCTAGGAAATGGATAACAACTCTTCACAGCTAGCTCATTTAGCTTTCGGTAATCAATACGCATCCGTAATGATCCATTCGACTTCTTTATAAATACCATGGACGCTCCCACAGTGAACTATTCGGCCTAATGAAACTTTTGCACTCAAATTCCACCAATTGTTTGTTTAATTCTTCCATCTCATTGGGCAGTATTCTACTAGGTAGTCTACTAACAGATTATGCCCACGACCTCAACTCTATGTAGAATTCAATCTCTCTTCTCGGTGATAATCCCATGCAGGTTAAATAAAGTAAGAAATAAATATAAAGTCATGCTCAACATATGAAGATGTCGACACAACACTTGACCAGTTATATTTCCTGGTTTTACATAGCGGAATTTTATAAAATAACATGTATTTGCAAAGCAAGCCTCATGCTTCGTCTTCGGCTTCTTTATACTCTTTCCAAAAGATATCTGTCTAAACCATAAATTCAGCCTACTCTAATGAGAACCCATGAGTTAATGGGAAATAATAAAAACACGGGTAAGACATAAAGTCTGGTATAGGTAATACTTTACCATAAGCAAATAAACATATAGTGAGACCACACAGAAAAAGCACGGAATGGGTTTTCCCTTCATTATTCCAATAATCATCAATCATATTATACTATGTAATAACATCTTATCATGATTAGACCAAGGTCATCAATTCATCATAAGTATGAGTTTTCCTTCACAATATTTCTTACTAGATTCTATATTCAGTTCTTTTTAAATCGCCGGATTAGCCTCACTCCTACTAGTTTGTATTAGTATTAGACACCAAGGGTTGACACTTAGGTGCTTTATCTTACTCTATCAGTTTAATCATGAATACAAAATTAAGTTGTCATAAAGGTTTTATACACTCTCCTCGTATATTGTCATGAATAGATACCAAGATGCTGTAAAAGCCATATACCATTGTTCTCGAATATTGTCATCAATAGAAATTTGGATGCTATAAAAGACTTATACCGACATTTTCGCATATTGCGTGAAGAGACACGGATTTGCTATTAGGCCTTCTACCAATGTTAGAAAATTTTAATGTGGTGGTCAATCATTTGGTAGCCATAAAGGCCTTCCATTAACATTACCAAATATGATGGTGAGTTTAGACATTTGGTAGCCACAAAGGCCTTTCATCAAATTTATCGAAAATAATGTCGCGTTTAGATATATTGTTGCCACTAAGGCCTCATATTTACATTTTCATTACTTCTAATGATTCAACTTATCATCAAATAACTTACTTAAGCTCGGTTCATCTTTTATTCTTTATATAAGTTATTTCTCTTTAACATATTGTTCTTATTAACCCAAAAAATGGATCAACACCCTGGAGTATGATGTGAAAGCACAAGTCCTGTTAGAGTAGAGCAAATATAATAGGAAATAACATAAAAGTAAATGAAACACATGAATTTTTATAGTGATTTGGCTATTAACTAAGCCTATGTCCACTTTATAACTTTTCTTATTGATGTGATCTTGATAGAGTATGATTACAAAGTGATTGAAGGAGAATTAGTCATATGCACTAGTGTTAGACAGATTCTAAGTCCTACAATGGCCTAAAGGAACTGCCTTGTTGACTATGGAGTAGAGAAAGAGTTGAACAAATGACAGGGCTTTCGCATAGTAATGGCAGAAACCATATCCTCTCTCAGTTGCTCTTTGGTTTAATTTATAACGGTAGCAACCATATTGGATCAGAAGCCCTCTACCAAAGAAGTCCAGAAACCAGTCCAAGGCAACACAAGAAATATGTTGACTCCCTATGTTAAGGGCTAAATTCAGTTCCTAATTAAGATTCTTAATTCGATACTGAATCTAATCCCTAGCCATCTGCTGGCCAAGTCCTTTTGGCTAGAGTTCCTTGCTTCATCAAGATGTCCTCCATGTAACTTGGTAGATTGTTGATGTGTTTTGATCATCATTCTTCCATAACTTAGATTATCCTGCCGTTTGGACCGTTATATCTTCATTCTTAATTATAGGCTCACTGGAAATCTATGAAACTTCACGAATATTCATAAGAGGACTAGGGGATCACTTGTGCCAATTATGTATGTGCCAGGGCTTAGCACCTATATTCGATATCGAATTAAGGTCCATAATTCGGGGATGAATTTAGGTGCTTGGCCCAATCATGGTGAAACTTTCCCAAGTCCTTCTTTTGAGTTTTCTAAGTGCTTTGTCAAATTTTAAATCATTTTGATTCTGTCTCGATGTTCACCTTAATTCGCAATGAATTAAGGTCCTTAATTCGGGATGAATTAAGGTCCTTAATTCGGTGATGAATTTAATTGTTGGGGCCATACCACTCCATAGCTTTTCTAAGTCCTTCCTTGTGTTTTTCTAAGTGTACGTGTCAAGTTCCAAGTCGTTTTGACCTAAGACCTTAATTCAAGGTTAATCTAAAGCCTTAATTCGGGGGTTGATCTAAGGCATTAATTCAGGGGTGAATTATGGACTTAGCCAGTTTTTTCAACCGAACTCCCTAAGCTTAATTCTCTAGTCCTTCTGGGTATCTTTACCAAGTTTCTAGTCGCTTTTTCTTCGTATTGACATTCTAACTTCTATTGACTTCTGCTTGGTTAAAGACCCAGTCAACATTTGCCCCCAAGAGTATGCTTTCGTTAGAAACAAAGCGTGCTCTAGAACAAGACAAGTTTCATATTACTATCCTGTGAATTTCAGTCGATCGCTTGGATGTCGTCTCGAGACGTTGCTTTTACTTGGTTGATTGTCCATTAACTGTTTGTTTAGTTTTTAATTAGAATTCCAATTATCTACACTAGCAATGCTATCTACACCTCAGAGATTACATAGTGCTTTAGTTTGGTATAGAAACTCCTTGCGATGATTCCAAGATAGTGGCAATTTTGAAGGGAGATGGTCGAATTTTGGATTATACTCGACCGGTGCAGAAGCTAAGTTTTGTCTCGGATGAATGTATGCCGTTCGGGAGTCAAGTCCTGCTCTACGTCTTCGACTATCTCTTTTCGAGTACTTAGCTAAGTTCTTGTCACAGTTTGAATTTTAGTGCGATGATTTATTCCAGAGTTGGATATAGTGCATAACTCCATCATATTGCTTTTTTGATTTTGTATTTCCAATGATCCTAAAAAGAAAAGCTTCCCGCGTCGCTTCAGACAAAGGCTTCGTTATCGATTTCTAATCAATAACGGGTAAATTCCAAGAAAGATGATCTTAAAGTACGACGTTACTCATTTTTCTAGCATGAGTGTGCTATCTACACAGGATGGTCAGTTCGTGGTGCTTGGGACACTGGACTCACTTTGCATAGACAATACACTACACTTGCCCTGGTCAATACTTAGAACCCGTCTGGTCAACATACATCGACCTCACATGGATTACGGGCGTTGGTCATACGGGGATATTATTCAAAGTAAAACATAACTGAAAGTATTGAACTCCAAGTTTTATTGTTTAGATTGACTTTCCGGTCATCCTATCTTTAGTCTGGCGAAGGAACTTCCACTCTTCCGAAAGCTAGATCCTTCACTACTTAAGCTTCGACTTTTATTCCTATCATATCGGGATGATTGATTACGGCTGAATTATTAGGCACAGTTGCTCTTGCTGAGATGTCCTCTAAATTCATCCTATCTAAAAGAGGGAGGGGCAAGTAGGGATTCCCCGAGGCTTTTCGGCCAATCTTCAGTTGTGCTTACGTAGGAGTGGCCTCCATTGTCTCACAACTTTGTGCAAGTAGATGGAATCTAAGCAATTTCTTTGCTTATGTTTCTATTTAGGCTCGATCAAGTCCATTTTGACAAAGTGTAGGTGTATATGCCACAGTCCATAGAGCTAATCACTTTGAATACCAAGTCCATACATTTTCGAAAGACAAAGTTTCCAGAGCAATACATTTAACTGCCTCCAGCCTAATTCACACGTTGGTTCCCATCTCCGAGAACTAGTGACTCTGCTATTTGATTCAAAGATCTAAATTTTCAATACTATTAATTCCTTGGCTGTGGCCGAATTCTTCCAAGTTCAGTGTTGATATTCTAGTCATGCATTAGTTTCTATCTCCGAAAACTTACGCATGAATGACTCAATTCCGTGGATTTCTCCTTGATGTTGTGAATCTTTGAGTGGTGTCAGATTCCTGAGGGAGGGAAGTTGGTTTCTACTCGACGTCGCCTATTTTTGGGCAACACAGGATTTCTGAACATTAGGACCTTCGTTTCCCTAAATTGCAATTTATTGTCAGAATGCTCTATATTGCGAAATAGAATAATTATCTAACCAACTTCGCGGTCATTTGTGTTTGGACTTGGTGAGGTTCCCTTTCGACCAAGTATTTGTTCGCATATCCATGTCTATAAGAGATAGACTATCTCTTTCAAATGCCTGTATTCGAGCGTTTGTGATAGATGGAAAGGTATGGGGAAAATGATTCAATTGCCCCGGTCTGGCTCTCAATCCTACTCTGGTGTTGAGGAAGTCTGATGATTTAATTTCCAGATTTTCTTGGTTTTCCTAACTTATTTTTAGCCATGCGTGCCTTGCTTAACTGCTAACGTTATCACAGAAGTCCTATTCATATGTTAGTTCCTATCTCCAAGAACTGGCAACTTAGCTACCTGATTCCAAGCAACCTTCTCTTGAAGCTGCCTATCGCTAGGCTGCATCAACTTCTTTCAAGGTTGTTAACTTGAAGTTCAATTTTGTACCAGCTTCTATATATTAAAACTAGCTTGAGCGACTCGATCCTCAATATTTCTCTTCATTGCCGCCTTATCTCCAAGCAGTAGCTGATTCCTGTATTGAAGAGTTGAACCATCCGATTGGTCATTAAATGGTTATGCCTTCCCATTTTCGTCTATCTTCGAGCAATCTGAAGAAAAGGGTAGAAACTCAGTTGAGCAACAACTTCTATCTTTGGAAGCTAGTGCATCGGTGGTTTACCGATGTAAGTGTTTCTTGTCGACCCTACAGTTTGAATTTTTCCTGAAGTTGCCGGGGCAACACCGACACTTAGAAAATAGAAAGTTTTCTGACATTGCTGGGGCAACATCGGTACTTGGAAAATAAAAAGTTTCTCGGCATTTCCGGGGCAACATCGGTACTTAGGAAATGGAATGTTTTGTCAGTACTTATGAAATAGAATGTTTTCTGGTATTTTCGGGGCAACATTGGTACATAGGGAATAGAATGTTTCTGGCGTTGCCGGGGTAACATCGATACTTAGGAATTTGGAATTGATTTTCCTATCAATCTGATGGTTTGAGTCGATTTTCCCATTGAATTGGCGGAGTTGTATTCTAGCTAGGTACTAGCTTTAGTCTTCGAAAACAAGCACTTTGACGATTGGATCGTAAGAGTCATTCCTTAGTGCTGCCAGTCTCCGGGCAGTGTTGACGTCTTATAAGTTGGGATCGAATTGTTCATCCTATCATGTAGTGTTGGGTAGATTCATTTCAACCCATAAGATGCTTTCTCAACATGGCCTATTTCCAGGCTACACCATATTCCAGAGGATTGAGAGTCTCTGGCGCTTTCGTTACCTAGCTTTCTTTATAACCATGACACACCTCCTTTGGCGATGTAGGGCTACTGTTTAACCAATTCCATGGTTATTTATATTCACGCAGAGTCGAATTCCCTTCAACCGATTTATGTTACAATCTGACTTCCATTTGTGAAATTTATTTTTCCTATGTGGTAAACCCTCGGCACTTATAGGAAATTAGAAACTATGAAATGAGTCGATACATTGCCCCCAGCGCGATTGCGCTCTTCCGATCCTGATCATGGACTGGTATAGTTCGATAGTGCTTATCTTGAATCTATGACAATTAACCTTCCTTGTTCTGGGCCAATAGAGTTGTTGTGTATGTCTGCCTTATTCGTCGGTTCTAACCTTTGAGAATCGACGTTTTTATTTGCTCAATTCCGACGTTCTCTCCTTGTCGTTGTCTGTCTTCAAACAACAGATGGTTTTCCGTAGGCAGGAGTCAAAGTACCTGATCGATCTCTGCGTGGCTGATTATTCCAAGAGCGGCTAATGTCCAGGTCACGGTGAGTTTATAACAGTTGTGGGTTATCCTTTCTGACATCGTTAGTCGTCGAGCGACATAAGATTCTTAGAAGACAAGCTATTTCCTTTGGACGTAGTCGATTTGATTCTAGAAATGCCTTCCATCATCGCCTATCTCTGGGCGACGCCATATTCTAAGGAGTTCGAGTCTCTTATCGATATGACGGTCTAGAATCCTCAATGTCACTAGGGCAACATCGATGCCTATAAGGCTGGACCAATTTTCCTTCCGATTTCGCAGTTATTCAGCATACTATATTGCTTAGCTCTATTGTGATGGCCAAAATTCTTAGTTCGACGTAATAGACCTGTGGTGTGATTCTATGCAGTTAAAGCGCTCGGCAGATTCAAAGCGGTGGAGGTGCAAAAAGTCATAGCGGGGATACAGCGAGGATATAGCGAGATATAGCGGATGGCTCTAAAATAGCATATAAAACTCGTACTTAATGTTTTTACAAAAATATAAATGGTAATTAAATGAAAAATTATCATTCAATTGAATTATAAGTAATACAAAAATATTTTTAAACAAAAAACATGTGTGAATATACTTTAAATAAACGTAAAACTGTTATATAACATAGTTGAATAGTAGAATATTAGAGTATTTACATTTCTAAAAATATATTAAAAATTAAATCAAATAAATTAGTTTCATAATTTTTATAATGTATAAATGCCATTTTTTAATTCATTTTATTAAAGAAGATATAGCGGAATATAGCGGGAATAATGGGATATAGCGGAAATAGTGGGGCTTAAAGCGGAAAGGCTATATTTTGGGGCTATATGGAAAAATCGTAGCGGTAGAAGTCCGCTATGAGATATAGCGGGGTTATAGCGGGGCATTAACTACACAGGTGTGATTTAATTCATTTTTTCCAAGTGCTAGTGTGTGCCGCCACTCCAAAGGGCTAGTAACTTCAAACGCTTGATCCACACACTTGGGATGACACTGGTTACTTTGGGTGACTCTTCGGTTGCCCATAGTCTATGTTTTATGATAGCTCATGTAATCGGTAACTTATGGTTTGAATGCAAGATTTCAAGAAATTTTCCCTTCGATCGTGGTCGAGCTTCTACAAGTGTAGTATTAAGGTTCTGTTTGCATGTTAGTCTCTATCTCCGAAAATCCACGAATAGCTCAATTCCGTGGGTTATCCTGCAATGTTGAGATTTGGCAAGTATGTGCTGATTCCTCAATCAGTTTTATGATTTGAGATATACTAGCATTTTCAAGGCGATGTCATTACTTGAAGGACAGAGATCGAGTTCTACCGTCGATGGCATTGGCAACACCAGTCTCTTGGAAAGCGGGGATCGATTCCTGCAATAGATAATTTTCTAGCATTGTCAAGGTGACATCGGTACTTAGGAATTAAGGGAAAGTCTTCAGTGCTATAGGAGTAGTATCGACAACTTAGAGATAGAGGGGTTTGCTAGCATTGCTAGGGCAATGCTAGTACATAAGGAGTTGGAATTGATTCTTTCATTGATCCGACTATTCTGGAGTCAATACCTCTTGTCCAGAGAGTAAGATGCATTTCCTTTGTTATGTTTGGCGCATGTGTATCACTTGTAAGAATGCAATTTCATTGGTTCAAGGAGCGATACATAGCTTATAGAATAACATGTTAGGGTATTGCGTACTTGATTGCGGTTCCATCGATTCAAGCAGCTTCTTGCGACTTACGGTGTGGCGCACAAGAGGAATGTTAACTTGGATGTGATTCCATTGGCTCAAGAAGTGACGCGCGACTTATGGGATGTGCATGAGGAGATATTGCATACTTGAATGTTGTTTCATCGGTTCAATAAGCATAGGAGCAGACTGTAATTGAACATAGTTCCATCGGTTCAAGCAACAAAGGAATGGAGCATACGTGAATGCAGTTCCATCGGTTCAAGCGACGAAGGAGCGGAGCGTACCTAAATGCAGTTCCATCGATTCAAGCAGCGAAGGAATGGAGCGTACTTGAATGCAGTTCTGTTAGTTCAACCAGTGAAGGAATGGAGCGTACTTGAACGTTGTTCCACTGGTTCAGGTAGCTAAGGAATGGAGCATACTTGAACACGGTTCCACCGGTTCAAGCAGCTAAGGAATGGAGCATGCTTGAATATGGTTCCACTTGTTTAAGCATCTAAGGAATGGAGCATACTTGAAAGTGATTCCATCGATTCAAGTAGCTAAGAAATGGAGCATACTCATGCGGTTCCACCAATTCAAGCAGCTACGGAATGGAGCATACTTGAATGCAGTTCCATCGGTTCAAGCAGTGAAGGAATGGAGCGTACTTGAACGCAGCTCCACCGGTTCAAGTAACTAAGGAATGGAGCGTATTTGGACACGGTTCCACTGGTTCAAGAAGCTAAGGAATGGAGCGTACTTGAACGCGGTTCCATTAGCTTAAGTAGAGGAGTGCGGCTTATGGATGCACATGGAAGTTTGAGCCTTCCTCATGCTGTCGGGGCAAATTCAGTTCTCAGAAGGTGGGCATCAATTTTCCACGTAGATCCGGCGTTTGAGTTGTTTTGCTTCCGTTGACTCATCGGGTTGCTTCCAAGAATGCAAGTCCATTGGTTTAAGAAGTGAATGGATGAAGTGTACTTGAACGTAGTTCCACTTGTTCAAGCAGCAAATGAATGGTTTTCGAGTCAGTTTGATCCCATCGACTCAACAAGTTTCTTACATGAACCCAGATCTATCAGTTCAAAAAGCGAATGGATAGAGCATACGCAGACGCAGTTCCACCGGTCCAAGCAGTGAATGAATGGTTTTTGAGTTGATCTAACCTTATTGACTCAGCGGGTTTCTTACATGAACGCGTTTCTATCGGTTCAAGAAGCGAATGACTTTATTGATAAAATAAAGAGAAAGGAAAATCCTGCCTATTTACAATGACCAATGTTAACTCCTTTATTTCAGCGACCTAAAAAACTCTGTGATCTAGAGAATGTTGCGACCTAAGGAAGCTACGATCTAAGGAAAGGCTACGACCTAAGAGGCTCTGCGACCTAAGGGAGTCTACGACCTAAGAGGCTCTACGACCTAAGGGAGTCTACGACCTAAGAGGCTCTGCGACCTAAGGGAGTCTACGACCTAAGGGAGTCTACGACCTAACTGCTAAAGACATAGCGACCTAACTGAGAAAGTCTACGACCTACCAAGATAAGAAGTTAGCGACCTAACTTCTCCACGACCTAAGTTGTCCACGACCTAAGAAGTATCACAACTTAACGACCTATGGTAGCTAGAGACCTAAGTAACTTAGCGACCTAAGAGAGTTCCTGACCTAACTGCTGAAGCTATCTGCGACCTATAAACAGCTGCGACCTACGACTTAACTTAGGTCGCAGACAACCTACTACAGAGAAGACCGAAAGAAACTACATCAATCTACTTCTTAAGTCGCTTGCAACCTACGATCTAGCTTAGGTCGTGAGCGACCTAAAAGAATCATTCCTAAGTCAACAATGACCTAGTACCATCCTTAACTCGCCAGCGACCTACTACTTGCTCAAATGAAGCCAAGTGCAACTACATCAGCTGATTTCCTAAGTCGCGAATAGACTACGACCTAGCTTAGGTCGCTCACGACCTACGACCTAGCTTAGGTCGTATGCGACCTAAGACTTGTAATATTTCTGCCCAGAATTCAGAGCCGCTCCTATAAATAGGCCACCACTTCCAACATGAAAGGGACTTTTGGCGCTTCATTTCTTCAAGCGTCGTTACTCTGCTGCACTCTCAACTCATTCAACAAGTAAAGATCTTCCAACACTCAAGGCACTACAACAAGCTTCGTGAAGGACTTCATTCATCCGACACGGATTTAGCAAGATTCATCACCGAAGTTTGAGCTAGTAGTCGAGATTGTTGTGTGATCAAGTTGTACTGTATTTGATAAGTGTTTTGTATTGTTCTGTAACCCGATTCAGTAATAAAGACTATAAAGTGGACGTAGGCTCAATTACGGGCCGAACCACTATAAATCTGCTGTTCCTTTACTGCTTTAATGCTATTTTCAGCTTAATCCTTGTTCCTGTTACACGGGTGGTGCTTTCACGATTCTACCACACACATCGAGTGTTGACGTTCCACTTTTAACGTTAACATTTTTGGTGCTTTCACTGAGAACCCAACTCAGGCGATCATTCACCATTGCTTCACGGAAGTTTGTTGAAATAATTTCCTACAAAACCAGAAGTCTATCAGACATAATGGCTCCTGGAAGGAAACGAAAGTCTGTCAGAACTGATGATGACCACGACAATACTACCACTTCTCTTTCTCCAAATCAGGCAGCTCCAAGCGTCGGTGTGACGCGACAAGAGTTAGATGCTGCTGTGTTCGGATTGTACCAACAGATTGAAACTCAGAATAATCTAATGATGGAAAAATTGAATGCTCTGCTCGGGGCTAATCAAATACCAGTGAGTAATGAAGAAAACTTTGCTAATGCTGCTCCCAATTCCGAAGGGAGAAATATTCCTCAAGGAGGGTCAGGTGCTGCTGAAGGGGCACCCCTCCAGGCTGAAGGATCCAGGCCGTCACCGGTTCTCCGCGAGCATTTACCGGGACAAACCCCCGAGAAAATGGCCGAAGTTTATTCCGCGAAATCTCTAAATAATGAGGAATATCTCTCTAGCATGGTTCGGCAAATAATGAAGGAAAGCATGCAGAGAAACGAGGATGAGAATGATTGGGGATTTGCTCCGAGTAGAACTCCATTTACTGAAAGGATCCTAAAAGCTGAATTTCCCAGAAAATTCGTTCCACCCACCATTCCTTCTTATCGAGGAACGAGTGATCCGAATCAGTTCCTCTACAAATATGATTGGCACATGACTGGTGCTAGAGCTACTGACGAGATTAAATGCCGGTATTTCCCGGTATACTTGGAGGGAGTGGCATTACTTTGGTTTACCAAACTTCCTGTGCGATCTGTTGACCAATTTTCTAATCTGACCCGAAAATTCAAGGAACAATTCAGATTGTACATTTCTAGAGCAAAGGATATAATGTCTCTCTCAAGTGTTGAACAGAACCCTGGAGAGCCCATCAAATCCTTCCTGAATCGCTTTAATCTAGCCCTAGCAGAAGTTGATAACGCAGAACTGTGAATGATCTTAACCTACTTAATGCGGGCTATCGACAAGTCTAGCGAGTTTGGAAAATGGTTAAAAATGAAAGAACCAAATTCGCTTGAAAAATTCTACAAAAAGGCTGATGAATTCATACGCTTGGAAAATCTTCCGGCACCAACGAAAGTGGTGGCAGCAAAGGTGGAGAATAATATTGCTGCTTCGGTGAAGAAAGATTCCGGAGGTCAGAAAAAGGAAAGTCACGATGGGAAGAAGCAAAAGGATGCAAAGAAACCTCGCTTCTTCAAACCCTCAGATTTCACTCCATTGACCGACACTCCGGAAAATATCTTCTTTGCCACCAAAGATGCTGTGGATTATCCCAAACCAGCTGAGATAAAACCGGGAAAGGGCGCTATGCGAAGTGGAAAATTCTGCCGCTTTCACAACCAACCCGGTCATGATACCAACGAATGTCGCCACTTGAAGAGCTTAATTGAAGAATTGTTGAGGGAAAACAAGCTGCAACAGTATGTTAAGAAGAACAGGAATGACCCAATTTCATCTACTCAGGGGCAGCAACCCCCTACTCAACCATCTGGCTCGGTTAAAGGTACTACGGCACATGAATCTGAGAGGCCCATAATCAATGTGATTACAGGAGGCCCACACCCAGTGGGCAGAAGCTGGGGTGAAATGGAAAGATATGCCCATGCTTTGAAGTACATCCCAGCAGAGGAAGATGTTTTTGCTATAGAAGATGCTGCACCCCTGAAGCAGCAGAAAATCTCTAATGATGATATTATGTTCAAGGCTAGGGATTCTATGGGTATTGAAGCTCCAACCATAGATCCCTTGGTTATTTCTGCAGGAATTGGGCCAGCTATCGTAAGACGAGTGCTCATTGATTGCGGTGCTTCCTGCAATATACTCTTCAAGAAAACATTTGACAGATGAAGATTCCAATGACCGACGTTCAAGCTTCGTCACAAAAGATTGTTGGGTTCACTGGGGAACCGCAGCAACCAATCGGAACTGTCGAGTTGTTCGTGGAACTTGGAGAAGGGCAGAAAAGGGTAGTTCGAAAACAAACCTTTGTAATTGTTGATGGATTTTCTGCCTACAATGCTTTCCTAGGCAGGCCAGCTCTAGCTGCATTCAAGGCCATTTTGGCCCCGTGGTGCCTAACTATGAAGTTTCCTACAGAAAATGGTGTTGGTGTCATCAAGGGAGATCAAAATGCTGGACGCGAATGTTAACTTATAGAGCTTCGAGAAGCCAGGAAGAGAGAAATGGGTAAAGATGCGGCAGCTCCCCTCCGCATCAAAAACCCAACCTTATAGCAAATACAGGGTGGTCCCTGCACTGGCGAGCATAGTGGTGCAAGGAAAGAAATGGACCCCAGAAAAGCCAGTGCAGGGGAGAATAGAGTGGTACCCGTGGAAGTTACGGTACCAATACCTGTCGACTCAAAAGACCCAAACAAAGTACTCAATGTGGGTTCGCAACTAAGTATAACCGTGCAAAACACACTGATATCATTTCTAAAAGCAAATCTGGATGTGTTCTCTTGGTGTCACGCTGATATGTGTGGGATCTCTCCGGAAATTGCTGTTCACACCCTGAATGTCGATCCGAAATTCACACCGGTAAAACAGAAAAGAAGAACTCAAGGTCCAGAAAGGTCAGCAGCATTAAAAGAAGAAGTTGATCGTCTTATGGAGAATGACTTCATCAGAGAATCCACTTATCCAAACTGGGTTTCGAATCCAGTATTGGTTAAGAAGTCGAATGGAAAGTGGAGAGTATGCATTGATTTCTCAGATCTAAACAAAGCTTGCCACAAAGACTGCTTCCCATTGCCTAGAATCGATCAACTAGTGGATGGGACGGCTGGACATGAGTTGTTATCTTTTATGGATGCTTACTCCGGATACAATCAGATTATGATGAATGAACCAGATCAGGAAGACACGAGCTTTATCACAGACGTGGGACTCTACTGTTACAAAGTCATGCCTTTCGGATTGAAGAATGCAGGGGCAACCTACCAAAGACTTGTCAACGCTATGTTCAAACCTCAGATTGGCAAAACTATGGAAGTTTATGTTGATGATATGTTAATAAAGTCAAAGAAAGCAGTAGACCACATGGATCACTTGGCGGAAATGTTCACAATTCTTCGAACATACGGAATGAAGCCCAATCCATTGAAATGTTCATTCAGGGTAGAGTCCGGAAAATTCTTGGGTTTCATCATGAGCGCTAGGGGCATCGAGGCCAATCCTGCTCAAATCACAGCTCTAAGAGAAGTCAAAGCCCCTAAAACAAAGAGAGAACTGTAAAGTCTCAATGGAAAAGTTGCCGCTCTGAGTCGCTTCATTTCCAAGGCCATAGACAAATGCATTCCCTTCTTTGATGCTCTAAAGAAAGGAAAGAAATTTTTTAAATGAACTCCCGAATGTTAGAATGCTTTCGATCAACTAATTCATCATATGGAAACTCCTCCAGTTCTTTCCAAGCCTAGTGATGGTGAAGACCTCTTCATTTATTTAGCAATTTCATCTCATGCTCTAAGTGCAGCACTCGTACGAGAAGATATGAAAATACAACGTCCAGTCTATTACATCAGCAAACGGTTCACTGGGGCAGAGATGAATTATTCAAAGATAGAAAAGCTTGCTTATTGTTTGCTAATCGCTTCCAGGAAGTTGAGGCCATATTTTCAATCTCATCCTATCAAGGTCCTTACCGATCAACCTCTAAAGCAAGTCCTGTATCGTCCTGAAACTTCGGGTCGTCTCTTGAAGTGGAACATTGAACTCAGCCAATATGACATCACTTACCATCCCCGAAGAGCAATTAACGGACAAGCTTTAGCAGATTTTATTGCGGAATCTACTGACAAAGGAGACAGTGAGAAAGAAATAACTGATGGCATTCAAATCCAGTGGAAGTTGTATGTCGACGGTTCGAGAATGATTATTGTTCTGGGGCAGGGGTAGTGCTTGAAACCCACGAAGGACGATCATTGTGCTATGCATTGAGACTGGAATTTCCTTCAACGAACAATGAAGCGGAATATGAGGCTCTTATTGCTGGTTTGAAAATTGCCAAGGAGCTAAACATCAAAGTGTTACAAATCTTCAACGACTCTCAACTTATCGTTTGCCAGGTGAAGAAAGAGTTTCAAGCTAAAGGTGGAAATCTACCCGCATACTTGTCAAAGGCATGTGAACTTCTCGAAGATTTCGATCATTATACGATAAGTCATATTCCTCGGGTAGAAAACATGAAAGCAGATTCTCTAGCAAAGTACTCAAGTTCCGGAGAAGCTTAATTACTGGGATTAGTTCCTGTAGAAGTTCTGTCAGCTCCAAGCATTGATGAAATGGATGTTGATTGGATTATGGCTGTATCTCAAGAGCATGAATCATGGATGACTCCAATCAAAGAATACCTACTCAATGGTTCATTGCCAGAAAGTTCTAAAGAACGCCGAAAACTATTGAGGAAAGCATCGAGATATATAATTCAAGATGGCCGATTATACAGACGGGGATTTTCAATGCCATTGCTCCGATGTGTAACCAAGGAAGAAGCCAAGACAATTCTAGCTGAGGTACATGGAGGAGAATGTGGAGATCATTCAGCTGGTCAAACTTTAGCCAAGAAAGTTCTCCGATATGGGTATTTCTGGCCGGACATTAATCGAGATGCTGCCATTTACTCCCGAAGATGCGACAAATGCCAAAGATTTGCAAAGATCCCAAAAGCGCCTTCCACCGAACTCACACAAATGGTCAGCCCATGGCCATTCGCCATTTGGGGAATAGACTTGATTGGACCATTACCGATCGCTAAATCTGGAATCAAATATGCTATTGTTGCCGTTGATTATTTCACCAAATGGGCTGAAGCTGAACCCTTAGCCACCATTACCTCTAAAAAGATGATAAATTTCGTAACTAAAAATATCATTTACAGATATAGTGTGCCGCAAAAGATAATCACAGACAACGGTACCCAGTTTGAAAGTGAAGAATTCCAGGATTTTTGCAAACGGTTCAAAATTCGAAAGAGCTTCTCAGCAGTGGCTCATCCGCAGGCAAACGGGCAAGTGGAAGCGGTAAACAAAATTATCAAGTCAACCATCAAAAGCAACTTGAAAAAGCAAAAGGTGGTTGGGTCGATAAGCTTCCATTAGCACTATGGGCATACAGAACTACTCACAAAACTGCGACTAGGCACACTCCATTTTCACTGGCATACGGATCAGAAGCAATGATTCCAGTGGAAATAGAAGTTCCTTCACATAGGAGAATTTACTTCAACGAAGCTGAAAATGAAAAGCTGCAGCTTGAAGCGCTTGATTTTCTGGATGAGAAAAGAGAAGAAGCTAGACTCAGAGTTTCAGCTTATCAGCAAAGAATAGCCAGGCACTTCAACTCAAAAGTTTGCCAACGCAGCTTCGAAGTCGGAGACTTAGTTTTGAAAAGGATCATGACAGCAACTGGTGTGTTTGGGCCAAACTGGGAAGGACCATATGTCATTGGCAATAAACTTCTTAATGGCACTTTCAAACTCGTAACCGTCGAAGGAGATCCAATTCCAAGAGCCTGGAACAGCAACCACTTACGTCCTTATTTTACTTGAAGAAGCTCTGCTCAAGATTGTAAAATAGTGACGAATGAATCAGTTGTATTGTAAGAAATTGTAAATCAGTATAAATGAATGAAAGCTATAAAGTGGACGTAGGCCCGATTCTTGGCCGAACCACTATAAATCTTGTGTTCTTTACTGTTTTATAATGCTTGTTTCATTTCGATATATAAATGCTTTAAATGTATTGCTAAAATGTCAATTCAAAATTGCAGGACATTGAAACAAGGCTCACTCGTCGCAAAGCCAAGCGACCCCTATAAATCACCTATTAAGCAAAAACCAAGCGACAAAAAAATCCAAATTCAAATCCTATGCAAGAAGAACTTCACATGAAAAGTTGACAACTCCACTGTGGCAAGCCTTCGTTAACTGGTTGTGACTGTCGATATGAACCGACATCCAACTGGGTAACTCGCGTTTGTCCCGTGAAGTCATTCAACAGTGAAGTCTACTTCTTCGGATAAGGCAATTTACTTACAAAAGGAAAGAAGATGCGCTTGGAAACGATAATAAAAGATCGCTAATGAGCAAATGATGAGAGAACATGGCCAAGCAAACACTGAAGCAGCCAAAAAGGAGGTATGCCTCTCAATAAAAGGGCCAGTAGAACCACCAAAGGGACACCTTCCCAAGCAGAAGGGACAAGGCCCTCGCTAACTGATCGTGATGCATCCGATCAGACAGCTTGCGTCCGTCCCGTGGATCTACTCGCCCCTGAGGCGCAACTTTCCTGGCACACCAACCAACCAGTGCTCCTTCCCAAAGGTCAATAAAGCCCTCTAACGAGGCACGCCAATAAATGGGAGTGCTTTCCTCAATCAAAAAGATCGGTGGGACCACCGAAAGGGCACCTTGTTAATTGACTGCGATCGTTTGTACAAACAAACATCCAATCAAGCAACTTGCGTCCTCCCCGTGGACCCATCCGACCATGAGAAAGTAACTTCCAGGCAATCGACAAGCCCTCTTCGGAGGCACAAGCCCTCTTCGGAGGCACAAGCCCTCTTCGGAGGCACGCTTCACCATGCTTGAAGCATAAAATCATAAGCCCTCTTCGGAGGCACAAGCCCTTTTCGGAGGCACAAGCCCTCTTTGGAGGCAAAAGCCATCTTCGGAGGCACGCTTCACCATGCATGAAGCATAAAATCCAAAGCCCTTTTCGAAGGCACAAGCCCTCTTCGGAGGCACAACTCTTTAAGAGGAGCCCTCTCCGGAGGCATGTCCCAAAATAGAATACTCAAACAAAAAAGCCTTCTCCAAAAGCACATTTCAACTCTCAGAGGAAGTATGACTTATTCATCTCAAAGAGCTCTTCCTAAAAAGTTGGAATGCTACAAAAAGACCTCTTCGGAGGCATACTTCATCGTGCTCGAAGTACCAAAATTAAGCCCTTTACAGGGGCACGAAATCAAAACCTTCTTCAGAAGCTCATTTCACTGCATAGAGAAATCCACCTTTTACCAAATAGAAGTGATCGTCTCTGAAAGTTGAAATGCTCTTCAAGAAAGAAAGAGAAAATAAAAATTTCTCCAAAGACGAGATATACTCTATTAAAAGCAGTATAATTCTTCCTTTGAAAGTGGAATAGTTATTCTCTGAGATAAGAGTATCAGTCTTGCAAAAGCAAGGAATATTGCAGTATACTTGTGGTATGGGGGTAACATTATACAATTCAGTTAAATTAATAAAAGCAACATACCACAAGTTCATTGCAATATCGTGTAAAGAAGATGTGGAATAAAGAAAATGTGGAATAAATGCGTTCTTAAAACACAGACAAAAAGTTTGTACAAGCAAAAAGAATCGTTTACTCTACACTTCAAATAAAAAAAACAGATATATTCCTACATACACAAGAATTTGTACAAGTAAAGTATCCATTTTATTCAATACTATGAGAAATTTTTACATTGTGCAGATTACAAAAAAAAGCGGAGACCGGTACCCGCACAATCTCCGGTCGATACGTGCAAAAAGCAAAAAATAAGGAGTATAAAATCCAGCTTGTTATTCCTTCTTCCCACCACCTTTGGAGCCTTTACCCGGCCTAATGATTAGTTTCTGAAGCCGTTGTGGGCGGGTCGGGGGGGAAGGAGAGAAAGGCACGGCCGGATCAACTTCCGCTTCTTCTCCAGCAGGAACACTTTTCTTCTTTTTCCTCACGGCACGCTTTCCCTTCCTCTTCGAAGAAGATTCGCTCCCCGGAGTAGCAAGCAGTGTAGAGAGCTTTGTGTCATCGTCAAGAGACTGCTCTGGGGTCTTCTCGATATCATCAAGATCCTCCGCCTTCTGCTCCTGCGAAGCGGCCGGATCATCCAGGCCTTGAAGAGCTTCAATTTTCTCTGCCTGTGATCCCGGTTGGGAGGCAGAGGGAGGAGTAATCTGTGAAGATGGAGGAACGGCAACTGAAGGAGTGGAAGTTTGTGCAGTATTCGGTACCTCCACTGTAGAAGAAAAGAAGTTAAAATCGGCATTCTCCGAAAATAGAGAAGGTATCGGTTCACCAAAGTTTAAGTAACAAGTAAGAAGGTCATCAATACAAGGCACACTCCGATAAAGCAGAATAATATTTCCTCAAAATGGAAGAATTATTCTCCAAGTCGAGAATACAAAGCCTTTTCAAAATGGAGAAGAATTGCAATAAGCTGTGGTATGGGGGCAATATAATACAGCTACATTAATGAAAACAACGCTCAAGCAGCATACCACGAGCTCATTGCAATATCATACAAAGAAAATGAAGAAACTTATGCAAAAAACAAGGTTTCAAAAAAGCGGGGGGCCGGTACCCGCACAATCCCCGGTCGATACAAGCCTTTAGACAAAAGGCAAAATAGCAAAACAAGAAAGATAGCACCAAACTCATTTTTTCTTCCTCCCGCCTCCTTTGGAGCCTTCACCTGGCTTAATGGCTAACTTTGCAGGTCGGCTTGGACAAGTCGCGGAAGAAGGAGAAAGAGGTGCAATTGGGTCTTCTTCCACTTTTTCATCATCTGCAGAAGCGCTTTTCTTTTTCTTCGAAGCCTCGCGCTTTCCCCTCTTCTTTAAAGAAGATTCACTGCCTAGAGAAATAAGATCATAAAGCTTTGTATCATCGGCAGTGAATCTTTCCGAGGTCCTCTCACCCTCCTCAAGTTCCTCGGCTTTTTGCTCTTGAGAAGCCACCGGGTCGTCTAAGCCTTGAAGGGCTTCTATTTTTTCTTCTTGAGATCCCGGTTGAGAAGCAGAAGGAGGAGTAACTTGAAGAGGTGGAGGAGCAGCAGTTAGGGGAGGCGCAGCTGGTACAGCACTTGTTATTTTCGCTACAGAAGAAGAAAAGTTAAAAACATCAATATTTCCTGCAAAGAGAGGAGATAGTGGCACGTCAAAGCTTAAGTAATAGGCAAAAAGTTCATCAAGCTCGTGTGAAGCAAACAAGCACTCCACTTGAGCCAGATCGGAATTGAAGTTACCTGGGGAGCTTGGTTTGATCACTTCGATTTCATAGTCTTGGGCTTCAGTACTTTCTTGAGCCTCTTCTTCAGTGTGAGCAGTTTTAGTTTCAATTACGGCTTTAGCAAGAGGCAGAGAATGGGAACTTGAGCCAATAATATCAACGTCGACCGAAGACGAAGGACGAGCTGGGTCGGTCAAAGGTGCCTTCCCTGGACGCTCTCCTTCCGCTACTTCGGCTCGCTGATTAGCAAGTTGTACTTTCCCTCTCGTAAGGGCGGCATGTCCCTCGTCGTCCAAATAGTTAGCCTCAAAATCTTCTTCGGTGTAACCGACATCTTTGAGCACTTCAACCGCTGCTTCACACACTTCAGCTAATGTAATCTCATACTTTGGGCCCAAGAAAGAGAGACTGCCTTTCCCTAAGACGCTGAGAACGTAAAACTCAAAAAGAGTGGAGCTGATGGTGGCCTTGGTTGTTTCGTGCGATTCTTCAGCAGCCGCTTTTCCAGCAATGGCCTCATCACGCTCCTTCTCTGCTCTTGAAAGTCGAGTTTTTAACATGGTAATCTCCAAGTTTTGGGAGCTGACTTTTTCCCGTAGCTGGACGGTATCGTTGCGGTATTTTTCAACAACATGTTGTTCCGCCTCAAGTTTGGCTTCAACATCTCGCTGAGCGGCATAAGCATCCCTTACTTGCTTTTGAAGCACTTCTTCCTTTTGTGTATATGAAGTGGAAGAAGTGGCGAGCTCATCTTTGAGTTTCTTAACTTCAGCCTCAAGCTCCTCGTTGTAGGCAGTAATGCTCTTCATTTCTGCATCGTGGTGATCAAGAATTTTCTGCCATTCAGATTTATCGTTCTCCATGGTCAGCATGGCTTTAAGATTTAAGCGATTTATTCTTTGAAGTTCATCGACCAGTTTTTGCCAGCTGGACATTCTTTCTATATCAAGCTTCATAGCATCAAGATTTCTCAGCATGGCTTGTTTATCAATTGGAACTAAGTCCAAATCAAAGCGCACTCCTTTCAAACACCAATTCGGAAATCGACTTTGGAGTGCAGTCGGAGGCTTCTCGACCTGATAAGGAGGCATGTTGATGATTGACTGAATATCAACTCCTTTGAGGGCAGGAGAGCGGGAAGGAATATCTAAAGAGACGAAAGCAGCGAGCACTTTAGAGATTTCAGATGAAGACTTGTCGTCGAGTTTGGCCCGCTTGCTTGGATCCTCGATTATGTGACTCTTTCCCCTATCATCGTGAGACTTTCTTTTGTGAGAATCGTCATCTCTTTGGGAGGAGTCATAGTGGTCATCTTTTCTTCCATATCGCTCCTCGTAAGACTGCCTCTCACGAGCTTTCCTAGCCGCTCGTTCCTCATCAGTTTCCTTGGGGCAGAAAGATAGCGCCGGGGATCATAAAAGTCACGCCTTCCGTAGCATTGAAAATCATCATAATACAAGCCACTTCGTCCCATTGGAGAATTTGAAAATGAAAAAGAGATAGAATTTAGAAATCTCCAGAAAAAGGAAGTTAAGTGCGAGTAACTGCTAAAAATCCTAAGTGTGTGTGGCGTGCAAACTACGCGCATCAAGCTACAAACCACTCTTCAGCTTAGGAGTGATGTCGGCTTTTACAATAGGGGTCAACTCTTGGGTTGACGGAAGTGGTCGTAAGACAGATGTTTCTTCGACCGATGGAGAGACAAGCTTAGGAGAGGTGATATCATCTTTAAAAAGCTCTTGAGAAGTCACCAAAAAATCGCTTAACCCCCCGAAGATGTTGTCACCGTTATGCCCAGCCGAGTGAGTCACACCAGCAGTTCCTTCTTCAGCATTTTCATCACTTTTTGTGGCAGAACTTTCCTTCTCCGTCCCTTCATCAACTTCCGTGGCGGCCTTCCCGGGACATTGAGGGAGTTCCTCTTCTTCGATAACCGGAAGAAGTTTAGACTTGCCGGAAAACTCTGCACCCTCAGCAGAACCGGAGCATTTTATCAATGAAGCTTCTGCAACCAGTTCTTTCGACGCAAGTTCTTTTGCAGGAGCTGGGGCATCAGATGTTTCCAGTTGAGAAGCAGGGGCATCGCGAAGCTGAAGGGATCGAGAAGGATGTAAAAGGCCAAATTGATGTACAAATTCATCTTTCAAAAGAAATTTGATACTCCTTCCCTCGACGGCTACAACATTTAGCCTTTCAAAAGTTGACTTGTAACTGGATTCTTTAGAAGGGAGAGGAAGTGCTGCAAGAGTAAAAATGAAGTTAATACTTGACAACCCGAATTCTGAAAAGCTCAGAAATGGAGTAAATGAAGATAGACAATCTTACTTCCTACTCTCCAGATGCCATAGAATTCTGAAGGGCAACGAATGAAGAAAAACTGATTTAAGAACCCATGAGCGCTGTCGGGCAAGTCTGTAATCAGTTTATGATTTCTAGCGCTCCTTATAAGTGTGATGGAAGGATGATCTTTATTCCTCCCGAACGAACACAAGTAGCAAATTTCGTCGAAGCTCGGAAGGCGATTAAGTGTTCTCTCGAACAACACACACAACCCCATCAGAATGGCATAGCTATTGGGGTGCAACTGGAATGGAGAGATAGTCAATCGAAGAAGCAGCTTTCTGAGAAAGTCATTGAAAGGAGGAATAGCTCCGCTCAAGCACATCTGACGGTTGACCGCAATAAAGCCAGGAGGTGGCCTGTCGGCGGTATCATTTACTCCAGGAAGTAAAGCTTCGGTCTCAGCAATGCCAAATTGGATGCAAAGCTGGCTGAAAGCCGTTGCGTTAGAGTGGTTGAGACTGTTTCCGAAGGATTCTCCAGAGGGTCAGCTATTGGGAAGACTTTTTCAATCTGTTCTACTGTTACTTCTTGTGCTTGATGAGAAGTCATTCTACACAAGGAACTGGATGTTCAAATATGAAGGTGAACGTTTCCTAAAAGCGTGTGAAGTGTTGTGCGAAGCTAATAAAATAACAAGTAAATAAAAATAATAATACTGGTTGGCATACGTCAATTCAGGAAAATTCAAGACTTGTTATTAAATTAAAACTAAGAGTAGTGTCAATGCAGATAACATTCGATAGTAAGCAGTTCTAACTGTGAGAATTTTGCGTTGACACTTCATTCAAGTTAGTTGATTCGCAGCATTTCACACTCGATTGAATTCAGTTTATTTTACTTAAGTAGAATATTGTCTCTTGATTTAATCCATCATTCGATGTGGGCAGTCAATGATGAGTATATTCGTCCCAGTTTTCTGCAAATGTTGTATTTAACAGGTTATTAGCAATCAAGTCAATACAATCTGTGAAAAAAGTACAACAGTTTCAAGCAGTCCATTCGGGCAGTTCAAATTGGCAATTCAGTCAAGTTCTGTAAAAATTTTGCAAGTGTTCAAGTCCTTAAGTCGCAGGAACGACTTAAGACTAGCTCGGGATTACTTAGGTCGTCCAAATCATGTTCAACGACCTAACATAAGTCGGCCTCCATTAAGTCGCTCTGCCTGGGTTATAAAAGTTCATCAACTCTACGAGTTAAAACTGCTCCATGGGTTAAAATTAAGTTGTATGCTTGGTTAAGTCGTTTGCTTGGTTAAGTCGTTTGCTTGGTTAAGTCGTGCTAGTTCCTTAAACCGTTTGCTGAGTTATGTCGTGTGATTCATGTTTAAACCGTAAGTCGCTCCTCCTCAGATCCTTAACCCGCTTAATGCCTTATCTCGTTCACTACTTCCCAATACATCATTCACCAACTCCCTAACTCGCTCAATCTTCCTCAGGTTGTTAACTCGCCTGGCGTCAAACTCACAAACCCGATAACCCGATAACTCATTGGCGCCTTCACAACAAAAAACCCTCGTCTCTCCAATACCACCAAATCACCTAAAAAACCATTAACATCATCTCAGATTCACCATGAATTCAATATTACTGCTTTATCATGAATCGCAGCCACGGTGTGATCAACGGCGGTCGCAAATTGGTCGAAACATGGTTCTTTACGAAATGCAGTAAAAGAGAGCGAATCGAAGTCGGAAAGTGGAAATCGGCGATTTGACAATGGGAGTAGGTGAACGATGACCAGAATTACTTACGTAGTTGGGCAGAGGGTTGATCGACGACGAGAAGGTTGGAATTTGTCTTCGAAAGCTTGAAGAGAACGTCAATGGTAATTTCGAATAATAGGGCAAGTGAGGAGAAGGAAGAAGAAGCTGAGCAACTTATAGGTGGGAAAGGTGGAATTCGAATCGGCCTAAAACGACCTAACAACTCAAGCGACTCGCGACTTAGCAACTCTGATGGCACGAGTTAAAAGGTGTCGAAGCACACGACCTAGTCCCTAGGCGTATACTTCGAGGGGCAAGTGTTAACACCTCTTTTCAACGACCTAGCACTCAACGATCTACGACTTACCGATCTAAAGGACTCAAGCAACTCAAGGCTTCAGCGACCCAACGACTTAGCGAGCTAAGAAACTCACCGGCTCAACGACCTAACAAGCTAGCGACCTAACGAGATAAGAAGGCTCCGACCTAACTCCAGAAAGCAACCTAGCGACCTAACTCCAGAAAGCAACCTAGCGACCTAGCGACTTAGCGACCTAATGAGTTAGCGACCTAGCGACCTAGCAACTCAGGAAAAGGGAACGACTTAACATGCTCCAGAGTAAAGCCACACGACCTACCTCTACTGTTAGGTCGCTCACGATCTAATCTTGCCGAGATAACTTCTGAATTCACTACATTATGTCGCTCACACCCAGTATCTCACCCAGAATGGCACCATTAAGTCGCCAATGACTTAAGCTAACTCGGGATGACTCTTAGGTCGCTTACGACCTACGACCTAACCCCTAAGTCGTCCACGACCCACGACCTACCTCCAGATTTTCCCTATAAATACCCTGCCTACTCCGCATTGGGGGGGGGGGGGGGCTTTTTCAGACTTTGAAGCGCCAAAACTCTGCTGCATTCACGACTTCTACAACACCTCTGCTACCAAAAACATCTCAAACTACCTAAAGAGAAGATGAGCTACATTCAAGATGGATTCCAGAATCTCTTTTGCATTGTAGTGCTAATTACTTGCATCGATTGTTGAATAATTGAAGGAATTCTTGTAAAACTTGTGATAAAGAAGATAAAGTGGACGTAGGCTTGATTTTGAGCCGAACCACTATAAAACTGTCGTCTCTTTACTTTTACTGCAATTATCTGCTTGTTTTAGTTCTCGTACCAATGGGTGGTGCTTTCACTTTACTGATATTCACACCGGGGTGTTAGCGTTCGATTTTTACGTTAACACTGACCACATTACAACCCTGCTCAAAATCACAAAACTGTGCACATTACAACCTTGCAAATCTCCGTTTATATCAGTGCACAACTATGCACACATATCACCCTAAACTACATATATACAAAAACCATCCCACTGTCATTTTTTTCACTGCAAACTACCCCTTCATCACATACACTTTCTTCAAACTACATCACCACTACAGCAAACCGCAACCACTACACTTCAGACTGCTACTTCCTCCACCTATCATCCACTGTAACAACTTGCTCTGTTTAACCCTGACTGCTCCACCACCAAATTCCAGCAAGCCATCTCCACCATTTCTGCCTTACCACACATACATCTCATTATCACATCCTACGGCAACACTCCACCAAACAAACACTCAACCTCCATCCAAACCACAAGAAGACAATCATCACTTGCCATAATACTTCACAATAAAACTTCATTGGCCATCCTATCTTCATCTTTCCATCTTCAGTGCACATCCATTCAGCAACATCTACACAAACCACATCTGCTGTCAACTACTTCCAGACTTCAGTACATCCGAATACCCCTGCAGTTCATCAAAATTCCCTCCCTCAATCACTAAGACCAATACACTTGCTGACACATCACCCTCTGCCGCACTGACTTCATCACACTACCCCACTGCCAAATAAAACACCTCCACATTCAATCACCAACCATCCCTCTGCTGCACCCGTACAAGCAACCGATACACTGTAGGTTCAACCACTGCAGCATCATTACTACTGTGTACCGCCACTCTATCACACAACTACCATCCTCTGTTACACTAACCAGACTTCATAATCCCCTCTTCCATCCTCCTCTGTACCCTAATCAACCAAGTTAGAATCGAGTTTGGAACCCAGCACCGCGACCTCGTCACAGCAACCCAGCAACCGCATCCACCAACACCAAGCAACATTCACTTCGGCTGTTTTGAGCTTTAGACTATCAACTACCATTCATTACCTCTGTCAAGTTTCGAGCTTTGGGTGTGTCTCCGACAAACAAGTTCATTTTGAACTAAATCACATCAAATACCCTTTCACTCACAAGCTTTAGACAAACCACCGCCTTAATTGACAATCATTCTGACTACCCCCAAAATCACGATCTCCTCCAAAATCACCGAAGAACACCGCCTACAGACAAGTGCCCCTCAACCCCACAGTTCTAAACCAATCCAAAATCGAACTCGAGAATAGCAGGCTTCACCTACCTCGAATAAACAACATCGATAACCCCAACCTCAAAGCTCAACCTCGACCACTTCGAAATTGTTTTCAAGCATGAATTGGAAGTCGCGAGATTTAAATTTGGAATCGATTTAATCAATTTCGTGTTTGGCTCTGTTTTGAATTTAGAAACAAAAAAAAATAAGATGAGGGAGATTCGGTTTTGCAAACTGTAGTATTTGGGTCAGTGATTTTTATTAGGCCGGAGTTGAGTGTTTCTTTTCTTTTCTCTTTTTTGTTGAGTTTAATTTGTTTAAGTTTTTTTTGTTTTTTTAAGTTAAGTCTCTCTTTGCAATAAAAAAGGCTTACAAGCTATTTTCAAAAAAAGGGTTTGCTTCCTTTTAAAAATAAATAAATAAATAAATATTTAAATTTTAAATTTATTTGTTTTAATTTAATTTGTATTGTTTTTTTTCAGTTATTTAAAATTTCTTCATTTGATATATAAAAAAAAACTCAAAAAAAAATTACAATTGTATATATCTTGTTTATAGTTTCAGGTTGCCAAAGAAGAAAATTGAAAAAAAAAAGAAGGCTCGCTTGCCAAAAATAATCGCCTTGCTTGCTTGCTAAAATAAATGCCGCTAAAAAAATTGCTAATAAATTCTGCACGCTCTGGTATCGTGCTTTCATCTCTAGTTTTTATTTATCTTGCATTGTTGGTTGCTTGCATTTTCATATATATAAAAAATTTCAAAACCCAAAAACAAAAACAAAAACAAACTTCATTTTAGTTGCATTGTAAATTCACGTTTAATTTTTGTTTTGCATTCATCTCATCTCATTTTATTTTCTAAGAAAAATACCCCAATTCACATAAGGTGAGGGATTTCATCACCCTTTCCTTAGCCCACAAAAGCATTTCATCGTAGAATTTGACTAATAATAATGGTTAGACGTTGGACTTAAGGGTGTCGCGAGCTCATCTAGGGCTTAATTGTATCTTCACAATTGTTTTCTTTGAACAATTTTATTTCTTGGTGTCTAGGCTACGGTAGAGTAATAACCATTTATAAATATTACGGTGATTCGTAAATATTATAGTGGTTGTTCCTCTGAAGGTACTTAAACCTTCGTTTGCATTGCTACGGTGATTCGTGGTGCACTAATAACCCCTGCCCGTTACCTGGCTGAGAAATATTTTTGTTGATTTAAGACAAAGTGTGATTATATAATTTTGGGTTAGGAGCTACTAAGGATAGAAAATTGTAATTAAGTCATTTGCATTCATTTAGTTGCATTAGTTCATGCATATATAAAAAAACAAAAATATCAAAAATCAAAAATCCAAAAAAATTATAAATTTAACTTAGTTTTTAATCCAAAAAAAATCCTTTTAAATCCTTTCCATTGAAATTTTTCAATCAAAAAACAAAAATAAAAAAATATAAAATCTTTTAAAAAAAATTAAAAATTCAAAAAAAAAATTTGAACATTCAAAGACAAAAACAAAATTCAAATTCCCATTTTCTAAAAACACAAAAAAAAATTGAAAAAAAAATCCTTTTGGTATATATTTGAAAATTCAAAAACAAAAAAAAACATATAAAAAAAATTTGAAAAACCAAAAATCAAACTTCTCTTTGAAAATAAATTTCACTTGGTAAATAGTTTTCCTCCTTTTTTAAAAAAAAACAAATTTTTCCCTTCGTTTTTCAAATCTTCTTTCATTCTCTAAACTCGATTCTAACTTCATTCTCATATCAACTTTCACTTGTGCATGAGTACTTGGACTCGTGATACAATAACAAATCATTGGACTCGCGACTCAACAACTAACCGTTTAACTCGAACAAACGATCCTCCCGAAATGGCGAACGAGAACACCCCTCGAACTCTTATGGATAGAATCTTTCCCGATAGAGTTTCCATTCCATCTTGCATCATGTTACCCGCCCCTACGGGTAACCATTTCGAAATTCACTCGAACCATATTGCCACGCTTCCGAAATTTGGCAATTTTGAGCACGATGACCCCTACATTTTCTTGACTAAATTCGAACAAGTTTGTGCAACCATTAAACTCCAACAACTTTCCGATGATGGAATCAAACTTTGATTAATCCCATTCGCTCTTATGGATTACACTAAAAAATGGTTGTTCAGCTTACCATCAAACTCGATTAAAACTTGGGAAGAATTCGTAAAAGTTTTCTTAAAAAGGTTCTACCCCTTGGAAAAAACGAGTAGAATCTGAAACGGAATTGTAAATTTTCATCAATTCAAGGGAGAACCATTTGGAAAATATTTTGAAAGATTCAAAGAGCTCGCACACACACACACACATGTGCGCGCGCGCTCGCACACACGCGCTCGCGCACACACACACACATACATATGCACACACGTCCAAACATCAAATAAATCAAATCATTAATCCATTTCAAAGCGTCACCTGAAACCTAAGGAATATCTCCCGAAGCGATTTGTGCGAACATACATCCACAACACTGGTCATTTTCACACTGGTCGACCGATGGGTGACGTACTAATAGGAACATGAATTCTTGTAAATTTTCTGAGAGTTTTATTTTTATTTTCGGTTTTAACTTATTCCTATCTAACTCGTTTCACATCCGATTCTCAATCTATTTTCTTTAGAAAGTTGGAGTATTCCTCTACTATCTTTCTACTATAACTTCATTAAAAGATTCATGTCAAAATAGTATAGAAATTGATTCAAAAGTCGTTGTGTATAAAACTAGCACTTAGATTTTCATACATACGCTTTCTTACATATGTACATTAAAATGCACTTAAAAGACCATTAAAATTCAAAATAAAAATCATATTATGATATGAAACATCATTTGGCATTTCATAATATTTTTATATAATATACACATGCGCGCGTGCATACATATGTATTTTTATACCATATTCCAATATAAACTAGTTTATTTTAATTTAGCTATATATTTCTAATTCTCATGATATATAATTCATAGAAATTACTAAAAATTTATATAAAATCACATTCTGAAATGCAGCATATTTCTCCAAAAAACATTTAATTACATTTTTCTATTTTCCTATAGTATTAATCAAGTATTTGCATACACACACAATGATTATAAAAAAGTATGAGGATTGGAATATGTACATACATACATACATGTATGTATGTATATATTTGTATGCGTGTATGTATATGTATACATATTTCAACCCTCATACTTCATTATAATCATTGTATACACACACACATAGATATATATATATATGTATGTATGTATGTATATATGTACGTATAAAATTTGTATCAATTTTTAAATTCTATTCTTCGGTTCATATAATTCATTATCGTAAATTTCAATTTATAATCATTTATGCATTTCCTATGATTATTATCTCTTGTCACTAATATAAAACCAAACACTTCATTGTTTGACCAAGCATTTCTAAATTACCAATTCATTTTGATTATATGTCCAAATTCTATTTTTATTTTAGATTATATCTCTTTTATTTACTATAATATTTAATTAGTCACCCAATCTATTCCAAATCCTTACTCCTAAAAAATAGTCATCTTAGAACCATAGAAGTTTGAATAGTTATATAGTGAATTAGATGTAAACCATTCATATAGGTTAGATTTTCCCATAATTGCTCGCTGTTCAAAATTGGTCTTTGCTCCAAATTCAAGTACTCGTGACTCTAATAGGTATTAAAATCTAGTTATCGATTTGCTCTTCGATCCAGTATTTAATTTGTTTAATTTTATGAAGAATTGAGATTGAATTTTGATCTTGATTGAAAAGGGTTTTTGAGACGGGAAGAAGAAGACAGAAATACATATAGAAGAAAATGATTTTAAATTTTCAAAGGGAGAAACGACCTTGCTATACATAGCTAAAAAGAAATGTCCGTTCAAGTTCAATTAGGCTCAGCCCATTTTAAATTCAAATTTTGATTTACGAAAATGCCCATAACTTCATTGTGTGGACTCCTACTCAGACAAACAAATATATGGCATGAGTCAAAAAGATGAGACAGTTGCAATGGCACCAGCTTCATTTCCAAATTCAAAATTTTTAAAAGGGACAATTTCGCTGTAATGACCCTAATTTTGATTAACATTATTTAGGACATTTAATTAGTTAAATTAAATGAAATAATGAAATGGTTAAGTGATTGAGATTTGTGTTAATAAAGGTAGTCGTGCCAACTTAAACTAATGAACTAAAGGGGGATTTAAAATGAAATAGATAAGGATAATAGGTAAGGGTAAAGTGGGAATAAGTATATTCTTATACCCTAAACCCTTAAGCCACATTCATTCTCACGTTCAAAATAAAAACAAAATAAAAGAGGGGTCGACCACCATTAAGGGAAAATAAGAAGAAGATAAGAGGAAGAAGCTTAAGAAACTTAATTCAAGATCAAATCACAACTCCTTAATCACAAGCTAAATGTGAATAATAGATTACATCTCATATTTTTTATGTTTCCGGTTTCTAGAATCAGACCCGAATGATTTTGTAAGTATATTGCCATGTTTTGAATGTTAGATATAGATATATACATATATATATATATATATGCTTGTTGATGAATTATGCTTATTCATATTGATTTTTTGACAAGTTTTAATGTGAAAACCCTATTAAATGACATTCAAATGCCTTGCGATTTTGAGATAAGGTCAGAAATAATATTTTGGAGATAGCTTCAAATTTCTTAATTTTCTGAATTAATTGGATTTATTATTAATTTTCTAGTAAAGAAAATAGTTAATTGGGTTTAAAATTAATTACGGCTATTTTATATATGTTTTGGGTTAGAAATTTAAATATGCTAGAAAACATAATAAAATGATTTATGGGAATTTTTGTAGAATTTTCCTAAGTGTTTAATAGGTACATAAAATTATTTAAGGTATGAGACTTAAATGTTTTATATATTTAGAAAAGGAGAAGGGGCATTTTGTAAACATTTTTAATTATTTATTTCTAAAATTTCGGCAGCACTTTTAGAAAAGAATTTGAAAAAGAAATTAGCAACCAATCATATGTTAACAAATAAAGCAGGTTAGTTGAAAAGAATTACTTTTTAAAGTTAAAATTCAGTTTTACCATACTTTTGTTGTTTCGCCACTTTTGGCACCTACCCTTCGACTAGGTACTTCCGCCTCCATCTCCATCGAAACCAATACATATGGAATCAAATACTTGGTATGTAGAGGGTTGGACATAGGCGAAAGGTATAGAGTCGAAATAGGGGTTTCAAAGGGGACAAAACCTTACTTTGCTTTTAAAAGGAAATGCGCCTGATTTTCTTTTGAAAAGAATGCTTTTGAACAAGATAGCTTTCGACTTAATCAAATGTTTTAAAAAATGGTTTTGAAAGAGGTTGCGCCTTTTGTTTTATAAAGAAGGTTACTCACAGTGATTTCTTTGTGAAGATGAACATATCACTTCTTTTGAAACAGGTTGTATTTTGCAAGTTGAAATCTTTTTCCTTTGATTCTCTGATTTGAGTTGATTGTATTGATGTTTTTAAATTGAAGTTTGTTTAAGTTTTTCTTCTTCTTTTATTTCCAGATGTAGATGAACGAAACTGAATGGAGATGATATGTAAAATGACTTTACAGGGGATATGTTTTGTTGTACAATATAGAGTGATAAAAATGTATTTGTACAAGTTGATATTCCATTTGATCAGAGATTTTTATTCAACGGTGGCTGAGCATTAATTAGTTTGTACCATACAAATTTTTATTTTCTTCGGCTATAGAAAATATATGAGGTAGTGTTGGCTTCCTTTACAAGCTACTCTCTATATAATTTTGTTTCTTTATTTTTTCCAAGTGTACATGTTTTTCTTTTGTTTTTCAAGTCTGGTTTCATTCATTTGCATATGTATTATTTGTTTCATATTTGTCTACATTTATTCATATTTAAATGTATTTTATTTTGCTTTTAACTTGTCTTTATTTTTTGAATGTATTTCCATATTTAATATGTTGTTATAATTTATGTATTTATTTTGTTTTGTTTTATAATTTATAATTTTGTAATATAAATGAATTTCTAAATTTAATATATTGTTAAATTTTATTTAATGAATTACTTTATATTTTTATAACTTATCTTTTATTTATTTCTTATTATCTTGTAATATATATGATTTCTATTTTTAATTAGTTGTTAAAGTTTAGCAAATGTATTTACTTGATATTTTTATAGTTTATCTTATATAATTTATATTTTATTTCTAGCTTAAATATTCATTATTAATTTATTTTTATTTTTAACATAACCCATCTATATTAAGAATTAAATTCAATTATCAACATATATATATATATATATATCATTTCAAATCTATTCATATAGGCACAACTATACAGATTCACATATATATATATATACGATTTCTAAATTTAAAATGATTTAATATATTTTTATTTAGATTCAGGGCAACTCGCTTCAATTTGTCGATAAATTTCACAATTTTTATTTTAAAAAATTAAATTAATTATCAATTTAAACTTCATTAAAATTCGGGATCGTTACAGTTATGGTGATCGGGGAAGATGAGGGTTTCTCGGGTTTGACTCGAAGTTTTTCGTGTGTTGTCTCGAGGAAAGAAGATGAGGGTGAGATGCTCGGGAATTAGCTCGGGGTTTTGATTATTTGGCTCGGGTTTGCTTTGGTGTTAACAAGTTTTATAAAAAGCAAAAGAATGTACATGTTTTATAAAATAATAACCAGGTTTTTAAAGTAATATAAATGTGAATTTAGTTTCCAAAATAAATTTATTTAAAACAAGTTTTCAAAATTAAAATGTTAAAGTTAAATGTTTAAAATTGTTTTGTTAAAAGTGATTATATATTAGGTTAATTATGTAATTAATTTCTAAATATTTTTCAAATGAAATTTAATGATGTAAATAAGTAAGTGATTAAGGTAAGCATATTAAACTTTAATTAATCAAAAAGATCTCAAATGATTTTGTATGTTAATTTCAAGCTTTTAATAAAATAAGATTTAAATAATGAAATTAAGTAATTAATTAAGATAAAGGGTTTATCTTTAATTAATTAAGGTCTTGATTAATTAAAGGATCATTAATTAGTAATTAAAGGATAATTACTGAATGAAATTAATTATAGGATAATTAACTTAAGTAATTAAAGGATAATTAATTAATTAATTAAAGGATAATTAATTAGAGTGATTAAATAAAGGCTAATTAATTAATGTAAGTAACTAAGGTCAATTAATTAATGTCAATGATTAAATGATTAAAGAATAATTTGTCAATTTCAATGATTAATTAAATGGTTTGATTTATTAATTGAGCAGGATTTAAAAGTGATTAATTTATTTTGTAATTAAATTAATTAGAAATGGACAAATTAATCTTGCTTATGGATGATTGAATTGTATTGAATGATTGGATTAATATCTAGTCTGATAATTCGTGATATACTGTGATATGATATGTTTGGGTTGAACTGTGATAATGTGGGTTATCTATCGATGATAAATTGATGTGTGAATGTGACACCCTATATTTAAAATTTAATTATATTCACTTAAACAACTTGGATTAAAGATGGTATAGGATTGGAAGAGACCGGGGTCGGATATCTGCAATATCCGAAACCACTTCGATTAGTAACCTATAATCCTTTATAAATTTGATTATAGAATCAAATAGGTTGGAATTGAATAAATTAAGTAAACCGGACCATCTAAACTAAGTGACGATACTTCGATATTGTTTGTAAAATAAGTGTTGGTTTTAAAACATGTTAAGAACTCGTAGTGAGGTAAAAGTTACCCTGGTTTCCAAATTAGTTTTATAACCTAGTATTTCAAATTATATGGGTTTAATCACGCTGGTTTCCTGCCTGACCCGGGTGTTACTTTATTGTAATGCTCGAGTCAGACCGAGTATTATAGATTTTCAGGTTAGGACGTTCTGGAGATCAGGTGGCGAGCTGGATGGTAGGGACGTATGGAGTATATTCCGCTGAGTATTTGAGATTGTATTGATAGTAGTCTGAGAAAAATTATTATGTCTGTCCAGTTTGGTTGTACTCTGATTTATTATATGTTAATTGACATTTACAGCTTCTCTATGTAAATGCTGCTATTTGTATATTATATTTTGTAACGCTGCGAATGTGTGATTCTGTGTCTTGTTTTCTGTTTCTTTTTCTACCTCTTTTCTTCTTAACTCTAACAATCTGGAATTTCCGGCGTTCGATTGCTCGGCACTCCTACAGTGAAGGTATTAGTGTCGAATTTTCGGGGTCGAAAATTTCCGGTCGTTACATTTGATATCAGAGCAGAAGGTTAAGCGAGAACCTTGGCTCTGGTAGGTTTACTCATTAGGATAGGGTCAATAGTACCCTGGAATGAGTTGAGTGTAATATATATGAGAGCGTACTTTTTATTTTCTTATATAAAGATTTTTAAAAAATGGTTTTAAAAATGATTTTTATATAAGTTTATATTTTGATATATAAAGCTATAATTTTCTAATTATTATATATTAAGATAATTGGATGTTGGTTATTGAAATTGAATAAGAATTTAAGTGGTATATATATATATATCCAAATAGGAATTGAATAATATGAACTATACAAATAAGATAAGCTAGAAATGGATTCGAACCAGAAAATAAATCCTAAAATTTGTAGAAATGTTTTCAGAATGTTGAAAAGAAGTTACCTTGATTTGACTTTCCAACAAATTATGAGATAATATGTAGTGATTGGTCTCAAGATATGATAATCTTGGTTATTATCATAAAATGGTTGTGGTGTCTAATAATGGGATATTTGTTTTCTAATAATAGTTAATGATAAAGCAAAATAAAATGTTTAAGGAATTAACATTTAGATAAGTATGACTTGTAAATTGAAGTGGATTTAAATTGTGAAGTTTTAAAATCTAAATCCTAAAAATTTGAAATTGTTTCAAAATGTTAAAAGAAATAATAAATAATATTATTCAGAATATTTTTGAATGTAATCTTATTTTAAAACAAGAGATGTTTTAAATTTTTTTACGGAATTTGTTTTGAATTAAAGACCAAGAATGGTTTAAAATTGGAAGTATGACTTGTTGTGCAAAGGTAATTTGGAAGTAAACACTAAGTGTTGAGTTTTGATTTTTTTCCTGACTGTGATGTAAAAACCTAAAGAGAAATAAGTTTTGAACTTATAAGTGGGAAAGAATATTGATAAGAAGTTTAAAATTTGAAATGGGAAATTCAAATTGAGTAAGGTTGACTGGATTAAATGAATTGAATTTAACTTAGGGAAAGTTAAATAAATTTGGAGTGAACAACCTGAATTGGAAATTTCAAGAAGAAATTGAGATGTAACTTAGGGAAGTTAAATGAGTTGATTTGAAAGGGAGTTATATAAGACCTCAAAACGGGTTTGAATTCTGGGTATGTGTGATGGATGCTATTGATGGATGTTTTATATAATTTGGATGTTAATTTACTTTGACATATCCTGCTATCATCCTGTTGTTATTAATAATCTTTGGAACTGTGAATTGGATTGTTTTAAATGAACTAAGAAGTGGATTGAAATGATATACATCCATTGCAGAAGTAAAATGGAAATAAAACTGTAATTTGAAATTATTTAAAGAGATAAAGATTGAATATATGGAATCACTTTGAACTTAAGATTTGATTGTTTAAGATGAACTTGCAAACTGAAATTGTTTAAGAATTGGTTTCAAAAAGTTTGAAGTTAAAAATTGGGAAATAAATTGGATTCCAAAGATTTAATTATTTAATAAGATTGAACTCTTACTTGAACCTAGAAATAAGTTAAGTAAAAGTAATTTAAATGAATATTAAAATTTTGGACCCAGAATTAAATTGTTTAAGAATTAGGTTGTTAAATTAAAAGTAAAGGTTAATTTTATTTAAGAAGTTAAATCAACATTTTTGAAAATTTAACTCGAATTTGTATAATTCGAGATGGCTTAAAAGTTGAGATTGGAACTGAAATTAGTTTAAATTGAAATTTGTTTGAAATCGAAGTTGAATATGTTTAAATTCAAATGGGAATTGATTTGAATTTGAGATGGGAATTGAAGTTAATTTAATTTGAATTGAAATTGAATCAATTTAAATGGAAGTGGAAATTTAAATTGAATTGATTGGAATGGGAGATTGGGAAGTTGAACAGTTTGGCTCTGAAACTATTTTCAAACAAATTATTTTAATATAAACTTTCTTAAATCTATTTTTCCTAGCTATTTACTATACAATCTTTCTTTTTAAAACCCAAACTATCTTATACTTATTTTACAACTATTTTGGAACTATTTGACTATTTTACAACAATTTTAAAACTGTTTTATAACTAATTACTATTTTACAACTATTTTGCAATTATCTAACTATTCTGCAACTATTTAATTATTTTACAACTATTTGTGACTACTTAACTATTTACAGCTATTTTACAACTAATAACTATTTTACAACCACTTATCCATTTTAAACTTTTCAAACTATTTTCTTAATTCAAGCTGGTCAGAGTGCAAACTGTTTATAATTGAAGTAATAATCCAAATGGAAATTTGAAGCAATTGTGAATAAGTGAATAGAATCAAAATGAATGTGAATAGAAAGAGAATTGATTTAGCTAATAATCAATAGGGATAAATACGTAGGATGAACGTATATTCTATTCGCATAGTGATTTGATCCAAATTCGAGCACAAAATTTTGAGATAGTATATCAATCCAAGTTGGGATTTTCCACTCGATTTTCGACGGTGAACACTAGATATGGATTTTTGATTGGTTTTGAAAATTCTCTATCATAGTTATGACTATGTAAGGAGAATGACGGTTTCTGATCAAGAAACCAGATCTGAGTCCGCATTAGGAAGTCGGGTGGATGATACTAGTTCGGAAGTGAAATTGTGTGATCGAGTGAGCAATCAGATTTGATATTGCGTACGGATGGTATATGTACATCGTACGTGCTTAAATGAAATAGATATTGAATTTTTTTGAAAGAAATGTAAAAATGATTTTTGTAATGGAAAAGTATAATTTGAGAAATATTTGATGAATAAAAGTGGAAGTTGGATATTTCTATGATTAAAATTCACTTTATGAAAGTAAGTAATGTGGCAATTATCTTTATAAGAGCAATCAAACTTGAATATTTGATTTGGCATAAATAAAGTTATATATATTTGTTATATATGATAAACTCCCCTTGTTGAATCTAAAGCCAGAAAGAAAAGATTTTAGAAAATATTTAAAAGTATAAAAAGGGAATTTATATAAGTATGAAGTGATCCAAAGATTTTTCAAGATTATATATATCTATATATATAAATGATTTTATGAGAATGATTTTGGGAAAAAGGTTTTTGGAACCCATGGATTTTGAAAGGCTTTTGATTTTTGGGAAAAATCAATTTTGGAATTTGGAAAGCCAAGTTTGAGTATTATCGATTTTGGGATATCGATTTGTGTAAAGGAGATGTATGTGTGATACATATAAAGAGAATGATTTGAAAGATACTATTTGTGTATAGTATAAAATGTTTTGAGAATGGCTGTGGGGAAAAAGGCGAGCCCATGAAATGAACTTCTTAGGAGATCCACGGGGTGGTTCTACCTTGAGCCCTAAGGGGGGGTTCTAAATTTGATCCTGGGAGGAAGTCTGGACAAACTGAAGTTCCTGAGGATTGTGTGTGGGTAGCAAAAGTCGAGGGCGCTGATGCCTACAGAGACATTTGGGGTTATGCTGTGACGATAGTGTAACTCGATGTCACTGCGATCTACTGCGGACCATAGCGGAAGTTGAGGGCAGCGAGTGCCTACGGTCTACGTTTGATTTCGCCGTAAGGGTGATGTAACATCGGTAGACTGCGATCTATGAAGACATAGCGAAAGTCGTGTGGCAGTGAGTGCCTACAGGCTACATTGGGACTCGACTGATGTAGTCTACGATCTATGTGGGAGTGGAGAAGTTTCATTTGGCAGCGAAATTCGAGGGCGTTGATGCCTACAGTTACATGGGTTTTTGCCGTGATGGCGACGTAAACCTCGGGTGTAGCTGCGATCTGTAGCGGTTTCATGGTGTAATCGAGGGGCGCGGAGGCCTACAGTTATCTATGGTTTTGCCATGATGGCGACGTAATCATCGGGTTAACTGCGACCATGGAGGGGGTGATGATTTCCAGAGCATCTCACCAAAAATGTTTTCTATATTTTTAAAAATGTTTCCTATATTTTCACCAAAATATTTTCCAAGTATTTTCACTGGGTATCGAAAACGGGTTTACCAAGTACTTATAGATTTTCAGTCCTACGCCTGATCAACGTATGACCGAATTTTTGTGAGAACAAGGATGGGCTTATTGGGACATCGAGTTATAAAGAGTATTTTTATAAAAACTATTTTGGTAATATTATGTAGATTTTTAAAGTGTTTTAATTTTTTTTAAAAAAAATAAATACAGTTTATAGTTAAAAATGCTCAAAGAGTAATTTAATTGATAATAAGCATTTTAATAAATTCTGGCTTCGTTTCTTTTCGAGGACGAAAAGTTCTAAAGGGGGGAGGAATGTGATAACCCGGATTTTTGAACACTTAATAATTGGATAATTAGCGGGATTTAATTTATTAAAAATGCTGATTTATAGTTGATCAAATAAAATTCTGATAACTAAAAATATCTAGATGTATATGAATGGATTTGAAACTATAATAAATGTTGAATTATAAATATCTGGCAATGGTAAGTCTTATAGTAAATTAATAAATATATAAATAGATATATGCAAACTTTATAATGATGAAATTATAAGTGTATACATATACAAGTATATAAGTGTGTATATATATATATGTATATATATATGCCATGAGAAGTAGAATATATGGAAATTGTAAAAGTGTGGATATATATTTATATATCAAAAATTCACATAAGATATTTCTAATTATAATATATATATATATATATATATATATATATATATGTATGTATATATATATATTGTGATTGGAAGCATGGGTTTGAATTTAACATATAATAATAATTTTCAAAATCCATTTAAAGTTAAAATTCTATATTTTCAAACACTAAAAATAGTATCTATATATATTCATTTATTAAAAGTATTATAGTTAAGTTTAAAATAGGATTTAATAAAAGGTTAATATACTTTCTTTAAAATATACATGAAATAAATATGAGTTTGTATATATAAAAATATAAAACATAGTTAGTATAAACATAAATATTAAAACATAAGAAAATATATAATATAAGGTTTTAAACATTTGTAGCTTAGAGTAACATGCATATTAACAAGTGGCAATGTTTTTTCTCTAAAAATTTAAATATAAATAAAATGATTTTTGAGAAGAGGCTGTTTATAGTTAAACTCTTCACATATTCTCTTCTCAATCAATTTCTTCTTTCTTCTTCCATAACTAAAACCAGAAAAGAAATCAAAGCAAATTCTAAATCAACTCAAATAGATTCAAACATCAAGTAGCAGATTAAAAACATCAGATTCCATATCAAAGGAAAAAGAAAAGGCTCTGTTTATCAATATACTGTGAGTAAACAAAACTTTTCAAAGCTAAAAATCTTTTATTTCTTGGTGCATGTGATAGATCCGTGTAGTGTTGATGTATATATGGTTTGCATGGATGTTTTTAACTTAAATATAGTTTGAATTACTCAGTATATTGGTGTGCATGTCTGTGTGTATGTATATTTATATGTCTCTGTTATATTACAGTCTCTAATCCACTAAATAAATTCAATTGCTCCTCATATAATCAATGTTAGGCTAAGATCTCTGAAGATGAAATGTGTATATGAATGTAACATCTTCTTTAAAAATTATTTCAAGTGAAAATATTTAATAAATATTCTGAAAATAGGAAATTACAGTAAAATCTGTTTAAATCAGAAAAGTCGATGATCTTAATTTCACGATTTGATTTCATAATTAGATTCGTGCTAACAAATGATGATTTTTGATATTGGTTTCATAATTTTTAAGTTTGTATATGTTGAGAATTTCTGAGTAGATCGGTTTTTGCTTTTTCATCGATTTTCGACGATCGGCGACGAATTGTTCGTCGAGTTTGATGCTGGAGGAGGCTGGAGTATTGGGGATCGAGGGAAAAATGCTTGGAGGATTTATAGGTGGCTGTGGTGGCGTATCGACGATGAAGTAGGGTTTAACGTGTAGTTTTGGGTCGTCATAGTTCTCGAGCTCGTGCGACGTCATGAGTGAATCGGAGGTGATCGCAGGTGGTGGGATCGACGCGTGGGATGGTGGCGCAGCTTCGGGTGTGACGGCGAGTATTCTGGTGATCGAGATCGTCGGCGTGAGGTGGTTTTTCGATCGGGTTTGGGTTCCTGGAGGTGATCGAATTGTTCGATTTTGATTTTCGACGTTAATGATTTTTTTCTGGGTGGTCGGGACGTTCGTATGGGTAGTCGGCGACGTGTTGAAGGCGGCGAGATTGGTCGGAGGGTCGTCGTTTGGACGTGCACGTTTGTGTCTGGGGTGGTTATGGTGACGGGGAAGATGAGGGTTTCTCAGGTTTGACTCGAAGTTTTTCATGTGTTGTCTCGAGGAAAGAAGACGAGGGTGAGATGCTCGGGAATTAGTTAGATTATTTGGCTCAGGTTTGCTTTGGTGTTAACAAGTTTTATAAAAAGCAAAAGAATGTACATGTTTTATAAAATAATAACCATGTTTTTAAAGTAATATAAATGTGAATTTAGTTTCCAAAATAAATTTATTTAAAACAAGTTTTAAACAAGTTTTCAAAGATTAAAATGTTAAAGTTAAATGTTTAAAATTGTTTTGTTAAAAGTAATTATATATTAGGTTAATTATGTAATTAATTTCTAAATGTTTTTCAAATGAAATTTAATGATGTGAATAAGTAAGTGATTAAGGTAAGCATATTAAACTTTAATTAATAAAAAAGATCTCAAATGATTTTGTATGTTAATTTCAAGCTTTTAATTAAATAAGATTTAAATAATGAAATTAAGTAATTAATTAAGATAAAGGGTTTATCTTTAATTAATTAAGGTCTTGATTAATTAAAGGATCATTAATTAGTAATTAAAGGATAATTACTGAATGAAATTAATTATAGGATAATTAACTTAAGTAATTAAAGGATAATTAATTAATTAATTAAAGGATCATTAATTAGAGTGATTAATTAAAGGATAATTAATTAATGTAAGTAATTAAAGGTCAATTAATTAATGTGAATGATTAAATGATTAAAGAATAATTAGTCAATTTCAATGATTAATTAAATGGTTTGATTTATTAATTGAGCAGGATTTAAAAGTAATTAATTTATTTTGTAATTAAATTAAATTAATTAGAAATGGACAAATTAATCTTGCTTATGGATGATTGAATTGTGTTGAATGATTGGATTAATATCTAGCCTGATAATTCGTGATATACTGTGATATGATATGTTTGGGTTGAACTGTGATAATGTGGGTTATCTATCAATGATAAATTGCTGTGTGAATGTGACACCCTATATTTAAAATTTAATTATATTCACTTAAACAACTTGGATTAAAGATAGTATAGGATTCGAAGAGACCGGGATCAGATATCAGCAATATCCAAAACCACTTCGATTAGTAACCTATAATCCTTTATAAATTTGATTATAGAATCAAATAGGTTGGAATTGAATAAATTAAGTAAACCGGACCATCTAAACTAAGTAACGATACTTCGATATTGTTTGTAAAATAAGTGTTGGTTTTAAAACATGTTAAGAACTCGTAGTGAGGTACGAGTTACCCTGGTTTCCAAATAAGTTTTATAACTTAGTATTTCAAATTATATGGGTTTACTCACGCTGGTTTTCAGCCTGACCCGGGTGTTACTTTATTGTAATGCTCGGGTCAGACCGAGTATTACAGATTTTCAGGTTAGGACGTTCTGGAGCTCAGATGGCGAGCTGGATGGTAGGGACGTATGGAGTATATTCCGCTGAGAATTTGAGATTGTATTGATAGTAGTATGGGACAAATTATTATGTTTGTCCAGTTTGGTTGTACTCTAACATATTATATGTAAATTGACATTTACAGCTTCTTTGTATAAATGCTGCTATTTGTATATTATATTTTGATCCGCTGCGAATGTGTGATTCTGTGTCTTGTTTTCTGTTTCTTTTTCTACTTCTTTTCTTCTTAACTCTAACAATCTGGAATTTCCGGCATTCGATTGCTCGGCACTTCTACTGTGAAGATATTAGTGTCGAATTTTCTGGTTCGAAAATTTCGGGTAGTTATGTGTAACGACCCGTATTTTACGGATCGAAACATCGTAAAATAGTTGACCTTGGGTTGCATTGTTGTTAAGTCATTTTAGATTTTTGCAAAAAATTTGCTAAGTCCTAAGTCGTTCACGACTTAGAGTAAGTCGTAAGTCGTATACGACTTAGGGGATAGGAGCGACCCAGGGAAATGGCGGGTTAAGAGATTGGAGTTAAGTCGTGGACGAGTTAAGGTGTTAAGTCGTAAGCGACTTATGTCTGGGTGGTTTAAGTTAGTAGGCGACTTAAGAGATAGCGACTTATAGGAGTAGACGACTTATAGGATCAGCGACTTAAGAATTTACCCCGGTTAAGTTGAAGCCTATGTGTTAAGTCGTAGACGACTTAGGAGTTGAGTCGTAACCCAGTTGTTTGTTAAGTCGTAGAAGCATAGATCTGTTAAGTCGTATCTTCTGCCAAGTCATAAGTCGTGACTAGTGGTAAGTCGCTAGGTGCGCATGAGCTTAAGTCGTAGACGACTTAAGGGAGTTAAGTCTTAAGTCGTAGGGGATTTGGGTTTTATTGAGTCGTAGGCGCGCATGCTATAAGTCGTGACCGACTTAGGAGATAGCCGAGTTACGACTTAGTGGATTTTCAGCTATAAATAGGAAGGGTTTTTCTCACTTTTTGGGATCCGGATTTTGAAGCGACGAAGTGCTGCCATTTTGAGAGCTCGACTTCTACACTTCTTCATTTCTTTTCTCTACTCTAATCTAGTGATTCCTTCCATCCATATCGAAGATCAAGATTGCAGATTCAAGAGCTTAGATTGAAGATCTTCATCTTTTCAAGAGAGATTTCTTCGTTTGAAGCGGATTCGTGATAGATCAAGATTGATCCTTCGCTGTCCAGATCTGAAGCGTGTTGATTTGGGGTTGTTTAGGTGATTTGGTGAGTGGTGATTATCTCTCACACGGATCCAAAGGAGTATATCGGATTGTTGGCTCGATTTGGTGTTAAAATAGTGATTTCCATGCATTTTCTTCATCCTAAGTATAGATCCACATAGATCCATTGTTCATGATGATGTTACATCCATTTTATAATATGTTAATCTATGCAAGTTCATTCATCAAGTTTGTAGAGATATTGTTCATGTTTTCATGCTTGTTAGACTTTCAACTCTTTAATTACGAAATTGCCATTATTGTGATAATTGTCTACTTAGATCATATTTGAATGCTTGATTGTTTGGATTAATGTTTGATTTGATTGATTGTTATGTATTAGATGATTGATGGTTTGATTTAGACCAAAGACGATTCAAAAGCTAAGGGAAAGGCTCTTGAATTGGGAAAGCTGCTTGTGGCATATGTAGCGGGATGATGAAGCTCTTATGCGTAGATTTGATGATGTGATGTTGAGATGAGGCTTTGCGAGGATGTGATGAAGCGAGGAAATCATGAGATGAAGACTTGGTCTAATCCAGACGGGATCATTCCAAGCACGTTGGTAACTCGGTGATATGATTCGAGTTAAGGGTAATGGATGCTTGAGAGGCGCTTGAGCTAGTATGGAAATAGTCGTCAAGGAGGATGACTAGGAGGCTTGGATAGCATCGTTGTTGAAGGTTCTAGCATGCTCTAAGCAAGAGTACGTTTGGGCAGATTCGATAGTCCCAACGGCCGACTGTTGATGGTCGAGTACTCTGGGCAGATTCGATAGTCCTAGGCACGGGCTGCGACGACGTGCGGGAGTTATGTCTAGAACCGGGGTTTCCATTAGCCCTTGACGGACGGCTGAAAGAATGTGCCGGTCATTCAATTAACGGTGATATCGAAGCAATGATAAAAGTGATAGCCAGAGTCATGGATGTTTGGTTGTATCGTCATTCGGACTCAAGAGCGGTATTTTCTGGGTGCTTATCTGATTTAGGCCTTGGTACTTGGAAAACATCGCCCTTGACTCGAGTGATAGTAGCTTTACTTTAAATTGTATGCTCTTCTATGTTTGCTTCTGCTTAGTGTGTGTCCGGGGGCTATCACTGTAGAATGAGGTTGGAGTGGGAGGGTTGTATTCCTATTCCTTTTCCTTTATGCTCTTTTGGTATGTTGTTAGTTAATTTACTGCTCACTAAGACTGTTGTCTGACTCAAGGCTTTATGTTTTAACTCTTATTGCCTTGGGCTGTTCGTCCATTTTTGGGACGGGCAGACTAGGTAGCAGATGACAGGTGTTGTTCTTGCTTCTCACGATGATGATATCGAAGACGAGCTGGAGGGTTGCATATTATCTTCTTACTATATGTACTGGATGTTCCGCTGTTTTGTATTCTCTGAGTGTTATGTAGTGAGGCTTGATGTATTGGCTATTTGGATGCTTGTATTCAACTATTATGAAGTTTTATATGATGGCATTTTATTCTGTAAAGCTTCACTATATATATATATATATGTTCTATTGTATTTTGTCCATGCGCCGTGAGTAATACGATAGATTCTGTTGTTTTAATCTACCCTGACAATCGTCCATGGTCGCCTGACACACTTTACAGCGCACTATCTCTAGATTCGGTGCAGGGGTCATGGGCGGTCGTCACATTTGGTATCAGAGCATTGGTTAATAGATTTTACCCAACGCTCGCTGACATAACTACGTATGAGAGACGTAATTGTAATTTTGATGGATGACTACTATATATAATATAGTAGCTTAGTAGGGTTTGAGTCCTTTATGCAGTTGTTTCTCTAGAAGTTCTAATTATTCCTTTTTATAGATATTGAGAATGAGTCGAAGAGGGAGACCAGCTGCTAGGGAAGGCCGTGCTACTGAGGGGGCTGCTGATTATGCAGCTATGTTCGAAGCTATGATGACTTCGATCATGAGAAGGATACCAGTTCCGGGGGCAGTAGTAGATGTTGGAGTTCAAGTCCAAACTCCGAAACCAGTGGATTTTGCTAAGTTGTGCAAGGATTATACTGCTCTTGGAGGGAAGGTTTTCTTGGGAACAGAATCTACCATTGAGGTCCAGAGATGGATAGATGCTTGTAGAAGGATCTTTGGTGATTTGGGAATTGAGGATGCAACTAAGAGGAAGTTGGCATCAAGACAGCTTCAAGGGAGAGCTTCTGATTGGTGGAACTCTATTACCATCAATACTCCGGAGGAAGAGATTACTTGGGAGCAATTCCAAGTTAGATTTGAAGCTAAGTTCATTTCTACAGCTCAGAAGTCAGTTCTGTTCAAGAGGTTTGTGGAGCTCAAGCAAGGTGGGAGACCAGTTCTTGAGTATGTTTCTGAGTTCGAAGCTTTGTCCAAGTATGCCCGGTCATATATTGAATCTGCTTATCAGAAGAATGAGAAGTTTGTGACAGGCTTGGACAGTTATCTTGGGAGACAGTTGGTGGATCATTTGGATGATTCATTTGAGAAGCTTGTGGAGAAAGCTCTCAGGCATGAGAGTCTGTTTCCTAAGGAAGGATCTGTTGTTGCTGTGACCAGGGAAGAGTCTAAACCCCAGCAGGGTGGAAACAAGAAGAGGAAGCAGCAGCAGCAGAAGGGTAAGGATGGCCAGAAGAAGCCGAAAGGCGAGGTGACTTGCTACAATTGTCAGCAAAAGGGCCATTTCTCGAAGGATTGTAAGAATCCGAAGGCACCGATGAAGTGTCACAACTGTGACAAGCCGGGGCATTTCAGGAAGAATTGTCCAGAACCGAGGAGGGACAAGCAGATTGTGCAGGCTTATGCTTTGGGAGCTGTTCCGTCGTCTTCAAAATCTCCTACCGCTGAAGAGAAAGGAAAGAGTGTGGTTGTTCAAGGTATTCTTTTCCTATGTGGTGTTCCAGTTAGAGTTCTGTTTGATACTGGAGCGTCGCATTCGTTTGTTTGTAGTGAACTCGTAGGCCGGTTAGGTTTGGAACCGGATATTGTTGATAGACCATTGGTTGTGACTAATCCAGTTGAGGGTTCGTCTTGTTTGTGTATGTTATGCCGTGGTCTGATTGTGTCGAGTCATGGTTGCTCTTTTGTTTGTAATTGTTTTGTTCTGAACTTTGCGGGGTTCGGAATTATTTTGGGTATGGACTGGCTTAGGAAGTATGCGGCTAAGGTTGATTGCGAAAGGTTGGAAGTGACAGTCGAGAATGTGGAGGGGCGAAAGATTGTGATACGATGTAAGCATGAAGAAGGCGTCTTCATGAGCTTCATGTATTCGCTAGTTGTTCCACGGGATGGACTGTCATCAGTGCCGATCGCTAATGGATTCGAGGATGTCTTTGACGAAGTCAAAGGGTTGCCGCCGCATAGAGAGATCGAGTTTCGTATAGATCTAGTTGAAGGAGCCAGACCTGTTGTGATGCCTCTTAGGCGGATGGCGCCTAGGGAACAGCATGAGTTGAAGGTGCAAGTTGATGACCTTTTACAGAAAGGATTCATTCGGCATAGTGTGTCCGAGTGGGGTGCACCAGTTGTGTTCGCAACCAAGGCAGATGGATCATTGAGGTTGTGTGTGGATTATCGTGAGCTGAATAAGGTGACTAAGAAGAACAAGTATCCATTGCCGAGAATAGATGACTTGTTTGATCAGCTTCACGAAGCTAAGGTGTTTTCTCAGATGGATTTGGCAACGGGATTTCACCAGTTGAGAGTAGCTAAGGATAGTGTGCCGAAGACTGCTTTTCGGACACCATCTGGTTTCTTTGAGTGGCTGGTGATGCCGTTTGGATTGACTAACGCGCCAGCATATTTTGTGGATCTTATGAATAGAGTGTTCAGAGATCAGTTGAACAAGTTCGTACTTGTGTTCGTGGATGATATTCTGATTTATTCCAGAACGGAAGAGGAGCACAAGACGCACTTGCGTATTGTTTTGGAAATCTTGCGGAAACATCAGCTGAAGGCTAAGTTTTCGAAGTGTCACTTCTGGAAGAGTGAAGTGAGGTTCTTAGGTCATGTGATCTCTGGAAGTGGAATAGCGGTTGATCCCGCTAAGGTGGCAGCAATCCAGGATTGGGTTAGACCTAAGAATGCATCTGATGTGAGAAGTTTTCTTGGATTAGCAGGATATTATTGACGGTTTATCAAAGACTTCTCCAAGATAGCTGCACCGTTAACATGATTGACGAAGAAGAACCAAGTGTTCAGTTGGGATGCTAAGTGTGAGCAAGCTTTCGGAATCCTGAAAGAAAGATTGACAAGTGCTCCTGTTTTGACTATTCCAAGTGGGAATGATGAGATGGTGGTTTACACCGACGCATGTGGTACTGGACTTGGAGCAGTACTAATGCAGAGAGATAAAGTTGTTACGTATGCAAGTCGACAACTGAAGCCGCATGAAAGGAATTACCCAACTCATGATTTGGAGTTAGCGGCGATTATATTTGCTCTGAAGATGTGGAGACATTATCTGTTGGGAGTTCGATTCGAGTTGTTTACGGATCATAAGTCGTTGAAGTATCTTTTCTCCCAAAAGGATTTGAATCTTCGGCAGCAACGTTGGCTAGAGTTTTTAGCATCGTATGATTTTGGTATAGCTTATACTTCGAGAAAAGGTAACGCAGTGGCAGATGCGTTAAGTCGAAGACATGCAGGATAGGGAGCCATGTTTTCAGAATGGAAGAATCTCGAGTATTTAGCTGGATTTGACTTCAGGCCTAGATGCGAATTGGAACCTGAGATGTTGGCAAACTTATCGATAAGACCTTCTCTTGTGGAAAGGATTGGCAAGAGCCAAAAGCGAGACGATAAGCTTGTCAGGATTATCCGTGATTTGGAATCTGGATTGGATCCAGAAAAGGATAAAGGATTCGAGGTCGATCGAGAGGGTTGGCTTCGGAAGCAAGGACGACTAGTTGTTCCCGATATAGATGGATTGAGAGATGAAGTTCTGAAGGAAAGTCATCACTCGAAGTTGACAATTCATCCAGGTGGAAATAAGATGTATCGGGATATGAAGAGAACCTACTACTGGGAAGGTATGAAGAAGGATGTTGGAAATTTTATTTCCAAGTGCATGAATTGCCAGTTGGTAAAAGCCGAACAGAAGAAGCCTAGTGGATTGCTTCAGCCATTAGAAGTTCCTACATGGAAGTGGGAGCAAATATCGATGGACTTTATTGATGGATTACCTAGAACCAGAACGGGAAATGAAGGGATTTGGGTCATTGTGGATCGTCTGACTAAGAGCGCAAGATTCATTCCTGTTCGATCGACTAGGACTGCATCAAAGTTGGCTGAGTTGTATGTTAAGTGGATAGTTCGATTCCATGGTATTTCGAAGAGTATAGTGAGCGATCGAGACCCATTGTTCACTAGTGGATTTTGGAAGAGCTTCCAGGAAGTTTTGGGAACCGAGTTGTGTTTGAGTACAGCTTATCACCCTCAAACAGATGGTCAGACCGGGAGAGTCAACCGAGTTTTGGAAGATCTTCTTAGAGCATGTGTTTTGGACTTCGGAGGATCATGGGAAGATCACCTTCATTTGGTGGAGTTTGCGTACAACAACAGTTACCAGTCAAGCATTGGTATGGCACCGTATGAGGCATTGTATGGAAGACCGTGTAACTCTCCGACATGTTGGTTGGAAACTGGAGAAAAGCTGATACTTGGGCCAGAGATGATTCGGCAGACTTCAGATTGTATAGAGATCATTCGGCAACGAATGAAGGCAGCCCAAGACCGTCAGAAAAGTTATGCCGATAAGCGTCGTAAGGATTTGGAGTTCGACGTAGGTGATATGGTTTTTGTGAAGATTTCTCCACTGAAGAATGTTATTCGATTCGGGAAGAAAGGAAAATTGACTCCGAGATTTGTTGGACCATTCCCGATCATCGAGCGAATTGGAAAGCTCGCCTACAGATTGGAGTTACCAGAGAAGATGTCGAGTGTGCACAATGTTTTTCATGTATCATATCTACGGAAGTATGTGCACGACTCGAATACAGTGGTTTCTGCTGATAGCTGTGAAGACTTCGAAGTTGATCCAGTTGATAGAAGACCTCGTAAGCCGCTTCGTGTTGTTGAAACCGACACGAAACAGCTTAGGAGGAAGGTAGTTAAGTTGCTCAAGATACAATGGAGTGATGATGATAACGACTGTACATGGGAGGTGGAAGAGAGGATGAAAGCAGCTCATCCCGAACTCTTCAAGGTATGGCCCTAAGGTGTCGTGTCATCTAAACGACATTGTAACTTGTTCTAGTTTTAGAATTCTGCATGCTAAGCTAGAATTGGATGCATGGTTTGTTGATTTCTATGGATGGTAGGCATGCAGAATAGTCTTTGATTGCTTTGTTTGTTTGGGATTTCGGGGGCGAAATTCCTAAGGGGGAGAGAATGTAACGACCCGTATTTTACGGATCGAAACATCGTAAAATAGTTGACCTTGGGTTGCATTGTTGTTAAGTCATTTTAGATTTTTGCGAAAAATTTGCTAAGTCCTAAGTCGTTCACGACTTAGAGTAAGTCGTAAGTCGTATACGACTTAGGGGATAGGAGCGACCCAGGGAAATGGCGGGTTAAGAGATTGGAGTTAAGTCGTGGACGAGTTAAGGTGTTAAGTCGTAAGCGACTTATGTCTGGGTGGTTTAAGTTAGTAGGCGACTTAAGAGATAGCGACTTATAGGAGTAGACGACTTATAGGATCAGCGACTTAAGAATTTACCCCGGTTAAGTTGAAGCCTATGTGTTAAGTCGTAGACGACTTAGGAGTTGAGTCGTAACCCAGTTGTTTGTTAAGTCGTAGAAGCATAGATCTGTTAAGTCGTATCTTCTGCCAAGTCATAAGTCGTGACTAGTGGTAAGTCGCTAGGTGCGCATGAGCTTAAGTCGTAGACGACTTAAGGGAGTTAAGTCTTAAGTCGTAGGGGATTTGGGTTTTATTGAGTCGTAGGCGCGCATGCTATAAGTCGTGACCGACTTAGGAGATAGCCGAGTTACGACTTAGTGGATTTTCAGCTATAAATAGGAAGGGTTTTTCTCACTTTTTGGGATCCGGATTTTGAAGCGACGAAGTGCTGCCATTTTGAGAGCTCGACTTCTACACTTCTTCATTTCTTTTCTCTACTCTAATCTAGTGATTCCTTCCATCCATATCGAAGATCAAGATTGCAGATTCAAGAGCTTAGATTGAAGATCTTCATCTTTTCAAGAGAGATTTCTTCGTTTGAAGCGGATTCGTGATAGATCAAGATTGATCCTTCGCTGTCCAGATCTGAAGCGTGTTGATTTGGGGTTGTTTAGGTGATTTGGTGAGTGGTGATTATCTCTCACACGGATCCAAAGGAGTATATCGGATTGTTGGCTCGATTTGGTGTTAAAATAGTGATTTCCATGCATTTTCTTCATCCTAAGTATAGATCCACATAGATCCATTGTTCATGATGATGTTACATCCATTTTATCATATGTTAATCTATGCAAGTTCATTCATCAAGTTTGTAGAGATATTGTTCATGTTTTCATGCTTGTTAGACTTTCAACTCTTTAATTACGAAATTGCCATTATTGTGATAATTGTCTACTTAGATCATATTTGAATGCTTGATTGTTTGGATTAATGTTTGATTTGATTGATTGTTATGTATTAGATGATTGATGGTTTGATTTAGACCAAAGACGATTCAAAAGCTAAGGGAAAGGCTCTTGAATTGGGAAAGCTGCTTGTGGCATATGTAGCGGGATGATGAAGCTCTTATGCGTAGATTTGATGATGTGATGTTGAGATGAGGCTTTGCGAGGATGTGATGAAGCGAGGCAATCATGAGATGAAGACTTGGTCTAATCCAGACGAGATCATTCCAAGCACGTTGGTAACTCGGTGATATGATTCGAGTTAAGGGTAATGGATGCTTGAGAGGCGTTTGAGCTAGTATGGAAATAGTCGTCAAGGAGGATGACTAGGAGGCTTGGATAGCATCGTTGTTGAAGGTTCTAGCATGCTCTAAGCTAGAGTACGTTTGGGCAGATTCGATAGTCCCAACGGCCGACTGTTGATGGTCGAGTACTCTGGGCAGATTCGATAGTCCTAGGCACGGGCTGCGACGACGTGCGGGAGTTATGTCTAGAACCGGGGTTTCCATTAGCCCTTGACGGACGACTGAAAGAATGTGCCGGTCATTCAATTAACGGTGATATCAAAGCAATGATAACAGTGATAGTCAGAGTCATGGATGTTTGGTTGTATCGTCATTCGGACTCAAGAGCGGTATTTTCTGGGTGCTTATCTGATTTAGGCCTTGGTACTTGGAAAACATCGCCCTTGACTCGAGTGATAGTAGCTTTACTTTAAATTGTATGCTCTGCTATGTTTGCTTCTGCTTAGTGTGTGTCCGGGGGCTATCACTGTAGAATGAGGTTGGAGTGGGAGGGTTGTATTCCTATTCCTTTTCCTTTATGCTCTTTTGGTATGTTGTTAGTTAATTTACTGCTCACTAAGACTGTTGTCTGACTCAAGGCTTTATGTTTTAACTCTTATTGCCTTGGGCTGTTCGTCCATTTTTGGGACGGGCAGACTAGGTAGCAGATGACAGGTGTTGTTCTTGCTTCTCACGATGATGATATCGAAGACGAGCTGGAGGGTTGCATATTATCTTCTTACTATATGTACTGGATGTTCCGCTGTTTTGTATTCTCTGAGTGTTATGTAGTGAGGCTTGATGTATTGGCTATTTGGATGCTTGTATTCAACTATTATGAAGTTTTATATGATGGCATTTTATTCTGTAAAGCTTCACTATATATATATATATATATGTTCTATTGTATTTTGTCCATGCGCCGTGAGTAATACGATAGATTCTGTTGTTTTAATCTATCCTGACAATCGTCCATGGTCGTCTGGCACACTTTACAGCGCACTATCTCTAGATTCGGTGCAGGGGTCATGGGCGGTCGTCACATTATGTATCATTGGTGATGAGAAAGACAACACAAAGGGTGACAATGATGGGACGAAGGATTGCGTGAAATTGATTATACATTGAGTGAAGAGAGATTTTGGTATTAGGAAGAACGATAATTTAATTGAGTGATACTTTTGAACGGTGGTATTTGTACATTATTTTAATATGAACACTAGTTCATTAGTTGGAATATACCAATCGCACAGTACAGCATAAGTTAAGCTCATAACCTTGCTAAACTTTGCTACCTCTTATTCTAAAAATTACATATAACGTGTGCATCACAATTATATAATAAGGCAACGTTTGATTGCCTTAGAGATTGGCTTGAACACTGCTATAAATTTTATTTTATTTGTTTGTGAATGTATGCCCATGAATTAATAAAATTATAAAATTATACCGAAGATGTAAAAAAAGTGTGTTGCTAAAGGCGTTCACTTTCCCTTTCTTAACAGCATAGAAAAAAAACAATAAAGTTTATATGCATTCTAACATCAAAGCCATTTCACATGGTAATCAACCACCACGTAAAGTCTTTTTGCACGACGAACAGCTGCCGACCAATACTGTTTTTCACGGCTATCAACCACTGAACTACCATTGTTCGATGGTTGATCGTCGTGAAAAACGATGTTGGTCGGCGGTTGTTCACCGCGTAAATAAGAGTCGAAAATGATACGTTGGGTAGCCCTTTAAAAAGTCAGGTATTAGGAAGAGTATATTGTAAAAAAAATGATATTTTTTAATAATAGTATTAAAAAAAAGAAAAATGAGGTGTCCTCAGCAACACACTTAAAAAAGAAATTGTTAGTGACACTCAAATTTTGAATGTGAAGATGTCGTTTTTTGTAATAAAATTGTTTTTATTACGAGGGTACTACTAAAATGTTTCTCTCATAAAATTATACCGTAAATCGACATTGTACTTTTTTTTACCCTAATTCCTATAGTTTTCACTAATCTCCTTGGCCAATCTATAATTCAAATTATCAATAATCAAGTAATAAATGGAGCAATCAAACACAAATGAAATTCTTCCAAACAAGAAAGAAAGCAGATCAATTGTTACCGAAGAAAGTATATGTAACGTAGATTTCGTTCAACAAATCAGTTTGGTTTTTTTTTAATTTCTAAGGTTTCAGTCATATGGTTTAACGTGTTTGATGACATGGAACCATTACCAACTTCGGATCTGGAAACCTAGAGCGCGCACGGCTGTTTGTTCGAACCATGATTAGCTGAAGCTAACTGAGATGGAAGGAGGAAGAAATGTAAAAGGTACATTGGGGTTTTTAAAAATATTGGATAAAATAGGTAATAGTAAATAACTTAATCGATTTTGCATACCCTTCATAGTAGTTTCATTTTTTAGTGGAGTGAAAAAATAAAAAAAAATAAAAAACTCTTCATTCTCAAAAGTAGTGTCGATAGCAATACTTACAAAATATCAATATTCGTAAAATTATAAAATTACACTAAATAAAAAAAGTATCTGATCGGTGGTTTATGTGGTAGGACACATTAGGAGACAAATATTCAACCAACACTAGTTAATATGCTAGTACAGAAAACATTGGATTCTATTTGCTAATAATAAAAAAATTGATTAAGAAATTAATACCATTTTAAGCTAAGGACAATGGACAACTACCTCCATGTGCGTCCACCAACTTGAAATATATAAAAAAAAGTCTTTATTCTAATACGGCAATGGCATTCACACAATCCCACAATAATTCAAGAAAACTATGAATATCCTTGTTTGATTACAAAGAAGTAACCGATAAAGATAAGTATTCTAAGTTGGACCAAAACAAGGTTTTAAACACTGAATTACAGCAAGCTGTGAGTACAAATTCGACAGCAGTTTCGAGATAGCAAACGAATCCAGATTGTCATGAAATTTTACAGAAATTGTAATTCAATACTCCTAGTTCAATCTGTAAAAAGAAACCCTCAAATCCGATCTGAAACGAATGAGTTATGCTGTCTCAAACATGGACTCAGATCATGTTTGCAGCAACATGAGGCTCTCGCACGATAGCAGGTTCCGAAAAGATCGATAATGTACGCAGCCTTTCACTCGTAGAGTGAAAGACTGTTTCCGGATTCGAATCTGGACGGTCAGATCATCATGCGGAGTGAACGGTAGGAAGAAACACATTAAATGGAAATATATGTGCGGTGCCCATAGAACAAGTGAAGGAAAGCTGTAGGTGCATTGGCAGAAAGAAAAAAAAAATGGACAGAAATGTATGTTATTGTGATCCAATCTGTCAAGTTTGATAATGTTCCTTTTGGAACAGCTGTGTATCAATCTTCTATGGGTCCTAGCCATGTGATTGCCACCATTTCCCTTTTATCAATTTCCCTATCCACATTATAAAGGAGATTTATTATTCTTCAGTGGATATTTTTTTATTAATACTAATTTTTTTTTAATGTTTTTATATTCTAAAAGGTTATCAAGAAAATAAATAGGAAGGGTAGCTGGAACTTGGAATCGAGAACCGTAAAACCGAACCGAAAAGCCCTGAAGCCGAACCGAACCCGATGGGTTTCGCGTCGGGTCTAGGTGATGAAAAGTACAATAAAGATCCGATCAAACCCGACTCGAAAGACTCAACAAAAAAAACATTGAAATATATGCATTTTTAATTTTATTATCCAACCCGATCGCGTCGGATCTAGGTTTTGAAATGTACAGTTTGGACCTGAGAAGACCCAACCCGTCTAGAGCCGAGACCTGCCGGGTAGGGTTGGGTCCGTCGTATCGGGTCTAATTTGTTAGGGTCGTCTCGCATGTATTTAAAGAGGAACGACGGTTGGATTTGGAAAGTCCCACGTCGCTAAATAAAAATTGGAGAAGTGAGGTATAAATATGAGTTGGTAGGCACGTAACGTTGATGATGCTTTTTGTTACAACAAAGCGTTTGCCAACCGATATGCGTACGTAACGTGCTGGAGATGGGGAGGTTGGTACGACCAACGTTACACAACAGTGGTATCTGAGCCGAAGATTGGAACGACGGTTAAAATCCCACATCGCTAAATAACTTGGAGAAGTTGGGTATAAATATGGATTCGTAGACACATAACATTGGGTATTTCTTTTGCTACAACAAAGTGTGTGCGCCAACCGATATGCCAGCATTTATGGTAATGTGTACCGTTTTTAACCAAATCAGCGGGGTTTAAATCCTAACGACTCAATTTATTTTGTCATTTTCAAGTCTATATTGGGATCCAGTTTAACCTTCACAGTGCCTATGTCTAGATACTACAAGTTTTGTGTAAATTTAGGTGTTGTTTTAGTACATGCATCTTTGGCTAAATTATTTGCTTCAATTAATCTGATTCTTTTTTCACTTAAGAAAATTAGTCAAATGGCAATTAATTCTAATGTTTTCTTCTTTTTTCCTTTTGATTTGTTACATTCATCAAATCTAGCATTATCTTAAGGACTTCAAATAAATTTAATGAACTTTTCCAAATCTAATGTTGGATTAGATATGCAATCTGTTTTTAGAAAAATGCATTGATCTCATGTATGTTGTTGAAAAATTCGATTATAGTTGGAATTTTTTGTTTCGTATAAGCACAAGTAAGTTATTGTTTGAAGGCGAAAATGGTATAAATTATATGCCTTTCAAATTGGAAAAAATAAGTAAAATATATTTTAAACTACGATCTAAATTTTAAAAATCATTAAATGGGTGTTAGATGATCTATTTGAATTTCGATTAATCGTTTAGTTGGGAATTAAATAAGATTAATCGTTTAGTTTGTTACGTCTATCATTGCTTTTTCTTTTTTAAACATAAGACACTCTTATGAAATGAGCATTTCGGTATTAACACCAATAAATAGTCTAAGATAGCATTTACGACCACCTCCATACTCCACGAATACCGATGGATATCAGATAATTAACCTATCCGCTAAGAATCGATAAACCGAGAAATATAAATGAAAAGTTGAAAAGTTTTAGTTTAACATAAACAATTTTCAATCTCATTGATTATTAAAGTATTAAAAATAATAAATACGATAATAATAAATAGTTTTGAGCAGGTAATACGCATTTAATGCGTATAATATAAACTTCTAACTTGATAAAACAATAAATAAATATTTTTCATTATACTAAAATAAACATAATTTAAACTATAATCTTAAAAAAATTGGACGGTTAATTTTTGAATATTTATGTTTTCGTCTCCGCAGCCGTATTCGTTGTTGGATATTTGTCCGCTTTTCGCATGCACATGCGGACGGATTTTAGATTTTTCGAATATCCATTCACGGAAAAATGGAACATTCACATAAACACACGTCACCTTGTCACCTTAAATATGTGTATTGTACCAACATCACTTCACTATTATTAACTAACCGTAAGTAATCAAATTTGATTTTGTTAATATTAGATGTGAAATATTGGTATAGTGGTATTTTCTATAGATATTGACGTGTGTGTTAAATATTTTCTGTAAAATAAAAAAAAAAAAACAAACGTAGTCCACACGGGCGTTTCCACCGCGTGCCACATCGGTTTTCCACTTTCCTCGTTACAGGCAAGCATTATTAACAAATGTTATTTTACGTACACTCAAAATTTCCCTTATACATAAAATAATAATGTCAACAATATTAAATAAATATGAAATTGTCAAAGCTCATTAGCTTAACTAACTAGTGATATGGGGCTTTAAATTTAGATTCTAGAAATCATAAATCCAAACCATCTAAACATCAAAAAATGAATGTTTTGTTTGGACAAATTATCATTCTTATTTTTAAAAGAATTAATGTGAAATTGTTTGAAAGACAAACTTAGAAAATTTTATCTTCAAGGGATCAAATAATAAATTAGGCTTAAGTAGGAGGTGAGCATTATTTGGTTAAACCAAATAAATCAGTCAAACTTATTTATTTTGGTCTGAAAAATAAATTTGTTTATAATCAGTCCGTGAAAAAAAAAATTAGTTTGGTTATCGGTTTAACTAAATTAACCGATTTTTTATTATAATTTCAAAATTACCGATGTTATAATAAATTTATTAGATTAGTTCAGTAATCCAAATAAATTTTATTTATCATATATGTGTCAGAATTATTTTTAAAATCATAAAAATGATAAATAACGATACTTTAATTATACATTTATGTTTTGCATCAAATTATAATGAATATTCCAAAAATAAAGTGTAAAACAATTTTAGTTCGGTTAAATCGTATAACCAACCGAACCAATTAAATTTAATTTGGTTGGTTTGGTTTGGTTTTCATTTTTATTGGTTTTAGTTCGGTTTAACAATTTTCATCATCGGATAAATCCAGCCAACCAAACGCCTAGCTACTGTCCAATATCATTGTGTAGTAGCATTGCATGGATTAAAATTTCAATTTAGTGTGTACATGCAATGTTTTGATTTGGTTAGAACTTGAGGTAGTGAGGAGGGGGACGATTTCCAATCGAGGAAGAAGAAATAAATACAACACAGAATGAATGTTACTATGTGATAGCATTGTGTAGTAGCATTGTGTGGATTGAATTTTAATGAAGTAATGTATGTATGATTTCAGAATACTATTTGTATGTATCAATTTATAACATGGATTATGTAAAAACATACTATTTATTATATTTTTTCCTATGACATTTGTACTACCACTAGTAGTTAGCATTTTAATAAAAATCAATTCAATAATGCTCTTTTATGTATCATTTCAACATTTAATTCAAATACCTTTGTACATTATTATTGTTATGCATAACGTTTCATATTTTATGCTATATTTTAGTAGCATTACATGTTTTAATGCTAATATAATAGTATAATCTGAATTTGAAAATTGAATATAGCGTTTTTATGTTATAATGTCGTCGTCTAGCATCATTTCATTTTTTAATGTTACTTGTTATATTACAAAGTTCCATAAATCAGAAAGTTGAATACCACATTTTTTAGTGTTAAAACGCTACTTACGTTTTAATGCTAATTGTGATAACATACCGCGAACTGAAAAAAAATAAAAAAAATAAATTTAATATAGCAATTCATTTAAAAATGTTATCTTATAGTAGCATTTCATATTTACTACATATATTTACGTATTTTGTACAATTTAATGCTACCTTTTATTATTACTTAGTTGCAATTTTTTCCGCGCTTATTAGTATCATTTCAATTTTTATTTAGCCCTTAGTATCATTTTATTTTCTTTACGTAGTTCTATTTGCTTTTATAGTTTTCATAATGCTACTTTATAGTAGCTTTTTGCACCTACTACTAATTTTTATCTCTTAAGAATTTTTACTTCATGTATAAAGTTTTTTACTTATAATACCATAGTAAAAATTCTTAAGAAATTTTACTTCATGTACACAATTTTTTTCTTCACCCTAATATTTTTGTACTTATTATTTTTTACATAATTTTTTAATATACCCATACTCTATGGCACCATTTCGTACTTCCTATTATTTTTCTGTTGTCAGTGGTCACTGACGAGGAAGTAGAACAAGAGAATGTGAGAAGTAGTGTAATTAGAGTACAACTAACAGTAACTTTTTAGAAAATCTAGTTACCGCGCAATCAGGTGCAGCTTATTTACTTTTCCGTGATTGGTTCAGAATGATTCCGTGGCTAGTGAACAGACAGAGGATTGGTTTTTATAACGGCAAAGAGTTTGCCGTTATAATATTATAATGGTAAAGCCTTTGCCAATGTAATTAAGTTTTAATTATAACGCGAATACTTCGCCATTATATTCTTATGTTTTTTTTAAGCGGTCTGTGGCTGGTTCGAGATTACCTGCGTGCATAGCTCGTTCGTTCAGTCTGAAAGTAATAGAGAGTGTGAAGTGAACACTTATGTAAAGGATACATGAACAAGCGAGCAGACATTGATGGGATAATTATTTTGTTTACAATTATCCCAATTAAATTTTTTGAAAAAATACATAGCAAAAGAAGGTGAGAAATAGTGTAATTATAAGTTGTGAAGCGATACATATGACAATAATTATTTTGTATACAATTATCCTAATTAAAATTTTTGAAAAAATAATTGTATTTATCACTTGATTAATTACCAACTAAAAAAAAAAAAATTGAAACAATTACCAAATTATAACTCTGGGAATGAATCACTCAATTTTCCAAGCATAAAGAAACAAGCAAAAGCTATCAGCCGCCGCCGCCGACGACAGCCCTTGACCAATCACCTCGATCTTCTCCTCCAATTCCATAGTCCCACTAATCACCGAAGAACGCACACTCCTCAACGGCTTAAAAATGAACAAAGCGTGCTTCATACCCGGACTGAACAGCCAGTCATGAACATCCCAATAGACCTCCACCCTCTCCCTCCCTCCGGTCAACGCCACCGTCTCGTTCCCTCTAAACTTCCACTGCAAATGCTTCACGTGAATCGCGACATCGCCGTCGATCCTGACGACCATCTGCGGGTCCAGTCGCCCGCCGACGCCACTGCTCCCGCACTCTATCACCACATCGTGCCATTTCCCCGCGTCGCTAAACCTAGCCTTTGTCCCAAATCTCTTCTTCCCAAACACATGCTCCTTCTTCGAAACTAGGGTTGCCTCTATCGACGCCAATCGCGCCCCGATCCTTCTAATCGCTTCCGCCCTCCTGTCCCCGATTAGCATTACGATTTCGGAATCGGCGGCTAGGGCTACGTAGTAATCGGAAAGGGGCTCGGGTTCTCCTGCGAACTTGGCCTGCCGTAGATCCCAATAAACGTGTAGATTCCTTTCGTCGAGGGTTATTTTTTTGCGCCCGTCTTTGCGCCAGAAGTACCAGGGTTTCAGATCGATTTTAGACGTCGTCGCGGAATCGGAATCGTCGGAGTGTTGGACGGAGATGGAGAGGGAGTGGTTGAGGAGGTTGCGGGACCAGGTGACGGTGATGAGCCGGGAGTGGCCGTGGAGTTTGGTGCGGTAGATGAAGGTACGGATCGTCTGACCCGGTTTGCCGGAGGTGAACGGAGGGGAGGGGTCTGGGGAGAAGGAAGATGGGTCTTGCATCGTTTTGGTCATGGAAAAGTCTGAACAGAAATGTGGTACTAAATATGTGAAGTGAATTATTAGATTAGGATTGATGTAATTTGGAATTTGGAATATTAATTAGTTGATGGATGAGTTGGTTTTTGGTTCTTCACAGCTGGGGAAGGAGAAGTAGGAAATTGTTTTAACCAGTTTCTGTTATGAGAGTGAGGGAATTTATATTTGTTTATTTTAAATAATTTTCTTTCCTTTAATTTAAAGTTGTCTTTATTCCTATCTTTTGTAATTACAACAATTATTATTTACTATATTTAAAAAATGTAGAATGGTTAAAATTACAATAGAATGCTTGAATATGATAACAAATGATATGGTTATTGATGGGAATATTTTTATCAAATGACTAACAAATAAATTGAATTTTCAAAGAAATGTCATTGAGTTTCAATACTTTACATTTTATTCCATCCAATAAATGAGAAGAAAAAAGAAAAAATTGAAAGTTGAAGACCTACCTAATTAATTTAGGATCCCATGCTCCACCCGCTTGAGCGAAAACATGAGGTTGGGAATGTCGAGAATTTATTTTTTTTCTAAATGAATTAAATGGTTTTAACCTTCAAAGGGTAACTCGATTGGTCATTGCATCACATGAAAGGTGTTAGAATTGATTATCAAATGTAAATCCTTTGAATTACCTAAAGTATTTGTTGTGGGGTCGGTGTACTTCCCTAGCATGTTTACATGATAAATGGCCTAGTATAGTCTAACTGTTTCTTTAAGAAAGATAAAATGGTTCCTGTAAAGCCATTTAGACCAAAACAGTGTTATAGAAACCACATAAATATTCATCCACTTTATTAGTCATCCATATATGTTTTAAAACATAACTGATATATATGATTATTAATACTATAGATCTTCGTCAAATCATTTAATATATTTTACAACACTTGATTTTTCATAAATAAAATTGTAATAAACTGTTCGAAAAACATACATTGCACTATACGTTTGCAAATCATTAGTACAATTACATATTTGATACATCAAAATTCAATAATATGATAACACAACCTAAATAACATTCATTATTTCTAGTTGGTGACGGGGATCTACGATAATGAGAAAGCGAGGGGGAACGACGATGTCAGATCGAGGTAGGAGATTTGTTTCTATTGACTGTAATCTAGACAAGCGAGCCCACCTTTTGTGGTGTTGGTCGTTACCTCCCTCTAGGACCAAGAGTGGACAGATGGTTCTCTATGTCCAGTATTTATAGCTCGCCCATCACAGTTTATGTAGTCAAAACGCAAGTCACGCGCCCATCCCCCAACTCGAAGGTGATCAAACGCTGATAGTCACTTTGTAGAGGGAGAGAGACGATCTACCTGGGCTTCTCGATGCACATCTAGCTCAGGTTCTAGAACATCGCGAGCGTACCCTTACTCGAGTGCAGAACGAAGATCTCTGTTACGGGCACGAGCGCCTCCAGTGGGAGTCTCCAGCACGTTTATATCGTGGGCGCCATGCATTATGTTGTATGTGATAGAGTTAGGGGTATGCTCTAGGGACAATTCTGTAATTAATTATAAATTATTAACTCTATAATAAAAGTGAATATTACACATGCATCCCTAAACCAAACTTAATTAAAGCGGATCATTGTCAAAAAAACATACTTTCTACGTCATTGTTTTTGTTTTCCACCTATTTTTCCCCTAAATTACCCTTGCGCTTCAAAGTCGAGCCACGGTTCTTCTTCTTCTTCAGTTTCTTCTGATCAAATTGAAAGCCGAGCTGAGTTTTCTTCAGACAAGTGTTTAATTCTCGATTTCAATAAAAAATTGCAACTATTTGAACATGAATTAATCTTTTTTACAAAATATGAATTGTTTTTTTATTTTTTTAAGGATTGTTGGTGTTTTTTTTATGTTTAAATTCATTAATGATAATGAGAAATGATTGTAGTTTAATGTTTGAAGTTATGTGCATAAATACTTCAAATATTAACCTAGAATAACATTCGTACAGTTTTTTCCTACATATATTTTTAATAGTTGCTGGAAAATCCGCAATTTTTAAGATTATTTGCAGACATTGGTGCAAATTTTCATAATAATTGCAAAAAAGTCAGCAAATATTCGGAATATTTGCATATAAATATGCATTTATTTAGGAATTTTCCTCTACAATTATTCACTTAAAATTTAGCAAATATTTATAATATATACTTGCTGAAAAATCAGTGATTATTCCCTTAAAATCATTTGTATTCATCTTTGTATGCAATTATTTAAAATAATTGCAGAGATGTATGCAATTATTATGTATAATTGCAGTTCTGCAATTCTTCTGAGCAATTTGCATGTATATCTGAAAAATCTGCAATTATTCTCAATAATTGCAGAAGTTTGTGCAAATATTGTGAATAACAATAAAAAAATAACTGCTGAAAAATCTGCAATTTTTAAGAATATTTGTAGACATTGGTGCAAATATTCAGAATAATTGCAAAAAAGTCAGCAGATATTGGAAATTTTCGCATATAAATATGCCTTTCTGTAGAAATTTTTCTCTGCAATTGTTAATTTCAATATATTACGTTAGGAAGATGAATTTTGTCTTCATAATTAAGAATACATGAATAAAAACTGCATTTACTGAGAATACTTGCAAACATGTGCATTAAAAATTGCAATTAGTGAAAATACATGCATAAAAATACGTAAATATTCCAATATTTGCAATATTTCAGCATGTATTCTCAATATTTGCAGTAAAATATGCAAATATTGAGAATACTTGCATAAAAAACTTCAAATAGTGTCAATTTTTGCATTAAAAAATCTAATGCAAATATTATGAATATTTTTACTTTTTTCTGCAAATATTATGAATAATTGCAGTTATGGCTGCAATTATTCTTAATAATTGTAGAAAAATCTGCAAAATTCGAGAATATTTGTTTATAATACTACAAATATGTTCAGTATTTTCAAAAAATTATAATAATATATATGTTGAAGCTGCAAGTGTTTTTTTAGCAAGTATTCATTATTTTTACTTTCTTATGCCATTATTATGAATACTTGTAGATATTGCTGCAATTATCCTGAATAACTGCAGAAAAATCAGCAAATATTGTGAATTTTTTCTTACAATACTGCAAATATGTACAATTTTTGCAGTAAAACAAGTAATAATATATGTTAGAGCTGTAAGAGTGTTTTATCAAGTAATCAAATTTTTTACTGCAAATTTTCTATGTATTTGCAACTAAAAGTGCAAATATTAAGAATATTTGCAGTTTTAGTTGCAAATATTATTAAATTGTTGCTGATATATTATAATTTTTTAATTTTGTGAAGGATGAATTCGTTTTCATACAACTTATTGTTTTCTTTTGCTATTTCAATTTTACTGTTTGATTTTGATGCTCTACTTGATTATACTTCCATTATTTGATTTCAAATTCTTCTCGATTAATTAAAATGAGTATTTGGTTTCGTTTTCCTTTTAAATCAATCTTCTAGTCACCTTGATTTCAGTTTATTCACTAGATTATGATTCAATTTTGTTTACTGATTTTATTTTCGCAGGAACGATGAAGTGCAGAGAGAAATTACAACAGAAGGGTACTTTTGTCTTTTAGATGGTCCGATTTTAAAAACAAGGACCGGAAACTTATTAAAAAACGGAGGGATGTTTTGTGTATTTGCAAACTATATGAGGGATGTATGCCAAACGCACCCATAAAAAAATTTCATCCAAAGAAGTGTTTTTTTCTATTGTATACTTGATATAATGTGTTATATTTATTATTTATTTTATTTAAGTATATTTTAAAGAAAATCCATAAATGATGTGTTTTGTGATAGTAGTTACAATGCATTGTAACCATAAACAATTTATCACAATAAAAATAAACATATCATTTTAAATATTTCTAATCAAGATGTATTGAGTCTGAATATCGCTACATCCTTTGAGACTATTGTACATATCGCCTCCCAAATGTTGGGCGCTATATTACTCACGGCATCTGGGGGCACCAAGGGGTTACTTACTAATAGTTATAGGGTAATTATGAAATGGCTCACTCGATAGTTTTTTGTTGGTTAATATAACTAAGGCCAAACAGAAAATATCGATATGACAATATTACATGGTTCTGTCGACTTGATAATATTGTTGAACTTCAATGTGGACACTCCACTTTGATTATAGTTAAATCGTGGCATGACATCCATCGAACGACTGTAGTTGGGTCTAAGTTGAATCATTGGTAGTGAAACACCATTCAATAGAGAATTTGTCTTCTCGGTTATATGAGGTTAGTATCACGGTCAACTGTAGTCAACTCAAAGTCAAAGTCTTTAGCCATAGTAGTTCTGTTAATAATAATTATTATTATTGAACCAAGGACTTTATGCTTAGACTGTAAAAGTTGAATGTGGACGATATTGAAATTTTGACCACAAATTTCATAAGTTTTAATGTGATATAATTTTGATGAAGAAAATTGATGTACATAATAGTCACTATAGGAGACCACTTAAAATAGTAAAACTAGATTTTACTCAAACCATATAAGTGATAAATTTGGCAAAACTATCACACCACTAGTAACGATGACGTGTGTACATTAATTGTAACAACCCGGACGTGTGAACATTAATTGTAACAACCTGGAATTTTCGATCCCGAAAATTCCAGATAGTTAGGGAAAAGAAGAAAAGAGGTAGAAGAAGAAGAAACAGAAGCACCAAAAACACAGATTCTCACATTCGCAGCGGAAAGTATAATATCAAATAATAACAGTTATACAAAGGAAGCTGTATTTGTCAAATTACACTTTAATACATCATAGTTACAACATATACACAAATCACTGGACAGATACAATTAACATGTCCCAAACAACTACAATATATCACAGCGGAATACACTCCATACGTTCCTGCCATCCAGCTTGCCTCCTGAGCTCCAGAACGTCCTTACTTGGAAATCTGTAATACTCGGTCTGACCCGAGCATTGCATCAAAGTAACACCCGGGTCAGGCTGGAAACCAGCGTGAGTAAACCCGTTTAACATGAAATAATAATGTATAAAACCTATTTAAAACCCGGAGTAACTCGTACTTCACTACAAGTTAACAACTTGTTATGGTCAACACTTAAATTCACAAATCAATCCCTAAGTGCCTTTACTTAGTTTAAATGGTCCAGTCATTTAAATTAATCCCCATTCCAATCTATTGATTTCCATACCAATCTATAAAGAATCATAGATTTCAAATCGAAGTGGTTTCAGGTATTTACTAATACCCGACCCCGGTCTCTTCGAATCCAATGTTATTTATTAAACCAAAAGTTTAAGTTTAAACAATACAATTTATACACAACAATTCATCTCAAATCACAAAGCAGCACATATCACATATTGGAGATATTCAAATAATTCAAGGCATTCAATCATCCATAAGCAAGATTTATCAACCTCACCATCTCTAATTGATTTAATTAACCACTAATGAATTAAATTAATTACTTTAATTACTTTTTAATCCTAAATACTTAACATTTATTAATTACAAACCAATTAATTAATCATCCCTTAATTATCCGTCTTAATTAATCATCCTTGATTAATTATTCTTTAATTACATTAAGTAATTCCTTTAATTAATTACATAAATTAATTATTCTTAACCATTTACAGTAATTAACCTTTAATTACTTTCATTAATTAATGATCCTCTATTTACTTCCATTAATTAATTAACTATAATTAATTACATTGATCCTCAATTAATTACATTAATTAATTATACTTTAATTAATCACTATCATTAATCAACCTTAATTAATCATAAACAGTAATTAACCATCCTGTAATTACTTACCTTAATTAATTAACTCCTTAATTAATTATATTAATCCTTTGATTAATTACACCGAGTAATTAATCCTTAATTACTTCCATTAATTAATTATTAATTAATTACATTAATTAATGATCCTCTAATTATCCATCTTAATTAATTACTCTTTAATTAATTATTCTTCAATTAATTAATTAACCTTTAATTTATTAATTTAATTAATCCTTTTCTTAATTACACTAAGTGATTAACCCTTAATCACTTCCATTTAATTACTTCCATAAATAATTATCCTCTAATTACTTCAATAAATGATTTCCTTTTACAAAATTTTTACTTTTACTTAAAACCAGATTAACATATCATTACACCCGAGTCAAACCCTTATTAAACCCGAGCCTACCCCGAGACAATCACCCCACTCAACTACTTTGAGTCAAACCACGATTTCCACGAGCCAGACCCGAGAAGTCCTCGTCTTCCCCAAATCAAACATCAATCCAGATATCCAAATCCACTCGTGCACGTGCACAGGAGATCGCCGTCGCTCTGGCCATTGCTGCCATCCCCAGCACGTCGGCGACAACCCCTCCTCATATTCCGACCACCTAGAACTTCAAATCGATCCCAAAATCGAAAACGAGCTATACGAGTACCCACTGGAACCCATCGATCAACGAAAACCACCACGTATCACCACCTACAACCCTCCTGTGACCACGTCGGTCCACCCAAACCTTTGCCTCTATCCCACACATCGATTCCCCCTAGTGCGATCGCTCCCGATCCCCCATTGATGACGAAAAAGCCTTGTCTTTGTCATCGACCAAAATAGGTCGTCGAACCCTAGTTCGACGTCGTTCGGCCACCACAGTCACTGATAAATTCCACTACCATTTTTCTGATGATCTCCAGACCTCCAGCCACCTCCCGCATCAATCACGACCCACCTTCCTTCGCCGATCGTCGGCAAATCGACGAAAATACGAATATCGATCGACTCTAGATTCCCCCATATATACCAACTTAAAAATAATGATTTGATTATTGAAATTCATCATTTTGCAATTCAAATCTGATTGTAAAATCAAAACAAGAATCCCCGACCTTTGATTTTGACATATTTTTGATTATTACTGTGATTTATCATTTTATAAATAAGTACTCAACAAACATACTTGAATTTATTTTTAAAAATTGATATCACATTGTTACTATCATTTTTCATTTAGAGATCCTAACCAGAAAAGGATTGGAAAGAAAGAAATTGATTTTTAAAACTTATTTTTAGCCTGTGAAAACAAAACAGGGGGATGTTCATCAATATACAGGCATGCACATAGATATATCATAATTACATACATGCAAACATTTCTTCAATCATTCTTTAATCAGTTATCACATACAACAACAGATTAAAACAGATTAATCTTTAAAAGGTGTAGTTTACTCACCTGTAATTGATAAACAGAGCAAAGCTTTTTAGAAAATCTGGATATTGATTTGAACTTGAAAACTGGAAATGCTTTTGAATTTTGAACTTGAATTTACTTGTGTTGAACTGAAGCTTAAATCTGATTTGCTTTAAACTTTGCTCAGATTTAAATTTGAAGGAAGTTGCCATTGTTTTAGTTTTGAAGAAAGAAAAGAGACGAGAATGAAAATGTGAAAAGTTTTAACTGAACCAGCCTAATTCTCTAAACATTTTATTTATTTCAATTTAAAAGAAAATAAAAATGAAGTAAGACACTTGTTATTTGCAAGTAATTTTAACAACAAATGATATGGTTATTGATGGGAATATTTTTATCAAATGAGTAACAAATAAATTGAATTTTCAAAGAAATGTCATTGAGTTTCAATACTTTACATTTTATTCCATCCAATAAATGAGAAGAAAAAAGAAAAAAATTGAAAGTCAAAGACCTACCTAATTAATGTAGGATCCCATACTCCACCCACTTGAGCGAAAACATGAGGTTGGGAATGTCGAGAATTTGTTTTTTTTCTAAATGAATTAAATGGTTTTAACCTTCAATAAATCGCCTGGCATGTTTACATGGTAAATCCCTTGAATAACCTAAAGTATTTGTTGTGGGATCGGTGTACTTCCCTAGCATGTTTACATGATAAATCGCCTAGTATAGTCTAACTGATTCTTTAAGAAAGATAAAATGGTTTCCATAAAGCCATTTAGACCAAAACAGTGTTATAGAAACCACATAAATATCCATCCACTTTATTACTCATCCATATATGTTTTAAAACATAACTGATATCTATGATTATCAATATTATAGAGCTTCATCAAATCATTTAATATATTTTACAACACTTGATTTTTCACAACTAATTTTTTTTTTTTGAGATCATGGGGAACCTTAAGATCATGGTATTCATTGATACTCACTTAAGTAAACCCCACGCCGTGTGTCTACCCCGCTTTTATTTAGTCGTCGCACACGGATGCGTAACGTTGAAACTCCCACTGATGGTTTGGCGCTGGGATTCGAACCTGCCCGGACTATTTGAAAAACATACATTGCACTATACGTTTGCAAATCATTAGTATAATTACATATTTGATACATAAAAATTCAATAATATGATTACACAACCTAAATAACATTCATTATTACTAGCTAGTGACGGGAATCTACGATGATGGTAAGGTGAGGGGGAACGACGATGTCAGACCGAGGTAGGAGATTTGTTTCTATTGACTGTGATCTGAACAGGTGAGTCCACCTTTCATGGGTGTTGGTCACTACTTCCCTCTAGGACCAAGAGTGGATAGATGGTTCTCTATGTCCAGTATTTATAGCTTGCCCACCACCATTTATGTAACCAAAACGTAGGTCACGTACCCCATCCCTCACTCGAAGGCGATCAAACGCTGATAGTCACTTTGTAGAGGGAGAGCGATGATCTACCTGGCTTCTCCATGCACATCTGGCTCAAGTTCTAGGACATCGCGAGCATACCCTTACTCGAGTGCAGCACGAAGATCTCTGTTACAGGCACGAGCACCTCCAGTGGGAGTCTCCAGCACGTTCTTGTCGTAGGCGTCATGCATTATATTGTACGTGATAGAGTTAGGAGTATGCTCTAGGAGCAATTCTTTAATTAATTGTAAATTATTAACTCTATAATAAAATCTCATCCAAAAAAGGTGTGTTTTTTCTATTGTATACTTGATATAATGTGTTATATTTATTATTTATTTTATTTAAGTATATATTAAAGAAAACCTATAAATGATGTGTTTTGTGATAGTAGTTACAATGCATTGTAACCATAAGCAATTTATCACAATAAAAATAAACATATCATTTTAAATATTCTTAATCAAGATGTATTGAGACTGAATATCGCTACATCCTTTGAGACTATTGTACGTATCACCCTCCAAACGTCGGGTACTATATTACTCATGGCAACTGCGGACACCAAGGGGTTACTTACTAATAGTTATAGGGTAATTATGAAATGACTCATTGGATAGTTTTCTGTTGCTTAATATATTAAGGTGAAATAGAAAATATTGATATGACAATATCACATGGTTCTCTCGACTTGATAATATTGTTGAACTTCAATGTGGATATTGCACTTTGATTATAGTTAAATTGTGGCATGACATTCGTTGAACGACTATAGTTGGGTCTGAGTTGAATCATTGGTAGTGAAACACCATTCAATAGAGTACTAAAACCTCTAGCTATTAATACCTCTTTAAGAAAAATCCAATCAATAGAATCAAATGCTTTAGAAAAATCAAGTTTTAAAAGAGTACAAGTGATATTATTCTTGCAAAAGTAGTTGATATATTCTTGAACTACTGCTATACCATCTGTGATATACCTACCCTTTATGAAGGCAGTTTGAGTGCTATCAATTAAAATGTTCATTTTAGTATTTAATCTGTTAGCTAGAACTTTAGATATAATTTTAAAAGAGCAATTTAATAAAAAATTGGTTGGAAATCATTTAATTGATTGGTACCTAATTTTTTATGCAATAAGATTACATTAGCGAAATTAAATCTCCCTAATTGTAAGGAACCTTCATAAAAATCATTAAACATTTTAGTAATATCATCTTTAAGCACATCCCAAAAATATTCGTAAAATAAAATAGGAAAACCGTCGGTCCAGGAGCTTTATCTTTAGGCATATCTTTTATAGCCATAATAATTTCCTCCTCCTTAAAAGGATCATCTAAGCCTACTAAGTCTACCCTAGAATTATCTTTGTAAAGCAAATCTCAATTAGCTTTAATCCTATGTCTACTTTTAGAACTAAAAATATCTCTATAATAGTTAGTAAATTCGTTATTAAGCTCTACTTGATCAAAAACTTCTACATCATTTATAACAATGGAATTAATAAATTTACTACACTTTCTACCATTAGTTGCTTTATGAAAAAATTTAGTATTCATATCTCCATCATCCATCCATTGAATTCTTGATCTTTGTTTCCACATTATTTCTTCTTGAATAATAATTTTACTTAATTCTTCTTTTAAATTATAAAGAATATTTTTTTCTGAAATATTTAAATTTCTTATTTCTTCAATTTTATTTAATTTTAAAATATCATTCATAAGATTATCCTTTTTTATTCTAATGCTACAAAAAACTTCTTTATTCTATTTCTTAAGAAATGATCTTAAATCTCTTAGTTTTCTAACCCAGATTTTAGTAGAATTACCTAGATATTTGAGATTGTAACTTTTCAAAGAAAGCCATTTGTTTACCACTATATCCTTAAAATTATTTTCCAATAACCACATTTTTTCAAATCTAAACATTTGATTACCAAAATTTGCATTGGAACATAATAAAACAATAGGACAATGATCTAAAAAAATATAAGGGAATCCTACAACCTTACAAGAAGGAAATTTGTACTCAATTTCATCGCTAATAAAAAACCTGTCTAACAAAGCCATAAAAGGGTTTCTCTATTATTTGACCAAGTAAATTGTCTATTACTTAATTTTAATTCTATTAAATTACAATTAATAATAAAACTATCAAATTCTTCCATAGCCTCTAAGTCACCTTCCCTAGGGGATCTCTCTCCTAAAAAGCTATTTACATTAAAATCACCTCCTATAATCCATGGTCTAGGAGCCAATATTCTAAAATCTAAACATTCAAACCAAAGTACCATACGACCTATTTTTGAATTAGGACCGTACACATTAGAAATATTAAGGATAGAGTCATCATTAATGTCAGAAAAAAGTAAATGTATCGAATGTTCTTTAATAATAGCTTGTAAAAGTCTAGCACAATTATCTTTCCAACATATCATAAGACCTCCTGCACTACCCCTAGCAGGAAGATAAGCCCAATGATAAAAAAAGGACCTTCTAGGCTTTTAAAAATACGATAGTTAGGAATCTCTATTTTAGTTTCTTGAAGTAAAACTATATCAATATTATTATCTTTGAACACAGATTTAATTTTTCTACACTTCCCTAAATCATGTAATCCTCTAATATTCCAACTAATTAATTTCATTTTTCTAGTGACTTAACCCATTCTAATTCTTTATTTTTAATATATTCAATGTCTAATTGATTATCACTAAAAATTAAACTTGAATTTTTAGCTAGAAAATGCATTTCATTAGTAGACATGTTATTCAATGCACAAGCACAATAAGTATCCTTTTAGTTAATTAAAACATCTTTTAACTTTTAGAAATCTTCATGTCACTTTTCTTTGAATTACTTAGGAAAATATTTCTATATTCTATTATTAGTATAATTCCAATCTTAATGGTGATTATTTATTTCCAAAACATATTTTTTAATGGGTTAAAAAGAAAGGATAGTTTGGCTAAAGTCCCTATTAAGTTTCAAAATACCCCAATCATCCTTGCCAAAAAAAGCATGTAAATTAGGTCCCTAGAATTAAGTTACTAAATAATTGCATACATTTATGCAATTATTCAGTGAATAATTGCATAAATGTATGCAATTATATCCAAAAATTGCAGACTTCCGCAGTTATTCACTGAAAAATTGTGGAAATTTTACTTAATTTTCCAATCTTTTTTGAAACTTTGTTGAAATGAGTTTTAATGTTTACAAAACGTATATAAACCATTTTAAACCATAAAGAGGTTAACAATGCTATATATACCATTGTAATAAGGGGAAGTGATTCCTTTGTGTAAATTCGGCGTGTATTTTACCATAAATTATTTCCATATCAAGCAAGCATATTATCAACCAATCATCCAATAATAAATCATTTTAGCATCCAAACTATGCTAATCAAGCAAGTATACTTGCATAGCATGAATCACTGATAATTTAAGATTAATTTAAATAAGATGGAAGTAGTGTTCTCACTTTCATGCTATTCGACTCCAAGTGTCTTTTAATCGACGAAACGATCCCTTTCTCCGCACCGAAGCCTATGGAACTTGCGCAAAACCTTAGTGATGCTCAGCCAAGCTTGTATGAAGGTGAAAGCTCGGCTTCAAGATTGTGGTGGTATGGGCCGTGCACTTTAGTGAGGAAGAGTTGGAGTTTGCCTAACTTTTTAAAGCGATTTGACATCATATGTGTATGGAAACAATTTTAGCAGAACTTCGATGCGGTGTTGAAATATTTTTCCTATTTAGAAAGCCATTGAAGAAGAGCTATTAGAGAGCTCAAGAAGAAAAAGAAGAGAAGTGAAGTGAATTTGTAAGGAAAGGAAGAGGATATGCATGTGTATTTATATGGTAGAAATTCTTGTGCATGGAATTACCAAATACCCATCCCCTCCTGTCATAGCTTCGACCGATCCTCTCTCCATGTGCCATCCATCACTTCATGATGTCATAGGTGTGTAGGTGTGTAACTGATGGTGATTTGATTTTAAGTTTGCTTTTTCATTTTAACTTTTGTGAAAAATATCTTCCTTACTACTTTTACTAATAATACTTAGTTTTAATTAATTATGGTTAACTTATATGTTATTAATTTGTTATATGTACAAATATATGTCATTTTAACTTTCAACATTGTGACATTCAAATATAACTTTTATTTGTTAAACCATTGAAAATCCGAAATCTGAATCCCGGTCATATTTTTAGTTTTAAATCAAACTATTTATTTATGTAAACAAAACTTGAAAATAAATTTCTTATCATCTTTAAATAATTAAAGCAAGATGATTTTAGCTCTAAAACTATTTTAAAAAAATATAAAAACCCATTTATAAAAATACGACGTCGAACTGCCAGAAGGCGACGAAGTTTATATATCTTTATAAAATAAGTTTATATATTTATAAAACCATTATAAATCACTTATTATCATTATAAAATAATTAAAATAGATTATATATCATTTAACACAATCAATTGAATATTAAAAATTAATTAAATATTCCTATTCAAAATGATAAAATTATGGGTCATTTACATTCTTCCCCCCTTAAAAGAATTTCATCCCCGAAATTTACCACAATCCTGAACCCAAAAGAGTTTACCCAAATTATTATCTTTAAACTCAATTCTATATGATATAACCAGATCATTCGTAATGTATGATACGATCTTCTACTCAAATACACAAATATATTTCCGAACTAGTATTGATCCCTTGATCCTCCAATGCGGACTCTGATCTGGCTTCTTGATAAAAAACCTTCGCTTCTCTTACATAGCTCTAAACTATGATAGAAAATGCATGTATCCAACAATAAATTCTCATCAATGTTCATCGTCAAGAATCAAGTGATAATTCCTTTTCCAGACCGGTGTGAACACCTCAAAGTTTCGTACTTAAATTTAGATCAGAATCGTGCGACGAAATAATCTACTAGCATATAGCCATGGGATACCCATCCACATCGTAACAGGTATGTTAATCAAACTCTTCCTTTACCTGTGGCATATGGTTTTCAGGTTGACCCTTTTTCTATTCCCTCGCCGTCACTAGAAAAGATTGTTAAGTCATTCTTTTCTTCCTAATTTGCTCTTGAGAATTCTCCTTTGGAATAATTCCTACCATAATTGGAAGGCTTCTACAACAGATAATGAATTACTTAGAAACATATACTAAACATTTTAACTATTCTAACCTGAATCTAATATCAGATTTTAATAAGTTTCTTACTAACTCAACTTCTTAAACTATCAACTTTATGAAATATCTTATAGTCAAAATTCTGAAATTCTAATCACAAGATGTTCTTATACCATTTTATGTTTTTTAACCAACTCATGGTAATAACTTAATATTATTTTCCCATAATTAAAAATATCTTTTGAAAAAATGACCCTTTAAATTCAAAATATAATCCTAGGTAAAATTATTTCATTCACCAATTTTCAAAATAAAAGTCATTTTTATATAACATTAACAAATACGCCCTCATATATAATATTGTCAACTCATTCTAGGGTTTCACTTACCCTATCTCTAATGAGTTACTCAACCTAGGGTGTTACTAACCCTATCACTGATGAGATTTTACCCTACCAAGCTTTGGTGTTTGCTCAACCTAAGCTTTGATATCAACTATAACGACCTACACTTCCATACAGTTTAGATTGATAATAAACCACACATGTCCAACCCAAATTGAATAGAAAGACGGACAGTTATGGGTAAAAAGAAAAAGAAGACATAACAGAATCTCACATGAATGAAATAACATATATTATTTCAATAATATTTATAATGAAATAACTTTTAAATACATATATCAGAGTCTATCCTAAGCTCAGCCTAGACAGTTATAAATACCTATCCTTGCAAATGCTGAATAACAAAAAATAGTGAAAGTAAACTACGTCCAAACATTAATGAAGATCTCCATCTCTCCTTTGGAAACTCCAGGCGTCTTTAGCTAATCCTCAAACTACTCGGATCTGACCTAAGTATTAAAAATACCCAGATCAGGCTTGGCAAACTAGCGTAAGACACGAATTATAAATATATATGACAGTGTAATAGATCAACTTTGATATCAAATAGAACCTTTGGAAATAAAAGTGTCTCATAAGACCACGCTGCATATAAATATGGACGAGTTTTTACCTTATGATAACCAAAACATTTTTATCAAATCATTTGATATTATTTCTAATGACATTGCTTTGAAAATCCTTTCAAATAACATATTAAAATAGCCGGAATTGTTACATTTGTTAAATTCAGTGACATATTTAGGTATACAATCAAGTCCGTAAAGGCACGCATTGGATATTGGATTCCAACAATGACAAGGTAAGGGAATACCTTTCGACGGTACATCTCTAGAGGAATGTACCGAGGTACATCTGTAGCCATAGCATACACAACAAACCCGATATATAGAGGGAAATCTAGAAAGGTGATGATCATCTCCTAATGGATGCGACCCACATAGCCTTGCCGCATCTACCATATTTTTGCCATTACCGATGTGTGAGGCTTGAGGTAATGTTTTACCTTTCTCAAAACAACAAATCGCACTTTTATTGCCACATTGCTATTTCTGACGACACACTAATTGGTTTCCATAAAAGTACAACCCTCGAGTTTATATGCCTCAGGGAAGTGTGTTAAGTATAAGAGGGGTTACCTCTTACACCACCAAATAGATGTACGTTTGTAAAAACCAATGTATGTGGTCTTAGAAATGCAATGTCATACATTCGTCCATACAAGTTGTCTAGGAACAGGACAAACCGAAGGTACTCCTACTACACCCTGTTTGGGAATCACCCCTAGGATTAGTAGCGAGCAGTCTTTGCATCGAAGATTACAAAATGAAGGTACTACTGCCATCATATGTTTACAATATGGGAACCATGAGGTTAGTGGCAAGCAGCCCTACATTATGAGAATCTTCGTCTTAAAAATCATTGACTTCAACATGTCTTCACTTTCGAACATGTATATTGGTTCGAAGTGGTTTTTGGATACGGATCACCTAAATCCGATCCTAGTTTTTCCAAACCAATTATCGATAAAAAGATGTGTATATGTGTATACAGAAATGTTAATCCTCTTTTGTTAACTCCTTTGGTTAATTTAAACCTATTTTAACTTTAAGAAATCTTCAAATCACTTTTCTTTAAATTACTTAGGAAAATATTTCCATATTCTATTATTAGTATAATTCCACTCTTAATGGAGATTACTTATTTCCAAAACATATTTTTTATTGGGTTATAAACAATTTTATTTAAGGCTTCATTTACTTTATACCCAAAACAATCAGTACCAAGTAAAAAGGATTCATAGATTTTAGATTAATTATACTCAATACTAATTTTCGTATTCAGCTTGTACTATTCGTCGAATAACGGTGAAATCACTTTCTAAATTCACACGGATTATATGCATTCGCTCCTCAGAATTTAATGTAGAGTTTAACTAGAGAATTTATCTTTACCATCAAAATTCTATTTTAAATCTTGTTTAACTTTTGAAAAAAAACTCCCTGTCTCTTTTCGTTTATCTTAGGAAAAATACGGTCCAAGTAAATCAAAGTATCTATCCCCTACGTTGGGCCAGTCCGTATAGCTAGGTGGAGCAGGCAACAGGTTTTCCAAAATCCAGCTAGAGATTACCTCTCTATCACCCATAAAAGGGTCAAGTTATTTGATCCACTCTAAGATTTTAAATTTTTTTGATTTATCATTTGAAAAATATTTCAAAAAGATTCGTGAAGAAAACCCAAGTTTAAATCTTTATTCAACGGTTACCAAATTCCATTGCTACAGTGAATAGTGATTTTAAAGCTTTATAGATTAAAACACCAATTTCATTACATATATGCCCATTTTTATAATTCAAATTCTTTTTCAAACATCTTAACATATTTATGGAAGTTATATTTTGAAAGATTTAAAACATCCATTTTGAAGAGTTGAAAACAATATTTTACGAACTACCAAAACATGATGATTTTGAAAACTTGATTTGGACATATCTAAAACTTTATGAAAAGAAATCTTGATTTTTCTTTTTCAATTAAAAAGCTTAACCACAAGGGTTTAGAAAAGTCTTACTTCAATAAATTCTAACTTATATTTCATTCTACACATTGATTTAACATTTTATGGCGCAAAACCGTGAACTATGCGACGAGCTCATTTTTACTCAATTTTCCAATCTTTTTCAAACTTTGTCGAAATGAGATTTAATGTTTATAAAACATTTATAAACCATTTTTAAAGAGGTAAACAGTGCTATATATGCCATTATAATTTATAAAGGGAAGTGATTCCTTTGTGTAAATTCGATGTGTATTTTACTTTGAATCATTTCCATATCAAGCACGCATATTATCAATCAATCATCCAATAAAAAATCATTTTAGCTTCCAAACTATGCTAATAAACCAAGTATACTTGCATAGCACAAATCATAGATTATTTTAAGATAAATTTAAATAAGATGGAAGTAGCATTCTCACTTTCATTCTATCCGACTCTAAGTGTTGTTTAATCGACGAAACGATACCTTTCTACGCACCGAAGCTTATAGAACTTGGCCCCTGACCTTAGTGATGCTTGGCCAAGCTTGTGTTGAGGTGGGAGCTTGGCTTTGAGATGGTGTGGTGTGGGTCGTTGTAACGACCCGAAATTTTCGATCTCGAAAATTCCAGATAGTTATGAAAAAGAAGAAAGAGATAGAAGAAGAAACAGAAAATAAAACACAGAATCTCACATCGCAGCGGATAAAATATAATATCAAATAATATTATTTATACAAAGAATACTGTATCAGTCAAATACATTTAAATACATCAGAGTTACAACATATATTCACAGATACTGGACATATACAAACAACATGTCTTAGATAACTACAATATATCACAGTGGAATACACTCCATACGTTCCTGCCATCCAGCTTGTCTCCTGAGCTCCAGAACGTCCTTACCTGAAAATCTGTAACACTCGGTCTGACCCGAGCATTACATCAAGTAACACCCGGGTCAGGCTGGAAACCAGCGTGAGTAGACGCATCTAACAAGAAATACCCAACATAAAATTTATTTGAACCCGGGTAATTCGTACCTCTTACAAATTAACAACTTGTTATAGTCAATAGTTAATCAATCTCTAACTACCTTTACTTAGTTTAAATAGTCCCACCATGTAAATTACTCCATTCTTAGCCTATTGATTCCACATATTAATTTATAAAGAGTCGAAGCGGATTTGGGTATTTAGTGATACTCGGTTTCTTAGAATTCAATGTCACCATAATTCCGGTTTAAGTGGATACAATTAATTTAAATACAGGGTGTCATAATTCACCCAGCAATTTATCATCTATAGATAATCCACAATATTACTGTTCGACCCATCATATCATGTCACAGTACTACACAATTCAAATACCCGAGATATTTAGACAAACCGAAATAATTCAATTTAAGCCTATCACCTATAGGCAAGATTAACAGTTAAACGACACACAGTTAATTACCTAATATAAACTAGATTTATTATCTTTAACCCTGCTTAATTTATTTTAATAAATCATATCCCACTTCCTAAATTAATCATATTGATTAACCAACTCTGATTAATTTCATTGGTTAATTAAGCTTAATTTATCCTTCCCTAATCAATTAATTTTTTATTTAATTAATCAATAATTGACCTTTAATTACTTGTTAATTAATTTATCTTAATTTCTCAAGACCTTTATAAATAAGGAGTTTAACCCTTATTCCAATTAATTTTCCCAATTAACAATTAAAATCTAATTAAATACTTAGGCAAGATAATTTATTATTTACCTATCTCTTAACTGAAGCCTTTAAATTTAATTGCTAATTAAATACATTTAATCTTCTTAATTTTGTTACATTGTTAAATAGGTCTTAAATAATTTTAAGAAGTCTAACTTTACCACTTAACTAATTAAGTCACTTAGATGAATACTCTTGTAAAAAAAACGACTAGGTGAATTACAGAAAACTTAGTTATATTAACTTTAAACACCTGAAACATAGTCATCTTTTACCCGATACAATTCCCAGGTTACTCAAGAATTATCAAATACTTCCCGAAAGACTTCCCTGTTCTCACGCATCTTCCCCTTCCTTGCTCCTTGTTCTTTCTTCTTCTACTTTCTTTCCTTTTCCAGTTTATACTCAAGTTAACAAACCAGCTTAAGGAAAATCACGCGCTCAGTTTTCTTTTTCTCGTGTCACCTTTCTTCCTCCCTCGAGTTTCACTCGATACAATTCGCCATGGCCTCACTGGTACGTGCACGTCACCCCACAAAGCAGCTTCCAGGCCTACACGAGATCGACTCAAGACAGAACCTGGGTTTTTCTTCGATTCCATTATCCCAGACTCGACCGTGTACGTGTGCACAGTGCACCCCATTCCGATCAACGCTGGTCATCCCCTTGATCGCCGACAATCCAAATCGACCACCTTTACGCGATCGATCACCCAAACCAACAATTCAACGTTCGAATCAAAATTCAACACTTCCAGTCGAAAACTGGAATATTCAAGTTCGCCAAAATTTGCTTCGTCTCGGCCATCTCGACCACCGGAGTGTCTACGCCTCCGGCTACAACTCCGACGACCTGATCTCTTCCACTTCCCAGAAGGCGGTGGCACTCGATCCACCAGAGGCTTCACAGTGGCCTCGATTCTAGACTCGACCAAAACACAGTCCAAAACCCTACATTCGATCCGATTCCAAAATCCATGCATTCGAAAATATTTTTTTCATTTTTCCCGTATTACTACATTTCCAAACTTGCCTCTCCTCAAATCCCAGAATTTAAATTTGTTTGGATCATCTGATATTGGTAAAAACGCCTCTATGTTTCATGTTCGAACTGCACCTTGAATACTTGCTTTAAAATCATCATTTAAATCTTAAAAATCCTATCTTTCAAAGTCGATTCAAATTATAAAATTGAATCTCAGATTCGAATTACTCGAATTTTATCAAAATTTAGCGTATCCTCTGTAAAACAGGTTTTACTAATTACATATGTTTTTTTTTTCTTGAAATTATTTTTAAATCATAGTTAACTCATAAACAAGCATTTTTGCTTTAATAACCAAGGTCTAACAAAGATTAATTGATTTGATATATATATTTCTCTTCAACTTAATACTGGGAAACTGGAAACAGGGAAGTTCCTCACATAACAACATGCACACACTTCTGCTATTTACAAAATGAAGATATATTCTGGTATATACATGAAAAATCAATTCCAAACTCAGGCTTAACCATCATCAGTTGAATATACTTAAATCTCTTTAAGTTGTTTACTCACCTTGATTAGTTGAACAGAGGACCACACTTCCTGGATTTCAGAAAATAACAGGTTGCTTAAGTTTTCAGTTTGCCCCTTTTTTTTTATTTTTTTATACGATCAAACTGAATTGTAGATTGTTATAGAAGGAATGAAGTTATGCGGTGATAATATTTGTACAGGATGAAAAGTCTTGTTGTACCAAAATAGCAGATGCATATATATATAAATAGAAGAAAGTGGATTTTGAGGGAAGGTATTATCTGGTAGACTTTGTTTCCTCTTTTGTGAACAGACTTTTATTTCTGAATTTTAAAGATTTGCATATTTTCGAATTGACAATTTGTTAGGCTGAGATGATGGCATTTAATGCCTTGGCTTCTTAATATGTTTACATGATTATTATGTTTTTGCCGTGTTTATAGATATATTGTATGAAAGTATACTCTTCGCAGGTAGATGTATGGCTTGTATATGAAGCTACTTATTTATAAATATTTGCTTTATTGCTTCTAGTTTGAACTATAATATACATATTTTGGTAGGTGATTAGTTCCATACTTGACTGATTTCATTTGACTTTAAATGAAGATATTTTATTTGTATCTTGCCTTCATTTCTAACCTTTGCAGATAACATACAAATATACAAAGCCTGGTTTTGCTTTTATGTTATGTTTTCATACTTGTCTTCTTTTCTATTCTTGCCTGCATACTACCTTATAGGTAACATTTCTTTACTTTGTCTGCCTGATTATGCACTACTCAATCACCCTATGTACAAATATATATATATATATATATATATATATATATTTGGCTTTATATTATATCTATCTAGTATAAATACTTATTTCATTTCTTTGTTTTAAAGTTTAACTATCAAATATTTGATTTACTTATTTATTTATTTATTTTGTACGTACACACTTGTATATTTTCATATTTTTCTTTGCTTTATTACTTTGCATATACCCATGTATTTATTTATCAAATGTTAACAATGTAAAACATTTTAATTCAAATTTTATAAGAAAGATTTTATGGTAAATATTATTAAGAGATTTTATTTTAAATTTCCAGAATCCAATTCCCCTTTCAAATACAAATTTATATAAACAATGGCAATTATTTCCAGAAGATTTATTCGTTTTAAAATGATCAGTTTACATTTTATTTAATTGGTTTAAATATTTATTAAAACATTACTGTCAAAATACCGGGTCATCACAGTCGTGCACTTTAGTGAGGAAGAGGTGGAGTTTGGCTAACATTTTGGAGCGATTTAATATCGTACGTGTATGGAAACAATTTTAACAGAACTTCAACCTGATGTTGAAATAATTTTATTATTTAGAAAGCCATTGAAGAAGAGCTACTAGAGCGCCCAAGAAGAAGAAGAAGAAGAGAAGAGAAGTGAATTTGTGAAGAAAGGACGAGGATATGCATGTGTATTTTTATAGGCTAGAAATTCTTGTGCATGGAATTACCAAAATATCCCTCCCCTCCTATCATAGCTTCAGCCGAACCCCCCCTCCATATGCCTTTCATCACTTCATGATGTCGTAGGTGTGTAAGTGATGGTGAGTTGATTTTAAGTTTGCTTTATCATTTTAACTTTTGTGAAAAAAATATTTTTCTTAATTACTTTTACTAGTATCACTTAGTTTTAATTAATTATGGTACTTATATGATATTAATTTGTTATATATGAATATATATGTCATTTTAACTTTTAACGTTGTGACATTCAAATATAACTTTTATTTGTTAAACCGTTGAAAATCCCGAAATCCGAATCCTGATCATATTTTCAATTTTTAATCAAACTATTTATTTATGTAAAAAAAACTTGAAAATAATTTTTTTATCATCTTTAAATAATTAAAACAATATTATTTAAGCTATAAAACTATTTTAAGTAATATAAAAACCCATTTATAAAAATATGATGCCGAACTTCCAAAATGCGATAATGTTTATATATCTTTACAAAATAAGTTTATATATTTATAAAACTATTATAAATCACTTATTATCATTATAAAATAAGTAAAATGTATTATTTATTATTTAAAATAATCAATTGAATATTTAAAATTAATTAGATGTTCCTACTCAAAACGATAAAATTATGGGTCGTTACAAAGTCCTTTTGGACATTCCTTGTCCCATATTGATCATCTTGCCTAGTGAAACTCTTTACGTTTCGATCACCATTCCTCCCCCTGGAAGCGCTCAAAATGCATCAGCCTCTTCATCATGTAGCACAACTTCATAAGTCAAAGGAAGTAGGGGGATGAAGGAGGAAAAACGATAACCCCATTGGAGATTAGTAACATCCCTCGATCTGAGACCCAAAACTATGTGATATGGATGCTAAAGTCATCCATAGTTATTAATTTTCAGTGACAAAATGTGGTTATATATATCATTTGATAATACCAAAAACACATGAATATGAAAAAAATTTAAACATCAAATTCCCATTACATTTAAAAAATATATTTTCACATTCATACATAATCCATTCTTAATCCCCCGTTTAAAGAAAATATAAATATTACAAAATATCCAAGAGCGACATATAACGATGCCTCTTTGGTTGATCAGAGTCAAATAATAGGCAATAATACAACTTTGCCTTCATATCCATACAAACAAACACAACGAAAATATATAAACAAGCTCCTAATAGCTAGACTGCCTCTTGCACGTCTCTGAAAGCTTATTCATCTCCTAACAGTTTAGGCCGAAGTCCATTAAGGTCGGCACCCCACTTTTATTATTTTGGCAACAACAATGCAAGGGCATTAGTGTTGCCAATCCTCACCTAAAACTATTTTATAAAGACACCATGGTCCATGTTGTCGCTATTCCTCAAAGTTGGAAAGGTCTTATTTGTATTGCATCGACAATGATGCAACGCAACATTGTCACCGAGGCTATTGGGGTCGACACTATTTTAAAATAGGCGAATAACTTATAGAAGCAAAAGTCAACATGATCACTTTTGATAAGAGCGTTAATACTCAAAAAGGAATTTAAGTTTTTGGTCTTCGATCTTGGATAGAGGTCGACAATGACTTAGTCCACGCGAGTTATTTTATTGTATCGATTTGTCCTAATTGAATTAACTTGTAAGGGAAGTCCTAATTGAATTAAGTATGGTGATCAATGAAATTGTTTTTTCAACTTCAACATTTGAATGAACTAATACGTTTCCCAACTACCTCGCTTAATTAGTCTATATCTTCCCTATTGCAACTTGTTAGCAACCGATGGACCATATCCATTCGGGGTACTAAATCTAAAATCATATTTGGTGATATACTTGGACTCCATTTCAGACCATATCGACATCATGTCAAGTGGAAAAATTCACTCAGATCAACGAAATTTTCATGCTTGGATACAACATTGCCTAAGAATCATGCTTCTCTTCTCCAAAAGTGATGTTAATATGAACTTCACCTTCAAGTGATTTTGCCTCAACATTTCCAAACCTTCTTTCTATTGTAACTTTCCTTCTTCTTCACTCTTAGAAAAGAATAATATATCATCTACGAATACCCAAGAATTTATTATGTTGGTCTCAAAAGAAGCAACTTATAGATCAACAAAATATGTTTGTGCATTCATAAGATCGAATGGAATTTGTAACAAGCCGCACCTTCGGACACACCGATCCAAAGCCTAAAAATACATTTGAACTTGCGTTGTTCCAGGAAGTATGAAGTGTTAGGTTTTAATGGTTGGCATGATATAGAGAAAAATATTGATTTAAAACATTTATGCTTTCAGAACTCATAGAGGAATAAAATAAAATATAAGTACTGAAAATAACTCAAATCAACATCGTCTCAAAATAGTCGTGGTCCTCACAATACTGAAAAATAGTGTCTCCAAATAACAATACAATAAGAGTATGATTGATAAATACTATAAGGTACATAGAAGAAGGACTATAAATAAATATATCTCCAATCGTCTTGTCGCCATCTTCACGCACCTTATCCAAGCAACCTCACCCACTGCCGTATCCTCCTGTAATAGAGATAAAGAGGATAAAATGAAGGGAATTAGACAAGGTTTGGTGAGTGATTTATATCACAAGTGGTATGGTGTGTATAAGCAATTAAATTTCTGTTATAATCTACACAACCTAGGGGTGTTAATTTGTGTGTGTGTTATATATAAAAGGAACTTAATCAATTTACACGCTATGGTGCAATAACCCTTAATACACCTAACCATTCATCGAGTAGACATTCTCAAAGAGGAACCATCTATGAACATACAAAGTAGACAATCTCCAGTGTAAACCACATAAGGCTCACACCGAGTAAACAATCTCCATGGTAAACTTGCCTATCGTAACATCGAATAGACAATCCCGATGAAAATGGAATATGGACAATCAAGATAGAGCGTTTCTGTTAATAATAATTGTTATTATTTGTGACGACCTACCTTTCTGACCCCTAGAAATGACACTAAACACATCCTCAAGGTTCGTGTGCCACTGCCCAAGCATCGGAAAGATGAATCGTCATGGGGTAAACTAAAGAACAGAATAGAAAACCTCATAATGAAACTGCTAAATAAAACATAACAACCAATTGTACATTAGGTTAGTCCTTAACAAGGAGATATCAGAGTTACACAAAAGTACTACAAATTAGTTTAGGCAGTTATAACAACATGCCTTTACGTATGCTGAAATAAAATACACTTACACAAACTAGACAGTACAACGGAATAGATAACTAACAAGATGAAAGCCTCCTGCTCGAACGCCATCTTCAAAAGAGCCCAAAAAAGACCTGCTACTGTAACAACCCGCATATCTATCGATTCTATATTTAAATATTTTATTTAAATATTTTATCGTTAGTCGGATGTTAGTCCGAAAAGCTACTTTTTGCATACGGTCAAATTAGGACTCGAGACCACCCCCATTGAGTTCAAAATGACGTTTGCGATCTTTTTGAGTGTAAACTTCGATATGTTTGGAGATAGTGAAATTTTCAACACTTTTTCCCGCCTTTGACTTTGGTTTGGACTGCACCCCTTTAGTTCAGCCCAACCATCTTCCTCACTCTATCAAAACACTTCAAGCTTTGTCAAAAATGGTGGTGGGAAGTGGAAATTAAAACTCCAAACACAAATTCTATTGCAAATCCGAGATTCAACATCAAATTCACGTGAAGACCATTGATTCAAGCTTGTTGGTGTTCTTGCTTTGCTCTCAAATCTCCATCTTCATCAAATTCCGTGAAAAGGTGAGATTTTTGATCTCACATCTTGCCTATATCTATCTTGGACTGTTGGGAATGATTCCCTATCACTCTAGCATCAACATTTGCATTTGGTTTGGATTGGATTGGCGAAAAACTCCAAAATTTAGTGATTTTGGCGAAAAACTGCTACTAGGTCGTTCTGGCCATTTTTAGCTCGTTCGGAGTTAGGTCGCGCGTCCTTAAGTCGTAGGTCGTATTCGTCCTTAAGTCGTAGGTCGAAACAGTTTTAAGTCTTAGGTCGTTGCCGACCTAAAATTCCAAGGCAAACCACTAAGTCGCTCGAATTTTATTAAGTCTTAGGTCGTTGCCGACCTAAAATCCCCAGGCAAAACGTTAGGTCGTTGCCGACCTATAATCTCCAATCAAAACGTTAGGTCGTTGCCGACCTATAATCTCCAAGCAAAACGTTAGGTCGTTGCCGACCTATAATCCCCCAGGCAAACTTTAGGTCGCTCGCACTGGCTTATCTCGTAGGTCGTCTCCGACCTAAGCTTCTTTTCCATAAGTCGTTCGCGAGTCAAATGTTAGGTCGTCTCCGACCTAACGCCCTCGTCACCTTAGGTCGTAGCTCGTAAGTCGCTCGACCCTGCTAAGTCTTTAAGTCGCTCGAGTTAGGTCGGCCAGTATATCTCGTAGGTCGTCTCCGACTTATCCTCCAGTTAAGTCGTTCGACCCTCTAGGTCGTTCGAGTTAGGTCGTTGGACCATTTACCTTAGGTCGCTTGACCTTAAGTCGTAGGTCGTCTCCGACCTATGCCCCACTAAGTCGCATCCCACTTAGGTCGCAGGACTCTATAAGTCGTAGGTCGTCTCCGACCTTGTCCTTAGCCTTGTTAGTTCGCGTGAACTCTTAGGTCGTATGACCTACTTTTCCTTAGGTCGCTGGACCAGCTTGCCTTCGCTAGGTCGAACCCCGTATTACTCTGCGTAGGCAATCTCTTCTGAAAAACATTTATCAGAATTTCTACTTTGATGGTTTTGGGATTGACTTCTTTGGACTTTACTCACGTCTTCGAACGTGAATTGATTTGTTCTACAATCGTTTTATGACTTGTCACTTTAAAGATATATGAAGGTTTCAATACTAATAGTAAATATCAAAACTCTTTCATCAAAGCGATTTCAACACTATTTTAAATATCAAAAGTTCGTTTTCTCAAACCGATTTTCAATCTACTAGTATATACAAGCCTTTACTTCACTCGAACGAGAAATCGACTTAAACGACTTAGTAAAACGGGTGGTATGAAATGCTTGCGTTCACTTCGTCGGTTAGCTCTTGGACTTGTTCGATTGAACCCTTTTCGTGACAATTTCCTAGTGAAGATTTACAGCTTGTTCGTAAATATTTAAGTTAAGCAAGTGGTTATGGGACATGAAGCTAAACTCATATATTTACTAGCTTGGTGTGATTGACACTTCTCGCTGATCATGATGATCATTTTATGATTTAGACTAGCAATTGTGCGATGTCTCTTTGTTTGCAAGGTAAGACTAGACCGCAGTAGTGTGATTCCGACTCACACACATCTCTTTGTCCGCAAGGTTAGTCTAGGCCGCAGTAGTGTGATTCCGACTCACACATATCTTTTTGTTTGCGAGGTTAGGCTAGACACCACTTGTGTGATTCCATTCACACATACCTTTTTGCTTTTTGGTTAGCCTAGGCCTCAATCAGTGTGATTCCGACTCACACATATGGGGTAGCTCCCCATGGTCTTCGGACCATCATGTGATAGGCCTCTTTCTCTTTTTTATGATTTCTGGATTTCTTGTTTGATTTCTGGATTTTTATGTCATTGACTTGTTATGAGTACAAGTTTAGGGTATGATGCCCTCTTTGGATCTTTGAGAAGATTCTCGTGATATTGATCATTTCTCATCGGTTGATCTCCTGTTGATCATCATTTTCATACTTATAGTAGTATGTCAGTATGGATATTCTATGTTTATGCCATGTCTTTTATTATATATCATGTCATCTGATATTTATAGTTAGACTGATCCGTTTATTATTTTCTTAAATAATACTCGGGTCAGACCGAGATGTTACAGGTGCTTCTGCTTGACTTCCTTCCGGGATTTGCTACTCTGACTTTTGGCTGACTATTTAGTTTAGCAGTTTTTTGTTGTATACACTTGAGATATGGACTCATAGTTGTATTCTTTTGGTATAGCACGTGTTGCTATTCTTTTGTATTATTGTGGAACTTTTTGACCACTACTCTGATGTACACTTTCATGTGTTAGTTATATATTCATATCTTCTTCCGCCTTTGTGATATGGATGTCTGTGACTGCTATGTGTTATGTTTATTTCTATTTTTGTTTCCGAAGATTATTTTATAGCCACCATGTGATAATCAATTACATGGATGGTCGCTCCTCAACAGCCTTATTCTCCGCGCTAGTTGACAGCACTACATCGTAGTGTCCTTGGCTAGCGTGGGTATTGAGGTGGGGCGTCACAGCTACTCTCGGACTACTCAAATAAAATGAGTACCCAAGAGTTTAGGGGAAAAAACAACTCGGGTCAAACAATATGTCTAGTATGAGTAAAACTTTAAACAATAGGTGTGAAATTAAATACAAATATGTGAGACCATGACGCTGAACACGGAACAGGTTTACTCCCACATAAATCAACATCCAAACATGAAGAATGGAATAATAATTAAACTCCATGAAGAGTGGTTGTCTCTTCCCGATGCGAATAAGGAAATAGATTTAAAGGGTCGAATCAAATAAGAAAAGTAAAATCTCCAACAAATGACTAGGAGGGTGAACCCCCTTGAAGTATACCTCTAGTTATATACTTCTAAGAAGCTCATTTAACCAGTGACACTTCTAGGAAACTCCAAGCCGGACCCCGATAAACCTTACCGAGTATTTGAATATTTCACATCTAATAGCTCAACCGAATCCAATCCAGATAAGATTTGAAAGTATCCTAATGGGAGCAACCCCACATAGCTTGGCCCCCTCTCGTGCTTTGGTTTTAGTCATTACCGACAAAGGATATCAAAGCACAACGGAGCAACACATATTCTTAGAATGATGATAATAAAGAAGCTGAAGTAACTTATAGCTGAGAAACCAACTATCGAGGATATAAAATGATCATATATGGAAATTAAGTCTTGTATATTTACCACCACTCGTCGAATTCAAACTTGCACTATTTCTGGGTTAACAATAATACCGGACAAGTCAAGGTAGTATTACCTCATAGTCATGTCTCATGATTATTCTTAACTTTCGAAATAGCGACAAGTCTACTTCTTCGATGTTTAGTGCTAATTATACAAATAAATTATTTTCATATAAGTGAATCGCTTTATGGAAACTAATTCATTTCCATAAATGAATCAACCTTTTCTTTTAAAAACCCGAATTCGTGCTTGGTTCACGTTACAAGTATTACCTTTAAAACATTTTAAAAGAGTTCACTAACTTCAAAACATCATTAAAAAGGATTTAATAACTTAAAATATTCTTATTACATTGATTAATCAACTTTAAAACTTTTTTAACTAAGTTGATTAATTTACTTCAATTACCTTTAATTAAAAGGGGTAAATCACCTTTAAAACATCATTAATTCAATTAATTAATAATATAGTTAATTAAATTAATTAAATAATGATTAAATATCATTATTTAAAAGCGATTAATTAATTTTAAACTTTATTTAAAGAACGATTTATTTAAGGTTAAACAGATTTATCATCTTTTAAAAGCCATTAATTAAAAAAATTAATTAATTTTAAAAACATCATTAGTTAAATGATTAATTAACTTTCTATCATTATTGACTAATTAATTAACATTAACCATTATTAAATAAAATGATTAATTAATTTTAAACACCATTACCCCAGTAATTAGTTAAATTTAAAACACATCATTAACTTAGTAATTAGTTAACCTTAATCCTTATTAATTAATTAAATTAAATAATCATTATTAAAATAATTAATTAAATTTGAAATCATTATTATTTCAAAACTTACTTAACTTGTAAAACTAATCCAAGCTCGATTTGAAACCAAAAAGTTATGAAAAAGTGTGACTTTTTCGAAAGTGCCGATATAGCGACTATCGCTATGTAATTCGGCAAACTAGTTTATGTCATTTTTCATTCATCGAGTCACGGCACAACATACGAGTAAGCATATAAACTTGATATGTACATTTACACAACAAGTAGTAAACAACACTTGCAAAATTTCAACTTTAACTTACTAACTTGTCAAGTTACTAACTTCCAAAGCATTTACTTTTCGACACATAAGTCAAGCCAACAACCATCATAACACAACATATATCCAACAATCATTCACCAACAATATAAATGAACTATATTTAAAGTTACAAACTTGGATTTTAAAAGGTGAGATTTTTACTCACCGAAATGCACTAAAACAAAGTCTAACTTCCACCGAACTTGACTAAACGCTAACCAAACTTCCTTCACTTGAATTTATGAACTTGTGTGGGCTTAAGGGGTGCAAGGTGCCTTGCCTTAGGCTAGGAAGGGGCTCAACCTAGGTACTTTAGTAGAGTATAAGGTCTTGTTTAGTAGAGAATGGTTTTTGGAAGTGAAGTAAGGAGTTTAACTTGATTTTTAGAAGTGTATTCACTAGTTTTTAGCTTGGGAATTTCTCTTGGAAGCCATGGAAGTATTCATGTACATTAAAAGAAAAGAAATGAATGTGTAAAGTGGAAAATGTGTGGAGATGAGGAGTATTTATATGCAAAAGAAATGAAGGGGTGAATAAAATAACCTTATCATTAAAATAAACTAAATGTTGTCATGCAACATGGAACCCATGCCTCTACACCACCCTAGTGCACACACACCAACCTTTTTTCCACCCTCAACCATGCTTTGTGCATACACACACTCTTCTTCCCTAGAAGAATTTTGTCCCCAAAATTAGTACACAAAAAGAAAATCCAAAAGGTATATATTATGCCAAGGAATTCATATAATAATTATATAATGCACTCAAACAACAAATAACTAGCCTGGCATTACATTAGGGTAAGTTTCTCTAAATGATTCTTAGTCTCCCAAGTACAATCGTGGGGGTCATCACTCCACTAAACCTTCACAAGCTTCACCACCTTGTTTCTCAATCTCCTTTCATCCCGATCTATAATATGGACTAGATGTCAGACTACAAGTCAAGTTCGGTTCTATCTCTAAGTCTTCCCGAGCAGATGTCTCAACATTTAAAGATGGATCATAAACATGCTTTCTCAGATAAGATACATGAAAAACATTATGAACTTCTGACAATATTTCAGGCAATTCTACTCTATAGGCCAACAATCCAATTCTCTCAAGGATTCTAAATGGTCCAATGAATCTAGGTACTAGCTTTCCTGCTCCTCTGAATCTTACAACTCCTTCAATCCGAGAAACTTTCACAAATATCAAATCCTCGTCCGCAAATTCTAAGTACCTTCTCCATTGATCCGCATAACTTTTCTGTCTATCCTGGGCTTCTTTCATCCTTGAACATAGCCAATTTCTCTGATGCTTCTTGAATTATCCCTTGTCTAAGAACTAATCGGTCTCCAGTCTCAACCCAACATGAAGGTGAATTAAATAGCCATCCATACAAAGTTTCATAGGGCGCCATGCCAATGCCAGCTTGATAACAATTGTTATAAGAGAATTATACCAAATGCAGATAATCTTCCCAGGAACCTCCAAAATCCAAAATGCATGCTCTAAAGAGATCCTCTCAAATTCGGTTCATCCTTTCGATTTGTCGGTCTGTGTGCAGGTGATAGACCGTGCTCAAATTTAACTCTGTCTCTAAAGCGGCTTGCAATGCTCCCCAAAATCGACGGACATTTATAACTACCTTCCCATACAAAATACATAGATCATACATAAATACACAACGGAAATAGAAATAATTAGTTAACGATGAAGCCACGTGCTCCAGCTCCTTCAAAATGCTTCCACAAGAAACCTGGCTCACTTGGCTACTCATACAACTTTGAATACCCAAGAGTTTTAGGAAAAGAAAATAAAACTCCGGGTCAGACAAGGGTCTGGTGTGAGTAAACCAAACAACTTAATTTTTACTTTTATAAAACGCTTTGAAAATCAAAGGTGTTTCGTAAGACCACGCTGCACATAAACACAGATGGGTTTTTATCTTACGGTAACCAAGTCGCTTTATATAGAAATCCAGTGATATTATGATAATGTCTAGGATTTTTAAGTAAAATAGAACATAGCTGAAATGCTTGCATATCATATTCCAACATACTTGGGTACAACTAAATCCGTACAATGCTTATTGGAGAGTGGATTCGATACAATCACTGGGCTACTGGGGTACCGCCCGTCATAGTACACCTCAAGATTTGTGTACCGATGTTGAACCTATCGACCCCTGCCAACACAAGACTAGCCTACCCATTACTGGATAGTACTGAATAAGATCACCTCATGGTTGGGATCAGCAACCGTACCGAAGCATACATGAGTTGATAGTAGGGACTATAGATAGGGATGACATTACCCTAATGGGGGCGACCCACCTAGCCTTGTTGCATCTCCCCTATTTTAGTCATTCCCTGTTGATGTGTTCTGAGGCTATGTTTACCTTTATTATAGCATTGCCACTTGGAATACTAACATTGCCTTCCAGATGTTGACACAATATCAACATTCATCCATACAAGCTGTTTAGGAGATGAACGAACCGAAGGCACTATTTCTAGTACACTCGTTTTGGAATCACCCTCAGCGTTAGTAGCAAATAGCACTTGCACTTCAAAGTCTTCATCTTAGACCTTAACTTCACTATTTCCAATTCGAACGCTTATGTTGGTTCAAAGTGGTTTTCAAATAACAACTCCTATCTGATCCCGGTCCCTCCAAACCAACGTTCGATTATTTTAAAGGGTCAAGTTGTCTTATAGTGGACCATTCCACTATTAGGGTGCAAGATTTACATATAAACATACGTTCCATATGCTTAGATTATCATGACCCGCTTATCAAAATTAACCCCCTTGTATTCATCACATTCCCAAAGTACAGTATTTGTGATAAGTACATGTGATGCCCCACCTTTATACTCAAACTAGCCAAGGAAACTACTGGGTAATGCCGTCGACTAGCACGAAGAATAAGACTGTTGAGGAGCGACCATCTGTGTAATTGCTTTGTGCGAGTACCGATATGTCAGATAGTAAGACTTGCATTTCATTTCAAGAGGAAATCCGACATATCAAATACAAACTCAAAGCTACTACACAATGGCTATGTGGCCTTCGGAAACAAATATAGAAATAAGCATAACACAAATTAGTCACAAATATTCATATCACAAAGGCGGAAACAGATATGAATATATCACATAGAAGTGTACATCAAAGTAGGGGTCATACAAGATCCACTACATCACAAAAGAATAGGTACAAGTGCTAGACAAAAGAATAATTATACATCAAGGAGTCTCTATCTCGAATGTATAATAACAAAAACTACTAAGCTAAAGTAGTTAGCCAAAATTTAGGTGACGGACCCGGATAAGAAGTCAAGAAGAAGCACCTGAAATACCTCAGTCTGACCCGAGTATTATTTGAGAACAAAATAATAAACGGATCAGTCTAGCTATAAATATCATAAAAATGAGATAGGATAAGAGATATCACAAAAACATATGATAACAATAATGACATACTGTGACAAGTAAACATAAGGTAACAACAAAAATCATACAATATCTCAATTATTCTCAATCACTAAAAAGAATGGCATATTCTTTAAATTATTCACCAAAACACAAATATTGACAAAACATATCAATGCCAATCGCAAAATTCGGTGAAACACAGATTCTAGAAATCATCAACTAGAAATCCAGAAATCACAAAAGGGGAAGGCCTATCACAAACGGGAGCATGAAAACTCCCCAACATGTGTGTCACAAACGGAACGCTATTCCAGGGTCGCTAACCATCAACTTTGAGCTGAGGTTCCACAAACGGTCCAAAGACCATGGGTCGCTATCCCACCAAATTGAACCGAAGTTCCAAAAACGGGGTTTTTAGTCCCCCACACAAACAAAGAGACATCGCACATCGCTAGTCTAAATCACAAAATGATCATCAATGATCGATAAGTGTAAATTACACTAAGCTAGTAAATAAATGAGTTTAGCTTCATGTCCCATAACCACAAGCTTAACTTAAATATTTATGAACAAATTGTAGATTTCCTCTCGAAAATTGTCACGAGAGTTCAATCGAACAAGTCCAAGAATTAACCGACGAAGTAAAGCAAGCGTTTCATACCACTTGTTTTGCTAAGCCGTTTAAATAGATTTTTCATACGAATGAGGTAAAGGTTTGTATATACTAATAGATTTGGAAATCGGTTTTAAAAATGAGCTTTGTATTTAAAAGTAGTGTTGAAATCGTTTTTTTGAAAGAGTTTGAGTATCTACTACTAGTATAGAAACCTTTGTATTTTAAAGTGACAAACCACAGAAATGATTGTAGAAATAATCAATCACCAAAAATTCACATATGAGAATGTGAATTAAATCCATAAAAATTGATATCAAATCCATCAAATGGATATTCCCAAAAATCTAAAGAAAGAAGTCATCAAAGTCGATAATGAGTGATAACAACTAACCGGATTAACAAAAATCGATTAAATTGGAAGTTCACTCAAAAAATAGGCAAATAGATAAAACTGAACAATTCCAGATATCTGGTTTAGAATCCAAACGTCTGGATTTATTTTCTGGAAATTTTCAGAAAACCACCCAGACGTCTGAAATTTTGAAGCAGATGTCTAAGCCCTAATCAGACGTCTGAACATATATTTCAGACATCTGGAATTAGTCTCTGCCATTTTATTTTTTCTGCCATGTATATTTTTTTCCTCCATGTCTATAACCAGACATCTGGACCTGATAACCAGACGTCTGGTCACCTGGTCTGGGCAACAATTTGCCTAGGCCAAGATGGCCAAAACATTACGGGAGTGATCGGACGAGCAACGAAGACTGGGGATTTATGCCAAGCGAAAACCCAGCCTTATAGGCTCTTCAATACACCCTAAAAATCATGTCCAAACATCCAAAGTAGGATTTTCATAAAATTGGACTTCACAAACCAAAAATTGGAAAATTCACCAAATCAATTCAAAGCAAAAGCAAATGAACATGAATAGATGTTAGGAATTCATACCCAACAACAATGAAAGTTATAGACGTAGATGTGAGTTAAAGAACTCACCTTTAAATCCAAAACAACAAGTGAGAAGCTTTAAAACAAAGGAAAGATCAATCACACTTCAACTTCAACTGTAGAAGCTCCAATCTAAGATCATAAGCAAATATTTCCTAAATTAGGTTATAGGAAATTTCTGAAATTGAAGAGAGATTGAGATGGAGAAGATGAAGAGGATGCTTACCTAAGCTTCTCTTTTATTTTAAAGCAAGAACTTGAATTTCCTAATCAAACTAGGGTTTAGGAATTTTAATTTCCTATCTTTTCCCCCATTTTTACTTTAGATTGAAAGTGTTAGTAAATGGAATGAATGAATAATGAGGAGTGGGTTGGAGTTAGGGTATTAAGTTGGGTTAGTGGGCTGAAACCCAAACCCAAAGCCCAAAATAGAAAATATCAAAATTCTACTCAACTCCAAACATATCGATGTTTATACCTAAAAAAGTTGTAGATGCCATTTTGGACTCAATGGAAGTGGTCTCGAGTCCAAATTCGACTGTTTACAAAAAGTAGCATTTCGGACTTTAATCCGATTAACGATGCTATATTTAAATAAAACATTTAAATATACAAATCATAAAATATGCGGGTTGTTACAGACTCCCATCCTTAAAGAAATTACGTCCTCGCAATACTTAAGAAGAAAATAGAAAGTAACAACCATACTAAGGCATAATCAACACAAAAGTAGAAATTTTGAAATGAGAAGTTCGCCTTAAGGAGAACGAGAGAGTAAGTCCGGATGTGTTCGCTCGATGAATTCTCTAGATTCCCAAGTGCAATCCTTAGGATTTGAGGACCATTGAACTTTCACAAGCGGGACATCTTTATTACGAAGGCGTTTAACCCGCAATGACACGAATAGGATGTTGCTCATAAGTCAAATTAGGCGAAACCTCAATTTCTTTAATAACACCAGGCTCAAGAATAGAATAAGAATCCCTAAGGCATTTCCGTAGTTGAGAGACATGGAATACGTCATGAATAGCAGAAAACTGAGCCGGTAATAAAAGGCGATAAGCCACAGAACCAATGCGTTCAGTGATGGGAAATGGACCAATATATCGAGGTGCTAATTTTCCCGATCAACTGAAACGCACAACACCCTTCATAGGTGAAACACGAATGAACACCAAATCTCCCACAGAAAATTCTAATTTCCTTCTTCGGTTATTGGCATAGGATTTTTGTCTACTTTGAGCTTCTTTCATCCGATGTCGAATAAGGTCAATCTTTTCTATGGAATCACAAATAAAATCAGGACCTAAAACCAGCTTCAAGCCAACACGAAGGAGATCGGCATGGCCTCCCATATAGTGCCTCAAAATGTGCCATACCAATACTAGATTGGAAGCTATTATTATAGGAAAACTCAATAAGAGAAATATGATCTTCCCAACTTCCACCAAAATCAAGAACACATGCACAAAGAAGATCTTCAAGAGTTTGATTCACACGCTCGGTTTGTCCATCGGACTGAGGATGATAAGCGGTGCTAAAATTAAGCTTTGTTCCCAAAGCTTTTTGAATACCTTTCCAAAATCCACTAGTAAATAATGGATCACGATCGCTAACAATAGAAGTAGGAACTCCATGCAATCTAACGATTTCTTTAACATAGAGTTTTGCCAAAAGAGGTATGGTCCGATTGGACCGAACGGGAATAAAATGGGTGGATTTTTTAAATCTATCTACGATCACTCATAAACTATCACGACTCGACGAGAACGGGAAAGACCATCAATGAAGTCCATGGAGACTTGATCCCACTTCCAAACGGGAATGTCCAAAGGTTGCAATAACCCACCGGGCCTTTGATGTTCGGCCTTTACGAGTTGGCAAGTCATGCAACGCTTAATAAAGTTAGCAATATCAGATTTTATTCCATCCCAATAATAAAGTCGCTTCATGTCCGCCTACATTTTACTACTACCGGGATGAATGGTAAATTTTGAAAGATGAGAATCTTCTAAAATTCCTTTTCGAAGATCACTAATATTTGGCACGATAATTCTACCAAATATTTGAATACCGCCACGAGCATTAATATCAAAGTCTTTCAAACCTTCAATATCAATTTTATCCCTACAACTTTGGCTAAGAAGAACCAATTCGGGATCATGCTTTTGAGCTTCAAGAATGCGGTTTAAAAGAGAAGGATGAGCCTCAAGGCTACATAAAACAAGAGATGAACATGAATTGGATTCACGATCTCGAATCTCACAAGTGGACAAAGTCTTGAGATCATTCCATTCGGATATCATCATTGAAACAACCGCTTGTTGCATACGACTAAGGGCATCGGCAACACGATTACCCTTTCTGGGAGTATAAAGAATATCAAGATCATAAGATGCAAGGAACTCGAGCCAACGTTGTTGACGCAAATTAAGTTCCTTTTGAGAAAATAAATACTTCAAAGATTTATGATCGGTGTAGAGAACAAATTTCTCTCCCAAAAGATAATGACGCCAAATTCTAAGGGCGAAAACAATAGCTGCGAGCTCTAAATCATGAGTGGCATATCTAGTCTCGACAGGTTTTAATTGCCTAGAAGCATAAGCGATAACACGTTCCCTTTGCATGAGAACAGCTCCAAAACCAACACGACTAGTATCGGTATAAACAATAAAGTCTTGGTTTCCTTTGGGAATCACAAGAATAGGAGCATCAGAAAGGAATTCTTTTGATTTTTGAAAAGCAGCTTCACATTTGTCTGACCAAATGTATTTAACTCCCTTCTTTGTCAAACTAGTAAGAGGCACAGAAATTTTAGAAAAGTCTTTTATGAAACGACGGTAATAGCCCGCCAATCCAAGAAAACTACGGATTTCCGTCGCACTCTCTAGTCTCTTCCAATTTTGAATTGCTTCAATCTTTGAAGGATCCACGGAAATTCCGGATTCAGAAATAATATGTCCCAAAATTTAACACGAGATTGCCAAAAGTGGCACTTAGAAAATTTTGCTTTCAATTGGTTGCTCCTAAGAGTTTCCAAGACAATCCGAAGATGTTTTTCATGCTCTTCCTCGGTTTTAGAATAAAAAGAATATCATCGATAAAGATGAGAATAAATAGATCGAGGAATTCTTTGAAAACTCGATTCATAAGGTCAACGAAATAAGCTGGAGCATTCGTCAAACCAAATGGCATAACAAGCCATTCATAAGATCCATAATGAGTACGGAACAATGTCAAAGGAATGCTATCCTCTGCAATACGGATCTGATGGAAACTGGTTGCTAAGTCTAACTGTGAAAAGACTCTAGCACCAGTAAGTTGATTGAATAAATCATCAATTCGAGGTAAGGGATATTTATTCTTGATGGTAAGATCATTAAGCTTGCGGTAGTCAACACAAAGCCTAAGTGTACCATCAGATTTCTTCACAAAAATAGCCGAAGCTCCCCATGGAGAGGAACTAGAGCGAATAAATTGTTTTCCTTCTAATTCGGATAATTGTTTACGCATCTCCTCATTTTCCTTATTAGACATACGATAAGGAGGACGAGTAATAGGTAGAGCTCCAGGGATTAGACTGATTCTGAACTTAATTGCTCGCTTAGGTTGTAATCCTAAAACGGGCTCAAATATGTCGGAAAATTCATTAACAACGTGAATAAGGGAAATGACATCTTCCTCGTCATCATTATCATCATCACGCGAGTTTAGAGAATATAAGGATGCTACCAAATTGGAATCTGAATCTTTAAGAACAATAGAAATCTGCTTAACAGATTGTGGATGTCGAAGATAAATAGTCCGCTCGGGACATAAGATATGGGCTTCATAACGGTTAAGCCAATCCATCCCCAAAATCATTCTGAAACCTAAGTAACGCATAACATGCAAATCGGCTCGGAAAGCATAATCACATAAAATAATTTCAACATCTTTACAAAGTAAACCGAGTGTTGCAGATCCACCAACCGAATTCGCAATTCTCAATGAAGTCATCAAGCCAATAACATTCAAAGACAAAGCATCAACAAGTTCTTTTGATATAAAAGAGTGAGATGCACCCATATCAAAAAGAACTCGAATAGGAAGAACACGAAATATAATAATGCCATCAAGGATAGAATGAGAAATACCTTGACCAAGAGAAGTGTTACTAGGGGCTTGCACAACATTTAGCTTCCCTTCCTTCTTGCTTTGAAGTTTGGGACATGAAGATATAGTATGACCCGAACTTTTGCAATAGCGACAAGTAAGGGGCTTCGGACACTTGTTTGCATAATGGTCCTTAGAACCACAATTGTAACATTCTCCATGACTAGAGGTAGGAGTCTTTGCTACCGAAGTTGCTTGCTTCCCTTTCTTGTTGGAATAAGGCTTGAGCTTAAAAGGCCTCTTCTTATTGATGTTTTGTTTGACTTCAACATCACTTTCTTTATCGGCTTCTTCAAGTTGAAGAGCGATATCAACAAGCTGATCGAAAGAAACTTCTAGTTTCAGAAGTAATGGCCTTTTGAGGTTCTTATTCAACCCATAGACAAACCTCTATTTTTTCTTCAATGGGGTATTAATGTACTCAACCCCATATTTAGAAAGAGATTCAAAAGAAGCGACATAGTCGGTCACTGAAAATTCACCTTGAATAAGGTCGATAAAGCGTCGAGCTAAAGATACTTTTTCAGCTTCCGGCACAAACTTTAACTCGAACCTTTCCCAGAATTGCTCCCAAGTAAGATCCGCTTCAATAATTTCCAAGATCAGAAGCTCATACCAATCTAATGCTCTCTCCTGGAGCATGCTAGAAGCCACTTGGACTCGATGTAGATCAATAAGATTCATGCGGGAAAAAATGCGATCGCATGTTCTAAGCCAAGCTTGGACTTCTATAACGCTTTCGGAACCCTTGAAAGGCCTTCCACCCAAGTTGGTGTAATCACTGCATAAGCGTGCAAACCCAGATTTAGGATGAATAGGCTCTGGAATGGGTCCGACAGTTTGAACATTCTTCACAAGATCTAAAAGTTGCTGGGCAGACATAAATACTCATTCCTGAGGAGTTGCACTGGATTGACTGGCGCTGGGACGACCTGGTCTAACCATTTCTCTTCTTTAAGGAAAAAAAGAAAGAAGAGGAAAAAGGTTATTCTCAGAATGAATATCAAACAAACTTGATAGATAAAACAAGGCATCATAAAAAGAAATAGGATAGAACGGTACGAAGACTCGAATTAAATCCTATGGCACGATTCCTAAGAAAGACTTAGGACAATGATCCTTGCTAGATTATTCTACATTGCTCCGAAGTTTGGCTCTGATACCAAGATGTGACGCCCCACCTCTATACTCACACTAGCCAAGGACACTACTGGGTAATGCCGTCGACTAGCACGAAGAATAAGGCTGTTGAGGAGCGACCATCTGTGTAATTGCTTTGTCCGAGTACCGATATGTCAGATAGTAAGACTTGCATTTCATTGCAAGAGGAAATCCGACATATCAAATACAAACTCAATGCTACCACACAGTGGCTATGTGGCCTTCAGAAACAAATATAGAAATAAGCATAACACAAATCAGTCATAGATATTCATATCACAAAGGCGGAAACAGATGTGAATATATCACATAGAAGTGTACATCAAAGTAGGGGTCATACAAGATCCACTACATCACAAAAGAATAGGTACAAGTGCTAGAGAAAAGAATAATTATACATCAAGGAGTCTCTATTTCGAATGTATAATAACAAAAAACTACTAAGCTAAAGTAGTTAGCCAAAAGTCAGGTGACGAACCCTGATAAGAAGTCAAGCAGAAGCACCTGAAATACCTCGGTCCGACCCGAGTATTATTTAAGAAGAAAATAATAAACGGATCAGTCTAGCTATAAATATCATAAAAAATGAGATAGGATAAGAGATATCACAAAAACGTATGATAACAATAATGCCATACTGTGACAAGTATATATAAGGTAACAACAAAAATCATACAATATCTCAATTATTCTCAATCACTAAAAAGAATGGCATATTCTTTAAATTATTCACCAAAACACAAATATTGACAAAACATATCAATGCCAATCGCAAAATTCGGTGAAACACAAATTCTAGAAATCATCAACTAGAAATCCAGAAATCACAAAAGGGGAAGGCCTATCACAAACGGGAGCATGAAAACTCCCCAACATGTGTGTCATAAATGGAACGCTATTCCATGGTCGCTAACCATCAATTTTGAGCCGAGGCTCCACAAACAGTCCGAAGACCATGGGTCGCTACCCCACCAAACTGAACCGAAGTTCCACAAACGGGGTTTTTTAGCCCCCCACACAAACAAAGAGACATCGCACATCGCTAGTCTAAATCACAAAATGATCATCAATGATCGATAAGTGTAAATTATACTAAGCTAGTAAATAAATGAGTTTAGCTTGATATCCCATAACCACTAGCTTAACTTAAATATTTACAAACAAATTGTAGATTTCCACTCGAAAATTGTCACGAGAGTTCAATCGAACAAGTCCAAGAATTAACCGACGAAGTAAACAAAAGTGTTTCATACCACTTGTTTTGCTAAACCGTTTAATTAGATTTCTCATAGAATGAGGTAAAGGTTTGTATATACTAATAGATTTGGAAATCGGTTTTAAAAACGAGCTTTGTATTTAAAAGTAGTGTTGAAATCATTTTCGTGAAAGAGTTTGAGTATCTACTACTAGTATAGAAACCTTTGTATTTTAAAGTGACAAACCACATAAATGATTGTAGAAACAATCAATCACCAAAAATTCACTTATGAGAATGTGAATTAAATCCATAAAAATTGATATCAAATCCATCAAATGGATATTCCCAAAAATCCAAAGAAAGAAGTCATCAAAGTCGATAATGAGTGATAACAACTAACCGGATCAACAAAAATCGATTAAAATAGGAAGTTCACTCAAAAAATAGGCAAATAGGCAAAATTGAATAATTCCAGACGTCTGGTTTGGAATCCAGACGTTTGGATTTGCTTTCTGGAAATTTTCAGAAAACCACCCAGACGTCTGAAATTTCGAAGAAGACGTCTGAGCCCTAATCAGACATCTGAACTTATATTTCAGACGTTTGGAATTAGTCTCTGCCATTTTATTTTTTCTGCCGTGTATATTTTTTTCCTCCAGGTCTATAAACAGATGTCTGGACCTGATAACCAGACGTCTGGTCACCTGGTCTGAGCAACAACTTGCCTAGGCCAAGATGGCCAAAACGTTACGGGAGCGATCGGACGAGCAACGAAGACTAGGGATTTATGCCAAGCGACAACCCAGCCTTATAGGCTCTTCGATACACCCTAAAAATCATGTCCAAACATCCAAAGTAGGATTTTCATAAAATTGGACTTCACAAACCAAAACTTGGAAAATTCACCAAATCAATTCAAAGCAAAAGCAAATGAACATGAATAGATGTTAGGAATTCATACCCAACAACAATGAAAGTTATAGACGTAGATGTGAGTTAAAGAACTCACCTTTAAACCCAAAACAACAAGTGAGAAGCTTTAAAACAAAGGAAAGATCAATCACACTTCAACTTCAACTCTAGAAGCTCCAATCTAAGATTATAAGAAAATATTTCCTAAGTTAGGTTATAGGAAATTTCTGAAATTGGAGAGAGATTGAGATGGAGAAGATGAAGAGGATGCTTACCTAAGCTTCTCTTTGATTTTAAAGCAAGAACTTGAATTTCCTAATCAAACTAGGGTTTAGGAATTTTAATTTCCTATCTTTTCCCCCATTTATACTTTAGCTTGAAAGTGTTAGGAAATGGAATGAATGAATGAAGAGGAGTGTGGTGGAGTTAGGGTATTAAGTTGGGTTAGTGGGTTGAAACCCAAACCCAAAGCCCAAAATAGAAAATATCAAAATTCTTCTCAACTCCAAACATATCGATGTTTATACTTAAAAAAGTTGTAGATGCCATTTTGGACTCAATGGAAGTGGTCTCGAGTCCCAATTCGACTGTTTACAAAATGTAACATTTCGGACCTTAATCCGATTAACGATGCTATATTTAAATAAAACATTTAAATATACAAATCGTAAAATATGCGGGTTGTTACAGTATAAATCGACTTACTTTCAATAAAATGTGTCAACTTTTTATTACAACTGCTTTAATTTATTTGGCTACTTAATAGCATGGACAAGAGATCCTTTTGTTTTAAAACAACTTACCTAAATAAGAAAGTTGGTTAAAAATAAATAACCGATAGAGTTTTGAAGGAAACTTTAAAATAAATAAGCTTAACTAAATCATAAGTTTAAAATTTAATTAATCTTAATTAAATCAAAAATCATACTTTAACACTTAATTAATTAATAATTTATTTATAATTAAACCTTAATTAAACTTTAATTAAATAACATTCATTTAAGAATTCAACCTAAATTAAGTGGATAATTAACCTTTAATTAATTAATAATTAATTAAATAACTAACTCTAATTAAATAATTAATAAAAGTGAATAAACTTGATTAAATAAAAATTAATTTCCTTTTATCTTAATTAATCATTATTTAAAACTTCCTTAATTAAAAATAATTACTTGGTTAATAATTTCTAAAACTCTAATTACTTAACCCAATTAATTAATTAATTAAATAGTAATTGCCCTAGTTAAATGATTAAATGATTAAATTATTAAGTAACTAAAACTAAAAATTTTGACTTACTTAATTAATTTGAAATGAGTTTTCAAAAACAGTCCAAAAGAAAATTCTTTAAAACTTGAAATTGTGAAATTTTCCAGACTGTATCCGCAACGACTATCGCTATGAGCGCAGTTCACTAGAATTGATTTCTAGGCACTTTAACTCTAGCTACTACATGTTTGAAACACAAAAGGAAGAGTTTTGAAAACTTAAACAAAAGTTGAAAGCTTGTAAAACATTTACTAAATCCAAAAACTAGAAAACAAGCTTATGTTTCCAAGTCGGATCTCAAGTCCTTTGTGACCTTTCAAGGTGCTAACTTCACAACAATTACATCACATACACCTAGTTTTATTTTACAAACACACTACCATCATATCATAACCAACCATTCACATATCCATATCCTAGCATATCATTTAACATCCAAATTGCAAATCCAAGCTCAAACACAAACTTATAAACGTATGCCATCAAAACAATATGATATTTCAACACAACAGAGAGTATATTTTCACAATATATAGTTCATCAAAATGAAGTTACTTTCTTTTCCAAAAATGAGAGTTTTACTCGCTGAAACTTTACTAATTCAAAGTGAACTTTTGCTAAAACCGAAAAACAACTTAGGAACCTGCAGAAATTGAAACTTTGGATGCTTGAACATGTTAAATGGGCTTGGCCATGGGGTGTTTGGGCTTGGCCTAATGGGTTTTGGGCTCGGCCATATGGGCTAGTGGAGGATGGTGCTTGTATTTTGGAAGAGGAGGCGTTAAAATATGTGTAGAAGTGTTTTAAGTGGAAATTAAAGTGGTTTTTCTCATGTTAGAAGATATGACGAGAAGCTATGGATATGTCTGCTCAAGCTTTTAGGAAATTTAAAGTAGAGAAGGTGATTGTAAAATGAGAAACACGAGAGTTAAGGGGTATATATAGGGTTAGGAAATTGTATAAAAATATGTAAGTGCTGATAATTTTATATATATGTATGCATGCACTCCCTCTCCTTCTCCCCCCCACCAATTTCGTCCACTTCAAGTAACCCCCTCTCTTGCAACTATTCATACCATGCTTTTGTACTATTGTTGAAAAAGTTATTTTTATAAGTTAATATATATGTATATACTTTTGATAAATAAAATCTTATATGTTTATATACTTAAGTGAGAAAACATGTACATGCATATATACATGTACATACCTTGTTAGGATAGTATGTAGTATGTATATACAAGCGTTATGGCATGCGCTTCGCGTGTGATCATGTCACGTGCTTCGCGCTCAAACTCTTTTTCTACAAAATGTATATATTTAACATATTCAAGTGAAAATGATTTGCACGAATATTTAGTTGTATTTTTACATTGAACTCATATTTAATTAGTTTGAATTTTTATTTCTAGGTTGTAATACCTAACTTTTTATTAGTTTTAATTTTTATTTGTATTATTAATTAATAAAAAACAATTTTATAGCAGAAGTTTATTTGTTAGATCCTACTTTTAAGTGATATTAAGATTTGTTCATATTTGTTGAAAAGATGGTTTGAATTTGTAAAGGAACTGTTGTTTTTAGATTATATTTTAAGTGATATTAAAACTTGTTGAAAGATGGTTTGAATTTGTAAATGAACTATAATTTTTAGATCATATTTTTAAGTGGTATTAAGATTTATTAATATTTGTTGAAAAGACGGTTTGAATTTTTAAAGAAAGTGTTATTGTTAGATCCTATTTATAACCGATGTTAGAGGGGCATTTTTGATAGTTCACGCTGACACCAAAAAGTGTGACACTAAAGGTATTACAACTATTATTAATCATATTTTTAACTGATATTAAGATTTATTAATATTTGTTGAAGGACGGTTTGAATTTGTAAAAAAAGTATAATTGTTAAATCATGTTTTTAAGTGATATTAGAGAGGCATTTTTAATAGTTCATGCTAACACCAAAAAAGTGTGACATCAAAGGTATTATATATACACACGAGCATTATGACATGCACTTCACACGTGAATTATATATCCACAAATTGTATATATTTAGTTATATTTTTACATTGAAATAATCTATAGTTAGTTTTAGTTTATATTTCTAAGTTGTAACATATAATTTTTTGTTAGCTTTAATTTTTATTTCTATTATTAATAAGGAGAACGAATTTCTAAAGATAATTAATTTGTTAGATCCTATTTTAAAGTGATATGATTTAAATTGGTAATGTCTTAAGGGGGTATTTTGAATTGGTAAAGGGAGTTTATTTGTAAAATCCTATTTTTATGTGATATTAAGGTTTGTTTTCATAATATTTGTAGAGACCATTTTGAACTGGTAAAGTAAGTTTATTTTAGATCCTATTTTCAAGCGATTATGAGATTTTAATACTATCTATCGAGGTACATTTTTGGTAGTTCACGTTGACAACAAAAAAGATTGACACCAAAGGTATTACGACTATTATTTTAAAGATGTGTTTACAATAGTGCTATGATATTTTAAACAACTTTTAACCAATGAAAAATTATTTTTTTGGAAAATAATTTTCAGTCACATTTTCTATTTCTTTATGAACTATATATATTGGTAAACAAATATTAAAACTGATTTTATCATCATTAGTTATTATGTAAAATAGTTTTATTAGTTAACAAAAATTCTTTTATTTATTATTTAAAATATAATTAAATATCCATTTAAATAGCGATTAAATTCTAGGTCATTACAAGATGTGATCTATACATGTCTATTTCCAGCTTGTCCTACTTTAGTGTGATCAAAACGTTCAATATTTGAACAACTTTGAGTATAAACAAAAGTTTATTACTTTATTTCTGATCAAAAAAAAAACTTGATATATATCTGTAACTAATGTATAGAGCAATGTGTCATATGACAGTACCAAATACAAACTCCCTCTGAACCAAAATATTCTAACATAAAAGTTAAACCAATTGAGCAAGATGCTCATGAAAGACCTTGGGTGATAATCCTTTTGTAAGCGGATCCACCATGATGGATTTTGTCACAATGTGCTCTATGAATTACAATCTATTTCACACTCTCCCCTTATTAGAAAATAATATGTTGTTTTTTGTCACAATATTACTTTAATCGTTATTCAATTTCTTTATTCAACAGTCCATAACTCTGTGACAAAATTTTACAATTATTTTCCATCGTTGGATGTCCCATAACAGAAAATAGTAAAGAAGGCTATAAGTGTCTATACGACAACTTTCCTTATATAGCTTCATTGAAAATAACAACAACAACAACAACAATATTATTATTATTATGTGAAGTGGATCTTTTGTACTATTGACATCCAAAATATGCGAATTGTAATGTCTTATAATCTCCAACCAATCTGATCTTTTATCTTGAGCATATAATCCTTTTGTTCCTTAAAGGTATCTCGTAACCATTTTGGTTACTTACCATTGATCCACTTTCAATGTCAGTAAGATATCTACCAAATAATACATGCAATATCCATATGTGTATATGCCTTAGCGTGCATTAGACTCCATACCACAAATGCATGAGGAATCTTTTGCATTTCTTTAGCTTTAAGGATGTTCTTATATTACTATATAAGACAACATTTGTCTATTTTGGCAAAAGAGAATCAATTGGTTTGCAGTTTGCATACTAGACAACCTTTTTTAATTTATTTTAATCCTCATCTGCCTAGCCCTTTTGTAATAATCCAAATATCACTCCATGAATAATAATGGTGTATTTGAATCCTTATTACAAAAGGGTAGTACATAAGTGGTTCTCTTAAGTAGTTTCATAAATGTCTCCATTGAGAAACACGATATAATATCCTTCCAATATTGCTTGAAATCATAATCTACAACAAGTTTCAAAATAATTTTAAAGTGTCTTTTAGTAAAACCAAAGAGAAAGTCTCTTTAAAAATAAAACATTGTTTTCCTTTTGAGTTTAGTTTTTTGTGATGACCCTGAATTTCTGAACATTTGAAATAGAAATATTTAATTAGTTTTAAATATTTGGAGATAGTTTAACTTGAAATTCAAATATCAGGATTTATTTGGCAATTAAATTATTAAATTTAATTATTGAAACTGGGTAAAATATTGTATCTTCAGTTTTGAGCTTGTTAAAAATATTTTGAAGTCTTGTAAAATCTATATTGACAATACTGGAGATAATAGAACTTTTAAAATTGAATTTAAAACTGTTTTGTTCAGTTTTGAATTTATATCATTTAAATCGATATTTAAAAATAGCCTTCCGAGGCACAGTCTCAGGATTTGACAAAACCAGTTCCATTGGATCCGTAATAGTGTATTATTATCAGATTTCAATTTCCATAGCATTCGGAGTTGTCGTCTGACCGTACGGTAAGCAAACGCGCTGAATTTATATTGAAATTTAATATAATAGCTGGTCCAAAAAGCTATCTTCTCTATACGATCGAATTAGGACTCGAAACCTTTTCCATTGCATTCGGAATAGTGGTATAACATTATAAACGTCTGGCGGCATGCCTCGATAGGAGATCGAGATTGTGAGTTGCGTAATTTGAAACGATTTGAATTTGAATTTAAATATATATATATACTCACATATATGGGGCAAATGGACACGTTGAGTAAAATTCAAAGCATGTGTCTAGTTTTCTCTCATAATTTCAACATGCGTTCGTTTTATAAATAAAAAAAAATTCGAATTCCTTTGAAACAAAGAAATTATTCTCGTTCAAAAAGAAATCAAAACGAACGATAATTTTTTCTTTCTTTCGTTCAAAGACAAAATAATGGCCGAAGCCTTTCCCTTCAGTTCTCGATCAAATTCCATTCGAAATCGAAAATAAAAATAAATGGCCGCTCGTTTCTTTCTCCGATCGAATCAAATCGAGCCGCCTGTTCGAAATCGCGTCGGCAAGGATCAGAGAGGTGACGCTCGCGAGCATGGCGTCGAGCAAGCTTGAGGCGGCGAGTGGAGTCGCGACATATTGCGATGGGGCGTAGCTCAAAGAATGGGGTTCGTCGATCGACGCTGGGCAGTGGTTCGTGCACAAGGCAGTCAACAGGGTGGGTTCGAGGTTGAGATTAGAAGAAGCAAGGCGGCGATTATCGGGGTTCGAATCGTGTGAAGGTGGAACTGGAAACTGGAGGAAGCGGGGTTATGCGCATGAGTTGTTCGAGGGAAGTTCGGTGACTCGAGGAGGTTTCGGGGAGGTCTCGAAGTCTGGTTCGTAGTTTGTTAGTGAGGTCGATATCTGAAAGAAATCAAGTTGGAATGAAAAATGGATTGCATGCATTGTTAAAGGTGAGATCTTCTCACTTAATTGAAATAATTAGAATTTCAGTTATTGATTGATTGTTTGGGTGTGTGACGCAGCGGATAATTCAAAAACAATGTAGATCGATGGAAGTAGCAATCGATGGATTGGAAGATACTGAAATGCCCAAATTCGTTGATCCAAAGATGCCGAATTCTAGCTATCTCGAACTCGTTGATCGTGCACGATACCGGGTTCAAAGATCTTCAATTCTTCAAGCGTTGATCAAGCGCACTTGATTCCATGAATCGGCTTTTACAATCGTTGAATCGAGCGCACTCGATTATCCGAAAGAGGAGATAGGAGATTACACTCAACTACCAATTTAAATGAAAGCACACAGCAATCAAAAGAGAATTTTATTCAAAAATCAACAACCATTACAAATGACCCAACTTGCCTATTTATAGACTACAACTCACGCGGTACAAAATATGCACAAGTCCTATGTCGGAACTGACTTATCACGTACGACTCAAGAACTACAGACGACATACGACTTAAAATTTACAACACAATACAAGCCTTGCCGACCTACGACTCAAAAGCTACGACCTAAAAATCAAACGAATCAAGACATGTACAGAACGACTTACGAATTGTCGACTTAAGCCCATGCCGACTTACGACTTATAACAGAAATTACAATAGATAGTTATTCACTTAGGTCGTTGCCGACTTAACAACATATCACGACTCATCAATAGCAGTGACTTCAGAAACAACGGTCCAGATTAACTCGGCAGGAAATCCATGGCTTCAGGTTTCAGCTACATAAGATGGTTCGCTTTAAAACTGTGCGACTTAACTAAGTCGTAACTCGTTTCCAACTTATCACTTGGCTCGTTAAGTCGTTTACGACTTATCTCTTCATCAATTTGCTTTGCCTTCTTACTGAGTAACCCGGTAGGTCGTCCTGGCGACTTAAGAAATTCGCTAACCCTCCTATCTTTACTGAGTCGTTGCCGAGTTATGCTAAGTCGGTCACGACTTATCGTTTTACTAGGTCGGTTACGAGTTAGGTCTTCTTTCCAGTTGAGTCGTAGCTACTTTTCATCTGCGCTATTAGATCGAAGACGACTCAATGCCTCTTCCTTAAGTCGTGGATGACTTATGCTTCCTTCCTTAAGTCGGTCACGACTTATGTCTTTGAAATCTTCTATCATGTTAAGTCGGTCACGACTTATACCTTGGACAAACGAGGGCTGCGCTGCATCATCCTCCCCAGGTTGAGAAAAATTCGACCTCGAATTTGTAAATTCTTCCACATCAGCTCGTTCATCCCCATGATATGGTACGAGATGTTTAACATTGAACACATCAGAAGTGTACACATCTTCTGGCAGCTCCAACTTATAAGCATTTTCGTTAATTCGTTGTACGACTTTTACAGGACCAATTTTTCTGGCTTTCAACTTGTTGTAAGTGCCCACTGGAAAACGATCTTTCGTTAACACTGCATAAACCATATCTCCTTCATTAAACTCAACATTTCTTCGCTTCAAGTCTGCAGTTCGTTTATATTTCTCATTTGCTTTCTCCAATCGTCCCTGAACGATTTTGTGACATTCCGCTAATCCATTAACAAAATCAGCAGCTTTCTTAACTGTCTTCTTTGAGTGTGGTATTACCGTTAAATCCAACGGCCCTTTCGGTAAGCTCGAATAAACAATCTGGAATGGACTGAACCAAGTACTTCGATTTACAGCATGATTATGGGCAAACTCTGCCTGGCATAACTTCACATCCCAACTCTTCAGATTGTCTTGCACAAGACACCTCAGTAAATTCCCCAATGATCTGTTCACAACCTCGGTTTGTCCATCCGTTTGCGGATGATAAGCACTACTAAACTTCAGCTTCGTTCCCACCATTTTCCACAGACTTAACCAAAAGTGACTCAGAAATCGAGTATCTCTATCCGACACAATAGATTCTGGCAATCCATGAAGTCGATAGATCTCCTTGAAAAACAACTGAGCAACATGAATAGCATCTACCGTCTTCTTACAAGCAATAAAATGTGCCATCTTCGAAAATCTGTCCACCACAACGAATATAGAATCATTTCCCCTTTGAGTTCTAGGCAAACCCAAAACAAAATCCATACTGATATCCACCCATGGTTTTACAGGCACGGGTAACGGCATATATAAACCAGCATTAGTCGCAGTTCCTTTCGAAACCTGACAAATATGACAACGTTCCACAAACCTCTCTACCTCTTTCCTCATCGATGGCCAAAAGTAAGATTGTGAAATCAACTGTAATGTACGGTCTCTCCCAACATGTCCTTCTTCATGTGGCTCCTTCACAATTTTCATTCTCAAACTGCAATCAGGTATGCACAATCGATTTCCTTTGAACAGAAAACCATCTATCATCACAAATTCATTCGTCTCCCCATTCTTGACTTTATCAACAAACTTCATAAAGTAAGGATCTTCCACAAATAATTCCGGCAAAATGTCAAACCCCGTCACTTCAACCTTCATTGTTGTCAACAAATGATTCCTCCTACTCAAAGCATCGGCTAATCGATTCGTCACTCCTGACTTGTGTTTAACAACAAAAGTAAACTGTTGCAGATATGCAATCCACGATGCATGTCTCGCTGAAATCTTGTCTTGCCCTTGCAAATGCTTCAAAGCCTCATAATCAGTATACAGAACAAACTCTTTCTGAAATAGATAATGTCTCCAGTGTTTAATAGCTTGCACAACAGCATAAAACTCCACATCATATGTACTGTATCTCATCTTCGCTCCTGACAACTTCTCACTGAAATATGCAATTGGACGCCCCCTCTGACTCAACACCCCTCCAATTCCAACCTTCGATGCATCAGTATGTAGTTCAAACAACAACTGAAAATCAAGTAATGCTAGAATTGGTGCTGTCGTCAACAACTCCTTGATTCGTTCAAAAGCAACTCCTGCTTCCTCCGTCCATGTAAACTGTTTACCCTTCATACAATCAGTCACAGGCGCCATCACACTACTAAAGTGTGGAATAAACCTTCGATAAAATGAAGCCAACCCGTGAAAACTACGAACTTCCGTTATCGTCTTGGGCTGCGGCCAATCTCTAATCGCTTCGACTTTACTTTGGTCAACCTGTATTCCCTTTTCCGACACAACATACCCCAGAAATAAAACGCTAGGCGTCATGAACACGCATTTCTTCGTTGTAGCATAAAATTGTTCTTGTCGCAATACCATCAGCACTTCTCTAAGATGATTCAAATGTTCCTCTGGACTCCCACTGTAAATCAAAATATCATCGAAATATACCACCACAAACTTCCCAATGAATGGTCGAAAAATCTGATTCATCACCCTCATGAAAGTGCTCGGTGCATTGGATAAGCCAAATGGCATAACCAACCATTCATACAATCCTTCCCTTGTCTTGAATGCTGTCTTCCATTCATCCCCCGGTCTAATGCGAATCTGATGATAACCGCTCTTCAAGTCAATCTTAGAAAAGATTGTAGCTCCGCTTATTTGATCTAGTAAGTCATCCAACCTTGGCATTGGAAATCTATATCTCACAGTAATCTTATTCAATGCTCGACTGTCAGTGCACATCCTCCACGTTCCATCCTTTTTGGATACCAATAAAGCTGGTACAGCACAAGGACTTAAACTCTCCTGCACACGCCCCTGTTCAAGCAATTCCTCTACCTGCCTCCGCAACTCTTCATGTTCCTTCGGACTCATTCGATAAAGTGGTCTGTGTGGTAACACAGCACCTGGAACAAGATCTATCTGATGTTGAATATCCCTCAACGGTGGCAACTCCGTTGGTAATTCTTCTGGAAATACATCGTCAAATTCTTTCAAAACTGATTTTACTTCTTCTGGCACTTCCACCACTTCATGACTCGCTCGTCCAATCAACAAGAATACTTCAGGCTCCTCCTCTACTTCCTTCACAAACTCCTTCAAAGATAACAAAGTTTTGAGCTCTTCAATCTCTTCTGACTTACTTTCTCCCTGTTGTCTCTTCTTTGGAACTAAGATAATATTCGTGCCTTCAAACATAAAGCTGTAGCTATTGGTCCGACCGTCATGTTGTACTGCTCGATCATACTACCATGGTCTTCCCAATAGTAAATGACAAACATCCATCTCTACTACATCACACCAGATTTCGTCTTTGTATTTCTTTCCAATAGAGAATGGAACACGAACTCGTTTATCCACTTTCACTTCTCCTCCTTTTCTCAACCATGCTAACTTGTATGGATTCGGATGATTCTCTGTCTTTAACTTCAACTTTGTTACAACCTCGGTGGAAATGATATTGTCACAGCTTCCGGCGTCAATCACAAATTTACACACCTTTCCCAATATAGTACATGTTGACTGAAAGATATTACTCCTCAACCAACTAGCCTCTTCCTGCTTCGGTGTCAAACATGACCTTCTCAGCATTAGATTACAACCTTCATCTCCTGACGCAATATCCTGCTCATCCTCCTCAACTGGACTAGAACACTCTCCATCAACATCCTTATCTTCAACTTCTACAATCATGGTTCTCTTCTTTGGCTTTGGACACTCGTTGCTTTTATGACCCAATTCCTGGCAATTATAACATTTGAAACCATTGTTAACCCTTGCCTTCTCAGCCTCCTTCACCACTGGTCTACTGGTAGGTTTAGAAACATTAGAACTCCCACTAACACCCTTCACTTGATTGTTGGAATTAGTAAACACACCTCCCCCTCGTGTACCCTGTTTCTCCCAAGCCAACGCTTTCTGGTGTGCTTCCGCCACAGATCTGGGATCAAACATATTAACCATATCCTGAATCTGCATTCGCAATCCTCCCACAAATCTGGCTGTTAACTGTTCTTCTGTCTCCATAATATCGTTCCTTGCAATCAGTTGATAAAATTCGTCAGCATAGTCATTCACAGCTTTCGTTCCTTGTCTCAAGTTTTGCAACCTCTGATACATAAGCGATTGATAATTATAAGGTAAGAATGTCGCTTTCATCAATTTCTTCATCTTTTCCCAAGATTCAACCTTTGACTTCCCCATTCGTTCACGTGTAAGTTTGGTTTGCTGCCACCACGCCAAAGTTCTTCCCCTCAATCTCGTAGCAACCAACTTCACTCTACGATGTTCTGGTACTTCTTTGAAGTCAAAAATCTCTTCAACATTAGCTACCCAATCTAGAAACTCCTCCGCTTGCATACCACCTTTGAATTCAGGAATTTCTGTTTTCATCCCCGACTCCCACTTGTGATCATACTCAGAGTAATTTCTTCCTTGTCCTCGTCCTTGTCCTCGAACACTACCACCATCATACTCCTCTTCAAAATCAGATGTATATCGTTGTCTATCTCGTCCACCCACATCTCTACTACCTTCACGTCTACCACCATCATCCCTTCCATCTACATTCCTCCGTTCACGATCATTCACGTTCCTTCCACGCCCTTGATCATTTTCAACACTTCTGTCTCGATTGGAATGTGGCGAGACTCTACTACCCCCATGGTTAGATTCAGGTGAAACCCTTCTCCGATTTTGATTCATCTCCGTCATAAGCTTCTCTAACCGACCAATTCCTTCGTTAAGCTTTTCACTAAAGTTTTCATTGATTCTTTGCTCCATCTCATCAGCTTCTTCTCTTCGATACAACGCTTCAACGTTTTGATGTCGATTGGCTCTCCTTGGCGGCATGATTGAAATCTTCACAAATTCTTCAACACTTCAAAATTCAAACACTTTTCGAACTTTGATCCAAAATGAAACGGATTGGAAACTTCCACTTTGTTGCAAATCTCGATGAACACGATGAACAAAATTCTCGGCCTCCAACACAAATCCGATCAAACAACTTCAATACAAAGTCGAACACTTCAACTTGATCATGGCTCAACACTTCAAGCTCGGCTAATCACTTCAAACTCTCGGCTCCAAGACTCGATCTAACTATGATTGGTTAGAACAAGCTCTGATACCAAAACTGACGCAGCGGATAATTCAAAAACAATGTAGATCGATGGAAGTAGCAATCGATGGATTGGAAGATACTGAAATGCCCAAATTCGTTGATCCGAAGATGCCGAATTCTAGCTATCTCGAACTCGTTGATCGTGCACGATACCGGGTTCAAAGATCTTCAATTCTTCAAGCGTTGATCAAGCGCACTTGATTTCGCGAATCGGCTTCTACAATCGTTGAATCGAGCGCACTCGATTATCCGAAAGAGGAGATAGAAGATTACACTCAACTACCAATTTAAATGAAAGCACACAGCAATCAAAAGAGAATTTTATTCAAAAATCAACAACCATTACAAATGACCCAACTTGCCTATTTATAGGCTACAACTCACGCGGTACAAAATATGCACAAGTCCTAAGTCGGAACCGACTTATCACGTACGACTCAAAAACTACAGACGACATACGACTTAAAATTTACAACACAATACAAGCCTTGCCGACCTACGACTCAAAAGCTACGACCTAAAAATCAAATGACTCAAGACATGTACAGAACGACTTACGAATTGTCGACTTAAGCCCATACCGACTTACGACTTATAACAGAAATTACAACAGACAGTTATTCACTTAGGTCGTTGCCGACTTAACAACATATCACGACTCATCAATAGCAGTGACTTCAGAAACAACGGTCCAGATTAACTCGGCAGGAAATCCATGGCTTCAGGTTTCAGCTACATAAGATGGTTCGCTTTAAAACTATGCGACTTAACTAAGTCGTAACTCGTTTCCGACTTATCACTTGGCTCGTTAAGTCGTTTACGACTTATCTCTTCATCAATTTGCTTTGCCTTCTTACTGAGTAACCCGGTAGGTCGTCCTGGCGACTTAAGAAATTCGCTAACCCTCCTATCTTTACTGAGTCGTTGCCGAGTTATGCTAAGTCGGTCACGACTTATCATTTTACTAGGTTGGTTACGAGTTAGGTCTTCTTTCCAGTTGAGTCGTAGCTCCTTTTCATCTGCGCTGTTAGATCGAAGATGACTCAATGCCTCTTCCTTAAGTCGTGGATGACTTATGCTTCCTTCCTTAAGTCGGTCACGACTTATGTCTTTGAAATCTTCTATCATGTTAAGTCGGTCACGACTTATACCTTGGACAAACGAGGGCTGCGCTGCATCAGTGTGGTAGTATATATATATATATATTTAGAGTGATTGATTTCCGCATTATATAGCGGATGAGACCTTATGCGCCGCATAATAGCGGATGATATTATATAAACCCATATACCATGATATTCCACCTCGAAGTGGAATTGGTATTTAATTGTTGTGCTAACATCTATGGATGCAGGGAAACAGATTGGAGGGATCCAACTGGATTCCTCACATTGTTGAATTTATTTGTGTATGTTGTGATGCGATAATCCGTAAATGATTATATTGGTGTGAATGATTATATTGGTAAATGGAATTTATTTGAAGGTTATAGTTTAGCCGAATATATTTTTGGTATCGTAGGATACCAGGAATAAATAAAATTGGATTTTTGGAAATTAAAGTAGAAACTTTTAAGTAAATTAATTTTAGAGGATTGGATAAATTTAAAAGTAGGATTTATTAATTGATTTAAATGGATCATTTTGAAATGGAAAGTGTATTTTCACTGGAAAGCCGAGTACGGTTTTAGTTTTATAACCAGCCATGAAATGTCGTGGTAACCTGCTATTGAACATGGTAGCTATAGTAGGCATACTACGAAATATGTATGCTGGCCAAGATTAATATTATACTTTTGAAATCTTTTCCACACTAGGCATTAATGATAATATTAAAAGATTTTGCATATCAAGCATGTTTGACTATCATAAGGAGAAATATCCTCCAATTCTGTGTTTTGCATTGTGTGTGTGGCGGGAGGCCTTATGGTAATTTCATTTTCCAAAAGCATAAACGGATCCTTTTTGTACAAATAACTGTTTTAAGATCTCACACCAGTCCCATGATTGACTCGGAGTTTATTGTTCCCTTTCTAAACTCTGGGTGCCCATAATTTTCCACACGGGCAGCCTAGAGTTAGGTTATCGTTGTTCTGGAGCGAAGTAAGGGAAGTATGCTGTGGAGATCAGGAGGCGAGCTGGATGGCGAGATGTACTTTCGTATATTATTATCATTCTGCTATGTATTCAATAATATGGGCAGGTTATTATAACTGCCAATGTTGTGTTGTTGTTGTAATACTCTGATGATGTAATGTATAAATAGATATAGTTCTTTGCTTTAAAGATTATTCATTTATCTATTATATATTGTTCCACTATGATTCTGAGGTTCTGATATTGTTTCTTCTTCTTTCTTCTTCTACCTCTTTCTTCTTTAACCCTAATGATTCGGTTTTCCGGCATTTGATACAGCGGGCGTATTGATGTCGACTTTCGGAAGTCGAAAAATTGGGTCGTTACAGAGTGGTATCAGAGCAATTGGTTAAGCGACAACCTTGGCTCTGGTGGGGATTACTCATTTGAGATAGAGTCAGTAGTACTCTAGAATGAGTGTGAGTGTAATAATAGATATGAGCGTGTATTTGTTTGTGAATATAATTTTTTTTAAATTGTGTTGACTTATCGATTGATTGTTTATAGATTCTGGTCGGTGCAGTTTGGCCAACTATATCGATAGGGGTTTCTAAACTCTTAAACAAGATAAACCGACACAGTATTGTTTTAAAAAAGGGTAAATGATATAATTTTACCCAAATTATTTTTGTATATAAAATAAATAATTTTCGATAAATTATTGTAGTATATGGTTGCTTGGTTGTTAGGAAGTGATAATATTGAATTATTATCATTGTTGTATGGAAATTGAATAAGAAATTAAGGTAATAACCAAGGGATTTTGGATATAATTGATTTCAAAGATGATTTTTAAATGTTGAGTAATTGTTTAAAAGACTCTGGAATCTTATTTAAAATGTTACGGAATATAAATAAGTTTGATAACTTATAAAAATTTGAAATTTGTTGGATTAAGATTCAACTTGAAAAGGGATAAACAAAAGTAAGTGTAAAACCCAAATAAGTGGGAAGGTAAGCTAATTAATTGAGGTGAATCATAAGAAATTAGCAAATGAAATTAAATTTTGGAAACTTATAGAAGTTTAAAATTTAAATTGAATTGGAGTATAAATAAATATAGTTAAGTAAAAGTGAATTGAAAGAAAGGTCTAAGGAGACTAAGTAAAATAATTACTCAAATAAAATTTAAGGTGGAAATAAATTTCTGAATGAATAAATGAATTTACAATTGCAAGTAAATGAAATTGAAATTGAATGTTGAAATTCGTTTTGAATTTGTAAGTAAATGAAATTGAAGTTGAATATTGGAAATTGAATTTGATCTGTGATAAACAAAGTGAAGTGGAAAATTTGTCAAGTTGGATCAAATGAAGCAAAGTATTGAAATAAAAATTAGTAAATGAAACTAATTTAAACATTGAGATGAATCAGTTGTGAATGAAGATAATTGATGAAATTCAATATTCGGAGTTTGAAGATAAAATGAATTCAAATAAAATTGAAATTGTAAATTGAATTCAAATGGAATTGAAAATGCAAAGTTGAATGGAAATGAATATATAACTTTGGTAGTGAAGTGAAAATAAATATAAGAAGTATGTAAATACTTATATTGAACTTAAGAAATGGATAATAGATTTCTTAAGTAAATTTAGAATTGAGGAAATATTCTAAGTTAATAAGTGAATGAAAATTAAACTGGAAGTTGTAAAATGGTGATTGTAAATAAGTGGATAGAAATGAAAATAAATGTGAATAAAAGAAAAGAAAATTGATATAGCTAATAATCAATTGAAATAAAATACGTAGGATGTACGTATATTATTTTATTCGCATAGCCATTTGATCCAGATTCGAGCACAAAATTTCGAGATAGTTATATCAATCCGAGTTAGGATTTTTCACTCGATTTTTGACGACGAACCGTGGATATGGATTTTTGGTTGGTTCTGGAAATTCTCTATCATAGTTATGATTATGCAAGGAGAATGACGGTTTCTGATCAAGAAACCAGATCTGAGTCCGCACTAGGAAGTCGGGTGAACGATACTAGTTCGGAAGTGAAATTGTGTGATCGAGTGAGCGATCGGATTTGATATTGCGTACGAATGATATATGAACATCGTACAGATTTGAATGAAATAGATATTGTAAATTTAGTAAAGAAATGTATAAAATGATTTTGAAAGCTATGATTGGAAATTATTGCTAGTAATATACAGGTGTTTTAAAAGTAAATGGAATCATATTTTTGATTTCAGAAGGTAAAATTAATTTGCTCGACAAAAGGTATGTATTTAAATTTCAATATGAAATTTGATCTTTTCTGATCTAGCCACTTGGCCTTTTGTTTTCTTTTGAAATCTGGGGGCCCGTTGCGGCATTTTGTAGTCGTATCGAGCTAGCCGTGAACATTTGAAATAGAAATATTTAATTGATTTTAAATATTTGAAGATAGTTTAACTTGAAATTCAAATATCAGGATTTATTTGGCAATTAAATTATTAAATTTAATTATTGAAACCGGGTAAAATATTGTATCTTCAGTTTTGAGTTTGTCAAAAATAATTTGAAGTCTTGTAAAATCTATTTTGACAATACTGGAGATAATAGAACTTTTAAAATTGAATTTGAAACTGTTTTGTACAGTTTTGAATTTATATCGTTTAAATCGATATTTAAAAATAGCCTTCCGAGGCACAGTCTCGGGATTCGACAAAACTAGTTCCATTGGATCCGTAATAGCATATTATTATCGAATTTCAATTTCCGTAGCATTCGGAGTTGTCGTGTGACCGTACGGTAAGCAAACGCGTTGAATTTATATTGAAATTTAATATAATAGCCGGTCCAAAAAGCTATCTTTACCATACGATCGAATTAGGACTCAAAACCTTTTCCATTGCATTCAGAATAGGGGTATAACATTATAAACGCCTGGCGGCACGCCTCGATAGGAGATCGAGATTGTGAATTGCGTAATTTGAAATGATTTGAATTTGATTATATATATATATATTCACATATATGGGGCAAATGGACACGTTGAGTAAAATTCAAAGCATGTGTCTAGTTTTCTCTGATAATTTCAACACGCGTTCATTTTATAAATAAAAAAAATTCGAATTCCTTTGAAACAAAGAAGTTATTCTCGTTCAAAAAGAAATCAAAACGAACGATATATTTTTTTTCTTTTGTTCAAAGACAAAATAATGGTCGAAGCCTTTCCCTTCAGTTCTCGACCAAATTCCATTCGAAATCGAAAATAAAAATAACTGGCCGCTCGTTTCTTTCCCCGATCGAATCAAATCGAGCCGCCTGTTCGAAATCGCGTCGACAAGGATCGGAGAGGCGACGCTCGCGAGCGTGGCGTCGAGCAAGCTTGAGGCGGCGAGTGGAGTCGTGACATATCGCGATGGGGCGGAGCTCGGAGATTGGGGTTCGTCGATCGACGCTGGGCAGTGGTTCGTGCACAAGGCAGTCAACAGGGTGGGTTCGAGGTCGAGATTAGAAGAAGCACGGCGGCGATTATCGGGGTTCGAATCGTGTGAAGGTGGAACGGGAAACTGGAGGAAGCAAGGTTATGCGTGTGAGTTGTTCGAGGGAAGTTCGGTGACTCGAGGAGGTTTCGGGGAGGTCTCGAAGTCTGGTTCGTAGTTTGTCAGTGAGGTCAATATCTGAAAGAAATCAAGCTGGAATGAAAAATGGATTGCATGCTTTGTTAGAGGTAAGATCTTCTCACTCAATTGAAATAATTAGAATTTCAGTTATTGATTGATTGGGTGTGGTAGTATATATATATATATATATATATATATATATATATTTGGAGTGATTGATTTCCCGCATTATATAGTGGATGAGACCCTATGCACCGCATAATAGCGGATGATATTATATAAACCCATATACCGCGATATTCCACCTCGAAGTGGAATTGCTATTTAATTGTTGTGCTAACATCTGTGGATGTAGGGAAACAGGTTGGAGGGATCCAACTGGATTCCTCACATTGTTGAATTTATTTGTATATGTTGTGATGTGATAATCTGTGAATGATTATATTGGTGTGAATGATTATATTGATAAATGGAATTTATTTGAAGGTTATAGTTTAGCCGAATATATTTTTGGTATCGTGGGATACCAGGAATAAATAAAATTGGATTTTTGGAAATTAAAGTAGAAACTTTTAAGTAAATTAATTTTAGAGGATTGGATAAATTTAAAAGAAGGATTTATTAATTGATTTAAATGGATCATTTTGAAATGGAAAGTGTATTTTCACTGGAAAGCCGAGTATGTTTTCAAAGTAGCTGATAAATATAAATTGAAAGTTTTAAGGATGGTTTTAAAAAGGATACTTTGGAAAAATTATTTCTTAAATTGTTTTTAAATCTTTAAAGTAAAGATTTATTTGGTTAATTATAGAAGTGATTATTTTAAAGATCAAATTGAGATTTGATTTAGAAAATGGATATTTAAATAATTATACTATGTCTAATAATTTTATTTTTAAAAATTAGTTTGGGCTTGAAGTTTATATGAGATGTTAGTATAATATTTTCATAACTAATATTTTAGATAAATTGTTTAAAAATAGTTTTTATCTCAAGTGTTTCCAAATATACATATACTTTTGGATAAGTGTTTTAAATTATTCAGACTCGGCAAATTTTTAGTGGAAATAAATAACATTTGGAAATTTATTCCGCAAAAGAAAAGTGATTTGAAATTAGTTTTCATAGTGTTAAAATATATCTTGCGAAGATATTTTGAAATTAAATAATTGGGAAAAAATATTTAAATTTGATAATTGTTGTGAATGTTGTTTGATAGTTAAATAACCGACTATCAATATTGGCCTTTGAAACGACACTTGAAATTGTTTTCATAACAAGCGCTTATTGTTCGGTTAAGCCGGGAGAGGACTATATGTCATAAAACCCATTCTGAATAATGATACAACGAAATGGGATTGCATTTAAACCTATTTTAACTTTAAGAAATCTTCAAATCGCTTTTCTTTAAATTACTTAGGAAAATATTTCCATATTCTATTATTAGTATAATTCCACTCTTAATGGAGATTACTTATTTCCAAAACATATTTTTTATTGGGTTATAAACAATTTTATTTAAGGCTTCATTTACTTTATACCCAAAACAATCAGTACCAAGTAAAAAGGATTCATAGATTTTAGATTAATTATACTCAATACTAATTTTCGTATTCAGCTTGTACTATTCGTCGAATAATGGTGAAATCACTTTCTAAATTCACACGGATTATATGCATTCCCTCCTCAGAATTTAATGTAGAGTTTAACTAGAGAACTTATCTTTACCATCAAAATTCTATTTTAAATCTTGTTTAACTTTTGAAAAAAAGCTCCCTGTCTCTTTTCGTTTATCTTAGAAAAAATACGGTCCAAGTAAATCAAATTATCTATCCCCTACGTTGGGCCAGTCCGTATAGCTAGGTGGAGCAGGCAACAGGTTTTCCAAAATCCAGCTAGAGACTACCTCTCTATCACCCATAAAAGGGTCAAGTTATTTGATCCACTCTAAGATTTTAAATTTTTTTGATTTATCATTTGAAAAATATTTCAAAAAGATTCGTGAGGAAAACCCAAGTTTAAATCTTTATTCAACGGTTACCAAATTCCATTGCTACAGTGAATAGTGATTTTAAAGCTTTATAGATTAAAACACCAATTTCATTACATATATGCCCATTTTTATAATTCAAATTCTTTTTCAAACATCTTAACATATTTATGGAAGTTATATTTTGAAAGATTTAAAACATCCATTTTGAAGAGTTGAAAACAATATTTTACGAACTACCAAAACATGACGATTTTGAAAACTTGATTTGGACATATCTAAAACTTTATGAAAAGAAATCTTGATTTTTCCTTTTCAATTAAAAAGCTTAACCACAAGGGTTTAGAAAAGTCTTACTTCAATAAATTCTAACTTATATTTTATTCTACACATTGATTTAACATTTTATGGCGCAAAACGTGAACTATGCGACGAGCTCATTTTTACTCAATTTTCCAATCTTTTTCAAACTTTGTCGAAATGAGATTTAATGTTTATAAAACATTTATAAACCATTTTTAAAGAGGTAAACATTGCTATATATGCCATTATAATTTATAAAGGGAAGTGATTCCTTTGTGTAAATTCGATGTGTATTTTACTGTGAATCATTTCCATATCAAGCACGCATATTATCAATCAATCATCCAATAAAAAATCATTTTAGCTTCCAAACTATGCTAATCAACCAAGTATACTTGCATAGCACAAATCATAGATTATTTTAAGATAAATTTAAATAAGATGGAAGTAGCATTCTCACTTTCATTCTATCCGACTCTAAGTGTTATTTAATCGACAAAACGATACCTTTCTACGCACCGAAGCTTATAGAACTTGGCCCCTGACCTTAGTGATGCTTGGCCAAGCTTGTGTTGAGGTGGGAGCTTGGCTTTGAGATGGTGTGGTGTGGGTCGTGCACTTTAGTGAGGAAGAGGTGGAGTTTGGCTAACATTTTGGAGCGATTTAATATCGTACGTGTATGGAAACAATTTTAACAGAACTTCAACCTGATGTTGAAATAATTTTATTATTTAGAAAGCCATTGAAGAAGAGCTACTAGAGCGCCCAAGAAGAAGAAGAAGAAGAGAAGAGAAGTGAATTTGTGAAGAAAGGACGAGGATATGCATGTGTATTTTTATAGGCTAGAAATTCTTGTGCATGGAATTACCAAAATATCTCTCCCCTCCTAACATAGCTTCAGCCGAACCCCCCCTCCATATGCCTTTCATCACTTCATGATGTTGTAGGTGTGTAAGTGATGGTGAGTTGATTTTAAGTTTGCTTTATCATTTTAACTTTTGTGAAAAAATATTTTTCTTAATTACTTTTACTAGTATCACTTAGTTTTAATTAATTATGGTACTTATATGATATTAGTTTGTTATATATGAATATATATGTCATTTTAACTTTTAACGTTGTGACATTCAAATATAACTTTTATTTGTTAAACCGTTGAAAATCCCGAAATTCGAATCTTGATCATATTTTCAATTTTTAATCAAACTATTTATTTATGTAAACAAAACTTGGAAATAATTTTTTTATCATCTTTAAATAATTAAAACAATATTATTTAAGCTATAAAACTATTTTAAGTAATATAAAAACCCATTTATAAAAATATGATGTCGAACTTCCAAAATGCGATAATGTTTATATATCTTTACAAAACAAGTTTATATATTTATAAAACTATTATAAATCACTTATTATCATTATAAAATAAGTAAAATGTATTATTTATTATTTAAAATAATCAATTGAATATTTAAAATTAATTAGATGTTCCTACTCAAAACGATAAAATTATGGGTCGTTACAAAGTCCTTTTGGACATTCCTTATCCCATATTGATCATCTTGCCTAGTGAAACTCTTTACGTTTCGATCACCATTCCTCCCCCTGGAAGCGCTCAAAATGCATCAGCCTCTTCATCATGTAGCACAACTTCATAAGTCAAAGGAAGTAAGGGGATGAAGGAGGAAAAACGATAACCCCATTGGAGATTAGTAACATCCCTCGATCTGAGACCCAAAACTATGTGATATGGATGCTAAAGTCATCCATAGTTATTAATTTTCAGTGACAAAATATGGTTATATTTATCATTTGATAATACCAAAAACACATGAATATGAAAAAATTTAAACATCAAATTCCCATTACATTTAAAAAATATATTTTCACATTCATACATAATCCATTCTTAATCCCCCGTTTAAAGAAAATATAAATATTACAAAATATCCAAGAGCGACATATAACGATGCCTCTTTGGTTGATCAGAGTCAAATAATAGGCAATAATACAACTTTGCCTTCATATCCATACAAACAAACACAACGAAAATATATAAACAAGCTCCTAATAGCTAGACTGCCTCTTGCATGTCTCTGAAAGCTTATTCATCTCCTAACAGTTTAGGCCGAAGTCCATTAAGGTCGGCACCCCACTTTTATTATTTTGGCAACAACAATGCAAGGGCATTAGTGTTGCCAATCCTCACCTAAAACTATTTTATAAAGACACCATGGTCCATGTTGTCGCTATTCCTCAAAGTTGGAAAGGTCTTATTTGTATTGCATCGGCAATGATGCAACGCAACATTGTCACCGAGGCTATTGGGGTCGACACTATTTTAAAATAGGCGAATAACTTATAGAAGCAAAATTCAACATGATCACTTTTGATAAGAGCGTTAATACTCAAAAAGGAATTTAAGTTTTTGGTCTTCGATCTTGGATAGAGGTCGACAATGACTTAGTCCACGCGAGTTATTTTATTGTATCGATTTGTCCTAATTGAATTAACTTGTAAGGGAAGTCCTAATTGAATTAAGTATGGTGATCAATGAAATTGTTTTTTCAACTTCAACATTTGAATGAACTAAAGCGTTTCCCAACTATCTCGCTTAATTAGTCTATATCTTCCCTATTGCAACTTGTTAGCAACCGATGGACCATATCCATTCGGGGTACTAAATCTAAAATCATATTTGGTGATATACTTGGACTCCATTTCAAACCATATCGACATCATGCCAAGTGGAAAAATTCACTCAGATCAACGAAATTTTCATGCTTGGATACAACATTGCCTAAGAATCATGCTTCTCTTCTCCAAAAGTGATGTTAATATGAACTTCACCTTCAAGTGATTTTGCCTCAACATTTCCAAACCTTCTTTCTATTGTAACTTTCCTTCTTCTTCACTTTTAGAAAAGAATAATATATCATCTACGAATACCCAAGAATTTATTATGTTGGTCTCAAAAGAAGCAACTTATAGATCAACAAAATATGTTTGTGCATTCATAAGATCGAATGGAATTTGTAACAAGCCACACCTTCGGACACACCGATCCAAAGCCTAAAAATACATTTGAACTTGCGTTGTTCCAGGAAGTATGAAGTGTTAGGTTTTAATGGTTGGCATGATAAAGAGAAAAATATTGATTTAAAACATTTATGCTTTCAGAACTCATAGAGGAATAAAATAAAATATAAGTACTGAAAATAACTCAAATCAACATCGTCTCAAAATAGTCGTGGTCCTCACAATACTGAAAAATAGTGTCTCCAAATAACAATACAATAAGAGTATGATTAATAAATACTATAAGGTACATAGAAGAAGGACTATAAATAAATATATCTCCAATCGTCTTGTCGCCATCTTCACGCACCTTATCCAAGCAACCTCACCTACTGCCGTATCCTCCTGTAATAGAGATAAAGAGGATAAAATGAAGGGAATTAGACAAGGTTTGGTGAGTGATTTATATCACAAGTGGTATGGTGTGTATAAGCAATTAAATTTCTGTTATAATCTACACAACCTAGGGGTGTTAATTTGTGTGTGTGTTATATATAAAAGGAACTTAATCAATTTACACGCTATGGTGCAATAACCCTTAATACACCTAACCATTCATCGAGTAGACATTCTCAAAGAGGAACCATCTATGAACATACAAAGTAGACAATCTCCAATGTAAACCACATAAGGCTCACACCGAGTAAACGATCTCAATGGTAAACTTGCCTATCGTAACATCGAATAGACAATCCCGATGAAAATGGAATATGGACAATCAAGATAGAGCGTTTCTGTTAATAATAATTGTTATTATTTGTGACGACCTACCTTTCTGACCCCTAGAAATGACACTAAACACATCCTCAAGGTTCGTGTGCCACTGCCCAAGCATCGGAAAGATGAATCGTCATGGGGTAAACTAAAGAACAGAATAGAAAACCTCATAATGAAACTGCTAAATAAAACATAACAACCAATTGTACATTAGGTTAGTCCTTAACAAGGAGATATCAGAGTTACACAAAAGTACTACAAATTAGTTTAGGCAGTTATAACAACATGTCTTTACATATGCTGAAATAAAATACACTTACACAAACTAGACAGTACAGTGGAATAGATAACTAACAAGATGAAAGCCTCCTGCTCGAACGCCATCTTCAAAAGAGCCCAAAAAAGACCTGCTACTCTCGGACTACTCAAATAATATGAGTACCCAAGAGTTTAGGGGAAAAAACAACTCGGGTCAAACAATATGTCTAGTATGAGTAAAACTTTAAACAATAGGTGTGAAATTAAATACAAATATGTGAGACCATGACGCTGAACACGGAACAGGTTTACTCCCACATAAATCAACATCCAAACATGAAGAATGGAATAATAATTAAACTCCATGAAGAGTGGTTGTCTCTTCCCGATGCGAATAAGGAAATAGATTTAAAGGGTCGAATCAAATAAGAAAAGTAAAATCTCCAACAAATGACTAGGAGGGTGAACCCCCTTGAAGTATACCTCTAGTTATATACTTCTAAGAAGCTCATTTAACCAGTGACACTTCTAGGAAACTCCAAGCCGGACCCCGATAAACCTTACCGAGTATTTGAATATTTCACATCTAATAGCTCAACCGAATCCAATCCAGATGAGATTTGAAAGTATCCTAATGGGAGCAACCCCACATAGCTTGGCCCCCTCTCATGCTTTGGTTTTAGTCATTACCGACAAAGGATATCAAAGCACAACGGAGCAACACATCTTCTTAGAATGATGATAATAAAGAAGCTGAAGTAACTGATAGCTGAGAAACCAACTATCTAGGATATAAAATGATCATATATGGAAATTAAGTCTTGTATATTTACCACCACTCGTCGAATTCAAACTTGCACTATTTCTGGGTTAACAATAATACCGGACAAGTCAAGGTAGTATTACCTCATAGTCATGTCTCATGATTATTCTTAACTTTAGAAATAGCGACAAGTCTACTTCTTCGATGTTTAGTGCTAATTATACAAATAAATTATTTTCATATAAGTGAATCGCTTTATGGAAACTAATTCATTTCCATAAATGAATCAACCTTTTCTTTTAAAAACCCGAATTCGTGCTTGGTTCACGTTACAAGTATTACCTTTAAAACATTTTAAAAGAGTTCACTAACTTCAAAACATCATTAAAAAGGATTTAATAACTTAAAATATTCTTATTACATTGATTAATCAACTTTAAAACTTTTTTAACTAAGCTGATTAATTTACTTCAATAACCTTTAATTAAAAGGGGTAAATCACCTTTAAAACATCATTAATTCAATTAATTAATAATATAGTTAATTAAATTAATTAAATAATAATTAAATATCATTATTTAAAAGCGATTAATTAATTTTAAACTTTATTTAAAGAACGATTTATTTAAGGTTAAACAGATTTATTATCTTTTAAAAGCCATTAATTAAAAAAATTAATTAATTTTAAAAACATCATTAGTTAAATGATTAATTAACTTTCTATCATTATTGACTAATTAATTAACATTAACCATTATTAAATAAAATGATTAATTAATTTTAAACACCATTACCCCAGTAATTAGTTAAATTTAAAACACATCATTAACTTAGTAATTAGTTAACCTTAATCCTTATTAATTAATTAAATTAAATAATCATTATTAAAATAATTAATTAAATTTGAAATCATTATTATTTCAAAACTTACTTAACTTGTAAAACTAATCCAAGCTCGATTTGAAACCAAAAAGTTATGAAAAAGTGTGACTTTTTCGAAAGTGCCGATATAGCGACTATCGCTATGTAATTCGGCAAACTAGTTTATGTCATTTTTCATTCATCGAGTCACGACACAACATACGAGTAAGCATATAAACTTGATATGTACATTTACACAACAAGTAGTAAACAACACTTGCAAAATTTCAACTTTAACTTACTAACTTGTCAAGTTACTAACTTCCAAAGCATTTACTTTTCGACACATAAGTCAAGCCAACAACCATCATAACACAACATATATCCAACAATCATTCACCAACAATATAAATGAACTATATTTAAAGTTACAAACTTGGATTTTGAAAGGTGAGATTTTTACTCACCGAAATGCACTAAAACAAAGTCTAACTTCCACTGAACTTGACTAAACGCTAACCAAACTTCCTTCACTTGAATTTATGAACTTGTGTAGGCTTAAGGGGTGCAAGGTGCCTTGCCTTAGGCTAGGAAGGGGCTCAACCTAGGTACTTTAGTAGAGTATAAGGTCTTGTTTAGTAGAGAATGGTTTTTGGAAGTGAAGTAAGGAGTTTAACTTGATTTTTAGAAGTGTATTCACTAGTTTTTAGCTTGGGAATTTCTCTTGGAAGCCATGGAAGTATTCATGTACATTAAAAGAAAAGAAATGAATGTGTAAAGTGGAAAATGTGTGGAGATGTGGAGTATTTATACGCAAAAGAAATGAAGGGGTGAATAAAATAACCTTATCATTAAAATAAACTAAATGTTGTCATGCAACATGGAACCCATGCCTCTACACCACCCTAGTGCACACACACCAACCTTTTTTCCACCCTCAACCATGCTTTGTGTACGAACCTATGTAGCTTAGGTTATGGTGGCGCATGAGAGGTTATTTTATATTTTATTTTTAAGTCAAATCTTGTAATATTTTAATCTAAGCACGATTTATTTATTTTAACACTATTATTAACTTATCACGGGACATATGTGCATGCGTATAAGAGTTATATAAAATGCGCACAACGTTTTCGATGACTTTCTTATGCCTAAAAGTCAAATTTTTGAAAAAAGTTTTTTGGTCACATTTTCTATTTTTATTTAAACTAATTATTTTGGTAAATAAAATTTGAAAATGATTTTAATATTATTAATTGATATTTAAATTATGTTTATTTGGTTATTAAAATCCATTATTTAAATATTTAAAAATGATTTAAATATTCAAATATAAAGTAATTAATTTACGGGTCGTTACACTCTCCTTCCCTAGAAGAATTTTGTCCCCGAAATTAGTACACAAAAAGAAAATCCAAAAGGTATATATTATACCAAGGAATTCATATAATAATTATATAATGCACTCAAACAACAAATAACTAGCCTGACATTACATTAGGGTAAGTTTCTCTAAATGATTCTTAGTCTCCCAAGTACAATCGTGGGGGTCATCACTCCACTAAACCTTCACAAGCTTCACCACCTTGTTTCTCAATCTCCTTTCATCCCGATCTATAATATGGACTAGATGTCAGACTACAAGTCAAGTTCGGTTCTATCTCTAAGTCTTCCCGAGCAGATGTCTCAACATTTAAAGATGGATCATAAACATGCTTTCTCAGATAAGATACATGAAAAACATTATGAACTTCTAACAATATTTCAGGCAATTCTACTCTATAGGCCAACAATCCAATTCTCTCAAGGATTCTAAATGGTCCAATGAATCTAGGTACTAGCTTTCCTGCTCCTCTGAATCTTACAACTCCTTCAATCCGGGAAACTTTCACAAATATCAAATCCTCGTCTGCAAATTCTAAGTCCCTTCTCCATTGATCCGCATAACTTTTCTGTCTATCCTGGGCTTCTTTCATCCTTGAACATAGCCAATTTCTCTGATGCTTCTTGAATTATCTCTTGTCTAAGAACTAATCGGTCTCCAGTCTCAACCCAACATGAAGATGAATTAAATAGCCATCCATACAAAGTTTTATAGGGCGCCATGCCAATGCCAGCTTGATAACAATTGTTATTAGAGAATTATACCAAATGCAGATAATCTTCCCAGGAACCTCCAAAATCCAAAATGCATGCTCTAAAGAGATCCTCTCAAATTCGGTTCATCCTTTCGATTTGTCGGTCTGTGTGCAGGTGATAGACCGTGCTCAAATTTAACTCTGTCTCTAAAGCGGCTTGCAATGCTCCCCAAAATCGACGGACATTTATAACTACCTGCCCATACAAAATACATAGATCATACATAAATACACAGCGGAAATAGAAATAATTAGTTAACGATGAAGCCACGTGCTCCAGCTCCTTCAAAATGCTTCCACAAGAAACCTGGCTCACTTGGCTACTCATACAACTTTGAATACCCAAGAGTTTTAGGAAAAGAAAATAAAACTCCGGGTCAAACAAGGGTCTGGTGTGAGTAAACCAACCAACTTAATTTTTACTTTTATAAAACGCTTTGAAAATAAAAGGTGTTTCGTAAGACCACGCTACACATAAACACAGATGGGTTTTTATCTTACGGTAACCAAGACGCTTTATATAGAAATCCAGTGATATTATGATAATGTCTAGGGTTTTTAAGTAAAATAGAACATAGCTGAAATGCTTGCATATCATATTCCAACATACTTGGGTACAACTAAATCCGTACAACGCTTATTGGAGAATGGATTCGATACAATCACTGGGCTACTGGGGTACCGCCCGTCATAGTACACCTCAAGATTTGTGTACCGATGTTGAACCTATCGACCCCTGCCAACACAAGACTAGCCTACCCTTTACTGGATAGTACTGAATAAGATCACCTCACGGTTGGGATCAGCAACCGTACCGAAGCATACATGAGTTGATAGTAGGGACTATAGATAGGGATGACATTACCCTAATGGGGCGACCCACCTAGCCTTGTTGCATCTCCCCTATTTTAGTCATTCCCTGTTGATGTGGTCTGAGGCTATGTTTACCTTTATTATAGCATTGCCACTTGGAATACTAACATTGCCTTCCAGATGTTGACACAATATCAACATTCATCCATACAAGCTGTTTAGGAGATGAACGAACCGAAGGCACTATTTCTAGTACACTCGTTTTGGAATCACCCTCAGCGTTAGTAGCAAATAGCACTTGCACTTCAAAGTCTTCATCTTAGACCTTAACTTCACTATTTCCAATTCGAATGCTTATGTTGGTTCAAAGTGGTTTTCAGATAACAACTCCTATCTGATCCCGGTCCCTCCAAACCAACGTTCGATTATTTTAAAGGGTCAAGTTGTCTTATAGTGGACCATTCCACTATTAGGGTGCAAGATTTACATATAAACATACGTTCCATATGCTTAGATTATCATGACCCGCTTATCAAAATTAACCCCCTTGTATTCATCACATTCCCAAAGTACAGTATTTGTGATAAGTACATGTGATGCCCCACCTTTATACTCAAACTAGCCAAGGAAACTATTGGGTAATGCCGTCGACTAGCATGAAGAATAAGACTGTTGAGGAGCGACCATCTGTGTAATTGCTTTGTGCGAGTACCGATATGTCAGATAGTAAGACTTGCATTTCATTTCAAGAGGAAATCCGACATATCAAATACAAACTCAAAGCTACTACACAGTGGCTATGTGGCCTTCGGAAACAAATATAGAAATAAGCATAACACAAATTAGTCACAAATATTCATATCACAAAGGCGGAAACAGATATGAATATATCACATAGAAGTGTACATCAAAGTAGGGGTCATACAAGATCCACTACATCACAAAAGAATAGGTACAAGTGCTAGACAAAAGAATAATTATACATCAAGGAGTCTCTATCTCGAATGTATAATAACAAAAACTACTAAGCTAAAGTAGTTAGCCAAAATTTAGGTGACGGAACCTGATAAGAAGTCAAGAAGAAGCACCTGAAATACCTCAGTCTGACCCGAGTATTATTTAAGAACAAAATAATAAACGGATCAGTCTAGCTATAAATATCATAAAAAATGAGATAGGATAAGAGATATCACAAAAACATATGATAACAATAATGACATACTGTGACAAGTAAACATAAGGTAACAACAAAAATCATACAATATCTCAATTATTCTCAATCACTAAAAAGAATGGCATATTCTTTAAATTATTCACCAAAACACAAATTTTGACAAAACATATCAATGCCAATCGCAAAATTCGGTGAAACATAGATTCTAGAAATCATCAACTAGAAATCCAGAAATCACAAAAGGGGAAGGCCTATCACAAACGGGAGCATGAAAACTCACCAACACGTGTGTCATAAACGGAACGCTATTCCAGGGTCGCTAACCATCAACTTTGAGCTGAGGTTCCACAAACGGTCCGAAGACCATGGGTCGCTACCCCACCAAATTGAACCGAAGTTCCAGAAACGGGGTTTTTAGTCCCCCACACAAACAAAGAGACATCGCACATCGCTAGTCTAAATCACAAAATGATCATCAATGATCGATAAGTGTAAATTACACTAAGCTAGTAAATAAATGAGTTTAGCTTCATGTCCCATAACCACAAGCTTAACTTAAATATTTACGAACAAATTGTAGATTTCCTCTCGAAAATTGTCACGAGAGTTCAATCGAACAATTCCAAGAATTAACCGACGAAGTAAAGCAAGCGTTTCATACCACTTGTTTTGCTAAGCCGTTTAAATAGATTTTTCATACGAATGAGGTAAAGGTTTGTATATACTAATAGATTTGGAAATCGGTTTTAAAAACGAGCTTTGTATTTAAAAGTAGTGTTGAAATCGTTTTTGTGAAAGAGTTTGAGTATCTACTACTAGTATAGAAACCTTTGTATTTTAAAGTGACAAACCACAGAAATGATTGTAGAAATAATCAATCACCAAAAATTCACATATGAGAATGTGAATTAAATCCATAAAAATTGATATCAAATCCATCAAATGGATATTCCCAAAAATCCAAAGAAAGAAGTCATCAAAGTCGATAATGAGTGATAACAACTAACCGGATTAACAAAAATCGATTAAATTGGAAGTTCACTCAAAAAATAGGCAAATAGATAAAACTGAACAATTCCAGACATCTGGTTTAGAATCCAAACGTCTGGATTTGTTTTCTGGAAATTTTCAGAAAACCACCCAGACGTCTGAAATTTCGAAGTAGATGTCTAAGCCCTAATCAGACGTCTGAACCTATATTTCAGACATCTGGAATTAGTCTCTGCCATTTTATTTTTTCTGCCATGTATATTTTTTTCCTCCATGTCTATAACCAGACGTCTGGACCTGATAACCAGACGTCTGGTCACCTAGTCTGGGCAACAATTTGCCTAGGACAAAATGGCCAAAACATTACGGGAGCGATCGGACGAGCAACGAAGACTGGGGATTTATGCCAAGCGACAACCCAGCCTTATAGGCTCTTCAATACACCCTAAAAATCATGTACAAACATCCAAAGTAGGATTTTAATAAAATTGGACTTCACAAACCAAAAAATGGAAAATTCACCAAATCAATTCAAAGCAAAAGCAAATGAACATGAATAGATGTTAGGAATTCATACCCAACAACAACGAAAGTTATAGACGTAGATGTGAGTTAAAGAACTCACCTTTAAACCCAAAACAACAAGTGAGAAGCTTTAAAACAAAGGAAAGATCAATCACACTTCAACTTCAACTCTAGAAGCTCCAATCTAAGATCATAAGCAAATATTTCCTAAATTAGGTTATAGGAAATTTCTGAAATTGGAGAGAGATTGAGATGGAGAAGATGAAGAGGATGCTTACCTATGCTTCTCTTTTATTTTAAAGCAAGAACTTGAATTTCCTAATCAAACTAGGGTTTAGGAATTTTAATTTCCTATCTTTTCCCCCATTTTTACTTTAGCTTGAAAGTGTTAGGAAATGGAATGAATGAATGAAGAGGAGTGGGTTGGAGTTAGGGTATTAAGTTGGGTTAGTGGGCTGAAACCCAAACCCAAAGCCCAAAATAGAAAATATCAAAATTCTACTCAACTCCAAACATATCGATGTTTATACTTAAAAAAGTTGTAGATGCCATTTTGGACTCAATGGAAGTGGTCTCGAGTCCCAATTCGACTGTTTACAAAAAGTAACATTTCGGACTTTAATCCGATTAACGATGCTATATTTAAATAAAACATTTAAATATACAAATCATAAAATATGCGGGTTGTTACAGACTTCCATCCTTAAAGAAATTACGTCCTCACAATACTTAAGAAGAAAATAGAAAGTAACAACCATACTAAGGCATAATCAACACAAAAGTAGAAATTTTGAAATGAGAAGTTCGCCTTAAGGAGAACGAGAGAGTAAGTCCGGATGTGTTCGCTCGATGAATTCTCTAGATTCCCAAGTGCAATCCTTAGGATTTGAGGACCATTGAACTTTCACAAGCGGGACATCTTTATTACGAAGGCGTTTAACCTCCGTAGCAATGACACGAATAGGATGTTGCTCATAAGTCAAATTAGGCGAAACCTCAATTTCTTTAATAACACCAGACTCAAGAATAGAATCAGAATCCCTAAGGCATTTCCGTAGTTGAGAGACATGGAATACGTCATGAATAGCAGAAAACTGAGCCGATAATAAAAGGCGATAAGCCACAGAACCAATGCGTTCAGTGATGGGAAATGGACCAATATATTAAGGTGCTAATTTTCCCGGTCAACTGAAACGCACAACACCCTTCATAGGTGAAACACAAATGAACACCAAATCTCCCACAGAAAATTCTAATTTCCTTCTTCGATTATCGGCATAGGATTTTTGTCTACTTTGAGCTTCTTTCATCCGATGACGAATAAGGTCAATCTTTTCTATGGAATCACAAATAAAATCAGGACCTAAAACCAGCTTCAAGCCAACACGAAGGAGATCGGCATGGCCTCCCATATAGTGCCTCAAAATGTGCCATACCAATACTAGATTGGAAGCTATTATTATAGGAAAACTCAATAAGAGAAATATGATCTTCCCAACTTCCACCAAAATCAAGAACACATGCACAAAGAAGATCTTCAAGAGTTTGATTCACACGCTCGGTTGTCCATCGGACTGAGGATGATAAGCGGTGCTAAAATTAAGCTTTGTTCCCAAAGCTTTTTGAATACCTTTCCAAAATCCACTAGTAAATAATGGATCACGATCGCTAACAATAGAAGTAGGAACTCCATGCAATCTAACGATTTCTTTAAAATAGAGTTTTGCCAAAAGAGGTATGGTCCGATTGGACCGAATGGGAATAAAATGGGTGGATTTTTTAAGTCTATCTACGATCACTCATAAACTATCACGACCCGAACGAGAACGGGAAAGACACTCAATGAAGTCCATGGAGACTTGATCCCACTTCCAAACGGGAATGTCCAAAGGTTGCAATAACCCACCGGGCCTTTGATGTTCGGCCTTTACGAGTTGGCAAGTCATGCAACGCTTAATAAAGTTAGCAATATCGGATTTTATTCCATCCCAATAATAAAGTCGCTTCATGTCCGCGTACATTTTACTACTACCGGGATGAATGGTAAATTTTGAAAGATGAGAATCTTCTAAAATTCCTTTTCTAAGATCACTAATATTTGGCACGATAAGTCTACCAAATATTTGAATACCGCCACGAGCATTAATATCAAAGTCTTTCAAACCTTCAATATCAATTTTATCCCTACAACTTTGGCTAAGAAGAACCAATTTGGGATCATGCTTTTGAGCTTCAAGAATGCGGTTTAAAAGAGAAGAATGAGCCTCAAGGCTACATAAAACAAGAGATGAACATGAATTGGATTCACGATCTCGAATCTCACAAGTGGACAAAGTCTTGAGATCATTCCATTCAGATATCATCATTGAAACAACCGCTTGTTGCTTACGACTAAGGGCATCGGCAACACGATTACCCTTTCTGGGAGTATAAAGAATATCAAGATCATAAGATGCAAGGAACTCGAGCCAACGTTGTTGACGCAAATTAAGTTCCTTTTGAGAAAATAAATACTTCAAAGATTTATGATCGGTGTAGAGAACAAATTTCTCTCCCAAAAGATAATGACGCCAAATTCTAAGGGCGAAAACAATAGCTGCGAGCTCTAAATCATGAGTGACATATCTAGTCTCGACAGGTTTTAATTGCCTAGAAGCATAAGCGATAACACGTTCCCTTTGCATGAGAACAGCTCCAAAACCAACGCGACTAGTATCGGTATAAACAATAAAGTCTTGGTTTCCTTCGGGAATCACAAGAATAGGAGCATCAGAAAGATTCTTTTGATTTTTGAAAAGTAGCTTCACATTTGTCTGACCAAATGTATTTAACTCCCTTCTTTGTCAAACTAGTAAGAGGCACGGAAATTTTAGAAAAGTCTTTTATGAAACGACGGTAATAGCCCGCCAATCCAAGAAAACTACGGATTTCCGTCGCACTCTCTAGTCTCTTCCAATTTTGAATTGCTTCAATCTTTGAAGGATCCACGGAAATTCCGGATTCAGAAATAATATGTCCCAAAATTTAACATGAGATTGCCAAAAGTGGCACTTAGAAAATTTTGCTTTCAATTGGTTGCTCCTAAGAGTTTCCAAGACAATCCGAAGATGTTTTTCATGCTCTTCCTCGGTTTTAGAATAAACAAGAATATCATCGATAAAGATGAGAATAAATAGATCGAGGAATTCTTTGAAAACTCGATTCATAAGGTCAACGAAATAAGCTGGAGCATTCGTCAAACCAAATGGCATAACAAGCCATTCATAAGATCCATAATGAGTACGGAACAATGTCAAAGGAATGCTATCCTCTACAATACGGATCTGATGGAAACTGGTTGCTAAGTCTAACTGTGAAAAGACTCTAGCACCAGTAAGTTGATTGAATAAATCATCAATTCGAGGTAAGGGATATTTATTCTTGATGGTGAGATCATTAAGCTTGCGGTAGTCAACACAAAGCCTAAGTGTACCATCAGATTTCTTCACAAAAATAGCCGAAGCTCCCCATGGAGAGGAACTAGAGCGAATAAATTGTTTTCCTTCCAATTCAGATAATTGTTTATGCATCTCCTCATTTTCCTTATTAGACATACGATAAGGAGGACGAGTAATAGGTAGAGCTCCAGGGATTAGACTGATTCTGAACTTAATTGCTCGCTTAGGTTGTAATCCTAAAACAGGCTCAAATATGTCGGAAAATTCATTAACAACATGAATAAGGGAAATGACATCTTCCTCGTCATCATTATCATCATCACGCGGGTTTAGAGAATATAAGGATGCTACCAAATTGGAATCTGAATCTTTAAGAACAATAGAAATCTGCTTAACAGATTAAGGATGTCGAAGATAAATAGTCCCCTCGGGACATAAGATATGGGCTTCATAACGGTTAAGCCAATCCATCCCCAAAATCATTCTGAAACCTAAGTAACGCATAACATGCAAATCGGCTCGGAAAGCATAATCACATAAAATAATTTCGACATCTTTACAAAGTAAACCGAGTGTTGCAGATCCACCAACCAAATTCGCAATTCTCAATGAAGTCATCAAGCCAATAACATTCAAAGACAAAGCATCAACAAGTTCTTTTGATATAAAAGAGTGAGATGCACCCATATCAAAAAGAACTCGAATAGGAAGATCACGAAATATAATAATGCCATCAAGGATAGAATGAGAAATACCTTGACCAAGAGAAGTGTTACTAGGGGCTTGCACAACATTTAGCTTCCCTTCCTTCTTGCTTTGAAGTTTGGGACATGAAGATATAGTATGACCCGATCTTTTGCAATAGCGACAAGTAAGGGGCTTCGGACACTTGTTTGCATAATGGTCCTTAGAACCACAATTGTAACATTCTCCATGACTAGAGGTAGGAGTCTTTGCTACTGAAGTTGCTTGCTTCCCTTTCTTGTTGGAATAAGGCTTGAGCTTAAAAGGCCTCTTCTTATTGATGTTTTGTTTGACTTCAACATCACTTTCTTTATCGGCTTCTTCAAGTCGAAGAGCGATATCAACAAGCTGATCGAAAGAAACTTCTAGTTTCAGAAGTAATGGCCTTTTGAGGTTCTTATTCAACCCATAGACAAACCTCTAATTTTTCTTCAATGGGGTATTAATGTACTCAACCCTATATTTAGATAGAGATTCAAAATAAGCGACATAGTCGGTCACTGAAAATTCACCTTGAATAAGGTCGATAAAGCGTCGAGCTAAAGATACTTTTTCAGCTTCCGGCACAAACTTTAACTCGAACCTTTCCCAGAATTGCTCCCAAGTAAGATCCGCTTCAATAATTTCCGAGATCAGAAGCTCATACCAATCTAATGCTCTCTCCTGGAGCATGCTAGAAGCCACTTGGACTCGATGTAGATCAATAAGATTCATGCGGGAAAAGATGCGATCACATGTTCTAAGCCAAGCTTGGACTTCTATAACACTTTCGTAACCCTTGAAAGGCCTTCCACCCAAGTTGGTGTAATCACTGCATAAGCGTGCAAACCCAGATTTAGGATGAATAGGCTCTGGAATGGGTCCGACAGCTTGAACATTCTTCACAAGATCTAAAAGTTGCTGGGCAGACATAAATACTCATTCCTGAGGAGTTGCACTGGATTGACTGGCGCTGGGACGACCTGGTCTAACCATTTCTCTTCTTTAAGGAAAAAAAGAAAGAAGAGGAAAAAGGTTATTCTCAGAATGAATATCAAACAAACTTGATAGATAAAACAAGGCATCATAAAAAGAAATAGGATAGAACGGTACGAAGACTCGAATTAAATCCTATGGCATGATTCCTAAGAAAGACTTAGGACAATGATCCTTGCTAGATTATTCTACATTGCTCCGAAGTTTGGCTCTGATACCAAGATGTGACGCCCCACCTCTATACTCAGACTAGCCAAGGACACTACTGGGTAATGCCGTCGACTAGCACGAAGAATAAGGCTGTTGAGGAGCGACCATCTGTGTAATTGCTTTGTGCGAGTACCGATATGTCAGATAGTAAGACTTGCATTTCATTGCAAGAGGAAATCCGACATATCAAATACAAACTCAATGCTACCACACAGTGGCTATGTGGCCTTCAGAAACAAATATAGAAATAAGCATAACACAAATCAGTCATAGATATTCATATCACAAAGGCGGAAAAATATGTGAATATATCACATAGAAGTGTACATCAAAGTAGGGGTCATACAAGATCCACTACATCACAAAAGAATAGGTACAAGTGCTAGAGAAAAGAATAATTATACATCAAGGAGTCTCTATTTCGAATGTATAATAACAAAAACTACTAAGCTAAAGTAGTTAGCCAAAAGTCAGGTGACGGACCCTGATAAGAAGTCAAGCAGAAGCACCTGAAATACCTCGGTCTGAACCGAGTATTATTTAAGAAGAAAATAATAAACGGATCAGTCTAGCTATAAATATCATAAAAAATGAGATAGGATAAGAGATATCACAAAAACGTATGATAACAATAATGCCATACTGTGACAAGTATACATAAGGTAACAACAAAAATCATACAATATCTCAATTATTCTCAATCACTAAAAAGAATGTCATATTCTTTAAATTATTCACCAAAACACAAATATTGACAAAACATATCAATGCCAATCGCAAAATTCGGTGAAACACAAATTCTAGAAATCACCAACTAGAAATCCAAAAATCACAAAAGGGGAAGGCCTATCACAAACGGGAGCATGAAAACTCCCTAACAGTTGTGTCATAAACGGAACGCTATTCCATGGTCGCTAACCATCAATTTTGAGCCGAGGCTCCACAAACAGTCCGAAGACCATGGGTCGCTACCCCACCAAACTGAACCGAAGTTCCACAAACGGGGTTTTTTTAGTCCCCCACACAAACAAAGAGACATCGCACATCGCTAGTCTAAATCACAAAATGATCATCAATGATCGATAAGTGTAAATTATACTAAGCTAGTAAATAAATGAGTTAGCTTGATATCCCATAACCACTAGCTTAACTTAAATATTTACGAACAAATTGTAGATTTCCACTCGAAAATTGTCACGAGAGTTCAATCGAACAAGTCCAAGAATTAACCGACGAAGTAAACAAAAGTGTTTCATACCACTTGTTTTGCTAAACCGTTTAATTAGATTTCTCATATGAATGAGGTAAAGGTTTGTATATACTAATAGATTTGGAAATCGGTTTTAAAAACGAGCTTTGTATTTAAAAGTAGTGTTGAAATCATTTTTGTGAAAGAGTTTGAGTATCTACTACTAGTATAGAAACCTTTGTATTTTAAAGTGACAAACCACATAAATGATTGTAGAAACAATCAATCACCAAAAATTCACATATGAGAATGTGAATTAAATCCATAAAAATTGATATCAAATCCATCAAATGGATATTCCCAAAAATCCAAAGAAAGAAGTCATCAAAGTCGATAATGAGTGATAACAACTAACCGGATCAACAAAAATCGATTAAAATTGGAAGTTCACTCAAAAAATAGGCAAATAGGCAAAACTGAATAATTCCAGACGTCTGGTTTAAAATCCAGACGTCTGGATTTGCTTTCTGGAAATTTTCAGAAAACCACCCAGACGTCTGAAATTTCGAAGAAGACGTCTGAGCCCTAATCAGACGTCTGAACTTATATTTCAGACGTTTGGAATTAGCCTCTGCCATTTTATTTTTTCTGCCGTGTATATTTTTTTCCTCCAGGTCTATAAACAGATGTGGTGGAGTTAGGGTATTAAGTTGGGTTAGTGGGTTGAAACCCAAACCCAAAGCCCAAAATAGAAAATATCAAAATTCTTCTCAACTCCAAACATATCGATGTTTATACTTAAAAAAGTTGTAGATGCCATTTTGAACTCAATGGAAGTGGTCTCG